>OU466859.2:44869392-46119392 GCA_911865555.2 Thlaspi arvense | reverse complement strand
AATCCATAAAACCACATTTTTCCATCAAAACCTATAAAATCCGCTAAAACATGTAAACCTCGCAAAATCATGTTTTTCCTCAAATCCACAAACCCGTGTTTTTCCATAAAATTGTAAAATTCGTAAAATCGTGTTTTACGACCAAATTTCTAAACTCATATGTTTATGCCAAACCTGCAAAATCGAGTTTCCAAACGCACAAATCCCCATTTTCCCATATGACTACATATCCGCTAAAATCTGCATAACCCATAAAATCCGCAAAATTGCATTTTTCGCATTCTGCAAACCCGTATTTTCCTGTAATTCCTCTAAATCTGCAAAATCATGACTACGATCAAATTTATAAAATCATGTGTTTCTGCTAAATCTACAAAAACATAATTTTTGTCAAACCGGCATTTTTTCATAAAAATATATTTTGCGCTAAAACTTATAAAATCTGCTAAAACTTGTAAAACCCGTAAAATCAAAAAATTTGTGTTTGTCAATTTCTCAAACCCATGATTTCACACAATACAATCATTAACAAACCAAGGAAAAAAATTATTTACATAATATTTTTTTCATTATATGTATATATGTAAGATTTCGAAATTATTTACATAATATTTTTTCATATTATGAAAGATTTTAAAATAATTTTGAAATAAATTTATTTGATTTTTATTAGTATTAGATATAATTATTAGTATTATCTGATAACAAACTATATTAATTTAATTCAATTTAATGCATTTGTTAACAGTTTAATGATATGAAAAAATTACTCTTAATGAAATGATTAAATTTTCTAGTGAATCCAATGACACATTTAATAAATATCATAGTAGCATTTGGACATTTCAAATTAATGATTCTCTTTTAATAGTATAGATTTATTCAGCTTATGGATACTGTAGATTTAACCTCTTCTTTTTCTTGTCAATTTGTTAAATAAAAAGCGTGGAAGAATATATGGCTCTTTTATTAACACAAGTGTTTTGCCGACACTATGTGTGGGTTGTATAATTATATTATAGTTTTATAGAAGGTTGTCAGTTAATTTTGTGTTTAATATTGTGATAAATTATAGAATAGTATATTTGCATGTGATTCTTAGATATAGTAGAGTGAAGTAAATATAAGAGGAATATATATAAAGATGAATGAAATTTTTATATAATAATTTGAATGTGGATTAATGTATCTTATGGGTTAGTTGAACTTATTTTAAGAGTTGATGCTTGTTTTTACAAATATGAAGGGTAAAATTTAACCATTTTGTATAATAATTTGATTTGATATATTTTTTATTTATGTGAATAGTATCTATATATATGAACTATATATTATATTAGAAACATATTGTCTAAATTTGGACATCTTACGTTATAATGTAATTTCTTTGGTGAACACCATGAGTATTATTTTTCAATTTCATAAACTTTTTGCATAATCTTCTCTTTCACTTGATGCTTTTAAAAATAAAAACTTAATCCTTACTTCATTTTTGTTTCATATTGTACGTTAGGATTTTCTTTTTAATTTTCATATAATATGCATTTCTCTACTTATCAATTTTTAAAGATTTAGTGTGTACATAGATGTTTTATAATTAGAAAAAACCAAATGGCAATTAATAATAAACTTTTTTTGTTATATAAGTTCTTTATTAATTGATAAACTATTTGTTTGATAGTTTAGCTAGCTCGATCATTTGTCAATATTGGTGAATAGTGTGGAACTTTATAGTTATATGTTATTTGAAAAAAAGACTTTTCAGTTTTATGTTTCATGAACTTTTGCAAATGAGATTAAGAAACAGTGAGTAACTGTCTTCAATCATATATTGTACCTTAGGATTTGTTTCATAAACTTCTTTATTATATGACTAACTGTTGTAGTTATATACTGTACCTTAGGATTTTATTTTTAATTTCCATATATTATGCATTTCTCTACTTATCAATTTTTAAAGATTTAGTGTGTACATAGATGTTTTATGATTAGTTCATATACTCAACGAAGAAAACAAATGACAATTAGAAATAAACTTCTTTATTATATGGGTTCTTTATTAATTGATATAATATTTGTTTGATAGTTTAGCTAGCTCGATCATTTGCCAATATTGGTGAGAAGTCAGGAACTTTATAGTCATATATTATTATTTTTTAAAAGTTTTCAGTTTTATGTTTTATAAACTTTTGCAAATGAGAATTAAAAAACGGTGAGTAACTGTCTTCAATTACCGGTTGTTTAGTTAGGCTTTTACGTCGGTTTCTCCACAATGTCTGATTACAACAAACAATATGAAATTCTATATCAGTTTTAGAAACTCGAGATCTGTTATAAGATCAAATAGGTACAATTGTTTAAATTACTTTTCTCTAGAAGAAAGATAACCGAGTCACTCCTCAAGTTTTACTTTTGGCGAGAAAGACGTTCTCCAGCTCCAGCATTACTATGACTGATTGCTCGACTCACATTATAAATATAAATGCAAAACAGTTGTGAGATTATATTTATATGTTGCTTAGAGCTGTGTATTATTTATACCATATATGGCTCATCGCTATGTCTTTTTTTTTTTTTTTTTTTTTTGACATCCTCATAGCTATGTTTTTTGGATTTCACTTATTTGTGGTCTACTTATTTAAGTTTTATTGTTTATTGCCAGTTTGGTTGTCATTAATTAAAAGTAAAGTTTGTGTTTAGTAATGGCTGATTCTGTTTCTCGTGAGTTAGAGGCGAGAAGATTGGAAATCGAGAAGACGATAACTCCATAAAATGAGCTTTTGTTTGAGCTTTATAATTGATTTTCAGTGTAATTCGTTTTTAGTTTTTATTTTGCTTCATTTTTTTTTTAGAATTTAGTAATTATGGAAATTTTTTGTTGTCAGAATTTGAAAAATTTTTGATTAATAAATTATTTAATGAAATGACTTTAAGTTATTGGTTGAAGAAGATGACATAGCAGTTTTGGAGTCTACCATTGACTTAGTGTCTTCCCACGGGGGGCAAAAACGTCATTTTAATTATGGGTTTTGTAATGAAGGAGGATTTCTACTTAGCTTTGTTGGTTACACATTTGTTCATCTTCTTAAATAGAGTTTCATATATATGATAAATCTTCTTACCAAATAGCTTTTGTTTTAAAAAAAATACAGCTTGTTTTTAATTTTATTTTTGATTTTTTAGTAAAACATATGGAAATAGTAACAAAAATATTTTATATTTTATCAAAACCCAATAAAGATGCCAGTCAGAAATTTATATTCCTTTTGTTCAATATTGGTTTTTGATAACAACAAAAAAACAATACTATTGGTTTTTATATTAATAAATGGAAAAATCTGACGTGAATACTTAAACTAAATCCTTAAGGTTTGCCAGCCAGAATTTAATTTCCATAAAGGAAAAAAATACTCTGTTTAACATAAACAATTCGTTGAACTTTTGAAGAAGTTTTGTACAATTTGGTTTTGTCAAAAAAAAGAAGGTATTTTATGTTTCCCTTTTAGGAATAATTCCATAAAAAGATATCTAAAGTTTAAATTTTTAAAAATTTAACTATTTTCAAAGTTATATACACAAATTAAAAGTTAGATCAAGATTCTTAATTCACAAACATCAAGAACGTCTAAACAAACAACAATCACTTATTTCATACAAAAAGATCGTTTCAAGCAACCATGAAATATCGTTTTAACCATCGATATTTCATAAAAAAATTTAAAGCACCATCAAGACACTGAGACCAGCGAAACCAGACGAGCTTCATGATCGTATTTAACCATCGATTTATTTCATATAAAAAATACAGTAAGTGTTGAACCAGAAAATCACCATTAGGGTTTGATTAATAGTTGTGGGTTTCGGAGAATAAAGTCTTTTTATCAATAGTATTAAGCGAAGCGATTACAAAGAAAAGGTATAACCGAGAGGTTATGCCGAAGTGAAAAGGTATTTGTGAAGTAAACTAGAAAGCGTTGGAGTCCCTGGTTTTAGCTCTGCTCCTCTCTAGAATGTATGAATTAGTCTTTCATGCTTCGGGATTTTTGTATTTATAGGAATAGGAGATCGGTTGCTCCGAACTCCTTTTCCTTTTTATCTTTTGTGAATATTTCCATATCTAATATCCCTTATTCTCCAAAGAATATGGAAATTCTCCTTTAATCCGATGTTTCCGGTCTTCGATGATTATCTTTTAAGAGTTTTCCTCTACTCCGAGCTAGGTCGGTGCGGTCTTCCTGGTCTTGATGGGCTTAGCTTATTGCGAGGGGAGACCCTTTAGGAAATGTGCTCATTTCCCCTCTAACAATATGTCCCCCCCCCCCCCCCCCCCCCCCCCCCCCCCCCCAAATCAGGTCGGCGGACTTCATGAAGTTATAGATGGGTTTGACCTCGCAATATCTGTTAGTTCGTCGAGAGCGTTGTTTTGTGATGGCCAGCTCGGCCCGATTTTAAGCGGATTTGCCACGCGGCTCTTCAAGAATTTATTTACTTAAATATTCCGACCCATTAGGGTTTCTGCTTTTAAGCGGGAAATGCGAAGGGTTCGCCAAGCGGCGAGATTGTAAAAATCTTGACACACGTCTTCTTAGGAAATTGTTGATATTTTTTCTGATTTTTATTTACTTTACTTTTACCTCTTCGTCTTCTTGCTTTAGAAAATCTTCATATTCTCCGCCGATTTCTGCTGCAATCCTCTATAGTGATTTTTGTTCACCTGCCTTTTCTTTGCTTCTTCTACCTTGCTCGGAAATTTTGTAAATGTCTACTTCCTCGAATTCTTCTTTTGACGATGACGAGATTTGTCTCGCCGACCGTGTCAAGCGAGCCTGGATTAGTCCGGTCGCTTCTTCTTCTTCTATTTCCGAGGGCTCTTCGGGTTATCGGGATGAGATTCCATCGGATCATCCCGATGCGGACTCCGAAGTAGATTTGGATGGTCCCGGGCCAGTGGGTTTTGAATCAGAGAGCATGGTCGAGGGTCTTCCTAAGAAGATCGCAATGTCGCCGCATAGGACCGGCATTAAAGACGGGAGGACTTGGATGACCGCGAAAAGGCTTCAAGAACTTCGTTCGAAATGTGGTTTTCCTGATGAGGTTGAACTGTTACTTCCTCAAGTTCACGAGAGAGTGACCACACCCCCAGAGGGTTTTTTCTGCTCATACGAGTGTTATTTTGTGGAGTTCGGCCTTCAGTTCCCGATCTCGCTGCTTCTCCGTTATTGCGAACGGAGGAAGATGCCGGTGGCGCAGCTTACCCATGCTGTAATCCGCCATTTTAATAGCTTAGCGGCGGTGGCTGGTGCGGCTATGGTTCCCTTTAACTGGAACATTTTTGAGAGGGTATCCATCCTCAAGAGAGGAAGGGTGAACTGTGGCGGGTGGCGCCATTTTTACATCATGATGAAGGAGGGAATCATAGGTGGTGATCCGACGAGCAAGGTCCACAAATGAGATCGTTTTTTCTTTTTCGTAAAGATTAACGAAGCATCCATCGGTGGTTCCGATCTCACCCTCTTCAGGACTTGGAGATCGGCACCATGTAAGGAGATTGATTTTTTTTTTTTTTTTTTGTTTGGCGACTCGCTGGGTACTAATGCGTATTCGCCATTGTAGTGGAAATACGCCTGGGAGATGACCCAATCAGGTTTAGTGATGACGTCAAGAGGCTGCGCGACCTGAGCCGGAAATTATGGGCCGATAAAGAGAAGAAGGGGGCTGCTAGAAAGAAAACGGTTAAGCCTGCTGAGAAGAAGGCCAACCCCCGAAAGCAGGTAGGTTGCTAAATTAGAGCAGTATTGACTAGTGCTTGATTTTATTGACATGTCTTTTATTTTAGCTTCGCGAGGGACCTCGCAACCAAAGCCTGCAGAGGCTGGTCGGAGAAAGAGGAAGGCGGCTTCACCCCGTATCGCAGATGCGCCCGTGAGTGCTTCTGTAAAGAAGAAGAAGACGATTTCCCAGGATCCACCTAGCTTGGTGGATTCAGACGACGCCGAAGTGGACGTTGAGACCGAGACTCTTGCGAGGTAGATTCTTCCCCTCTTTTTTTTGCTTCGCGTGTTCGTTGCATCGTGCCGAGGAGGTTTTGACATTACATCGCTTGCGATTTGATTATTTTAGTTTCTCTAGGTCGGCGGCGTTGGAGAGGTTGAGGAAGATACAGGCTGAGAGAGCCGCAAGGGGTTCTCAGGGTGAACCGGACCAAACTCCCACTTCTCGAGCTCCAGGTGCAGGTGACGGGGTTGCTTTTGATGTCAACGGGAGTCGCCGCGAGACTGTTTCCCCCTTACCTCAAGTTGCCGTTTCTCTGGTGCCTCAGGCGGACGTTCATTCGTCGCCTCGGACAGATGTGTCTCAAAGCCCCGAGACACATATCGCTGAAGATGCAGGTCAGGATAGGACCGAGGAGCCCGGCGCGGCTCACTCTGAAGAGCCTACCCTTCCCGAGGTTGCTCCGGACACGGAAGGTGCCGGTCCTAGTGCTCCTGAGGAGGATGCTCCTTCTGAAAAGGCTGCGGGTGGTGCTGAGTCAAGTGTTCCGATCGACCCTAAGCAGGAGGAAGAGTCTTTTGACTATAATCCTCATCACTTTTGTGCAAAATGGGACGGGAATACTCCGGCAATGCTTGATCGTAATTTTTCTGCAGACTTAATATGGAAGTGCAGGAAGAAGCCACGGTGGGGTAAGCCACTTCGTGAATTGAAGCTGGCAAATTCGATCTCCTCGGGGAGCCAATTGATAGCTCATGTAATTTTTAATTTATCCGATGATTGCGCTATCCCACCTTTTTCTTGTTTTTGGTGTTTTCTGATGGTAGGTTGTGGTACAAGGTTTGGGAACGTATATGTTCGCGTTCGCTGCGTACGATGATAATTGGTGCGAGGAGGAAGCGATGGTGAACGCTGCATGTTCCGAGATCAAGGAGCTAAAAAAGGCGGAGGAAGAGAATCATCTTCTCAAGGAAAGGTGCGCTCAGCTGGAAGGCGTCGTTGACACTTTTAAGGGCGAGGTGTCTGAAGCTAATCGACTTTGCAAGCAAGTCGCCGCTCTGCAAGCTCAAAATGAGCTTCTCGAAAAGCGGAATAAGGAGCACTTGCAGGGATTCTTGCTGAGAAGGAGAAGCTTCAAAAGGCTTGCGAAGAAGCCGCTCGAGATGCCGCCGACAAAGTTTTTAATGACATGACTGCTTGGTTTAGAACGCGTTTAGCTCGGATTCAAGCCTCGCTCGTTCAGCGCGAAGAGGTGGAAGCAGCTCTCGTTGGTGTGGAAAAAAGTTGTCATATGGTGGCTTTCTTGAAGAAGATGCAAGAGAAAGGGTGGGAACTTCCTGCCGGGATCCTTCCGTCTTTCGAGACGGAGTTTGCTAAGTGGAAGGCAGCCAGCGATGCCATTGATGAAATAGTCGTTACGAGCGACGATTTTAATCATCCAAGTAGATCAGAGATTGACGGGCTGCGAAAATAAGCTCGACGGCTTGTTATTATATTTATTTCTTTTTGTAAGAATCTTTGCTTAAGATGGTTTTTATTCCCCCCCCCCCCCCCCCCCCCCCCCCCCCCTTTTAATAAAAATGTTAATTGCTTTTTATCGTTCTTCATTGTGTGATAGAACTTTTTAGTTCGAAACTGGAAGCGGGATTCATTTGCCCGTCTTACACCAAACGACGATCAAGGTCGAATACGAATTTTTCAGGTTTCACTTTGGCCTGAAAGGTATGATCGAGGGTCGTGCGAGTATTGTCCTCGGCTTTCTTCTTATCCACTCCGGAAGTAATTAAATCAAACCAAAGTATCAAAAGAGTGGTGATCAGCCACTTATTTTATTTATTGTGCATGCCTTTTCTTTGAATCGAATGTTTGGCCAGAACATCGATTCAGCTAGATGCATTCGCATAAGAAGACGTGACTCTATACGCCGAGCTGATTTTCTGAAAAATAAATTTATTAAATTTACAGCTGCACCCGGAGATTGCCTACGTACCCGAATCGGGATCAAGCCGTTCGTAGTTCATTACAAGTATTGAATGAGTGGTATCACTCAGGGGCTGAGCCCGGTTTTATTGAAAGAAAAATAAAAAGAAAACAGTTAAGACTCATTGTCGAGTCTTTGTCGCTTATTTAGCGTCTTCGAGTGCTTTTGCCGTGGAGAGTCGCACTTTGCGTTCGCTGATGAAGCAAAATCTTACCATCTGCTGATCCCCGCAAAGCATAAAAACTCCGGCCAAAGTGACGAATTTCATGTATTGATGATAAGTCGACACGATTGCTTGCATCTCGAGGATCCAAGGTGTGCCAAGTATGGCATTGTAGATTGCTGGCTTGTCCATTACCATAAATTTAACGATTTTTGTCACGCCGCCGACATAGACCTTGAGTCGTATGGTGCCGAGGCTAAAGAAGGATTCACTGGCAAAGCCAGTTAAAAGCTTTGGTGCCGCCTTGATGTCTTTGTCCTGGAATCCCATCTTAGTCAACATATCTTTAAAGATGATATTAACCGTGCTGCCGGTATCCACCAAGATTTTAGCCACTTCGCTGTCGTGGATATGTAGTTCGACCTCCAGCGGGTCGTTATGAGGGGTGTGTAACCCATGCATATCCTTCGATGTGAAGGTGATCGTGGGGTGATAGGCCACGGGGCGAGGGAATTTTTGCGATCCGACTGCTTTTCATCCATACTCTTTGATGGCACGGACTGAGTCGTTGCAGTCGGGGAGTCTTCCCATGATCATGTTGACCCGTCGCTTCGGTGGTGGAGGCGGATTTTCGTGTTCTCCTTCGTCGTTCTGACGCTCTTCTCCTTTTTCCTTCTCCTTTTCTTTGTGCCTTCTTTCGGGCATTCGACTTTGGCGCCTTCCTCCAGAACTGCATCGACTGCTGTTTTTTCCCAGATCCCTGCAGTCCCGAGTGGAAGTGGCCGGACGCGAGTCCCTGGGGTTTGAACTGCGTGAATAGGAGCTTTTACTCCGGGATCGATCGCTTCTGATGTTGATTTTGCCTTCTTTGTATTGTTCATACAGTGTATTTTGGAGGTGTCGACAGACCGAAGTAGCATGTCATGTTCGTCCGTGAAAAGAGCAGTAAAGGTCGTGATTATCGTCCATATCGCTTGTGCTCCTTGGGGGGTCTCCTAGGGTCCACTGATTCCAGGGCTTCTCTGTAGTTGCTACAACAGCGTGAGAGGAGGGCTTGCTTTTACTCGCAGGCTCCTCGTCTTTCGAAGTGCTTGCCGTGTCCATACCGTGTTTCTTGGCATAGAATGTTTTCTCCTCCTCCATCCGTATGAAGGTCTGGGCCCGATGGAGTGCGTCTTCTATGGTTTCCTTCGGGTGTTTCTGTAGATCTTCTTTGAAAGAAGATTCGTACCACATACCGTTCATGAGTGCTTCGATGGTTAAGACTTGAGGAATTTGCCCATATGCCGCGGCGGCGTTCTTAATTTTTTCGATGAAGTCGCAGAGTGGTTGGTCGCGCTCTTGCACTAGAGTGAACAGGTTGACCATCCTCTTTGTGATGAACATGGAATAATGTTTGATGAAGGCGTGAGTCAGATCCTTGAAGGATTTGATCGAGGCCGGGGGTAGGTTAGAAAACCACTTCAAAGCATCTTTGTTGAGGTGTTCTACAAAGGTTTGGCAGTGGTTGGCTTCTCGTTCGAGGTCGGTCTCGAATCGTTGCATCTTCATGGTGACGTTGAATCCGGTCAGCCATAGGTTGGGATCCTCCATCCCGTTGTAGTATGGGAGCTTCAGTTTTGTTGCCTCACCGAGTCGGACGTCGGTGATCCACGGGGTGAATGGATTGCGTTCTGAATCCGAGAGAATGGCTGAGATCTCGGGCGCCGAGCTGGTGGCTCGATGGACTTGGGATCCGATCGCGTTGAATCGTTGGTGAAGCCTTGCGATCTCGGAATTTAGTTTGCCAGACGGCTCCTCATTGTCAGCTGCTGTACTTCGGATGTTGTTTTGCTCTGGTGTTTCGAAGATTAAACGTCGCCCGATCGGCTCTGATCTCGCAGTGGTTGCAGCTGCGAAGGCGCTGAGTTGCTCATCGTATTTGGTTTGCTGGGCCTGCATGGCGGCCTGGATAGCTGCTGCGAGGTCAGCGGCCTGAAGGGGAGCTGGGGGTGCTCCCGCGGGTGGATTCGCGGTATTGACGTTCATACGTTCATCGAGAGCGGGTGTCTCGGTGTGAGTGGTGTCGTCGTCGTTGCGGATGAGATCGCTGTTGTCGACAGGGAGACTCATCGCTTCGGCTTTCTTACTTGGTTTTTAAAAAGTTATTCTCCTAGTCCCCACAGATGGCGCCAACTGTTGAACCAGAAAATCACCACTAGGGTTTGATTACCAGCTGTGGATTTCGGAGAATAAAGTCTTTTTATTAATAGTATTAAGCGAAGCGATTACAAAGAAAAGGTATAACCGAAAGGTTATGCCGAAGTGAAAAGGTGTTTGCGAAGTAAACTAGAAAGCGTTGGAGTCCCTGGTTTTAGCTCTGCTCCTCTCTAGAATGTTCGAGTTATACTTTCATGCTTCGAGGTCGGTTGCTCCGAACTCCTTTTCTTTTTTATCTTTTGTGAATATTTCCATATCTATGATATGGAAATATCCCTTATTCTCCGAAGAATATTGAAATTCTCTTTTAATCCGATGTTTTCGGTTTTCGATGATTATATCTTAAGAGTTTTCCTCTACTCCGAGCTAGGTCGGCGCGGTCTTCCTGGTCTTGATGGACTTAGGTTATTGCGAGGAGATACTTTTTAGGAAATATGCTCATTTCCCCTCTAACAGTAAGTTATTTAAAGTAAAGATAATTTAGAAACTGAAGATGGCATAACAAACAAATATGCATCACTGATGTAGAGTAGTGCTCTTACAGCTCTAACCGTGTGGATGTAAGAGTTAGAGGCAGTTTCCGGCGACCAGACGAGCTTCATGATCGTATTTTGTTTTCTTTGGGAAAAGAAATGTTTACACAAAGTGAAGTTGATGATGAAGGAGGAAGGTGAATAGGTGATGACATGACGGTTAGGCAGTTAGGTTAATAAGTGGGTGAGGTTTGGCCTTAAGGATGGACTTAGCGTTGACATTTGTATAACTCAATCATCACGTGTCCTTCATTCTCTTCTTCTCTCATTTATTACTTGATCCTTTTGGGATCTTCGACTTTGTTTTTAATAGCCTTTAACTTAAACGAGACGTTTATTTCTTTAATTAGGTCTAGGTCTTGGGTTTAGATACTATGAAGTGTAAAAGATTCGATTTTTTTACTAGGAACTTTTGTGTGCGGGCCGTTATAAACATATCCCTTTCGACAAAGCATTAACCAAAACAAGAAGGCAATAACAACAAATCAGATAATATCCATATTCAAGGCAAAGAAAATCTCAAACATCAAGATCCTTTTGTCACATAAACTCTCAAACGATAAAACACAAAACAAGTACGAGAAACAGTAACCGAAAATTCAAAACCATATAAATAGTTGATACTGAGCAATATGGATAGACTGGAACCAAGTTTTGATCAAAAGCATTTGATACTAAGATCTTCGTTACCCTTAGGAAGTTGCATTAGCTTTCCACAGCTGCTTCCACCTCTATCTTCTTCTCCGGTGGAGACGACGAAATCTCGATCATCATCTTCTTAGTCACCGTCTTTTGCATCACAAAATGGGAAGCTAACGCAACTTCTTCCTCATTCGAACCGTCGAAATTATACATCCGCACAACAGAAACGCGGAAGACGGCATTAGGGAAAGGTTTTGCATCCTCCCACAATTTTTCATGTGCTCTCCCGTTAGTATAACATTCACCTTCTTTTCCAGCAGCATTGTTGTTCTAAAAGGAAAATATGATAAATAAACGTGAGAGGGAAGTTAACAAATTTTATACAACTAATTAGAATAAAACCATGACGTGAATGTACCTTGAACAAGATCTCAAGCTCTGTCATTTCCCTAATGTTCCACATAAGCAAAACTTCCTTCAGTATCTCCACTTCTTTCGGATTAGTTACATCTAAACTCACCGACAAAGATCCACGCCGGGACATATGAAAAAAGTCGCTCTCGCTCACCATAAGCGCATGCCATATGTTTTTCTTCTCCTACGATTCATATACATCACATCATACGTATGTCAAACTATTTATATAAAATTATTTTTCTAAATATGCACATTTTTTTGTGTTAAGTAAGCGTGTACCTGAGCGAGATATGATACATTGTAGCTTAGGTGAGCATAAGAAGAACAAACCCAGTAATCTCTCTTAAACTGGCGGATGTTGGGGGCAGCAAGGATGAAGTCTTCTTCCTCACAGTTGATAAACTTGAGGTCGAGAACATCTAGACAAGCTGCATACACTTCGATCTTTTCAATCTCATAAGCGTAACTCACTTGCAAGAACTTCAAATTGTTGTTCTCGATCTTCAGCACATCACCTTGGGTTAGGGAACTGACTCGCAACACAATCACCTCGAGGGAGGGGCAAGCCACTAAAACATTGTTAAGGACAGTACCCTGGGTGATGAAAGAGTTTACAAGCTTGAGGGTCTTGAGATTCGAGCAATTTCTGAAGGCACGTGGACCTGATAGACTGAATCTACAAAGTGACAGTGAAGTGAGGCTATGATGCGAAAATGCATCTCGGCGCAAGCGGAGCAAAAATTTTGCTTGGTAACGTTCATTGATTCCATGATAGTTGTGGTTTATAAGTGTGAGATCTTTAGTGTCTTTCATACGAGTCGCTATGTTGATCCAACTATCGAGCGTACCATTTTCGCATTGGGATAAGTAATGGTGGATAATGCAGCTCTCTAGGGGGCCACGGTGATTCTTTAGAGTCAGCAGAACATAAAATGATTAGAGATTGAAAAAAACTTGTCAATCAAAACCTATATATAATCTTTAAGAAATTATATATATATATATACACCAAATATCAACAAAAGTTAAATTTTGTTAGTATGTGCTCTATGTGGAGTACACGCAACACATAAATTTCTTTCTAGATTCTCGTTCACTATGGTTCTTTATATATCTACCTTCAAATCTATTGATCATAAGTCACAAGTCATTACTAACATGCCATATCATCATATAATTCTATAGATCATAATTTATAATTTTAGAACGCATTTTCATGATTTAATCCTAAAATTTCAAAAATATTATATAATATATCTAAGGGGTATAGTATTTGATTCACATATCCAAAACTACTTTCATGATTCATCTATCCAAGCATCAGTTTATAAACTGACCCATTTGTGAAAATTTTTATATACAGAATTTCCATACATAAAAGATTAAAATGAAACCCTAATAAATTAATAAGAAAAAAAATAAATTAACAAACCTTGGTCACTGAATTCGCCAAACGAATAGAAACTTTGTGTACATCGATGGTGTGGGTTTTATTTAAGACAGTTCTCATATCCAAGATGAGATGAGGCCTCCATCTCCACAAATCCACCCCATCGTGGCGATACAAGACTTGTCCTCACCGCTTCTTTAGTGGACAATCTCAAGAGGATGTCATGCAGTAGTTCGTCTAGAAGTTTGCTTATCCTATCATTATTGTTAATGATACGATATCAAAACTTTTTGCGTCTTGCCTCAAGTGATGATAATGATAATGAACGCGTCACTATGGTCATTGTGTCAGAAGAGCAAAAGAGAAACCTAAGCAAGAGAGAAAAAGCTGAACTTAAGGTCGAAAAAGGGAGAGATCTGAAAATGATAATGATGTTTATGATAAGATATGTATGGAGGAACTGATAATTGATATTTAAGTATTTTTATTTATTTTGACTAATTTAATTTATTTCCTTTTAATCTTTTAATTTTTGATTTCATTTTTAATGTGTTTCCTTTTAAAAAATATATATAATTTTATAAAAGTAAATTATTAATAAAAATATTTTTTAATTGCAAAGTATGTATTGTTTTAGTTTGCATAATAATAAATTGTCTTGATTTTTAATGAGACATACATATCAGACATTAATATTAGATAAGAGAGATGATGTGTGACATTTTTAAAAGTTTATTATAATTTTATGTTTTCCTTTTAGGAATAATTTCATAAAAAGATATCTAAAGTTTAAATTTTTTTAAAATTTAACTATTTTCAAAGTTTGACCAAAAAAATAAAAATTACTATTTTCAAAGTTTGAACAAAAAAATAAAAAAAAAAATAAAAAAATTTTAAAGAAATTTTCCATAATACTATTAAAAAAATCAATTCCATCACAATGTTTTTGTTTACAACACTAAAAAAGAATTTAAAAATCTTCTCCTTTTTTGGGCTAACTAGTGTTTTTTCCACGCTATGCGTGGATTAGATAATTATATTGTAGTTTTATAAAAAGGTTGTCAATTAATTTTGTGTTTAATATTGTAATAAATTATAGAGTAATATATTTGCATGTGATTCTTAGATATGGTCGAGCGAAATAAATATCAGAATGATGTATATATATATGTGATTTGTATAATAATTTGAAGGTAGATTAATGTATCTTTTAGCTTAGTTAAATTTTTTTTAAGAGTTAATGCATGTTTTTGCAAATATGAAGGGTAAAGTTTGACCTTTTGTATAATAATTTGATGTATATTTTTGTTATATTTTTTGTTTATGTAAATAGTATCCACATGAACTATATATTTTATTAGAAATCTATTGTCTAAACTTGGACATCTTATGTTATAATGCTATTTTTTAGTAAAACGCCATGAGTATTTTTTTTATACTTTCAAAAACTTTTTGCATAAGCTTCCCTTTCGCTTGATGCTTTTAAAAAGAAAAACTCAATCCTTACTCCATTTTGTTTCATATTGTACCTTGGGATTTTGTTTTTAATTTTCATATAGTATGCATTTATCTATTTATCAATTTTTTTATGATTCAATGTGTACATAGATTTTTTATAATTAGTTCATATATTCAACGAAGAAAACAAATGACAATTAATAATAAACTTCTTTATTATATGAGTTCTTTGATAATTGATATAATATTTGTTTGATAGTTTAGCTAGCTCAATCATTTGCCAATATTGGTGAAGAGTGTGGAATTTATCGTTATATGCTATTTGAAAAAAAAAATCTTTTCAGATTTATGTTTCATGAACTTTTGCAAATGAAAATTAAAAAATGGTGAGTAACTGTCTTTAATCACCGGTTCTTTGGTTAGGCTTTTTACTTCAGTTTTTCCACAATATCGCATTACAATGAACAATATGGAACTTTATATCATCTTTAGAAACTTGAAATTTGTTATAAGTCAAAAAGTTACAATTGTATAAATTAATTTTCTCTAGAAGAAAAAAACCCAGTCACTCCTTAAGTTTTATTTTTGGCGAGAAAGACGTTCTCCAGTTCCAACAATACTATTATTGAGACTCATTCTACTCGATTCACATTATAAATATAAATGCAAAACAGTTGTGAGATTTTATTTTTATGTTGCTTACAACAATCTGAAGCATGAGACACATGAGACTTCATTTGTGATAGAGTTGTGTATTATTTATACCATATGTGGCTTATCGCTATGTCTTTTTTTTTTGACATCCACATTGCTATGTCTTTTGGATTTCCAAATGTTTATGATCCACTTATTTAAGTTTTATTGTTTATTATCAGTTTGGTTGTCATTAATTAAAAAGTAAAATTTATGTTTAGTGGGGGCTGATTCCGTTTCTGGTGAGTCAGAGGCGAGATGATTGGAAACCGAGAAGACGGTGACTCCATAAAATAAACTTTTGTTTAAGCTTTATAATTAAGTTTTAGTGTAATTCGTTTTCAGTTTTTTTTTTAACTTTTTTTTTCTTTTATTGAGAATTTAAGAATTATAAAAGTTTTTTTGTAGGTAAAATTTGAAGAAATTTTGATTAATAAATTATTTAATGAAATGATTTTAAATTATTGGTTGAAGATGATGACATAACAGTTTTGAAATCTATCATTGGTTAATTATTTTTGCTGATGTGGCAGCCTTTCCAAGCCTAAAAATATATCTTTTTATATAAAAGAGATACTATTTGTCACACACCCATCTCCATAATTTAGCTAAAATTTTCGTATAATTTAATCTTTGTAAAAAAAAAAAAATCGCACTAAAATATTTGTGAGACAACGCCGACTTTTTTAGGAGTTAGGACTTAAGACTTAGGAATAAGAATATTACCGTTGGGAGACAACGCCGACTTTTTTTCAATTAGAATTAGTTAATTAAATTTTAAGATACACGCGCTAAAGAAAAAAAGGAAAGAACAGAGTGACATAAAAGTTTCCTTTTTTGCTTAGATCTATACTATATATACAGAGTAGGAGTGTCGCAAGATTTTCTACGTAATTCCCAAGGAATCACAAACAAAACAAAAAGAAAATTGAGAGAAAGGTTAGAGCTTAGAAAGGCGATTGAGAAAGCGATGACGAACGACAACGAAGAGCTGTGCAAGATCATCGCCGTCGGCAAGATCATGGCCGAGAAACTGAGTCCGTCGGAGATGGGAAAGTTGATTTCCTTGATTCAAGACTTCGACAAGCACCGAATCAGTCACGGCGATTTCGGCAAATCTATTCAACTTCTGTTCGCGCAAAAACACCAAGAAGATGGAAAGACCCAACAAGAAGTTGAAATCCGACAAAACCATCCTCGTAAGATTTACGATCCTCAACCCGAGCCGAATAGTCTTCCGATTAGGGTTAGAGTAGTCTCGAAAAAGTATGGTCACCCGAAAATCGGAGCCGATCTTCAGGTTAGGGTTAAAGAAGGCGTTACCAAAGTGTTCAGTTTAAACGGAAAGAAGAGAAGGATCTTGGAACCGGACACAAGTGATGAGAGGTCTGTGAAGAAAACGAGAACGTCTAAGAGGATGGAACAAGATGTGTCACCAAGCTATGTGCTTATACCCGAGGAAGCACGGTCTCCGGTCAAAGACACGGTGCTGAACAACACGTGCCGCCTCAAGAGGTTTGATAATGCTTCGGGGTATCATAGACTATCCAAATACCAAGTAGCAATGGCGACTTGCGAGGATGAGATGTTCGAGACAGATATGCTGATGGGTGCTCTGAGGAGTGCCATTGATACTGCAGAGAGAGTCATGAGGGAAGAGATGAGACTGGAAGATGTTGGAGTAAAGTTCTACAGATGCATCGACCAGTTATATGGTGGCAGAGACATGTCTGACATTGTGAGAGAAGACCACAAGAAGGCTTTACCTTTGATCTCCGGTCGGTTGAAGCAGAAACTGGATGAGCTCACATCTGCCAAGGAAAAGAGGAAATATGGCTGGCAGAAGATCTTTCAAGACAACACTGCAAGACAAATGAAGTTAGACAGCAAAAGGCCAAAAGCCAAATGATCTTTTAGATTGTCAGGAATGTAAAAAGGTTCTCTTTTGTTTATTATAGTTCCGAAATTATGTATAACAATTAACAAGAGTGTTTTTATGAATCAATGAAAAGGCAGATTTTAACACTTGCATATCAAAGTTTTCAACCCAAAATCTCTGTCTCGCTATATCTGTATTACGCCATTATAATGTAGTTTATATCTCTCAGGCAGCTAGTATTTACACTGTCATATATCAAAGTGCACTATGCTTAACATGTCTGTGACACATTTTTCTATTGAGATGCGAGCACCAAGAAACTTACCTCGGATTCCACCATTGGTTTACAGCAGAAGTAGTAAGACTGGCTCGGGCTTTGTTTGGCTGATTCTTGAATACAATGAGCCAAGAAGAAAATACAATTAGCTCCTCCGTCATGCATTGCCTTATATTAATGACCATTGATTTGTTGTAAGGAGATGAGATGTCACAGCATTGGCGACGTGGCGGATTCATCTGCCATTTTATTTCAGAGATGAAACAAAAAAATGTGATCCAGGGCCAACTTAAATGTACTTCACAGAGAAGCAATGAGTATTTTTAAACTATACCTGTTCAACATTACGTTCCAGCTTCCGAGACAGAACTTGGATGTGTTGTAGACGCTTAACAGCTTCTGCTCTGTGGCAGTTTCCGACACTATGAAGGTTATAGCTACTCCATGTTCCTTCACCTCCATCTGATCCTACACTGTCCATAAAAAAGACGAGCGGTCTCGCACATGGATCTCTGGATACTCAACAATCCAGTCATTGGTTCAGCAGAGCCAGAAACATATGATCCACCCAACCAAGATGCCTACAGATAAGACAACCACACCATTAACTAGTGGTCACATTAGAATGAGAAAGGCAAAACCATAGTGTTTACACTTTAGAATGACAGATATTGCTAACTTACAAACTCATTTCATGTCTTTGTCAGTCGCATCAGATGAGGGTTCATTTAGAGACCCAACAGCCACTTCACTTTCTGCAGAATTTTGAAAGGATTTAGCAATATACTTTCAACACAAATGAAGAAAATTATAAAATAGCTTTGCTATTCAAGCTATCAAGGCACCTGGAAGTTCAATATCTGCTTTGTAAGAATCAGAACTGATACTGCCCCTGATGGCATTTCCCAAGAAAGAATGAGCAGAATAAGTTTCTGCAAGTTAAAAGTAAACACTTGAATGTCTTACGACTATTACAAAAAGACTCTGCTCCATGTCAGAAAATTAAAGCTTTTCAGTGTATTATTTGCATACCATCAGCTCCAGCGATTTCTAACACAAAAGCAGCACGAGGCCTCTCAAATGGATTAGGCTTTAGAATCCTGTTCAGCTATAACAAAAAAAAAAAAGAGATGATCAACAATTACAAGACTTTAACTAAAAAAATTGAAAAAAGTATACTTTACTAGAAGGGTCAAAAACCTTGGATGAGCCATCAGCTGTCAAAGTTGCTGAAGGTGCAAAACCCAACAAGGCAGACACTGCTGCAGATACTTCAGAGATCGACATGGGAAGCGCCTGAGGATATTTTCAAATTAAAGAAAGAAGATAACTAAATCTGATTATGGAATCTCACATGTTGCAAATTTTCTCAATATAGTAGAAACAATGTGCCACAAAAGAACAGCAATCACCATTAGATTTCAGCTCAAAAACTCAAAAGAGATTCATTCATGAGTTGGTACATAAACATTCACACAAAAGAACTATCAACTCACAAAATTAAGTAGTAGTCAAACATGAATTTTGAATGTGATCTCTAATCAAGAGCCAAAAAAAGACAGGGTGAGAAGCAGCGAAACGAATAATACGTAGAAAGTTTTCATCTTTAGAACGAGAATCGACGGGAAGAGAGAGAGAGAGAGAGAGAGAGAGAGAAGAGAGATCGGAGTTTATCTGACGAGATGTTTAATGGAGGAGACAGAACCAGATTTCGGGATCGAAGTGGTAGACACACACCTTGAAACCCATACGGTGTCGTATTCTATACAGTCCAAAGATCGGTCCAACCCGGTATTCAGTCTGGTTAAGGTTTGCTTGTCTGGTATTTTTTTTTTTTTTTAATTTTACTTTTTGGCTTTTACGATTTACTGTATGTGTTTATAATGAAGACCGAATTGTGTGAATTTCGTTCGGTTCGTTTTTATACACGGTTTTGGTTTTAATTAGTACTAGGTTTTTGGTTTAATTCCTTTTTTTTAGTTATTACTCTCTACCAACATAATCAGATATGGCAATCAAATCAACTAGAGTTATCCGAAAAAAATACTACAGCTTAAAAAGGAAAATATTAACTACACTTATCCAAAGTCAACCAAAGAATGCAAGTAAAATAATGCTTTGGTCACTGAACTAAACTTTTCAAATGCATCAGCATCGATGTTCCTATGAAGTGTGAACCATCAGCTTCTCAATTCTAATAAGTTAAGTTCAAGGCTTTTGACTGTAGAACCGCGAAAATTCAGATTGAAAATCACAAATATAAAAATGATTTAAATCAATAATAAACGATAATAAAAGGATAAAAACCTTTAAAGAAAGATACAGAGTCGAGATATGATCTCTTTTCTTAATTCTTTAAATCTCCCGCAGTGTGGCGGTTTGAAGAGATTCAGAATCCCAGAATACAATCGTGTTGAGACTAAAGTCGCAGCACCCGACTATAGAATCTGCAAACTTAGAATCTACGCTATACTCTCGAGACTCATCTAAGACTGTAGAGACGAGAGGGTTTGCTAGATATTTGTGTTTGAAAGCTTATTGCTTTTCTGGATGATGAATAATGAATGAGAGAGGTTCTTATTTATAATGGAATAGAGGTTTGTGGTACAATGAATTTTCCTTATTACTCACAGAAAATAAACAGAAATATTCTGAATATTTTTGTTCCTTGTTCAACAAGGTTAAGGAAAAATGGAAATATCCCGAAAACCTTTATACCTTGTTTAACAGAGGAAATGGAAATATTCCAAAAATCTTTATTCCTTATTTGACAAGGATAAGAGAAATGAAAATATTTCATAAAATAATTCGACTCAATCAATAAAGATTTATCGATATTATACAAAATTATAAATGGAATATTGACAATTTTATTAAATAAGTCAATAAAGATTTATTCCAAAAAAGAAATTCTTTTATGGTTTTGCATAATAGCCCTCATACTTCCAATATATAACAAATGCACATCTTGACTTTTACTCTTGATTATATATTCATCTTGACCATTTATTTCTTATTCAAATTAACTTCGATTTTGACAAGTAATTACATTGTCTATTAGTGCTCATTACAAAGATTTCAAAGAATCCATAATTGCCAAAATTTAAGTTCCAACATCGACTATCTCAAATATGATGTACTAAAATGAAACATACAAACTAAACTTATCATCAAAACCAAATAAGGCAAGTAAATTAATGCTTTGGTCATGGAGCTAAACTTTCCACATGCAGAAATCTCTCTTGTTCAGAAATCAGTATTACTGTCAATTCCAAATAAATCAAATTAAGGTTTTTGTTTAATATCTTAAATCTTACCAAATTATTGCAACTGATTTAGTAAAAAATTCAAATGTTGGAGAAGATGTTTTCTTCTTTACCTGATGAAATCTAAGTTCATGAGTTAATGTGACACCAAGCTCATCATTGTGTATTCTATTTTGACTTCTCCACATCCTGAAATGAGCAACCACATAACTTCTACAAGAAACTTAGAAAACATTTAGTTTCTTCTGAAACCATAGAACAAAGCTCCTTTCTTATAGTTTAATTCCTCAATATCTTCTGAGATTCATAGATGTTTGCATCACTTCATTTCATTATTATTAATTTGTTTAGACGAATCCATGTAACATTCCTCAGAGAAGGAGCAATAATGGATCTAATCATCTCAGCTCGGAATTTCAAATTTGAAAGTATATTTTAAAATCACAGTACTCTTCAACAGGGAATCCGATGAAGCATACGATTATCTAGCTCGAGCGAAGGAATTCAAGTTCTTTCATGCAGCTGAGAATATGAACAAATAAAATGAAGAATCAGTACAAAAATCGAGGAATAAACAGACGATAGAAAAGTAGAATATCTGCAAATCTATTGAAGATCGAGAGATCTGTTATGTGAATCTTTCATAGAAAGAAACTTCTGTTTGGAGATAAATTTTTGTGCTATTTAAAAAAAAAAAAAACTCACACTATTGGTAAAGGACCGAAGTTGAAAGACGATTTTAATTTTCAGAATGGCGGAAGCGAGAGTCACAAAATCATGAAAAATCGCCGCTGGATTATACCGTTTTTAAACATTAGCCCCCTAAGTATAGTTTTAGTCAAATAGACCCAGAGAACTAGAGTAATTGCAATTCCGGTTCAGTTTCTTTACCAATCGCTAACGTTCGGTTCAGGTATTGAACCGGCCTTTAAACAATTTAAAGATGTTTACTCTTCTTATTTTAAAGATTTTGACAGAATTCTTTATTTCTTCTACACTTTTACATGTAGAGTTTTAGCTATAAAAACATCATGACATTACGTATTTGGAAAAAAAGTTGGTGAAATTTCCGCTGAATCGCAGAATAATTCCCAAATTCAGGGGATTTTTCAATAAAAAAAATTCTTATGATTGTCAACAATATATCGGGATTATGACGTCATATTCAAATAATTACATCAATAATTTTTATGTATTTTATATATTAAAAAGGGCTTAATAATAAGATATGTACATGATTCTGACCCAAAAAGAAAATATCCGCATAGTAACATTATTAAGTGTAAAAGGGAGTATAAATAAGAATAGACGCGTGTGTAACAAGAAAGAAAACCAAAAAATTGAAAGAAAGCTTGAAGGTTGATTGAGAAGCGATGCCGACGCTGAAGCGGAACGTGGTTGAGATATGGAGTACCATCAATGAGAGACTATCTCCGCCGGATTTGGAGACGATCACCTCCTTGCTGAAAGACTTTACGAACCACAGAATCGAGAAGAAGCAACTCATTACCTCTGCTCTGCTCCTATTCAAGAACGACGAGATTCTCCATCGACGCTTCACGGAATTTCTCCACGGGATTAGGTCTCAAGAGGATGAAGACAGAGAGTCGTCCCGAAACGATGAAGTTTCCGATATTGAAGAAGGCGAGATTCGAGAAGACGAGGAGGCGAATCATCTTGAGATTGGGGTTGAGTTGGATCAGAACCCGAGAGAAGATCCTCTTCATGGCGATCAAAAGATTCAAGAGATCGATTTGGCGGGAAAGAAGAGGAAGAGAGGAATCTTGCAAGGGGTTCTTGTAGAGGACGACGACTCGAAGAACAAGGCTGAGAAGGAAACTACGGAGTTAGAGCGAGTGACACCAAGCTACAGGCGTATCCTCAAGGAAGAACAGTCTCCGGTCTCAGACGAGGTGCTGAACAACGAGTTCGTATCAGTGGGTCTGAAGAAAGAAGGCCATGTGTGGGGCGGGAAGAAACTAACCGAGTACGAGAAAGTAATGGCGAGATGCGAGAACGATATGTTCGAGACAGATATGCTGATGAGTGCTCTAAAGAATGCAGTGGAGATTGCAGAGAAAGTCATGAGGGAAGAGATGAGACTGGAAGATGTTGGAGTAAAGTTCTACAGATGCATCGACCACTTATATGGTGGCAGAGATATGGCTGACATTGTGAAAGATGACCACAAGAAGGCTTTACCTGTGATCATGGGTCGTTTGAAGCAGAAGATCGATGAGCTCAAGCTTGCTATTGAAAGATGGACCCCTATCTGGAAGAAAGTCTGGAAAGAGAACTCTGCAAGGGAAAGAGATGGTTCTACTGCAGAAAGCCGCAGGGAAAAGTGAAGCAAAACAGCAAATTTGAGTCAGGTTTTAGACGGGGAGACATGTAAAAAAGGTTGATTTCGTTTTGGTTTTATGTTCCAGTAATGTGTGGTGAAACACTATAGATGCAAGAATGTTTTGTAAATACAGGTCAAGGAATTTCAAATACACCATTATCAGGTAATAAGAGTAGTGTTGATCCAAGTCACGACCTTGAAATTTCATGTATCTTAAGCACCTAATGTTTACAGAGTCATGCACCAAAGTTAGGAGTTTTGTGAATCAAAACAACAAACACAAAGAAGATATAAAGAATAGAGCTCGGATTATTACTTCATATGATTTAATGTTTGTGGGAGTTTTAGTCCTGAAGTAGTTTGAGGTGAAATCTCTAAAACAAGCAGAGAGGCCTTTGAGTTTGAGGTAGAATCCAAGATTGCACAACAAATCCTTGGTAGAGTCTCCTGCAATTCCATTATAAGGTCTTAGGTTAGCTTATCTTTGCTGGAATTATAAGAAACAAGTGCACATAGATTCATTCTTGATTGGGTTACATATCCCATAAGATACCCAAAAGTAATCAATCAGTGTTAATTATCTTTGCACAAGAACAAATAGATTAAGCAACAGGGATCAGAATATTAATTTGTTGAGTTATGCTAAAGTCTTTTTTCCCACATGTATATGTTTGATGTCTTATAACACTGCTACAGAGATATGACATAATTGTTCTAAAGAAACATGAGAGAATAGTTGCGTCATGCTAAGCAATCACAAGGCCAAGTCAAGATTATAACTAACTTGAGATTTGAGACCTTTTCTCTAGTCCTCACTCTACTGACTCTATTGAAATTTGAGACCTTTTCTGACTCACAAGACTCTAAAATTTAGAAAATTTGACCCTTATCACAAGAGTAACCCAATAATGCGAAAGCTTAATAGTAACAAAACCAAATGCTACCTTTGGAGTCACTTAAGAGTTGGTCCCAAATGTGAAGGCTGTCCACACAAAGTGTGATCCATCTGATACCTTTTTGATTTTCCATTCTCCTTGTTACTTGTAATTAGGTAGGCACAAAATTATTTAGAAATCCAAAACATCAAAGAAGGTCCTTGGCATGCTCATTACAGTTGTAACACTTGCAAGATTCTAGTCCAACATTGTCAAGATGTCAGCCATAATATTGTATGTAATCACATCATAGTCTATTAAGCTCTTATTGACAAAATATGCCCTAATGTCTTACTCAATTGAACCATTGTAAGAAAGTCATTACCAGAATAAAATGCTCATCAATCATTGGACCTTTCAGGATTCATCAGAAGCTCCTTTCTCCTTTGAGTTTATGAGTTTTTTCAGGATCGAAACCCCATCAAAAGCTTGCAACTGCAAAATCAAAAGGAACTTTCTTCAATGCAAAATTTTGTTCTTCCGCATCTAAAAAACCGAATCACTACACACTCCAATTGAATTCTCTAATCAAAAGATGGATTCGGATAGACACAAAGACGAGATTGTTTGAGCTCTGATGAACGGGAAAAAAGCACCACTAACCACGATTCTCCGTCTCTGCTTTTCGAAGAGGACGAACCATCGGAGTTGCGAATTGAGGTTGAGCCACGTTTGCTGGGGAGATTGAGCTTTTTGATTTGGTTACAAATAATGAGTCTTTGATTGGCTAATCACAATGATGTAGAATACGTGCGCAGACACGTCATCACTTGTTGAGCCATGTCATCACTTGCTGAGCCATGTCATCACTCGCTGAGCCATGTCATACTTTGACCTTTAAAAAACCTAGGACAATTAAACATTTTTATTTATCACTTGTTTCCTTCCTTTTTTTAATCACTAATTGATTTTTCCAAAAATACCGGGAAAATATTGAAATTTAAAAAAAATAATTAACTAATTTGATTTGTTTTGTGTCTGTTAGATGACTTGCATGAATTTTAGGGTCAAAATAAAAAATATCTTAGCTCAAAAAAAACAGTCTATATGATGATTTTACTTTTTTCGAGTTTCATGTTATACTGTTGATCATCGACACGTTGATTAGTAGAACATGATGAACACCACACGATTCAAATAAAAACGAAAATTACCAAATAAAACGAACAAAGAAACACAACTTTGGATGGTATTATTTCAATGAGCTATAGTATTTACACGGTCATGTACCAAAGTTTAGGAGTTTTATGCATTAAACAGCAAAAGACACGAGGACATGATGACGAATAGAGCATGGATGTTTAATTATTTGGAGTTTGATTAGCCAAAATCTCCTCTCTCTATATACTTTCTTCGTTACTGAATCAATCAATTTGAATAAAAAGGAAATTTAAATCTGATATTTTGCTTGGGTTATGGGTATGTGTGAAGTAGGGTGTAGGGATATATGTTAACGTTTAGTGTTCGGTCCTGAACAGATCTTTCTGTTATCGTTGCATCAATCGTGGGAAGTTATAAGCATTTTGTGGCTTATAAGTGCCTGAAATGTGTATTCATGCTTAAGTTGATGGTCATCTAATTTGTTGGAAGTATGAGTTAACTTCAAAGATGGAACATTTTGAATGATGTGTATGTTAAATTACTTAGAATTATTTTACAGTTGTCAGGTTTGTGGAATTTACAAGATGATGATTAATGATGTCTCGACGATCATTGTGGTACATGGAGAGGAGACTTGGACGGTCGTGCCTCCTGGTGGGCTTATTTGCCACTGCTTAAACTCACTCCTGAAGCATTGGACAAACCTAAGCTACAAAATTATATTTCCACTTCTGCAAACACCAACAGCATTGGACAAACCTAAGTTACAAAATTATGGCCTATAAAACCAATAATCAGAGAATATCTGCTGCTATGTACCCCATTCCTCCCTGGCGAAAGGATCAATAGGTGCCATCTGTAGATATCAGAAGTTAAACTTCCACAACAAAGGCCAAAAATTTGCAACATTCACACAAAAAAGTTTTCATTGAATGAAATCTTATGGAATATAAATCAAGAGATTCTAGTGGTTCCAAGGAATTACCCTTCCATGAGAGGCCTCTTCTAACATAAGACAATAATCGTATCCCCTAAACTAAACATTTGTAAATATTGCGTTACATTTAAAAATTTGTAAACCAAATTTTATTCTGTTTTGAGATCACGATAATCTTAGCCAATGTAATGGCTGACAGATGATGTTCAACGGCTATAAAGAGAATGCAACGGTTGACATAAATGCAATCCTTGTCCTCGATCTTAATGTCTATGGTATTATCTTATATATCCAAGAAGAGAATAATTATTTGATAATATATTTATCAACTGCATGCTTGGTATCATAATTATCTTCATATAGATGAATGAGTTCAAAGTTAGAGATTTTCTCTAGTAAGAGCATCGCAAAAATACTGACCAAATCATTTGGCCACAACGTCCTGAATTCTGATATCTTTTATGCAGGGCCGGTCTAGAGGGTAGGCGGGCTAAGCCAGCGCTTAGGGCCACCAATATTTTTTAAAAAATTAGGTTAAAAAATAAGTCATAAATTTTGAAAAAATTTAAAAAATAGGCCACAAATTTAAAATGACCAAATAAAGTTTATATTTTCTTCTTTTATAGCTTTGGGCCACTATTTTAATTGGACCGAACCTGCTTTTATACAGTTCATATTGGTCAATTCTTGGGCAAACAAACCAACAACGCTTGCATGTTGCTTGAATGGCATTCAAATAATTTTTATATCAAAATATGGCATCGAAATACTGCAGCAATTACAATTGATATCGTCCAGCATTCGCTACACAATATGCTATTCCTTAGCCAGATTCTCCTAATGCTTTTTTGTAGATAATGTATCTCCAATCAACCACCTGATTTTGGACAAGACTGTTGGTTGGGTTATATATACACCCGATTGAGGTTTGACATTGTCATGACCATCATTAGATCGGTCTCATTGCTACTTTTACCCACCTCTTCAACATGGTGGCCAGGTTTTGAATTTTGAGCACCGACAAACAATCACTGATCATTCGCATGACGTACCTGGTCGAAGAATTGTGAGTAGACACTACCTGGTTGAAGGGCATCATAGATCTAAACGCAAGGAATGTGTGGATTCACTTTATAGATTTTTGTCGTTGATTTCGGTTGAACCACAGGTTCAGCTCCCATAGGAGTGTTTGGATTCGCTTTATAGATTTTTGCATGACTCCATAAATTTTTGTGTGATTCAATTAAATCACTTCGTCTTTGCTAACAATATTTCAGTCTTCACGAGTTCTCTCTCTACCTCTCTATTTTTCTTTAGCTATTTAATTGTTGTTTAGTTTTCTGTTGAAGGCTCAGCCTTTTTCAAGCTATTCTTCTTATTAATTAATAAATTACATATTTCAACAAAATGCGAAAATAATAAACATCCACAATTATATATATATATATATAACAACATTTCCTGTGAGAACAAGGAAAGAAAATGAAACATACGTTTAATAACAATAACAACTTTCTAATTTCAATATGAAACAACATTCATAAAACTGTGTTAACAAACAATTTCAATAACATGTCACAGTTTCATGAAACTGAATTAGTGGAAGCCGAAAAGAACAACACATAACCAAACATAATACAAGTACGTACTTAAATGTAAACCCTCGACATCTCTTTTCTTCTCTTTCAAACCGGAGAAGTTTGATAGCAAAGATCCTGCCTCTGCATCTAACAACGTAAGCTTTTTTTTTTTAATAACTTTTAATTGATTTAAATAGATTGAAAGCACCTTGCTTTGAATAACTGAAGAAACAATCTACTATACATTAAAGTAGAAACACTCCTGGCCAATTTAGCTGATGTGTCATTCCCTCAATTTTTCTCAGAATTTATCTTTATTTAATTCAATAACTAAAAACAAATTATTTTATAAAATACAAACTATAAACCAATTTTCTTTTTTGCTCCACAAAACCAGCATTAATACATGTTATTTAAATTGATAAAGAAAATATTTAATCAAAAAAAAATTAAAACTTAACTTTTTATTTTTGGACTATACTATTTATACACTATTAATTTATTAGATATACCGATTTATGAAATATTGAAAACTTTATAATACAATTCAAACATATTACTTGACATATGAACCGAATTATATACATTAATTTTTACAACACATCAAGCTATTTTAATATTAAAAAATTCGAAAACTATATATATATATTATAGAATTTTTTAAATTTTCTATAAATTAAACAAAATCAGTAAATAATACCAAATAAAATTTATTTTAACCACTTTTTATATCTAAAAAAATTATTGTAACAAACTAATCTACAGAAATTTTTATTTACGGATTTTGTTCACAAAAAGTTCAAAAAAAAAATTAATATCATTTTATGTGGTCAATATCTTAAAACAGATATTAAATCTCAAATTGAAGACAAATCTTTGACAAAATCTTTTTCTATTAAATGTAACAAATTCTATAAATATATATATTTAAGGAGAATCGAAAAGGAAAATATTAAATATTAAAAAAACTAAAAGATCAAAACAATATTTAAGAAGAATCGAAACAATAAATGAATTATTTAATGTAAAAATAATATCAAAAATATACTCAGATTCGTTTTTTAGAAACTTCCAATAGTATAATTATACTTAATTCAAAAATATTCAGACAAATCTAAACAATATAGAAACTTTCGGGATAAGCTAAACAAGTATCATGAACCCTAAATTGACACTATCTCCTCATTATATAAGACCATGTCCTTTCATGAGATAAAATATCCAGTTTTTTCAATGTTTAAATTTTTGTTGATTTTAATTTTCATTTGTTATTTTATTTACCTACATATGCACTAACAATTTTTTTAAGTTTGATTTGTGTAGATTGATCTGGCAAAGCTCGAGTCTCATGCCACAATCGAGAATATGAAAGGTTTCTTGGTATGATTTCTTACATTCTCTATAAAAATATCTTTTTTGTATGATTTTGAATTGGTTTTGAGTTGATCATGCCTACAAAAAGTCCTTATATTTCTTTTTTTTTAGACTTCGGCGATCATCCTTAGATAAATGATAATAATATAGTATTTTCGATAATATTCATCTAAAAGACATTGGCTCTAAGAAATAATGCTATCCAGAAGGAGAGGATACAAACAAAATTCTTAGACTGCTTTGCAAAAGAGAAAAATCCTTATTAGAAAATTCAAAATTAAGAGTGATTTCCAAGACTAATAGATACACAAATTCATGATTAGAATAATAAATGTTCACTTTTCAAATTTATTTAGTAATACAAAAAAGTGACGATCACATAGTTCAAAAGTGAAGAAGACAAAAATTAATTTCAAAAGTGTATGCATAAAATGAATCCATATGGTATAAAATCAATATACATTCGAAACTATCAGTACAAAATCAATACAAATATATAAAAATTAAAGTAAATCTAACTTTTTAAAATTATTAAAATTCATAATTATAGTGTTTGACAATTAAATTTGTCTATAAATATTATAATTTGCACGAACGTGCGGATAGTAATCTAGTTTTTACTGAAAATTTATCTGATAAGTATATTTAATTATCGTAACCAAAAAAGTTAAACATAAAAGCATAAAAAATTGAGTTCGCTCTAGCTTTTCTCTCAAGCACCTTTCCCGAGGCAGCCGTGTGAAGCAGATCTCATCCCTGGAATGAGCTTCCGACATCGCCTCTCCTCCGGTCGTCCGCTCATCTAGCCCTCTGAAGCAGGTGCCGTTGATTCCCTATCCCATTTGACTGGTCTCTGCTTCTCCCTCGTTGCTCCCTACTTCCCGAGGAACCCCTTTCCCTTGCTTTCTTCTGAGCTTCCCGACCCACGTCTCCCCATGGCTCCGATGAAGCAGCTCTAGCACCGTGAAATCTCCTCTCCTCCCTCGGATCCTCCAGATCTGGATGAGGCGACCTCTCCTCTTTCTCCGGCGTCGCTGGTGGTGTTGGTCGTGGTTCCTCTTGAACCACCAGACCCTCTTGACCCACCAGATGTTTGGGTGGTTTTGTTTCCGTCGTCTCCTCTCCTTTTGTTGGAAGTTTGCCTCGTCTATGCCTTCCTCTCGGCCTCACCTGGTTTCTGTCTTTCCGGACATGGCTTTATCTCCGGCGTTGGTGTTATTCCTCCGGTCGTCTTCTTCGATCCAGCTTCAACCTCCGACAAAGGTGTAAGATGGATTTGGTTGGGTCATAGGTCTCTCAGGTCTGGGCGTGTCCCATCTGATATTTTAGTTTTTTGTGGTTCCAAGTTAAAAATTACCTCCAAGCCTTTATGGTGGAAAAAAATCCTGTTAATTTTCTCCTTTGCTAGGGAGTGTTGTGCTTCACTTTCCTCCCTTTCTAAGGAGAAAATCTTACTATCTTGCCCTCTTTTTATGAGAGGGGCTATTGCCAACACCAGTCCTCTCTGCACCTCCATCGAAGGTGTTGTGATTTTCTGTGGTTCCAAAGAATAATTTGCATATATGCCTCAAGCGGTGAGGATGAAATCAAAAACCCTGTCATTTTCCTCCCTTCTAGGGGAGTGTACTGCTCTGGGCTTTGCCCATGATCTCTATGTAACGAGCATGCCTCCTATGGTTTATTTATCTAAGAAGCTCGGCTACATATTTCCTTTACCACTCGATGTCCTTCATGGTGGTTCTGTCTTGGAAGTTTCTTTGGGCTTTCCTTACAACTTTCTTCCTATACCGTTTTCTTACCTAACAGTCTATTTTAGACTGGAAGAAGTAACGGGATTCGCTTCAGCGATATCTGGAGGGAGGAGTTGGTGTTCAACGTCACTTTGTAATGTGACTATCTATTTCGGCTCGGCCGTACAAGCTTTTTCGACACATTTGGATTCGACTTCAAATCCGCTGTCAATCTTTTCTGAAGATGAATCTGCTTTATGTTTCATTATTTTCATGCTTTGTTGTATTGTTGAAAGAGGATAGGTTAATTCTCTCTCCTAAGAACCGATCTGTTTGATTAATAGAATCCAAAATTATGACAAAAAAGCATCAAAATTTTAAGTTCTATAATCAAATTTTAAGTTCCATAAAAAAATCAATTTTTTCACTAATGATTTTAATGCTTTTTTTTTTTTTGGGCCAAATGTTGTTTTGATTAAAATCAAAGAGGGTTTGTGTTACATTGGGCCAGGGCCCGTTTAGTTAGCTTATCTGCAATGACATTCAATTCTCGTTTAGTATGCCTGAACTTAATGTTTTCGAAACTTCTGGCAATACATTGGATGTCGCTGACGATGCCGTAGAGTTCCGAGAGCTCCGTCTTCATGGTGAGCGTCGTGATCATCTGCATGGAATCAGATTCAAGCTTTAGGCGGTTGAAACCATGGTGTAGGGCATCCTCCAGCGCCGATCGGATGGCCATCGCTTCCGCCATTAAAGGGGATCAGACAAATTGAGCTGTCGTTGTACCTTGGATCTGGTTGTTGATTCCTTCTCCTTCAAAGATCCAGGCCAGTCCCGCCATTTTACCGTCACTTCTCCAGGCAGCGTCCGATTTGCATGTCACGAAGGTAACATCCTCGCTTCTTTCTCGCACATGAGCGGGTAAGTGGGCCAGGGCTTTGATCCAGGGTTGCTGAGCTGCTGTCCATTCCACCGCATCAACATGAAAACTCCTTCTCTGAAAACTCTCTGTTATTAAATATGAGGTTGTTTCGTGCTTTCCAGAGGTTCCAGAGGATCCATGAGGCGAGAGGAGATGTCACGATGTTGTGGGGAGGGAGGCAAAGGACTCTTCGTAGATGGGTCCATCCTGTAGCAAAGGTCCAGTCATGTGCCAGGGAGCAAGGTTTGCTAAAAGGTGTCGTTTCCCATACTGTTTTCGCAAACGGGCAGTGAAGGAGGACATGGACAATAGTCTCCAGCTCTCCACAGCGTATACACGACGGTCAAGCATGATCTTTCTGGATTCAAGCCTCTCACCAACAGGGAGTGCTCCTCTTGATGCTTTCCACAATAAAAGTTGGATCTTTGGGCCTGTGCTAATCTTCCAGATGTCAGGTAACCAGTTTATGCCACTCGTGTTGTCCATTGGGTTGTTTGATGTTTCAGCTGATCTTCCTGTCAATGCTGCATAATAGCCCGTTTTGTAGTATACAGGCCTGACCTGTCTTTTAACCAGATTTTTTTGTCTGCATTCCTTGAAATTCTTGGTTGTAGGCTAAGAATCTCATCAGCGTAATTTGGAAGGCATTTGTAGACTCGTCTAGTGTCCCACTTCGTGGTTCCGGAGAGTAAGAGATCAGCGACTCGGTAATCTGCTGTATGTTTTATAGCGGGTCCCATTGGCGTTAGTTTTTGGTTTAAGGAGATCCAGGAGTCTCCCCAGACTTTGATGGATTCTCCATTACCGACAGCCCATCCCAGATGTTTTACTAGGAGGTCTCGCCCCACTAGGATCCCATCCAATCTATGTGAAGTCGATGAAGCATTTTGCATTCCAAGAAAGGTGTTGTTGGGCAGTATTTGCCAAAGTAGATTCTCGCGAGGAGGCAGTCTGGGTTAGAGTGTAATCTCCAACTCAGCTTTGCTAGGAGGGCGTCGTTGAAGCTAGGTATGTCTCTGAAACCCAATCCTCCCATTCCTTTCGCTTGTGTCATCTTATCCCAAGCCACCCAAGACATCTTTTTCTCATCCTGTTTTGTATCCCACCAAAACCTGACGAATAGAGATTGTATTCTCTTGCAGAGGGAGACTGGGAGCTTGAAGCATGTCATAGCATGGGCTGGCATCGAGGCTAGGACACTTTTCAGCATTATCATTTTCCCCGCTGGGGACAGGAACTTGGACGACCAGGAGCTAGATTTATGTCGTATTCTGTCGATTATACCCGCAAAGAGGTCTTTCTTTTTCCAACTGAAGTGCTCAAGTAAGCCTAGATACTTACCAACTCCGCCCTCTTTTGTTATTGCCAGTTCAAGCTTGATACTCTCTCTTAGTTCACTAGGAGCTTTATGCGAGAAAGTAATAGCTGACTTGGCTGTGTTTATGAATTGGTCCGAGGCTTTTTCATACCTTGTCAAGGATCATCTTTAACTCTTGATTGTTTTTCTTGTTTGCTTGGCAGAAGAACATTGTATCATCGGCGAAGAGCAAGTGGTTGACTCGGGGGCAATTCCTAGTAACTCTGATCCCTTTCAACTTTCCAATACTCTGTGAATTTAGACATAGCCCTGAGAGAACCTCACTGCAAAGTATAAAGATGTAGGGGGAGAGAGGGTCGCCTTGATGGATGCACCGCTCTGGCCGGATGCATCCATATGGTGCACCATTGATCAGGTAGGAGTATGACACCGTAGATATGCAATGCATAATCCAGTTGGTCCAAATTTCGTGGAAACCTAGTCAAAAACTGCATTTATAAAACTCCATTCTAATCTGTCGTAAGCTTTGCTCATGTCAGTTGTAACTGCCATTGAGCATTGTACTTCAGCTGAGGAAGTTTTCAGGAAGTGAAGCACTTCATGTGTAATTAACACATTATCTGATATTGCTCTGCCAGGTACGAAGGCGGATTGAGTTTCCGAGATGAGATCCGAGAGTAGTGGTTGGAGTCGCTTGGTGAGGATCTTGGAGATAATTTTGTAGTACACATTGCATAAAGCAATGGGTCTATAGTCTGAGACTGCTTTGGCTCCTTGGGTCTTTAGGATGAGTATCACATGCGTTGCGTTGATATTTTCAGGTAAAATTCACGTCGTGAAGAAACCTTGGATCTCTTTGACTATGTCCTTCCCAATAGTTTTCTAGTTAGAGTGGTAAAAGCTTGCAGAGAAGCCATCTGGGCCTGGGGCTTTGTCCGCCTATATAGAGAATATAACTTGTTTTACTTCCTCTACCGATGGGGCCCTAATGAGTTGTGTATTTGTGTCATCAGTTATTCATGGGTGGAGGGCTTCCGCAACTATTGTCGAGGTGTTCGAACCGGATGCTGAGAAGATCTCTTGGAAGTACTCAGTAATCACTTGAGCAATCTCAGGTTCCTCATACATGATACAAGAGTTTTGACTCTCTTATGTCAATCACCCATTGTACTAGTCATTGTAGCATTGGGTTTTAATGTCAATCCAAAGGGAAAGATTGAAACAGCAGAATTATAGTAGATTTCATAATTCAAGCAGATATAAAGGGGGTTTTACAATATCTAGCAATCTAAGTGATCAAGCAGAAACCAAGAAACCACAAAATAAGGAGGAAGGCAAGCAAACAACCAAAGTAAAGGTAAAAACAGAGCAAATTCAAAACAGAGCTTAAAACAGAGAAAAGATGGGACTTGAGATGAGATTATTGGTGTTAGGGAACTCTTGACTCAAACTATGATGCTTACAAACTCACACAATGCTATTCCTTATGCATATGATTCATTTATATGACTAATCCAATCTCTTGGCACTAATCTCTTTGCTAATTACCAAGTCAAGAACTAATTCTCATTAGTGAAATGATAAAGAGCAAGCATTAAAACAAATCTATCAACCCTATATTGTCAAATCACTCTCTAGACAGTCAATCTCTTGAGCTAGGATAAACGATTCTCTTGCAAAGCAGTTCAGACATTTCATCAAACACTTGGTGGGCATAAAATGAGCCTAAGATCTTAATCAACTTAGCTAGGGCTAATTACGCATTAAACACAGCAATCAAGAAAAGAAATCGAAGAATTAATATTAAGCAATCATAGATAGAGACTCAAATTCCCTAAACCAACCCATCTGAAATCCCTAAAAAGAACTACTCACTAAACGCCATTAAAACCATCAATTCAAAGAGAAAAGGATGATTAATCATAATTAGAGAGCTTAAACAAGATGAAAGAAGCAAACTTTAATTAAAATGAAGAAAATATTCAAATTACAAAACCCAAGGGTCTAAACAAGAAAGAAAGAACTGCTGGGTAATAGCTTGTTCCCAGAAATTAGAGATTTTTCGTATTTATAGGAGTATAAGCAAAAATGGCAAAATTGTAAATAAAGGGTCTTCAGTCTGGCAGCGTATCAGTCAGTTACAACAGTCATCAGTGACCGATACGGATCCCATCGGTCTACTCGTTGTGTTTGTGTCGGTCACCATTGACCGATGCAGGTGATCAATGCTGCTTTGTATCGGTCATCCTTGACCGATACTGGTGATCGATACAGCTTCGTATCGATCATCCTTGACCGACGTTCACCATGCTCTAACCGAAAACCTTTGCAGAGATCGTCTGCTTTGATCCTTCTTGCTCCTTTTTGCCTAGCTAGCATCCTGAATCATCCTTAGAACTCCTCCAGACTCCTTTTAGCTCAAATAGCACCTAAAAACATCCAAAATGCAAGGAAAATGCAAACTATATCCTAAATGCAACCTAAGTCTAAAACGAGAAGACAATGGGACAAACGCTAAGGGAAAACATGCAAAAGAGGACTAAAATATGTACTAAATGCAGTCTTAAATGGTGTAAATACAAGGGATATCAACACCCCCACACTTGCCTTTTGCTTGTTCTCAAGCGAATAAGAACAAATGGGAGAGTGAGGTTTGAAGGTGGGCATTCAGATTGCAAAAATGCAAAGGTAAATAGATGATTCCAATGCTTAAGTGCCTAGTTGTATGATGCAAACATAATCAGCTATACTTTAAAGAACCTAGCCATGCTCATCATGTTTCAAAATGATCTCAAATCTCAACCTAGGCAAATGCTCAAATCAACCAACTCTTTAACATTCAATTAAGTTCAGAACATGAATCATGCTTATGCAAATCAAGTGAAGACATTTGGTTGAAAAGGGGTAAGGTTATGAGATAAGAATGATCTCATTTAAGCATAGAGTTATAAAAACATAAGGGATCACTCAATGAAATGACTTCATCTTAGGCAAAATGCTAAAGGTAAAAGCACACTTATGCATACAATTCAAAGCTCTCTTCTACCCTTATTTCCCAAAGATGAGTCCTAAGCATTTCTAAACCCAAGAGTGAACCCCCTAAGTCTACCATTTCCTGAACTCTACCCTTTTCTTTCTTCTTCTTTATGGCTGGGTAAACTTCTTCTTTTTGCTTGTGTGGTTGCTTCTTTTTGGTTGGGACTTGCTCTTCTTTGTTGTGTTGGCACCTTCATCACCTTTGGTGGATTGCTTCTTGGTCAGATTTTTCTTCTTTTGGACCTTTCTAAGCATTGTTGTTGGCGCCAATTCTTCTTTTTGAACTTAGAGCTTTTATTTTCCTTTTGCTTAACCACAATACTAAACTGTTTTCCCTTTTCTACCATTTCAAATCTTTTCCTTTTCTATTCAAAAGATAAAAACATTAAGCTCAAACCACCTAACTCTACCCTTTTATTTCCCAAAGCTCCTATCATGGAATCAAGCTCAAAAAGCAAGCTGATATCTACAAGAGAGCTAATCATTGCCAGCCTTATTCCTAACACTTTTTGCCAAGACAAAATCGAAAATGCAATGCAAAGGCCTCACAGCTCTCACAAAAGTGTTTAGGCTCAAAAGGAGATTTTGGTTAAGGGTGAGGATGTAACTGTCCCATAATTATGAAGATCAGCTATTTGGATCAACAAGAGTGGTAGAAAGGAGAAAGATGATCCAAATATGTATATGGTAGCCATGAAATCACTTTTCAATGCATAAGACATGATAATTGAAAGTCTAAATTAAAGTTCAAGTAGATAGAGTTGATTTTCAGAGAACAAGTGCTTTCAGTATGAGAAAAGAAGACCAAATCTAGCAATCTAAGCATTGTTCAGCCTTAACTTCTAGCAGTCATATGATGCATCAAACAACTAACCACTTAAACACTAAAATCATCTCTAAACACTAAGCACTTTACAAGGAAAATTCATCATTATACCCTATGCAAATGCAATGCTACCTATATGCCAACTCTAGACTCAATCCTAGAAGAATGAAATGCAACTACATGCTTTCTTTTTGGTTTGCAAAAATGCAAAAAAATTTCAAATTTTTTGATTTTTTTTTTCTATGCCTTACATGTATGCATGGTATGAATGAGACTCAAAAAAAAGAAAAAAAAAAAGAAAAACTAAGAAAAGAAAACACAAAGTCAAACCCCAAATCTCTCCCCCACACTTAAATTACACAGTCCCTTGTGTAATGAAAGCAATGGAAGAGAGAAGCAACAAAATATATTACAGAAATAAAAAGATGCAATGGTATAAAACAATGGGAAGGATGTGGTACTTGGTTTAATGGTAGTAGTGGTGGGAGGAGCGGTGAGAAGATCCCTTTTGTATGTCTCTATGACTGTCATTTCGCTCTTCAACTACTGATCCCTCTTGGTAGAGTTGGCTCTCATCAGGGCAAAAGCTCAAGTTACTCTTGATGCTTGCTGTTGAGCTGCTCCTTCTTCTCATTGTACCTCGGATGGAATATCGGTCACACATGACCGTTATAACTGGCCAAAATGGCAGTAGCGGTCATGAGTGATCGATATTAGAGACTGATGTGCCTCCTGGGATTAATATCGGTCATCCCTGATCGACACTCTTGACCGAAATCCATCTGATGCGATTATGTCGGTCATGAGTGATCGATATTGGTGACCGATATGTTTCTAAGAATTGCATCGATCACCACTAATCAATACGCTTGACCGAAAATCACACGGTGAGTTTATGTCGGTCAAGTTTGATCGATGTGAATGACCAAAATGTGTCCTCCCTGCAAACTTCTTACCATATCGATCACAAGTGACCGATATGTTGACTGGTGTAGACTGGCTTCACTGATATCGATCGAACATGATCGATACTAATGACCGAAAATCTGTGTATCGGTCTGTCATGACCGATACAAGTGATCGATATCAGCCAGAATACACCTATTCTTTGTTCCCTTCAGACTTTCTCAAACCCAAATTCGGATTCCTGATTCTAAACAATATAGCAAAGCATAAAAGATAGACTAGAAAGCATAATATATACAAAAGGATATCATGTGACTACCTCCCAAGTGTGCTTGTTTAAAGTCCCTAGCTTGACTTTCCTTGGCTGATTACTCTGATGGAGGTTCTTCAAGTTTGATGTTCACCTCATCTCCAAGAGACTCACTTGCCATGTATGGCTTCACCCTATGCCCATTTACTGTAAAGTCTTCTCCATTCTTGCTAAACAGAGTGACAGCTCCATATGGCAACACTTCCTTGATCTTGAATGGCCCTGACCATCTTGACTTCAGCTTTCCAGGAAATAATTTCAACCTTGAGTTAAACAACAGCACCTGATCTCCTGCTTTGAAGTCTTTGTGTTTGATCCTCTTGTCATGGAAAGCCTTTGTCCTTTCCTTATAGATCCTTGAACTTTCAAAGGCTTCAAGGCGGTTTTCCTCTAGTTCATGCAAGTTGATGAGCCTCTTTTCTTGAGTTGTCTTGATGTTAAAATTTAGCAACTTGGTTTCCCACAAGGCCTTATACTCTAGCTCAACAGGCAGATGGCAGGACTTCCCATAGAGAAGTGAGAAAGCAGTTCTGCCAATGGGTGTCTTGAAGGCTGTCCTGTAAGCCTATAAAGCATCATCAAGCTTATTAGACCAATCTTTTCTTATAACACCAACTGTTTTCTCCAAGATGGCCTTGATCTCTCTGTTAAAAACCTCCACTTGGCCACTTATTTTAGGATGGTAAGGAGTGGCAACTTTGTGCTTGACACCATTCTTCTTGAGCAAACTCTCAAAGACCTTGTTGATGAAATGGCTTCCACCATCACTGATCACACATCTTGGAACACCAAACCTTGGGAAAATGATTGTCTTGAAGAGCTTCAGCACAACTCTAGCATCATTTGTTGGACAGGCGATTACTTCAACCCATTTTGACACATAATCAACAGCCACCAGAATGTATTTGTTCCCATAGGAAGAAGGGAAGGGTCCCATAAAGTCAATCCCCCACACATCAAACAGATCCACTTCAAGGATAGAATTCAGAGGCATCTCATCTCTCTTGGAGATGTTTCCCTTCCTTTGGTAAGCATCACATGAGGAGATGTGGGCTTGGGCGTACTTGAACAGACTAGGCCACCAAATACCAGCCTGTAGGACCTTGGAGCCTGTCTTGAATGTTGCAAAATGTCCTCCATCGGCTGAGCCATGACAGTGGTGCAGGATTCCTGGAATTTCTTCTTCAGCTACACACCTTCGGAACAACCCATCACTCCCTCTTTTGTACAAATAGGGCTCATCCCAAAAGTAATGAGAGACATCTCTTAAGAACTTCTTCTTCTGATGTGAGTTGAGGGTCTGTGGTATCTGGCCAACCACCAAGTAGTTCACAAAGTCAGCATACCAAGGTAGTTTATCCTCGTCTAGGCCTTCCACTTCTGCATTCTTGACTCCTAAAGAATGCAACTGTTCTTCTGGTAGAGTATCATTGATTAGGACAAAGTCATCTATCCTCAGTCTTGAGATGTGATCAGCAACTCCATTCTCAATGCCTCTCTTATCCACAATTTCCATATCAAACTCTTGTAAGAGAAGAATCCATCAAAGAAGCCTTGGTTTGGTGTCCTTCTTAGCATAGATGTGTCTCAGCACAGCATGATCAGTATAAACAATAACTTTGGAGCCTACTAAGTAGATCCTGAACTTCTCAAATGCAAAGACAACTGCTAAGAGCTCTTTCTCAGTTGTAGCATACCTTGACTGAGCCTCATCCATAGTTTTGCTGGCATAGTAGATAACATGAAGTTTCTTATTAACTCTCTGCCCCAAAACTGCTCCAACTGCATAGTCACTAGCATCACACATTATTTCAAATGGCAGATCCCAGTTTGGGGCTTGGACTATTGGTGCTGATACCAGAGCTTGTTTGAGAGTAAGGAAGGCTTGCAGGCAGTCTTCATCAAACACAAACTCTGTCTCCTTACACAACAATCTTATCAAGGGTCTTGCAATCTTTGAAAAGTCCTTGACGAATCTTCTGTAGAAGCCAGTATGCCCCAGAAAGCTTCTGATCCCCTTGACAGTGGTGGGAGGTTCTAAGTGCACCATTACATCGATCTTAGCCTTGTCCACTTCTATCCTTTTCTCTGAGATCTTATGACCCAAAACAATTCCTTCTTGCACCATGAAGTGACACTTTTCCCAATTCAGGACCAGTTTTGTGTCTTTACACCTTTGGAGGACCTGAGAAAGGTTAGACAAGCAGACACCAAAGGAGGATCCATAGACGCTGAAGTCGTCCATGAATACCTCCACCATTTCTTCAAGCAAGTCAGAAAAGATAGACGTTATACATCTTTAAAAAGTAGCAGGAGCATTGCATAAACCAAAAGGCATTCTTCTATAAGCGAAAGTTCCATATGGACAAGTAAAAGTAGTTTTCTCCTGATCATTGGGATGGATAGGGATCTGAAAGAATCCACTATAACCATCTAAAAAGCAGTAATACTTATGATTTGCTAATCTTTCTAGCATTTTGTCTATAAATGGCAAAGGGAAGTGATCTTTTCTAGAAGCGTAATTAAGTTTTCTGTGATCCCTCCCTAGTTGGTATTAGCTCATCATTTTCATTTTTAACAACAGTGATCCCTCCCTTCTTAGGTACCACATGAACTGGTGAAACTCATGTGCTATCTGAGATGGGATAGATCACTCCTGCTTCAAGCAACTTCAAGATCTCCTTTTTTCCTACATCTTTTAAATTATGATTCAGCCTTCTCTGAGGTTCAATAGAAGTTCTTGTCTCATCCTCTAGATGGATCCTTTGAGTGCAGAGGTTAGGAGATATGCCTTGGATATCATCTAGTGAATACCCAATAGCTTTCCTAAACCTCTTTAACACCTTGACAAGGGTCAGGATCTCATCATCATTGAGGTTGTCATTGACTATAACAGGATAAGTGGAGTTAGGACCTAGGAAAACATACCTTAGCCCATGAGGAAGTCGTTTGAGTTCCACCTTTGGTGCTTTGAGTTCACTTCAGTCCTCATCTGAGCTGCTTTGCTTCTTGGCGTCAGCTTTCTTGCTTGGGGAACCAGTTTCCTGAGCTGAGAAGGCTTCTTTTCTTATGTACTCCAACTTTTCAAATGGCTCTTCCTCTTCAAAGAACCTGTGAGAGTCCAATCTCAGCTGATAACCCAAGCTTTCCTTATCCAAGTACCCATCATCTACATGCTCACTTGTCAAAGCCACTTGAAGCTTGTCCCCACAACACAGCTCTTCTTGGAGTTCATCATGCAGTTTCTCTAAAATATCAATCTGGAACACTTGACTTTAATAGTAGGCTGCTGCATAATCTGCTTGATGTCAAATTTCAGAGACATGTCTTTACCCAATTGTAGCTCAATCTTCCCTTTCTTGACATCAATGACAGCTCCCGTTGTGGCTAGGAAGGGTCTCCCAAGAATGAGAGGGTCTTTGGGTTCCACATCCATATCTAAAACCACAAATTAGTAGGTATCTCTATACTCCCTATTCTTAGTGGTACATCTTCCAGCAAACCCTTGGGGAGTCTCACTGATCTATCAGCCAACACCAAAGAAATTCTACAGTCTTTGAACTTGGTGAAACCTAGGCGTTGTGCTACAGAGTAATGCATCAAGCTGACACTAGCCCCAAGGTCACACAAACATTTGTCAAACAGAAGTGGACCTATAGAGTAGGGTAAGGTAAAACTTCCTGGATCTCCAAGCTTATTGGGAGTCACTTTCTTCTGTTGGATAATGGCACTACACTCATGTGTGAAGATCACCATCCCTTGTAGGTCTTTGGTTCTTTCAGCAACAGCATCCTTTAAGAATTTCTGATAAGGAAGGACTAGAACAAAGGCATCCAGCAATGGTATTGTGAGCTGGATCTTCTTCATCTGTTCATTAAAGAGCCCTTTATATTTAGCAACAAGTTGCTTCTTAAATCTACCAAGGAAAGGTATGGTTGGCTGATAAGGAGGAGGGATGAATCTTGGCTCCTTGACCAACTCCTTAGAAACTTCCTTTGGTTTTTTCTTAACCACTTCTTTAGACTTGGGTGTATCTGAATCTCTTCCAGCTTCAGCTACTTCATCCTCTTGAGCTTCTTCAGTATCTTTAGCTTCCACCCTCTCTTCTTGTTCCTCAATGTCCACATTGGGTGTTGAAGGTGTCATTCTTGGTGGAAGTTGTTTCCCACTTCTTAGAGTAACAGCTTTAACACACTCTTATGTTAGTGAGGATGTGGATGGTGGAGCCATGGTTTCTAGTTGGTTGATCTTCATATTCATAGGGCATATGTGTGACTGAAGTTTTGAGTCAATGCCTTTATGTATTTCATCAGTCATACTCCTTTGAATATCAGTCAAGCGTTTTTGAATCTCATCAGCCACCATCTTCTGAATTCCCCCATTGGTAAGTTGTTGGAGTTGGATGAGCATCTCTTTATAGTCCAAATCCTGTGGAGGAGGAGGAGTGTTAATGCTAACTGTTTTAGAGGAGGAGGCTTTGTAGTGTTGAAGATGGGTGTCTCCATAGGACTGGTGGGCACAAACACCATAGTCTTGAAGATTAATGGCTCTTCTTGTTGTTGCAGAGCTTGGACTGGATATTCTTTGTAATGGTTTGGTGAGATAGCACTAGGAAAAAGTTTAGTGGTCTCATTGAGCAATAAGTCAACTCTCAGCTGCAGGGATTTCATCTTTTGCAATGTTGTCTCTAGCTTTTCTTCAGTGGCTTTAGATTATTGTTCCTTATCATCCACATAATCCCAATTGCTGAGTGCCATGTTCTCCACTAATATCCAGCCTTCATCAACATCTTTCCCAAGAAAATAACCATTACTTGCTGTGTCTATAAGTATTCTTATCTTTGGGAGAACACCTCTATAGAGTGTGGATAGAAGCATTTCCTTAGTGAACCCATGATGAGGGCATTGATGAGTGAAACCTCTGAACCTCTCCCATGTGTCTCCAAAGATTTCATTAGACCACTGCCTGAAGTTTGTGATCTTATTTCTGAAGTATGCAGTTCTTGAGGGAGAGAAGAATTTGGTTAAGAAAGCACATTTACATTGTTCCCAAGTGGTGATGTTGTCTTGTGCTAGAGATTTCTCCTATAATCTAGCTCTATCACCAAGGGAAAATGGAAATAACTTGAGCTTCAAACCATCATCTGATACTCCACTAAGCTTTGTTAAAGTGCATATCCTCTCAAACTGATCCAGGTGCTCTAAAGGGTCTTGGTTGGGCAATCCAAAGAACTGCCTTTCGTGGATCATTGTGATGAGACTGCTCTTGATCTGATATTGCTCAGTTTCCATAGATGGAATAATTTCTTGCCTTGAAGCATAGTTGGAGGGTATATCAGCAGCACCAATGGGTCTTTTTGGTCTCTGAACAACAGCTCCTTGTAGACCAGCTTGACCTTGGTCACCTTGCAGACCTTGGATTCCTTGAAGACCTTGTGGACCTTGTGGACCTTGCAAACCAAAACCAGAAGCATACTGATGTTCTTTCATACTTGAACAGCTGAATTCTGATTCTGCAAACCCAAAATATTTGACCTTAAACCTCAGTTGCAGTTGTAGACACTTAAGAACAAGTGTTGTGGCATCTACAAAAGAAATTCTAGACCAAAAGAGAAGTCAGTAACCAAAATCGAAAATAACAAAGCTTGATCTCAAGATCTCTACAAATCCTACTGAACAAAGCATTCCCCTAATGGCAACAGCTCCAAATTGATACAAGAGTTTTGACTCTCTTATGTCAATCACTCATTGTACTAGTCATTGTAGCATTGGGTTTTAATGTCAATCCAAAGGGGAAGATTGAAACAGCAGGATTATAGTAGATTTCCTAATTCAAGCAGATATAAAAAAGGTTATAGAATATCTAGCAATTTAAGTGATCAAGCAGAAACCAAACAAACACAAAATAAGGAGGAAGGCAAGCAAACAACCATAGTAAAGGTAAAAACAGAGCAAATTCAAAACAGAGCTTAAAACAGAGAAAAGATGGGACTTGAGATGAGATTATTGGTGTTAGGGAACTCTTGACTCAACCTATGATGCTTACAAACTCACACAATGATATTCCTTATGCATAGGATTCATTTATATGACTAATCCAATCTCTTGGCACTAATCTCTTTGCTAATTACCAAGTCAAGAACTAATTCTCATTAGTGAAATGATAAAGAGCAAGCATTAAAACAAATCTATCAACCCTATATTACCAAATCACTTCCTAGACAGTCAATCTCTTGAGCTAGGATAAACAATTCTCTTGCAAAGCAGTTCAGGCATTTCATCAAACATTTGGTGGGCATAAAATGAGTCTAAGATCTTAATCAACTTAGCTATGGCTAATTAAGCATTAAACACAGCAATCAAGAAAGGAAATAAAAGAATTAACACTAAGCAATCATAGATAGAGTCTCAAATTTCCTAAACCTAACCCATCTCAAATCCCTAAAAAGAACTACTCACTAAACACCATTAAACCATCAATTCAAAGAGAGAAGGATGACTAATCATGATTAGAGAGCTTAAACAAGATGAAAGAAGCAAACTTTAATTAAAATAAAGCAAAGATTCAAATTACAAAACCCAAGGGTCTAAACAAGAAAGAAAGAACTGCTGGGTAAAAGCTTGTTCCCAGAAATTATGAATTTTTCGTATTTATAGGAGTCTAAGCGAAAATGGCAAAATTATAAATAAAGGATCTTTAGTCTGGCAGCGTATCGGTCAGTTACAACAGTCATCAGTGACCGATACAGATCTCATCGGTCTGGAGTGATCGATACTGGTGACCGAAATCAACTCGTTGTGTTTGTGTCGGTCACCCTTGACCGATGCAGGTGATCGATGCTGCTTTGTGACCGATACTGGTGATCGATACAGCTTCGTATCGATCATCTTTGACCGACGTTTACTGTGCTCTAACCGAAAACCTTTGTAGAGATCGTCTGCTTTGATCCTTCTTGCACCCTTTTGCCCAGCTAGCAACCTGAATCATCCTCATAACTCCTCCAGGCTCCTTTTAGCTCCAATAGCACCTAAAAACATCCAAAATGCAAGGAAAATGCAAAATATATCCTAAATGCAACCTAAGTCTAAAAGGAGAAGAAAATGGGACAAAAGCTAAGGGAAAACATGCAAAAGAAGACCAAAATATGTACTAAATGCAGTCTTAAATGGTGTAAATAAAAGGGATATCAATACACTGCTTGTCCCTTAGAATTCTCAATAACCGTGAATCTGTTGATAGTATTTCGTCCTTTAGTGACAGCGTGAAAGTACCCTGAGTTGTGGTCTCCTAGGTTTAGCCATAGGGATCAACTTCCCTGTTTCCAGTAATCTTCCTCCTCTTTATAGGCTTTTGACAGTTTTCCTTTGATCTCTGTCAGGAGGGCTTCGTTATGTCACGTGTGGGTCAGGGCTATCTCTAGGGCTGCTTGGTGTTTCTCAATTTGTTTGCGGCTGTTTAGGTGCTGTTCTTTCCTCCATTGAATGATAGTCCATCTCACTCTAGCCGTGCGTTGTTTGACAGAGAGGTTTGTAGCTTTCTTCCAAGTTTCCTCTACTAGTTTTGTTACCTTTGGATTATTGCGAAGCCTTCTATCGTATCTGAATAAACCTTTGTTTCTTTTCCTTTCGGGTTCGAGCACCGAGACAATGGGTTTATGGTCCGATCCTTCCATGCTTTGATATTGGCATCTAGCTGAGGGGAAGAGCTCTGCACAGGCGCTATTGACCATTGCTCTGTCTAGGCGGCATCGGACAGTCTGATTGTCTGCTCTATTGCCTCTCCAGGAGAGAGAGTTATCGGAGTGGTGTAGGTCATATAGATCTGTTTCCGAGCAAAAGTTCTGAAGTCAGAATATGAGCCTTCTGGTCGTTGGGAGCCTCCCGTTTCTCTGATTCTCCTAGGATGTTGTTAAAATCCCCCATTGTAAACCACAGTCCATCCCGTAACCTTGCTAGTCTTGATAGTGTATCCCATGTGTCTCTTCTTTTGCCTATATCCGTGTCTGCATATATGAAAGTAGCAACAAAGGATTTGCCTTTATATCTGATCCTGGTGTCGATAAAGTTTTTGCAGGTTGAGAGGACCTCCAAGTCGATATCTTGTTTCCATAGGAGGGCCAGTCCCCCACTGCCATGTCCCTCAGGTTGAACTAGGACCTTATTTGAGAAGCGCAATTCCAAAGTAGCTTTAAGTACTAACTTATATGGGTTCTTTGTCTCTGATAGGAAGGTGATATTCGGAGAGACCTCTTTGTGGATAGCCTTTAGTCGTCGAACTGTATCAGGGTTTCCCAGGACCTGACAGTTCCATGCCACTAATGTTAAGGAAGAGGACTTTGGAGAGGCCAAAAATCCACTGTCTTCTTTGTGATTGCCGGTATGATGTTCATACTTGGTCCTGCATCCTCCGAGTTTGCTTGAGGCTTTGAGGGTTATCCTCCTTTTCCAGTAAGTCCATTAGTAGCTAGAGTGTTCTTCTGGTGTTTAGTCAACCTTCTTGGGGATGCTCGAATGTGTGCTAGCTTTCTGATTTTTGAGCTTGTACCCGCAAGGGCATGGGGGCTGTGATTGACATGTGCCTTTTGATGTTGTTTTCCAGGAGGGCGCCCTCTCCTTTTCTTCTCCAGCACCACTGGAGCCAGGCCTAGTCTAGCTAATAAACCCGGGGATAAGTTGGTGCTTGGTCCCTCCTCTAGGTGAATGGGGTTAGGGCTTGGAGAGGAAGCCACGACAATGAAGGCCGCTGTCTCTGCCATTAGTCCCCTTTGCTTTCCCTGTAGCACTTGTATTCTGTGTGCTGCACTCTCCGTTGGGTCTGCACAAGAAGTGTACTGTATAGTAACTTCCCGTAAATCCTCCATCACTTCCTCAGGGTCTGTTTTGCCGGTGAAAAAGCTGTGTCAACGAGGTTCACTTGGATGGACGGTCTAAAGCTTTTGGAGGAATCCGAGGAGTCTTGTAGCACTAGTTATTGGGAGTTGATGGGTGGAGGTCTTACTTTTTCCCGCCATTGTTGTATTGGCGAGTGGTTTCTTTCGCTGACTCTTCCTCTGTTGCTTAACCGGTTACGCAGGTCTCGTGGGTTTGAGCTAGGCATTGAATGATAGGAGTCTTTGGACCGAGTAGGTTCTCTATCTCTATATAAAAAAAGTCCCTCTCTACGGTGATGGTTATGAGGGTGTGCTTTTGCTTCCTCGGTTCTCATTCTCTGTTTATAATCCAGTTCATAACGCACTTTTTCCGCTTTGCTCATTTCAGAGACTCTTTCTCCAAAAGGTCGTCCATGTCGATCATGTCTATGCTGGAAAGCGCGGAGGGATTGTCTAGTCTCCTGTTCCCGCTGTCACCCTCTTTGTTGGTTTCTGAGTCTACAGTAATAAGCGTGGTCTTAGCTCTCAGGACATTGCTTTCTTTGTCTCTTTCTTTGTGCTCAGGGTGGCTCAGGGACTGTGATCGAGTTTCTCTAGGTGTCTCCCTATGTTTCAGCTCAGGGCAGTCCTTGCGCACATGGGTTATTTTGTAGCATTTTGTGCATTGGTTTTCCAGGCGCTCGTACTCTAGTGTGACTATCGCTTCATCCCCATTAGCGAACTCTAGAATAGAGTCTTGAGGGAGTGATTCGAGTCCATTGACCGAGACTTGTATTCTTGCAGAGGTTTTTGTTAGCTCTTGGTTCATAAATGCTCCAATTTGTTGCCAAATGCTGTGGAGAGTCTCCGTCTTCCAGTAATGAAGCGGGATCCCTTTGAGCCTTATCCAGAAGGGGATTTGCAAAGGGAAGAGCTATGACGTGGTGGGTTCCCATCTCTGTAGAATAACCATCCAATGTGCGAAATGGTAGGGTCTGTTCTCCAGTACTTGTAGTAGATCTTCCTCCGTCTCGAAGCGGAACTGGAAACAGCCTTTTCCCAAGTCAGATCCGATAACTTCTCCTTTTACTTTTCATCGCTTGGTGAAAAAGGATATCATTGACCATACTCTTTGTTCCTTAGGGTTCGTGAGTCGGCCAATTAGCTTGAGTTTGTTCTCCAAGATTAGATCTGAGTTGTCGAACTCGGGGACCCTAACGCGGATCCTGTGGGGTGGATCTGGAGAAGTGACTACTGCCTTTCCTTTCTCCGCGTAAGATAGCCGTTTATGCATAGTGTCTTGAGGTGAAGGGTGAGAAAGCGCTTTCCACTCTTTCAGGGTTATGCACAATGGTCTTATTCACACTTGTGCTCGGAAAAAGTCTCTTCCGGTAGGCTTATTCACATCGAAAGTTAAACCAGAAGGGAGTCTGTTACTTGTTGGGGACGCCTTTCACTTCTGTCGCTCTAGATGTACGTCGGTCGGGTTTCCGTTGGTGAAGCTAGCTCAATTCCAATATACCGTTGCGGACCCTCCGACCCAAAGGTGGGGGCTGAAGCACGGGAGCGCGTTTACCAAGGTAGTTTTGATTCAAAAAACTTACTATTTTGGGAAATACCAGGCAGCTGAAGTCAAAACCGGGGAAAACCAGGTGGTTGAAAGCAACCTCGGGAGTAGTGCTTGGGAGAGTTTTTAAAAATGTACTTCTTTCTGCTTTTCTGTTTAACTCTTTTTGTTAAGCATAAAATCAACATTACAAACATTTTTTTCTATAATAATTTTGATGTCCTCATCTTTATATGCATCATTACAAACATTTCGATTCGAGTCAAAGTTAAACGCATCATTACAAACATTTCAGTTCCAACTCTTGAATGACACTAGCTAGTAACTAAGAGCATCTGCATTGGTGAGAGACTCACATAAGTTTCTCATCAACTTAATAATAATTATTTTAATATAATTTAATTGTATTAATTAATTTTAAATTTAGAATAAAGTTTAAACCAATGATATGAAGACAATACATAAAGTGAGTCTTCCAGAAGTCTCTCATAATTTCTCAAATGAGAGACTTTTTCCATTCTTTTTCTTCTCTTTTGTAAAGTTTATTAATTTTTTATTTTAAGAGATTAAGTGAGAGACTACCAATACAGGTGGTCTAAACCTATGAAATTGGTTCATTGGTTAGTTTGGATTTATAATTTTTGCCGAATTGAACTAACAAAATTATGGGTCGGTTTGGTTCCTATTAATTTGGTTTTTGAAATTTGTTGCTGGGTTGACCTGAAGATTTCCGTTTTTTTTTTTCAAATTCGGGGTTTTAGATTAGTTTGGATAATTCAGTTTTTTCATTTCAATAACCCAAACCGCTGAGTCCAAGTGGTCACAACTCACAATCTCTGCAGGATCCAGTAAGACATTTGAAACATTTGCTTCTCCAGTTCATCCATAAGCACACTACACATCCACTTCTCCCATTTTTATCTTTTGTTTTCTTTTTCACATAAATGGTGAAATAGTGCAAGTCTTATCACATGGCATCTCACTTGCTCAAGATAGATAACTTCTTTTTACTCAAAATGTATCATATCAAAAATGGCTGAATCCTCCGTTTTCGATCTCGATAGTTACTAATGGTGTGACCTTTTTAATCTTTTTATGCATTTGACAAGTCTAAGAAACAACTAAAACCTAAACTAAGAGCAATTCTTTGCGACAATCAAAGAAATCTAACGGGATAGTGAAAAACTTTATCTCTGCATCAAACTATCAAAGTAACAACTGTTTTTAACACTCACATAGAAATCTCTACCAACATACCAAATTTGAGAGTTTAACAATCTGAATCCAAGCTAACATTCCATCAGACAAGTTCCAAATAAGTAGAAAGATGAAGGAAATCCTCACTGCCTCCTAATCCACACGGTAATAGTATTTTCTGCAAAATCAAAAAGACATTATAGGTTATTCCAAACCATCATATCCCATCTACGAAATTGGAACTACTTTTATGAGCAGAGAGCACCATTATTATATAATAAAACTTTTTGATTAATCCTCAAGTAGACTTGAGATATATAAAGATCAATATCACACAATTTAAGAATGTAATAAACCTGTTTCATGAATAAAAAGCGAACCAAATCGTGAATACAATCTGGTAAATTCTTGTTAAATTACTGAGCAAAGAGCAATGAACAGTTACCTGAGATAAAATAAGAATCCAGTGACAGACAATAGAAGACCTTCAAGATCACATTCGTTACTAATATATTATATATATCCACGGATCCATTGCTTCTAATAGAGCTTTATATAATATGTACACAATGGCAAGTGATGTCAAGATCTCTTCATATATATAATCTATGCATGTCAGTATTAAAGTCATGATTTAAAAATCAAAAGTTTATACCATAGTGTGACATTATACAAATTAATATATAACTGATTTCGAAACGAAAAAATAGAAGGAAGAAAAGCTAAGAGAGGTAATCGACCCTGAAGATATCCCCTTAATCCTGAGCCTGAAACCAACGCGCACTTTCGACATAGACGGATACTGCTGGGTGTATTCAAAATCGGAAACTACACGGTCAAAACGGGATACGAAGTAGCTTGCAACATGACCACAGAAAACCAACTGGAGGTCTTGACGGAACCAAGCACAACTACTCTAAAGAGTAGGGTCTGGAAAACTAAAACATCAAGAAAATTTAAACACCTGCTCTGGCAGATAGTTTCGGGCTGCATTGCTACTTGTGGCTGTTTAGTTGATCGTCATTGTGGTGTAGACCGCTCATGCCCGAAATGTGGAGCAGACGATGAATCGATAAATCACTTGTTTTTTATGTGCCCCTAGCTTTACAAACATGGGCGATCTCGCCGATTCCAAACATTCCGGACTGCTTTCCGTGCAAAGCTATTTACAGCAATATATATCATTTATTAACACAGGCAGAGAAACAAGTACAAAGTGAGAATAGCTACAAGATATTTCCATAGATCTTGTGGTACATATGGAAAGCGCGTAATGAGAAAGCCTTTAACGGGAAAGAAGTCTCCCCCATGGATACGCTTCAAATAGCAATTCAGGAAGAACAAAGTTGGAGAGTAGCCAATTTAGTGATTAGTGCAGGTGAGGACTTTGTCCCCCAAGCATCAGAAACAAACAAAACGGACTCCTCAGGTGGAGAAGAATGTTGTCAAGTAGATGCATCATGGAGAAACAAGGATCAACTATTCGGCTGTGGTTTTATACTACTCAAGGATGGCGAGACCCAGCTGTTGGGCTTAACTGCAGGTAATCTGGTACCCTCCCCTCTCCACGCAGAGTTTGATTCACTTTTATGAGCAATGAAAACAATCCAGCTTCAAGGATTCGAAAAGATGCACTTCAAGACAGATTGCCTACAATTGATTAAACTTATTGAAGGAGATGAAAATTGGCTGATCCTAGTATCAGAATTAGAAGAATTTAAGCATTTGTGTTCCTTATTTACTGATTTCACTTTATCATTTATCTTCCGTACTCTGAACTTCTAAGCTGATGCCTTAGCTAAAGGGGCCCGATCTCGTGGTTTCATATTCACACATGTAAACTCTCTGGTCCCAAATTAGATAGCCAATGAGGCTAACTTGTTTGAACCAGAAATTTAATAAAAAGGGTTAAGTTGCTGTAAAAAAAATACAAATTAATATATAAATGAGCAGATACAAATTAATATATATTATATGATCTGGTACGCCTATTTACCAAAGTTATAAAGTTCAGGTATTTGGTATAGTTATTTAGACAATTTCGAGAATTCTTACATTAATTTTCTATGTATATTAAATCTTTTGCTAACTTTATGACTTCAGATAATATTTTGATATTCCAAAATAAAGTTTTTGTTTCAAAAATACTTAAGAATTGTTTTACAGTTGTAACATTTGTGGAATTAACAAGATGATTCTGTGAATGCATGTATTTGAGCGTCATAGACTCAAGATGTAATATAAGCTTAACGGGAATGGTTTTTTCAGCCAAGAATGACGACTGAAATTAAGAACCATGTTAAGAAAAAGAAGAAAGAAAAAAACACTAGATAATAATGTTAAAAACTATAAGGTGAGAACACCAAACTCAAGAAGCTACGTACCGTTATTGTAGTTGTAGGATAAAATTTTATCGGATCTAAGTAAAGGCGATCCAGCTTCTCAAAGAAGGCTAATGCAAAGGCGTGGGACTTCTCCTGCTCTTTTTGAATATAAATAGGGCTCTGCATTGCCAGTTCCCTCTCCTTTTGCAGATTTACGACTCAGAAATGATTCAGTATCTTATGATATATGGCCAAGCCAGAGGAGGGATCTGAAAAGAAGGCAGAGTAATCTTCCTGGAATGATAAAACAAATATCAAAAAAAAAAAAAAAAGCAATTATGAAAGCCAGTATTTAGCCACAAACGATTATCCTAAATAACGATAGCAAAATCTTGTGATGAACTAACTATATATCAAAATTAAAGCAGAAACCTATGGAGCAAGCTCAGTAACGAACGGGGCCAAAAAGCAAACAAAACAATGTCTATCTATGATGCAAACGATACGATGATAACATATGGAACCAAATCTATATAAAGCTCTCATCTCACCAGATATCTTGAAGAGTTCTTTCTATGCAACCACCCTAGCAATTTCAAGAGCCTTGGACGAAATACAAAATATAAACCTTTTATATTATATTAATAAAAAGTAATTGTATTAATCAAAATAAACCAAACTATAACTTTTTGACTTTTTAAAATATATAATAAGTTGCTAGTTTGTTAAAAAAAAATACATAACTAGTTTGTATAATATTTTTTTGACATAATACTTCATTCAAGTGCATCATTTCTGTAAATTGCATAAAAAATTCATCAAATATAAAAAATACAAAAGAATATTAATTATTTTTAGGAAAAGAAAAAGTCATATATATCTTCCTAACTTTATAGATGCAAAATTATTGATAATTGTTTCAAAATTTATTGTTTCTAAAACTTTCTTTTCGATGCATAAAAGTACAAGACCATTCAACCTTTGTTGAAACATCGATCTGATCTTGAAATTCTTTGAAATTTTTAATAATTGAGATGGTTGTTGTCTTGTTAACAAAGAAAACAGTTAAGGTATAATCTTTTTGTATAAGTAGGTTATGACGTGTTATTAATAATTGAATAAATTATGAGCCTTTTTATGTACTAAAAAAATAATTATATATTCATAACTCTCTTAAAGAATATATTTTTAACAAATTTTATAATATATATAAAAAATTGGGCCCTTAAATTTTAAGTATAATTTCTTTTAGATTATAATCCTTTTTTTTTCTTAAATAGATCGTGTGCTTTATTATGTACTATAAATCAGTTCTATTTTTTCTTAATGTGTTAAAGAACACATTATAAAAAAGTTTTCAATATAAAAAAAAAAAAAATTGGGCCCTTAAATTTTTGGACCCATGGCCATTGCCCCTCCTGCCATGTCTTAGAGTCGGGGCTGTATGCAACCAAGAACAAAAACACACGAAAACGACAAACAAAAAAAAGTTACCTTTGTTACAGAACCACAAGGAAGAATCTGGCCGCAGTTGTCGATTGTCACGGGAACGTAAGGGTATTCTTTTCTGGCCATCTCCTTAACGTAATTGATTAAATCAAATCCACTAGTAACTTGTCCGACCACGACGCACTCATAGTCGCGATCAGGATCCTCCGCCATGACGAGGTTGAACTGAGGATTAATGGTCTCTTGACGACCATTGTGGTACATGGAGAGGAGACCTGGACGGTCGTGCTTCCTGATGGGCTTATTTCCCGAGTATCGATGGTTGCCGAGCATTGGGATATACGAACATTGGTACGCGAAACGGAAATCCCCTCCATCCCATATTTGATTTGGGACCACACGGTCGATGAGTGATCCCTTATAGTGGAGTGGTACACCAAACTTCCCGATGCCTTCCTCGCCGGTACAGAGAGCCCGGAAGGTCTCCGCATGCGGGGACTCGTCCGTGAAGACCTCCATCTCGATCCGACCAACCGTTTTGTATGGAACGTTTTACAAGCGATGAATATGGCTTTGAATTATTATTATTTGTTTTTTTGTATTAGATTTTTGAGCTACTATATATGTTATGGTTTCATTATTCTAAACACACAAAAAATACAGTAAGTTAATTGATTTGGCATATTTTGCTAAACATAAAAGATCATCAAGAGTGGTGACCGTAGTACATAACATAATCAAATCTCAAATGGGTTTACGTTAGGCCACATATTAGTTTAGTTAAAAGAGGGCCCAAATATGTAAACAAACAAACCCCAGTACAAATAATGTTGTTTCTCCCACATCGGAACTTTAACAACGAGACACTCGTCTTGGCGTAGTATATAAGAAGGACAAGGTCAAACCGATTTACATACTTACCTGGACGGGGTCGACTCTTGATCAAGAAGACGAGTGGCCTAAGCTAGTGACCTCCATTGCACACTAAGGAGGGGCGCTTAGCTTAAGGTCTCCCCAAGTGGGAGAGCCTGCGTCATTATTTGTGGCAGTGGGAGCCTGCGTTCGCGCGGCCCCTCCCAATCCAAGTTGAATATTAAATGGTTCACAAGCCCATTTAGATGGCACTGGCCCAAGCCTAGTAACCAGAGTTTGAAACAAATTGTTCTAGAAACGTTTGGTGCATGATTTTCATGTCCCACACACGGGTTCTTATCATTTAACGTTGTATAATGAAGTTTGGGTTTATATAATTGTAGATTTTTTTGCATCAATTCATTTCATTTCATTTCAGGTGAATCCTTTTAACATTTCTTCAGAAGAAGCATTTGTCAAAACACTTGAGATAAAGGAGATGTGTGGGGCGGGAAGAAACTAACCGAGTACGATAAAGTAATGGCGAGATGCGATAACGATATGTTTGAGACAGATATGTTGATGGCAGCTCTGAAGAGTGCAGTGGAGATTGCAGATGAGAGAGTCATGAGGGAAGAGATGAGATTGGAAGACGTTGAAGTAAAGTTCTATAAATGCATCGAACGGGTTAGTTATATGGTCGCAGAGATATGTTTGACATTGTGAGAGAAGACCACAAGAAGGCTTCAGTCCTGAAGTAGTCTGAGGTTCGAATGTGAAATCTCTGAAACAAGCAGAGCGGCCTTTGAGTTTGATGTAGTATCCAACATTGCACAACAAATCCTTGGTAGGGACACTTGTTAGCTATCTTTGCACATATACATTAAGTAATTATTGTAACTACGAGTTCATTGTGATTTTTTATTATTATTATTATTGATTTTGGAGATGAATTACATGAACTTTTGGGATCCATGTTGTTGCGCACTTGCGGGTGTATATGTGCATTTTACTTTTTTTCGATTTTCATATAATACGATTGATCATCGTCACGTTAATAAGTAGAATATGCCATAGAACATACCACACACGATTCAAATAAAACGAAAATTATTAAAGTAGACGAACAAGGAAACACACTAACACAGCACAACATTCAACCGGTGATGATAAAATCAATCAAAAGACGAGAACACGCAGAAACAACAAGAACAACAATCGAAACTCAAACACGAACACAAAGAAACCAAAACACATCTTAAAGATAGAGAGACCAATCATCTTAAACTCTCACTCACGGAGACACCAAACCACCTCCTGAGCTCGGAACAGAACCACCACCATTAGCTCCAACACCAGGAAAGCCCATTGCACCGCCCAAACCACCAAACGCACCGGACCCACCAAGAAGCGGCGTCCCGGACGGAAGTGGCAATGTCAAACCGGTCCCACCACCACCACCTGGCATTCCCATGAAACCGCCTATTCCAGCAGCACCACCGACTATGAAATTCTTACGGTCTTCCAGAGGGACATTGACGGTAGGAGACTCAGCTTCGTTAGGAGCAGTAGCTCCATGAAGAGGCATGTTCTGAGTTTGCTGCAAATTGCGAGCACTTGCGTGGACCAAAAGCAACGTAGCTGCAAAGAGAAGCACGAGATTTGTGAGTGATGAGAACCTCATAGCCATTGTTTAGAGATGTTAAAAAGATATCTAATTAAGTTAAGATGTTCTCTGTGTTGATTTGATTGCATGCATGGAATGGAATGGAATGGAATAGATTATATAGAGAAGAAGGAAAGAGGTATACAGTTTACGGTTGAGGATAATAAATTGGATTTAGAGACATAAATTAAAGAACATGAAAGCGTTTAATGTCTTGTCTTCAAAGATCATTGGTAATCACAGTCCTCTTTTATGGGAAAACGTAATGGTTATGTGTAGGGGCTTCGTATAGCTCCTGACTGTGATCGTTTCACAAGAAATTATACTACTTTGATACATTTTCTCAATTTACGTCAAATGAATTTGCGGTATTGCTCACTATAGTGCATAATTTAATTTTATAGTGAAGATTGAAACAACTACAAACAACATTGAAGCGAATAGTAATTCAAATCGAGTTGGTTGGATTCGCTCTTTTTCCTGTTCAAGTCTACAACTTGTTAAAACTAGCGAGAAAATAACAATGAGTTTTGATACGTTGAAACAAATCACTTTTATTTGTTTGACTTTGACATCATGACTCTAATTTAAAGTTCTAAAGCAATTTCCAAAACGCTCTGTTTGAATAGCAGAGACTTTAGCCACTCGAAATTAGAGTACTTTTCAGTAGTCTATAGCCAATTGTCTATACCACATTGGATAAACATTTGTTATTACACACACACACACACAAAACATTACTATTAAAACAGTTCTTGCTTTACCTTCGTTGACTTGTTAGTTTATTCACTTCCCATCTTCTTCCAAGACAAAAGGCGGGTTTTTCAGGTAATAAATAAAAATGATGCTTTATTTGTTTTTTTTTTTGTCTTAAGTAAAGCATATTTATGATGGTTTTTTTGGGGGAAACAATCTTCAAGTTTTTTATAAAAAAAAATTCTCGTAGTGATTTTGTAGTGAAAAAGGCAACAGAGCTAAACATATTCTTGTATCTACTTTTTCACAAAGTCATTCATTACCAAAAGCTTGATTTATTTTGTTTATCAATGGGTATGTGGTGTAAGCAAAATTGAAATGCTTTCATTAATAAAAATGGGCACACTGAAAACGAATATGTACATTATAAGTAAAAATGAAAAAATCGAACCCATTTCTCAAATAACACAAAAAGCTTTCTTCTTACGTAACCTTCAAATCCTAGATCACTCCATCGCAGAAGAAGAAGAGTGAAGCAGCGAAGAAGCAAGAAAATCGTGTTGCTACTCTTCACTAATCTATCTTCTCTTCTCATATATTTAGAAGAGGAAGCCGTAGCCATCATCTCATTGTTGCGCTGCGTTGTTGTTGGTGGCGTAGGAAGTCAATTTTCTCGCACTTTTCACGCTCTTGCTTGATCTCCTTGGGCATAGCCACAACGTCTTTTAGGGTTGGCAAGAGACGCGTTCACACACAGCAGATTATTAGACCATGTTCAATGGGAAAAACTCTTATAAAAAACTTTTATATATATTATATTAATATAATTTAATCATAACATTAATTTTTAAATATAAAAATAATTAGACCAATAATATAATGCATTGCACATGGTATAATTTAACTATAACATTAATTCTTTCTCACAATTTTAATATTTTTTTATATTTAGAAACTCACTTAAGATACTGCATTGCACATGGTCTAAGCATCAGTATCGGAGATCTGATGATAAAAGCTCTTAACATTTTTCTATTATTAAAAATATCAACTTTTTTTTTTAAAAAAAAATTTTTGACAAATCATGTCTTGCAACATCACGAGAGAGACGCCTCTTCCGCCCCTGCGCAGAGTCGACTCTGACTTTTAGTCTCGCCACATCATTGTTTCTTTTCTTTTTCATTTTTCATTTTTCTTTTTTCTTTAGAACCCTACTAAAACTGTCCAATATTGATGCTCTTAGAGCACCAGTATTGCAGAGCTGGTGATTGAGGCTCTTTAAATATTTTATTATTAAAATTTTTTTAGAATCGTTTCTATAGACTCCTCTATGAGAGTCGATTCTATTGACACATCATTTCTTTCTTTTTTTCTCTTTTTATTAATATGCCACATCACTTAGAAACTTACATGGATCTCTCAAATACTCATGCACTTAGTCCCCAATACTTGCGTATCATCTCAACGGCTTCAGATTCGATTCAAGAACGTTGAGGCTTCCTCTATTCTTCTGCCTCGCCCAATCCACAAAGCGAAACCTATCTGTACCATTATATATGTAGGTTGTTTACCAGTCAACATACTCTGCAGAAATACACATAGCCGGTTTAAGATATAATCATAAATTGGAGAACAAATAACATTTATATTAGGGGTTTTAATGATAAATATAAGTTCTAACTATAGTTTTTATAAACATATTACATGAACAGACCTGGAATATAACAATCTATACTATCAAAAGAGAATCATTAATTTGAAATATCCAAAAGCTACCATGGTATTTACTAAATATGTCATTGGATTCACTAGAAAATTTAATCATTTTATTAAGGTTAATTTTTTCATATCATTAAAATTGTATATTTATTATTAGATCTATATACTAATCACACATGATTTATTGGTATTACCTGTTAACAAACTAATCTCTTTTATATTAAAAGGATAGATTTCTAGGCTTCTAAGGGCTGCCACATCAGCAAAAATAATTAACCAATGATAGATTCCAAAACTGCTATGTCATCTTCTCTAACCAACAATTTAAAGTTATTTTATTAAATAATTTATTAATCAAAATTTCCTCAAATTTTACCTACAAAAAAACTTTTGTAATTCTTATATTCTCAATAAAATTAAATAAAAAACAAAGCTAAAAAAACTGAAAACGAATTACACTAAAACTCAATTATAAAGCTTAAACAAAAGCTCATTTTATGGAGTCATCGTCTTCTCGGGTTTCCAATCATCTCGCCTCTGACTCACCAGAAACGGAATCAGCCGTCACTAAACACAAATTTTAATTTTTAATTAATGACAACCAAACTGGTAATAAATAATAAAACATAAATAAATGGAGCATAAATATTTATAAATCCAAAAGGCATAGCAATGAGGATGTCAAAAAAAAGACATAGCGATGAGCCACATATGATATAAATAATACACAACTCTATCACAAATGAAGTCTAATATGTCTCATGCTTCAGATTTTTGTAAGCAACATAAAAATACAATCTCACAACTGTTTTGCATTTATATTTATAATGTGAATCAAGTAGAATGAGTCTCAATCATAGTATTGTTGGAACTGGAGAACGTCTTTCTCACCAAAAGTAAAACTTAAGGAGCGACTCGGTTTCTTTCTTCTAGAGAAAATTAATTTATACAATTGTAAATTTTTGACTTATAATAGATTTCAAGTTTCTAAAGCTGATATAGAGTTCCATATTGTTCGTTGTAATCCGGTATTGTGGAAAAACTGAAGTAAAAACATAACTAAAGAACCGGTGATTAAAGACAGTTACTCACCGTTTCTTAATTTTCATTTGTGAAATTTCATAAAACATAAAACTGAAATTTTTTTTTTCAAATAACATATAACGATAAATTACACACTCTTTACCAATATTGGCAAATGATTGAGCTAGCTAAACTATCAAACAAATATTATATCAATTAATAAGAAACTCATATAATAAAATTTTTTATTATTAATTGTCATTTGCTTTCTTCGTTGAATATATGAACTAATTATAAAACATCTATGTACAGACTGAATCTTAAAAAAAATTGATAAGTAGAGAAATGCATACTATATAAAAATTAAAAATAAAATCCTAAGATACAATATGAAATAAAAATAGAGTAAGAATTGAGTTTTTCTTTTTAAAAGCATCAAACGAAAGGGAAGCTTATACAAAATATTTTTGAAAGTATAAAAAATACTCATGGTGTTCACTAAAGAAATAACATTATAACACAAGATGTCCAAATTTAGAGAATAGATTTCTAATATAATATATAGTTCATGTGGATACTATTTACATAAACAAAAAATATAATAAAATTACACATCAAATTATTATATAAAAAGGTCAAACTTTATTCTTCATATTTGCAAAAACATGCATTACCTCTTAAAAAAAGTTTAACTAAGCCAAAAGATACATTAAGCTATTTTCAAATTATTATACAAAAAATTTCGATCATCTTTTCACATATATTTATACATCCTTCTGATGTATACTTCACTCGACTATATCTAAGAATTACCTGCAAATATACTACTCTATAATTTATCACAATATTAAACATAAAATTAATTGACAACTTTTTATAAAACTATAATATAATTATACAATCCACGCGTAGCATGGACAAAACACTAGTTTAATTTATTTTAGTTTAATTTCGAAAATTTTCAAAAAATTTCATAATATCATGTAACATCTTAACATAACTACCATATATTTATGACATAAATAATTATATATTAAAATCGAATTTATTATAAACCAAATATATATCATATTATAATCAATTTTCGTTTTTTACATATATAATTAAATATTCATAGTTAATAATGAATATGTAGTATTTAATTTTTAGTTACATATATACATACTATGAAAATAATATTATGTAAATATTTTTTTTAATGATAAGACAAATTTTTTTAAAAAATTACGTACATACAAATGTTTTGATTTTTTCAAAATAGATATTTATTAGTATTATCTGTTAACAAACTAATATAATTTAATTTAATTTAATTTCGAAATTATTTCAAAATCTTTTATAATATCATATAATATCTTAGCATAATTACCGTATATGTATGGCATGTATAACTAACATATTAAATTTGAATTTATAAACTAGATATATATTATATTATAATTAATTTATATTTTTACATATATAATTAAAATTAATTATTAAACGAATATGATATATTATCATTTTTGACAAAAATTGATGTTTTCGAAAGAGATATTTTATCAAACAATTATAACATATCATTGATAAATTTACAACAATAAAGTAAAACCCAAAACCTCATATTTATATATTAACTTAGATTTAATTAATACATTTGCACAAGAAAATTTCTCTTTATCATGTATTTCATTTTCACATATGATTTTTTAAAAATCATATAATATAATTATGATGATCATAACAACGTCTACCACACTCTATATTAATAGTATAATCTTAATTACGACAATTTTAAGAAAAAAATACTAATTAATATCTTTTAAAAAATCTTTATTTTCCTAAATTTTTTCAAAATTAAAGCATAAAGTTTTGATCAAAAAACAATTATTGCATGGCACAGATTATATTTTTTTCGATCAAAATCAGCATATTAAAATTACCAAATTCGAAATTATTTTTTAAATACTCTAAATTTTTATTCTGTTAATTTTTTTGATTTATGTCAAGTGTGGAATAATATTTTTGGACATGCTCTTAATGTGGATTTGATGATTTTGGCGCGGATCCAAAAGAATCATTGGTTATTTGATATCTATACAATGAAAAGAGAAGCACTTCTTTGAAATCGATTTTAATTTTATTTTTATTTCAATCAAAAACATTTATTCTAACAATATCTTATATTCATATACCAATTCTTGCTCGCGTAAGATCCTGCAAAATCAATATTTTTTTAGATGACCAGCATGTTGATATATTTCATAAAGAAAACAGAGTTAGTAATGATTTATATAATTTTATGCAGGTTTGGTTATGAAAATCTCTCTTGGAATTTGTTTTTTCTATGAACTTCTATCAATACAAAAAATGTTTGTGCTTTGTTTCTGTCTTCTTATGTCATGGCAAGACAAATTTTGTTTGTGATATTAATGCCAATTTTTAAAGTAGATACTAAGTGACTGTGGAAGCAACTAAATAGTTTTAGAGAAACAGTACAATTAAGAAATACTCATGTGTTTTATTCTTAGTCAATGTATATTAGTTTGCATATATTTATCATTAAAAATTTAACTACACACCTTAAATTTTGATTTTTGTGAAATAACTAGATTTCCTAAGATGAATTAATTTTGAAGCAAGAATAATGGTCTTATTTTCCACGGAATTTTTAGAGTGATTATATGTATTTTTTGATGTTATACACGATGTTATACCAATTGAATATAAAAAATAATTAATTAAAAAATCATATAGTTTACGAATATAAATCTGCTTGAGTTTTTTTTCAACATATTGCTTCAGTTATTTCTTAAGAGAATTCACATAAATATTGATTGAGAACTAAAATAAAAACCACGGGTGTTCACATATGTTTTAATAGAAGTACTCTTCATACAATATTCAGAATTGCGTACCTTAATTTTATGTATTATTATCTTTAATTGTATATAGATAATCTTTAACGGCTTTCATGTTTTTTTTATTCTCAAATGAATCAAAATCGTGAAAATACCAATTTTTTTTTAAAGATCGAAAGAAGATCTCAATCGCAAAATTTATAATTTGAAAGTATTCAATTTGAGAAGAAGAAAAAAGATCATGATTGCATGTGTTGCTATTGGATTAATATAAAAAACTCCTTCTCGAATGTGCTAAAATGTTAGACATAAAATTTTGGTATTGTTTTAAAATAAAACACTGGTCCAGAATGTTACTAATAAGTTTAAAAAAAAAAATTAAAATGGGTCAAAACATTTTTTTTAAACAAAACCTGTTACATAAAAAAATTTGGCAAAAAAAATGTTTAAAAGTTATTATAAATTTGTAAGGAGAAAAAATAAAATTTGTTAATAATAACTAATTAAATGTGTCAAAAATGCATACATTTTATTTTTGTATGAGTCACTATATAGAATTCGCACACAACAACAAATTAATTAAAATATCTGATCCAATTTTCCTAATTTTTACTATGTAAATATATAATATAAATTACCAATAATACGGATCCAAAATCTAGTTACTATACTATGTTACATTGTTAAGTAGATTGAGGTAATTTACTAACATGCCAGCCTAACTATACTTTGTTAAATATTTGATGACGTGTCATTATTGTTATTTTTATAAATTTTTGTGGTATTTCTTTTGACATATCGGAATTGTTTTTTTGTTTTTCCAACACATATGACAGCTGTTTAACTAAAAAAATCATTCAAAAAACAAATTAAAACACAATCATTATCTTTGTTTTGTATCTATCAATCCATCTTCAAATGATAAAATGATAGATTAATGGTTACAAAAATCTGTAACTACAATAAAACTAACAAAGTATTACAATACTGGTAAAACAAAAAAGATGGACTTCTTATCATATATCGCTTGTATTAAACTTTTTTGGTAGTACAAATTAATGTATGCCAGTACAGCAAACTGCATCATATATCGCTGTGACTTCTAAATGAATGCCAGCACAGCAAACTGCATCAAACATTTAAGATAAACAATATATATATATACTTATGTCTTGGTTATTCGATATACACCATATATATATAACAGACAGAACATAATGACATCTAAAAGGTAAAAAACAACTAAAACAAAAAGACATCCAATATGCATCCAACATAAACTTTTATTTTTAAGGTCACCTCTGACCCAAAAAAAAAAGACACCAACATAAACAGGCATTCTTGCAAAAATGACATAAAATTTGATTTGAATTGTAAATCTAATCCATAAAAATCATCTTCTCAACATTTGTCAATTTGTGTCTAAACAATCCTTCATAGTTTCAGTTATTCACAAAATTGCCATTATTTTTAATTAATTTCTTTTATTTTCAGAAATCCAAATGACCAATTAATCCTCATCTTCCTCACATATTTACGAAAATACTCCGAAAGTAGACTTCTCTCGGTCCGAATGAAGTCTACTAGTCAACGCCCAGGTTAGTTTTGCAATTGACCGCATGAAAAAGTAGACTTCTTTTGGTCCGAATTAAGTCTTGATAACAAAAAAAATGGAGTAGACTTCTCGAGTAGATTTCTTTAGAAGCAGGTCATTTTTGCAATTGACCAACCTTTGACTTTGTAGAGTAGACTTCTCTATGCAAAGTAGACTTCTCGCATGTCATTTTTGCAATTGACCAAAAAGTCAAATATTTTGCAATTGCAAAAATGACCCGCGAGAAGTCTACTTTCATAGAGAAGTCTACTAATATTTTGGCAATTGCAAAACTAACCTGCGAAAAGTCTACTTTTATCCGAGAAGTCTACTTTTCTTGTTTTTTAAAAAAAAAATCATTTTTATACAATATATAACGAATTTTTAAGATTTTCGTGATCCTAAGCTTCTGTTATTAAGTTTTTTTGCTTATGTATAAGTTTTGCATGTTTATATTTTATAGGTATAGTCGAATGAGTTTTCATGTTTTATATGATACTTAGCTTATTAAGAGTAGACTTCTTAGTCTACTCTAGAAGTCTACTATGTAGACTTCATCCGACTTTCAGAGAAGTCTACTTATGCAATTTTGATGTCTAATGTGGTTTGGATTTTGTTCTTTTTTCACAGAGAATGGCTCACATACCCGTTGTTTATGGAGAATGGGTTAAGGTGAATCAGTGTGGCAGTTCGAGGTGGATAATAGCAAAGGAGGGTGAATGTTGTTATTAAGAGATGGTTGCACACATGGTGAGCTTCTTGGTGAATGTTGGCAAAGGAGGGCGAATAGCAAAGGATGGCGAATGTTGTCACCTTTAAGTTATGTAAAATTAATGTCTTTAAGAAGTCTACTCGAGACAATGAGAAGTCTACTCGAGACAAGAGAAGTCTATTCGGTTGAGAAGTTATATGATATAAATGAGAGAAATGTCCCTCTGAATCATTTTTAAGTTATGTAAAATTAATGTCTTTTAGAAGTCTACTCGAGACATGAGAAGTCTACTCGAGACATGAGAAGTCTACTCGAGACAGGAGAAGTCTACTCGAGACAAGAGAAGTCTACTCGGTTAACAAGTTATATGATATAAATGGGAGAAATGTCCCTCTGAATCACTTATAAGTTATGTAAATTTAATGTCTTTAAGAAGTCTACTCGAGACAAGAGAAGTCTAATTTGTAGAATAGATAAACATAGATAATTTAGGAATTTGATACAAAACATTCAATGCAATTCAACATTACATAGAAAATAACCCTCTAAACAAACAAACATTTAAGGATCACTAGTTATAAATCTTAAAACCGGCATAAGAAATTACTAGTAAACTAAAATCTCTGAAAATTATGTATGCAATTGAAGTCTGCTTGAGAAGTCTGCTCGAGATCGAGAAGTCTACTCGAGAAGTCTGCTCGAGATCGAGAAGTCTACTCGAAAAGTCTACATTCAGATCTGCAAAAAAATCAACAAAATTCAGCTCTGTAACAATAATAAAAAAATTTAGATCTAGAACAAAATCTATAAAATTTATACAACAATAAACTCAGATCTACAAATATAAACTTAGATCTACAACAATAAGCTCAAATCTAAACTAATAAGCTCGGATCTATAATAATAATCTACTATATTTATAACATTCAGATCTGTACAAAAATCAACAAAATTCAGCTCTGCAATAATAACAAAAAATTAACAAAATCTATAAAATTTATACAACAATAAACTCAGATCTACAAAAATAAACTTAGATCTACAATAATAAGCTCAAATCTATAATAATAAGCTCAGATTTGCAATATGAACACAAAGCAAACAAAAAGAGAAACACAAAAGCTCACATTTGCTTACCACTACCATAACCTGCAAGTGAGAGGAAGTTGAATGCAAGATAGAGAGGATGGAGAGGATATTGATAGCAAGAGAGGAAGGAGAAGAAATTCATGGCCAGAGAGAAAGGAGAAGAGAGAGAGGCGTTTTTGAGATAAAGAGAGACTTTATTGTTAATACAATTAGGTTAAACTCTCTTTATATATGTAGAAAAAAATTCATGTAAGTAGACTTCTCCAAGAAGTCTACTCGAGAAGCCGAGAAGTCTACTCGAGAAGTTTCTTAGTATTGATTTTTATCATAATTTATCTATGATGATTTAAATTGATTATTTTCTGTCAAAATTTATTTTTAATAGGTGTAAAAAAAATATATTTGTTGTTATGTATCTAATTTTTTTATCAAATTATGATTTTTATCAAATATATATTTCTGTCAAATTATCTTTTATGATTTTTAAAATTAATTGTAAACATATTATTAAAGAGTAGATTTTTTGGATAAGTCTACTCGAGAAGTCTATTTAACTTCTCGAATAGACTTCTCTGGGATAAAATAGTAATTGAGGTTGGCGTTTTTTTGTTTGGTCATAAGGGTTAAAGTTGTAATTTAACTACCCCGTGAATTATTTTTGTCAAACATGCAATATGAGGTCTAGTTTTGCATTTCAACTCAAGTTTTTAGTCATATTCAACAATTCCCCCACATAAACATACTAAAAGTATCTTCAAACAATATATATAATATTAAAATAGGACAAATATATATATATATATATATATATATATATATTATAAACCCTTACATTAACATATTTCATGAATAAAACTAAATATTTGTTGGATGGAACTTGCTATGTCTTCTGCACTAAGCCTCGGCTCACTTGTAATCTGCACAAAACAGCACATCATGTTAGCCTCTTAACCAGTTGCTACATATTCTTTTTCTGTATATTTTTACCAGTTGCTACATATTCTTTTTCTGTATATTTTTACCAGTTGCTACATATTCTTTTTCTGTATATAGGTAAGCAGAGTACCTTAGTTCTGATTAATTATAGAACATGTAATCGCCATTATATGCAATCATCCACTAAGTGAAATATCTACTGTCATAGTGTCTGGACGAAACCACTAGACTATTATTTTCAGCACCATGGTTACCTTTGTTGGAAAAAAATATATGCCTTAAGCCATACTATATATTTTATTTTTAAGGATTACAATTTCTAAAATTCATCTTATTTTTAATGATAACTAATTTCTTGAAGATTCGTGTCTTTTAGTATAGTTGATTTTCTTTTATATATGATTTCCTAATAATATTTTCAATATATATTTACCTTATTTTTTGCTCTGGTTTCTCATTTATCTTGTTTATTTTTTATTTATTTGTAAAACAAAACTTATCTCATGTTGCTTGTCTTGCAGTTTTAGTTTTTATATATGACATTTGTCTTGCTATTCATATATTTAATGTCTTTGTATAGTTTTATTTACCAAAATATTAAGTTCATTTACGTTTAATTTTTTCAATTATGGTTCTGTTTCACATTTTAATAAATAATGTTATTAAAAATGATAGGTATATTCTATTTCTTAAGCAAAATGTAAATAGTTCTTATTTATAGAATATTAATCAATTTAATAATTTGAATAAAATATATATTCTATAGAAATTTTTTTGATTAAACTAAAACATATATATATATATATATAGGTAAGCATGCGCTCAAAGAAACTTTATTATGTATGTATTGTATTGAAACACTAATTATTACTTGTAAGCAAGTGAAACTTGCCTTGACATTGAAGGAGTAGAGGACGGTTTGTTCCATGGTAGTGATGTTAGAGTGAAGAATAGAGAGATGAAGATCTTCCAAAGCAGCTATAGTCATAGTTAATTGTCCTGGTCTTCTTCTTGTGAGTATCTTGATCATGGCGTCAAACCCTAGCAGCTTCACCTCCACGTCAGCCAAACAAGACTTGTTCTCCGTCGTCTCCTCCACAAGCCATCCTCCGCCCTTAAGTTCGGTTACATTTTCGGTAATAATGAGCGGTTGAGTTTGGTTAGCTACCACTTTTAAGGGGGAAGAAGAAGAATTTTTTGGCATGGCCATCTCCCCTATTTGCCTATGACTGGTTTCTCCTATTATTCTTCGACGCTTCTCTGATTCCAGACACTGTAGGAGTTGCCCTAGCTCTCTTACAAACTCTATTACGCCTCCTATGATCGACGCTTGGTCTCCCTATCGTATACATTAAATTTAGTTTGAATTTACATATAGTTTGAGACTTTTAGATGTCTATATACTATATCATTTTATCCATACCCTTTTAACGTAGGAGCTAGGCATGAGGGACCTGATAACACGTAGATGCTCGTTCATTTTCTTTCTACGGTTCCTCTCGACCGCGATATGAGCCATTCGTTGGCTTTCCATTTCTTCGCTTGTCTTGCTTGTTCTAGTTCTTTTCCTCTTGCTCTTCACTTTCTTGTTCTCCATATCTTCTTCTTCTTCTCCTCCATTAAAATGGAGTTGCACGGCGTTATTGTCGTTGTCTTCAAGAAACCTTGCACACTCCCCTCCTTCTTGAGACGTCTTATGAGAAGGGATAAGATGTTGGGTTTGGTTTTGATCTATCCTTTCGTTCAAGACTGGGATCTTCAAAAAGTAAACCGGGTCAATCCCAGTTTCTTGATCGTCTCGGTTCCTGGTCTGGCTAAACGCCAGTTTCGGACCGAAGTCCGCAAAGTGCATCACGTCTGCAAAGCTCATTTTATCACAATAAGGGGACAGTTGATGCGGCTGCTGTTGTGGCATCGGTTGATTTTGTTGTTGAAGCTTTCTAGCGAACGTATAGTCTATCATACAGGAGCTGCTATCGTCATGAACGCCAAAAACTTGGCCGGAGAAGTTCGGTGCCTGAGAGGAATGAATCATATAGATACATAAATGTATAAACATATATTGATATATATAGGAATGGGAGAAGAAATTAAATCTAAGATATGGGAAAACGTACGTACCGAGTAATCTTTATCCATCACTATTCGTACGTACGTGATTATCAACGTCTTAATTCTAGTTAAGGATTAACTTCTTGACCTAACGAAAAAAAAAGATTCAGAGTCAGTTGAAAACATATACATCATGAAGAAGAAGAAAACAGTTAAGGTCAAATGTAGGAAAAATAGACGTTCCATGGCATGTATGCATGCATCTCTATACAAATATAATTCAACGACTAACACCAAACACATTAGAACTTAATTGTTTAGTATGGGATGTTTAAATAAAGGGGAGCTAACCTTGGATGATTTACTAGGGTTTGCGAGAGATGCATGTGTTTGAAAAAGACAAGACATGTAAGAGTAAAACAAGGCGAATCTGTTTGGATTGAGATTTCACAAACGCGCTCCCCCCACCCTATATATAGAGAAGTCACAAATGAGCTCCCATATACATGGGTACACGCAAAGTATAGAAAGGGGGCATTAAAGTTCTTATATGTTTATATTCTTAATAATTTGTTTGAAGAAGAGTAAATCACTAAGGAATCATCATGTTTTATATTAATTAAATTAAAAGGAATCATTATATGTATGTAGGTCATCTTTTAAGAATGTTTCAATATTAATGTTTTATACTTTTTTCATTTGATTTGATTTGCTAAAGTTTTATGCAAAATATATGTGTATTTAGGCTATGAGTAGTGACTAATAAAAGAGAAATGAAAGAAGAAACAAATTGAACGAAGAAAAACATTGCATTCCTTCTTATTGAAAATTAGGAGAAGGTTTATGAATTACGCATATTTGTAATATTTTGACTATTTTATTTTTACAATCTTTCATTATATTTGTTAATAAAGATTTGTCAGTAAATATTAATTTCTAAGTTGTTAATGCTATGTAATTTATAAAAAAATTATATTAAAAAGTTGGTAAAATAATAATATTCGATTTAACCATGTTAAGGGGGGTGAAGCTACCACCATAGATTACCGAAAAGAAGGTTCCCGAGAGTAAAATCCATATTATGATAGCTATGGCAGTTTGAAGTTCGATGCAGTAGGAAATGAAGTAGTGAGCCATTTATATAAAAAAGATTTCATAAAAATAAAAAGTGCATGATTTTCTGTTTGATTGATCAAAAAAATAAAACATAAAAAATGAATATATTTTTTGCACAGAAACAGTGTTACAATGAGCTTTTAAAAGTTAAAAAGTCTTCTAAAATAATGTGAAATATGAGACCTAATAAAAAAGAATCTAGTGGAAAAGAGAAAAGAAATTGAAACATTGTATTTGTATTTGTATAATAAAAGTGAATACATAAGAGATAGAAAAAAAAGTAACAGTTGACGTTACTGTATTATATAAGATTTATTTGAGTATATGATTTTTATTCTTTTTGTTGGATGAAAAAAAATCTTTTGCAGAAGAAGAAAAAAAAATGAAGTTTTATTTTTGTGTTTGTTTAAAAAAAGAAAATTTAACATAAATAATTTTTTTTAAATGACATATGTCAGTTTTAAAACTAGATATATGTTTTTGTGTTTGTCTTGTAAAAGAGAATTCAATATAAATAGTTATAAAAAGTAGAAAAAGATGATACATGTCAACTTCTTAGATAACATATGACATCATATGAGAGTTGCTTTTGAAAAGATTAAATCTTTTTTCTATTAAAGTGATGGTATTTATTTTCTAAAAAATTGTTTTTAAATTATCTAAAACCTAATTTATTTTGATAGTTACCATTCATTCTTTACAGTAGTTATTTCATTCATTTTTTTGTATTTCATCTTTTTATTTTATAAAATTTGTTTACTATCTATTTTTGTCTCTTTTGTTTTTATTATTTCTGTAGCAGTCACCAATAAGTTTTATTAGTTAAATTGTTTGGGTAAATATTAAACAATAGTTAATATATAAATTTTATTATAACATTGAAAATATTGCATCTAGTTTCTTATATTTTTGAAGTCATGACAGACACACTACAATATTTGTAAATAATAAAAAGGTGATATAAATAAAACAGAACATATGAAGTATTAGTATGTTTTAGTTTATTTTATTAACGCTTTTTTGTTGTTTTGGTGTATATATATGTTAGAGGGGAAATTAGCACATTTCTTTAAAGGCTTTTTTCTAGCAATAATTTAAGCCTATCAACACTAGGAAGACTACGCTGACGTAGTTCCGAAAAGGAAAATCTTGAATATAATCTTGAAAATTCCAAAAAGACGGGTTGGCTTTAAGGAATATTCAAGGATAAAAGATAATTTCCATATTTTTTGAAGAACAAGCGATATTACCATATCGCAAATATGAAAATATTCACTAAAAGAAAAAGGAAAAGGAGTTCGGAGCAACCGCCCTCCTATTCCTATAAATAATTAGAACATGATGCACAAGAGGAACAACTCATATAATCTAGAGAGCAGCAGAGCTAAAACCAAGAACTCCAACACTTTCTAGTTTACTTCACAAAACACCTTCTTTTCACTTCGCAAAACACCTTCTTTTCACTTCGGCATAACCTTTCGGTTAAGTCATCTCTTGTAATCGTTTCTTCTTTAAGCTATTAATAATAAACTTGTTCTCCGTAACCCACAACTGTTAATCAAATCCTTAGTGATGATTTTCTAGTTCAATAGTATATATATAATAATAATTATTAATATGATATGTCTTATACATTTTATAATTGGTTTTAATTCGGAGACCGACAATAAAAAGTGTGTTTTTCAAATGTCTGTTTCCAATCAGAGATCTAAGTTATATATATGCTTTTCTATAGAATAACATATTAAAATCCAATTCAATTGAATTAATTATCAAAATCGAGATTGAATTTATAAATTTTCATTTTTTAATTTTAGACCACAAACTAATTTTCAAAATTTATAAATGCAATATATTTTTATCATTTAAAATATAAAGGATGCATGGTTACAATAATTAATATCACAATGTAAGCATTCGAGCAACGATCTGCCAATCGAGAATAATTCATTCAACCATGGCCATATATATAATAAATTGGATCATTTTCTATATTATTGGAATAATAAGTACTGTATTTCTCTTTCCGTAAACGTAAAAGCGAAGACCACAAGAATTCTGAAAAGGAGCTGTGTAAAAAACACGTGTGTAAGTGTAACCACTAATGTGTAGATGAGTTTCAAGAGTTCACAAGCCAAACCGCTCTTTTATCCCACCGCTTTTCGTGAACTTAATCTAGATCATGCAATTTGATAATTATAACGTCTTTCCATCATGCATATTATTTAAAATGCATCATAAAATAATGTTATTAAATAACTTAAACTGTGTTGCACAAAAAAAAAAAAAAAAAAAAATATATATATATATATATAACTTAAACTATTTTCCCTGTAAAACCTTTCTTGTTCACGCATAGCATGAACGATTAATCTAGTAGAACATACATTATCATAGTGTGGGTCAGTGGGTGCCCGTTGATATGCCATTTTCCTTTTACAGACGATATTGTTCTCTTTTGTTTTAAAAGTGGAATAGGCTCAATATAAAAAAAAATGTTTTATAGTAGATATATTGAGGAATTACGTAACGGAATCATCGTAAGAAATCAAAATTTTATAATATTTTGTGATGTTTAGGAAGGAATTTCCGAATCAGGAGCACGTGAAAGATATTAGGCAATGCATTTTAAATAATATGCATGATGGAAAGAACGTTACCTTGATAAGACTCTTATTTAAGAATTCCGCAAAAATTTGGAAGTTGGAAGATTAATAATTTTAATTACATCAAAGAGAGATTACAAGTCTCGTATCAATATAGTCTAGGTGAAAATGAGATTCACATATTTTATATATATTTAATTAATGTGTTTTTTAACCCATTTTCTTTTACAGGTATTTCGTCGACACAAAATGTTTTTTTTTTTCTAACTTTCTTTGACTTATTCAAACTTGTATTAGCATTTCTGAAGATTTCTAGACCATTGCTACTGATCGAGAGGCGAACATGAAGTTTTCCCCATAAGCATGTGGTTCATTTGCAAATTTAAAAATGATTAAATGAATAATACAATGCTTGGAAACCATAATATATGATCAAGTGAATACAATTGTTTGAAACGAAATTCAATTTCTCCCCACATATATATATATATATATATACTCTTCATTTATTCAAATTGGAATTCTGGTCAGAATAATTTACTAAAAAAACACTCCTCGGGATCGGGATAGGTATATTTGCAGGCATCAATGCACGCAATCAACAGTATCACCAACAAATTTTCTACTGCTAGTCTCATTTTGTTTTACTTTAGATTGGCTGTAGAAATGTTAAAAAGGAAAAAAATGGAATGGCTGTAGTCTGTAGGTAAAAAAGACAAACAAAACAAAAAGAAAAGCCGTGTATCGCTCGCCCTTTTGATCTTCTTCCTGTCCACTTTTTCTGTCACTTTCCTTTTGTTTTTTTTTTTTGCTGAAACACTTTCCTTTGTTACTTTTACTTTCTTTCTTTACGTATGATATGCATATTTTATATATATATAATACATACAGTAATATAAACTGCTTGCATTTCTTTTAGTGATGACTGATGAGTCTAATTTATACTGTATAAAATATAAGGACATAAAATACAAGTACAGCATTAAATATGAACAAAATGTTTTGATCGTGTGTCTTCCCGTAGTCAACGTATTTCAAATGAAATAGATCTTATTGTTAATTTGTTATCTATCATTTTTGTTCAGTATAAGGATATCAAAGTAGCTTTTCAGAGCTTTTTGTTTTGTTCAAACTGAATTTAGAATACATTGATCATTCGATCTTGGCATTGACTAGCTTCTTGCCGTGAACTAACAAGAGAGAGCTTCTTCATATTGTGGTCTCGTAAAACTCGAATGAAGGAGATTCGATTCCGATATTCCTTACGTGTTTTGTTTTTGGTCGGACCGATTCCTTACGTGTTTATCCATCTGACTGATTATTCGATTCGGTGATGTATGAATTTCACCGTGACGTTGGGCATTGCGCTCTTTCCATAGGATAGATATCGTCACTTTTATTTATATATACATATATTACATGTTCATGCATGCGTTGCAAATGTCATTTTCATAATATTTTTAGGTTTATATGTCTCTTTTTATTTAATTCAACAAAGATTTTATATCGATGCTCGCTGTTTCGTTATATACTTAAAATTTATTGGAATTTGAAGAAATGGAGTCTTTGCACCATAATTTTCATAATCTCTGAATAGTTTTTATACTTCATGTTTTTTTTAATATCCGGGTTGATCACCTTGTTAAAAACGCTCAAACCTATAGTTTGATTCAGTTTTTCCAGAGTGGATGGTTTCCAAACCCAATATATTTGAAACTTATGTTTAATCTATGAAGTTTTTTTCTGTAAAAAAAACAATATTTTACTATTTCTATGTTTTCCACTTAAGAAATTATCATGAGTTATGACATAATATTTAAAAAAAATACTTCATATTTCTATAATTTTAACTTTGATAGTTGAAAAATGTTAGTCAAACAAACCCCAATTTGTATAGTTTTAGCTATTCATTAAATCGATAAATTCAAAACATTCGATATGTAAATCAATTAACCAGAAAGTTCCCTACAAGAGACATTGTTCTGAAGAATACAAGATGAACATTAACATAAAAGGCAGAACTGAAAATATACTAAATTATGAAACTCATGTGAAGCGAGAAAATATATCAGCTCTGATGGTGTGATACTGAAAGTGAAGCTTGCTTAACTCATTTAGGGAAGAGATGAATAAAAGTCATTTAAAAAAAATAATAATAAGTAACCATAAAGCTCTGAATTCGAGCTTGTGGGTCCAGGACCAACAATTAATAATTTTGTATTTGGCGTTACTCATCTCTCATATAATCGTTACAAAAAAATAAAGTTTTTTCATTGTTGTACTAGTTTAAGGAGAAAAAAAATCTAACGCAGATTTGAGATTTGTAATTTATTGGAGGTGAAGAAGTCCAAACAAAAACATATGATTCTACAACAAACAAAAACAAAAAAAACTAGTTCATATATACCAAAGAAATAAGTGACACAAAGTTCCGATTTGATTGCGATAGGTGAGATGCATAGGTAGTATATATCTCCAAAAAGTCATGCACTTTTTCTTTTGGTTTTACAGGTCATATGCACTTTTATAAGCTCCTTTTAGTTTGTATTGCATGTTCACGACTCGTGAATACTCACGAGGGTGAACAACTTTTTACAAAGTGATAATTTTTAGGTTAATTAAAAACCATCTTAGACTCTTAAAACTGGTATAATTTTTTGTTTTCATTATAAAAGATAGGTTTACAAATTATTTAATGAAGCAACGATGAACCCTCAGAATAATTGGTTGGTGAGAAGCAAATGATCAAAAAAAAAAAAAAAATTGGTTGGTGAGGATACATCAATACTCAATTTTCCTACGGTGCACCTTTTAAACAACAAAAAGAAACCCAAAAATTCCAGTTTTCGTTTGTTTAGATTAATTTTATGTTTGACAGTGTTTAGAATAACAATGAACGATGTTAAAACAAAAAACATGTTTTTAAATTATTATGAACATCTACGTTTCTGATTAGAAAATAGTTGGCTGCCTTAAAAAACGGTATAGTGAGAGTTGCAATAGTTACAGAATCAAACTTTGGGTGATAATCAAGGCCAGCCCATATATTTTGAGGCCTGAAGCAAAATTGTAAAATTGGTCCACTTATCACTAATATATATGATTGTGATTTTTTAAATAAAATATAACAATTTAGATAAAAAAATACATGAAGAATTTAAATATAACATTAATATATAGAAATTTATATATATATAAATTTATTTTTACAATTTAGTTTTTATTTAAATTTCTTCTTTACCATAACGAGAGTTAAATTTGTGGTAAAAAGGGAGAAAATAGAAGGGATTTGTGTTTTCTTGAGTTTAAGAGAGTACTTGGATATTTTTTTTTGGATCGAAAGAGAGTACTTGGATTAAAATTTGGGTAATTCTTCAAAACTGTAATGTAAAAGAAATTGTAAATACCAGGGTCCTAACAATTAATATTTTCGTCATTGGCTTGTGATTTTTCCTTCAATTCGTTGAAGATTTTCTTAGGTTTTACTTTATTTGGGAGTTACCAAACTATATATCTATTCATTGAACAGTGGTATAAAAGCTCTAGTTAATGAGTTAAGATTATATTATATAGCTATTTTATGTCACACTTTGCTAATCACAATTCCACAAAATTACTAACTCCTTCAACAAAATAAATAAATAAAAGGATTACTGACTCACAACCTCTCATTCTATTCTTTTTCTTTTTTTTTACATTACATATCTATAGATTTAGAATGATAATTTAATTAAAATGAGAAAGAAAGAAAAAAAACGCCCATTTCTCAAACAACACACAAAAAGCTTTTCTCTTACGTAAGCCTTCAAGCCCTAAAATCACTCAATCGAAGAAGAAGAAGAGTAAAGCAGAGAAGAAGCAGAAAAACTCGTGTTATTACTCTTCACTAGTCTCTCTTCTCGTCTCATTTCTTTAGAAGACGAAGCTGCAGCCGCCGTCATCTCATCCTTACGATCTTCTTCCTGCGTTTTTGTTTTCGGTGGAGGAGATTTCTTGAGAAGCAAGTCAACTTTCGCATACTCTTCACGCTCTTGCTTGATCTCCTTGAGCATAGCCGCAACGTCTTTCATGGTCGGTCTCTCCTCCGGGGACGCGTTCACACACAGAAGAGCAGTGCCCAACACTTGCATCATCTCATCGGCTTCAGACTCGGTTCTTGATCTCAAGCTCGAGTCAAGAACTTCAAGACTACCTCTGTTTTGCCTCACCCAATCAACTAAGTGAAGCCCTTCTGGTACCGTTGGATCTATTGGCTGTTTCCCAGTTAATACTTCAAGAACCACCACGCCGTAGCTATAAACATCACTCTTCTCTGTTATCTTCATGCTGTAACCATACTCTGTAGAAACACAGAACCGGTTAAGAAAACCGGTTTAAGATAAAATCATAAAATGGAGAACTAAAATCTAGGGTTTCTATGAGACTTGTAATAAAGATTCTTGAAACATATGATCAGAAACATAATATATCAACATACCTGGAGCAATGTAACCATAGGATCCAGCAACGGTATTAGAACACCGGCCAATGTCACCTTCATCAACAAGCTTGGCTAAACCGAAATCGGCGATGTAAGGCTCGAAGTCAAGACCGATAAGAATGTTGTTGGCCTTGATATCGCGGTGAACAATCGGTGGGAGACAGTCATGGTGTAAGTAAGCTAAACCTTGAGCAGCACCGAGCAAGATTCTGTATCTAAGATCCCAATCAAGCGAAGAGCCTCTTCTCTCGTGTAGCAAACTCCCTAAGCTCCCATTAGGCATGTAATCGTACATCAAAAGCCTCGTGTTCCGGTTCCAACAACATCCAAGAAACCGAACTATGTTCTTGTGTCTGATCGTCCCAAGTGTCTTAACTTCTGCTGAAAACGAATCCCTCACGTTTTTGTTGCTCTTCTCATCGTTACCACCGTTGACCATCGCCGGCCAAAGCTTCTTCACGGCTATAACCTCGCCGTTGTCCACGTCAGCGCGGTAAACTACCCCTGAACATCCTTTACCAATCACATTTGGCTCAACTAAACATCTTATGATCTGATCTACTGAGAAATTCAGCTTCTGAAACGGTGTGAACTGCCACTTATATGTTTCTCCAAGCTCTGAATCTCCTTCGTTTTCGATGTTCCTCCTCGCTCGGATAACCGCAACCGCACCAAGAATCATCAAAACAACCGTTAACGTGATCAAAAGCGCGAGTGCTAACCTGAGGTTTCTTGTACGTGAAGAATCATTACCATCCGCAAGTCCATTTCCGTTTCCATAGGAGAGAAAGCAAGAATCTTGAGCTGAAGAAGAACAGAGTCTTTTGTTTCCTTCGAGATCTTGAGGAGGTAATTGTCTGAAAAGCTTGTTGTCCGGAAGATAACCAGAGAAGCTGTTGTAAGAGATGTTAAGAGAGACTAGATTCTCGATATTGGCGAGTGGAGCAAGATCTCCTTCGAGCATGTTGTGTGAGAGATCAAGAATCGAGAGCTTGTTGAGAGACGAAATCCTCTGAGGAATCTTCCCCGTGAGTCTATTACTACTCAGGTTCAACGCGATTTCAAGATTCTCGATATCTCCAAGCACTGAAGGAATCTCACCAGAGAGCTCGTTGCTTCCAAGATCAAGAAGCTGAAGCCCTGAACACATACCTAGAGAAGTAGGTATCGAACCCGAGAGCAGATTCTTGCTCAAGATCAGCTTGTTCAGTGACACAAGCCTTCCCAAACTCGCCGGAATCTTGCCTGAAAACCGGTTACCCGAAACATCAAGAACCTGTAAACCGGATAGAGAAGAAACCGGATTAGGCAATGAGCCTTCAAGAGAGTTGTTACTAAGATCAATCATCTGTAACTCAGAGCAGCTTCCGATCTCATCAGGAACCTTCCCATGTAGCCTATTGCTCGAAAAATCAAGAAAGTTTAGCTTTTTGAGTGATCCGATACCCGAAGGTATCTCTCCTGTGATCCTGTTGTAACCTAGCCTCAATCTCACCAAAGAGGTGCAGTTACCAATCTCTTGTGGTATAAAACCGGATAGAGAGTTTGAGATCAAGAGGAGCTTCGTGAGGTTCCTCAGCATAAACAAACCGGAAGGGATTGTACCGGTTAACGAATTACGAGACAAATCCAACGCTTGGAGATCGGTACAGTCTGATAAACCGGGAGGAATGCTTCCTTCTAGCTGATTAGACCAAGCGAAGAACAGAGTGAGCTTTGTGAGTGTACCAATCTCCGACGGTATCAAACCAGAGATCTGATTCTTGTCGAGCTGTAACTGAACAAGACTCGAGCAATTCGAGATCGCCGTTGGTATCGAACCGGAGATTTTGTTGTCGCTGATCATAAACTCTTCAAGAAAAGACAAACGGCCGATGGAGATTGGGATCGAACCAGAGAGAAGATTCAGAGACAAATCAATCATCTTGAGGTTGCTGCAGTTTCCGATTTCTTCAGGGATACCGCCAACGAGACTGTTCTGCCATAGAAACAGCTGTTCGAGTTTATTAAGCTTTCCGATTTCCTTAGGGATCGAACCAGACAAGCTATTCTCGTACAAGAAGATATCCACAAGCTCAGAGCAATTCCCTAAATCCGAAGGAATCTCTCCGCTTATCATTGTGGTGTAAATCGAGAGTGTTTGTAGCTTCTTGAGGTTACCTAAAGAGGACGGTAGATTACCGGAGACGCTCGTTTCGGCTAAACCAAGAACTGTAAGGTTGGAACAATCTCCGATCCCCGGTGGGATTTTGCCGGAGATTTCTTTGTTTCCTCCGATTCTTATCACTTCGAGACCAGAGAGCTTCCCTAGCTCCGGCGGGATACTTCCGGTGAGAAGATTATCGAAGAGGATTAGGTTCTTGAGTCTTGAACACTTGCTGATATCAGGTGGGATTTTTCCGGTGAGCTGGTTAGAGTTGAGGATTAGGGCTTCTAGGTTACGAAGCTTGCTTAAACTCCAAGGAATCTCACCCACTAGACTGTTAGCGCTAAGGTCGAGAACCGTGAGACCGAGGCAGTCTCCGAGACTCTCCGGTAAAGTTCCGGTGATATTAGCGCCGGAGATGGTGAGTTTTTGAAGAGAACGAAACTCCGGGAGATTATTCGGCAAGGAGAGCTCGATTTGAACAGACTGAATATCGATTTCGGTGACGAAACCTTGAGGAGAACATGTAATAAAGGTCCAGTTTTTGCAAGGAGTGTTGTCGATGGAGTTCCAGTTGAATAGAGAGAGAGATAAAGGTGTAGTAGGAGAAGAAGAGTGGAGCCATGAGTAGAGGATAGAAGCTTCCGTGTTTTGCTCTGCATCAGAGAGAGAGAAACAGAGGATGAAGAAGAAGAAAGAAAAGAGAAATGAAGAAGAAGAAGAGATTAGGGAATGAAGAGACATTTGCCTCAAAATCCGAAAAAAAGTTTAAAATCTCGGGCTTAGAGTCCCATTTAGGGTTTGGTGCCTCTTCTCTCTCAATCTCTGTGCTCTCTCTCTCTCTCTCGAAATCTGTTTCTTGCTTGATTTAAACTCAAGCTTAGGAAGAGAACACAGAGGGTTTAAGTTCTTCTAATACTTGTATTCGTTTTATTTTTGTGTCTTTGTTTATTAGGAAAATGATGGTGTAGCGATTTAAGAGGGGAGATAGAGTACAAAGGAAAATAGGGAAACACAATGCCTTGAGATCAACAAAACTGCACCACCCCACCTCTTTGCCACCTCACCTATTATACTATCTATGCTCTACTATTTTAATACTATTTTCATATTTTAAATACAAAACTCTTCATTTTTTGTATACAAAACTCTTCATTTTTTTGTATCACTCATTATACAGTTTTTTTGTTACTACACCCCCCAAATTTGATTTGTTATATTTATGCGTTTGAGATAATTAGATGAAGTTTATTTTTCTCTAACAAATTTCAGTGGACGAGTGCGTTTGCTCAAACCCCAAGTAAGTGGTTGAATCGGCATTTTATTCCTTTCGTTTTTACTTGAGTATATTTGTAGTACTACAATAGTGTAGCTTACTGTTACTTTCTACAATTGTAATCTTATTGAGTGTTGACTGCAAGTAAAATAATTTTAGAATATAAAACTTCGAACAGATGTAATCTCAAGAGAAAAAGGTTACTCTAGAAATTAGATATTGAAGATAAAAGTCGTCATAATTAAGATCATCAGTAGTTACTGTACACAAGTTACAAATTTAAATCTGAGGTATAGTGTTATATATCTATTAAATATATATTATAGAATATTGTTCATTATTGTTTAGATAGAAGAGACTATCAGGTCACTCCGAGGCCAGAAAAAAAAACAGACTATAACGTCACTCTATATTACGCACACGACACACGGAAAATCAAGATTAGGTAATGACGTAATGTTTGAGTTTTAATTTTGTTCTTAATTGTTCATCGTGTGTTCACAATAAACATCACAATCCTAGACTTGACACTTTGCTAGATCCAATGTTTTTTTTCCATTTCTAACTAAAAGTAATTGGTTATTTGTATAAGGGCATTATAAGTGATCCTGAATACTATACGTCTACATATACAAATGAGAAATAAAACTCCTAAACTATCGTGTTAATTATGTTTTCTTTCCGTAATTCTATCATCTTACTTTATATTCATATTATAGGATGTAGACTGACTTCTTTTTACTAGCAATTTTTTTAAGCGTATAAATATAAAATAGTATTGACCAAAAAGGTAGGCAAAAGGAAAGCTAGATAACGTACCAAAAGAAGATTATAATAAGATAGATGAAATGTATATAAATATACAGACACCAAAATGAAAAGGATATATACAAATCACATCAAGAGAATAGTTACATTAACTTATTCAAGAAATTAAGAGTGAATGAGGCATCATTTTGCAAGATTAATAATTAAGGACTTTTTGTATTAGCATCATTTCTCATTTTTAAAAGGAAATGGGATTAGCATCTGTAATTACTCGATTAACAATATGACTTGTGGCTTAATAAAAGAATCAAAAGAATAGCAAAGGATGGGTGGGTTTAGGTTTAGTGTGATGTGTGAAGATGAACAAAACAAAAATCCCTGATTTTGAGGATGTCTCACGTGACCACAACGAGCCTTACTCATTCTCACCTACCCTAATTCCTCCCTCTAATTATTATTACTTTGATTTTACTTTTAATCTTTTTTAAATCCTATATTAGCTCACTTATATTTTACTCTTTTCTTCCTCTTATATTAGCGTAAGAATAATCTCATGCCAAATTATGTCTGACGACTACTTTATTACACCCGATTAACATTTCTTTCATTCTATATATTATTTATTTCTCAAAACTACTGGTCACATAACATTTTCTGTCCTATTTTGTTAATAGTTTAGCTATACTTGTATATATATATCTAGTTTTCAAAAAAATATGTAAGTGTATATGCATTGCGGAGTGTGAACTGTTCTTTAGCGTAGAGGGGTAAATATATGTTTTATTAAACGGCACATGACAGACATTTAAGTCTTTTATCTATCAGTATATACTTTTAAAAAGATTAAAATAATTAGGAGGAGTGCATAAATAATCAGCGCACCATGAGCCATTATTACAGGTAAACAAAGAAAATAAAGGAGAGAAAGACAGTAATGGGCGAAGAAGAAGGAAAGGAGAAAAAAGGGACTAAACGGCGCAGTTTTAGAAATAAAGAAATAAGAAGTGGGTGCCTTGTTTCAAGGGTCTTTGCCTCGAGAGACTCTTCCTGTGGAATCTCTCCATGTTTTTGTTTATTTTCCCAAAATGTTCTTTTCTTTTTAACGTTACCACTTACTCACTCAATTTAAATTGAGTTGAATAAAGTAATTGCAGATTATACTTAACTTTCTGTTTAAGATTATATAAACTGTTTTAGCTATTTGAAAACGACACGTACTGATTAACTTTTATGGGAATCAATCAAATTTTGGATTCAAATGCGTGTATTTCTTTTGTAAAAGAAGATAAGATGTTGATTACTCTCATGGATCTTAAGTTCAGTCCACACCAGGTTAAGAGTTAGTGTTGTGGGTGTAAGACCAATAATTTAGTCTTGTAAGGACATAATATAATGGGCTAATGGTAGGCCCATATTAGAAGGGGTCTAAGCCCAATAATTTGACAATTAGTCTTACGCCCTTGGTTGAAAAACAAAGACTACACTACAAACAGAAGATATTAGAACAAGAACAAAACAAATATACTATTTTTAGCATTCAACTGTCATAAAATGTATTCTTTCTACAATCACTACCTAAAAACCAAACTCAGAAGGGAGTGATCGCTTAAAATCACGACCACACAAACCCTAAAACCGTAAGAGAAAACAGTAAGAGGAATGTGTCTAATGATCAACGCTTCTTGTCCTTGCTCCTATCTTGTCAATGAGAAGCAAGCCGAGGTTTAACCAAATTTTCTACTATGGAAAAGGAAAAAAGCTTTGCACACTTGGTAAAAACGTGTGGAAGAGGTTAGGCTTTTTTTGAGAGAGGATGATATTAGTAGCAAGGTTTGCCTTCTCTGCAACCAAGTGCACCAGAAGTAGAAGTGATTGAGTCAACCATGGAGGCTGGTTTAGCAGCTAAGCTCGAGGCACGTGAATAGCTTGCTGATGCTCCTTCACCTGATGGTATGAAAAACGCTCCATTCACTAACATGTCTCCTTCTGATCTCCAATTCCACTTCTTCCACTCACTTGTCTCTGTCTTCACCCTCTTTGTCACCTGTAAGTTTCAGAATCAAAAAACCATTGGTCTCTGTTTATAATATGATATAAAGCAAAGCCACAACAACACAAACCTCCTTAGCCGAGAGGTTTTTGGGAGCAGCATATCTATTGCCTTGACTAAGTATAGTTGGGTTTGCGCTTCCTCCAATGGCATACATCTCCCAATGTGTGTAATCGTTGTTAACCACATGGAAATACCCATGCCTGCATCTGCAATATATAACCGCATTCAATCTCACCTAATCGTATCCATCTACTCAAGAGAATGTGACATTGTAGATATTTACCTTGGCATTCTCTGAATAAGTCCTTCACCAAAATGGTTATACGCAATGGTCACTTGCATCAGCTTGTCTTGTGTGTGTGAATCAGAGTGGCCTAGCAACATAACCTGTTCACGACGACAAACAAAAACCAGAGCTTTATAACAACAGAACAAAAAGCAGAAGGCTTTTTAAATTAGCTGGTTTTGATTTTAACCTCGTTGTGGTGAGTGAAATGGTTATTGGAAATGGTAATGGCAGTGGAACCCATGACGACATCAACAAGACCATCAGCACAGTTAGAGAGAGAGTTATGGTCGATCCAGATATGACTCGAAGCAAATATCGAAACAGCATCACCATCAGCCATCGTCCTCCACCCAGCGTAAGACGGTGCGCTTATCACCTTCGCGTTCCCTGTTCTCTTGCAATCGTGAATGTGAAGACCGTGAACGATGACGTTGGTTACACCCTGTATGGTTATGCAAGCGCCGTTGGCTATGTGAACGTTAGCGCCACGAGCGTCGATGGTCTTGAAACTGTTCATGAGCAGCTCTTGTTTCAGCTCTATCACCATGTCTCTTTTGAAAACGATCCACAGTGGCTCGTCCTGGATCACTGCGTAGCGTAAAGTTCCAGGCTTTGGATTCACAACGTCTTCGTCGGTCGGATCAGTGACGACGTAGAAACGCCCGTCACGACCACCAATCGCGTTACGGCCGAAGCCGATTCCACAATCAGTCAGGCGTTTACGGTTCTTGTGCCAGTTACGGTCACAACGCCAACAGTCGTCTATTGGATTGCCGTTTCCACAGGAGAAGAATCCAAGCTTCCTCCTTTTTGTCATGTTCTGTTCGCTCCTGTAAAATTCAATAGTTATCATCAAATCATATCTCACATACACGTACATTGAATCAAGAAAAAGGGACTGATACAAATGAAACAAATACAAATTTGGGAGAGAAAGAAGAAACTCACATCTGAACAAGAACAGAGACCTCACGGGCGATTAGGTCTGGATCAGCAACTGCGTGTTCATTCAACTCTGCACCTTCATTTCTGGAAAAAGCCACACAAAAGAGATGACGCAACCAAAACATAATTAATTACTATATATTTACACAAAACATATTTAATCATTATCACACGCATATTATCAACTATTTCAGAGAGATGGTGTGTCTCAGGTCTGTGTGTGTGCGCGTTGCTCAAGAACACAGGATCAGCCACGTCACAGAATCAGACTCCATTCAGAGAAAGTCGTTAAAGGAAAAAATGTAAATTTACTGAATTATCCTCAATTTTTTCGTCGTTTATGAAATATTTACTGACGTGGAATATAGTATAAAAACTTTTGAGAGGAAAAAGTAAAGACAGAGCATGTGCGAGTAGCCAATGAAAAAGCAGAACGAGACGCTTCCTATGGCAAACCGTTAACGGAAACAAACTACACAATACGGATCCGAGGCATTACTGATCTCAACCGTTGGTAAAATTCGTTAATCCAACGGTTAAGACGCGTCGGATGCTAAGGAGAGCGTATGAGTTTTTTTGTGTGTGTTACCTGATCGCCATTGTTGAACTGTTAAAGCTCTGCGAATCCTCTGTTTTCAGTTTCCTGGAAAAAAAAGTTTCCGAGAAAGAACAAGTTAGAAGAGTATCCGTAGCTTAGATCCAGCTAAAATCCCGAGTTAATTTCAAAATCCGGAAAAACGAGAGAAAAACAAAAAAAAAAAAGAAAGAGGAGAAATTATGTACGCGAAACTGTTCATAAAATTTTGAAACAGAGCATGAGAATGCTAAAAAATTTGAGGAATCATTAAAAATGCAGCTCAAATTCGGACTCGAAAACAAGAGAAAAGATATATAAGTACAGATCAGAGAAGAGAGAGAGACGGAGACCTCGATCGAGAGATTCCGTTATTCCCGAGATTCGTCGCTGTGAGGGCGATAATGAAGATGAGGAGCAACACGAAACAAGCACTGGTCAATTTCTGAGACGAAGACGACATTGCAGAAGCTTCTTTGAAAATACCGGATGAGAGAGAGAGGAGAGAGAGAGAGAGAAGAGAGCAGAAGGAGAAGAAGAAGAAGAAGCAGAGACGAGTGAGTGACAAGAGTGCACAAGCTCCAAGAAAACCGTCATCGTTATATATACGGGAAAACGGACGAAAACGTCGTCTTTGATTGACGCCGCTACTAAACAGAGTTTCACTCTGGTTAGTGGTAATTGGGTTAACCATTGGTTACTGGTTAGTTAGGGTCACAATTTTCAATTTTGCCGTCCCACGCGATAAACCTGATTTTAACGCCGTTATTTTAACCAAACTCTCGTAACAGCTGCTAACCGCCTCCATTCTCTCGGGTGTATATCGTCATTATTATTAAAAGAATAAAAGTACATAAGCAACCATTTACTGTTTTACTTTTCTTCATCCTTAACCAGTGATTAACCAGTCATTAGTTTCTTACTTTCATCAATCTCAGTTTGGTTTTTCTAATCGAATCTTTTTTTTTTTTGGACCATAGGGAAGAATAAATTATTCGAAACGATATGTATGAGGTAAAGGCCAAAGATAAAAAATTAGGGGGGGGGGGGGGGGGGGGGGGGGGGGGGGGGGGGGGGGGAAGTCTGATTTTTAACCGAATTTACTGAAAATTTTATCTTACAACAAAAAGTGGCTGGTCCACGCATGCATGACATATTATTATATACAATAAATTTTGGGTTAGTGAAAATTTTCTTCCACAAAAGCTAGAAGTCAAATACTTTTAACTTTAGAGATTCATTTCAAAACATGATGTTGCATACTTCGCGAAATAGTTAACCAACAATTCTATATATGTTGTAAGTTGTAACTAATTCATACACAAATTAAGGCATATATCCTTAACCGTCTATGACTAGAGAGAGTCACTTGAGTTTCTACTTTCTTAGAGTATCATATATATATATAGGTAGGTGTAGGTGCATTTTGAATAGTCAATGTAAAGATGAATGGATTACTAATAAAGATGTTATGCTTACTACAACAAATAAGAAGAAATGCAATTTGCATTAAGGATATGACAGGACATGGATTAGGCACTTAAAACCAAGGAATTAAGACGCATTTCCAAATAAGTTAATGCCTAACTATATCAATCAAGTTTCCTTTTTGCTTCTTAATTATTTAATTTGGGAGAATATTATATCAACCGAAAGTTTTCACTTCAAGTATAATGAAACGATATTGTCCAGTGAAGGTCACCGTAAGTTAAAATATAACAGATCGGTTAAATAGTATAACGGTTTCTTGATTTTTTTTTTCTTTTCAAATTTAGTAATTTGGATTTGATGGGTCTCTATTAAATATTGATTTTTAGTATTTGTTTTTTTTTCGTAAATTTATGTGGTTACTTCCTCATCCTCTTGGTAAACTTATATCTATCTACCGGATTTCATTAGACTCCTAAGAAAAAAGTTCACTTTCTCTTGAGTCGAAAGCTACATTCCTATCATTTATAACTTGGTACATACGCAATATATAAGCTAATCCATTTGTAAACGTTGGTCCAAATAATAAAAAATTGAGGCATTATTTGCTTTTAATTTTTGTTTAACTGTCAACAAATTTTTGGTTGAATGAGAGCGGGAAATATGTTTTACTTTCAAAATTGGGATATCAGGCCATTGTCTCCGTAATCATTTTGAAGGAAAGACTGTATATTTAGACTCGTCTAGCTAAATTGATAATAAGGACCATATGTAATGGTGAGATATCACAAACCACAAAAAGAAAACAAAATGTTTTCAAAATATATATACACTGTCCTAAAGCCACAAAAAGAGTATATGTCAGATTACGTCGGTTAGATCAATAGTACTGATTATGTTCTATAAAGAATGGAATCAAGAACGGGTGGTAGATTTTCAGGCGGGAAATCAAAGCCAAAGAACACACAAATATTTTGACCAGTCATGTAAAAATGTCAAAGCTTACGTACAAATCTTAGATGATTCTCCGTATATAACAAAGAATAAAAGATATGGACCTATCTTCTTTTCTATCTTTGGATTCTCTTGCGATCTCGTATTGACCAATCTTTTTTTTTTGTGGGTTTTCTTTTTATCATTCTATCTCACACTTGATAGAACAGTTGAATGGTATAGGTATTTGTGTCTTTAATCGGATTTATAAAAAAACGTTCGGAACTTAGAGTAAAGTTCTACAGCTCTGGTAAAGTAAAAGCGTGACCAAAGTATACATATAACACTTATCCAGTTCATGTTAGTGGCCCAAGAGTTTCTCTGTTTGATAACTTGTATAGAGGCCCAACAAATATTATTCTGATAAAAAAGTTGGCAATATGAAATCAATCGATTTGTCTGATATCGCTTATAATAATGCTTTTACTAATTTTTATTGTGATAAAGTTGTCATGTTTAGTTTTGTTTGTTTTTTGAAAGTTTGTAACCGTTTAACTTAAATTTACATCTTAATTACATGGTGGGCAAATATAGTTGTTAATTATTAAGCTGCCATTTCAATATCATGGCCGACATGAAAATTTTACTGTTCGTCGAAAGTATTATTTTCTTATAATTTTGAGTGTAAAATTAGTAAAAGTTCAACATAAAAACAATATATAAACATTGAGCCCAAAAAATTGGCGACAAGGTGTGATTAGCCGATACACCGTTTAGACGCAATGCGACTTGTCCAATAGTATGATAAGTGCCTTAGGTTTTAGCATATAATCCACAAAGCCCTTAAGAGTCTAAAACTAACAAGTGCACCTTGGACTTGGCCCTCCTAATTCATAAAAGGAGATTGGACTTGGCCCTCCTAATTCATTAAAGGAGACTAGACTTAGTACATCAATTAGTTTATATTTTGTGATTTGGATACTGTCCTAATTGTTTTATAAGTATTATATATAGTACTAGGTGGTTGGTCTGCACATATGTGCAGGTATAATTTTTTTGATATACACAGTTAATTGTAATAAGTATTGATTAGTTTTTTTGAAACATTTGTATGTTTGGATATATATATATATTGTTTTAATATTTGATAAAGTTTTTTCTGAAACCAATGTATTTTAAAACTTTTAATTTTTATAATGCTTGTAATAATATATAATCACAAATATAAAGTTATATTAAATAATAATTAAAATTTATAATATTTTTTGAATATTTCTATAATATGCTTTATTTCTCCTTACACAATCTACAATATGTTTTTTTGCATCTTACATAATATGAATTTGCGAATACATATATAATATATTATAAGTATATATTTTTCTTGATTTATTGCAAATTAAACTGAAATAGTTTTTCTCATTTTTACTTATTTCTAAGAGCGGATAGATGGTTGGCACGCATGCTGCGGGCATACCAACCACTTCACTACACTTAGAATAGATAAAGATTTTTTTTAAAAAAATAAGTTGTATAGTAATGAAAATAAAAATTAGACTGTAATCAAGCTTAACAAAATACATGTACGAAAAATTTCGCATGTGACTTTAACTAATGCACAATTAATATTTATGTTTGAACATATATTTGTAAAATAGTCAAAATATAGCTCTTACATGTTGAAACATTTTTAAGTGATTTTGTAAAACAAAGTGCGAGAGATTTATTTTTATAGACTTCTATTTTTATTTTTTATTCATATTTATTTCATCCTTTTTAATTAATTCTTTCATTTGGTTATTTTTCATTTAATTTATGATCTCAAAGTTTTGATATACAATGAAAATAAATTAATGTATATATATGTGAATATGATATAAAATTTTATTTTTATTTAAAATATGATAAAAGATAAGATGAGATGGTAAAATAAGTTATGTACATTTTAGAAAAAAACAATAAAAAATGATAAAAATTATAGAAAAATATATGATCCTATTAATATTATAAAATAATATTTTGTATATACTTTATTCATTTAGTAAATATTGCTTTGAAAATATAAATTATTTTAAATTATGTTTTTCTTTTAAATTTCAATAAAAGTTAATTATTTTTTTATTATTTTTAACTATTTATTCTTTAAATTATTTTTATCATGATTATCTTTTATTTAATTTTTATTATTTAATAATTTGTTTATTTAAATTTTTAGGTGTTATTATTATATTTTGTAGATTAATAACTTTCCGAAATAAAAATATATCATTGTCCGAGTGAGAAATATATTATTATATTTTGTAGCTTAAAAACTGTCCTAATTTTTTTATAAGTATTATATATAGTATTAGATTACACTGTCCGAGTGAGAAAATATTTGTCCCTTAATTAAACTAGAAGTCGAAATCTTTGTTTTTAAAACTATTTTATTATCGACATTAAAAAATGAACAAATGAGTTATATTTGAAATTATGAAAATTAAAGGTTTAGCTGTTTGCAATCTAATTTATACAATGAATTAAGACGTGGTCGAATCTAGAGAGAGAAATCATATAAAGGATTAAAATCAGATAGGACTCCCATGATTAAACTGAGTAGATAAAATTTTCAAGAACGAAAATACATTAGGGTTTCTTACACAAGGAGTTCAGAAGGTGAAAGATGATCTGAAGAATGTAGTTATAGACAAAACACTTGCAAGATTTCCTTAATCCAAGATTCGTAACAGAGAGAGAGGAAGGTAGACAATATGGGAGTTGGGAGACACTAAGTATTAACTATAAAGTGAGTTTCTTCTGACATATGTGAATTTAATTTCATTTTCAGAACTTCTGCCCAAAAAAAAATCCAACAGACTATACAGAACACAAACTCATAAGATTAATTGAAATATCAGTCTCCTCCTAATTTTCTATATTATCTTAGTTGATTTCACACCCATGTATATAATACATACATTCAAAATCGTATGTAATATATATGGCTCAACATGATCTTATCCTATGACTAAAATACCAACCATGCAATATACTTCATCCCTTTCATTTTATATGATGATTTTTGTTTTTTTTGTTGAATGTGCATATACAAATAAATTGTAGAGACAAATTTGAAATGGAGTTAAAATTTTACACAGAAGATAATAACACCAAAAAAGGAAAAGATTTCACTAAAACGTCTTGTAAAAATGGCGGATGGAGTATTTTAAGATCGATCTCGTATGAAGTTTGGAAAGAAAGAAACAAGTGAGACAATCACTTTCCACTTCGAAGCTGGATTTCTTATCTGTCTCCTTTACTTAGCCAACTATAGAGTATTTCTGGTTCCGTAAGGGTTTCATGCAAATGCAAATAATATCAAATGGTTCATTACACAAGAAGATAGATACTTATCACCAAAAAAAAAAAATTCAAAAAATTCAACTTAATTAGAAAATTTCGTATATAGTACCATCAGTGCATTACACAGGAAGATAGATACTTATCCCCAAAAAAAAAAAAATCAAATAATTCAACTTAATTAGAAAATTTCTTATATAGTACCATCAGTGCATTTCACAGAAGATAGATACTTATCACCAAAAAAAAAAAAATAATTAAACTTTTTTAGAAAATTTCTTATATAGTCATCAGTGCATTACACAAGAAGGGAGAAACTTATAAATAAAAAGAGAAAGATGGATACACATAAGTCAGAACACATCTTGTTCCCGAATTATCAAAGTCACCTGTTGTGAAGTGGATTTGGACCCGTGGGAATTATCCGTTTTGAGTCCAAAGCTGTAGACTTAGTGATCATTTTCGTGGAGTTGTACTTTAGAACTTGTGATTCTTCTCGGTACGATCCATTCTCCATCGGCAAACTCCGCATTGAAGCTGATTCCGAATAATGAATGAAGGCAAGAATCAGAAGAGAAGAAGCCAATATCAAACCCCTGATCTTCATTTTTCTAATTTGTTTGTTTGATGGGGATATAATATGAAGGAAAGCATAAGTTCGACTGTTATAAATAGCGACGTTTGATAAAAGGAGCAAAAAGAATTAGAGTAGATATAATTTATATACAGATACGGTGCATAGAAATATAAATAAATCCAATGAAGGCATGTATGTAACTAATTGAAATAATATTTTAGCTTAAAAATAATTAGGTAATTATGTTGAAATCATGTATGTTCCCTCTTTATCTCGTTTTGCTATGTAAAAACTAAAAAGCTTCTTCAATATTTTGTCTTCGATTTGAAGATTCATAAGCCTCAGCCTCATTAAAGTGAGCCTGTGGACACATTTATGGTAACAGTAAAGCGGACCAGTTATAATGAGAATACAATAAATAGTTTTATTTATGAAGAAAACCCAAACATTCTGCTACAGTGTTACTATATGCATGAGGTCTAACAAAAAACATCTACGATTTACTACGGACGACGATTTGCAACCACTTAAATATGGTACATCGTAAGGATAGGAGATAATTTTACAAATGACAAATCTATTGCAAATCGATCCACATGGTACTAAATTTCCAAAATCAGACCAACGTTTGGCCAATCCATTGAACATGCTCGTTCAGACCAGACCAGACTGTAGAACTACATGACCGGTTCAGACCAGACCAGTCCGATCATATATAATATATCTAGCTAAGTGATCATGTACATTCCATAAGAACTTTCAGTATAAACGAAAAACTTGCTTTACTAAGAAAATGGATATATTCACTTTGTCCCAATCAATTTTAATTCATTGAGACTTCTCAGAAATTACAATACTATGTGAAGAAATCGGAGAAACCCTTAAAACAAAGCACATGAAATGTGTAATCATTTTTGAAGTGTGGCTTTAAAAGGAGTGAAAAGGTGAAAAATGGAACCCATGCTTGCTTGATTTCTCCTGCTAGTACTACTACTACTAGCAACTTTCAATATCAATCAAACGCATTTATATTTTTCCCAAAAAAGGATTCTCCTCATTTTCTAACATCACACCATCCCTCTTTTCTTTCAATTTCTCGACTTTCCAATATTTTATTCTTGAAACTAAGCAATCAAATATCATATCTCACAAGTTTATTTTCATCATCTAATGAATTTCAATAAATAAAAAACACACCACATGAGAGTGTAAATGCAGCATGGTAAATAAAATGTCAAAATATCTAAAATATGTGTTAAACTTTTGAATTAGTCGGCCAACTAAAATCACTGTCAATATCAATCAAAATCATTGTCAATACCAATCTTAGTTAATTAAATGAATGGACTTCCCTTACCAACCCACACTCACAGTCTCACGAATAGATAGTCGTACGTACTCGTTTAAGGTACAAAAACTTGCAAAAAATGTTAAGAATAGAGAGACCGCTATCTAAAGAATTCACACTCTAATCTCTTACTCTCAAGTCCTAATAATTTTTTATCAATTGTTTCCCTATATTCGAGAGTCATTACTAATGAAAACCTAGAATTAGGTATTCATATCTCAATTATTTGATTTATTTCTTCTTCACGTCAACGGTCAACAAATAGAGTTTTATCCTCATTATTTCAATAATTTTCTTGGTAGTTTATCTCGCCGTTTGTCTACTATCATAAATTTAACTGAATCTAATTTTGAAGTCGAATTATTTCTGAAGAATTGACTAAACTAGTGTGGAAGCACATGTGAGGCAGATGATAAAAGAGACAAGAGTTAATTTTTATCGAAGCAAATTCTACCTAGACTAAGGGCTATACAACCAAAAGCTGACAAATACAGTTAGGCAGTAAAAACATTATTGTTAGATTTTGTGCAAACTATAAATGGTTTGTTGCATTTTGCATGTGCAATGTATATATTCATTAGAGCATTTCATAGCATGTGGCTAGGTGACAATTGTACAGTGTTTTAAGTTTACTAACTTGTAACGTTAAAAATGGCTAGATCCATCTTTTCCTTCTGGAACAAGGAACTAAATAAGGCGTGCCAAATAATTTAGCTCATAATCATTAGAGATTATTTAGATAAGTGAGAAAATAAGATACAAAATACAAGTTTTACACAAACTTGAAAAATGTCTAGATTTCTCTTTTTCCTTTTGGAACAAGGGATTAAATAAGTCATGTCAAATCATCAAGCTCATAATTATTTAGATAAGATACATGATAAGTTCAATTTACACAAACTTACTCTAGATTATAGATGTTTCTTCACAACCTATATAGGTTTGAATGGTTGATCCATTTAGAAATCTTCACAAGTAATCATCATCACTTTTTTTTTTTTATGTATTTAACTTTTTAACGTTAAACTACATATATTGAAATAAAAGCGTTTTTGTACATCAACCATATGTTGAAGATTCTTTATCCCACCAATGATGTCCAAAGACCTAAGCGACCATATCAGCTTCCTGTGAATCAGGAACGATGATGTCAAACCTCATCATTGCCTTGTAGCATTGAGGAACACGAGCTCCACTACGCATACAAATCTCAACCAAAGCAGGGGCTTTACCATAAAAACCTCTTGAGACTTCCACTAGGCGGATGCTCCTTAAGGTCTCTCACATGCCACACATAGTTCGGAGGAAAGATCTCGTCCACAAGAGCATCTTGCCATCCATGCTTTCCGTCTCTCCACTGGTGTTTGAACTCCCCGCACAGCTTCACACTGTGTCCCCATGGTCCCGCATGCACCTCAGAGCAATACCCACACGCTTTCACCGTGTATTCCCTCATCAGTGACACACTTGGTGCTTAGAAAGATGAGATCAATCTTTTATATGCACATATATTAGTTCCCTATATATTACTTTGAAAACATTTTTAGAGAGTAAACTTAATTTTATAAGTGATTTATAATGATGTTATTTTGCTGATGTATCATCACCAGAATCATTCTCAGCAAATATATAAAAATAGATTTATATTACTAGATTAATTACATGGGCTACCACTCACATTAATTTGGCTGTGAAATAGTTTATATAAATTATTTATATATAAATCAGCATTTCATTTATTAATGTATTTTTAATTTATTACCAAAAATATATCATATTAATTATATTTTTTGCCAAAAATATTTTTTCTCTTATTTTATTTAAACTTATTTTGTAAAATAAATAAATTATTACATCATCCATAGAGTAAAAGTAATTGTGCTATAGTTTGAATTTTTAAAAATGAATATAAGTTGCTCAAATTATAAATAAATAAAAGTAGGTTTTAAAAGTTTTACATTAGAAATGAGGATATGTAGAACAATAGATGATTAATAAATCATTACAAAAAAACATAAATGCTAAAAAATAGTTGTAAAAAATAAGAAGCTTAATTTAATTTATATTTATATTAATGTATGTTTGGTTAAATATGGTTTTCAATAGATTATATAAATTAACCAAATAATATAAATATTTAAATTGGATAAAAAGTTTAAAATAGTATATCAAAAAGTCAAAATATAAGAAATAGTTAAATATGTTAAAAGAATATAATATTATGAATATTTTAATTTTGTTAAGAAAGTGAAATATTATGAAATTTTTAATTTATACAAACGAAATAACTTAGTTAAAAAGTTAAATTGTTTTTGTTAAATTTTTACTGGATCAAAAAGTTAATATTTTATAGATATTGACTCAGTTATATATAATTTTAGATAACCTATTAACAATATTAAACTTTAAAAATATTTAAACTATTTTTATATAATTCCTATGTGTATATAGTATTTAAAAATAAAATTTATAATAGTTTTCTTTTTTAAAAAATTGATATTTTTATGACTGGTCTTTAAGAGTTAATCTAACTATACAATTATATTGTATAAAAGAATATTAAAATCTGTTATAATATCATATAATTAATATTTTTTATAGATGCTAGTTATAATAAATTTTATATATCACATCATTTTCTATATAATCAATAAAAATAAAAACCTATCAAAACTCTAAAATTATTTTCTATATAATCAATAAAAATAAAAACCTATCAAAACTCTAAACATATTCATTACATCTTAAATTTAATATTTTATTTTATTATGTATATACTATATTTCCAACTTACAATTTATCATTTATTCAATTATTCACATGTAAAATGAAATCAAATTTATTGCGTATGAAAACTTTGACAAAAAAGTACCGATAGTTTACTGACATCAATATTATGATATGTGTTTGAAAATTATGGTGTGTTGACATATTAGAATTCCACAAAATCATGCCATCTAGATATGTTAACCAGAAAGCGAATGAACAAATTAAAAAAAAATCATTAGCAAAATATCTTATGAAAATAGAAAAATTTCACACAAAGAAGAGAATGAAAAATACAAAGAAACAATCATATGGAGAAAAAAAAGCTACTAAATTATGTTTTCTACAAAACAGAAGCTTATAGCAGATACCCCCACCCCTCCTCATTTCTTGAGCTGCAACATCCCGCACTCTTTGTTACGAAATCTATTACTATCACCGCATTCCCAATAGGTCTTTTTAGTTCTAAGGTCAAAACTCCGCCCAGTTAACCGTCAGGATATATCTGATAAAATGTTAACTTGTATTCCAAAGCGTTGGAAGATAGAACACACTAGAAAAACATTGTTTTTCAATAACAAAAATTATTAAAAACTCTAGTAAAAGGAATAATATCTGAAAAATAATGAAAACTAAAACTTACTGTAAGATCTGGATATATCCTCTAAAGAAAATATAAAGATTTGTGGGAGAAAAGATAAAGTTGTTTTTATTATTAGCCGGAGTTCGAAGTGTACAAGGGGTTTTAGGTCGTCGGAAAAGAATGCCGACCTAAGTTTAGTGAGTAAATAACCGAGATCTAAAACTGGAAGCAGTAAGCTATTAATTGCCCTAGGTCTCAAGTCCGAAGTTGTGAATGAATCATCTTCGAGGGAGGAGGCTCTTCTTATATAGCCTCCGTAGACCGCCTTGAGAATAATCCTTCTCCTTCGGGATTAGGATAGTTTTCTTTCTTCTCGGGATCTTCTTTCCTTTTCTTCTGCGATACGAATATACCTTCGGATATTTCCATATTTGGGCACCGACCTAAACTCAGAAGTGGAAGTAGGGCTTCAAATGGGTCTTGTCTCAATTTATGAAGGGCTTTCAGCAAAGGGTGCTAAACCCATCACTAACACTTACCTTAAAGTCTCTAGAATAATAACTTGGATAAATATTAATTTGGATTGCAAATAACCCATTGTCCAAGAGCCTCTCCAACAAGCACTCATGATCATAAGTCGCGTGGAAGCAATATAATGCCTAGACAAGGCTAGGCTCCATCAATTGTTTGTAAAAAAAAGGTATTATTAGATTTAATCTATTTAAATCTTTATTACTAGTTAATTTTTTTTTTAAATGTGTGTGAGAATTGGGCAAATTTCAGAAATAAATCAAGCCCAAATTGTATTTCTAATCCTCACCAGATTGTTTACGACTCTAAATGGAGAAGAAAATTCACATAACCTAACTAAGAGGTTGCAAGAGAGTGATGAGATCAATCTTTTATATACATATATGGCTATGTAGAATCATACTAATATATAAGAGATTACTATGATTTGATGCAAATATATAACAGTTAGATTTTTAACTATGTAATGTATCAAAATGATGTTTATCTTGGAATGTAGTTTGGTTTAAGAATTAAGAATATGATATTATAATCTAAAAGTTAAAGAGGTTAAATGTGAACCTTTCATGATTTTAAGTGGATTTTAGAAATGAGCTAGAATTGAAAGTATAGCCCATTTAATAAGGCCCAATCTAGAATTTCAGCAATCTAGAATTTAAGAAAAGTTGGGGAAAAAATGCACTTTTTCTTTTGTTCGCCTCTTCTCCATCGCAAAGTGGTTTTGATCCTTGATCAATCAGAGACGAACGCTAAGTCGACAATTCACACGCCAATCCTCTCTCGACCCACGCCGTAGATGGCTGTGCCGGAGAATCTCAATTTCACGTTGCAGCTTCTCTTTATGGCCAGCAAAACGGTGTTATGGGCTAAAGCTCCGGTATGGTATTTAACAGAAAAGAATTTCTCTTTTCATCTTCTTAAGATAAATTGGTCTCTCTCTCTATCTCTTTGGTGATTGGCTTCATCTTCAACATTTGTTTGTGGCAAACTTTAGAAAACCAGAAAGACCCCAATGACGGTGGGGATTCCAAAAGAAGCTCCTAATTGATTTTAATTATTTGATATTCTTTGCCGTTGCATGAAATATACTTCAACCATGCAATATACTTCATCCTTTTTTTTTGAATGCGCATATAAAATTAAATTGTAGAGACAGATTTGATAATAACACATCAAAAAGGAAAAGATTTCACTAAAACATCTTGTTAAAAATGACTGATAGAGTATTTTAAGATCGATCTCGTATGGAGTTCGGAAAGAAGGGAACAAGTGAGACAATCACTTTCCACTTCTTTGCCTTCGAAGCTGGATTTCTTAATTGTTTCGTTTACTACTTTACTTAGCCAACTATAGAGTATTTCTGGTTCCGGCAAGGGTTTCATGCAAAGGCAAAGAATATCAAATAGTTAAACTCAATTAGAATATTTCTTATATAGTCATCAGTGCATTAATTACACAAGAAGATAGATACATATAACCAAAAAATATCAAATAATTAAAAATAATTACAAAATTTCTTATATAGTCTTACACAAGAAGATAGATACTTATAACCAAAAAAGAAGAAGATGGATACACATAAGTCATAACACATCTTGTTCCCGAATGATCAAAGATTCAAAGTCACCTGTTGTGAAGTGGATTTGGACCCGTGGGAATTATCCGTTTTGTGTCCAAAGCTGTAGAGTTAGTGATCATTATCGTGGAGTTGTACTTTAGAACTTGTGATTCTTCTCAGTACGATCCATTCTCCATCGGCAAACTCCGCATTGAAGCTGATTCCGAATAATGAACGAAGGCAAGAATCAGGAGAGAAGAAGCCAATATCAAACCCTTTATCTTCATTTTTCTATTTTGGTCAAAAATTGTTTTTGTTTGTTTGACGGGGATATAATATGAAGGAAAGCATAAGTTCGACTGTTATAAATAGCGACGTTTTGATAAAAGGAGCAAAAAGAATGATAGTGGATATAATTTATATACGGTGCATCATACTGCATAGAAATATATATAAATCCAATGAAGGCATGTAACTGACTGAAATAATATTTTAGCTTAAAAATAATTAGGTAATTATGTTGAAATCATGTATCCCTCTTTATCTCGTTTATATATGTAACAAGGTTCTTTAATATTTTGTCTTTGATTTGAAGATTCGTAAGCCTCTCATAACCCACAAGACATAATATTAATTAGACAATAAAAAAAAAAAAAAGTTTTCATGCAACAAAAGGGGGCGTAGGAAGAGGCAGTAATAGGTGACGACCTACTGCAAATCATAAGCAAAAAATATTCATGAGTTAGTTAATTTGTTATCAGGAACAAGAATTAATATCAAGAGCAAGTTTATGTAGGCTGTAACTGGTTATATTTAAAAAGGAATTAAAGAGAATGAAAATCTGAATTGTCAGTGTAGTAATGAATTCCATTCATTTCTTTTATTCCTCTGGATTTAAAAGGTGGAATGAAATGAATAAATTTTAAAAAATCTTTGCTTTTCTTTTCCATTAAAAAATAGAATATGTGAAATGTTCTAATAAATATATTCCACAAAAAATGCATTCCAGTTGCAGCCATAATCTATCTACGGAAATCTACTTCAATTAATTTCATACAAGCATACATTTCATTCATGCAACCATCACACCCACTACGGATGCTAGTTTTGCGTCTCTTTCCAGCCAACGTCACCACAAGCTGACTTCCTTTCAAGAAACATGCATCCAATTCCAACGCCTTCTCGTAACCTTGGTCATTTTTCAGATTAATGAAAGCGAATCTGTTAAAAAAAAAAAAAAATTTCACAATCACATTTTATGTTGATCACAAAGTAGAGGAAGGAGTCACCAACCCTATGGAAAAACCGGTTTCAGAATCCATGGGAACAGAAAGCTTTGACATCACTCCACATGAACCGAACAAATCACTCAACATTTTCTTGATTTCATCCTTAGGACGCAAACGGTCGAATCCCTTGACGAAAATGGTATGTTCATTGTGACCCTCCTCTAGTGTACAATCATAACAGAGGAAATCTTTCAGTTTCGGCATTGGCTATATAGACAAAAGCACCAAAAAAAAGTAGAATTAAAGAGCGATGAAGTGTAATGTATCAAAATATTAAACCCACAAAACAAATGTATATACCTCACAAGCATAACAGGGAGGATACATCGTTGTCCGGGTTAGTTTCTCCTGTATCAAAAATTGTAATAATGTATCAAAATTCTCAAACCCAAGAAACAAATATAACAGATACAAACAAAGAAGCCAAGATTAAAAGAAAACAAAAAAACAAAGAAACATGTACCTTCAATGAAACCTCGTGTAGATATTTGGTGAATAAAATTTCTGGTAGTTGCTTTACAGCTTCAGTTAATGATTTCTTGTCATATGGAGTAAAAGCAACGATTTAGATAACCAATTTTCTTAATATACAGCTTTTAACATTAAGCTTGTATATATTATTTTCTCTTGAATTTTTTAATTTACAATATAATGAATTAGACTATTTGGTGATAAATAAGCAAAAATCAAACTGTAGGTGCTGACGTTTTTCGGGCCAATTTTGTCATCTTCATCAATTTGCTACCAAAAAAAAGAAATCCATGCAAAGAAATACAGTTATTGTAAGAAAAGACATAACCACCGGTGTGGTGGGCTAGTGGTTTAAGTGCAGGAGTTAAATCCTTGTGCTTCCTAGTTTGATTTTCGGTGGGAGGGATGCTTTATATCATGTCATAAGGTATTAGTAAAGACTGGTCTCAGGCCATGGAAGAGACTAAGGCCCAGGTCCCGAACTCCTCCTAGTTAAAAAAAAAAAAAAAAAAAAAAACATCATAACGAAGGAAAGAATAAAAACAAGTCTTACTTTCTTAGACTCGGAGGCATCGGATTTGAGTTTTGAGGCAAAAGACGAATTAACCGACGACGTTTTACAGAGTCAAAATTACTAGGTCTTGTTTTTGTGGGCTGGGCTAAGTGGGTCAACCAACAGCCCATTTTCGAATTCTTCTAAAGTCGATTGATTTATCTCAAGAAATTGACAGCTAAAAGTTCCGATTGAAACTTCTTGATGTTTCTTTTTCCGATTAGATTCGAGAGCTTCGTTTCTCTTCTCCGCCTGAGCTTAAGGTTATACTGATTTTGTTTTGCCTCTCTCTGTTTTCTTGTCTTCCTTGCACATCACATGTTCGACGAAATGACTAAACCATGTACTCGTCCTCACATATTTCCTTAAATATTGCAGGGATTGTGGAAAGTTATCGTCTTTACTTAGTTCCTGATTTGGGTTCTTACATCAAGCCACCATGCTTGTGATTTCGCCTCCCTGTAGAGGTAATTCATCCCCCTTTGAGCTTTCTTGATAATCCGCAACTGTACGCAAGTCTCTCATTCTGGATAATCTTTATTCTCTCGCCTAGGTGTTTATCCTCAGACCATAGATCCCAAGCCTGTTGATTTCTCTGCTAGAAGCTCTTATACACATTGCTTTCAGGTTCCCATTTACATCTCCTGTAACTTTGATCTTGGAGGTTGTAAAACATGCTTTAATTAGTTTAGGATTTTGCTTTTTGTTATATGCAGTTTCCTCGTGTGGTCCCTAAAAGGGAGTGTTCGATGAGGTTAGGAACCTTTGTTTGTTTCAGCAAGAAGCCTACACAGCACACAACTTTCAAGAAACGTCATGTGTTTACGCAGAACGTGGATCTTCCTCCTATTTTACCAAAGAACAAGAAAAAGCCTTATCCCGTTCCTTTCAAGCAAATCCAAGAGGAAGCTAGGAAAGATAAGAAACTTGCTCAGATGGGCATTGAGAAACGCTTGGACCCTCCCAAAAATGGTTTGCTTGTCCCCAATCTTGTTCCTGTGGCCTATGAAGTGATAGATAACTGGAAGTTGCTGATCAAGGGTTTGGCACAGCTTCTCCATGTTGTTCCTGTCTTTGCTTGCAGGTGAAACCAAACTCTCTTTTTCTCTGTGATGTCAGTTTTGTTCATTTCCAGTGAGCTTTGAGAGAGATGAAGCAAAGGCATTTTACTGTAATATAGTGTTTTTGCAGTGAATGTGCGGCGGTTCATGTGGCTAGTGCTGGTCACAATATCAAGGAATGTAGTGGTGCAACAAGTTCACAGAGACGTGGTTCTCATCTATGGGTCAAAGGCACCATCAACGATGTTCTGCTTCCTGTTGAGTCTTACCACATGTATGACCCTTTCGGGCGCCGGATAAAGCACGAAACCCGGTTTGACTATGAAAGAATCCCAGCGATTGTTGAGCTATGCGTCCAAGCTGGAGTTGAGATCCCAGAGTATCCTTGCCGCAGGAGGACACAACCGATCCGAATGATCGGGAAGAGAGTGATCGATCGAGGTGGATATGTTAAAGATCCAAACAGGCCTTGCAGTTCTACATTTTCATCTCCATTAGCCGATCTTGACACACTTGGTGCTAGTGAAAGGTATCCACCTCCCGAACCAGAGGAGATACCAAAGCTAGCGCAAGAAACAATGGACGCTTACGAGAAAGTGAGGTGGGGAGTGACGAAACTGATGAGGGAATACACGGTGAAAGCGTGTGGGTATTGCTCTGAGGTGCATGTAGGACCATGGGGACACAGTGTGAAGCTGTGCGGAGAGTTCAAACACCAGTGGAGAGACGGGAAGCATGGATGGCAAGATGCTCTTGTGGACGAGATCTTTCCTCCGAACTATGTGTGGCATGTGAGAGACCTTAAGGGAGATCCACTTAGTGGAAGTCTCAAGAGGTTTTATGGTAAAGCCCCTGCTTTGATTGAGATATGTATCCATAGTGGAGCTAGGGTTCCTCAATGCTACAAGGCGATGATGAGGCTTGACATCATCGTTCCTGATTCACAGGAAGCTGATAAGGTCGCTTAGGTCTTTGGACATGTTCTTACTAGAACATTGCTTGATAAAGAAGTTTCAACATATGCTTGATGATAGAATGATCTCGCAATCTAGGATCTTAGAGCACCTATGTACAAAAACGCTTTTATTTCAGTATATATAGTGATGTTGATGATGATTCCTTGTGAAGAATCTTAAATGGATCAATCTATTTAGATTGTGAAGAATCATTTATTTTTGTGTTTCAAGTCTGTGTGTAAAACTTATAATAATGTTATCTTATTTTCTCACTTATTTAAATAAATCTCTAATGTTTTATGAGCCTGATAATTTGACATGACTTATTTAATTCCTTGTTCCAAAAGTATCACTACATGTGGAAAGGTTGTTTGCTGAAATATAGTATCTACATTCTCATTTCACTTACTTTTAGAACTAAGATTTTTCTTTCTTTTTTACACCAAATCCATATGAATATACACTGGATTGAAAGATTACTTACTGTATATACGAAAACAGCTGCTGGAAGACTATTATCTCGGTAATTGTTTGGTATATAAACAAGAAAATTTTGTATTGTGGAAATAAACTAGCATTATAAAAGGATATTACTAGTTAAATGAGTATCAGAAGATGGGTAACTCTCAACAAATACCACAAATCCAGTATTAACATATGCATGGAAAGAATATCAACTGTAGTGGAGTTACCATACAACCATGACGAAATGTTTTTGGTTTGCAATTGAAATTAGAAGAGGAAGAACAACTCATAGGGAAGATTTTAACAGGAAACAATGTTTTATGCACTTGCAAAAACTTATAACGCTTTCAAGGGTCCAAACAAATTATCATTCTTTACCTGGAAGAGAAGATTTTCTACTGCGAGTGAAAGTATAAAAGGACAATGTAACAACGGAACTAACATATCAGGGATTCAAAAAGCATAAATTTCAAGTATAAACTTACAGAGAAGTATGACCAGGAGTAATTTGCCACTGCTTAAACTCACCCTTGAAGCCCCAAGATATGCTTCCACTTGTGCAATTACCAACAGCAATGGTAAAGCGATGGATTAAGAACACTAAACACACCATTTTTTTAAATTCTTTTTATAAAAGGCGAAATTATTTATACAACAGTTTTTTGGTTTATAGATTTTAATAATGGTTAAAAAAAAAATCAACCATGTGTTTTTATTTTTATTTATTTCTAATTGACACATTAGTACCATGAATCCTCATTGAATCTGTTTAAAAAGCTTCTTAATTGGTTTAAAAAAATATTTTATTAGCAAAGAAAACTGTTTTTATTTTCTCTACTGCCACACAAAGCTTTGATGTGAATCCTAGGGATGGGAAACATCAACATGGTGCTTCTTACCTTCAGAGAGAGTATTTTTAAAGCATGTTCAGATTCTATGGAACATGTTGAACCAGAAAATCACCACTAAGGTTTGATTAACAGTTGTGGGTTTCAGAAAATAAAGTCTTTTATTATTAGTAATAAAGCGAAGCGATTACAAAGAATGGGATAACCCGAAGGGAAAAGAAGGTTTGAGAAGTAAACTAGAAAGCGTTGGAATCTCTGGTTTTAGCTCTACTGCTCTCTAGATTGTATGAGTTGTCCTTCTTGGCTTCCAGGTCCTCTTTATTTATAGGGATGGGAGGTCGGTTGCTCCGAACTCATTTTCCTTTTTACATTTGTATATATTTCCATATCACAGATATAGAAATATCCTTTATTCTCCGAGAAGTAAGGAAATTCTCTTTTATCCTTTGGATTAATCCGATGTTTCCGGTCTTCAAAGATTATCTTTGAGGGATTTTCTTAAGTCCGAGCTAGGTCGGCACGGTCTTCTTGGTCTTGATGGGCTTAGGTTATTGCGAGAAAGGCCTTTTAGGAAATCTGCTCACTTCCACTCTAACAGCAAGTCCTCCCCCCCAACCCAGTTCGACGAGACTGATTGTAAATCAGGTCGGCAGACTTTATGAAGTTAGAGACGGGTTTGTCTTCGCAATAACTATCAGTTCGTCGAGGGCGTCGTTTCGTGATAGCCAGCTCGGTTAGATTTTAAGCGGATTTGCCACGTGGTGCTTTAAAAATTTATTAAATACTCTGACCCATTAGGGTTTCTGCTTTTAAGCGTGAAATGCGAAGGGTTTGCCAGACGGCGAAATCGTAAAAATCTTGACACGCGTCTTCTTAGGAAACTGTTGATATTTCTTTCCGATTTTATTTACTTTACCTTTTATCTCTTCATCTTCTTGCTTATTAGAAAATCTTCGTCTCCTTTGCCGATTTCTGCAACAATCTTCTATAGTTTGCTCGTCTTCCCTTCGTTTTTTTTTAAATGTCTGCTTCTTCCTCGCATTCTTCTTTTAATGACGACGAGATTTGTCTCGCTGACCGCACCAAGCAAGCCTGGATTAGTCCAGTCGCTTCTACTTCTTCTATTTCCGAGGGCTCTTCCGATTACCGTGACGAGATTCCATCAGATCATCCCGATGCGGACTCCAAAATAGATTTGGATGGTCCTGGGCCGGCAGATTCTGAATCGGAGAGCACGATCGAGGGTCTTCCGAAGAAAATTGCAATGTCGCCTCATAGGACCGGCACTAAAGACGGAAGGATTTGGATGACCGCGGAGCGGCTTCAAGAACTTTGTTCGAAGTGTGGTTTTCCTGATGAGATCGAACTGTTACTTCCTCAGGTTCACGAGAGAGTGACCACATCCCCAGAGGGTTATTTCTGCTCGTATGAGTGTCATTTCGCGGAGTTCGGCCTTCAGTTCCCGATCTCGCTGCTTCTCCGTTATTACGAACGGAGGAAGATGCCGGTGGCACAGCTTACCCACGCCGTAATCCACCATTTTAATAGCTTGGCGACGGTGGCTCATGCGGCCATGGTTCTCTTTAACTGGGATATTTTCGAGAGGGTGTCCATTTTGAAGAGAGGAAGGGTGAACCGTGGCGGGTGGCGCCATTTTTACACCATGATGAAGGAGGGAATCATAGGTGGTGACCCAACGAGCAAGGTCCACGAGTGGGATCGGTTTTTCTTTTTCGTGAAGATTAACGAAGCATCCATTGGTGGTTCCGATCTTACCCTCTTTAGAACTTGGAGATCGGCACCATGTAAGGAGAATGGAACATTGATTATTTATTTTTGACTTTGTTTGTTGACTCGCTGGGTACTAATGTGTATTTGCCATTATAATAGAAATACGTCTGGGAGATGACCAAATCGGGTTTAGCGAGGATGTCAAGAGGTTGCGCGACCTGAGTCGGCGATTATGGGCCGATAAAGAGAAAAAAAGGGCTGCTAGAAAGAAGGCGGTTAAACCTGCCGAGAAGAAGGCCAAACCCTCGAAAGCAGGTAGGTTGCTAAATTAGAACAATATTGACAGGTGCTCGATTTTATTGACGCATTTATCATTTTAGCTTCGCGAGGGGTCTCGCAACCGAAGCCTGCAGAGGCTGGTCAGAGAAAGAGGAAGGCGACTTCGGCCGATGTCGCAGACGCGCCCGTGAGTGCTTCTGCAAAGAAGAAGAAGACAACTTCCCAGGATCCACCTAGCTTGGTGGATTCAGATGACGCTGAAGTGGCTGCTGAGTCCAAGACTCTGGCGAGGTAAATTTTCTTAGCTTCGCGTGTTATTATATTATGCCTAAGAGATTTCTGACGTCCATTCTGAAGAGAGGAAGGGTGAACCGTGGCGGGTGGCGCCATTTTTACACCATGATGAAGGAGGGAATCATAGGTGGTGACCCAACGAGCAAGGTCCACGAGTGGGATCGGTTTTTCTTTTTCGTGAAGATTAACGAAGCATCCATTGGTGGTTCCGATCTTACCCACTTTAGAACTTGGAGATCGGCACCATGTAAGGAGAATGGAACACTGATTTTTTATTTTTGACTTTGTTTGTTGACTCGCTGGGTACTAATGTGTATTTGCCATTATAATAGAAATACGTCTGGGAGATGACCAAATCGGGTTTAGCGAGGACGTCAAGGGGCTGCGCGACCTGAGTCGGCGATTATGGGCCGATAAAGAGAAGAAAATGGCTGCTAGAAAGAAGGCGGTTAAGCCTGCCGAGAAGAAGGCCAAACCCTCGAAAGCAGGTAGGTTGCTAAATTAGAACAATATTGACAGGTGCTCGATTTTATTGACGCATTTATCATTTTAGCTTCGCGAGGGGTCTGGCAACCGAAGCCTGCAGAGGCTGGTCAGAGAAAGAGGAAGGCGACTTCGGCCGATGTCGCAGACGCGCCCGTGAGTGCTTCTGCAAAGAAGAAGAAGACGACTTCCCAGGATCCACCTAGCTTGGTGGATTCAGATGACGCTGAAGTGGCTGCTGAGTCGAAGACTCTGGCGAGGTAATTTTCTTAGCTTCGCGTGTTATTATATTATGCCGAAGAGATTTCTGACGCCCCCCCCCCCCCCCCCCCCCCCCCCCCTTCACTTTTTATTTTTAAAGTTTCTCTAGGGCGGCAGCGTTGGAGAGATTGAGGCGGATGCGGGCTGATAAAGCCGCAAAGGATTCGCAGGGTGAGGCATCCCATACTCCCACCTCTCAAGTCGCGGATGGAGAGGGTGCTTTGGATGCTGCCGGGAGCCATCGCGAGGTCGTTTCTCTCTCAGTCGATGCTCCATCGCCTCCTCATGTCGACGTTCGTTCACCGCCTCTGACAGGTGTGTCTCAAAGCCCTGAGACATATGTCACAGAAGATGTAGGTCGGGAGAGGACCAAGGAGCCCGGCGCAACTTATTCTGAAGGGCCGACCCCTCCCGAGGTTGCTCCGGGCACGGAAGATGCTGGTCCTAGCGCTCCTGAGGAGGCTGCTCCTTCTCAAAAGGACGCTGGCACAGAAGGCGCCAATTCAAGCGCTCCGGCCGAACCTAAGCAGGAGGAGGAGTTTTTAATTATAATCCTCATCATCTTTGCGTGAGATGGGACGGGAATACTCCAGCGATGCTTACTCGCGAGTTTGCCGCGGACTTGATCTGGAAGTACAGGGAGAAGCCGCGATGGGGTAAGCCACTTCGCGAGTTGAAGCTGATGAATTCGATCTCCTCGGCGAGTCAATTGATAGCTCGGGTAATTTTATTTATTCGATGATGGTGCTATCCATCTTCTTCTTTTCTTTTTGGTGCGTTTCTGATAGTATGTTGTAATACAGGGTCTGGGAAAATATATGTCCGCGTTTGCTGCGTACGACGATAAATGGCGCGAGGAGGAAGCGATGGTGAACGCTGCATGTTCTGAGATCAAGGAGCTTAAAAAGGTGGAGGAAGAGAATCGGCTTCTCAAGCAGCGGTGTGCTCAACTGGAGGGCGGCGTTGATACTTTCAAGGGCGAGGTGTCTAAAGCTAATCGACTTCGCAAGCAAGTTGCCGCTCTCCAAGCTCAAAATGAGCTTCTCGAAAAGCGGAATGAAGAGAGTTTGCAAGGATTTCTTGCCGAAAGGGAGAAGCTTCAAAAGGCTTGCGAGGAAGCTGCTCGAGATGCCGCCAACAAAGTTTTTGATGACATGTCTGCTTGGTTTAAGCCGCGTTTAGATCGAATTCAGGCCTCGCTGGTTCAGCGCGAAGAGGTGGAAGCAGCCCTCGTCGGTGTGGAAAAAATAGCCATATGGTGGCTTTCTTAAAGAAGATGCAAGAGAAAAGGTGGGAGCTTCCTGCCGGGACCCTTCCGTCTTTTGAGAAGGAGTACGCCAAGTGGAAGGCAGCTAGTGATGCCATTGATGAGATAGTCGTTACGAGCGACGACCTTAATCTTCCAGATCGGTCAGAGATTGGCGGGCTGCAAGAATAAATCCAGCGGGATTTTTTTTATTGTATTTATTCTCTGTAAGAATTTTTGCCTAAGATGGCTTATTATTCCCTTTTAATGAAAAAGTTTTTGTAATTGCTTTTTATTGTTCTTCGTTTTTTTTTTTTAACTTATGATGGAACTTTTTAATTCAAAACTGGAAGCGGGATTCATTTGCCCGTCTTACACCAAACGACGATCAAGATCGAATACCAATTTTTCAAGATTCACTTTGGCCTGAAAGGTATGATCGAGGATCGTGCGAGTATTGTCCTCGGCTTTCTTCTTATCTACTTTGGAAGTATTTAAATCAAACCGAAGCATCAAAGGAGTGGTGATCAGCCACTTATTTTGTTTATCGTGCTTGCTTTTTCGAGTCGAATGTTTGGCCAGAACATCGACTCAGCAAGATGCATTTGCATAAAGAAACTTGACTCTATACGCCGAGCTGATTTTCTGAAATATAAATTTATTAGATTTACAGTTGCACCCGGAGGTTGCCTACGTACCCGAATCGGGATCAAGCAGTTCATAGTTCATTACAACTATTGAATGAGTGGTATCACTCAGGGGCTGAGCCCGGTTTTGTTGAAAGAATAATAAAAAAGAAAAAGTTTAAGACTTATTGTCGAGTCTTTGTTGCTTATTTAGCGTCTTCAAGTGCTTTTGCAGTAGAGAGTCGCACTTTGCATTCGCTGATGAAGCAAGATCTTGCCATCTGTTGATCCCCGCAAAGCGTGAAGACTCCGGCCGAAGTGACGAATTTCATGCATTGATGATAAGTCGACACAATTGCCTTCATCTCGTGGATCCACGGTGTGCCAAGTATGGCATTGTAGATTGCTGGCTTGTCCATCACCGTAAATTTAACGATTTTTGTCACGCCTCTGGCATAGACCGCGAGTTGTATGGTGCTGAGGCTGAAGAAAGATTCACTAGCAAAGCCAGTTAAAGGCTTCGGCGCTGCCTTGATGTCTTTGTCCTGGAATCCCATCTTAGTCAACGTATCTTTAAAGATGATGTTGACCGTGCTGCCGGTGTCCACCAAAATTTTGGTAACCTCGCTGTCGTGGATATGTAGTTCGACCACCAGTGGGTCGTTATGCGGGGTGTGTAACCCGTGCATGTCCTTCGATGTGAAGGTGATCGTAGGGTGATAGACCACGGGGTGAGGGAATTTTCGCGATGCGACTGCTTTTTGTCCATACTCTTTGATGGCATGGACCAAGTCATCGCAGTCGGGGAGTCCTCCCATGATCATATTAACCCGTCGCTTTGGTGGAGGAGGCGGGTTTTCGTGTTCTCCTTCGTCGTTCTGACGCTCTGCTCCCTTCTCCTTCTCCTTTTCTTCGTGTCTTCTTTCGGGCGTGCGACTTCGGCGCCTTCCTCGAGAACTGCCTCGATTGCTGCTTTTTCCCGGATCCCTGCGATCCCAGGTGGAAGTAGATTGACGCGAGTCCCTGCGTGAGTAGGAGCTTTTACTCCGGGATCGATCACCTCCGATGTTGATTTTGCCTTCTTTGTATTGTTCATACAGCGTATTGTGGAGGTGTCGGCATGCCGAAGTAGCGTGTCCTGTTCGTCCGTGAAAGGAGCAGTAGAGGTCGTGATTATCGTCCCTATCGCTTGTGCTCCTTGAGGGGTCTCCTAAGGCCCATTGATGCAGGGCTTCTCTGTGGTTGCTACGACAGCATGAGAGGAGGGCTTGCTTTTATTCGCGGGCTCTTTGTCTTTGAAGTGCTTGACGTGTCCAAACCGTGTTTCTTAGCATAGAATATTTTCTCCTCCTCCATTCGTATGAAGGTCTGGGCCCGATGAAGTGCGTCCTCTATGGTTTCTTTCGGGTGTTTCTGTAGATCTTCTTTAAAAGAAGATTCATACCACAGACCGTTCATGAGTGCCTCGATGGCTAAAGCTTGAGGGATTTGCCTGTATGCCGCAGCGGCGTTCTTAAATTTTTTGATGAAGTCGCGAAGTGGTTGGTCGCGCTCTTGCACTAGGGTGAATAGGTTCACCGTTCTCTTCGTGATGAATATGGAATAATGTTTGATGAAGGCGTGAGTCATATCCTTGAAGGATTTGATCAAGGCCGGGGGTAGGTTAGAGAACCACTTCAAAGCGTCTTTGTTGAGGTGTTCAACAAAGGTTTGGCAGTTATTGGCTTCTCGTTAATAGGGTCAGGTTTTACCCAAATAAAACTACTGCAAGTGCACAGGAAAAGCAGTTGTAGTACAAGGGGTTATCGAATCCCAAGGGAGTATGTAAACCACACTAGCGATTATAGATTCAGATTAAGCTAAGCGATAAATAATAAATGTAATGCAAAACAGTAAAATAAATGCAAAAGGGCGTTTTTATGCTTGTTCTTAAAGTTCAGAAGGCTAAAGACGCTAAGTCAGGACAGTTCGCAGGTTGAATCCGAGAGTGTAGAATGCATGCAATCAGGAATGAATTAAAACCGTCTTGAACATGAATCGCAAAGATATAACTAATCAATTCTCATTGCAGAAGTTATCTATGTCTAAATCACAGAGTTTCAAATCTCTTTGCAAACCCTAACAACCTAAACATGCAGTAATGATCAGGTTCAATTGTTCACAAAACTCCTAAGCCAAATCTCTTTGTACTAGGGCGTTTTGCTCATCTAATACTAGTTCAGGTGATTAATAATGCTCTCACATCTATCAAACAACCTAGGGTTTCGAATTCCTAGTAGATGTGTCTAAGAAATCGATATGAATGCAAGCACAGATGAAGAACCACTGAATTTTCCTAATAGTTTAGCAATTCTACAAACTCTTTTTCAACCTTTGAAAAGCCCTAACTTAACTAACAAACTACTCATACATGGTGATTTGAGAAAACATCATGAAAAGAATAGATTGCATAAAAGAAATAAGAAGTAGAAATAAAGGAGTTCAAAATCTGCTCTGAAGGAGTCTGATTTGTCTCTCCAAAAGCTCTCAAAAATAATAAGATACAAGATATCTGCCAAAAGAATGGCTGAAAAACCTAATATACAAGCTAAAACACGATCTGGGGCCTGTTTGCAAATACTGGAACTTTTAGGCTAAAACTGCAAATAATCCTCTATATTTTAGAAAACAGCCACGACCCCTTCCTTTCTGGATGACGAGCGTCACCAAATTGGTGACGAGCGTCACCCATATGCATACTTTTCTTCTTCGAGCTAGGTACTTCGTGGCTTCAACTCAGAATGCTCCATAAGGTTCCAAAATCTCCAATTATGCTCCAGACATGCTATAACCTGCAAAGACTCTTCTAGGACTCTAAAAAGACCAAAAAGACTCAATAAAAAGGACTTATATCATGGTTAAAAACCATAAAAACCATGATATATCACTCGTTCGAGGTCAGTCTCGAATCGTTGCCTCTTCATGGTGACGTTATATCCGGTCAGCCATAGGTTGGGATCCTCCATCCCGTTGTAGTATGGGAGCTTCAGTTTTATTGCCTCGCCGAGTCGGACATCGGTGATCCGTGGAGCGAATGGATTGCGTTCTGCATCTGAGAGAATGGCTGAGATCTCGGGCGCCGAGCTGGTGGCTCGATGGACTTGGGACCCGATCGCGTTGATTCGCTGATGAAGCCTTGCGATCTCGGAATTTAGTTCGCCAGAGGGCTCCTCTTCGTCGGCTGCTGTACTCCGGGTGTTGTTTTGCATTGGTGTTTCGAAGATCAAACGTCGCCCGGTCGGCTCTGATCTTGCGGTTGTCGCGGCTGCGAAAGCGCTGAGTTGCTCATCATATTTGGCTTGCTGAGGGTGCCTAGTTTTGACACCAAATCCTGAGTGAGTGGCTGCATGGCGGCCTGGATAGCTGCTGCGAGGTCAGCCGCATGGAGGGGAGCTGGGGGTGCTCCCGCGGGTGGATTCGCGGTAGTGACGTTCATATGTTCACCGAGAGCAGGTGTCTCGATGTGAGTGGTGTCATCGTGGATGAGATCACTGTCGTTGACGGGGAGGCTCATCGCTTCGGCTTTCTTACTTGGTTTTTTAAGAATTTATTCTCCTAGTCCCCACAGACGGCGCCAATTGTTGAACTAGAAAATCATCACTAGGGTTTGATTAATAGTTGTAAGTTTCGGAGAATAAAGTCTTTTATTATTAGTAATAAGGCGAAGCGATTACAAAGAATGGGATAACCGAGAGGTTATGCCGAAGTGAAAAGAAGGTTTGCGAAGTAAACTAGAAAGCGTTGGAGTCTCTAGTTTTAGCTCTATTGCTCTCTAGATTGTATGAATTGTCTTTCTTGGCTTTCGGATCCTCTTTATTTATAGGGATGGGAGGTCGGTTGCTCCGAACTCTTTTTCCTTTTTGCATTTGTGTATATTTCTATATCACATATATAGAAATATCATTTATTCTCCGAGAAGTAAGGAAATTTTCCTTTATTCTTTGGATTAATACGATGTTTTTGATTTTCAAATATTATCCTTGAGGGATTTGCTTAAGTCCGAGCTAGATCGGTACGGTCTTCTTGATCTTGATGGACTTAGGTTATTGTGAGAAATGTCTTTTAGAAAATGTGCTCATTTCCCCTCTAACAGAACCTAATAAGACAAATCATGAAAACTAACCTAATGTGTTAATTTCAGGGTTCCTAAACATTTAGATGCAAAAAAAACTCTATTATGATTATATTCTCAGCAACCTGTCACACATATTCTTAGCTAAGAATTCAGAATCCATAATCAGCATGAAAATCCTTAAAAACTAAGATGCAGATTCAACTTCATGACAAAAATTAGGGAAATTGTTGTTTGTCGTCGAGATAGAAAGTTGAAAAAAATCTCTATTTCCTGGAATAAAAGATAAAATTGTTAATTAGTTAATTAAAAATATTAGAACTTAAATAATTAGGCGTGCACTTTTTTTTTAACATTATTCATATAGAATTATTATAATCAGCATACATAAACCTAGTAGCCGCGCTTATATAATTTTGACTCTGGATTAACTCGTCTCTTGCCTCAAAACTCAAATCTGATGCCTCCGAGTCTAAGAAAGTAAGCCTTGTTTTTATTCTTTCCTTCGTTATGATGTTCATGTTTTTTCTTACAATAACTGTGTTTCTTTGCTTGATAATTTTTTTTGTAGAAAGTTGATGAAGATGACAAAATTGGCCCGAAAAACGTAAGCACCTACAGTTTAATTTTTGCTTATTTATCACCAAGTAGTCTATATTCATTATGTTGTAAATTAAAAAATTCAAGAGAAAATAATATATAGAAGCTTAATGTTAAAAGCTGTATATTAAGAAAATTGGTTATCTTAATCGTTGCTTTTACTCCATATGGCAGGAAATCATTGAAATGTCGAAATCTATCAAAGAACTGACTGAAGCTGGAAAGCAACTACCGGAAAATTTATTCACCAAATATCTACAGGAGATTTCATTGAAGGTCTTTGTTTTTTTCTTTTCATCTTGGCTTCTTTGTTTGTATTTGTTTCGTGGGTTTGAGAATTTTGATACATTATTACAATTTTTGATACATGAGAAACTAATACAGCAATTTATCCTCCCTGTTATGCCTGTGAGGTATATATGTTTCTTATTTTTCTATGAGTATTTACTATTGACTTTGTTTGTTTGTAGCTGCTATATTTTGAAACATTACATTTTATCGCTCTTTAATTCTAATTTTTTGTGTGCTTTTGTCTATATAGCCAATGCCGAAGCTGAAAGATTTCCTCTGTTATGATTGTACACTAGAGGAGGGTCACAATGAACATACCAATTTCGTCAAGGGATTCGAACGTTTGCATCCTAAAGATGAAAATAAGAAAATGTTGAGTGATTTGTTCGGATCATGTGGAGTGATGACAAAGCTTTCTGTTCCCATGGATTCTAATACCGGTTCTGCCATAGGGTTGGTGACTCCTTCCTCTTACTTTGTGACAGCTCGATCAACGTAAATGTGAGCTGAAGTTTGGCTTTTTAAAAAAGAAAACAGATTCGCTTTCATCAATATGAAAAACGGCCAAGGTTATGAGAAGGCGTTGGGATTCGATGGATGTTTCTTTCAAGGAATTCGGCTAGTAAGAGATCGCGAAACTAGCATCTATAATGGGTGTGATGGTTGCATGAGTCAAATGTATATGCTCGTATCAAATTAATTGAACAAGTAGGTTAAACTTGCTCTTGTTATTGATTCTTGTTTCTGATAACAAATTAACTAATTCATGAATATTTTTGGCTTGTGATTACTGCAGTAGGTCCATGGCGAACAAGTACCATTGTTCCTTTTGTTGCATCAAATCCATGAGCTTAAACCCGAAGTAAAACTAGAATGCAACCACTCGTCTCTATTCTCTTCAAGGCAACCTCGTATCAAGCAAATGTGTTGTAGAAGTTGTGGTCTTCTTAAGTTATGGCTTTGAAATTCGGAAGCTTACAGTTTGAATTTTCTTTTAAATTACAAAAGACTAAGTGGATGAAGCAGTGTACAACTAATTGAGCAAGAATAAGAAATCATTCTGCCTTGAACCAGGAACTGAAACTAATGCATTCACCAGGAACTGCCCCTTTCACAAATGACAACATATTTGGTTGATTCGGCCATTAACATTAGCCAGGCGACGTGTCCAGTATTTTTCTTGCAGTACAAGCCTCAATCATCAGGTGTATATCAGACAAGAATGAGACCCATAACATCAACAAATGACAACAAATCAAGAGACACTAATCATGAAACAAATTGGTTCAATTTCAGTTAAACAGAGCAGAAATTTTTATTAACTTACAACAGTTGATAGGCATGTCCAAAAATATGATTGCCTTTGTTGGTAGCAGAAAAAAAAAACATTATATAAATACCTGCCAATTAATTAAAGCCTCAACCGTTGTTTTCTCAACCATTGTATTTTTTGCTATCTCTCATTCTTTTTGTTAATATCAAGGTCGGGATCTGTTACTGCGAATTTTCCGATCTAGAACTGTCACGTCTAACTCGTTTGTGAACATTGGGCTTCAAATATTAAAAAGAAAACTGAGTATGAATAAAAAGAAAAATCATAAATATAATAAAAAACCAAATAGAAGAATTGCCCACAGAGCTAGAAAACTTTTCATTTTATATAAAGGAAATTAGTTTTTTGCCCACTCTTTGTACAATTATATTGTGATTTTATAAAAGGTTTTCAATTCATTTTGTGTTTGATCTTGTTTGATTGTTTCCGTTTTATGTTTTCAGGTCTTTTGTTTTTTAATCTCATATATGTCATTTGCATAGACAATCATTTCTTTGATTAATCACTGTTTATATATATATATATATATATATATATATGTTACAATCCCTAAATCAATTAGGATGATTAGATAATGCAGGAAATTATTCCCAGATAGCATATAAATCAAATATGATTTATAGAATGGACGTTGAAGCAAGGAAACCATTGAACATAACACAACATATACCAAGCTAAAAAGGAGAGATCATAATCCATTTCCAAGTGATTAAGATACGACATCATCAATGTGTGATAAAAGATTTAGAAAGGTGGGAGATAAAGTACTATTCAGTCTTTCCTATCAAACGAACAGAGTGGTACTAAACAGTTTGAGTACATGAATACACATTACTATATATATATATGTATCATTCTTAGCCACAATCATTTAATCTTTGGAACATTATGGATTCACTTGTGGATAGAATAAGAAAATTTTGATTTTTTTTAGAGAAAACTTACTTAGATATGTGTGATAGTGTAGAATTTCAGACGGGGACTTAGAACAAAGCACCATAGAAGATTTTGCTTTCATTAGGTCTATTTGACTATATAATAACTCTTCTTTAACAGATTTAACTATATTACATTTTAAGTTTGACACGAGGTTATGAGTTATTTTGGAACAAACGTGGCAGGTAATATATCGTTTGATTTGGTCTTTTATTAAGTTTGTTTAAGATCCAACTTTTGAAAACTTCATGCTCGACAAAAAGGATTTTACTTCAAAAGCAGCTTAATAAGTATGTTTAAAGAGTTTTAAGAAGAAAAGTTTTATCATCAAAATGATTTTTTCTTATAGATAAATTTTCAAATATTTCAAAAGTTATTCAATTATAAATATTGAAATATTATATAATTATATATATATAGATTCTCTCAAATCTAATAATTATAATATTAATAATCTCTAATTTTTTATGTATTTATTGTGTGTAATTTCTAATCTAAATCAGGTTAAAAAGGTTTTTTTGTCAAATGTTAAAAAGGTCCTATTACATAGAAATAAATGTAATATTTAAAAGATTAATAAAATAATGAATTTTCAAATTTAAAATCTTAAACAAAATATTTTGCTAATTATCCATAGAATCAACCATTTATTACAAGTTAGTCGGATAATGCCACATAAAGCGGAGCACATTCTCTCAGACGAAAGCTATTACTATCACCACCATATTCTCAATAATGTTCTTTAGTTCCGATGTCAAACCCATGGCCAGTCACCAACAAAAGATGACCAATCAAAAATAATATGTTACATCGATTTAAAAAAAAAATGGTTTCGAAAAAGAAAAAACCTTCAAATATAAATTGTTTTTTAATAACCAAAATTATGTAAAACTCATCATTCTAACAATAACAAATTGTTTTATATCGAAATTAAAAACCAACATAAAAGCGTTGTTGGTTTTATCATCCAAAAATTACACAGAATATGGTTAACATACAACTTTTTAATCTTTTGAACAATGGTTAACACATAACTTCTTGCGATGTTTTTTAGAAACACTTTGACAACACATTTCTTTGGAAGGATCACGTGACACAACATTAAGGAAAACCGACGAACAAATCCTTAATTTCCAAACGTAGATGATTTTATTGTCGTTAACATAAAAGAAAACGATTACAGAAACTAATCAATTTTGGTTGGGAGATTTATTTTTATAAGTCTAATGGGGAAATGTATGAGTTTTAGTCCATTACTCTTTAACCAACCTCCAAAAAAGTATTTTTATTGAGGAAATGACATGGTTGCACATTTCAAAACTAATTAAGATAAAGTATTTAAATAAATTATAAATTTATCATAAATATGACATATATATAACTGGATTTCCTCCATAACGTTTGTCTTAACTTAATAGTATTACAAGTAAAATTGATTTGTTGCATCAATCAGTTTTATCGACTCCTATATATAGACCTGTTCTACTTTGAATCCCCTCCGAACAAACGATTTGTTTTTTATACAAAATATTGTCATAGATTCCATTGATACATTTAATTATGGATAAAATTTGATTGGAATTATGAGGATGGCAGAACAACCTTTCAGTGATAAACACTACTGTACCAATATTCCATCCCAAACAAAACAAATAACCATGGTCCATGGTTAATTTATGGATACTATATATTGTCACTAAGTAATTGAAGGTTATCAAACATGGCTCTACATACAATTCTTATTGGCTGCACATTACATTACTGCTCATTCCACATATATAGTTAACGTTTGATGAAAGTGGACCACTTCCACGGTTCTACCTTATTGCTAATGGTTACCAAAATTTACCATTATCAAGTTAATAATACACATCAATTAGTGGGATCTATTTTGCTTCTGGGTCACGTGGAAGTTGGGACACAGTCACATTGATTTGTGTGTCGCTTTTAAGTTGTAACTAATAATTCTAGACTTCAAAAGAATTCTAAACTTGTTCAAGAGTCCTTAATTAGCGTGTTAAAGGCAATAAACCAGATATTAGATATACCAAAATTGGATTTGTCTCCTTCTGCGGATTTTACGACCGTTTAGAAATCAACATTTGAATACAATTGGATAGTAGTTTGAAATAAAACACATGAAAGTGATAATATACCATATTTCAAACATTTTTCACCTAAGGTTAAGCTGAATACGATAAGAGAGACTGAACATGAAAATGATAATATACCATATTTCAAACTTTTTTCACGTAAGGTTAAGCCGAATACGATCAGAGAGATTGAAACTTCACTTCTTTTTTCCATATAAGTTACACATCTATAGAGAATTTACACATATATAGAGAATCATACTACAAATAATAATAAAGTTAACAAGCAAAAACCAAACCACCACCCTTCTTAATTTTTATATACACAAATTCATGCTAAAAAAGGAGAGGTTGCATAATTGCGAATATACCCCCTAAGTCAGAAAACTTGTTCCTTCAACTGATTCTCGCTCACGAACGTTCCGTGGAATCCGTACGGTACTCTCTCCGGCAGCCGTACCGCCGCGACTAGCTTCATCTCCGATGCATCGAGCACCACGAACTCCGACTCGTCTCTCTCTTCGTCCCTCACAAAACCCATCACATACCCTTGGTCTTCTCCTTCTTTCTCCGGTACGAAATACGGTTCACCACCGAACCGGCCCGGTCCGTATTTAAACTCTGAAACAGTTCCATCTACCAAATCCACCTTCGCGATGCCACTGCATTTGGGCCAAGGATCAGCGATAGCTAAGTAAACGAACCGGGTTTTTCGCCCCAGGAAACTCCGGTTTACTTGACCTGCTTCTAAATTTATCCCGGTTACGATAACTTTCCGGTTCGATTCCTTTGTCCGCAGGTTTAATCGAATCTCGGTTAATTCGATCCGAGTCGGTTCTCCTGATTCGCTAAAAATCGTGTCGGGCGGGTTCATGCACGAACCGATTACGACAATAACCGGGTCTCCGTCTTCGGTCATCTCTTCCCACGCGTTCCATAAATGAAAACAGAAGCAATCGGGTACGCCGATCCAACTTATACCCGACCCGGTCGGATCCTGCTTGGACAAAACACCGAATCTCGACACTTTCTCTCTATCGTAGATAACCGGTGACCCGCCCCGAATCATTTCGGTTAACTTGAATACCAATTGCTGATCCGGGATCACGACGAAGTTTTCGGTTATCGCGAAATCGTGGATCATCGTGGGTTGCTCGAGAGTGATGTCCACGTCACGTGTCTTTTTCCCGCACGTGTCGAATTTAAGATACTTGAGATGAGGTTTCCTCAAAACGTTGTAACTCAGCGTGTGAAGATCTCCTGTGGTAGGGTCCACTTTAGGATGTGCTATCACTGAACAATCGATCTGCTCGTCGAATCCGAACCGTCCGATTGTCTCGAGATCTCCTTGGCCGTTGATCTTCACGTGGTAAGGGAGATCATCCTCTGACATGGCTAATAACCTCCCGTTAAAGTAAACGACTCCAGCGTTAGCTACACCCATGCCATGTGTCGCGTCCACTAGGCCGATCTCAGCTCGAGCCGCGAATAAAGCGAGTCGAGCCAAGCCCGAATGGCCGTGAAGCTCGCCGATCGGTTTAGGGAAAAGTGGTCGTCCCAGCTCTGCTTCCTGAACAAGCCGGTTTGTTTGAGTGTACCGGCAGCTGTAACTAACCTGGTTATCTGAACCGATGCTAACGGCGTGAATCATTCCGTCACCGTCAAATAGATGGTGCCCGGCTAATGGCGGAAACATAGGGTTAGCTCCGTTACGGATGTAGACTCCTCGTAGACAAGGGGGAATCTGACCAACGACTTCTAAACCATTTTGAACCGGACATTCGTTAACCGGTGCAAAATTACCGGATAATTGAATTGCCGGGTCGGTCGGTTTAGGAAGCGAGTGATTTTGTTCCATTGGTACGACGAAGGAGGATTCGATTTTGTCGAGCATCGAAGCCGCTAGCTTCTGGATAGGGTTTAAGTTGGGATGCGATGGCTTGAGCTTCACCGGCGACGGAGGTGATGTCGCCGGAGAAGTGAGGAGAGGAGGGAACTTTGGAAGTTTTGTTGTTCTTTTGAAAGGGTTAATGAGAAGTCGGCAGTTAGTATTTATTGCATGTTTGGTTTGTCGGAGTAAATGAAAATGAGGGGAAGTTTCCGGCGGGAGAAAATCGGAGCGGAGAGAGTGTTGCATGGCGGTGAAGGTAAAAGTGGAGTGAAGGATTTTTGCATCACAAACATGAAGGAGTTTTCTCACGTTTTATAAGTAACTTTTTTTCTTTCTAAAGCCTATCGGTTGAGTTAAAAAAATAAAAAATGTAGTAGATTACTATACTATGCTTAACTATGCTATTTTAAAAATTTAAGATCTTAAACTTACTGTAAACTCTGTAATTTTTTCGAGTATAATTACTTTGTTACAATAATCATTTTCTTTTGTCCTCGCTTTCTTATAGTATGTTTAAGATCAAAATTATTAACTAGAGGTTTATTGTAGTATATTGAAGACGATATGTTTTTGTATATATTATATTGGCTTTATATATGTATACGTCCATAAGAGAATATATAGAGATCTTTAACAAAAAGAGAATATATAGAGATACTTCTAAATATAAGAAAAATGAATTTGAGTTGCGTGTAACTTATAAAAGATCCAAATATTAAAGGTACGGATAGTGAGAGATTTTGTTTTGGTAACCGTTGGTGAATAAGATTTTTGGAGAAATAAGAATATACTACATGAGTCTCGTGTTCAAGAAGATTATGGAACAAAAAAGGACTAAAGATATAAAAGAAAGTGTACATACTAACACTAACGCAAAATTGTTGTGGTGTGTGATAGAACTTCAACGTTTATTACTAATAAAGATAATATATCCAATTAAGTGTATGTCCGAGAAGTTAAAATCAATTACTGTAATGTGCCATGATAATCTGAAGTTCCTGTTGCAATATATATATTAGGGGAGATGGTATATAGTGGACGGGCTTGATGAGCCAGATAACAAATGAAGAATATGTCTTTTTAGACCATTTCTAATATATTTTTTCATTTTCTACTCCAAAATAGAATAATTTTAAAATGGAGTTGTGTTTTGCTCTAATGTATTTCTTCATTTTCTACTCTAAAAAAGAATATTCTAAATAGATTCTTATTTGATTTTATTATAAATATTTTTTAGTTTTAAAATTTACAAATAAATTCCACTTATTTTATTTTTTTCAAAACTATAACTTAAATATTTATCAAATAATAAAAATTACACAACATCACAAAAAAGCATATGCAATTTTTATTTAAATATTACTATTACTAAAAAAATTACTATTAATTTTTTTGTATTTGTTATCTTAAATTTATTTATATTATTTATCTTAATTTCAGTACTTATTATATATTTTAAAATTTATTATATTTTGTTATTTTTTAGGAATAATTGCAGTGTTTAAATATTTAGAATTATCAGTTTTATAATATTTTTTATAAATATTAAATAGTATAAAATATAATTATTTTAAATCTAAAGGGTTAATTTGTAAATAAAAAAGTCTAACTCCAAAATGAAGTAGAGTTTAGATCTACTCTAAATATAGAGTATAATTTAGGTTTACTCTATTTTGGAGTTGAAAATGGAGTAGAGTTAGAGAGAATTTTACTCCAAACTAGTATTTGAAGTTGAAAATGGAGTAAGATTGAAAATGCTCGTAGTACCGTTTGTTAGGTTAGGATCTTAATCCGGATTGGTTAATCAGACCGGCCTAGTCAGGATGTATTGATTTCATCTGAGTCGCGGTTTACGTTTTATATATCTAGATAACATAGTAAATACAGTATCTTTGTCTTTTTATAATAACATAAAATAATGAAAAATACGACATTGCGGAGCTTCGAGGGTACTCGGTGGTGTGCTAAAAGAATATAAATCCTAAATACCAGTGGACATTCTAAATGTTGACCTTTTCTTTCTTGTATTACATATAGTTTTCTTGAGTTTTGGGAGCAAAAAGAATTGTCGATTTAATACAATGCTTTTTTCGACAATACAATGCTTTTTTTTTTAATTAGAATTGGATATCCGGTTTTTGAATTTTCAAACCCAAAACTATGTATCAATGCCAACTATTTTTAAGGAAAGGTAAACATGCACTTTGATAGGAGTTTTTCGAAAATCCACTACAAATTAAAAACTTAGGCTGAAGTTTCTATGATTTAACAAAAAAAAATGATTTAATTTGTAGTGAAAATTAAACTTAACTATATTAAAATTAGTAGAAATATAATTTTTTATAATATTTTATAAGATATATATAAAAATGAAATTTATAGATAATTATATAATAAATAAAATTAATGTATTTAACTTTGCGGAAAAGTGTATTTAATTGGACATAACAGCCTAACAGTGAAATTATTTGAATAGACTGAAACAGTTTGATAGGCAGGATTATCCGGTTGAATGGAGATAGATTGATAGTAAAAACTGACTGATTGAGCAGAGGTAGCCTGATAAGCAGAACTATCTAACTAGACGAAGATAATCTAACGGCAGAGGCTATCTAACTGAACAGAGAAAGCCTGGCGGCGGGCACTGTTAGACTGGATAGAGGCAGCTTGACGGTAGGGGCTATCCGACTAGACATAGACAGCCTGTTAGCAGGGAATGTCCAACTAGCAAGGGCAGTCTAACGACAAGGATTGTTCGACTAGACAAAGGCAACTTAAAAGCAGGGTTGTCTAACTGGACAGGGACAGCTGACAGCAAGAACTTGGATGGGGACAACTGACGGCAGGAACTGGATGGAGACATCTGACGGTAGGAACTGTTCGACTATATAGAGGTTGCATGACGACGAGGCTGTCTGATTGTGCGGAAGCAGCCTAACGGCGGGGCTGTCCAACTAGATGGAGACAGCTAACAGGAAAGATTGGTAGGAAGTCTGTTGGGAGCAGCCTGCCAGGGAGAATTCCTATCTATGGGAACCTAACAGGAGTAGCCTGATAGGAGTATTGCTGTCTCTAAAGACCCAGCGAGTTTGGGAAAGACTGCTGTCTTCGAGGACTTTGTTGGGCGTAGCCTGGCGGGAAAGACTGCTATCACTGGAAACCCAGTGGAAGCGGTCTGACAGAAAGAACTACCGTCTACAAAGACCTTGCTGGGAGCAGCTTGATGGGAAGGACTGTTCTCTCCGGAGACCAAACGAGGAGCAGCCTGATGGAGAGAACTGTTATCTCAAAGCACCTTGCTAGGAGCAATCTGACGAGAAAGATTACTATTTCTGGATACCCAGCGGGAGTAGCATGAAGGGGAAGATTGTTACCTTCGAAGACCCTGTTGGGAGCAGTTTGACGAGGATGACCGCTTTTTTCAGGGATCCAGCGGTGAGCAGCCTGACGAATAGTACTGCTGTCTCTGGAAACTCTGTTGGAAGCAGCCTAACAGATAAGACTGTTATCACTGAGGACCCAACAGAGACAGATAAACGGGTGAATTACTGTCTTCAAAGACCCTGCTGAGAGCCGTCTGATGAAGAGGACTACTATCTCCAAAAATCCAGTAGGAACAATCTGAAGGAGAGGACTGCTGTTTTTGAAAACCATCATTGGAGCAGCTGGACGGGGAGAACTGCTCTCTTCGGTATCCAGCAAAGAACAACCTAACAGAAAGGATTGTTATCTCCAAAAATCCTGCTGGGAGCAGCCTGATGGGGAAGACTGCTGTCTCTGGAAATCCAGCGGAAGGCAGCCTGATGGAGAGGACTGCTATCTCCGAAGACTCTGCTGGGAACAACCTGATGGGGTAGACTGCTGTATTCGATGACCTAACAGGAGAACTGCTCTCTTCGGGATCCAGCGAAGAACAACCTAATAGAAAGGATTGTTATCTCCAAAAATCCTGCTGGGAGCAGCCTGATGGGGAAGACTGCTGTCTCTGGGAATCCAGCATAAAGCAGCCTGATGGAGAGGACTGCTATCTCTGAAGACTCTGCTGGGAACAACCTGATGGGGTAGACTGCTGTAATCAATAACCTAACGGGGAGCAGCTTGACATAAAGTAATGTTGTCTCCAAAAATTCTATTAGGAGCAGTTTGACGGGAGGACTGATGTTTTCAATAACCCTACCGTGAGTAACCTGGCGGAAAGGAATGCTGTCTCTAGGAAGGACACTAAGGAATTCTTCTACTTGTATGACAAAAAATGGTCATGGTAACTTCAAGATGATTATAAGATATCATTCTGAAGATTCTCTGACATTCAAATCAAAACAAGACCACGTGATTGAAGGAAGAATTAGAAAACGGAACAGTAAGAGAATAATAGTTTTAACTTAGGCTGAAAGGTAGCCGACGAGCTAATCTGGATGTTTGTGAACTTAGAAGGGAGTTGAATAATGTAGAAAGTTCTTTTGAGAGGATATGAATTGATTTAACAGAAGATGTAAATTTGGAAAAGAGAAAAGTTTTCCTATAAATTGTGTTTTTGGGAGAAAAACAAGATCCATGAGAAAGAGGTAAACAAGTATTTATAGAAAATATTTTAGGATTTTTGTTTCTTAAAAGTGGGTCCCATAATGTATTTATCATGTGTAAAAATAGTAAAGACAAATTTTTCTATAGTACAATTCTCAAAATATATAGTTTAATATGGATTGATCAGCATATTTTTCTGTTTATAGGTCATACTACTTTTCAAATTTTCTTCTCAAGAAATAATATTACTTTACATGGCATATTTAAGTTTTTTTAGAAAATATAAATAAATTTATTAAAACAATTACTAATTATAAAATATTTAAATTTTATATAAATACATAATATGATGTGGTGATGTATACATAATAGTAATTCATGCCGGAAAACCTCAAACCATTTTTGTCGCAAACCTTTTGTGGTATTTTTTGAAAAAACTGATTCAATTATGAATAGACTTTTCAACAATGCAGATTTTACTCGATAAATTATAATTAAAACTAATTTTATTTGATAAAAATTAATAAATATAAAATCGAAAATATTTAAAAATCTAAATATTATTAGTTTTTTTTTTAATTATTTAATATTTATATACAAAATTTATGTTGATCTAAACATTTTTAATACGATCTATATTTAATATTTTGTTATATATTATTATCATTATCATATTTAAAATTTGTCTTTTAAATGTAGCTTTTAAAATTTAAAACCTTTTGAATAAATATATATATATATATATATTTATATTTTTATGCAAATTTTCTCAAAATATGTTTTTATTAATATATTATATTTATGCAATAAAATATTGTACTCATATCCTAGTAAAAATTTATAGAGTTCAAGTCTCAAAACTGTTTATAAATAAAAGATATTCATATATTCGACCAAAAAAAAAAATATATATATATATATTCATACATATTAGTTTATTTATCAATTACTATTAAATAATATATATACAATATTAGTATGTCTTTCTACATAAAGAATCTACAGAAAGAAACAAGAAAAAGCATGTAAACTTTTATTGGAAGTATGTTATATCTTTTTTTATATTAATTAAAAATAATTTTAATTTTTTAAGTTATTAACAATAGTAATATTTTATTGATGTGTCATCACCAAAATCATTTTCAGCAAATATATAAAAATAGACTTATGTTACTACATTAATTATATGTTATGCCAGTCATATTAATTTAGTTATATATTTGTTTAGTTTGTTTCAATTATTTATACTATTAAATATTAAGATATTATTTTTATCAAAATATATATTATATTAATTATTTATTTAATTACTATATTTGTTTTTCTTACTTTTGTGAAAAAAAACAAATTATCACATCATCCATATAGTAAAAGATATATAGATTTGTTTGGTATACATGTGTTATAGTTGAATTTTTTAAAATAAATATAAATTACTCAGATAATTAATAAAAAAATATATATTTAAAAAGTTTACATAGAAAATGAAGATGTGTATACCATATAAATTAACCAAATAATATAAATAATTAAGTTTTAAAAAAAATATTATATCAAAAGATATAAAAAAATAGTTATATATGTTAAAATAACATAATATTATAAGTATTTTAGTTTGATTAAAAAATTAACTATTAAAAATATATGATATATACAAAAAAATAACTTGTTCAAAAATTTAAAATTATATTTTATCACGATATTATATAATAATTTAATCTAATTTTTTTATATTAAAAATGTTTTATTAAATAAAAATGTTAAGAGTTGATAAATTTTGACTCAGTTATATATAATTTTAGATATTTTCTTTTAAAAAATAAAAAATAAAATATATAATCGTTTTTATATAATATTTTTATATATTTAGTATTTTAAAATAAAATTTACAATAATTTGCTTTTCTTAAAATTTGATATTTTTATAATTGTAGTGTTTACAGATTAACTTAAATATACAATTACATTCATATAAATACAATACTTGAATTAATTATAAAATTCTGAAATGAATTTTATCATTGTAATTTTAATAGTAAAACTAATCTTATTATTAGCATAAGTCATTAGGAATTAACTAATAATTGAATCAAAATATATCTATTAAATTTGATATATGGTAACTACGCAAATAATTAATTCATCAATAAATTTAAATTTATTAATTAATTAAAAAGTTTCATTAGTTTATTATTTTTTCTAAATTTAATATGTAAACAATGGAAAATTTAATAAATGACTCAAAATAATCTGAAAATTATAAAAATAGAGTCAATAATTAAAAATTAGATTGATACATATTATATATAATAATTATGATTATTTTGTCCCTAAACTTATTTGATGCGGTTTGGATAGATAACAACTCGATTACCGTACTAACTAATATGATATTGTATTAACTATGTTAATTGTGCTAACTAATATGATACTCGATTAACATATTGTATAAGTATCGTGTTAACTTTGTTAAATATATAAGTTATGCAAAATTGTTATGTTAAATTGTTAACAGTGTTATCATATCAAAAAATTATCATACTAATATTGTGAGCATGATAACTATTGTGTTAAAAATGTTATTATATCAAAAAATTATCATACTAACATTGTGAACATGATAACTATCATGTTAACATTACTGTTAGTTTCGTCCATCATCTTCTGTTAGTTTCGTCCATCATCTTCCACTCACATCACCACCGTCTTCCACCACCACCACCATCGACAACACCATTACCACCACTGACGACCACCACCACCAATAACACCAACACCACCACCATCATCGACTACCACCACCATCACCGCCGACACCATCACCACCACCACTACCGACCACCACCACCATCAACAACACCACCACCACCATCATCAACAACACCACCGACAACCACCATCTCCATAAAAGGGACGAGCCACCATAATTTTGATGAGCATTATTGAAAAATCGCAAGGAAAATTGAAAAAAAAAGTTAAACTTCTCAAAAAGTGTGATCCATCTTTATCTTCTTCGATTGAAGCTAAAGATGAGATGAAAATCATTTGTGTGCATTAGGAAGAAAGAAAAAGGATAATAAAAACATTTTTATTTAAGTAGGAAGAGAGAAAAATGAATTTTACTCTCATCTAATTGTCAGAGTTATCTAAGATCATCGAATACAATTTCTCCGTAAACAATAATAATATATATCTAATGTAATTTAATTGTGAACTAATTAAAAATTTATTAAAAATCTTAATCTAAATGCAAAATATTACGTTTTATATATGTTAATAATCTAAATAATTTAGTTTATAACATAATTAATAAATTAATTTAAATCTAAATAATATTATTGATACTAATCTATCAATTAAAATAATTTTATATATATATATATATCTAAATTTTTTGAGTATAAACTATAATAACTCTATTTTCTAATAAATATTAAATATTTGAAATTTATTTAGAGTAATAAATAATATATAAGATGGGTGAACTATTTTAATGTACATTAATATTTTTATAGAAGTTAATTATAATAAATTTAATATATAACCAATAATAGGAAAAATGCATTGAAACTTTATCAATATTCATTACATTTGAAATTTAATATTTTTTATTATGTATATATTATATTACTAACATATAATTTATTATCTTTTCAATTACTTATATGCAAAATAAAATCAAGTATGTTGGGTATGAAATCTTCGTCGATGAGATAGATAAGTATTGATGGTTGACTATCAATAATATTATGATGTATTTTGAAGTTAAGGATAATTGAACAGAAAATAGATAATTTCTAAGTTTCACATAACAAATATTCTTTCTGATTTTATTCTGTATTTTTTATAATTAGATAATACTATTACTTTTACCTAGATGGCTTTATACAAAATTTTAATTCACAAAGATATTTTTAAGTTTTATTTGATCATATAATTATTCAGATTGATGTAATTACAAATAATTACAAAACACTGTCTTATAATTATTTACATATACCGAAATCAATATAAATATATACTATATTTTAAAAATAGATAGAGTTCTAACCAATTCTCATTAATACCATTCAAAAGATTTTGAAGACCAATCTATATTTATATATGCAGTTTTATTAGTAAATTTTTATTATATCTTGGATATTATTTTTGATATATACTTTTGAAGTCAAAACTGTTTTTTTATTATAAATAAAGTTATTTACATTAATTTATAATTATATTTTTTATTTTCTAAATTAAGAACATAAAATTCGTGTTTTCTTTTAATTTATTTAACACAAAATATTATATAACTAATAAATAATTTAAATTATATTATATAATCTTTATCCAAATATCAAAAATAAATAAATAAATACATAAATATTATATACTTAAAGCTTGGAATTATTAGAAAAGCTTAATCATATCGTTAATTAGGATACATAAAATCTATATAGTGACTTTGTATTTCTACCAATTTTTAAATTAATTTATATAACAATTAAATAACCTTATATTTTATAAATAAACAAAAATATTTATATCATTAATGTTATATCATAATGTTATATAATTTTTATAAAGATTAATTTTAGTTTGTAAATTATTTATAATTGTATCATTTTGTTGATGTACATCACCAAAATTATTTTTAGCATATATATAAAAATAAATTATTTTTTTTATAAAATCAATAATATTATATTATATAGTTGTAAAATTATATTAATTAATATAAATAATATTTATAGTACCGATTATTACATAGTAGAGAAATAAAACCCATGGAAACACCAATTCCTAAAACGAATATACAGTAAACCCCTAATCAAAGGTAAGTGAGTCATACCAACACCAACTCTGCTACTGCACCGCCTGGTCTTATTCCAAAATTATAGACCAAAAGCTAAACTTTAATTTGAAGAGTAATATATATATGATGCAACATGATATTCGATTTGCAACAAGTTCACATAAGACAACATCATAGTTGATGAAACCAAACCAAATAAAAGATGATGACAAAATCCTCAATTTACATCTGATGACATCATCTCATTTCGGATTCTATAACGTTGTATCTCACGATATGCGCTTCACGTGGTACGATGGAACGTGTATAGTCTCTCGGACCGCTTAACCAACGACCAACACTTGGCGTTATGAGACTTCATTTTCACTTGAACCCCACCGATTTCACGTGTCAATGTGTAGTCCCTTAGGGAAACAACTTATTATGGCGTCGAACTAATTTTCAAATAATATATTTTTTGGACTGTCTAATGCTAACGTCTAGCTATGCTATCTTTGGAATAATGTGAGCTCTCTAAATCATGTAGGATATTAGTGGTCGATCGGTCGAGTGCTTGTTAATGTGTCAATAGATATTTAGTTCTACGCTTACAGTATTTTGATTTGTACGTAAAATGGTCTTACGAAGAATATACACGAGTTTCGTTAACCAATTATCTAACTCAATACACTAAAAACCAAATAAGAAAAAAAAAATCTAATCTAGTATGCATAAGCGTGGAGAAATTTTACTGCCATGCACCCTTTTCCGAATATCATAGATAAAACTATATTTGGATTTTAGTGGGGTTTAGAATTAGAATATTAAGATATTCAACTTTTGTTTGTCAAGTGTAAACAAATCAATTAACAAATTACACTGTAACGGTTAATATTAACGTTAGCAGATTCAATGAACTACCGATGGAGTATAAAGCCTATCTATATATGCTTTTAGACCACCTATTATTATTATTGAAAACTTGATGCCACATAACTCTAATGACAATTTTTTAATAGTATCACATCATTAATATATAATAATAATAATAATAATAATAATAATAATAATAATAAATAATAATAATAATAATAATAATAATAATAATAAAAAAAAATGAGAATCAATTTTTTATTTAAAAAATTTTGAAAAAATTATGAAAAATATTTGAGAGATTTTTAAAAAGTTACGAAAAACTTTTTAAAATATTTATTTTTTTATAAATTCAAATTGTTTTAAGAAACTAAAATTTAATCATAAAAATAAAATAAATTAAATATTAATATTTTTATTTTTTAAAGATTTATCGATGGACCATACTTCAATTAGATGGAATCACTGAACTTTTTATACCATCTAAATATCTATTTACTCTCTTTTTCAATTACTTTTTTCCTCTCAAATCATTTTTTTTCTTCGCACCACATATTAGTTTATACCACCCAAGTCCGCACATGGAAATTAAACCAATACGGCTGAGACCAATGCAATTAGATCATCAGAAAGTGGAGATGTGGAAAAGAAACACACAAAAAAAAAAAATGAAATTGCTTATTTCCATAAGCTTGAAGACTTGCAATTTAGGAGAACTATCAAGCATGAGCGAAAGTAGATTCCTCCAGTTTCTTTTGTCTGAAGCTAGCTCCAAATATACAAGCTGATAGAAGATACTACCAGTTGGAAATTTAATCTGTGCATGAGGCAAACATTAGTACCAAAAAACAATGTTAGCCTTAAAACCCCTAAGGTCGATGATTGTCGTCACCTTGCCGGTTCCGAGCCGGTTCTTCAGCAACCGGGATGTTTCCGCCTTGTTGATTAGGGTTTGGTCCCATTCTTATTCCTCCTCTTTGTCCCGCGTTAGCAATCTGATTGGTTAATGCTGCAATCTGATTAGTTAACGCTGCCACCAGATTTGCCAGGTTCGTGGCTGATTCGTTCAGACCTGCTGCGAAACCCTCCATGTCGGCCCTGGTTACTGGTTGATCACCCATAGCTGTTCAAGCTTCGAAAAGAGAAGAAGATTGCCTGCTCTGATACCACTTGACGCAGTCGGATGCACTAAGACAACAAGCGTTGGTCTTAGAATTGAAGATTCAAGTTCGCAAGCGACAAACTTGAAGAAAAGACTCTGGAATCCACCAGAAAAGGTAAAGCTCGAAAACTCGAAGACTTTGATTAATAATAATAGTAAAAAGTTCTCTCTAAAACATATCTCCTAAGGTTCTTTATATAGAGAAAGCCTAAAGCATAAAATAGGTAATTCCTAGAAATAAAGAAAGTTACTAGAATCCTAATTAGAAAAGGAAATATCTAGAAGGATCTGTAATCTAGAATGGATTAGGTCTCGGAACCATCTCCTGCATCAGTCTCCTCCACCTCCAAAGAACTCGACCCCGAGTTCTCATTTGGATAAAGAACACCATCCGCATGATACTCATAAATGTCAGCTACATTAAACGTCCGAGAGATGTTCATGTCGTCTGGAAGATCCACCACATAAGCATTGTCATTGAGCTTCTTCAAAACCGTGAATGGACCATACTTGCGAGGCTGAAGCTTGCGATATGTACCCACTGGAAACCTTTCTTTCCGTAGAAACACCATCACCTCATCTCCTTCTTTGAAAACCTTTAGTCTTCTCCGCCTGTCTGCTGCTCGTTTATTCTTTAGTCCGGTTGCTTCCAATTTAGCGCGAACCGCTTCTTTAGTTGCCACAACATCTTTAGCCATCGCCTCTGCTGATGCGCTAACTCCGGGAGCTTTAGGTAACGGAACCAAGTCGACAACATGCCTCGGAACAGAGGTGTATACCAAAGAGAATGGTGACTTCCCTGTGGCTGAATGCATGGCACTGTTGTAGGCGAATTCGACCTGTGGTAACGCCAAATCCCACTGCTTCGGTTTATCTCCACAAACACTTCTGATCATATTCCCCAATGTCCTATTTGTTACCTCCGTTTGTCCATCACTCTGCGGATGAGCCGTAGAGCTTCGTTTCAAACTTGTTCCAAACAACCTCCATAATGTGATCCAAAAATGACTGAGAAACTTGGTATCTCTGTCTGAAACTATCGATGTAGGAACCCCATGGAGACGTACAACTTCACGAAAGAACAACTTGGCAATGTTGGTTGCATCTGCGGTCTTCCTACAAGCAATGAAGTGCGTCATTTTAGAGAACCTGTCAACAACAACAAACACAGAATCCACTCCTCGTTGTGTCCTTGGCAATCCCAACACGAAATCCATGGACAAATCGTCCCAGATGTCATTAGGAACAGGTAATGGCATGTAAAGACCTGTATTCTGAGATTGACCCTTGGAAACTTGGCAGATATAACACCTTCGTACAATTGCTCCAGCGTCTTTCCTAAGATGCGGCCAATAGTACCTTTCTTCCAAGCTTGCTATTGTCTTATCTCGCCATAAGTGACCACTAAGACCCCCTCCATGCAACTCACGAATCAACTTCTCCCGTAAAGAAGAGCAGGGAATTCATAACTTATTTCCTTTAAAGAGGTAACCTTCTCGGATATGAAAATCCGTCGAAGGGTGCTGCTGACTGCACTTGATCCATAGCTCTTGGAACTCGGCATCTTGTTCGTACAACTCTTTCAAAAACTCGAAACCTACAACCTCCTGCGCTAAAGTAGTGAGTAATAAAGCCCTTCTACTTAAGGCATCGGCAACCCGGTTAAGCGTTCCTGATTTGTGCTGGATGATAAAAGGGAACTTCTGTAAGTAGCTAACCCAACGAGCATGCGTCTTATTGACCATCTTCTGGCTGTGAAGGAACTTGAGAGCTTGATGATCTGTGAAAAGAATAAACTCGCGTTGAACCAGATAGTGCTCCCATTGTCTTAAAGCTCGAAACACAGCATAGAACTCCTGATCATAAGTACTCCACTTTTGACGTGCTTCACTCAATTTTTCACTAAAGAAAGCAACATCACGCTTCTCTTGTGACAATACAGCTCCAATTCCCACGCCACTTGCATCACACTCCACCTGAAACACCTTATCAAAATCCAGCAAAGCTAAAACTGGAGCAGTAAAAAGCTTCTCCTTGATCGAAGCGAAGCTCTCGTCTTGTTCCGGACCCCAATGAAACTTCCCTTTCTTCAAACATTCAGTGATAGGCGCCGTAATAGTACTGAAGTCTCGTACAAACCTTCTGTAGAAAGTCGCAAGACCATGAAAACTGCGTACCTCAGATACGGATTTAGGCACGGGCCAATCTTTGATTGCACTTATTTTGGCTTCGTCCACTTGAATTCCATCTTCACCAACGACAAACCCCAAAAATAGGAGCTTGTTTGTGCAAAACGTACACTTCTTTAAGTTCACGTACAGCTGATTTTCTTGTAAGACCAGCAAAACCCGTTTGAGATGCTCCAAGTGATCGTCTTTGGTTTTGCTGTAGATCAAGATATCGTCGAAGTAAACCACCACAAAAGACCCAATGAGAGCACGGAGAATTTGATTCATTAGTCTCATGAAAGTACTAGGAGCGTTTGACAATCCGAAAGGCATCACCAACCATTCGTATAATCCGTCTTTGCTCTTAAAAGCAGTCTTCCATTCATCTCCAGGCCTGATTCGAATCTGATGGTACCCACTTCGAAGATCTATTTTTGAAAACACCTTCGATCCATTCAACTCATCAAGCATGTCTTCCAACCGAGGGATAGGAAACCGGTACTTGATTGTGATCTTGTTGATGGCTCTAGAATCAACACACATTCGCCACTGATTACCCTTCTTTGGAGCGAGAAGAACCGGTACAGCACAAGGACTCATGCTCTCGCGGATTAGTCCTTTCTTCAGCAAATCTTCAATCTGTTCTCTTACAATTTCATTCTCTTTAGGGCTCAATCGATAGTGGGGAAGATTAGGTAGACTAGAACCTGGAATCAAGTCTATGTGATGTTGAATATCACGCATAAGAGGCAGGTCGTTAGGTAGTTCCTCCGCAACCAACTCCTTGAAGTCTTCCAAAATTTCTAAAATCTCACGTGGAGCTGTTGTCTCCTCCGTCACGGCACTCATCAACCCTTTGACCATAATCGGATAAAAACACTTTGATTCCTGAACAGCCTTGTCAAGTTCTTTGTCATCATGCGTCACGACTAGGAATCTGGACTTCTTTTCCTTTGCAATGCTACCAAAATCTTTAACATGAGCCATTGCAATCTTACAAGTTCCCCACGTAAACATGATCACGTTGTCACGTCCTCGGTATGTTATGTCGTTATCATACTGCCATGGCCGCCCAAGGAAAATATGACAAACATCCATGTCCAGAACATCACAGAGTATCTCCTCTTTGTAGTACTTCCCAATTGATAAAGGAATTTTGCAAGTTTCACTAACCCCTACCTTAGACCCTTTCTTCACCCATCCGAGACCGTAAGGTTTTTTATGACGAGTCGTAGGTAGTTTCAAATATTCCACCAGCTTTTGAGAAACTAAATTCTCGGAGCTCCCATTGTCAACAATCACATTGCACACCTTGTTCTGAATAGAACAATGCATTCTAAACAGATTCTTGTGTTGTCCCTCTTCCTTGGATGATAGCAAGAGTCGCTGTAAAACAATGCTGATTCTGTCCTCAGATTCCTCTTCCGCAAATTCAACTCTCTCATACTCCTCATTCTCCATGAAGTCGTCTCCCTCTTCTTCTAGGAATGCAACCGTTTTTCTACTGGGACAGACATTCGACTTGTGACCTATTCCTTGACAACGGAAACACTTGTCGAGGGTTGGCCTAGCATAAGAAGTGTTTTGTTTCGGAGCTGGTGCTTTGTCCTTTTGAACTCCACTATTGAAAATACTGGCTCCTTTGTTGCTAGAGTTGGAATCTCTGTTAACCATGCCTTTGTCTTTCTCTCCGGCTGGTTCGAAGTTGTTCTGAACCGAGGGTCTCCTGAAATTTGTGAACCCCCGAGTTGACTTCTCCATCAATTCCGCTTTCAAGGCGAGACTGGGGGCTTCTTGAACCGTCCACACAGTCTGTAACCCTATTTTTCCTTGAAGAGAGCCCTTTAAACCACTGATGTATCTGGCTACCTTCTGATTCTCTGTTTCGTTTAAGTCACTACGTTCAGAGAAACGTAAGAACTCAGCTGTGTAATCAGTCACAGTCCTGCTTCCCTGTACACAATCAATATACATCTTGTAGAGAATCTGTTCGTAGTCTTCTGGTAAGAACCGCTCAGTCATTAGCTGCTTTATTCATCGCCATGTTCTAACGGGACCCTTTCTTTGCCTTTGCCTTTGGATAGCCAATTTATCCCACCAAACAGCAGCAGTCTTCTTTAACCTGATTGCCACCATCTTAACCTGTTTTCTCTCCGGGACTTCCATAACATCGAAGAACCGATCAACATCAATTTGCCAATCGAGAAATTTATCTACTCCCATAGTCCCATAGAACAATGGAATATCAGCTTTCACTCGGTAATCCTGATTGTTTTGATTCCCTTATTCTTCCACTTCTCCTTCCGACTCCTCCTCCGAGCTGGAATTGTTAACAACATGATTGTGCCTGCCTTGTTGTCTATTGTTTCCACCGGGTCGATGATTGTCGTCACCTTGCCGGTTCCGAGCCGGTTCTTCAGCAACCGGGATGTTTTCGCCTTGTTGATTAGGGTTTGGTCCCATTCTTACTCCTCCTCCTTGTCCCGCGTTAGCAATCTGATTGGTTGATGCTGCAATCTGATTAGTTAACGCTGCCACCATATTTGCCAGGTTCGTGGTTGATTCGTTCAGACCTGCTGCGAAACCCTCCATATCGGCCCTGGTTACTGGTTGATCACCCATAGCTGTTCAAGCTTCGAAAAGAGAAGGAGATTGCCTGTTCTGATACCACTTGACGCAGTCGGATGCACTAAGACAACAAGCGTTGGTCTTAGAATTGAAGATTCAAGTTCGCAAGCGACAAACTTGAAGAAAAGGCTCTGAAATCCACCAGAAAAGGTAAAGCTCGAAAACTCGAAGACTTTGATTAATAATAATAGTAAAAAGTTGTCTCTAAAACATATCTTCTAAGGTTCTTTATATAGAGAAAACCTAAAGCATAAAATAGATAATTCCTAAAAATAAAGAAAGTTACTAGAATCCTAATTAGAAAAAGAAATATCTAGAAAGATCTGTAATCTAGAATGGATTAGGTCTCGGAACCATCTCCTGCATCAAGAGGTCTCCACCGTTTGGACAAAACACTTGTGGCTATGACAATTTTTATTGGAAGTAAAGATAATAGCTGCAGAAGCAAATCTACAGGCAACTCATTGATTATGTCCTCATTCACACCATCTTGATTTCTCAATCTTTCGCTGTAAAGACCAAAGAAAAAAAATCAATATCAAATCAGTAAATAACAACAGATAAAAGAGTTTTAGGGTTCAAAAGAAAAAAAAGTTTTGGGGTTCAAAAAACAAAGTTTTAGTGTTAAAAAAAAAACATAATCGTGAAAAAGAAACATACCAGTCCTGTTCCATTTTTATATATGATCTGAGATGGATTAATTCTAATCGAACAGAAATAGGGGAAAGGGCCGACGAAGCTTCTGAGCTGGAACCGAACTTTGATGCCCTCTCTCGAGAAGAAAGGTTTTAAATACATTTAAAACACTGTAAAAGAAGTTTATCTTAAAGTCTATTCTTATTTAAGCCCAAACGTGAGCCCAACAACCCATTTACCGATCGTATCGTTCAAATCAACTCGTGTCATCCTTCCTATGAATCAACGCCTCTGGTCGATTATTTGCTGCAACTGATTCACAGATGAACCCTATAACGTTGGCCCTGTCCGAAATTGAGTCGTTACAGCAACAAGCAACCATCCAAGTAAGTGAAGAATAAGTTGCAGCCTGCAGGGACTCGCGAGGTTGATTATGGCGACCACTCCAATCACCGCTGCTGCTTTGAACGGTGACACAAGCTTTCTATTTAAAGTAAGTTGCAGCGACAAAGATAATTAAAAAGAGTTGAAGGTTTTATGTTAAAATTTATGTTAACTGGTTTAGTTTAAGTCTCGTTGTTATGTAAATAACTTATGATAAATTTGCGAAGCAATGTATCAAGCTATTGTTTACTAATTATAGCATCAATTCATTTAACATTAGGTAATTATAAATATATATCAATCTACCTTGTCACACACGCTTCTAATCACTCCTTTATTCCCGGTTGACACCTTGTAAGAAGACAGTTTTACAAACGCAGAAGGGAAGGCGTTGAAGAAACGGTCCTGATCGGCCGCAAATGCTTCCACAAAGGGGTGTACGTGTGCGTGAGTGGGCTCCAATCTCCGAGTCGATTCTGAGATTGCCACGACCCGCTATGGCATCATCGTAATATAAGTTGTGTCGAAGACAAGCAAAGTTTGATCGTTGGGAACAAATGTGACTTCCGCAGTTCTGGAAGATGGAGAAAACTCTGGAGTCTGGACATATGACTCGCAGAAACATTTCGAAACATGGATCCATGTTCGCGTTTGCGTTATCGAAACGCGATAATACGTTGTTGCAATGTGTAACTCCTAATGTATGTGGACCTATTACCAATTTACCATGGACATATGTGCTATATTATGCGAACCAAATATGCATAATCCTAAAAGTTTTATTATAAGAAGTAAATATGCAAAATCAGTAATTCATATGTCTTAGTACTATATATGACAATTTATTGAGAAGAATATTGTTAAAGAAAAACCTGATAAGCCTATCAAAGCCACACTAATAAACTAAAGAAAGATAATGAAACAATCAATAGTAATGTGAACACTAGTCGACAACTTTTGTTATTCGATTTTTTGTTGAGACAATGAACCAATGAATGGTTTATATAGTAACAGTATAACCATTATTACCCAACGTTAACGATGCATCGTCATTTTTTTGTTTGTTTAATTACTAAAGATAGAAACATTTCTCAAGTATTTTTCGTCCATTAATCAATAAGAAATTTCTAAACATAAAATAAAAAAGGCGTATGAAAAAACCCTTTTTTTTCCTCCAAAATCCCCTTACCTCCCAAAACAAAACAAACACAACTAAACACCATAAATTAAAAAACCTCTTTCCATAAATTTATCATCTCAGACCAACCCCAATAGAGACCTTGAAGGGTCTAAACAAATGTTCTTAACAATAAAATTGAATAAAAAATGAATCATGATGTCTTATATTTTAGATCAGTGTCTAAAATAAGACACTAGTGTCTAAATTAAGAACGCACACGTGGCAAGATGTGAGTGGACGATGAAAAATTTTAATTTCTAAATTGCATATTTATAATTTATATGCTTTCATATACAGTAGAAACTTTATAAATTAATAATGTTGGGACTTCGATATTTTATTAATCTCTAGAGTTATTGATTTATCAGTTTTGGATAAAATAAATTATTTATTAATAATTAATTAAAATAATATTTTCTTTTAAATTTATAATATTTTCAAAATTTTTATTATAAGATTAGAGATAAATGATAAAAATATTTTAACTTTAGTTAAAAAAACAACAATATACTTATATTTAATAGATTATCATTACTATATAATTATGTAAAATTATTTTATATGATATTTATTAATTTATGATATAATTAGGACTATATTTTACATAAAGTTTCAAAAAATATTATCTTATTAATTTATTGATTTATATTAAATTTTGGATCGGTCTAACTCGGGACCAAACAAAAATATTGATTTATCGAATTTATTAATTTATTAAATATTAATTTATAAAAATTTCTACTGTATTATATTTTTGAAAATGTAATATGTTTTAAAAGTTGTTAACAAAAGTTTTTACTTAAATTTATTAAAATATATATATATATATATATATTTTTTAAGACACCCATCAAAAAGTATCTTCATTGTATGCTTAAAAACAACAAAATATTACAAAGTGTCTTATATACAAAAAGCACACAAAATATTAATAATTAATTAATAAGACACCCACCAATAATGTCTCTATTGGGCTTGCTCTCACGTCCCCATTAGAAAAAGAAAACTAGAAACCCTCAAAAAAAGATAAAAACAAGAATCCTTGTTCTAACCCTAGAATCAATAACAAGAAAACCTTTATATACAATAAGTTTAATGTAATAAATGTTGTAAACACATTAAATAAGAAGTTAGGAAGAGAAGCCCATAATTTTCATAAATTTGCTTATGTTACTAAAATAGTTTTGACCGATCTCGTGTTACATGGCATGAACAAGACTTTGAATACACAAAGGCAGCCCGAGCATGAATCTAGTCCAAAAATTAAAAAAAGAGAAGCAAGAATTGCCTTTAAGAGAATTATCATACTCTCAAAATCAAAGGTATTTGAAACAAATGATAGTCAAGAGTTTATATACTCCTTAGAACTTAATGCAAAAATCTTTTACTGAAGGGAGGATAAAATTTTACCATGCGTCACTGAAATAATTTCACATTTATTTACTACTGATTTGCAGACTAAAGAATTTTAAAGAAAATACCGTACTCCCCCAACGACACGGTCATCGATGTTAGCTCTGCGGCTAAGAAGAACCTTAACGACGTCGTAATGACCTTCACAGGACGCGATGTGAAGAGATCAATGTTGTTCACATCGATTCCTTCGTTGAGTAGCTCCTCGACACCATTGACGTATAGCCTTTGCTGGCCGTAAAGAGAAGCTGCATCGTGGAATCGAGATTCTCCAGCACAGCCATCTGCGGCTCGCAGCTAAGGGACTCGGAGCTTCGTGTGATGCCGAAGCCGAAGTTGTTACGGCCGAGAGAGGATTGGCGTGTGAATTGTCGGCTTAGCGTCTCGATTTCCCACGCTTCAGTTGCACTGCTACGTTCTCCATGACTGATAATGACTGATCGATCAAGGATCAAAACCACTTTGCATCTTCGGTACATTGAGACGAAGAAGATGCGAACAAAAGAAAAGTGAAAGAAGAGGAACGGTTGTGGTGCATTTTTTTCCAACTTTTCTTAAATTCTAGATTGCTGAATTCTAGATTGGGTCTTATAAAATAGGCTATACTTTCAATTCTAGCCCATTTCTAAAATCCATTTAAAATCATGAAAGTTTCACATTTAACCTCTTTAGTTTTTAGATATAATATTGTATTCTTAATTCTTAAACCAAACTAAATTCCAAGATAAACATCATTTTGATACATCACATATTTAAAAATCTAACTGATATATATTTGCATCAAACAATAGTATTCTCTTAGTTACATATTAGTATGATTCTACATAGCCATATATGCATACAAAAAATTGATCTCATCACTCTTTTGCAACCTCTTAGTTAGGTTATGTGAATTTTCTTCATCACTTAGAGTTGTAAACAATTTGGTGAGGATTCGAGATACAATTTGGGCTAGATTTATTTTTGAAATTTGCCCAATTCTCACACACATTAGAATTTTTTTTAACTGTTAATAAAAACTTAAATAAATTAAATCTAATAATATTTTTTATAGGCAATTGCTGGAGCATAGCTTTGTCTAGACATTATATTGCCTCCACGCATCTAGCTAATATATTATGTGTCAAATTAACTCCCCATAAAATTATTGTTGGTGTTGATGACAAGTATCAGTCTAGAGATGGTGGTATCATTGATTCCTTTCATGAAAACTATACGTCTCTACCCCACGTAGAGAAGTTTGCATTAATCTGTAGAAGTGTGCATTATAAACATGATGGATTGCCTACTTATGATTACTGAGTGCTTGTTGGAACGACTTTTGGACAATTAGCCATTTGCAGTCTAAATTGATATTTATTAAGCTATTATTTCAGAGATTTTAAGGTAAGTTTTACTTTTCGTTATTTTTAGATATTATTTTTTTTACTAGAATTTTTATTAAATTTTGTTATTGAAAAACAATGTTTTTCAAAGGTGTTCTATCTCCCAACGCTTTGGAATACAAATTAACTTTTTATCAAATATTTCTGTGACGGTTAGCTGGACGGAGTTTTGATCCCAGAACTAAAAGGCATATTGGAAATACGGTGATAGTCATGGATTCTGTAACAGAGAGTGTGGGATTCTCCAAATTGCTGATGAAAAAGGGCTAATCACATGTGCTGTTGAATTACAGGTAAATGAAATTTTAATTTTATTTATTTATAATAATTTTTAGACATATATTTTAATTATCTTTTTTCTCTTATAACTCAAGAAATGAGGAGAGCTGGGAGTATTTTTGTAATTTGGTAGCTTTTTTTTTTTCCTATGATTGTTTCTTGGTATTTTTCTGCTTTGTGTAAAAAAATTTTATTTTCGTAAGATACTAATGATCTTTTTTTTTTAATTTGTTCATTGCTTTCTATCTAGATGACATGATTTTATAGAATTCTAATATCTTAAGTTTTGTAGAAAAAGTTAGGAAATCTTTCAATTGAGTCCATATAGTTCATTTATTAGCCTATAAATTTAACTGTTTACTTAATCTGAAATTTCCAATAAATATCTATCCTTGAAATTATGTAATATATTTATATAATTTTCTGGAAATAAATAATTGTTTAATAGACTGGATTACAGTTTGTGTATATATGATCTCACTAATTCTAAAGTAGGCCTTATTTTCATCTTTTCACATTTTTTCACGAAAGCCAAGAAGCGCGAAACGGTTGTGATTACTGTGATACCCTACCAAGCATTTATGAAATAAATAAATAAATAAATATATCTATAAATATAAAAAAAACTCACAAAGACACACTAAAAAATATTTAATTCATTGTCACATATAAAAAAATATCCAAAAAAACATGATGGTTTGTTGGATTAAATGAACTGAAATTTAATATTCTCTTGTTTCTAAGTATAAGATATTTTAGAAAGAAAAAAATTGTTTCAAATTGTTAAATGTTTTCAATTTTCTATGTGTATTTATTGTTGATTTTTACTTAGTTTCTTATAATATTAGTAATATAAATAGAAATAGAAATAATAATTAATAAAATAAAGTTATAAATTTTTTTTACTAAAATTTCCTAATATTTGTGAAAAACTCATAACATCCTATATTAAAAATACAGAGGGAATATTAGATATGTAATTTTTGGTAAAGAGAAGAAAAAACTCAAAAAATGTAGATGATATTAAAGAAAATTTTCCACCAAAATAATAAAAAAGTTTACAAATTTGTTATTTTTTATAGGGTAAACATTATTTTTTAGTTCAATGCAATATTTATATTTATAACCACTTTAGTGTGAAATATATTTCTAACCGCTTCCTCAATTACCATTTGGAAAGTTAAAAATATACGATTAGATATAAAAATAAAAAATAAGAAATTTTGTATTTATTATAATTAAATTTTTATTTTATATTTATATTAAAATTTTAAAAAAATATTTAATCATTTTAATTTTTCAGTTACCATTTTCTAATTAAAAATTTTGGTTCAAAAAAAAGTTTTAGCTGTTTTGATAAAAATGGCAGTTACTAATTAAATATTGTTAAATTGGGACTTTATATAGGGTCAAAAAAATCCACATGTCAAATGCATAAGAAAAAATTACTTTAAGAATCTAAGAAGTACTTAATGCATCTTATCAACTATATATGGTCGTAATGATGACAGTGAATCTATGGTGAGAGTAGGTGAACGATGTCCACTATCTTTGGGAAAAGCTTGACTAGTTCGCAACAACTCATTCCAAGAGTTTGTTGGATAGTATACTGGATATTAGCTTACAGTCACTCTGGATGGATCCTAAACTGTGGTGATAGTAGGATTTTTACTACTAAGAGCAATCCCAATGGTAACCCCATTAGTATAGAGGTCTTAATGATTAAATATTAATATTTAGTAGATTTTGTTTTTTTCTTTTCATTTCATGTATTAAATTTTTTTTTTCCATTCATATATTGCCAGCTATGTGTTCTTAAATCAAAAAAAAAATCCTATTTTAGACCCTTGTCTAAAATATTAGACACTTTACATAATATTTTAATGTAATTATATTACTAAGACCTTGTTATTAGACCCTTGCAGATCTGCATTGGGGTTGGTCTAAGCAATCAACTCAACTATTAATTAGATATAGTATAGCATAAATATATACTTCTAGTTCGCCCTAAAAAACTTTTCTCTTTCAGGCACGCCGCCCAAGTCATCTGCTGCTGTGCTCCGATTTCGGGATGGATCTCCCTCATTGGTGGTCCTTATTTTGAAATCGAAGCCCCCCTCTACTTGCTTCTCTCTTCTTACTTCTGAATCTTCTGTTTTTTTTTTGGTGATTTTGTTGCCAAAAATTTAGTCTTTTTTCTCCATTGATCTCGGCCGTGCTCTCTCTCCGGTGGATCTTCAGATGGGATCGATGGTGCTCTTGAGGACGGAGTTCTCGGTCCTATCTCCCTATTCGCCAGAAGCAAGAGCTCATGCGCCGCCACCCTTTCAACTTTGGCTGAGCCGCTCTCCGTTTCAGCTGCTCCCTCCGCCGAAACCACCAGATCCGATGGAATCTCGGGCATGCTCTCATCGTCCGCCGCCTCCGATTCTCCTCCTCCACTTCCTTCTAGCCTCACCACGCTGTGCAAATCTGTCAGATCTACCGAACAAAGAGAGTCTTCCTACTTATCAGTCGCTGGTTTTTTCTTCTGCGTCGCCGACTGCGAAGCTTCTACTCTCGCCGGAGAACCATCAGAAATGTGTTTCCGGCGAGTCTACAACATCGTGTCCCCGGCCCACTAAGCAGGTTCAACGGGCTTGGCCCACTAAGCAGGTTCAACGGGTTTGGCCCACTAAGCCCATTTCAGGGTTTTGCTTCAAATTTGGGTGTTTAAGCCCACTTTGTTCAGGCTTAGGAGTTAGAGGTAGCCGTCGAATTTTCTGGCAACAATCCTCCTCTGTTCAGTTTCAACTTCTATTGATGGTGCTTCAAACCCGTTCTCAAGTCCAATCTATTGGACGTTTTAAAGTCGGTCCACTTCTCGACTATGTGATGTTCTTTCGAGCAATTGCTTTCGGGTTACGCGTGAAGTTTTTCTATGAGTCTCTTCGCACTACTGAGCAAGTCTCGCCCCTTAATGCATCTATCTTTCGTTGTATTATACTGCTCTACATTTACTGCTCATTCGAGCTAGTTTCCGATTGTATTCATCTAAACCTATTCGGGTTTTAGTTTTAACATAATCAATCAGTTGTTCAAAAAAAAAAAAAAGTATAGCATAAATTTTTTTATCAATCCAAATAAGGAATTTCTCAATTTTTACATGTTTTTTTCTTTCTCATTTGTAGGAGATTTATCCTCTCAAACTAATGAATATACATAGATATTTTTCCTAAAATTAAATATAATTTTTTAATAATATGTAAAATATAATTAAATTCAAATATTTAAATTATAAACCCTTAAATTCCTCTATATATTAAAAAAGAAGCATTTTTAAATAATAACTTTAATTTTGTAAAATATTACAGTGGTGCCATTTTGCTGATGTGTCATCACCAGAATTATTTTCAGCAAAGTTATAAAAATAGACTTATGTTACTAGATTAATTATATGTTATTCCACTCACATTAATTTGGTTACATTAGTTTATATCAATTATATTGATGATGATTCATCAAAATATTCTCTTTTTCCATTTCTTACCAAAAATATATCATATTAATTATTTTTTTAAATACTATATTTTATCTCTTATTTTTGTAGAAAAATAAATCATCACATCATTCATAATTCATATAGTAATATAGTAATATATATATATATATTTTTTTTCTGTGTTATAATTCGAATTTCATAAAACAAATATAAATTACTCAAATGATTAATAAATAGAAGTATGTTTTAAAAGACTAAAATTAAAAATAAAGATGTGTAGATAAATGATTCATAAATCAATATAAAAATACACAAATAATAAAAAAAACAGGAAGCTTAATTTAATAGATATTATTATTATAATTATTTTTGGTTTCATAAGGTTTTAGAACCATATAAATTAACCAAATAATATAAATATTTAAACTTTATAATAAGTACAAAATTTTAATAAAAAGTTGAACTATAAAAAAATAGTTGAATATGTTAATAGAATATAATATTATAAATATTTTATTTGATTAAAAAGTTAAATATCATAAATGTTTAATTTATACAACAAAATAACTTGGTAAAAAAATTAAAATATTTTTGTAAAGATATTATATGATAATTTTATTAAACTTTTTGATATTAAAAATATTTTATTGAATCAAAAAATTAAGAATGTATAAGTACTGATTCAGTTATATACAATTTTAGATAATTTATTAAAAAAAATATATAATCTATTTTTACATAATCCTTATGTATATTTAGTATTTAAAATAAATTTGACAGTAATTTTTTTTTCTTAAAAGTTAATATTCTTATGACTAAATTTTTTGCGGATCAATCCAAATATGTATTTACATTCGTATAAGAAATATTAAAATCGATTATAAAATCTTATAATCAAATTTTATTTTTACAATTTTAATACTCTCTATTTCAGAATATAAGTTGTTGTGCATCAAAGCACAAAGATTAAAAAACAACTTTTTTTTTAAAAACGTAATCATTTATTATATAAAGTAAATATAATTTAACTAATTATGAAAAGTTAAAAAATATAATCGGTCACATAGTATTCTTAGGAAGTAGTAAAAAAAAAGAAAACAACTATATTGTGAAACAAAACAAAACTTAAAAAAAACTAATATTATAAAACATAGGAAGTAGTAAATATTTTTTATTATTATCATAACACATTAGATACTTAATAGTTTAATCAAAATATATTCCCTCTATTTTTTTAAATTTTAAGATCATGTTATTAATCATGGGTTATAGAAAATATAAAGAGAGACTTCGTATTTTTATCTAGATTGCGCATATATATTTAATTTTTAAACTAATTTACATTAGAATTAAATTACTATATAATTCATAAAATAAAGAAAAAAATTATTTTATCAATATTACATCATATTTGTATAAATAACTCATATAAAATCAATTGTATTTTGTTATATGATTTTAAAATTATACTATATTAAATAAATAATTATTATTTTATCACGCACATGGTGCAGATTATTACCTAGTTATTTTTAAAGTTTATGCTATTTTTGAAACAAATGTTATTTGTGGTATGTTTGGGAAAAAAATTTAGTGATGATGTTTTTGGAACAAAAGCTTATTTTAGTAATATTTTAAGGTATTTCTATTATTATATATTAAGGTATATGTTTGGAAATTTGTTCATAAAATCCAAAAAATAGTTTAATATACATTACATGTATTGCATATTCTTCTACTAAGCCACACATCTCATTTTTATTTTTCATACTTTGCTATTTTTATCATTCATTTGATCATGCCATCTTAATAATCTACAAATATGTGCTCTTCTATTTGATTTTACTTTTATCATATTTTTTTCTTATTTTAATTGATTTTTTCTAATTCCTAAATCTTGTTTTTTCAAACAATTCTCAATGTCAATGTGTCTTTGGATTGTTTGCTTCCCTCCCACTAAGCACATTGCACATCTTCTTCATGACTGATTCCCCTATCTCATTGCTTAATTTTCTCTCCCTTTTCAAATTTTGTTAAAAAAATATTGAAGAAATTACTCAATTAGTTACTCCCGTTTCAAATTTTCTCCTCAAATTTTGTTTGTTCTTGATTTCCTTTCCTATTTCTACTTGATCCAATCGCTCCTTTCTTTATTCATTTCTCCGAAGACACAATCTCGAGATTGATTTTTTCTTTCCTCTTTCTCCTCTCTGTGTTTTTTTTTCTTTCACGCGCCCACATGCGTCTTTCTCGTGTCCTCTGATCTGTATTAGATCACAAGAATCTCTCTATTGTTTTTTTAATAGTTGTCTTCTTCTCTCCTTTAGAGAAACAATACAGAGAAGAGAAGAAGATTAGAGATGACGGTGATACAGAAAGAGTAAAAGAGAAGAAAATGCTGCAAGCTATGGAGTAAAGACGTCATCTTTTCTTTCTTGCGGAGAAAGTTAGAAGTTAACAAAGAAAGGTTAGAAACTTCCGATTTCTCGATTCGGACCCACAATTTTAGTTTCTCTATAAAGTCGGATTCTTTTTTCTTTTCCTTCAGTCGATTTTGATTCTACTCGAGATTCCGATTAGGGTTTAGCTGTTTCTACCATGGGGAACCCTCGAATTTTGACTAAATCGTTCTTACCTTTGACTACAAAATCGAAAAATTAGGTTGAGATTTTTGATCCCATTTTCTGAAATTCGAGATTCTGATCTGAATATAGGGTCAAAATGGAGAACCTTGATGTTTCCAAGTACATACACAGCCCTGTGCACAGAGCCGTAGCTTCAAGAGACTACGCCACTCTCAAATCAATACTATCATCTCTGCCAAAGCCACGAGACCCTTCAGAGATCCAGTCAGAAGCAGCTTCGTTAGCCGAGGAAGCGAATTCCGACGCCATCTCCGCCGTAATCGACAGAAGAGACGTCCCAAACCGAGACACGCCGCTACATTTAGCGGTGAAGCTCTGCGATACAAAAGCAGCAGAGATGCTGATGGTGGCTGGATCTGATTGGACTCTGCAGAACGAAGATGGATGGAACGCATTGCAGGAAGCAGTTTGCAGTAGGCAAGAGACGATAGCGATGGTAATCGTGAGGCATTATCAGCCTCTAGCTTGGGCTAAATGGTGTAGGAGGCTGCCTCGTTTGATTGCAACGATGAGCAAGATGAAAGATTTCTACTTGGAGATGAGTTTTCACTTTGAGAGCTCTGTGTTGCCTTTTGTCTCAAAGGTTGCTCCTTCTGATACTTATAAAGTCTGGAAAGTGGGTTCGAATCTGAGAGCTGATATGACAATGGCTGGTTTCGATGGGTTCAAGATTCAGAGGTCTGATCAGAGTATACTGTTTCTTGGTGATGGGTCTGAGGATGGCGAGGTTGCTCGTGGAGGGCTTTACATGGTGAACCATAAGGATAAAGAAGTGGTGAATGCCTTGGACGGTGCTTGTGGGTTTGCATCTGAGGAAGAGGTCAGGAAAGAAGTGGCTGGGATGTGTAAAAGCAGTATCTTTAGACCCGGGATCGATGTGACGCAAGCGGTTTTGAACCCGCAGATGAATTGGAGGAGGCAGGAGAAGAGTGAGATGGTTGGTCCTTGGAAAGCTAAGGTCTACGAGATGAACAATGTCGTTGTTAGCATTAAGTCGAGAAAGGTTCCTGGTTCATCATCGGCTGATAAAGACAACAACGATGATGATCTTTGCTGTGATGTTCTTACGGATGAAGAGCAGAAGCAGCTAGAAGCTGCTCTTAAGCTGGATTTACCGGAGTTCCCTAATGTCAGTGGTGAGAATGGTTATATCGAGGCTTCTCCCGTGGATTTGAGTCCGTGTAGCAAGAAACCGGAGAAGAAAGGATGGTTAGGAGGATGGAGAAGGAAAGAGACGAGTAGTGTTAAACAAGAGAAGCAGATTCAGTACGCGCCTCCAAGAAGCTCTCTTTGTGTGAATGAGAAAGTGAGTAATCTTCTTGGAGACTCTAATCAGATAAAACCAGGGAGACACTCGGTGGATAATGAGTATACCAGAAAGCCGAGAGCAATGGTTTCGAGTAGGACGACGAGTCACCAAGAGAGCGAATACAAGAAAGGTCTACGTCCTGTTCTCTGGCTATCTCCGAACTTCCCATTACAAACAGAAGAGCTTCTTCCTTTGCTTGACATACTCGCAAACAAAGTTAAAGCCATTCGTCGTCTTAGAGAGCTTCTCACCACAAAACTTCCCACTGGAACATTTCCAGTCAAGGTATGTATGTCTTTAAGAGACTGTTTTGATGTGTCTCTGATGTTCTTCAAGATCACTTTTTTGAATTGAGATTGTTTTGTGAATTGTTTGTAGGTTGCTATTCCAGTGGTACCGACGATTAAGGTTCTTGTGACTTTCACGAAGTTTGAAGAACTTGAGCCTGCAGATGAGTTTAAGACGCCTCCTTCGAGCCCGACCGGTTCTTCTTCTGGTGGCTATGAGAGTCCAGCTACTGCAACTACTGACTTCTCCAACGGATCGGCCTCGTGGTTTCGTAAGTCTAGAGCAAACAAGGATGGTACGAGTAGTAAATCCAAAACTATGCAAGACCCATTTGCTATACCTGCAGGGTATACTTGGGTTAGTCTTGAATCAAAGAAAAAGAAACAAGAGAAACATAAACCCAAAAGAGGTAAAAGAGCAGAGCAAGTTAGCTAAAATCACGCCTAAGTCTTGGGAACACACTTAAGTACACACTAACCTACACAGATTGATCATGAAGAACGCATTGAAGAAAGGCTTATGCTTTTTTTTTTTTTTTTGGATTGAAGCGACTCACTTTGCATTCTGCAAAGAGAGAAAGGCATAAAATTTCTCATGGGGATGCGATTTGATTCAACTTCGATTCTTTTTCCACATCATTCTTTTGTAACATAACTTCATAAAATTGAGATTGTTCTGTTTCCTTTCGATTTGTTTTATTCCCGTTTTGATTAAGTGTGATGTAAGATTCTCCATCTTTTGCATCTGTTTTAAGTGTTTTCCATATTAGTCAACTGTGTGTGTTTTTGTTGATGATGACCTGAAAACAAGCCTTTAAAGTTTAAACCGGTCTAATAGTGAACCGAAGTTTCGATTTTAAACCAATAACCACAAATAATACCCGTGATCCAAACCCGACCCGAATTTGCTGACCGAAATCCCTAAATTAAACTTGCCGGCGACACTCTCTCCGACAAGCTTTCTACATGATCTCCTGTTCCTGATATTCCAGTTAAGACTTAAGAGCCGGGAATCACAAACGGAGAAGGTTGAAGAGGGCTTCACGGGTCGACCCGATTTCTCTCCTTTTTGTTGGTCGAATTGCTGAGCTTTTTGTGCACATACGGCGTTATCATTTCTGTCTCAAGCTGCCAATACCATGAACAGGTTCGCGTTTTCGCTCTTTCTTCATCCTCCATTTCTCTGATTTTATCCATCCGTTTCCCAATTTGTACGATTTTTCGGTGATCATGTTTCTGGCGACTTGATAAATTCAGCAATCTCTTAACTTGCGTAGAAAAATTGGTTTTTTTTATATAGATTACTTGTGTTTTGTTCAGTTTAGAAAGTCAGCTATTTGGCTTCGAAAGTTTAGTTTTCGATGTTCTATGATCCAGCCTTACTTGGATAATACAGAAGATTATGTGATGCTTGTTGCACTTATGAAACCATGCTATTTCTGATGTAACTGGCCTCTGGGACAGGGTGCTTGCAAGGAAACTTAGTACAAATGTCTATGTGACAAGGATCTTGCTGAGGACTTGTTCAACTGATGCGACACACAAGGTCTCTACTTCTGGTTCCAATGTAAGATCCCCTTTTATCTCCTTATGAAATTATCATATCTCTTGTCTTGGAAGGATCAGGAAGGACACTTTGCATATTCTTGTTGTGGATATCGACATCCAAAGTCTTGTAATTGTTCATCATGTTTGGGCCACGAGTACTTATTTTGTTGGATAGCTTTGATATCTTTCTTAATTGGATAATTATTAAAGCATCTCCGAAATGGATGTTGAAGTATGTTTTTGTAGAAGTTATAGTGACATTTGTTTAAATGATTTAGGAGAGCAATGCGAAAAGTAATTCCATTGACAATAGTACGCAACACGACATTGCTATTGTCGGTGGTGGAATGGTTGGAATCGCTTTAGCTGCTTCATTAGGTAAGCAAATGGCTGCTAGTATTGAACTTTTCTCGATTAAACGGGTGATTTATGTTCAGACGACTAAAGAAATCGTTATTGAATTGACGACATGGTTGTTGTGTTATTCTTTCAGCAAGCAAGCCATTGACAAAGCACTTGAGTGTCGCTATTATTGACAATAATCCTCTTTTGGGGAGAAAAAACATTATAGAGAAAGGGAAGCAGCCTGATCCAAGAGTCAGTACAGTCACACCTGCAACAATATCTTTCCTCAAAGGTAAAACACTAACACTACGTTTCTTCCCACAGTTTCTGCTCATTATTCTTTCATGAACATTCTAGAGTTGGCTAACAGAAGAGCTTCCAAATTGTAGCATAAGGTTGATTTAAGTTTAAGATGCTAGTCTCTGTCCTGATTCAGTCCGTGAATTTCCTGTATAGTTACAACTTTGGAGTCATGTATTTGGTTTGAATCATGCAGATATTGGTGCCTGGAAATACATTGAAGAACAGCGACATGCGTATTTTGATAAAATGCAGGTAATGGTTATTAAATTTCTTACATTCCTTCCGAGCCTTTTATATTATGGCTGCTGAAATCTTTAACTGCGTCAAATGAGAACCCTGGGGAATTTTGTTGTTTTTCTCTGCATGACCATACATATATGACTATGGTTTGTTGCTTTGATTCTGGTGGAACATATTTTTTTGATCTTGGCTATTCATTGGTTTGAATTTTCTGCCGTTTGGGTCTTGCCTCTTTACATGTTAGTATAAAACTGTCCGTTCCTTTGTTTGAAGCTAACCTTAAAAGAAAAACTTTATATCAAATCTAAGTATGATTCACTCTGTGAATGATCTGCATATACTGATAACCATTTGCTAGACGTAAACGAAGTTATCTGTTATCTTTGGGTGTTTTAGGTCTGGGACTACACGGGCCTTGGATATACAAGATACAATGCTAAAGATGTCGATCAAGATATTTTGGGGTAAAGATTTTGCTATAATATATCTGCATCCTTGATGATGTTAATAGCTCTGTAATCATTCTTGGTATGATCCAGGTGTGTTGTGGAGAATAAAGTTCTCCAGAGTTCTCAGCTATCTTGTGTCCAGGTACTTTACTTTCTCGGGTCCTTCCAAGTTTTATCCATCATCTAGGATAAGTTTTAATAGCCTCTCTTGCTCAATTTCTTACTCAGATTATCAATCATGTTTTTACTTTTCTTATACAAGAGATCTTGGTGGTATTTGCAGGAATCAGATCTCAATAAGACTGTTTATCCAGCAAGGTTAAACTCAATGGATATGTTACCTAGCTCTTCGTTGACTGGTCTCGGTGAAGTACCATCCACAACAGATTTGTTTATGCGAGGACGCCTTGCTAAGCTTGAGCTAAGCGATGGAAACAACGTCTATGCAAAACTTGTGGTAGGCGCCGATGGGTCTAAGTCGCGAGTAAGGGAGTTAGCAGGGATCAAAACAACTGGATGGAACTACTCACAGAACGCTATCATCTGCACAGTCGAACACACTGTCGAAAACTTCACGGCGTGGCAACGGTTCTTACCTAATGGCCCCATCGCTCTTCTTCCCATCGGCGACAAGTTCAGCAACATAGTATGGACTATGGATCCAACAGAGGCCTCAGAGCGCAAGTCGATGAGCGAGGATGAGTTTATCAGAGCTGTGAACGACGCTCTGGATTATGGTTATGGTCCACATCCAGAGACAGCGAGTTCAGCGGGAAGTCTCTCTTGGCTTACAGGAGATGTGAGTATATCTGGTAAGGAGAGGTTTGAGACTCCACCAAAGGTTGTGAAGCTTTCTTCGGAGAGAATGATGTTTCCTTTGTCTTTAAAGCATGCGAAAGACTATGTGTCGAAGCGTGTGGCTCTTGTCGGTGACTCGGCTCATACTGTTCATCCGTTGGCTGGTCAAGGAGTTAATCTTGGGTTTGCAGATGCGTCTGCTCTTTCTAAAGCTATCGCTGAGGGTATTGCTCTTGGTACTGATATAGGAGAGGTACGCTTTTGATTTTTCTAAGTCTTAAACCATTTTTTACTTATTGTTTACTTGCTATTGATGATGATTGTGTTTTGGCAGACGAATCTGCTCAAACGATATGAAGCGGAGAGGAAACCTGCGAATATAGCGATGATGGCGGTTTTAGACGGGATCCAGAAGATGTACTCGGTGAATTTCGGACCGCTGAATGCGTTCAGAGCGGCTGCGTTTCACGGTGCTCACTACATTTCGCCGCTTAAAAAGCGTATCATATCGTATGCTTCAGGAGATCAATCTTTGCCACTCTTTTCTTGAGAAACGCCTCGGTATCAAATACTCTGAATCAGCTCTTTCTTTTTGCATTATACATATTTTAACGGTGACTGAAAACAGCATCTGTTTTAAATAAGCCTTGTTATGTAATGTGACCTTGTATTTTAGAATATTATTCAATAAACTCTTCCATTGCGTATGCGTATCAAATTTATAGATCTCCAACACGACCACGTGGGAAGGCAAAGTCATTGTTCCATTTCTCATATATGTTGTTATTACAGCAAGGAGGAAAGTATAAGTGTTAATGGTGTCGGTGAACAAACAATCTTACTCAGCTATATATTTCTATATATTGGTACTTATGATAAATGCAACTTATATGCAAAAGTGTATACAACAAAGTATTTACAAAAACGTATCCCGAACTATTCTCGCCATCACTCGTGACCCAAGCCGGCTCATAATCTCTGGCAGTACTGTCGCAGAGATTCCAGGCAACACAGGAAGCAGTTCACGAACCACTTGAGATACATCTACGACCTGATTTATGATATTTGACAAAAACTCGATACTTCAGAGAGATTGATTTCTTATTAATCAGATTAAGGGTTCAGAGAGATTTTCTGAATGTCTTTTACCTGATCAGGATTATTCGACATGGAGCTTCTTGCGGTAAGGAACTCGATTACTTTCTGAACATTGTTTAAGATAACTTTGTCTTCTTCTGTTACAGATGGAAGAAGTGCTGCAGGCTTGAAGGGTCCCAACGTTGGTACCATACCGAAGATTGGCGTCGCGTTTCTGAACCCGAAGACCGCCATTGCTTGCACCAGCTGTTCTCTTGTGATTGCATCTATGCCTTTGACTATCTGTTTTGAGTGGATAATCACAACAATTGTCATAACTCAGGACGCCATGAATAAGCAACTGTGAGCTTGTAGAGAAGATGGAAAAAAGTGGTTAGATGATGATTAGTTTACCTCATCGAGTAGAAACTCGCGGAAGAAGTTTCCTTTCTCGGAAAGCAGAAAAGACAAAGCGACTCTCGTTTGAGCTGGCTGGTTCGGTTGGGATGCACTGGCTGGAAACATAGAGACCAGACCGCTTGTCTGGTTTTGCATAAGAGCCAGCTCAGCCATGCCTCCATTCATATCTTCCCCTCCTCCACTTTTGGCTGCTGTAATGAAAGTCTCAAAGGCTTGCATCACGTCGATGAATCTTTCAGCATCAAAAACGCCAGTTTTCCCGTATATTGTGTAGCGTAAAGCTTCCCTCAGGCGAGGTGATTCATCAGTCAGGAGCCTCTAAAATCATGTTGAAGACATTACTCATCAGTGTTTTGTTATATTCATTGAAAGACTTCTCTAACAGTTACAGAATTTATGAAAAATACCTGAGCGATATAGGGATAAGCCTCGTCGACAATAGCAAATTCAGGATTCCCTACGAGAGCTATCCCTTCGAGCACACCAATTGCTCTAATTATAAGGGCGAAGTAAGGTGGAATTCTGAATGGATAGTCAAAAGTGATCTGTGCTAAATCTGCTGCCAACTCCTGAAAGTTGATGTTTTTAGCTCCGCCACCTTCGAGTGCCTGATCAAAAACCTTGGCCAGGACAGGTAGAATTGGCGCCAGATTGACTCCATCAGGGATGAAACCAAGCTTGACAAAATCTTTCACAATGGCATCATAATCTCGGTGGATTAAGTGTGCAATGGCTTCAATCATTCCGTACTTCTGATCATCAGTCAATTTCGTAACAAGACCTGTCAATGAACAGACAAACATGAGATGTCAACAAAAGGGTTCTCTCACACACCACATTGACTGTAACAATGTAACCAATTGCATATTTTTTAGATAATATTAATAAGAATCGTTACCAAAATCGAGGATGGCAAGCTTCCCGTCTGGGGTACGAATCATATTTCCAGGATGAGGGTCGGCATGGAAAAATCCAGTATCAAGCAACTGAAGCACAAAACAGTATCAGTGTTAACAAGAGGGTAAATGCATATTATCTTGTCACCTGATTTAAGGTAACAAATGCTATTCCTCCGTAACAAGTACGCAGGAAGTGTTACCTGCTTTAGGTAACAAATAACCCCAACGTTTACAAGTTCACCGACGTCACTCTCAATACTTTGTGACAGTTTTTCGCCATCAATCCATGACGTTGTAAGAACCTTCCTTGACGTGTACTTTTGGTATGTTTTTGGCACAACAACCTGAAACCAACGGCAATTCCACGAATGCAACCCACATAAGTACTTGTCAAATACAAATTTTCAATCGGACGCCTCATGTATAGAGCAAAAGGAAGTGCCTAATAGAAAAAGTTAATGAAGCGTACTTGTGGGAGATCTTTCTTCATCATTTCTGCAAAATATGTACCATTTTCTCCCTCGTTAACATAATCCAGCTCCTCAAAAAAGCGAGCAGCCCATTCATCAACCAGTCCAACAACATCTACTGACACCTGCGCGAAAATCCCCAAAAGAGGTCGAAATTCATCAAGGTGAATGGTGAAAGAGAACAATAAGTGCATAAGCTGAGCCGCCGGACGAAACCTTGCCTGAGGGAACTTCCGCAAAAACAGACCCAAATTCCGTATCACAAACAAGTCAACAGTCACAGTCTCAAGAACAAAAGGCCTCTGTACTTTCACTGCCACTAGATCCCCGTTTTCCTTCAATCTTCCCTTGTACACTTGTCCCAGGGATGCTAAAAAAACACAAAATAATAAGATTAAATCACCTGAACATTGAGTCTACTAAAATGATAAGTTGGGAATAAGAACAACATGATCAACATAATTTACCGGCAGCGATTGGAGAAGGAGAGAGCTCTGAGTAAACGTCGAACCATGGCTTCCCAAGCTCCTCCTCGATAAGAGCCATTGCTACATCATCAGGAAATGAAGGGACCTACACATAAACATAAAACACACACAATTAGCCATGGTAAGACAAGAAAAATATAATGGTTAGATTTAGATTATATGAATGAAGGGAACGACAAATTATACCTTGTCACAAAGCTTCTGTAGTTCTGTCATTGCAGCAGGGGACAAGATATCTGGTCGAATACTCAAAGCTTGCCCAAGTTTAATATACGCTGGACCCAAGGAAGTAACTATTTCCCTCAATTCAATTGCCCTAGAAACCTCATTCTGAAAATGATAATGACAGATGGAAAATGAGACTCAAACTGCATACTATAAGGCAATATCTATCGCTAAACAAACTAATGTTGATCACATAGAGACTCTGCCAATTATTCACACTGTTCATTCACTCAATCCTACCTAAAGGAGTCTACATATATGAGCAGAATCTGCAAGCCACAAGTATCTTTTTCTGCTCTAGCTTCCATCTATGATAATAAGCAGTAACCAGAAGATTTACCTCTTTGACTTTCTTGTTTATGATATCCCCTGCAAGACGCGAGAGAAACCCGCCTGCCACTGAAAGTAATTGCACAACTCGACTAGCGACGGCTCGTGGCCGTTTCCCCCAGTAAGCAGAAATGGTAGCTGGATCATATACCAAAGGCAAAAACTCACTGCTTTCACCAGTCTGCAAAGAAGAAATGAAACATTACACAATGCTTAGTTCAAATGCTATAAAAAAATCTACCTGAATAAGAGTTTTACCTCGACAAGCCTTAGCTGAATATTATCATCGGCGAAGACTGAATCCTTCAGATTCTGCCCACGAAGTCCTCTCATCAACACAGACAATTGTTCGTCTTGCTCCATTTGAGCCCTCACTCTTTTAATCTCTTTTGATACATCGTTGATTCTCTGTTGGCCATAAATCCAAAATTTGGGTTAGAATTTCTCAATCCGAATCTCAACATTTCTTGTTCAATCCAACCACAAAATCGGGAAATTCACGGATTGTGAAGAAGTAGAATCTTAACCGTGGAAACATTGTTGTTGACTACTTTTGACGAAAAGGATGTAGAAGATCCGTTTACAGTGGTGGACTTGGGTGGACCAGTCTGCGTAGGTTTGGGATCAGTAGCGACGGCTAGAATCCGTCGGGATCGACGACGGTGAGGAATACCGGAGACGAAGGAGCGGCGGGGGAAGACGGAGAATCGAATTGGCTCCGGTCCACAGTAGACGAGGCGTGGCACTGCTGCTTCCATGGAGAGAGAGAGAGAGTTCTTGAGGTTGATTGTGGTGTTGATGATGAAGAAGCAATGGCTCTCTTCCTCTGAGTGCAAGTGTTTGGTATTTCACTGGAAGGTAACGGCAATGGAGGGACCACGTGGCAAAACCAAGTGCATAAGAAAAGTTTCTCTGTTAATTTTGATTATTTATTTCCATTTTCTTAAATTGAGGTTTACCGATTCTTGGGTACGATGGGACTGTGACGTCATTGTTTTAAAAATAATTTAGGGGGAGGTATTTAATTGAATTAGAAGGAATTAGGTTTTCTATTACATTCCATTGTTATTCAATATTGTATTTCATAAATTCTTTTAAATTTATGTGTTATTGGATTCAATATTTGAAATCATTCTTTAAAATTACTTTAAATTTTAGTGTTATTCAATGTAGTGATTTCCTAATTCCATTAATTGCTGGTGTTATTTAATTTTAGTGCTCTTCTTATACTATTGTCATTTTAAAGAAATTTAATAGAATTACAATGAAATTTTGTAAAAAACCAATTCTTACCATTTTTGCTGTCATTTTGATAGAATTGATTTAAATTCTCAACAAAAACTTTAAATTACTTCAAAATCAATTGTTTTCTAATTCTTTTGTATTCTCTTAAAATCAATCATCCAATACCCCCACCTTAAATTATTTTAAAGAAATATAATTATATATAGATAATAATTAATAGTTTATGTTGGAGCTGGATTTAGCATCATAAATCCGGTCTACTTAAGTCCAAATGACAGATTAAAACTAAACTAAATTGACTGGGTTTTGATCTTACAACCCAGGCCCATTCAGTTCTCAACGATCCAATCTTGAGTAACAAGACGTTCCGTTCGACGAGGTCGAGCTCCAGCTCGACCAAACTCCGAGAAACAAGGGAGGATCCGAACCAAGTCAGAGCATATTCTCGGCAGTTCAAACGAGTTCGAAAATCACGGAGGAAGTTGTTGCACGTGGCGAGATTTTCGGCTGAAGCCGCTGTACGTAGCCGAGATATGCGTTAGAGCTCGAAGCTTGATAAGGCGAGCTATATAAAGAAGACGATTGTTGGAGCTGGATTTAGCACCCTAAATCCAGCCCACTCAAGCCCAAAGGACAGATCCAAACTAAGCCAAATTGACTGGGCTTTGACCCTACGACCCAGGCCCATTCAGCTCTCAACTATCCAATCCTGAACAACAAGACGTTCCGTTCGACGAGGTCGAGCTCCAGCTCGATCAAATCCGAAGAAACGAGGAAGGATCCGAGCCAAGTCAGAGCATATTCTCGCCAGTTCAAACGAGTCCGAAGATCGCGAAGGAAGCTGCTGCACATGGCGAGATTTCCGGCTGAAACTGCTGCACGTGACCGAGATACGCGCTGGAGTTCGAAGCTCGACGAGGTGAGCTATATAAAGGAGAGAAACAGCTTAGTTGGATGGACCTTGGGCTTGATATTCTTTGACACTTTTTACTCCCGAAACTCTGTAACTGCTCCCAGAGCTCTTTTCAGTTCATCTTCTTCATCGAAATCTTTGTAACCGTTTCATTCAACCGATTAATATCAAGTCTTTATTTCAGTTAGTGCTAGCTTATACTGTCAATCTGTTCGAGAGAATCTAACCTTTAATTCTCCTAAAGTTCTTTCCTTACAGAAACACATAAATTTCTGAGTGTGGATTTCTGTATCAATATTTTGGCGCCGTCTGAGAGGACGATCTATAGATTTCTCTTACTCGAGAGCAGATCCTAAGCCAGCTGAAATCGAAATGGATTCAACTCAACAAACCTCGGGAAACGTCTCACCGATTCCGATCTATACAGATCAAGTTACTCCGACCGGCAACGTCAACCAGACAGCCGGCAAAAACGAACCCAGGGTTACGACCCTCGTCGACCCCACCAACACGAACTCCAACGTTCCCAGCCGTGTGGAACCGATCGTGATCAACCTCGTCACCCCACCTGGTACGACGAGTAATCAGTCACAAACAGCCGAGAGGCCTCCCTCTCGAACCTGTGTGTGATCTGAGAATCCACCTACAGCTTCGTCATCTCAGAGCCGAGCAGCTCCTGTTTCCCCGCCGATACCTGAAGCTTCTAGGAGCACATCAGAGTCGGCGGAGATACTCCAAATGCTCACACACCTGATCGATCGACAACGAGATCAGGAGATCAGATTAGAAAGACATGAAAGACGTCAAGCCGTAGCTCGATCCGCAGCGAGTCCACCTCCACGGACTCAGCTCGACTTTTCGTCGATCCCGCTCCAAGTAATCCACCCGGACAATTTGCGACACCTCTGCGTGCTCCAGGTCCATCAAACTTCGCCACCGTGGCGAACCAGACACCAATCACCACGGATATTCCGGCTCCATGAATACCAGAGATGGGACCTCGTCCCGCGACGAGATATCCATCTCCGCCTGTGCCAACACCAGGAATACCCAAAATGGGACCCTGTCCGAAGACGAGATACCCATCTCCACCCTTAAGACCACCTGGAACCGAGCCACCTCGACAGAGATGGCTTGGATCCTCGGCCTTCACCTCGAGTTCGCAGACACCACCCCGGTTCGACCAACAACCGAACACGACCTCGAGCTCGAGACTTCCTAGCGGGATCCACGAATAACCTATAGGTGTGGATACCAAAATCTACACTAAGAAATTTATGTGTTTTGTAAGGAAAGAAACTTAGAAAAATTAAGGGCTAGATTCTCTCGAACAAATTGACAATATAAGCTAGCACTAACTTAAATAAGGACTTGATATTAATTGTTTGAATGAAACGGTTACAAAGATTTTAGTGTAGAAGATGAACTCAAGGAGCTCTGGGAGCAGTTACAGTATTTTCGAGTGTAAAAAGTGTGTAAAAAGATCAAGCCGAAGGTCTCCTGGCCAAGTCCAAGCTTCCCCCAAAGCTTGGCAGTTTATGTCCTTTATATAGCTTGTTTCGTCGAGCTTCAACCTCCAGCGCGTATCTCGGCCACGTGCAACAGCTTAAGCCGGAAATCTCGGCCACGTGCAGCAGCTTCAGCCGGAAATCTCGGCCACGTGCAGCAGCTTCTCCCGGAAATCTCGGGCTCGCTTGAACTGGTGAGAATATGCTCAGACTTGGTCTGGATTCTTCCTTATTCTTTGGGACAAGGTCGAGCAGCTCGACCTCGACGAACAGAATATTGATTGTCAGGTTTGGACCATTGTGAGTGATTGGACCTGGGCCGTATGGATGAGGCCCAATCAACTGAACTTAGTTTTAGGATATTGTTGTTGGACTTAAGTGGGCCGGATTCGGGGTGACAAATCCTGCTCCAACAATTGCCCCCCAGCCCATTAACGGGAACGAGTTCGAGCTTTAATGGGCGGCGAGTGGTTTTTTTCTAGAAGATTTCGTATCCCAAGTGTTGTTGCCATGATGGTAAGTAATCATTAAGGATCAACAGTCGAGGCTATGAGAGATGAAGAATAAATCAGATCATACGGTCGAGGTCGATCTCCAAGATCGTAGCTCGAACAACAAGACTTGGTGGCTGTTATCCTTTGTTTCGAACTTATCTTAGCCCGAAAGGGCTTTATTTTGGAAGAATTCGGGCGTTGGTGCCTTTAAATTATTTCCACCTCTTGCTTTCGGTTGTTCGAGTTGAACTTTTACCTAGTCATTTGTTGACTTAAGAGAGCTGGACCGAGATCGTTAAGCTTGCAGCTTGATTCTTTGGGTCGTAAGCTCGCCAGATCGGATGAAGTGATCTATTATCGAAGTGCGATCCATTCCTTCTTTGATATGCAGCTAAGTGTTTTAGCTAGACTTTGGACTAAGTTGATTTCCTTATTAAAGAAGGAAGGTCGAACTGCTTCGCGATGGAGTTTTCGTATTCGAGGTAGGGTTTTTCTAAGTTGTTTGGTAACTTAGGGAAACAGACTAGGGTTACCGAGCTCGAAGCTCAGTTTGCTAGTCATGAGCTGGAAGCTCAGTTTGCTAGTCGTGAGCTCGAAGCTCAGTTTGCTAGTCGTGAGCTCGATGCTCGTTGCTTGATTTATTAGACCGGACAGAACGATTAGGTCGTGGAATATGACCCATTTATTCTGAAAAAAGTGGCTAAGTTTTTAGCTCGACTTTTGATTAGGAAGGTCGAACTGCGTCGCGATGAAGTTTCAGCGTCCGAGGTGGAGTTTGCTTTCCTTTGAACAAGGAGTTTCTCAGTTTCGGCTTTGAGATGGAGAAGGGGGTTCGATTTTACTCTTAGTTTCCAGACATAGAGCTCAGTCGTTCTTGGCGAATTGCGAGTCGCGTTAGAGCTCGATGATTCGAGGTCCGGAGCTTGGCTATGCTTGGAGTCGAGTTGTAAATCTGGCCGCACCTGTGAAGTGAAGAAGGGGATCGGGATTTACTCTTGTCATCCAGAGATAGAGCTCGGTGTACTAGGCGAACTGTGAACCGCGGAGGCCTTTTAGTTCGAGGTCTGGAGCTTGACTATGCTTGGAATTGAGTTGTAACCCCGATCGCGCCTGTTGAGGTGGAGTCGAGCTCCTGACCTAGTTAGTTTGCGAAATGAAAAACGTGTACCTTATGTTTCTTGGAAAGACACCTAGGATAGGTGGCTCCTCCTCCCCCCCCCCCCCCCCCCCCCCCCCCCCCCCCGAAGAAGTGAGGTAAGTGTGGGTTGTAGCTCGCTTGTAGCCGAGGTGTGGGAGGGTGGGTGACCTTGACTTCAAGATCGAGCTACGGAGCTCAAGTTTGACAATGGATGCATTGTGTTTCAGCTTATAAATGTTTGACGAGGGTGGTCCGAACTGTTTTAGCTCGTGATCTCGGTTTGGACAATTATAATTGTTGCTGAAAAGAGAGTTAATATTCCGAGTAAAGACGAAAAGGAAATGGTACAACGTAGGGTCATCGCGCGTAGCTCGCCTATTGATGTTGTCATGATGTGGAATAAAAGTTTGATAAAAAATGATGGCTGAACTCGTGGGTCGAGCTGCCTACGTACCCCGTAAGGGGATCAAGCCATGACGTAGTTCAATTGTTTAAAGTGCTTTTAGCGATAATACCTCTTGAGGTTCATTACGTTTCAAGGTCTTATCTCGGACACCCCGTTTCGTACTTTCGTGAGCTTGTAGACACCGTCGCGAACTACCTCGGTGATGCGATAGGGACCTTCCTAGTTGGTTCCTAGTTTCCCAGCACCGGGCTTTCTGGTGTAGTCTTGTACCTTGCGCAGAACTAAGTCTCCTACGTTGAATCTCTGGTGTTTGACCTTAGAGTTGTAGTAGCGAGCTGCGGCCTGCTGGTAGTTTTGGATCCTGATCAGTGCTTGATCTCAACGTTCGTTGATCAGATCGAGCTGGTCCCTTAAGAGCTGCTCATTTTTTTCGGTATTCGTCGGGCACAGAGTCCGGCGAAGGCTAGGAACTGCAGTTTTGGATGGGATCACAGCTTCCAGCCCGTAAGATAATGAGAACGGTGTTTCGCTGGTGGCTTTGTGAGGTGTAGTTCGACAAGCCCAGAGGATGGCCGAAATGTGTTCAGACCACCTCTCTTTCTTAGCGTCGAGCCGTCTCTTGAGTCTCTTGAGGTTACTCAAGATGGTTTTGTTTGTTGCTTCGGCTTGCCCGTTTCCTTGAGGATAACGAGGTGTGGAGTAGGAGATTTTTATCTTCCACTTCGCGTAGAAGTCTTTCAAATTTCGCGAGATAAACTGCGAACCGTTGTCCGTCACGATTTCGTAAGGAAGTCCGTGACGGCAAATCACGTTTTTCCAGATGAAGCCGCGTACCTGGAGCTCGGTTGTTTTCTGATAAGCTTTAGCTTCTATCCATTTAGTGAAATAGTCGGTGAGCACCAGCAGGTACCTGAATTGCTTTGGTCCCAAGGGGACCATGGGTCCTAGTATGTCCATTGACCATCTCATGAATGGATAGGGTGCCGAGATCGACGACAATGTTTCTGCTGGACAATGTATGATCGAGGCATGCCTTTGACATTTATCACAGCTTTTAGATAGTCTTTGGCAGTCCGCTATCATGGTCGGCCAGAAATAGCCGAGTTTCTTAATTCGAATGATGAGCACTCGACCTCCGGCGTGGCTTCCGCAAGGGCCTTGGTGAGTGTCGGACATTACAGTGTAGGCTTCCTCACCATGTACGCACTTGAGGTAAGGTTCAGATAGACCTCGCTTGTATAGCTTGTCATTGAATAACACGCTATAGCGGGCACTTTTGACCTTGAGCTTTCGAGCTTCCCACTTATCGGGGGGAGCTATTCCGTTTATGATGTACTCGAGGATGGGTATCCTCCAGTCCGCTCTGGCGACGAACTCGTCTTTGAAGGTCGATTCGTCTGCGAGTGCAGTTGGTACTGTGTGGATTGTTGATTCCTGAGTACTTTGTGAGGAGGTCGGGTTCGACTCTGCATCCTATGGTGTAGGGTCAGCCGGCTCATCCTCGTCGGGATGGCTAGCTATGTTAAAAGGTCCCGGGTCTTGGGATTGTTGTGTTTGCGACCGGGTTAATGGTCGCGTGGTGATTGCGTTCACGGTCGGAGTTTTGAGTGCTAAGTCTATGCTAGGTTTCTCAATGCCTTCGACTGGGATTATTCGCTTTATTGCTGGGTCCGAGGTGGAAGCTAGAGCTGCCAAACCGTCTGCTGCCATATTTTCTCCTCGGGGTATATGGACGAGCTCGAAACGAGTGAACTGTTCTGCAAGGCTGCGAACTATAGCCAGGTAGGCTTCCATGCGTTCTTCTCTTGTTTCGTATTTGCCGCTGTAATGGCCGGTTACGAGTCTCGAGTCGCTGTAAGCTTTGATCTCGCTCGCACCAACGTCGATTGCGAGCCAGAGCCCGACTATTAGTGCTTCGTACTCGGAATCGTTGTTAGACGAGTTGAATCCGAGATGAAAAGATTGTTCCATGACTTCTCCGGTTGGAGAGGTGAGCTGGACCCCGACTCCGGAGCCTTGTTTAGAGGATGCTCCGTCGACGTAGAGGGTCCAAGTTTTGGAGGATGGGTTTTCGGAGCTGGCTTCTGGAGCTAGCTCAACCATAAAGTCTGCAAGGACCTGGGCCTTAGCATATGTCCTGGTTCGATATTCGATGTCGTACTCGCTGAGCTCGATGGCCCATTTTGCGAGGCGTCCTGACTGGCTGGGACTGTGGAGTATAGTTCGCAATGGTTACGAGGTCATTACCACGATTGAGTGCGACTGAAAGTAAGGTCGGAGCTTGCGAGCCGACATTACTACAGCTAGTGCTAGTTTTTCCATGGCTGGATACCTAGTCTCGGCGTCGATAAGCTTTTTGCTTACGTAAAAAATTGGTTTTTGCTCGTGGAGTTCCTCCCAAACTAGCACACCATTTACTGCAGCTGGAGAGACCGCGGTATAAAGGTATAAGGGTTCTCTTTCAATGGCTTTAGCTAGGATGGGGGACTCAGTGAGGTAGGTTTTGAGTTGGGTTAGTGCCTCCTTGCATTTTTCGTCCCACTGGAATTTTTTGTTTCCTTTGAGGAGCTGGTAGAATGGGAGACACTTGTCGGTTGACCGCAAGGTGAACCGGTTGAGGGCTGCAACTCGGCCGGTCAAACGTTGCACTTCCTGAGATGTTTTGGGAGATGATATTTCAAGGAAAGCCGAAATTTGTTTCGGGTTCGCTTTGATTCCTCGTTTGGTGACTAGGTAGCCGAGGAATTCGCCTGTGGTGACTCCGAAGGTACATTTAGATTGGTTGAGCTTCATCTCATATTGGTTTAAGATTTTGAAGCATTTTCTGAGTTGTGCGATGTGGTCTGTGCCTCTTGCGGACTTGACCATCATGTCGTCTATGTAGACCTCCATGGTTTTACCGAGCTGGTTAGCAAATATTTTGTTCACTAGCCTTTGATAGGTCGCTCTTGCATTTTTCAGGCCGAATGGCATTACTTTGTAGCAGTAGGTACCTCGATCGGTGATGAAGGCCGTTTTTTCTTAGTTTTCCGGATTCATCTTGATCTGATTGTAGCTGGAGAAGGCGTCCATAAAGGACAAGAGTTGATGGCCAGCTGTGGCCTCGACCAGGCGGTCAATGGGTGAAAGTGTGAAGCTGTCTTTTGGACATGCTTTGTTTAGGTCGGTGAAATCGATGCAGACTCTCCACTTTCCATTTTTTTTTTGACGACCTCGGGGTTTGCCAACTAGTCGGGGTATTTTACCTCTCTGATCGATCCCACTTTGAGCAGTCAGTCTACCTCGTCGTTGACTGCCTTAGCTCGATCTGGACCGAGCTTGCGGCATTTCTGTCTGACGGGTTTGATAGTTGGGTCGATGTTGAGTTTATGCACGGCGACCTCTGTATCAATATCCGGCATATCCGCAGTGGACCATGCAAAGATGCTTAGGTTTTCTTTTAGAAAATCTATTAGTTCGGTGCGAATTGTTTTCGCCAGATCGACCCCGATTCCAATGCACCTTTCGGGGTTAGAGTCGTCTATGCATACTTGCTCGATTAGCTTTGTTCGAGGTTCGCATACAGAGGGATCTTTGTTGTGTTTGAGTTGTCGGACTGTGAGCTCCTTCCCTTTCAGTAACCGCTATACGAGAGCTTTCTCAGCTCGCAAGAAACTACCTATATAGCAATCTCTTGAGGCTCGTTGGGAGCCGCGTATCGATTTCGTTCCCCAAGGGGTTGGGAATTTGACACATTGGTGGTATGTAGAAGCCACCGCTTTCATTGCGTAGAGCCAAGGTCTGCCGAGAATGGCATTAAACGGAGCTGGGCGATCTACGACTACGAAGTCAATTGTTTTTATGACTCTGCCGGCCTTAACTGGGAGCTGGATGGTTCCCAACGAGTAGGTGGTTTTCCTGCGAAGCTGGTGAGTGGAGTTCGATCGTTCGACAGCATGGATGTTTGGTATCCCATTCGTCTAAAAGCGTCGAAGAACAACACGTCTACCGAGCTTCCGGTATCAATTATGACCCTTGTGAGGTCGAATCCGCCTATAGCAATTTGTATGACGAGTGCATCGTCATGTGGTTTATCTAGAGTCAGCGTTTCGCTTTCTAGAAAGCTGATTTGGTGGTCGGGTCCGTCCAAGGGTAGGTTTACCGTGTCTGACTCTACCCTGCGTTGATATGCCTTGATTGAGTTGATTGAGTCTCGGCACATCTTCGAGCCTCCGCAGATGAAGTCGATTCGCTTCATCGTGGGTAGCTCCCCCTCCCCCCTGAACGAGTGAGCGATGCGTGAGATAGAGCTCGCTTGGGTTCGAGGTGTCGAGAGTTGGGTATTGCTCGGTTTTGACGAGCTTCCGAGTAGTTTGAGCACGTGTCCCCCCGCGACCTGGTGGAGCTTGGTGGAGCTAGAGCTCGATGATTTCCTAGGTGAGGGGGGGGGGGGGGGGGGGGGGGGGGGGGTGTGATTACTGATTTCATTGATCCACCACAAAGGTTCAACTCTCTGAAGATTAGCTCGATCCTTTTCCTTGCTGTTGGAGGGGAGTCAGGGGTTTGGACTTTGACTTCGACTTCGCAATCTCGTTTTTGAGGTGCTTTGTCGGTGTCTGCTTCCCTGTTTCGGGTCGAGGTCTTTTTGGGCTTTTCGCTTTTTCCCTCGGCCTTCTCGGCTTTTTCCTTGGCGAGCTTTTTCGTGAGGATCCTAGCTCGAGTTCGACATTCCTCGATGGAATGTCCGGTCTTTTTGTGGTGCTCGCAGTATTTGCTTTGGTCGAAGCTCGATTCCTTTTCAGGAGACGAGCTCTCTATGGTATAAGAATGCTTACCTTTGCCCTGCGGCTCCCTTTTGGGGGGTGTAATGTTAGCTTTCTTTGACCCTGAGGGTGCGAGGTGGAGCTGTGAGTTATGGTATTTTGCTTCGCAGGCGGCCATTTCGTCTTCGAAGTTAGCGTATATAGAAGCGCGATGGAGCGCGCCATCGAGTGAGTCCGTAGGTCAGAGCGTGAGCTCTGCCTTGAACCTCGACTGGTACCAAAGGTTGGTTCGCTGGGCGAGTGAGTCCGTAGGTCGGAGCGTTAGCGATTTTTGCTTTGATCGCTTTGAATTTGGTGATGTATGATCGAAGTGGTTCATCTGGAGCTTAGACTAGTTTCCAGAGGTCAGCTTCGGTTTCTCGTTTTTTGATGAATATCGAATATTGCTTGAGGAAAGCTACTGCGAGCTCGTTGAAATTCGAGATCGAATTTTCTTCCAGCGTCGCGAACCATTCCTGAGCTTGTCCGACTAGATTTTCGGCAAAGAACCTATAGTATCCTACTTCTTTCTAATATGGGGAGAAGTTAGCTCGGATAGTGGCGAGGTTGAAGAGTCGGATGTGAGTTTTTGGGTTGCTGTTTCTGGCGTACTCTGGGACTCTTACTTTGGTATTGTCTCGGAGGTATGTGTGCATGATCGAGTAGGGGAATAGAGTCCGTTGGGTCTCGCGAATTACTCGGTCGATGTCGGGAGCTGAGCTCGTGGTTTGATGGAACATGGAGTTCATCTGCCGAATAGCGTAATCGGTCTGCTTCTGGAATCTTTCGAAAGATTCGCAGTCGACTAGGTTTCTTGAGCCGACGCCGAGGTGATTAGCTCGTGTCGGATCATTTGGAATGTGAGTTCCGAGTTGTCGGTGAACGAACCCTACGGGTTGTTCACGGATTCCGTTGGGAAGTCTCGAGCTTGAGGTCATATCGGCTGCTGGCCGAGTTGGGGTGACGTTTGCGAGCTCGATGCGAATGCCGAGGATCCAAGCCATCTCTGCCGAGGCAGCTCGGTTCCAGGTGGTCTTAAAGGTAGAAATGGATATCTCGTGTTGGGACGAGGTCCTATTTTGGGTATTCCTGGTGTCGGCACAGGTGGAGATGGATATCTCATCGTGGTACGAGGTCCCATCTCCGGTATTCCTGGAGCCAGAATATCCATGGCGATTGGTGTTTGGTTCGCAGCGGGGGCGAAGTTCGGTGGGCCTGGAGCATGCAGAGGTGTCACGTACGGTCTGGGTGGATTACTCGGAGCAGGGATCGACGAAAAGTCGAGCTGAGTCCGTGGAGGTGGACTTGCAGCGGATCGAGCTGCGGCTTGATGCTGTTCCTGCCTTTCTAATCTGATCTCCTGATCTCGTTGTCGATCGATCAGATGTGTGAGCATTTGGAGTATCTCCGCCGACTCCGACGTGCTCCTGGAAGCTGCGGGTATCGGCGGGGAAACAGGAGCTGCTCGACTCTGTGGTGCCGAAGCTGTAGGTGGATTCTCAGATCACACCCAGGTTCGAGAGAGAGGCCTCTCAGCTGTTTGTGACTGGTTACTCGTTGTACCCGGTGGGGTGACGAGGTTAATCACGATCGGTTCCACACGGCTGGGAACGTATGAGTTCGTGCCGGTGGTGTCGACGAGGGTCGTAACCCTGGGTTCGTTCTGCCGGCTGTCTGGCTAACGCTGCCGTCGGAGTAACTTGATTTGGAGAGATCAGAATCGGTGAGACGTTTCCCGAAGTTTGTTGAGTTGAATCCATTTCGGTTTCAGCTGGCTTAGGATCTGCTCTTGAGTAAGAGAAATTTATAGATCTATCCCCACAGATGGCGCCAAAATGTGGATACCGAAATCCACACTAAGAAATTTATGTGTTTTGTAAGGAAAGAAACTTAGAAGAATTGAAGGCTAGATTCTCTCGAACAGATTGACAATATAAGCTAGCACTAACTAAAATAAGAACTTGATATTAATTGGTTGAATGAAACGGTTACAAAGGTTTTAGTGTAGAAGATGAACTCAAGGAGCTCTGGGAGTAGTTACAGTATTTTCGAGTGTAAAAAGTGTGTTAAAAGATCAAGCCAAAGATCTCTTGGCCAAGTCCGAGCTCCCCCCCAAAACTTGGCAGTTTGTGTCCTTTATATAGCTTGTTTCGTCGAGCTTCAACCTCCAGCGTGTATCTCGGCCACGTGCAGCAGCTTTAGCCGGAAATCTCGGCCACATGCAGCAGCTTCAGCCAGAAATCTCGGCCACGTGCAGCAGCTTCTCTCAGAAATCTCGGGCTCGCTTAAACTGGTGAGAATATGCTCAGACTTGGTCTGGATTCTTCCTTATTCTTCGGGACGAGGTCGAGCTCCAGCTCGACCTCGACGAACGGAACATTGATTGTCAGGTTTGGACTATTGTGAGTGATTGGACCTGGGCCGTATAGATGAGGCCCAGTCAACTGAACTTAGTTTTAGGATATTGTTGTTGAGCTTAAGTGGGCCGGATTTGGGGTGACAAATCCTGCTCCAACAATAGGGATCGTTCACCAACAGCTCGAAACTCAGGTTCCAAATGATCCGACTCGGGCTAATCACCTCGGCGTCGGCTCAAAAACCTAGTCGACTGCGAATCTTTTGAAAAGTTCCAGAACCAGACAGACTACGCCATTCGGCATATGAACTCCATGTTCCATCAAGCCACGAGCTAAGGTCCCGACATCGATCGAGTAATTCGCGAGACCAAACGGACTTCGTTCACCTACTTGATCATGAACACATACCGCCGAGACACTACCAAAGTACGAGTCTCGGAGTATGCTGGAAACAGCGACCTAAAAGCTCACATCCGACTCTTCAACCTTGCAACTATCCGAGCTAACTTCTCCCCAGAAGAAAAAGAAGCAGGATAGTGCAGGCTCTGCTGAAAACTTAGTCGGACCAGCTCAGGAATGGTTCTCGACGTTGGAATAAAATTCGATCTCGAATTTCAACGAGCTCGCAATAACCTTTCTCAAGCAATATTCGATCTTCATCGAAAAACGAGAGACCGAAGCAGACCTCTGGAAGCTAGTTCAAGCCCCAAATGAACTACTTCGATCATACTTTACCAAATTCAAGGCGATCAAAGCAAAAATTGCTAACCCTAATGAAGCAGTAGCCCTGCTCACCCTTTGAACCAACCTTTGGTACGAGTCGAGGTTCAAGGTAGTCCTGGGCGTTCGGACTTTGGTTCGGGTTCGGATTGGGTAATTCGGATTATCGGATTTTTGGATGTAGCCTAAGAAGATCCATTCGGATTTTTACTATAATTTGGATCGGGATCGGTTCGGAACCACCGGATTCGGATCGGGAGGGACTAACAATAAGCAATCCGTCTTAGTCCGAATATATAATCGGATCGGAGTGGATCAGATTTTTTAATCCGAAGTAACTGTTTTAAAAACCAAACTACTCAAACAACCTATTTAAACAACACAGAAACATAAAGAAGTAAGTTAAATATTGATCTTAAATTAAACAACAACAACAAAGTTTCAATTCATAACTAAGTTCAAACTCAAACAACATAACCAAACTGAGTTCAAACTCAAACAAAACAACAAAAGTGAGTTCAAACTCAAACAAAACAACCAAACTGAGTTCAAACTCAAACAAAATAACCAAACTGAGATCTTAGTTGCTAACCAGCTCGGTAAAACCAGCTCGGTAAAACCAGCTCGGTAAAACCATGGAAGTCTACATAGACGACATGCTGGTCAAGTCTTCGAGAGACACATACCACGTCGCACAACTTAGGGAGTGCTTCAAAATCTTAAACCAATACGAGATGAAGCTCTACCCAGCTAAATGTACCTTCGGAGTCGCCTCAGGTTAATTCCTCGGTTGGCTAGTAACCGAACGAGGAATCGAGGCGATCCCGAAGCATATCACGGCTTTCCTCGAAATGCCATCTCCCAAAACATCTCGGGAAGTACAACGCCTGACCGGTCGAGTTCCAGCCCTCAACCGGTTCGTCTCGCAGTCAACCGACACGTGTCTCCCATTCTACCAGCTCCTTAGAAGAAACAAAAAAATTCCAGTGGGACGAGAAATGCGAGGAGGCACTAACCCAACTCAAAATCTATCTCACCGAGCCCCTCATCCTAGCTAAACCAAACAAAGGAGAACCCTTATACCTTTATACAGCGGTCTCTCCAGCTGCAGTAAGCGGCGTACTGGTTCGAGAGGAGCTCAACGAGCAAAAACCAATCTTTTACGTAAGTAAAACACTTATCGATGCCGTGACTAGGTATCCAGCTATGAAAAACTAGCACTAGCTGTAGTAATGTCAACTCGCAAGCTCAGACCATACCTCCAGTCAAACTCAATCGTGGTAATGACCTCGCAACCCTTGCGAACTATACTCCACAGTCCCAGCCAGTCGAAATGCCTCGTGAAATGGGCCATCGAGCTCAGCGAGTACGATATCGAATATCGAACCAGGACATGCGCCAAAACACAGGTCCTGGCAGACTTTATAGTCGAGCTGGCTCCATAAGCCAGCTCTGAAAACCCATCATCCAAAACCTGGACTCTTTACGTCGACGGAGCATCGTCTAAACAAGGCTCCAGAGTCGGGGTCCAGCTCACATCTCCAACCGGAGAAGTGATGAAACAATCTTTTCGTCTCGGATTCACCTCATCTAACAACGAGTCCAAGTACAAAGCACTAACAGCCGGGCTTCGGCTCGCTTTCGGCATTGGTGCGAGCGAGATCAAAGCTCACAGCGACTCGAGACTCGTAACTGGCCATTACAGCAGTGAGTACAAGACGAGAGAGGAACACAAGGAAGCCTACTTAACCATTGTTCGCAGCCTCGCAGAACAGTTCCCTCGTTTCGTACACGTCCATATACCCGAGGAGAAAACACGGCAGTAGACACTTTGGCAGCTTTAGCTTCCACCTCGGACCCAACGGTAAAGCAAAAAATTCCAGTCAAAGGTATTGAGAAACCTAGGATAGATCTAGCATTCAAAACTCCGACTGTGAGCGCAATTACGATGCGACCGTCAACCCGGTCGCAAACACAACAGTCCCAAGATCCGGAACCTTCTAACACAACCAGCCCTCCCGCCGAGGATGAGCCAGCTAACTCTACACCAGAGGATGCAGAGTCGAACCCGACCTCCTCACAAAGTACTCAGGAATCAACAATCCACACAGTACTAACTGCACTCGCAGACTAATCGACCTTCAAGGACGAATTCGTCGCCAGAGCGGACTGGAGGATACCCATCCTTGAGTACATCATAAACGGAATAGCTCCCCCCGACAAGTGGGAAGCTCAAAAGCTCAAGGTCAAAAGTGCCCGCTACAGCGTGTTATTCAACGACAAGCTATACAAGCGAGGTCTATCCGAACTATACCTTTAATGCGTACACTGTGAGGAAGCCTACACTGTAATGTTCGACACTCACCAAGGTCCTTGCGGAAGCCACGCTGGAGGTCGAGTGCTCGTCATTCGAATAAAAAAACTTGGTTATTTCTGGCCAACCATGATAGCGGACTGTCAAAGACTATCCAAAATCTGCGACAAACGTTAGAGGCATGCCCCGACGTTCATTGTCCAGCAGAAAAACTGTCGTCGATCTCTGCACCTTATCCATTCATGAGGTGGTCAATGGTCATAGTAGGGCTTATGGTCCCTTCAGGACCTAAGCAATTCAGGTACCTGCTGGTGCTCACTGATTACTTAATCAAGTGGATAGAAGCTAAAGCTTATCAGCAAACAACCGAGCTCCAAGTACGCGGCTTCATCTGAAAAATATGATTTGCCGTCACAGACTTCCCTATGAAATCGTAACGGACAACTGATCGCAGTTTATTTCGCGAAACTTCAAAGACTTCTGCGCAAAGTGGAAGATTAAAATCTCATACTCCACACCTCATTATCCTCAAGAAAACGGGCAAGCTGAAGCAACAAACAAAACCATCTTGAGCAATCTCAAGAGACGGCTCGACACCAAGAAAGAGAAGTGGTCCGAACACATTTTGGCCATACTCTGGGCTTGTCGAACCACACCTCACAAAGCAACCAGCGAAACACCGTTCTCACTACCGTACGGGCTGGAAGTTGTAATCCCAACAGAAACTGCAGTTCACAGTCTTCGTCGAACCTTGTGCCCGATGAACACCGAGCTCAACGAGCAGCTGTTAAGGGACCGGCTCGATATGATCGACGAACGTTGACATCAAGCATTGATCAGGATCCAAAATTACCAGCAGGTCGCAGCTATGCTACTATAACTACAAGGTCAAACACCGGAGATTCAACGTATGTGATCTGGTTCTGCGCAAGGTACAAGATTACACCAAAGAGCCCAGTGATGGGTAACTAGGAACCAACTGGGAAGGTCCCTATCGCATCACCGAAGTAGTTCGTGACGGCGTCTACAAGCTCACGAAAGTATGAAACGGGGTGCCCGAGATAAGACCTTAGAACATAATGAACCTCAAAAGGTATTATCGCCAAAAGCACTTTAAACAATCAAATTACGTCCCGGCTTGATCCCCTTACAGGGTACGTAGGCAGCTCGACCCACGATTCTAGCCACAAATTTTCTGTCAAATTTTTATCCTACACCATGACAACATCAATAGGCGAACTATGCGCGATGACCCTACGTTGAATCATCTCCTTTTATAATTTTACTTGGAATAATAATTCATTTACTCAGCAACAATTATATTTGTCAAAAGCGAGATCACGAACCAAAATGGTTCGGACCACCCTCGTCATACATCTATAAGCTGAAATACATTAAAACAAACTCGAGCTCCACAACTCGTCTTCGAGGTTAAAACCTAGCCCGCCCACCCACACCTAGTAACTAGCAAGCTCTAGCTCATGTATCGCTCACTCGCTCAGTAGGGATAGGGGGGGAGGTAAAGTCCTATCTAACCGACTTCGAAGCCCAAGCACTCCCAACCTCCCACACCTCAACATAAGCGAGCTACAGTACACACGTACCTCACTCCTTCGGGGTGGAGGGGGAGCCACCTATCCAAGATGTCTTTCCAAAAAACACAAAGTACACATCTCTCATTTCGCAAATCAACTAATTTCGGAGTCCTACTCCACTTCACAGGTGCGGCCAGATTTACAATTCGACTCGAACCATAGATGGAGCTCCGGACCTCGAATCGGCAAGCCCAACGCAGCTCGTAGTTCGTCAAGGACGACTGAGCCCTATGTTGGGAAACTCAGAATAAAATCGAACCCCCTTCTCCATCTCAAAGCCGAAACTGAGAAATGCCTAGTTCAAAAGAGAGCAAACTCTATCTTGAACACCAAAACTTCACCGCGAAGCAGTTCGATTCACCTCCTAAAACCTAAAAAAAAAATCGAGCTAAAAAACTTAGCCACTTTTCTCATAATAAATGGATCGCACTCCGCAACCTAATCGCTCTATCTAAGTCCGATAAATCGAGCAATACACTTGCAACTGATAACTCGAGCATCGAACTCACGACTAGCGATCTGAGCCTTCAGCTCGATAATCCTAGTCCGCTTCCCTAAGTTACTAAACGACTTAGCAAATATCCTACTTGAACAAAACAAATGCAAGAGGCAAAGATAAACAAAGTCCATGGCACGAAGCCCGATTGCATTAAAACAAAAGCCCTTTCGAGCACAGACGAGTTCGAAAATAAGGATTAAAACCCTCCCGGGCACAAGAAGCAGCGTAAAAGCCCCGCCGGGCAACCAAGTTCAAAAATTAAATTGAAAAAGAGGAAAGGAAAGAGAAAGGAGCCACGGTCAGCTACCGAGCTTACCACCCGCCTTCTCATCTTCATCCCCCTTCTCTGCGTCGTTACTCCCACCTTCTTCAACATTTAAACCGAATTGATTAAGACCAAGGGGCGCGCCTGAAGCTGGATCAACCTCTTTAGCAACTGAGTCTTCGGAGATCACTGGGAGATTCAGCTTGCCAATTGAGAAGTCCGAGACCTGGGCAGCCTTAAAAGCCGCTCCCAAGTCTTCTTCGTCTTTGGTCACCCTCTCCAGCTCCTCCTCAACGGTGGTGGTCTTGGCAATAACCTACTCGAGCATCTCCTTGTTGGCGATGCACTCTTAAAGATCGCACTCGGCCACGCCCTCTACTTTCTTCCTTTCCCACTTCAGCTTGAATCCCTTGATCACCTCAATGAACCTCCGAGACATCTCCTTCCGGGCCTCACGGCTGGCTTGGCGGATTGCACCCTCGCGCTCGCGGATCAGACGGAGGCTCTCCTCCCTTGCATCTGAGGCTTCATGGTGAGCTTGCACCGCTTCAGCTTGAGCCTCGAAGATCTGGTTGGTGTCAACCTTGAACTTCTCGCTCTTGTCAACCAGCTCGTTCTCGAGTTCGTTCATATGAGCCTGCTGGCCTCTGAACTGCTTAAGGAGGTTAGTCTGGCGAGCGACCTGCGCATTCACGGCCTCAAGGTCGAACTTCAGCTTGCCGACTACCTTCCCCATCTCCTCGATCTCCTCCGGACAAGGGACGTCCCGCAGCCTCTGCTCAAGTCGAGCATAGAGCCGGTTCCCAGCCTCCGCAGCCTGTGAGCATCGAGGATCAAAGCGTTAAGACGAATAACACTTAACCAAAAAAAATAATACAAAGTAAAAGGTACATCTGTTACCTTCCCCTGGGCCGACGCCATCTCCACCGTAGAGCTCTCTCTCGGTCATCTTCTTGAGAGCTGGAAGTTGGCACCCAGCAGGCTTGAAGTGACGCCACATGGCCGCCATGCACTCGGAGTCATCTGTGATCGAATGATCCTTGGTGTGCTCAAACTTCCAATGGAACGACCGGCTACCCGTCGAGCTCCCACTCCCGTTAGATGCCGATGGACGTGGCCTCTTAGAGGCAGGCTGGGACAGGTGCTCAGGCTCCTGGTCATCAACGGAGCGCTGGCTCTTTGCCCGAGCTGACATAGATCTCCCCCACTAATCGTGGTGGGGGGTCGGGCTGAGGGTTCATCATTTGCTCAACCTCCTCATCACGAAGATGAGGTGTGGGAGCAGCAGCCGAGGTGAGCGCAGCCTCGAGGGCCTCCTTGACGCTCCCAGAACGTACCCTGGAGTTGCTGGGACCTGCCAGAGAATTTCCGGCTCTTTGACGAAAAGTTGGCTTGTGAGACATGGCTGAACTTGAAATCGCTGAACTAGAAGAAGGCAGAATAGAACGGAGAGGAAGAACTCCGACTGCCAGCAAAACAAACCAATACACATCACTTCATCGTGATCCAATAGACTAAGGTTGTAACATCAGCTCGACGGAAAAACTTACCAGGAGCGAAAACCGGAGCCGGGACGGGTGAGGTGAGAACTCGTCGAACTCGTTCTCGCTTGAACGTGCTCCAGATGACTTCCCCACGCCTGAATAACTCTAACCGGTGCTCGACATCGGGATCCCTTGGCGCCTTGGATAGCTGACCTGATACACAAAAACAAACTAAGGTCAGAAAGCCGGCCGAGTCAAACAAAACAAGTGAAGTTAGCAAACGCAAAAAGCCTAGCTAGACAACCGCTGCCCGGAAACTCAGACGGCAGCCGGGTGAAGTCAAAGTCCCCAATGGATGCCTTGTTGACATTGAACTTAAACCCCGTCTTCTCCCACCCGGAGTCCTTTTCCGGGCTCTCCTCGATAAACCGCCGGTTGGACCTCGGGACGGCGGATGTTGTATTTGATGAAAAATAACGCCCTCAGGTTGGAGAAGCGGAAGTTGATAGCTTCCTCCCGCGCCCGCACTGCGCGTCCGATGATGCGGAGAAGCGGAAGTTGACAAATTCGGGCACATCTGCGAAAAAACCATCCGCAGGTCGGCGAGGACCTCCTGGACAAACCGGGGAATCGGAAAAAACAACCCGCAGTCCCGGAAGTACATCGGTTAGGCATAGCAGAAACCCGGCTCGACGTTCGACGGGGTTTCCGTTGGCGCTAAAACCGCCAGCTCCATATTCTCAGGAATCTCGCATTCCCGATGAAGGTCGTCCAAGACCTTCTGGTTGTTTATCTTCGAAGGACCTGGGGCCACCAAGTCCTTTGATCCACCTTCGATCTTAACGATTTGCTATATCAGGAATAACGAGGAAGAAGTTCTCGAAACGGCAAGAACACGCAAAAATCCATAGAGATTTCTGTTTGTTTTCTAAAAATGAAGACAATGAATGGAAGTTGCAGAAAATAAAAGGAAGAAAAGAGAAGAAGTTACCTTTAATCGACGAACTGATGCGGTTAAAGAAGGAGTAGAGAAGTTGGACTTTATATTTGAGTAATTATTACCTACCTCGGAGATCGCAGAGATTCTGACCACGCGCCAATCTCGATCGTTCGATCTTCCGATCTCAACCGTCGAATATTCGACCTCGACGATTCGACGCGCTGCAGAGCTCGATTGATTGAGGCCGTCAGATCGACTTTCTCTCTCTCCATCCGGATCTTCCATGTCACCAAACTTCAGCGCGAATCTTCTCGAGGGATGAACCTTGCCCTGAGATGCTCGACCGCCGAAACCGAAAAGTAAATGATGATATTTACTCCGAATCCCAACCATCCACTTGGACGAGATAATAACGAATCTATCTCCACACGCAAAGCTGCGATTTCGAGGTCGATTCCCGACCACACGATCGACGAACTGTTCAACTTTCCAAAATCTGAACCTTCGATCTCAAATGATTATCTGACTCAGTGACGTAAGCGTAATCGGACACAATATCTTTCAGAAGTTACATCTTGCCGCCCATTAAAGCTCGAGCTCGCTCTCGTTAATGGGCTGGGGGATATTGTTGGAGCTGGATTTAGCATCCTAAATCCAGCCCACTCAAGCCCAAAGGACAGATCCAAACTAAGCCAAATTGACTGGGCTTTGACCTTACGGCCCAAACCCATTCAGCTCTCACGATCCAATCCTGAGTAACAAGACGTTCCGTTCGACGAGGTCGAGCTCCAACTCGACCAAAGCCCAAGAAACAAGGGAGGATCGGAGCCAAGTCAGAGTATATTCTCGGCAGTTCAAACGAGTCCAAAGATCACAGAGGTAGCTGTTGCACGTGGCGAGATTTCCGGCTGAAGCCGCTGCACGTGGCCAAAATACGCACTAGAGCTCGATAAGGCGAGCTAAAGGAGACAATTGGCTTAGATTGTGGGAACCTTCAGCTTGATTTTCTTTTACACTTTTTACACTCGAAAACCCTGTAACTACTCCTAGAGCTCTTATCAGTTCATCTTTTCTATCGTAATCTTTGTAACCATTTTATTCGACCGATTAAAATCAAATCCTTATTTCAGTTAGTGCTAGCTTATACTGTCAATCTGTTCGAGAGAATCTAGCCCTTAATCCTCCAAAGTTTCTTCTCTTACAAAACACATAAATTTCTGAGTGTGGATTTCTGTATCCACAATTTCAGTTTTAAGATTCAATTTTATACAGCTTTTAACATTGAATATTTAAACATAATTATGTACATAATTATCGAATATCTAAATATACACAAACCGAAATATCCATACTATTAATTAAGGTTCACTTCAATGTTTAAACATTTTTCATGTGGTATATTACGATTTATGCCATTGGTTTTAAACTTCTTTTTAAAATTTCATCAAGGGTATTTAAGGGATTTATTTTTAGTCTAATTCATCTTCATATATTTATACTACTCGTAATATACATTCATCAATAGTAATAAAAAATAATCTAATACTAATCACATTATAAAAGGTAATAATTTATACGTATTATTTATACGATTTTATATTCTAAACAAGAAGAAAAAAACATTCCTTCCTCTGTACTATCATGTCATATAAATCCTTGATTCATTAATTTTTATCAAATCATATTATTTATCTATATCAACAATTTATTTTTAGAGAAAGCACAATTATGACCTGGATATGTTTCTCCATGATGGAGAAAATTCCTGATGTTCACTTCGATTGAGCTGTTCTTTAGAAATCCAGAAAATTGTAATCAACGATAATCTTAGAATTCAATTACCAATGCACGGTCTCGAGATAAAATTAATTTGGTGCAGTTTAATGATTTCAATGATCGATGTAAGGTCTAGAGATGAAACAGCATAAAAATCGAAGTACCATGTTTAAAAATTGTAAAGTCTCGAGATAGATGTTTTTCTCCATTACATCGATAATCCTAGAATTCAATTACATGCGCTCCGTCTCGAGATGAAATTAATTTTGTGCAGTCTAAGGATTCAATGATCGATAAGGTCTCGAGATGAAACGGCATAAAAATCTATTTCTGTAATGAAGAATGGCCATCGAAGTTAAAGTGCTGATTAGAAATAGTCATTTAATTGGCTTATGAATGATATTGTAGATGATGATATTCCATTTGTATCTAGACTTTTTCTACATAAGAATATCATATCGAGACACAAACTAAAAAGTATATGGTTATTCATCTTTATTTCCTTATAATATTTTGTTGTTTCTATGGCTATAAACCAAAATGTTTTAGAGACGAAGATTTGACATGTTACACTTTTCAATTTATTTCAAAAACATAATTTGATTGTCCGGTGGAGGTTCCAAATGGCTGTGTTGTTTCTGTACTGATTTGAAGTTCTATTGTCTGACAAAAGTAAAACTTTTTCTTTTATCTTCAACCAATATCTGACATTTCGATATCTTCACTATCTATTAAAATAAGAGGAAGCCCTAAAACGATCCATATATAAAAGAAGTTTTAGTATTCAGTTTTACAGTTTATTAGGAAAGAAATGACTTCGATTACTACCATTCAAAACCTTGGAGAATGGAAGACGGATTAGAAAATTTGTGTGAGCGTCTATAGGAAATGGAGAGTACTTAGCCATGGTAGTGAAGTACTGCACTTCATTTTTATTGATCAACTAGTAAGTACAGAAAGAGAACTATATTCTTTTCTTATTTTCTATACCATCGAGAACATATATTACAGATTCTAAATTAGTCATGTATATGATAGGGAACTAAAATACAAGCATCGGTTGAGATGGTGTCATTTCTTGATCGTTTCGATAGCGATTTATATGAGGGACAATGGAAGATTATCAAAATTTTCATAATGAGAAATGTGACTTCTCCTACCTGCTTAACTAGGCTTACAAAGAGATTAATTATTGTGAGTAACACCGAGGTGAGGGAAACGTACCAATGTTCGATTGATCATTTTATGAGATTCATCAGTTTCGAACATCTAATGCCTGAAACTTAGGATAATAGGAGCTATCCTGTTGGTATGTATTCATATTCTCTAACTGTATTTTAATAATGTTGTTTTGATTTGTTATACAACATAGATGCATATTTCCAGTATTGCAGATGTTGTAGGAATTGTTGATCATGTTGGAGAACTCGAGATTGTTCCATCTCCTCATTCAGCCGATATAAGTATATGTCAACTGCAGTTTCGACTCAGAGACACCGAGTATGATGATCTGCAAAACTTATATCAGCTTTGACACAGAGTTCAATCATGTGGTATTAATGTTTTTTTGGATAATGCATAATTTCTATTTGTTACTAACGTGTAGAGATTATGAAGTAGAGTTTGTTACAAGTGGGAAGATGGCAATTGATTTCTATGAACAATGGAACGAAAATTATGTTTCAGGGGGATTAGTTGTTTGTGTATTGAGTGATTGGCGAGTACATAATGATGGTTAGTTCTATATAAGACCTTAATTCCGTACTAATTTGAGTTATTCATATCCTTCAAATTTACATTTTCCAAATTCTTAATAGTTTTTCATTAAGTTTCACTTAATAAATTTTTTTTTATTTTTCCCGTCAAAACCCCATTTCCACGTACTGTAAATATATAAATTTATGTTTAGATGAAAATTAAAGAATTGTGGAAAATTGTGAAATGTTTGATTTCGTGAAAGAAAAATAAGAAATTTCGTAAATCATATATTCAAATTTTCTGTTCTGTATTCTATTATATATTTTTGTCCCTATACAGAATATCATATTAGGTTTGATTAAGATTTGTTGATCGTTAATATATGGATGTGATCTGTCTGCAGATAGTTTTTGGGATAATGTAACTTTATTATTAAGAGAAGTATAAAATTATAAAAAACAAGGTTCATAACAACTTGCCGCAGCACCACATGATTTTACGACCTCGATTGATTTAAGTACTCTAATCGCACTTTTTCACTCACTCGAACATTGATACTTATGATAACATGAGTCAGAGTAAGAAGTCCAACCAACCATACCCATTTCCACAATTGATTGTTGTTGTGGTTGCGACCGCATATGAACATGGGTCTCTTGTCGGCTTGCGAGATTCACACTGGTGTGACCCAAATTCAAGTCATTGGTTCTCTGACGTTTCATTGGCTGCATTTTCGAGCTCTCCCAACTGAAATATTGATGTCCATAGATCGCGACTTGCATTCGGTTTTTGGAAACCAATAACGTCGATATCTTGTCCCAATATCTCGCAAACCGCCTTAACCCAATCAGAAACCATCTGCATTAGATTTTTCCAGATCCATATTTGTTAATTAATAATGTTTCACCACAAAATTTATTCAAATGAGATAAAAACGAACTTATGGCCAAATATATGACAACGTGCTACCAAAAATTGTATATTCTACTATTAAAAAACCATGCAGAACTCATAATTTTGTATGCTTACTCATGTTCTTCTTTCTTCCATATGGTTCTTTTGACTGGGGGCTGTGCAATTGCACCAATCATGTCACCTGGCAAAGCTGTTTGACTCAATCCGCTCTCCAACAGGTCCTCGACCAAGTCTTGATAGTGCTCCTTAACAGCAACCTCCGATTTCCGTAGATACGTGGCCATAAGCTCGAACCGTGAAGGGCAAAACGCCGAGAACAACATCAATGCAATCTTGAAGTCATCGTTCTCCTTTTTCGTCCAAGAACTCGAAACCATAGTCACATCCATATTTTCCTAAACAAATTAAAAAGATAGCGAAGTCGTGAACAAAATATTGTGAAAACTTGAAAATGATATATAATTCATAGATTAAAAAGCTCTTGTAAGGGAAATAACAACACATAAAACAACTTCGCTTACAGAAATTGTATGGCTTCTCTTCTCTCTAACTAATTGGGTTGTTCTATATTTTTCTTCTAATGCCTAGGGGTATTTATTTTGCTATGCTGTGTACAGTTTTTCTATCTCTTATTTTTTTTTTTGCCATTCATTGTCTATAATCCTATCCTATTATTGAAAGTTCAATGTATCTTTCTATTTCATAAAAAGAATGACAATTTTTAATCAACTAGATTTTGACGCGTGTGCAAGTAAATTCATGTTTTGACATGTATTAGGATTTAAGATTTAAATATACGTATATTATAGAAATATCTTACAAAAAGTTACAGAAAGAAAACTTTTTTTTTAAGAAGATAATGTTATGCCACCAAAAACAGCTAAAACTTTCGTTTTTCAGTCAAAAAATTATACAAAACCTTTTTATTTGATAAAAATGCAAAATTTTCTAATATAAACGTAACTATTTAAGTAAGAAATCTCTTACAAATATAGTGAATGGTGGACCCAAGAATAAATTCTACCAGAATCATTTTAGAGTCATTTTGATAATTTTTACTAATAAATATACGAAATTAAAAATAATATTATGAGTTTCATGAAAATGTGAAATATGAAAAAATCTTAATCTAAGCCTACAAATGTTAAAAATATCAATTGAGGAATTGAACTTTGTTTGAAGGGTACCAATTCTCAACAGATTGCGAACAATGCTGCTGTTTCTTTAAATAATTCAATACATTAAACTTTATTTAAGTATTTTACTGGGGTCATGTGACCCCCTTTCTTTTTACTAGGTTCGCCTTTGTATATATGTGTGTATATGAATATTTTTGCTGGCATGTCATCGACTTTATATAACCAGATTTTTAATATGCAATTTTAAGATCACTTTATAGCTTATAAGGCTGCATCTATGCATTAACAGTTTTTTAAAAAGTCTGAAGCTAAAATAACAAGGGATACAGCTACATTATTAGTATGTTTGTGCTTGGAACCGACTTAGAACATCCCACGATAAAAATACTACAGTATGATGTAATGAATATGATTTATTTATATTATATACTTTTGTGATATGTGTGATCTATTTCGTTTTTCTAAATTAACAATTTCTATATATATATATATATATATATTATTACGGTGGAAATTGATATTAGATATCCATCATAAAACCTTAGTTTTTTATATCAACAGATTTAGTTTTAAAGATAAAATTTAGCTTATACTATATATAAGATGAATACGCATACAATTAATGTATCATATGTGCATAATTTTATATCTAAGTGGAGTTTATATATGGGTTTAGAACTGTTGGTATCTTCATTTGAAATGCTTCAAACGTGTATGTAACTCAAGAATTTGTTGTGTTATCCATGTATGTAACTCAAGAATTTGTTGTGTTATCCGTATTGACTGACAAATTGCAAACCTTCTAATTCTTCCAGCCGCTTCAAATTTGATGTTTTCGTTTTGTTTTCTTTTGATGAATTGAAACACTCTTATTCGTTTAGAGCCTCTCCGAAACTTACATTTGAATCAAAATCAAAACAACATACAACACTGATCGATCCAAATTAAAATCCAAAATAACATATAGAAGGTATAGTTCGGCTAGTTGTGTTGGTTATTTTAAGATGGAAACTAGATGTTTGTTCTGCGCGTCCGCACGGTTATATAATTTTTAAATATAAATATAAATATATACATATATATATACATATTACCAAGATTTAATTATTTTATGTCTTTGTAAGAGGTTTATACAGACTTATTATTATGCAATTGTATCTTCTCTTTGCATCAAATTATGTGAAAATAATTTCCATAATACAGATTAAATTATTTTAGAGAGATATAATTATATATATAATAATTAATGGTTTCAGTCTTAAGATTCAATTTTATACAACTTTTAACATTGAATATTTAAACATAATTATGTACATAATTATCGAATATCTAAATATACTGAAACCGGAATGTCCATACTATTAATTCAGGTTCATTTCAATGTTTAAACATTTTTCATGTGGTATATTAAGATTTATGTCATTGGTTTTAAGATTCTCTTTAAAATTTCATGAAGAGTATTTAAGGGAATAATTTTTGGTCTAATTCATCTTCATATATTTATAATATTCGTAATATACATTCATCAATACTAATAAAAATAATCTAATACTAACCACATTACAAAAGGTAACAATTTATACATATCATTTAAACAATTTTATATTCTAAACAAGAAGAAAAAATATTCCTTCATCCATACTATCATGTCATATAAAGCCTTGATTCATTAATTCTTATCAAACCATATTATTCATCTATATCAATAATTTATTTTTAGAGGAAGCACAATTATGACCTGAATATGTTTCTCTGTGATGGAGAAAAGTCCTGATGTTCACTTCGATTGAGCTGTTCTTTAGAAATCCAGAAAATTGTTATTAGTGATAATCCTAGAATTTAATTACATGCGCGCAGTCTCGAGATGAAATAAATTTGGTGCAGTCTAATGATTGCAATGATCGATGTAAGGTCTCGAGATGAAACAGAGTAAAAACCGAAGTACCATGTTTAAAAATTGTAGAGTCTCGAGGTAGATGTTTTTCTCCATTACATTGTTAATCCTAGAATTCAATTACCTGTGCTCCGTCTCGAGATGAAATCAATTTGGTGCAGTCAATGGATTCAATGATCAATGTAGGGTCTCGAAATGAAACGGCATAAAAATCTATTTCTGTAATGAAGAATTGCCATCGAAGTTAAAGTGGTGATTAGAAATAGACAGTTAATTGGCTTATGAATGATATTGTAGATGATGATATTCTATTTGTATCTAGACTTCTTCTACATAAGAAGATCATATTGAGAAGCAAACTAAAAAATATATGGTTATTCATCTGTATTTGCTAACAATATTTTGTTGTTTCTATGGCTATAAACCAAAATGTTTTAGAGACGAAGATTTGACATGTTACACTTTTCAATTTATTTCAAAAACAAAATTTGCATGTCTGGTGGAGGTTCCAAATGGCTGTGTTGTTTCTGTACTGATTTGAAGTTCCATTGTCTGACAAAAGTAAAACTTTTTCTTCTATCTTCAACCAATATCTGACATTTCGATATCTTCACTATCTATTAAAATAAGAGGAGGCCCTAGAACAATCCATCTATAAAAAAAGTTTTAGTATAGTTTTACAGTTTATTAGGAAAGAAATGACTTTGATTACTACCATTCAAAACCTTGGAGAATAGAAGCCAGATTGGAATTTTTTTGTGAAGGTCTATAAAAAATGAAGAGTACATAGCCATGGTAGTGAAGTACTGCACTTCATTTTTGTTGATCAATACGTAAGTACAGAAAGGGAACTATATTCTTTTCTTATTTCCTATACCATCGAGAACATCTATTGTAGATTCTAAATCAGTCATGTATATGATAGGGAACTAAAATACAAGCATCGGTTGTGATGGTGTCATTTATTGTTCGTTTCTATAGCGATTTGTATGAGGGAAAATCGAAGATTATCAAACATTTCATAGTGAGAAATGTAACTTCTCCTACCCGCTTAACTAGGCTTACAAAGCGATTAATTATTGTGAGTAACATCGAGGTGAGGCTGTGTAACCTAAGAAGATGAGCCCATTGAATCTGTAGTACCCACGGTCTTGGAGGGACCTATGACTCGATCAAAGGAGAAAGCTTTACGCCAAAAGTTTAACTTAGCCGTAGAAGAGCTCATAGAACGGATTGACCCGGATCTCACGTACCAGCCGGGAAAGCCACCCGTGACGTACCAGCTGGGAAAGCTAACCGCGTCATACCACTTGGGAAAGCCACCTGCACCCGACCAATAAATAATACTCGGGACAGCTTGACCACCAAAGCACGACGATCTTCAGACCTCACTCGATCCAAATCAAGGTATGATACCTTTTATGGCAGGTCAGACCCATTCAGAGGATAAGTTAGCCGAGACGTTACCACTTAGCCAAGACATCACCAATGACGTAATACCCGTATCTGGTCAAGGAAGGCTAGAGGACCACCAAGACAAAGAGACGTATGAAGACCCTTTTGGTAACATCACACTGACACGTCAGGATAATCAAGAGGCTAGAAGCAACGTTCAAGAACTTATGGGGATCATTCCACTTTAATCCCATTGTACCGGACCGACCATGCATAAAATGAAGGTACTTTCCATATTTAGTTTATATGCATGTACACAATCAAATCTAACCGGCTTTGGTTAAGCTTTCACAATTAAAGGATCAAGACGACGTCATTTTTATTTTATTTCAGTCCTAAGTTAATGTATGATATAAAAACATTGGTTTATTTCTTTTATTTCTTGCTATTTGCTTAGGACTGCATATTAGTTTCTTTTCTTGCTTATTTCTGCTTAGACCCTAGATGGTCAAACTGCCGAGCTGTTTATAAAGCTTCTTTCGGTCTTGTAGTCCTATACAACTTTTTACCTAATCAATAAACGCGTAGTTCTTCTATCTTTCTTTCTCAAGCACCACTTGCTAAAAAACCCTCACTTGCTTGCTTGTGTGAGAGATTCACATAAGATCCGAGTGCTTGCTGTATCAAAGAACCCTCCATAGTCTATGTGGTGCCATCGCTTTCCCCCATCGCTTACCATTCAACGAACCAGCATGAGAGAGTCTAAGGCCAGCGCGTTTGTTCCCACCCTTGTAAGATCCGGTCAGTCCGAGTCTTATACCATTTGGTATCAGAGCCGAAAGGTTCTTGAATCATGTGATATCTATTCTTTACCTTTCGGTTTATTGCATCTTGATTCTCAAAACAAAAACCCCATAGAAATCATTGTTTGCTTCTGCTTGTTTAGTTTATTTAGATTCATAAGAAAACCCTCAAAAACATTTTCGCTTGTTATTTTATACTTGTTCACTACGTTTAGACAAGTGGTTTCCATTAGCTCTAGTTTTGGATTAAGTAGTATTATCTTTGCTTGCGTTGTTTACTTTTTAAGAAAAACCCCAGAAGAAAAGTATCTTCTAGTTAATCGCTTAGTTCATTGTTTTGTTTTCATAAACCCCAAAAACCCAAAAGAATTTGTCTTTATTTCTTAGTTAATCGTAAACCTTAGCTCTCTAGTGGTGCTTTGACCATTTGTTGTTTTTGGTGATATAGAATACCATGGGTGAAGAAGCCCTTCCAAACGCCATGACACAGATGATGGCCACCTTTCAAGCGGAGATGAGGGCCATGCGAGAAGAGTTTGGTGCGAGATTCACACGGCTGGAGCAACCTCCACAGCCCCTCGTGCCACCGGTACCACTGGCTCCTGCCCCGAGAGCTCCCATTAGAATTCTGAGGTAACCGGATGATAATATGCCCGAGCTGGAGGATGACATACCACCCAACCCGTTACAACAGCAGTACCAACAACCCCATGACCCGTTAAGGTGACAACGAGGTCGTGAAGAAGCCCCGAGAGAGGGCAACATGGAGGTTAAGCTGACCCCATCAACCTTTGCTGGCAAGTCAAATCCCGACATCTACCTAGATTGAGAAAGGAGGCTAGAATACATTTTTGACTGTTACGGAGATGGAGATGGGAAGAAAGTTGCCTTAGCTGCTCATAACTCATCGACAATGCTATAGCTTGGTGGGATAGGAACATAGCCGAGAGGAGGAGACACCGTTTTGCTCCTGTCACTACTTGGCGAGACATGAAGTTCTTGCTACGCTCAAGGTATGTCCCTGAATCATATCATCGTGACTTTCAAAAATGTTTTAGAAAGTTGTCGCAGGGAACCAAGACAGTAGATGAGTACTACGAGGAGTTTGAGAAGCTTATGAATATGTTAGAGCTAGAGGAGTCCAAGGAGGCCTTGATGGCTCAATTCATTGATGGTCTACATGAGCGTATAGCCCATAAGGTAGAGAGAACTCAGTATAATGGGATGCACGAGCTCCTACACCTAGCCGTTCAGATAGAGCAACTAATCAAACACAAAGTTTCCCTCAACAACTGTACGATAGCACCTCAACCGTGGCACGCAAGCAGCTCAAAACCCTTATATAAAGGGAAAGCCGTTGAAGTTGACTCGCGGTTCAAAAGCAAAACACCGGAGGTCCCTAAAACGTCCCGTCCAAGGCCTAGTAAGTTCCCCAATACCCTTAGAACTCGTGAGATTATTTGTTTCAAATGTCAGGGACGAGGGCACATGTTAAGAGAATGCCCCAACCAACGGGTAATGATCATGACGCCGAGCGGGGATTATGAATCCCAAGACGAGGAAGAGGAGCAAGACATTGACGATTTAGGAGAGGAGATAGACTATCCTGATCAAGGTGAGATGCTCATCACGAGACGAGTCTTGAGTGCACTTGTCATGCCGGAAGAGCAAGTAACGGGAGAACATTTTTTTCATACTAGATGCACCATCCAAAACAAGGTATGTAATCTTATCATTGATGGAGGTTCTTGTACTAATTTCGCTTCCAAGTACATGGTAGACAGGTTAGGCTTAACCAAGACTAAGCACCCGAGGCCCTACAAGCTTAGATGGCTGAATAATAACACCGAGTTAAAGATATCCGAGAGGGTCGTTATACCATTCAGCGTGGGGAAGTATCAAGATGAGGTGACGTGCGATGTAGTACCTATGCAAGCTGGACACCTTCTTCTGGGGAGGCCATGGCAGTTTGACCAAGCTACAACCCACAACGGTAGGACCAACTATTACTCGTTTGTTCATAAGGACCAAAAACTCAACTTGGCGCCTTTAAGCCCGAGTGAGGTTCATGAAATGCAAACGCATATGTCCAAAGAACCCGAGGTAAGTAATTCTAACCTATTCATTCAACCTAGTACTATTTACAAGACCATGCGTGCCCATGGCACCGTGCTACTAATGTACTACAAAGAGTGTTTTAGTACATATTTTAGCGAGTTACAAGTACCAAGAGAAGTACAAGATGTCTTAGCCAGGTTCAACGATGTGTTTCCCGAGGAGATTCCAGCTGGCTTGCCTTCTATTCGAGGGATCGAACATCAAGTTGACTTAGTACCCGGTTCAGCTTTACCCAACAAAGCCGCTTACCGCATGAACCCGGAGGAAACAAAGGAACTTGAGAAGCAAGTAAATGAGCTGATGGACAAGGGCTACATACGGGAGAGCCTAAGCCCCTGTGCCATGCCGGTTCTACTGGTCCCAAAGAAGGACGACACATGGCGGATGTGTGTAGATTGCCACACCATCAACAACATCACCATCAAGTACCGCCACCCAATACTATTAGACGACATGTTAGATGAACTTAGTGGAGCCACCATCTTTTCCAAGGTTGATCTTAGAAGCGGATACCACCAAGTTCAAATGCGTGAGGGTGATGAATGGAAAACCACGTTCAAGATGAAGCAAGGTCTCTACGAGTGGCTAGTCATGCCATTCAGGTTAACCAATGCCCCAAGCACCTTCATACGTCTTATGAACCAGGTTCTAAGGTCTTTTATTAGTAGATTTGTGGTAGTATACTTTGACGATTACCTCGTCTATAGTAAGAGCTTAGCCGATCACATTACTCACTTAGAACTTGTTTTAAAAACACTTCGCAAGGAAGGCCTTTACGCTAACCTTAAGAAGTGCTCATTTTGTACTAACAAGCTTGTTTTCTTAGGCTTTGTAGTAAGCGAATAGGGCTTACATTAGATGAGGAGAAGATTAAAGCCATCCGAGAATGGCCTACACCAACATCAATCGGACATGTTAGAAGCTTTCACGGCTCAGCCTCCTTCTACTGCCGATTTGTCAAGGACTTTCTTTAGCACCGTCGCTGCTCCACTCACGGCTGTCATTAAGAAGAATGTTCCCTTTGCGTGGGGAGAGGCACAAGGAAACGCTTTCAAAGCCTTAAAGGAGAGCCTTACCCAATCACCGGTCTTAACTCTACCAGACTTTAAAGTTATTTTCGAAGTGGAGTGTGACGCTTCTGGCTTGGGAATAGGAGCAGTATTACAACATAAAGGGAGACCCGTGGCCTACTTCAGTGAGAAGCTAAGTGGAGCCACACTGAACTACCCTATCTATGACAAAGAGTTATATGCGCTAGTGAGAGCATTAGAAACATGGCATTACTTGTTCTCTAAGGAGTTCGTAATTCACACTGACCACGAGACGTTGAGGCATTTGAGAGGACAGGTATCTTTAAAGAGAAGGTACGCGAAATGGTTGGAGTTCATTGAGACGTTCCTGTACGCCATCAAGTATAAGAAGGGCAAAGAAAACCTTGTAGCCAATGCCTTATCACGGTGATACACATCGATCACTACTATGGAGACCAAGGTGTTAGGCTTTGAACACATCAAGAGCCTTTACAAGGAGGACCCGGACTTTAAAGAGAGCTATGAGGAGAATGGCAAAGGAGCTTATGGAGCTTATTACATCTTTGAAGGGTTTTAATTCAGAGATAAACGCTTGTGTATTCCCCAAGGATCACTAAAGGAGCTGCTGATTTAAGAAGCTCATGGTGGCGGGTTAATGGGACATTTCATAGAGAAAACACTTGCTGTTCTCACGGATCATTTCTTTTGGCCACATTTAAAGAAAGACGTAGAGAGGTTCTGCCCGAGAGCATCACATGTAGAAAGGCCATGTCCATGTTACATCCTTACGGTTTATACACACCTTTACCAATACCTAACGCCCCTTGGGTAGATGTGTCTATGGATTTTGTATTAGGATTACCCAAGATTCGTCATAAGTACTCGATATTCGTAGTGGTGGACCGGTTCTCTAAGATGGCCCACTTCATACCATGCTCTAAAACGAACGATGCTACTCAAACCACAGACTTATTCTTCAAATAAGTGGTCCGCTTACATTGTGTTCCCCGAACAATCGTATCTGATAGAGATGCCAAGTTCCTCAGTCACTTCTGGAGGACCCTTTGTAGGAAGATAGGAACAAAGCTGCTTTTTTCTACCAGATGCCAAGTTCCTCAGTCATTTCTGGACCCTTTGTAGGAAGATAGGAACAAAGCTGCTTTTTTCTACCACTTGTCATCCCCAAACGGATGGCCAAACAGAGGCGGTAAATCGTACCTTATCTACTTTACTTATAGCTACTCTTGGTAGTAATATGAAAACATGGTTAGATTGCATTCCATTTATTGAATTTGCTTATAATCATGTTACTCACTCAACTTATAAGTTGTCCCCTTTTGAAGTTGTTTACGAAATGAATCCTCTAACCCCGATGGACCTCACGCCTTTACCTCTGGTTGAGCAAGCTAACCTTGATGGGCTTAACCGCGGTGAATTCATAAAGAAGCTACATCAACAAGCCAAAGAAAACATCGAGAGAAAAATGCTAGAATACAAGAAAAACAAGGATAAAGGGCGCAAAGAGATCATTTTTGAACCAGGAGAGTGGGTCAGGTTGCATATGAGCCCATAACGGTTTCCCTAAAAACGAAGTTCTAAGCTAGCGCCAAGGGGAGATGGCCCTTTCAGGATTTTGGAGAGACTCAATAACAATGCCTGCAGACTGGAACTTCCAGGTGAGTACAATATTTCACACAGCTTAAATGTATCTGATCTATCCCATTTTGATGTAGGAGAAACGGTTTTGAGGGCAAAACCTTTTCGGCGTTGACACATAGTTCATTCATGTGGTATTAATGTTTTTTTTGGATAATGCATAATTTCTATTTGTTACTAACGTGTAGATATTATGAAGTAGAGTTTGTTGCAAGTGGGAAGATGGCAATTGATTTTTATGAACAATGGAACGGAAATTATGTTTCAGGAGGATTAGTTGTTTATGTATTGAGTGATTGGCGAGTACATGATGATGGTTAGTTCTATGTAAGACCTTAATTCTGTACTAATTTGAGTTATTCATACCCTTCAAATTTACCTATTTTTATAATCACTTTTTGCTTTCGCTATTAAAGATGAAGAAGGTATCTCTAGGTTGTGGTTTGATCTTCAAATCGATGAAGTTCATGAAATCAAGCATAACATGTATGTATATGTATCTATGTTTACTAATTAGTTATTTTCCACTCTTACTTTGACTAACAATTGTGAACCTAAATTTATGCAGAATTAATCAGGGAGAAGATAGTATTGTTGAAATAAGCGACGAAGATGATGATGATGATGGAGAGTAATGATTATGATAGGAAATTGCGATGAAGTATAATTTGAATTTATCTGTGTTATTGTTCTGTATGTTTTCTTCTTTCTTCTATGGTTCTTATTTTATCATGTTAGTATATTGTTGAACAACGTTATTTTTAATATTTATCGTTCTGAGTACTTATATTTGTGTTTAACCACAATCAATCTGAAATACTAACCTTTAAGTTTGATTATATCTGTCTGTCCGAATATATTTGTAATCTATGCATGGTTGAGCTTCTTTTCCCATTTGCAAATCTGTCCATACAAAGATAAGTCCAATAATTATATTCGGACATTACTATATATTGAAACAATGTACAACTATCATAATTTAACAAATCAACATTGTTGATCAATAAATATCATTGTTCTTCTTCTCTATTATTTTAATTCTCGTATGGATATTGGAAGATTGAATATGATTCTATCATTCAAATATAAATTTTGAAAAATTTGTCAAATCAAAATATTATTGGGCAGCAAAGAATCTGAAAAGTTACTGAGCAACAAATATTTTTCTAATTTACCGATGTAATTGTTTTGTCTTTTCCTATTTTTCTTTTTTCCAAACGTCACCTACAATTCTGACCCCAATTTAAATAGATTTATATGAATAGCATTGATAACAATACTACAATTCATTAAACAATAGTCTAGAATGCATTGCATCTAATCCCCTAATCTACATCTTATCTCAATATATATAGAAGATCAATTTCCCTACAAATAACAAACAAAGCATCATTTCTTCATTTCTATTTCTTATCAATAAAACCATGAATCCTATCTATGAAAAAGTCATCGATCTTCATCCATGGAAATCGGACGGGGTTATGCATGTTAAAGTTCATAGGAAATGGCAAACAATTGATCAAGACGGAGTTCAGTCTCTTCATTTCATTTTGGGTGATGAACGTGTAAGTAATTTATCATGCATTCTTGATTTTTTATGTAGATCGTTGTCTTTTCAATTTTCTCATTGAAGTATTGATACCATATTTTGACAAAATCTATGGTTATATCAACTGGGAGTGGTTGATACCATATTTTGACAAAAAAATGCAAGAAAGAGAGTGGAAAAAAATCTGCAACTTTACGGCCATCAGAGCTCCTAACCTTCAACGTCTAACTGAGACGGACAATGAACTCAGTTTTCTAGAGAATACAGAGGTTAAAAGATCTAAGTATGATAGTGAAGACCACTTCATGAATTTCAAAAGCTTTGATACTCTTTTCAACTAACATATACCCCTACATCTTCCAGTTGGTAAATACTTAAAACTCTTCCTATTCTATACTTAATAATGATTGTTGATGAAGTGGTTTTGTGTTATCCTAATCTCATTTCTACCTTAATATAGATGTTATTGGGAAAGTTGCTGATGTTGAGCATCTAGAGTTAGTCCATGATGATCTTTTTGGTCTGGAGTCTCCTAAACAAATATGTCATCTAAGGTTCACGATTGTTAATAACGAGTAAGGTTCTTATATGTTTTTTAATATATCATGGTTTTTATCGTTTTTAACCATGGTATAAGTCCTTTTTATTGAGTTTTTTTGTTCTTTTTAGAGTCCTAGTAGAGTCTTTGCTGATTATAGTATGTCTAGAGCATAATTAGAGATATTGTAGCTTTTTAGAGCATTGCAAATTGAAGCCACAAAGTGTGCAACTCGGAGAAGAAAGTATGCATTTGGGTGACCCTCGTCACCCATAAAGGAATGGTCGTGGCTGATTTATTAAAAAGTTGAAGATTATTTGCAGAATTGGCCCAGAAGTTTTTGTATTTGCAAAAAGACTCCAGATCGTGTTTTAGCTTGTATATTAGGTTTTCAGCCATTCTTTTGGCGGATATCTTGTATCTTATTCTTTTAAGAGAGCTTTAGATAGAGATTTGCAGCAGAGCTTTTGGAGAGACAAATCAGACTCCTTCAGAGCAGATTTCGAACTTCTTTATTTCTATTTCTTATTTCTTTTATGCAATCTATTTTTTTCATGATGGTTGTTTCATTCACCATGTCTGAGTAGTTTGTTAGTTAAGTTAGGGTTTTTCAAAGGTTGAAAAAGAGCTTGTAGAATTGCTAAACTATTAGGAAAATCCATTGGTTCTTCATTTGTGCTTGCATTCATATCGGTTTCTTAGATACATCATCTGGATTTCGAAACCCTAGGTTGTTTGATAGATGTGAGAGCATTATTAATAACCTGAACTAGTATTAGATGAGCAAAACGTCCTAGTGCAAAGAGATTTGACTTAGGAGTTTTGTGAACAATTGAACCTGATCATTACTGCATGTTTAGATTGTTAGGGTTTGCAAAGAGATTTGAAACTCTGTGATTTAGGCATAGTTAACTTCTGCAATGAGAATTGATTAGTTATACCTTTGCGATTAATGTTCAAGACGGTTTTAATTCATTCCTGATTGCATGCATTCTACACTCTCGGATTCAACCTGCGAATTGTCCTGACTTAGCGCCTTTAGCTTTCTGAACTTTAAGAACAAGCATAAAACGCCCACTTGCATTTTTTTTACGGTTTCACATTACATTCATTACTTATTGCTTAGCTTAATCTAAATCTACAAATCGCTAGTGTAGTTTACATACTCCTTTGGGATTCAATAACCCCTTATACCACGTCTGCTTTGCTGTGCACTTGGAGTAGTTTTTATTTGGGTAAAACATGAGCCCTATCAAGTTTATGGCGCTATTGCCGGGGAGTAATAGCTGCCTATCGATTTTTAGTATTAGGATTTTGTCTAAGTTTTAATTTTTGTACTAACTTCCTGTTTCTTTTCTTTGTGCTGGTTTCAAGTGTATGCCTAATCGTAGTACCAGAAGCAACAAATAGAAGGAGCTTGTGACCTTGAGCATCGACGAACTTGCTAAGTTGGAGAGGACCATCAGGAAAACTAAGAAACAGTCTACAATGGTTGCTCCACTAATTTTGGTTAAAGATGCAGAAGGTCATTTGGTTGACAGAGAGGGAAACAGGAGGAACGAAGAAGGGCATAAAATTGATCAAGATGGGAATATCATTGTTGAACAGCAGGTTCAACAAGTGGGACAAGACGCTGGAGTCCCTGTTGATGCTAAAAACGATGCTGGGCATTTCGTTCAGAGGACTCTAGGAGATTATAACAGACCTGATCAGTTATATGCCAATAGAGCTGCAATCCGCCCTCCTGCTTTCCTGAGGAATGATTTTGAGCTCAAGCCTGCTTATTATCAGCTGGTAGGACAGTATCATTTCCATGGCTTACCTCATGAGCATCCTATGGATCATATTGAAAAGTTTGAGGATTTGGCTTCAAGTGTCAAAGCTAATGGAGTTTGCAATGACTTCCTGTTCTGCAAGCTGTTCCCTTAACTAATTGGGAGGACACCAAGAATGCCTTTCTGAACAATTTCTATGATGATGCTAGATCAGAGGACCTGAGGACGAAAATTGCATCATTCTCTCAAGGTCCTACTGAAGCCTTTAAGGCTTCTTGGCTGAGATTTCAAGTCTTATCAAAGGGACTGTCCTCATCATGGTTTCAGTCAGGTGCAGCTGCTTGGGATTTTCTTCAGAGGCATTGACTGGAAGTATCAGATGGCGCTGGATCCAGCTAGTGCTGGAAACTTCAACACCAACAGACCAGAAGAAGCAATCAGATTGATTGAAAACTTAGCCTGCAGCAATAGCGCCAAGAATGCAGATTTTCAGAGAATGAAACAGGGTGGTTTGAATGAAGGAAACCAAATAGCTGAGGTTAAGGCTAAGTTAGACAGTATGCACAGTCTTCTGGTGGGAAAAAAATCAGGAAAATTAGCTGCAGAGGTGGAGACCTTCGAAAATCCTGAAGAGTTTGAGCAAAAGATGTTAACTTCATCAATGGAGGTTTTCAGAACCAAAAGTTTGGGAATCAGCAGTGGAACAGAGGATTTAATAGCAATAATCAGAAGAGCACCTTCCCAGAAAACCAGAATGGAACTGGTTATACTCCAATGCCACAGTTCCAGAAGACTGAAGTGGAGAAACCTTACCAAAACAGCTGGAATTATGGTTCTTCTTCCTACCAAACTGAACCTCCACAAGACAATAAGATGGAAGCTATGCTGGAGCAGATACTTGAAGGACAGCAGAAGATGACGGTGAACTTCAATGGCAAAATGGATTCGCTGTATCAAGCCCTGAATGAGAAAATTGAGAGTCTGAACTCTCATATGAAGAAGCTTGATGTGCAGGTTGCTCAAACTGCTGGAACTGTTCAAAGGCAAGAGGGATTCCTTCCTGGAAGGACTGATATCAATCCTAAGCACCAAGTTAATGCCATCACAGTTAGGAGTGAAAAGGAGATTGAAACAGTGCAGAAAAAGAGGCTAAGTGTAGAGCAAATCGTGCAACTGATGGAGTTTGAAGATGAAAAATTTGCAGTCTCAGAGTCCAGGGGTGTCGCTCGTCACCCACTTTACACAAACCCGACGCTCTAGGATCATCACAGGTCAGTGGCGAGCGTCACCACCCTGGTGACGGTCGTCACCCACCCCAAAACGAAGCTACTTCGCCTGAAACTGCAAATAATGGCCAGGAGCAAGCGTATAAACTCAAGATACCATTTCCTAAGCATCCTAGGAAGTCTAAACAGGAGATAGAAGAAGTCAGATGCAAAGCTATGATAGACAAGTTGATGCTTGATATCCCTCTTATTGATGCAGTCAAGCTTTCACCAGCTCTAAGAAGGTATGTAAAGAGAATGGTTGTGAATGGTATAAGTCCTGAGGAAGGAGCATTGCTTACCAGAGACATCAGTGCAATACTCTTGGGTACAGTTCCAAAGAAGAAGAAGAAGGTGCCTGTTTCTGAACAAGTCATCGCCATCATTCAAAGCAGAATTCCTGAGAAGCTTTCTGATCCTGGAATGTTTGTGCTTGATTGCTCAATCTCAGCAGGAAATTTTCCTTACTCTCTATGTAATCTAGGGTCAAGCATTAACCTGATGCCTTCCTCTGTTGCTGCTAGACTTGGAATGACTGATTTCAAGCCAGCTGGGATTTCTCTTATCCTAGCAGATCGATCCATTAGAACCCCAGAAGGCATCTTAGAGGATGTTCCTGTTAACATTAAAGGCTGCATGATTCCCACAGACTTTGTGGTTTTGATATATGCTGAAGAACCTAAAGATCCTCTTATTCTTGGAAGATCATTCTTGGCTACTGCTGGCGCCATCATTGATGTGAAAAATGGGAACATAAAGCTTGATTTGGGTGATGTTGTCATGAACTTTGACATGGATAAGTTAGGAGGGAGTTCTACCATTGATGGTCAGATCTTTTCTGTAAGGATTTTCAGAGATGAAAAGCCAGTCATGGAACATTCAGAAAACATTCCTACTGGCTATGTCACTGAATCTGATACAAGTGGGCAAGTGAACAAGATAGCTGTTCAAGAGGCAATATCTGAAACTTCTGCCAAAGCTGTTGGGTTTGAGGATTGCAGTGAGGATCATATCTTCATGACTAGGCTTGAAGAAGAGGTTCCCATCAATACCAAGTTGCTGGAGGAGGACGAGTTTGTGATGGAGGTAAGACTTGCAGAGCTGAACTGCGGGAAATCTGCAGAAACTCGAACTGCATGGTCAGTGACGACCATCACTGACCTGGTGACGCTCGTCACCAACCTGGACACAAAGGATCGACATGATCTTACAGCTACAAGTCCATCTGTTGTTGCCAAACCGAAAATTCAACATTCCACAACCCAGAAACCTGCAACCAAACAAAGGTATGCACTTCCTAGAACCAATTCCAAGCCTCCTAATCTCATCAACAAGAATTTAAAAGGTACAAAATCTGCTTCACACTTATGCAAGCAACGAGATTCTCGTAGAATGCTTGGTGTTTCTTTTGATGATTCTGCAGGAAAACGAAGTGTACCACCCACAGTCACAACCCACCCTGCTGATGTTCCTGACTTCCTTGGAAGAATTCATGCATCTACTGCTTATAAACCACCATGGATGTGGATACATTCTTATCCAAGGCATTCAATGCCACCTTCTGTTCCACCAGCTGTCGGAGCAGCATTCAAAGTCGAGCTAATGACTTTAAACAAGTGCTTAGTGGGTAAGTTTTTTTTGTACTTAGTTTCGTTTTCTATTACATAGCTAATAAAAAAAACCCCCAAAAACATGAGAAAAATCGAAAAACAAAGAGTCCATTTGTTCAGTTTGCTTGGATGATGTCTTGTGAACTTGTTAAGACATGGATTATGCTTTGTTTGGATGTTTTTGATGTTTGTTTTGAGTGCTACAACAGTCTAACTCCGGAGTACACATGATGACACAATGTTTAAGCATCCAACTTGATGATTCTGAAGTATCAGACCTGGTGACGCTCGTCACCCGTTACTTCGTGAGGTACCACTTTTTCAACTCGGTTTTACAAGTTCTCATGCTTCTTTTTTACCTCGCGTTGGTTACTGACGTTGTGTGCTTTGTGTCATGTTTTTAGAGTCATAAAGTTGAGTCAAAAACCTGTTTTTATAGAGTCAAAATTTTGAAACTGTCAGTTTTTCTTGGAACTAACCACAGGACGTTGATACTTATAGGAACCATTGCCACAGTAGTTGATTACAAGTCTTATTAAGTTGAAAATCATAGGTAGATCAGTCTAGCAATGAAGGTTTAAGTTCTTAGAGAATCTGGAAAATCTGCTGTTAGCTCCACCTTAATGATATTTAAACTTCTTATCTTATGGCTTGATCTCATTGATCTTGATTCTCTCTTTCAACACTGACAAGTATGTTTAGATGCAGTCTCTCTTTGATCTTCTTTGATATAGCTTTAAGAGTTTGAGTCAAAAGAATGGTGCATTCATGACCTTGTCTCCTCACAAGGAACAACAGTAATGAACACACTCAAGAACCTATCTCCTCACAAGGAACACAAGTATTGAGTAGCACCATGTCTTAGACTGTAAAAAATGAGAAAAGAGTTGAAAAATCGAAAAAATCAGAATAAAAAAGATCAAGGGAAGAGAAAATAGGAGAGATGTGTTGAGATTGCTTTGTACAGTTGTTTAAGAAGGGAAAAGAATCTGTAAGTGATTGAGATGATAAAACCTTGATGAGATTTCACACTTAGATAAAAATAAGGAGTTAGCAGCAGAGATTTCGGATTATTTGGACTGGACTTGAGAGATTTTCTAAGCTTGTGATGATTAGACTGAAATTTGATCTTGTGTTGACTCTCTGGTATGTGGATTCGAAAGTGTTAACCGATGTGGTGTTCCTGACTTTTAGCCGACTGTTTCTTGTTTTCAAACCTCGACCCTGTTCTCTGTCTGATGTTTGCTTGAGGGCAAGCAAAAGGTCTGGGGGAGTTGATATATCATTGTTTTTAACCATGGTATAAGTCCTTTTTATTGAGTCTTTTTGTTCTTTTTAGAGTCCTAGTAGAGTCTTTGCAGGTTATAGCATGTCTGGAGCATAATTAGAGATATTGAAGATTTTTGGAGCATTGCAAAATGAAGCCATGAAGTGTGCAACTCGGAGAAGAAAGTATGCATTTGGGTGACGCTCGTCACCCATAAAGGAAGGGTCGTGGCTGATTTATTAAAAGGTTGAAGATTATTTGCAGAATTGGCCCGGAAGTTCTAGTATTTGCAAAAAGGCCTCAGATCGTGTTTTAGCTTGTATATTAGGTTTTTCAGCCATTCTTTTGGCGGATATCTTGTATCTTATTCTTTTAAGAGAGCTATAGAGAGAGATTTGTAGCAGAGCTTTTGGAGAGACAAATCAGACTCCTTCAGAGCAGATTTCGAACTCCTTTATTTCTATTTCTTATTTTTTTTATGCAATCTATTCTTTTCATGATGTTTGTTTCATTCACCATGTCTGAGTAGTTTGTTAGTTAAGTTAGGGCTTTTCAAAGGTTGAAGAAGAGTTTGTAGAATTGCTAAACTATTAGGAAAATCCATTGGTTATTCATCTGTGCTTGCATTCATATCGGTTTCTTAGACACATCATCTGGATTTCGAAACCCTAGGTTGTTTGGTAGATGTGAGAGCATTATTAATCACCTGAACTAGTATTAGATGAGCAAAATGCCTTAGTGCAAAGAGATTTGGCTTAGGAGTTTTGTGAACAATTGAACCTGATCATTACTGCATGTTTAGATTGTTAGGGTTTGCAAAGAGTTTTGAAACTCTGTGATTTAGGCATAGTTAACTTCTGCAATGAGAATTGATTAGTTATACCTTTGCGATTCATATTCAAGACGGTTTTAATTCATTCCTGATTGCATGCATTCTACACTCTCGGATTCAACCTGCGAATTATCCTGACTTAGCGCCTTTAGCTTTCTGAACTTTAAGAACAAGCATAAAACGGCCACTTATATTTTTTTTACGGTTTCACATTACATTCATTACTTATTGCTTAGCTTAATCTAAATCTACAAATCGCTAGTGTAGTTTACATACTCCCTTGGGATTCGATAACCCCTTATACTACGACTGCTTTGTTGTGCACTTGCAGTAGTTTTTATTTGGGTAAAACCTGAACCCTATCATTTTTGATATTTTTGGTTGATCTATAAATTTGTTTATTATTATGTATTTGTTATCTAAATAGTGATGAGCATATACAATGTGTGGCATTTGGGAAATCGGCTGAGGATTTTAATCAACATTGGTTATGTCTCAACGTCAGTAAATCTGTTTGTGTTTTATCTGATTGGTGTCCTAGGACTATTGACGGTAAATTTTCACCGTATTTAAGATTTACAAATTTTTAGATATACCAAGTTTCATGAAACTGAGAGACAAGTTATTATCATGTTGATTTATATAGGAAATGCACAATTGCAGGATGATAAAGGTGTTTTTCGGTTTTACTTTGATATAGATATGAATGAGGTCTTTGAATTCAAAGAAAACATGTAAGTTGATAACAAAATTGTCGCATGATTGTATCGATATGGATTTTTATTAATATTAGATACTTATGCTTCTATGTTGTCTCTACTTGAACATCAGGCCAAACACACCTATTGATATTGATTGAAAGAGGAGAAGACTAGAAGAACTACTGTTGGAGTCCGATCTATGTTCAAAGATTTTTTTTTATGGGTGATTTTATTTTTGAAGATAATGGATTTTGTTCTTTAGTTTACTGTTTTCATTTATAGTTGATTTCTTGGGTTTTTTTATAAGCATCCTGAAGGTTTATTTCGGATTTGTACTTAACTATTCGTATATATCTTATCATTTTAATCGTACTTTATAGTTGTTCTATTTTTATGTACCAGTTTGAAAAATTTTGGACATGATATCATGGTAATACGAGAACTTTGTATGAAAACCAGTATTAGGCTTTTTTAAAATAAAATAATATATATATGCTATTTGTGATATATTGCATTCTGTAATAAATATGGAAGTTAATTTTCGGAATGAAAGATATTAAATTTAAAATGAATGATTTGTTCTATTAATTAGGTAACTAATAGATAATATCTTATTCAAAAATATCCATTAGACTAGATCGTGTAATTATTTCGTAAAATTCTGTTTTGTTTTGGATATTAATTGATTATAGTTGTGATATGATATACAGAGAATATTTGATCAACCTTAACTTTCAAACCTAATCCCTTCTAATATATATAGTCAGTCTTCAAGATCTTAAAATGCATTATTTCTAACGAAAACACAGAGTAGAAAAAAGATTTCGACTGCTATGGGTATTTCAAACATGATAACGTACCTTAAAGATCTTAAACTTTTCAAATCAGGTTGGCGTGTGCAGGTTAAAGTGTTGCATTCCTGGAAGCAATACTCGGTTCCACAAGGAGATTCACTGGAGATGATCCTGGCAGATGAATCAGTAAGTTTCATATTACACCATTCTATTTACATATTTTATATTATATCTTATAACTATATTATCTATTGTAGGGTGTAAAAATTCATGCGTCGTATAAAAAAACTTTCTCGACATACCTACAGAAGGAACTTCCGGTTGAAGAGTGGAGAATTATCTAAAAAGTCTGCTCACTTTTTTACCAATGAAATAGTCGATGGATGGCTGGGATAGCAGAGCCGGATGGACCATATCCGAGAGAAAATGGTCCAGTCAGTGAGAAATGGGATTAATCCGAGTGAGAGTGGGGTTAGTCCGAGTGAGACTGGACTGTGTCCGAGAGAAAAACAAAGTCTCTGAGGGAAAAATGAAAAGTAGCCGAGGAAATGAGAATATCCGGGTGAAAAATAGAAAATGGTCGGACATAAGGAAAATAACTCGGATAAGGGTGGTTTATCCGAGAGAAAATGAAATTGTCCAAGAGAAAGTGGACTGGGTCGTGGGCCAAGGATGTTAGGTCGGCTTATACGCGGTTATCACGCGGATGGTAGAGTTTGGTATGGGTGATAGCCGAGAAAATCTAATCGGATCGGGATAAATCCTACTGTAACCGGGAAACATCGTTTTAGTCCGAGTTACTTAGGGTTTTGCAAGTATATAAGGAGTTTTTGAGACTTAGCTCGAGGGTGTTGCATTTATTGAGATAGATAAAGCAAAGAGAGAGTTTAGTCGAGAGAAAACCCTAGAAAATAGAGTTTATCCCGAGGATAACTGGGAGAGATTGAAGGATCGCCGTACGGATCTGACCATCGCCGAGATAAACTAGTAAGCGATCGGATATTTCCTACAGATCTGACCATCTCCCAGATTGAAGGATCGCCGTACGGATGTGTCAAGTTTTCACCGGATAACCTCGAGCTAATAGCCTTGTTTTGTGGGGTTTCTGAGGGAAAATAGAGTTTGGCTCGGAGAAAGGTGAACAGATCGAGAGATAGCCGAAGGAAAAGGGATCGGATCGTACCGAGAGCCGAGAGATTCCTAAGGTTTTTGGATATCTTCGTTTCCACACGGATTTCATCGGGATTTCTTCTGAACAATCTGTTTCCAACCTTGACTAAGGTGAGTGCGTGACTGTGGTTAATATTTTGGATCGTTGGATTGCTAGGGTTTGATGTTTTGCATGTTTGATTGTGTGATTTGCATGTTTAGTTGTTAGCGTGTGTTAAATGATTCTATACTTTGACATTATGAGGTGTTAACCGTGGCATAGATGATGTCTAGCTAACATCAGGGTAATCCGGATCATGTACTAGCTTATGAGATGTGGGATTTTCGTTGAAGTAGACATGACTCTTAAAAAGGGATTGATCTTGGGTGGTTAGGTTAGATGATCATGGTCGTTTGATATATGTTATGTCTACTACGAATTGATTGTGTGGGATGTTGAATCCGATAATATGAATGAGTGAATGGTACTGACCAAGGTGTTACGGGATGACTGTACTCACTAAGTATTTATCAAATACTTATGCATCTCTTCTTGAGTGTGCAGGATATAAGCAGTAAGTGGAGTGCGACCGGCGGTAGTGATGAACATGGATGGATCGGGGATTGGGTGTTTTATGAGTTAAGACGTGTGTTTTGTCTTATGGCTTTGGTGTTTGACCATTTAGGTTGCTAGATGATCAGTTGTATTCATTAGCGAACCGTTGTGATTTGTTTATGAGAACCCTGAATCTTGTTTAAGTGCTTTATTCAAGTTTAATGGAATGAAGTGAAGTTGCTTTGAATCCGCTGTGTATTGATGAATGAAAAGAAAAAATTTTAAAATTTGGCTAAGTATAGACCGAACTGTTAGGATGTAGTGAAGGCACGGCTGTGGTTTAGTTAGCCGGGTCGGGCTTCCACAGTAATGCTCTGATAGAAATACCATAAGAGTTTATTACGGATGCCAATGATCCTATTAAAGCAATCAACAGAGAGGTCAATGGAGACATTTCGTCTTTACAAGAGGAGAAGGATCCTAAATTCTTTCAAGAGAGAGCTATTCTTTATCCTACAAATGATGATGTTTGTCGAATTAACGATCATATGCTAGATAAGTTGTCAGGTTAGTAACATCATTTATTTATTTTTGTGTATTATAAGAGAATTTTTTTTATACGAAAATTATTTTCTAACAGAATGTTAAACTTTGTTTAGGAGAGGAAATAGTCTACCTAAGTGCTGATTCAATTGAACCTGATACGATCCTCAAAGGTTGAGGTTCGTTTTGGCGGAAGATGGAGGCTGAAAGCTGGACTAAAGTCACTCTCTTTCAACCGGTTGGATGGAGGATGAACGAAGTGGAAAGATGGCGCTTGTTCAAGGGACTAAGGTCACTCCTCTAGAAGGCTGGTCGATGATGATGAGTAGAAGGTGGATCGATGGTCGCCACAAAGCCTGATGGAAGGAGGCAATGATGAGACAAAGTTAAATTGGGCAGAAATCACAAATGCTTAGAAAAACTGAAAAAGAGAGAACTCTTAGAAAAATGCTTGATCTTTATTGATTGTGTGAAAAATACAAGGCTGTGAGGGGACTTTATATAGAGTCCAAACAGCTATGCCCTTCTAGGGGTCTTTGAAGCAAATTACAATAAATACAGCTAAATTAAAGGGATTGAAATGGCTAACAATTGCCTTATCTAATGGAAATTGAAAATTAAAATAAATGCAAAGGAGATCAAGACAAACAAAAAAAGTTAGTCAAACAATATAATGAATTCAGTCTTACCTTTGAACTGATTTGTAGGGATTTGTTTGACTTGCTGGAGGGGATGAACCTGGACGCCTTTAGGTTGGAAGAATGGTGAATAAGGAGACTTCAGGCCCATACTTGATAAGTGGCCATTCTTCTATGTTGCTTCTTGGACCGTCCTTGATGAAATTATCCTCTTCTTGATATGGTTTGGCTTGCACTTCGGTTGGACCTTGATCTTGGGAAATGGTCAACTTCGTCAGCTGCTCGGTTATATCCCGAACCTCGCGATCTGCAAGTAATGTCTCTACAGCTTGGTTGAAGTTCTCCCTAAGCCTTTTAGCTCCTGCTCTAGTCAAGGGTGGGACGTTCATAGCTGGAACAAGGGTGGTTGGCGGAATGCTGGTACTTGGGATCACATCATCCTCTACCTCTTGTAAAGGTTATGTCCTCAGAACTGTTTCATCTGCATCATAAGGAGATAAGTCAGATACATTAAAGGTTGTGGAAATGTTAAACTCACCTGGAAGATCAATCTGGTAGGCGTTGTCATTGATCTTTTTAACCATTTTGAATGGTCCGTCTCCTCTGGGTGCTAGCTTGGACTTCCTTTGGTGTGGAAACCTTTCGGTTCTCATGTGTAGCTAGACCCAATCTCCTGGTGCAAAGCTGACTTCCTTACGACCCTTGTTCACACGTTTTGTGGTCTGCTCGTTTCTCTTCTCCATGTGCTCCTTGGCCTTTTGGTGTAGCTTCTTAACAAACTCGGCCTTGGCTTCACCGTCTTGGCTGATTTGTTCCTTATGTGGTAATGGCACGAAATCCAAAGGAGTGCTAGGCTTAAAACCGTACACAAGCTCAAAAGGGGAGAATTTAGTAGTAGAGTGTGGTGTGCGGTTATAAGCAAATTCAATGAAAGGAAGACACGCAAGCCAATTTTGTAAGTTGTTACCGACTGTGGCCCTTAAGAGGGTGGATAGGGTGCGGTTCACGACTTCAGTCTGTCCATCCGTCTGGGGGTGGCAAGTGGTAGAAAAGAGAAGCTTAGTCCCAAGCTTTCTCCACAAAGTCTTCCAGAAGTGGCTTAGGAACTTGGTGTCCCGGTCTGAGACGATAGTCCTTGGCAATCCGTGAATTCTGACAATCTCCCTGAAAAACAGAACAGCAATCTGGGTTGCGTCGTTGGTCTTGTTGCAAGGGATGAAGTGTGCCATCTTGGAGAACCGGTCTACTACCACAAATATGGAGTCCTTGTATCTTATCTTAGGCATTCCTAAAACAAAATCCATAGACACATCTACCCAAGGTATGTTAGGAATTGGTAAGGGAATATAAAGTCCATGAGGGTGCAACGTGGATTTTGCCTTTAGGCAGATGATGCATTTGGAGCAGAATCATTCCACATCTCTTTTCAGGTGTGGCCAGTAGAAGTGCTCATCAACAATGCTTTTGGTCTTTTGCATTCCAAAGTGTCCCATAAGGCCGCCTCCATGGGCCTCCCTAAGGATCAACTCTCGCATCGAGCTCTGCGGAATGCATAATCTTTTGTCCCTGAAAAGAAAACCATCATGTATATAGTGAGGACCAATAGCACCTTTTGTACACTGCTGGTAGAGCTCTCCAAAGTCTGGGTCGTTGCCATATAATTCCTTGAGATGCTCAAAACCCATGATCTTGGCCTCCATGGTTGAAATCAGGGCATGCCTCCGGGATAAGGCATCAGCTACAATATTCTCCTTGTCCTTCTTGTACTTGACCACGTATGGGAAGGTCTCCACAAACTCGAGCCATTTTGCATGTCATTTCTTCAGTGTGGTCTGGCCCCTTAGGTATTTGAGCGTTTCATGGTCGGTATGGATGACAAACTCCTTAGAAAGAAGGTAGCGCTGCCATGTCTCCAAAGACCTTACTAGGGCGTAGAGCTCCTTTTCATAGGTGGGATAGTTGAGTGCAGCTCCATTCAGTTTCTCACTGAAGAAGGCAACCGGTTTCCCTCCTTGAGTTAGGACAGCCCCAATACCTATACCTGAAGCATCACATTCAACTTCAAAATTTTTGTCAAAGTTAGGTAAAACTAAGACAGGTGCATGGGTAAGGCTATCTTTAAGCTTTTGAAAAGTTTCTTCCTGTTTTGGCCCCCAAGTGAAAGCAACATCCTTCTTGATCACTACAGTTAAAGGGGTAGCAATGGTACTGAAGTCTTTGACAAAACGCCGGTAAAAGCTTGCTAGGCCGTGAAAACTCCGAACATGACCAATGGTGGTTGGCGTGGGCCAGTCTTGTATGGCTTTGATTTTTTCTTCATCCACTTTTAGACCCTGTGAACTAACAACAAAGCCTAAAAATACCAATTGATCAGTGCAGAAAACACATTTCTTGAGATTAGCATAGAGTTGTTCTAGCCTTAAAGTTTCTAAAACTTTCTCAAGATGATTAAGGTGTTCATCCAAGCTAGTGCTGTATACTAGAATATCATCAAAATACACAACAACAAACTTACAGATGTAGGCTCTTAGAACGTGGTTCATGAGCCTCATGAAGGTGCTTGGTGCATTGGTGAGGCCAAACGGCATGACCAGTCACTCATATAGACCTCTCTTGGTCTTGAATGCTGTCTTCCACTCATCACCTTCCTTCATTCTGACTTGGTGGTAACCACTCTTCAGGTCTATCTTTGAAAAGATGGAAAATTTTTGCTTATTATCCCTCCTGCTGATTCTTTTTCCCCGCTTTCTTTTCTACAACCTAATACTTTACTTTCCTTGTACAACCATCTGATGACTTAGCGGATCTTATTACTACAGAATCCCTTTGAACAAAGCACCACTGAGCTCATCCAACATGTCATCCAATCTTGGAATGGGATGCCGGTATTTGACGGTAATGTTGTTGATGGCCCTGCAATCTACACACATTCTCCATGTGCCATCTTTCTTGGGTACCAATAAGACTGGTACTGCACACGGACTAAGGCTCTCACGGATATAGCCTTTGATCATCAGGTCTTGAACTTGCTTCTCTAGTTCCTTAGCCTCCTCGGGATTGACTCTATAGGCTGGTCGGTTGGGTAGTGGGGCTCCGGGTACAAGGTCAACCTGATGCTCAATTCCTCGGATAGGTGGTAATCCAGTGGGAATGTCTTCAGGGAAAACGTCCTTGAAGTCCTCTAACAGCTTAAGTACTTCTTCTGGTTGCTTGTCCTCTTCGGGTCCTGAAAAAACCCTTCTCTAAAGACCATTAGTTGCACCTGCTCTTTCATTTCTAATGATTTAATAACTTTGCCAGGTGAAACATATATATTGGTCTTACTTACCTCAGTTCCTCTTGACATTGCCTTTTGCAGTTCATGTACTTCTTGAGGGGTGAGGGGGGCTAGGTTATGCCTTCGTTTGTTATGGATGAAGCTGTAGTAGTTAGTCCGCCCATTATGCATGGTCTCTTTGTCAAATTGCCACGGCCTCCCTAGTAAGAGATGTCCGACTTGGATGGGAACAACGTCACACACTACGGTGTATGTGTACTTGCCTATTTGGAATGGTACCGTGACTTGTTCAGCTATCTTGAGCTCGGTTTCATCGTTGAGCCATCTCGGCTTGTAAGGATGAGGATGCTTGGTCTTTTCTAGCCCTAGCTTATCAACCAAATACTTGCTAGCCACATTAGTACAAGAACCACCATCAATAATTAAACTACATACCTTGGAGTTTATGGTGCATCTAGAGTGAAAGATGTTTTCCCTCTGGATTGTCTCAGCTTCAAAGAGTGCACTAAGAGCTCTCCTAACAACAAGTATTTCTCCTACTTCAGGATAGTTGATAATATCATCATCGGAGTGTTCTAACTCTCCTGCTTCTCCTTCATCTTGGGACTCATACTCTCCATTTGCTTTGAGAATCATGATCCTTTGATTGGGACAATCTCTTGCATAGTGTCCCTTTCCTTTACATTTAAAACAAGAAAGGTCACGAGTTCTAGTAATTGGTTGAGTTTGGGACTTACCTTGCTCTGGTTTGAAGGCTGGCTTCTTGAACCTGGAATCTGTCTCAATAGACTTCCTTTTGTCTAGGTCGCACTGAGGAGTCCAAGGGGTCTTGGTCCGGTTGGGGGAGGCTGTCTTCCTCTTGATATGTTGCTCAGCTTGGATGGCTAAGTGCAGAAGCTCCTCCAAGTCATGGTACCGTTGCCTTTCCACTTTTCTAGCAATCCTATCTTGCAGGCCATCCAGAAACTGCGCCATTTGAGTTTCTGGTGTATCCTCAACTTCTAGTCTATTTTTAAGACTTTCGAACTCTTCAAAATACTCTTCCACCGATTTGCTCCCTTGAGACAATTTGCAGAATTTCCTTTGTATATCCCGGTGGTAATGAGCTGGGACATATCTCTTCCTTTGGCTGAACCGCATATCCCTCCAGGTATTGATCTGGGGGTGTTGATGTCTTCGCCGGTCTGAAACATCTCTGTCCCACCAAGCAAGAGCATTATCAGTAAGTTGGGCAGCAGCAAGTGATACTTTTCTTACCTCGGAATATTGGTAGTATTCGAAGATGTGTTCCATTCGCCTCTCCCAATCAAGGTAGGCATCTGGGTTGATCTTCCCAGCAAAAGTTGGGGCAGTCAACTTGATATCTCTGCTTCCTCCTCGATCATAGTCATTGCTTCGGTTTCTATCCCGTTGTGGTGGGTCTTGGCGGTTGTGGATCCCATTAGGATCGGGTGGTACTTGATGTTGGGGAGGGGGCTCATCTTCTAGATCAGGCATGCTCTCTTCGTCTTCTTCACGTTCCCTTTGATTCTGAGCACCTTGGGCACGATTCCTGCGTGGTCGCTGGTCATACCGATCCATGCGAGTGCCAAGGAGTTCCATAGAAGCTTGCAGATTGGCAAGAACTTGGGCAATGTCGGTTAAGGTTGGAGCGTCTCCCATTGCTTGTTCCAGTTGGTACCTGAAATAAATAAACAAAGTGTATGAATGTATTCTAAAGAAATAAGAATAAAGAAATAGAATAGGCTTTGACCAACAGTTTATATATATATATATATATTATATATATATATATTTTTTTTTTAAATAGGAATTTGGAAAGCTAATAAACAGAAAATGTTTTTGTGCTTTTAGTTTTATGAATCAAACAGAAACAAGACAAGAACAATAAGAACAAGTTTGAAAACTTTTTTTTTTTTTAAATCAAGAACGAAGAACAATAAGAACAAGTTGAAAACTTTTTTTTTTGAGTTTTTCTGGAAAAATGAAGAACACAAACGAAAATACAAAGATAAAGGATAGATAAAACCTGGGTTTAGGAGCTTTTGAGCTCTGATACCAGATGATACGATCCTCAAAGGTTGAGGTTCGTTTTGGCGGAAGATGGAAGCTGAAAAGCTGGACTAAAATCACTCTCTTTCAACCGGTCGGATGGAGGATGAATGAAGTGGAAAGATGGCGCCTGTTCAAGGGACTAAGGTCACTCCTCTAGAAGGCTGGTCGGATGATGATGAGTAGAAGGTGGATCGATGGTCGCCACAAAGCCTGATGGAAGGAGGCAATGATGAGACAAAGTTAAACTGGACAGAAATCACAAATGCCTAGAAAAACTGAAAAAGAGAGAACTCTTAGAAAAATGCTTGATCTTTATTGATTGTATGAAAAATACAAGGCTGTGAGGGGACTTTATATAGAGTCCAAACAGCTATGCCATTCTAAGGGCCTTTGAAGCAAATTACAATAAATGCAGCTAAATTAAAGGGATTGAAATGGCTAACAATTGCCTTATCTAATAGAAATTGAAAATTAAAATAAATGCAAAGGAGATCAAGACAAACAAAGAAAGTTAGTCAAACAATATAATGAATTCAGTCTTACCTTTGAACTGATTTGTAGGGAATTGTTTGACTTGTTGGAGGGGATGAACCTGGACGCCTTTAGGTTGGAAGAATGGTGAATAAGGAGACTTCAGGCCCATACTTGATAAGTGGCCATTCTTCTATGTTGCTTCTTGGACCGTCCTTGATGAAATGATCCTCTTCTTGATATGGTTTGGCTTGCACTTCGGTTGGACCTTGATCTTGGGAAATGGTCAACTTCGTCAGCTGCTCGGTTATATCCCGAACCCTGCGATCTGCAAGTAATGTCTCTACTGCTTGTTTGAAGTTCTTCCTAAGCCTCTTAGCTCCTGCTCTAGTCAAGGGTGGGACGTTCATAGCTGAAACAAGGGTGGTTGGCGGAATGCTGGTACTTGGGATCACATCAGATCCTACGGATATAAGCTATGCCGGTAACAAAGCCTTAACTCCTGAATTTTTAAACACTGTTAAAGCTTCTGGACTACCCAACCATAGTTTGAGGTTAAAGATTGGCTGTCCTGTGATGTTGTTAAGAAATATTGATCCTATGGGAGGATTAATGAATGGTACGAGACTGCAGATTACACAGATGACAGATTATATGGTTGAAGCTAGAGTTATAACAGGTGTAAAAGTTAGTACTAAAGTTTTTATTCTTAGGTTGTTGATAACACCATCCGATGTTAGACTACCCTTCAAGATGCGTAGAAGAAAGTTGCCAATTGTTGTTGCTTTTGTTATAACTATTAATAAGAGCCAGGGCCAATTGTTATCAACAGTTGGAATTTTTTTACCTAAGCCAGTGTTTTCACATGGTCAGCTCTATGTGGCAATTTCTAGAGTCACATCTAAGAGTGGTTTGAAAATCCTAATTATTGATGGAGACGGGAAGCCACAGAAGAAAACAATGAATATGGTGTTCTAAGAGATTTTTCAAGACCTTTGATATACAATATTTAGCGATCTTCTATTTAGCGTATTCAGGTAACACTACAAAGAAGGTGTTGGTTTTGTTTTTATCTTATATCTTTAGACTTAATGCAATGATTTGGTTTCTATCTTATACTTATTTGTTTTCCTGTCATGTTATTATGCTTAAGATCGATATGTTCATTAAGATTCATAGTTGCGCTATAGCAGAAGAATTAAATACACAAACTCATCTTATTTTAGAGATTTATATCGTTAATATGTAGAATGTACAACTCATTATTTGTCAATGAGTGATGGAAAATGTGACATTATGTTACTTTCATACTTTTCCAGACGAACATTACTATTACTTTTCCTTTTCTTCTTAGGAATTGAGAACCAAACAAAAATTTTGGAGTTTTTTATGCTAACAGATATATTATCTACCAATATGTTATCAACTAAGATAAAATGATTTTACTTTTTCGATAGGAAAGTTATTTAGGCAGAGAACATATATGTAGCTTTATAGTTTACCTTTGATTGCTCCTGTCATATGATCCGTGGGCCAATTTTTTCCACCAACTCACACGTTTATGCATCTGAAAGTCTCCTGATATTATATCTAGAGCCATTAATGACGTCTTTTCAATAATCATTCAGTGAGAGTTTAAAATTTGAATTTAAGATGCATCTTTTTGATATTATTGAAAACCCTAATTTTTACATGCTCTATAAATAATACTCATACCTAAAGTGATTTTATCACCGGAAACCCGTTACTTCTTTTCTCTGACTTTTAAACCGTCAATTTTAGATTTCAGTTAAGAATTGATCTTTTGTTTCATAATATCAAGGATCTAAATCAGTGGAGATCTAACTGGCACATCCATGTCATGATTTTTAAGTGTGGGGAATCTCATTCTCAAGATGAAACAGAAGTGTTAAACTTCATCTTCGTCAATAAAGAGATATATTTTATTACATCCTATTCGATATTGTAGTCTTCTTTTAGTCATATGTTTGTCTAATGTACAGTTCAATAAAATTTCGTAGGCTGATAAAATTCATGCTATATGTGATGATCTCCAGAACCAGCCTTATTACAGAACGAAACTAACTGTTGGAAAATGGTTTAAGTTGCATCATTTTATGGTATTTGTAAGTGAGGCAGTTAATCGTTTGGTCGACTGTATGTGGAAAATTTGTCTTCTCTGACACACCCCCACAAGCAGTAACCGTGTATGGTGATGGGATTGGGCCGCTGGTTGTTCAACTCTCTCGGCTTACAGTCGATGGATGGGCTATGGAAGGAAGTGGATCGAGATGGGGACCAAACAAAGAGCCGTACAACTCTATTTGCAAGGTCTAGTAAGTGAGATGGATAGAGCAATGGAATGATAGTCGCCACAAGGTTCTATGGAAGGGAAACCTTGATAAGACAAAGAACTCTTCAAGCAATGAATCGCACAAAGCTTTAGAGAACAAGAGATTGGTACTTAGCCAAAAAGTTCGTTCTTTATTGATATGTTAAAAAGATACACGGCTGTGAGGGGACTTTATAAACAGTCCGGACAGCTTTGCCCTTCTAGGGGACGTGAAACAGATTACAAAACCCTTAAGTTAAACTACTTGGCTAACAATGCCTTAAAATGAAAATGTAAATAAAATGTGGCCAACATGCGTTATACTAATGTTTAAATGAAATAAAAGCTGAACGAAAACAACCAAAGAAGGGTTTTATTAGTTGAATAAACCATATTGAAATAAGAACGCTGACTTACCTCGGTTTAGGTGGTTTAGAAGCATTTTCACTTAAGTAGCGTAATGTTAAATAAGGAAACTCCTTTGCTAGCATGAATCATTGGCCATCCGTGTGTATAAGCTATGCTTTTGATGTGAGGATCGTTGATGATGTTTAAGCCGTCTCCTTGCTCGTTGGGAAGGCCTTCCTTGTTTCGGGAGTCTTCTTGCTCGTTGGGAATGCCTACCTTGTTTTGGGAGTCTTCTTGCTCGTTGGGAATGCCTTCCTTGTTTAGGGAGTTAGGAATGCCTTCCTCATTTAGACGTGCCCTTACCATAGCTGCTTCTTTGGCGATGCTCAGTTGGCTAAGTTGAGTAGTGACATCTTCTAAGTGTTGGGAGGTGATCAGCGTCTCTACTGCTTGGTTGAAGCTCTCAGCTAAGTCTTTAGTTCCTGATCTTGTTCTTGGAGCTTGCCTCATTGTAGGAACATCAGATTCCGCCTCTAAGTTTGTATCATCCTCTCCTCCTTGGAAAAGTTCTGTCCTTAGAACTGATTCCCCTACATCAAACGGTAACAAGTCAGATATATTGAAAGTGTTTGAAATGTTAAACTCACCTGGAAGCTCGATCTGATATGCATTGTCATTGATCTTTTTAAGGACTTTGAATGGGCCATCTCCACGTGGTAAGAGCTTAGACTTCCTTTGAACTGGAAACCTCTCGGTTCTCATGTGCAGCCAAACCCAATCGCCAGGCTCAAATGTAACTTCTCTGCGCCCTTTGTCAGCATTCTTCTTGTAATGCTCGTTCCTCTTCTCTATGTTCTCCTTAACCTTCTTGAACATGGTTTTCATCAGCTCGGCTTTGCTAACTCCATCTTGACTCACTTGTTGCACCGGCGGTAAAGGAGTAAGATCTAAAGGAGCAAAGGGTCTAAAACCATAGACAATCTCAAAGGGTGAAAGCTTAGTAGCCGAGTGGGGTACTCTATTGTAAGCAAACTCAATGAAAGGTAAACAGTCTAGCCAATTATTTAAAATTTTACCAACCGTAGCCCTTAATAGGGTGGAGAGTGTACGGTTGACTGCTTCAGTCTATCCATCAGATTGTGGGTGGCAAGTTGTTGAGAATAGAAGCTTAGTTCCAAGCTTTCTCCAAACGGTTCTCCAAAAATGGCTCAAGAACTTGGTGTCTCGGTCAGAAACAATGGTTCTTGGAAGTCCATGAATCCTCACCACCTCTTTAAAGAACAAATCAGCAATCTGAGTAGCATCATTAGTCTTGGCACATGGAATGAAGTGCGCCATTTTAGAGAAACAGTCCACCACTACAAAGATTGAATCCTTGTTTCTGATCTTGGGTAAGCCTAAAACAAAATCCATAGAAATGTCTACCCATTGTAGGTCAGGTATAGGTAAAGGAATGTATAAACCGTGGGGATGCAACCTGGATTTTTCCTTTAAGCAAGTGATGCACTTGGAGCAGAACCTCTCAACGTCACATCTAAGATGAGGCCAAAAGAAATGCTCCTTGACGATGCTAAGCGTTTTGTCCATCCCAAAATGTCCCATGAGGCCTCCACCGTGTGCCTCCCTTATGATGAGTTCTCTGACTGAGCTTTGAGGTAAGCATAGCCGGCGGTCCTTGAAGAGAAAGTCATCATGCCTGTAAAAAAAACCAAATACTCCTCGGCTACATTGGTTATAAAGCTCTGTGAAGTCAGGATCCTCTCTGTAGCGTTGCTTGAGATGCTCAAACCCCATGATCTTAGCCTCCATTGTTGAGATGAGGGCATGTCTCCTTGATAAAGCATCCACTACAACATTCTCCTTTCCCTTCTTGTATTTGATTACATAGGGAAATGTTTCTACGAACTCAAGCCATCTAGCATGCCTCTTTTTCAAAGTAGTTTGTCCTCTCATGTACTTGAGGGTCTCATGATCTGTATGAATAACAAACTCTTTAGATAAAAGGTAATGCTGCCAAGTTTCAAGAGACCTTACTAGAGCATATAGTTCTTTGTCATAGGTAGGGTAGTTAAGGGCGGCTCCATTGAGTTTCTCACTGAAGAAAGCCACGGGTCTCCCTCTTTGAGTAAGAACAGCTCCAATTCCTGTACATGAGGCATCACATTCAACTTCAAACATTTGGTTAAAGTTAGGTAATGCCAAAACAGGCGCATGTGTAAAGCTATCCTTAAGCCTTTGAAACGCTAGCTCCTGCGCTTCTCCCCATGAGAATGCTACATTCTTCTTGATCACCGAGGTTAAGGGGGCGGCAATGGTGCTGAAATCTTTCACAAATCTCCTATAGAAGCTGGCTAAACCGTGGAAGCTCCTGACATGACCGATGGTGGAGGGAGTTGGCCATTCCTGAATCGCCTTAATCTTATCCTCATCCACTTTAAGCCCCTGTGAACTTACTACAAAGCCTAAAAACACTAACTGATCAGTGCAAAAGGTACATTTCTTCAAGCTTGCATATAAACCCTCTAACCTTAAAGTTTCTAGCACCTGCTCAATGTGTTTGAGATGATCATCTAAGCTAGAGCTATAGATCAGAATGTCATCAAAATACACAACTACTGACTTACAGATGTATGCTCACAGTACATGATTCATAAGCCTCATGAATGTACTTGGTGCATTGGTGAGGCCGAAGGGCATGACCAGCCATTCGTATAGACCCCTCTTGGTCTTGAAGGCTGTCTTCCACTTATCGCCATCTTTCATTCTGACTTGGTGGTAGCCGCTCTTGAGGTCAACCTTGGAAAAGATAGTAGCTCCACTCAACTCATCTAACATGTCGTCTAACCGGGGAATGGGGTGCTTATACTTGATGGTGATGTTGTTTATAGCTCGGCAGTCTACGCACATCCTCCATGTCCCGTCCTTCTTTGGCACTAACAAGACCGGTACAGCGCAAGGACTTAAGCTCTCTCGTATGTAACCTTTGGACATAAGGTCTTAAACTTGTGCTTCTAGCTCCTTTGCTTCCTCCGGGTTAACTCTATAAGCTGGCCGGTTGGGTAAAGGTGCTCCGGGTATAAGGTCTATCTGGTGCTCAATGCCTCAGATGGGTGGTAAACCAGCTGGTATCTCATCAGGGAATACATCTTTGAACTTCTCCAAAAGCTCATTCATCTCGGCGGGTAAAGCATTCTCCTCTTGACCTGAAAATAACCCTTCTCTAAAGATCATGAGTAGCACCTGCATTTTGGATTCTAAAGCCTTTAAAACATTACTATGAGTAACATAAAGGCTAGTTTTACTTACCTTAGCTCCTCTGTCCATAGCCCTTTAGAGGTTAAAGACTTCTTGGGGTGTAAGTGGAGAAAGGTTATGCTTCTTCTTGTTGTGAGAGAAGCTGTAAAAGTTGGTACGGCCATTGTGTATTGTTTCCTTGTCAAACTGCTATGGTCTACCAAGTAGAATGTGGCCGGCTTGCATGGGAACTACGTCACATAGAACCTGATCTTCATACTTGCCAATGCTGAATGGTACTAATGCTTGCTCTCCTATCTTTAGCTCAGTCTCGTCATTCAACCATTTGAGTCTGTAGGGCCTCAGGTGCTTTGTCTTCTTGAGACCTAGCTTATCTACAAGATACTTACTAGCCACGTTAGTACACGAACCACCATCTATGATTAAGCTACATACCTTGGTGCTCACGGTACAGCGTGTATGGAAGATGTTCTCTCTTTGAATGGTTTCTGGATCAAACATGGTGCTGAGAACTCTCCGGGTCACTAGCAACTCTCCCTCGTCAGGAAAATCAGTCACTTCTTCCTCTGAATCATCAAACTTGGCCTCGGCTTCATCTTGTGATTCAGACTTGCCATCTTCTTTTAGTAACATCACTCGCTGGTTTGGACATTCTCTCGCATAATGGCCTCTTCCTTGGCATTTGAAGCAAGTAACATCTCTAGCTCGCTGGTTTTGGGCTTGCTTGACTCGCCAGTAGCTGCCTTAGATGTCTCTACAACCGGCTTCTTGTACTTGGAAGCTGCTTATGGTGCTTTGCCTTTATCAAAGGCTCTCAGCTGTGAACTCCACGCGGGCTTAGCTCTAGCAGTAGAGGCTGACTTCCTCTTGACGTGCAGCTCGGCTTGTACAGCCAAATGTAGGAGCTCATCAAGGTCTCAGTAAGTAGATCTCTCTACCTTTCTCTCTATCCGATCGTGTACCCCATCAATGAATTGGGCCATGAGCGTTTCCTCCGTCTCGTTGGTCTCCAAGCGATTCTTGAGTAGCTCGAACTCCTCAAAATACTCCTCGACTGACCTAGTGCCTTGTGTAAGCTTTCTGAACTTCTTCTTTAGCTCAAGGTGATAGTAGGAAAGAACATATCTCTTCCTCAAGTGATATCTCTTATCTGCCCAAGTGGTGATTTGATCATGTCTATGCCTCCTCCTCTCCGAAACTTCTCTGTCCCACCAGGAAAGAGCATTCTTGGTTAGCTGTGCAGCTGCTAGGGAGACCTTCTTGGCATCGTTGTATTGGTAGTAGTCAAAGATATACTCCATTCTTTGCTCCTAATCCACATATGCCTCGGGGTTGACTCTTCCGGCGAATATGGGTGTGGTAAGCTTGATATCCTTTCCTCCAAGCCACGGTTGATCATCTTCTCTGTCTCGCCCTCGTCTATTACGATCTCGGTACCACCTTTGCCACGGGTTAGGATCATCTACCTCCAAACTCGGCATGTCATCGTCAGTTTCACTTTCTCCTTGTCGTACGGGAGTCCTCTCTCGGTTTCTAGGACCATTAGGGGATCCAGCAGGAGGTGGTGCTGGCATTCGCTGCTCTAGTTGAGTCATCCTAGCACTGATGCCTTGAATGGAATCGAGCATCTGCCTCATAATGTCAGTTTGATCTGCTTCTCCCATAGTACACCTACAAAACTCTCAAAGAACAAGTGTTGAATGGGTTTCTTAAGATATGCAACTAAATACGCCAACAATAGCTTATAGGCTATAGTTTCGATACTTAGCAATATTAAACCGTTCTACACAAGTAATAAAGCCACATGGTATGAATATGCAAGCAAGATGTAATTAAAACACAAAAAGGCAAGCAATATTCGATATATGACTAGTATGGAAAGAGTTTTAAAACCGTATATGAGAAACAAAGAAACTTAACAATTTTAGTTTTTTTTTTGTAAAAATGAATCAAAATATGAGGTATGCAATAATGAAAAACTTCTTTTGGGGTTTTATGGCTTTTTAAAAACGAATCAAAACAGTTTAAACAACAAAACTTTTAATAGATTTTTTTTGAAAGGATGAATGAATGAACTAGCGAAACAAACGAAACTAGAGATGAACAAGATGAAAAAAGGGATAGAGTACACCTATTTAGGGAGCCTTTCGGCTCTGATACCAGATGACACACGCCTACAAGCAGTAACCGTGTATGGTGATGGGATTGGGCCGCTGGTTGTTCAACTCTCTCGGCTTACAATCAATGGATGGGCTATGGAAGGAAGTGGATCGAGATGGGGACCAAACAAAGAGCCGTACAACTCTATTTGCAAGATCTAGTAAGTGAGATGGATAGAGCAATGGAATGATAGTCGCCACAAGGTTCTATGGAAGGGAAACCTTGATAAGACAAAGAACTCTTCAAGCAATGAATCGCACAAAGCTTTAGAGAACAAGAGATTGGTACTTAGCCAAGAAGTTCGTTCTTTATTGATATGTTAAAAAGATACACGGCTGTGAGGGGACTTTATAAACAGTCTGAACAGCTTTGCCCTTCTAGGAGACCTGAAACAGATTACAAAACCCTTACGTTAAACTACTTGGCTAACAATGCCTTAAAATGAAAATGTAAATAAAATGTGGCCAACATGCCTTATACTAATGTTTAAATGAAATAAAAGCTGAACCAAAACAACCAAAGAAGAGTTTTATTAGTTGAATAAACCATATTGAAATAAGAACTCGGACTTACCTCGGTTTAGGTGGTTTAGAAGCATTTTCACTTAAGTAGCGTAATGCTAAATAAGGAAACTCCTTTGCTAGCATGAATCATTGGCCATCAGTGTGTATAAGCTATGCTTTTGATGTGAGGACCCGTTGATGATGTTTAAGCCGTCTCCTTGCTCGTTGGGAAGGCCTTCCTTGTTACGGAAGTCTTCTTGCTCGTTGGGAATGCCTTTTTTTTGTTCCGGGAGTCTTCTTGCTCGTTGGGAATGCCTTCCTTGTTTAGGGAGTTAGGAATGCCTTCCTCGTTAAGACGTGCCCTTACCATAGCTGCTTCTTTGGCGATGCTCAGTTGGCTAAGTTGAGTAGTGACATCTTCTAAGTGTTGGGAGGTGATCACCGTCTCTACTGCTTGGTTGAAGCTCTCAGCTAAGTCTTTAGTTCCTGATCTTGTTCTTGGAGCTTGCCTCATTGTAGGAACATCAGATTCCGCCTCTAAGTTTGTATCATTCTCGAAACACTAAAGTGAAGAAAGAGTATGATGTAACCGATGAACACTATATGAAATTTACAAGTTTCGATGATGTTATCAATGGAAGATTCAACCGTGATCTACCTGTTCGTAAGTATTATTATTTTTTGTTATTAAGTTAGATTTTTGTTTTTTATAATTATGATTTAACAAGTTAATTGTTTTACAATATTTTCAGATGTCTTGGGTCGGATATCTATACTTACCGATATTGTCAAAGTAAAAGATAATGATTTTGGTCATGTGTGTCCTGCCAACACATGCCGTCTCGAATTTGCTATCCAGAACACACAGTACATGTTAATTTAATTTTTAATGAATATGAATGGATGATCTTAATTCTGTATCTATCTTGAATCAGCGCAAAGTGTTATATATTTGCTAATAGTTATGTGTGCTAATCACAGAGGGACAAATCTTAGTTGCGTTGCTCATGGAAAACTTGCACTTGAAATTACTAAGAAATGGTGGAACTTCAACTCGAACAACATGGTTTGTGTCCTTGGTGATTTTCGTGTGGTCAATGTTGGAGGTGTTTTTATAAACTTTGATGTTAATTTTTTGTTGTTAAAGTGTACCCTTTTAGCGAGTAAAATGATTTTCTTTTTATATAGAAAATGTTCGACTGATTGATGTTGGAGTTGTATCAAGAGTTTTTTATGATCCAGACATTTCGGAGGCTAGAAGGTTCAAGCGTGCATTGTAAGTAATAGAAACTTATATCGTGTTATTCCATTTTCCCATCTATGATGCTCACAACTAACTGAGACTAATGGTTTTTTATTCTTTCAGGAATGGCAATGATGAAGACTCCGAATAAGATATCTATTATGTTTCACAAAATCCCATCGGAAAGAAACTTCTTTTTTAAAAATATTCTGCTGTGTTCTACCATTATGTATGGATTTCAATATTTGGAGCAATTTTATGTTTTCAGGTATTAAAACTACAATATTTGGAGCAATCAGATCTGTAACAAATTCTACAAAATTTATACCATAAGAAGCGCATATTTGCAAGAATAAACTTAGATCTACAACAAGAAGCTCAAATATGTAATAATAAACCCATATTTACAATATGAACATAAAACAAACAACAAAAGAAACACAAAACCTCAGATTTGCTTACCATCGCCATAAGAGAGGATGGAGGATAGAGATGGGTTTGATGGCAAGAGAGGAAGGAGAAGAGGTTCATGGCCAGAGAGGAGGTAGAGGAGAGAGAGGCATTTTTTAGAGGGAGAGAAAAACTTTATTTTTAACCCAATTAGGTTAATCTCCTTATATATGTAGGAAAATTTTCGGTTAAGTAGACTTCTTCTACTGGAGAAGTCTACTCGAAAAGTCTACTTTGGTATATTTTTTCGATTTCGATTCCAGCCTAATTTGTTCCGATTCCCGCCCAATTTGTTAAATAATTTTGATTTCCCGCTATGTTTTTTTTAAGTCTACTGGAGAAGTCTACCCGAGAAGTCTACTGCATACATATGTTTTCTGTAGTAGACTTCTTTAGTAGACTTATAAGGGGTTGTATGTTTTCTAGTTAATTTTCTTTCTGCATTTAAGTTGATTTATTTGTATGAAATTTTGTATTCTATACATGTCAAATATATATGTCTTACTTATGTTTACCAATTTTTTAGAAATTTATTTATTTTATATTTTCTAATTAATTTTTAAAAAACTAATTATGTAGTAGACTTCTTTTGAAGTCTACAACGATTGTAGACTTCTTACGTAGATTTCTCGAAGGATAAAATCGTAACTGTGGCAGACGTTTTTTGTTTAGTCACAAAGGACTGAACTGTAATTTCACTATTCTTTTGGGTTAGTTTTGCCAAACATTTAATAAGAGGTCTACATATGAGAAAAAATCAACTTTTAAGTTATAAAGAGGAATTCTCCCTTTTTTAATTGAGGTTTACCGATTCTTCGGTACGATGGGACTGTAACATCATTGTTTTAAAAATAAAAACGAAAAATGGGGTGAGAGAGGCTCGAACTCTCGACCTCAGGATAACTCAGATAGCTATGAGACCTACGCGCTAGCCAACTGCGCCACCACCCCTTTCCGAACCTTAACTCAAATACATTTTAATCAAGTTAAAACGTAACATGAGCAAACCAATTTCATGTAAAAAGAACACACACACAAAAAAAGAGTTGTATTTTAAATCCCGATCTACAAACTACTCATGATAAATTGAATGTTGTTGTTGACCTCTTTTAGATATACGATAATATTATGTTTATTTAAATCACAAGTAATATATGGGGGAATTGCTGAATATGACTCAAAACTTGATTTGAATTGCAAAACTAGACCCCCTATTGCATGTTTGACAAAAATAACTCATAGGAGTAGTGAAATTACAATATTATCCCTTCTGACCAAACAAAAAACGCTCGTCGCAATGACTATTTTATCCCCGAGAAGTCTACTTGAGCTCGAGTAGACTTCTCGAGTAGACTTCTCCGAAAAGTCGAGAAGTCTACTCTGGAATAATGTATTTACCATTAATTAAAAAAATTATGAAAAATAATTTGGTGAAAAAATTATCAAAATAACAAAAACATATAATTTTTACACCTATTAAAAATAAAATTTGACACAAAATAATTAATTTAAATAATCATAGATAAATTAGGTTAGAAATCAATACTAAGTAGACTTCTCGGATTCTAAAGTAGACTTCTCAGGAGTAGACTTCTTGTAGAAGTCTACTTTATTTTAATTTCTTTACCACTAATTTTAAAAATTATGAAAAATAATTTGGTAAAAACATTATATACACAATTAAAAAAGATACATTTAGCATCTGTATAAAAAAAATATCATGAAAATGAATCAATTTATAAGTTTCATAAGTATACAAATCAAAAGGGTTAGGGTTGAGGTTTAGGGTTTAGGGTATAAGAGTGTAATTCTTAGGGTTTGCACAAATTCTATATGAATCATAGTTTATGGTTCAGTTAATGAATCATGGTTCATATATTTGTTATTTTAACTATGACTTGTCAATATGGTAAGTAATTAATGTTTTCATATAAGTTTTAATTAAAAAAAATTGATTTAGGGTTTAGGGTTAAGTAGACTTCTCGGACCGAAGTAGACTTCTCTCGAGTAGACATCTCGGACCAAAGTAGACTTCTATCTAGTAGACTTCTCTTACCGAATTAGAATCAAAAGTAGACTTCTTTGACCGGTTATGTCCGAGTAAAATAAAAATAATCACTGAACCGAATAATATTACTAACCCATTTTTAACCGACCTATATATTTCATTTTTACCAGAAAGTAACTCATTCCACAAACCCTAGTTTCTCTCGACTCGTAACCAACGTTTGGGCGATTTCTTTCGCCATTTCTGTCGCCGTTCATACCGTCGTCGCCGCCGCTGCTTCAACTCATCACCACCGTTTGTAAATTGTCAACGGAGGTAATCTCTGTTCTCCTCTCTCAGATCTCTCACTTCTGTTTATCTCTTTATCTGTATATAGACCTTAATCGATTTCGTTCATCTCTTTTCATCGCCGCCTCTGTTGCCTTGTCGCCTCGTCGCCTTGTTACTGCTGGTAATTCTGTCCTCATTTCTCTTTGTCCGGCATCTGTTAGATTCAATTTTTTGCCCTAGATATCATCGCCGCCGCTAATTTGGAAATTTTTTGTTTGGATTTACAGATGTCGACGACGCTGTTGGTTGTCTCCGCCGGATTTCAGTGTTCGCAAAGGTAATTTATGTAACTAGTGATTTATTTTAGAATTCGTATAAGCAGACTTCTCTAGAGTAGACTTCGCTTTCGAGTAGACTTCTCTTTCGAGTAGACTTCTTCTCGAGTAGACTTCTCTTTCGAGTAGACTTCTCTAAGTAGACTTCTTCTTGAGTAGACTTCTCTTTCGAGTAGACTTCTCTAAGTAGACTTCTTCTCGAGTAGACTTTTTTGCGAGTAGACTTCTCGGAGAAAAGTAGACTTTTTCTGAACTAGACTTCTGCCATTTGCTAATAATTATATATTTCTTACATATTTATGCCATCTTTGGTTTTGCAGGATGGAGAAGCAGCCCAAGTTTCCAAGGAGATTATTCACAAAGGACGAGGAGCCCCAACCTGGGAAAAGTATAGCCTACTACAGCAACAGTAGGAAGTTGTTTCCTGCATTGGAAGCAGTACTGGAAGCAGATATATGGGAAGAGCTTTTGGAATCAAGGCTTGGTGTTTTTCTAAAGTTTTACAAACTGAATTTTGGCTGGGCGTCGAGGGTGGTGCAGTTTATACTCGGTTTTCAGCTGGACTGCAAGAAGAAGTATGAGATATGGAGTCTCATAAATGCAACCCCACTTCGGTTTTCACTCAATGAGTTTGAACAACTCACCGGTCTCAACTGCGAGGATGTTGAGGAACTGGAGGAAGCAGAAGTTACTCCTGAGATAAAATATTTCTGGGAGAAGCTTGGCGTTAGTATAGATGTTGGCCCCACCGTTGATGAACTTACTGAAGCATGTAAGCGTGCTGGGAAGTGGACAAGGGATGAGAAGCTTATGCTAGGATATTTATCCATCTTCGCTGGATTTATAGAGGCAAGGAAGATGGATTCACCCACACGGTTGAACTATGCCAGGCTAGTTATGGATGTCGAGGCATTTGCAAATTACCCGTGGGGAAGAGTGGCTTTCAAGACCCTCATAGAGTCTGTCAAAAGAGCTGATTTGACGAAGACTGTTACTCTCTATGGGTTTGCCGAAGTGCTCCAAGTTTGGGCGTATTATGCTATGCCAGATTTTGGGAGGCATTACGGAAATCCTCTTCCCGACAACCCAACTCCACCGGTGCTGGCTTTCAAAGGTTGCCGAGGACGAAATTACATCAAAGAAGCTATGTTGAAACAGGTAATCCTAAACTATATTTGCTTCTCGAGTAGACTTCTCCTCGTCTCGAGTAGACTTCTCCTCGTCTCGAGTAGACTTCTCCTCGTCTCGAGTAGACTTCTCCTCGTCTCGAGTAGACTTCTCCTCGTCTTGAGTAGACTTCTCCTCGTCTCGAGTAGACTTCTCCTCGTCTCGAGTAGACTTCTCCTCATCTCGAGTAGACTTCTCCTCGTCTCGAGTAGACTTCTCCTCGTCTCGAGTAGACTTCTCCCCGTCTCGAGTAGACTTCTCCCCGTCTCGAGTAGACTTCTCCCTGTCTCGAGTAGACTTCTCCCCGTCTCGAGTAGACTTCTCCTCGTCTCGAGTAGACTTCTCCTCGTCTCGAGTAGACTTCTCCTCGTCTCGAGTAGACTTCTCCTCGTCTCGAGTAGACTTCCCCTCGTCTCGAGTAGACTTCTCCTCGTCTCGAGTAGACTTCTCCTCGTCTCGAGTAGACTTCTCCTCGTCTCGAGTAGACTTCTCCCCGTCTCGAGTAGACTTCTCCCCGTCTCGAGTAGACTTCTCCCCTTATCGAGTAGACTTCTCCTCGTATCGAGTAGACTTCTCTCGAGTATAATTCTTTGCGTAGACCTCTGTAACATATATATTCCAATTGTTTGCAGGTTAGCTTCAACAACTTTTGTGTCAAGGAACGGGAGGAAATGTTCCCTACCTGGGATGATGAGGTAGACGATGTCCTTATCGAGAACGTTGTGGGAGCCATGTTTGGGGAGTTTGGTGGTGGTCGTTGGAAGTGGAAGCCTAGTCATTGGCGGTCCAAAGGGGTTAAGAAGTTAGAGGCCACAAAGGGCCAAAAAAGGAAAATTAAAGATGATGAAAGCCGTGTTGACCCAGACGATGGGAGCATGAAGAAGACTTGTCCAGTGCCTCCTGCTGCCATAGAAGAGGAGGGTTTGAAGAGTCTTGCTGAGGCGATGAAGCAACATTTCTCAGAATGTTGCAGAACATTGTCTGGGGAAATAAAGGCTGGGTTTGAGGCCTTCGATAAGAAGTTGGACCTCCTCTCTGAAAAGGTTGTCACCGTGGAGCATACTGTTGCCAAGATGAAAGAGCCAAAGGATGAGGAGTATGTCAAGTCAAACGATGGTCGGGTTAGTATCGATCCCTCTCTCAAATCTACTAAAAAGACTTCTAAGACTGCTAAGCCTGCTATTCCTTCGTTGAGTCCAGTTCTTAGGCTTACTAGGGCAAGAGCGAGGTCTTCCAAAAAGAACTAGATGTTTTGCTATTTTTGTATGTTTTCAAAAATTTGTACCTGTACCATGTAATCTGACTTATGTTTCGTTTACTTTAATAAATTCCAATAAATAAAACCGTTTATTTTGTCATGTTGTTCTTCTCAATAACATGTATAATGCATTATTTCAGAAAAAACCATGTGAGAGTGTCAACCGCGAGGACGTGGATAGTGTCGTATTTGTCGAGTCGCGGAAACAAACGAAAGAGGATTTGGAGGTGCAGTTAAGGAAACAGCAGTCAAAGAAGGTCGCGGCACAAATTTTGTCACGAGCCAAGACCTCCGAGAAGACAAGGAGGTTGTCTAGACTAGGCGCTGGATATGATCCTTTTGCTCCCATTGATGCAGCGAAGAATAAAGCTGTAACTGAGTTTTTCAAACGTCTTCCGTAAGTTCTCTGTATAAAACAAGTTGTGAGTCTTGTGATTGTGTACTAATTAAAGTCTGATGATTATGTACTAATGTTGTCTGTAGAAATTGGCCGAGTAGACATGCTAAGAAGTACCCAGTAAACCACTGGTGGTGGCTGCTGAGGACGCCACAACAATGGCTCGCAGATACGGTTAGTCTTTCTCTCGAGTAGTCTTTCTCTCGAGTAGACATCTTATCGAGTAGACTTCTTCGCGAGTAGACTTCTCTCAAGTAGACTTTTTCTCGAGTAGACTTCTCTCGAGTAGACTTTTTCTCGAGTAGACTTTTTCTCGAGTAGACTTCTCTCGAGTAGACTTCTTCTCGAGTAGACTTCTTCTCGAGTAGACTTCTCTCTAGTAGGCTTCTTCTCGAGTAGACTTCTGTTTCTTGACTTTTGTTTCTGACTTTCTTAACTTCCCTATTTGGCTATGTAGCACATGGATGCTGTCATCAACCTGTTGAGACATCGATTCATGGAACATCCACAATGGTTTAGGAGTGATTGTATCTGCTTACTTGATACGATTTTGAGCATGATGTGGCGTACCAAGTATGCGGATTTTCTTGCCATCGAACCGAATCCCGATGGCTCAGGTAGACAACTGCCGCCTGGTGCCTTTGATTATTACACCGGTGAGACACCAGTGTACTGCAAAACAGGCAAGACATGGGGGTGGACGTCGATGACATATACACGCCCTTGAATGTAAAGGATGATCATTGGGTTGCTCTGTGTATCTCTATACCTCAGAGGCACATTCTCATTTGGGACAGTCTCGTTCATCATTCTAGCGCTGCGGAAATAGCGAAAGCAGTTGAGCCTCTTGCAGTCATGCTGCCTTATCTGCTTCGGGAAATGGCTATCCGAGAAGATAAATACAAGTTCCCATATGACGCTTTCACGCATACACGGCTAGAAGCAAAGGAGGTGCCACAGCAAGGGCCAGGTGGTGATTGTGGAGTTTATTGCCTTAAGTTTATTGAATATCATGCTCTTGGACTGCCATTTCCTCCGTCACTGTGTCCCGCCAACATGAAAGTTATCAGACAGAAACTTGTGGTTGATATACACCAGGAGACCAAGTGCCACGGACCTCCAAACCAGGACTGGGCGAATATGGGGTTATACGAAGGCACCTGACTTCTCTTCTCTCGTGTATTATTTTTTGTAACGAACTAATTTTTTGGTGTATCTGGTTGATGTGGTTAGAAAGTTTTTGGTGTAACCCGTCAAAGAACAGAATATGTAACTGTAGGTTAACATGTAACATGGATTGTGTTGAATTCTTGGGTTGCTGAATTTATGGAGTAGACTTCTCTCGTCACGAGTAGACTTCTCGTGTCACGAGTAGACTTCTTATCAAGTAGACTTCTCTAAACTCGAGTAGACTTCTTAAAGACAATAATAATACATAACTTAATGATGATTCAGAGGGACATTTCCCCCATTTATATTACATATCTTGACAACCTAGTAGACTTCTCGTGTCACGAGTAGACTTCTTATCAAGTAGACTTCTCTAGACTCGAGTAGACTTCTTAAAGACAATAATAATACATAACTTAATGATGATTCAGAGGGATATTTCCCCCATTTATATTACATATCTTGACAACCTAGTAGACTTCTCGTGTCACGAGTAGACTTCTTATCAAGTAGACTTCTCTAGACTCGAGTAGACTTCTTAAAGACAATAATAATACATAACTTAATGATGATTCAGAGGGACATTTCCCCCCATTTATATTACATATCTTGACAACCTAGTAGACTTCTCTTGTGTCAAGTAGACTTCTCGACTTGTTCAGATTCAATCAGCACCATCATCGAATCTCTACATATGATTTTATTGAAGTTAGACTACATAACGACTTGGCATGAGATAAAACAAAACACACTAAGTACAATGTAAATATTAACTTACACAATAGGGGCGAGTATGACCAGGTTGCTTGCACTTGGAGCAACTGTATTGCTTATGCATCTTTCTTGGTCTTGTGCCTTTTTTCCTAGACATTTCTAGCCAAGTTTGCCATCTAGATTTTTTCTTTCTTCCAGGAGGAATCTTTATGACTGGAACACCACATGGTTCCTTCTTGACATCATTTTCATCAGAAATAGGCGGGTTAATGGGATGGGAGTATGCTGCATATAAGAATTCCTGTGAGTAAGATGGACACACAAATGTTGACAGTTTCACGTTGGCCTCTTCTGCCGCTGCAATAACATGTGAGCAAGGGATTTTTTCAACATCATACACACCACAAGAACACTTCCTTTGTTGCAAATCAACAATACAATCTCGTGCTCCACCCTTAACAAAGAAACGCCAGCCATCAATGGGTTCTGCCTTCAAATCTCCTGCCTCATATTCTCGAATTGCCAATAGATACTCTACTCCACGGGTATGGCTCGTTGTGAGACTTAGAGCATCTTCACGCCTTTTATGATACCATCTCCCGAGCTTTGTTCTTATAAACTCTAACAGAAATGTGATGGGAAACCCTTTGGCTTCCTTAACAGCCGCATTGATCGATTCTGCGATGTTGCTAATCTTTATGTTGTACCTGTCTCCCGGGAAATGGACTCGTGACCATAACCTCGGGTCCGCAGTCTCCAAATATTGAGCAAGTCTGGGGTTTACCTCTCGGATTGCGTCCATGTATCGATTATAATCGTAAGTCGTATGTGCATATGCAGCACCTTTCACCAAGTACATGAGTTGCTTCCTGTGAAACTTAGTCACAATGTTTTACTGCAGATGATAGTAACATATACCTCGTGTTGCCCATGGTATGACATTCTTAAATGCATCAGCTATGGAGTCGTGCCGGTCAGAAACTAGGACAAGCGGATACCCATCTGAGAAATATCTACTCAATTTGGTGAAAAACCAATTCCATGAATCATTACACTCAGAATCCACAATTCCAAAAGCCAAAGGAAATATCTGAAAGTTACCATCCTGTGCGGCTGCCACTAGCAAAACACCTCCATACTTCCCAGTTAGATGAGTCCCATCTACAACAATCACTCGCCTCAAGTACTTAAAACCAGCTATGGAAGCTCCAAATGAAATAAACAGGTACTTAAATCGATCTATATCATCGCATACAAGGTCTGTGACACTTCCCGGATTAGCTCTCTCAATTTGACGCAAATAAGAAGGCAGCTTCTCATATCCATCTTCTGCTGTTCCTCTCACCAATTGTTGGGCATATATCAAAGCTCTATAAGATGTGGTGTAACTGAGGTTTAGACCAAACATCACCTTCATAGAATCTCTGATATGCTTTGGCACAATTCCATCGATTATGCCAACTCGTTCCACAAACAGAGCCCCAATGTACTTAGGTGTACAACGTCTACGATGAGCTGACCGGTCTATCACAGAACAAGTATGATCATTCAGATACTTTGTCACCCAGAATGTGTTTGCTTCGTTCTTCACACCCGCTCTAACCATCCAAACGCATCCTTTGACTGAACATTTTGCTACAAACAAAGACGTTGTAGACTTATATACTTTGAAAGTAAATCTCTTCATAACTGCCATCAATCGCAACTCAGATACAAGCTTCTCCTTGCTAGGAAAACTCTGATTAACAAAGATTTTAGACGACCAACTACTATCCAGTCGATCAAAACCACCACAACGCTCTCTTACACCCTCAACTTCATCCTCATCTTTAACTTTCCCGTACTCACTGTAATCCACATCTGAGTCATCATACTTTTCTTTCATATTCTGATTAACTTCATCTTCATTCAAACTATCAGCTTCATCCTCATTTTTAACGTTTTCATCCCAATCTTTAGCGTCTTCATCCCAATCTTCTTCAGCATCAGAGCACGTATACGCATGTCCATCCACATCATCATTCTCATGGTCCACTATCCTACTCGAAACACAAAGGCGAACACCATGCATCTTACTTAACTCAATCAAGCTCTGAACATGTCTATCATTTGTGACATACATAGGCGGAGAATCAGGAGGCATTTGTTGAAGCATCTGAGGTGGTAAGGGATAGGATAACTCCACCTTTGTTTCCTTTTCCAGCATATAATCCTCTTGCACCATTCCAAGAAGCTCAACATGTGTGCAACCATCTCTTAAGAACAACATCCACCCTCTTTTGTTATTATCCACCTCGAACTGCCAAACTGATTCAGTCTTAATCCATTCTCCATAAACAGCGGGTATGTGAACCATTCTCTGTGAAAAAAAAAACCAAATCCAAACCACATTAGACATCAATGTTGCATAAGTAGACTTCTCGGTAAGTCGAATGAAGTCTACTTAGTAGACTTCTATAGTACACTAAGAAGTCTACTCTTAATAAGCTAAGTATCATATAAAACATGAAAACTCATTCGACTATACCTATAATATATAAACATGCAAAACTTATACATAAGCAAGAAAACTTAATAACAGAAGCTTAGGATCACGAAAATCATAAAAATTCGTTATATATTGTATATAAATGATTTTTTTTTAAAAACAAGAAAAGTAGACTTCTCGGATAAAAGTAGACTTCTTGCAGGTTAGTTTTGCAATTGCCAAAATATTAGTAGACTTCTCTATGAAAAGTAGACTTCTCGGAGAAGTCTACTTTCGTAAGTAGACTTCTCGCAGGTCATTTTTGCAATTGCAAAATATTTGACTTTTTGGTCAATTGCAAAAATGACCTGCGAGAAGTCTACTTTTCATAGAGAAGTCTACTCTGAAAAGTCAAAGGTTGGTCAATTGCAAAAATGACCTGCTTCTAAAGAAGTCTACTCGAGAAGTCTACTCTATTTTTTTGTTATCAAAGGAAATGGAGTAGACTTCATTCGGACCAAAAGAAGTCTACTTTTTCATGCGGTCAATTGCAAAACTAACTTGGGCGTTGACTAGTAGACTTCATTCGGACCGAGTGAAGTCTACTTTCGGAGCCCAGAACTGAAAAACACCAAAATTGACTGAAAATCCGACTTACTACTCGCCTTTAGCTTCTTTTCTGGTCAAGATCTTTGATCCTAGCCACAATGAAAGAAGCACAACCGCAACAAACAACCAAATCGCCGGAATATAGAAATTTTTATGAACTTCAACTTTTTAATAGACAAATTATAGAGTTTTTGGGAAGAAAATAGAGAGGAAATGGAAGAATAGAAGCTTAAAGGGAAAATAATGAGCTCAACAAACTCAAAAATGGGTTTTTGCCACCATTAAAGCTTCAAGATTGGTTGAAAATGGTAGTTGGGTGAATTGATGATGATGGCATTTTCGTAAATAAGTGAGGAAGATGAGGATTAGTTGGTCAATTGAATTTCCGAAATAAATAAAATTAATTAAAAACAATGGTAATTTCGTGAATAACTGAAACTATGAGGGATTGTTTGGACACAAAATGGCAAATGTTGGGAAGGTGATTTTTGTGGGTTAGATTTGCAATTCAAATCAAATTTTAAGTCATTTTTGCAAGTATCTCGTAATATATCAGTGATTTTTTTTTTTGGTAAACATGTTAAATTTAATACCATTTTTGGATTTGTGACAGAATTACAGAGAAAACATAGAAAGCAGAAAGACCAAAAAACTAAAAATACTAGGTCTAATTCAAACAGAAACGAGAGAGTACAATAAACAACAAGTTATGCAAACATTGTAGTTGAATGCAGATTCCCGAAGACGAAACACCGATTCCGATAAACCAACCATCGGATATTTGCACTTGCAATTCTTAAGAACTCGAGTCCTCATCGTAGTTGCCACGAGCTAACCGATACGAAGCCAGCCCTCAAGCCTCACAGAAAACGGTGCCTACAGCTTCTCCAAGGACAAACACAAAAACGAAAACGCTACAACCCATATAACCACAAACCGACGACTCTGGGAGCCTCCTCGGCCAGCCAGGCAAGTCGCCTCCGGCTGCCATTCCCGAGCTTCAGAAACAGCAAGAATCAACTCCCACAGAATGAAGTTAGCCGTCTAGCAAAATTCGCCGCCTCTATTCGAAACCGAATCCCCACCAAAAACTAACAACAAAGCCATCACCCATAGCAAGAACCGCAGAACCATACCTGAAGCAAAACACACATCGGAGGAAGTAGAAGGAGTCACACTGAAGACCAAACAAACAAAGCAGCTACGAAATGCAAACAACAGGGAGAGAAGCTCTGAATAACTGATATGCTCAAATTAACCCTTAGAGCTACTCTCTCCAATTAAGAGATCACAGTAGTACTTAGGGATCGAATCCACAAGGACTTAGATTGTTGCACACTAGATTCTAGGTTCAAATCAAGCTAAGGAAAACTAAATAAATGTAATGCAAGTAATAAAAAGAAAGCAGCAAATCGATTGGGAGGTTTTAAAGCAAAGAGAGAAACGGTAGGCCTTGGGAAATTCGCAGGAGAATCCGAATTGTAAATCTAGACAAAATGTTAGGAGTTTATTAAGCACTGTTCTTGAACTTGAAACACTAATATAAAATCAATCAACTTCTGCTGCAGAGATTATCTATGTCTAAATCCTAGAATCTCAAATTCCTTTGCAAATCCTATTAATTAAAACAAGCATTAAAATCAGGTTCAATTGTTCACAAAAATCCTAAACCAAATTCCTTTGCAGATAGGAATTTTGCTCATCTAAAATTAGTTCTGGTGATTAACAATGTTTCTACATCTATTAAACAACCTAAAATCAAATTCTAGGTCATGAAGCTAGAATAAGCATTAAACACAAATCAAGATGAAGAACTCTGATGATTTTATCCTAACAATTCAATTCAACCTAGCAATTCATCATCACCTTTGAAAAAACCCTAAACCTAACAAGCAACTACTCAGACATGATCAATGAAACAGAAATCATAATTTGAATAGAAAGCATAAGAGAAATCAATAGAAGAAATAAAGGAGTTCAAAATCCTCTCTAAAGGAGAATGATTTATCTCTCCAAAAACTCTCTAAAAATCTCTCTCTTAATCTCTCAATAAAATAAAGCTTAGGTCTAAACAATGATCTTAAAATCCTATTTATAATGCCCAAACACGTTTTGGGGCAAAACTATAAATAAGTAAACTTCTGGGCAAGTTTTCTTTTCTTCAAAAGTGCTGAAACACGCGTCTCTTTGTATCCACGATTGGTGTCGATCGACACCCTGCTCCAATATGCTCTCCGGGTTGGTCTTTTCAGCATCATCTTCAACATAGCTCCAAAAGGTCCCAAAATCTCCAGTTATGCTCCAAGCGTACCTGAACCTACAAAGACTCTAAAAGACTCGAAAAATACCATAACGACTCTATAAAAAGGACTTATATCATGGTCAAAAACTGGTCAAAACCATGATATATCAATAACCAAATCCGCTGATGAAGCCTCACTACCAGCCGTCACCGGAGCAGCCCAAACCGAGCAAATCCCTACCAAAGATCTCCATCCAAACTACAGCCTGACGATGGGACAGACGCGCTGGAACAGCCACAGAACCACCGCGAAACCCTAGTGTCAAACCTCTTCACCGTAGAGCAGACCACAACCACCGGGAAAGAAAAGAGCAGCCGCCGCAAAGACCAGATGCAAAGGAGACAGAGAAGAAGCAAGGATAAGGAAGGGTTTGTCCTCACGACCCATTCCAATCTAGGCACCCAAAACCGTCTCCAAAAAAAGAAAACCTGTCACTGCTACAGAGCCACTCGAGGCCAAGGACCCAAATCAACGTCACCAAAACCACCGCACCACACGCTCTGGGAACAAGACACTTGAAACCCCTCCCCCCAACGAAGCCGTCCTCGAGCAAGCAAGGAAGAGATATAAGAGTTCGAACCGCAGGACGAGACGAAGGAGACGGAGGAGCATGTCGGAGCCTCTAACACAAGGAGGAAGAGAAGCAGATCTACGGCGAAGGCAAAAGGGATAAAGGAGGCTTTTTAGATTCGCCGCTCAAAAGCCTTCGTCTTCGCATATATCAGTGATTTTGTAAGTGTCGTCAGAGTTTTCATAGATTTTGAAACCAAACCATGTTTCCATGATAAATATAGTTGTCAACAAATTAAACGTATCAATATATACTCCTAGAATTTATTAGTAGATTTTGCGTCAAGACATAAAAGTTGAAAACATCTTTTAAGTAACTAAGCAAGTAAGTTAATTAGTAGTAGAGGTCCTTTTGAAGTCTTGATGTTTTCAAGCCATATGATAATGAACAAGAATTGATATTATTCCTACAATTTAAGTTTCGAAGGAAAATCATTAGTTTGCGATTTAACTCTTGTTTTAATTTTGTTAGCTTCTTCTTCTTCGCATATGTTTAATTAGCTTCTCTCACTCTCTCACTACACTTCAATAGTTCAATGGCTTAAAGAAAAGGCACGTCAGATATCATGACAACACCTATACGCTTTATAGCGTTCAATTTAGACCATTAGTTTTGAAAATTCTCATTTCGTTTACGCGTCGAATTTCTATTAGATCATCAAATAATTAAATTCGCATATGTGTTCGTAGGAGCAGTAAGTTGGTATACTATATATTAAAAGAATAATATTAAATCCACGTCATCATCATAAAGTATGAACGCTTCAGAAATCAATGGTTAATTTTGTTTGTTTTGGTTATTTCCTTATAAAATGATTTCCTCGTGAGCAAGAGATCCAATTTCACACAATCATTTGTTTATCTTCTTTCCCGTATCTGTGTCTCTCTTCTCTGGATCTTACTGTTCTAACTCCATCTTTGAGGTACACTTCTCCCTCTCTCTCGTTGTTTTGATTTCGTTATCGACGGATTTTCACTCTTCGATCTGATCGGGTTTTTTACTGATTCGAGATTCGTTTTTTTTTATTAATTGGTTTTGATTTTTGATTCTTATATTCCTTTTGCGTCTGATTGATCATCGTTTTTTTTTTCAGTTTGGAAGTTTTTTATTCTGCACAATCATGGCGAGGAAGATGCTTGTTGATGGAGAGCTTGATAAGGCGATGGCGGCTGATGAAGCAAACGCGACGCACTACGATTTTGATTTGTTTGTCATAGGCGCCGGGAGTGGCGGTGTTCGTGCAGCTAGGTTTTCCGCTAACAATGGCGCTAAGGTGAATTTCTCTTTTTTTATAGGAATAGTGGTGATACATTAGTGATTTAATGTTTGAATCTCTTCCTTGTTATGATGATATGTATTTGAATAATATTAATATGGTGTTGTTCTGAATCAATGGGTTATAGGTTGGTATTTGTGAGCTTCCGTTTCACCCAATTAGCTCAGAGGAGATTGGTGGCGTTGGTGGAACGTAAGTTTCTTGTTAATGGCTTGATAATGGTTTCTTTCTTTTTTATTTGTTTGTTATAAAGACAATATCTTTCGAATTTTTAACTACTAGAATAAGAAAGATGTGTAGTGTATTCTGAAGTTGTTCTTCTTCTCTTTTTCTTCCTCAGTTGCATTTCTGTTTTTAGTAATGCCATTTTGATACTTTTGTGGGTTTTCAGCTGTGTTATTCGTGGCTGTGTTCCCAAAAAGATTCTGGTCTATGGAGCAACTTATGGTGGTGAGCTTGAGGTAAGAAAAAAAAACATTTTTTTTTTCCTTTTAACTATCATTTCAATGCCTTTTATTTTAGCTGATAAAGCAACCTCCTTAATTAGTCGTTTTCCGAAACATTATGTGCACAATGGTATTGCTGTTCAAAGTGATATTTTAGGCATTGTCAACTGAGAGAAAATTGTGTTTGATCTCGTATGTTGTGGTTATCTTCTTGGCAGGATGCTAGAAATTATGGGTGGGAAATAAATGAGAATGTCGACTTCACGTGGAAGAAGCTTTTGCAAAAAAAGGTATGTATTCTATTTTTTTTTTCTATTGTGATTTGTATACTTCCTTAGATTGAATGTCTTGGTGGTGTAGCAAACAGAAATAACCAGTTGACCGTCTTTTGATTCTCTGTGTGCAGACGGATGAGATACTAAGACTTAACAATATCTACAAGCGGTTGTTGGCGAATGCTGCTGTGAAATTGTATGAAGGTGAAGGAAGAATTGTCGGTCCCAATGAAGTGGAGGTGAGACAGATAGATGGCACGAAGATAAGCTATACCGCAAAGCACATATTGATTGCCACTGGCAGTCGGGCACAGAAGCCCAATATTCCTGGACATGTAAGTTTCTATGTCCATGTTTCTTTTTTTGTATCTATAATGTTAACGAGGGTGATGCGTTTGGTATGAATGAAATCATTTTCATCGAAGTAAGTTTGGAAAGGGGTTTTAGTAGGAATAACAGAACCATTTGTATGTTTGCAATATAATACAAACTGCTATGTAGGGGAACTCCACTGATATTTATAAATAAATTGTCTTTGACAGGAGCTGGCTATTACGTCTGATGAAGCTTTAAGCTTGGAAGAGTTTCCTAAGCGTGCTGTAGTGCTTGGAGGAGGGTAATGTCTTCCTCAGTGTTTTCCTTGTGATGTACCTAAGCATGTCAGTCGTATCAATAGTTCAATCCGCGTTACTATTTATGTTTTAATTAGGTACATTGCTGTGGAGTTTGCATCAATATGGCGTGGAATGGGTGGTACAGTAGATTTATTCTTCAGGAAGGAACTTCCACTGAGGTGCGGCATCAGCTTCTGTTTTTTTATTTCTTGCCAGTATCTTTACAGAAACTCCATTCTGTATTTTCTTGGGCTTGTTTTGTCTCTAAAAATTCTACTTTATCAGGGGTTTTGATGACGAAATGAGGGCACTAGTGGCTAGAAATCTTGAAGGAAGGGGTGTAAATCTGCATCCGCAAACTAGTTTTACTCAGGTATCTGAGTATGATTGTGCATTTTCATGTCTCATTATTAGTCACAGTTCCTTCCACACGTTTTTTCAAACTGAACATACTGTATCTTTCAATTTAGTTGATAAAAACAGACGACGGGATAAAAGTAACATCGTCTCATGGGGAAGAATTCGTGGCAGATGTTGTACTATTTGCTACTGGTAACTTTTGTATCTATGAATTGTTATATGATTCTCAAATTTCTATTTTTGTATATTAGAGTAATTCTCTCCCGTTCTACTCTACTTTAATAAATATGTTTGTTTGTGCGTGTTTTGCTTCTTCTCTTGGAATTTATTATGAGGGATGAATTTTGTTATTGCATATTTTCATGGAGCTTTCTAAGGATGCATATTTTGTTTATATTTGCTACAGGCAGAAATCCTAATACCAAGAGATTGAATTTAGAAGCTGTTGGTGTTGAAGTTGATAAGGCTGGAGCTGTGAAGGTTAACAACTTTCCTATTGTTGCAGATTTTATAATTTATCCTGAAGAAAAGTTTCCTTGATTTTCTGGGGAAAACTTATACTCTTGCCGCTACTAATTCAGCACATTGTCCTCAGGTTGATGAGTACTCACGCACTAATATTCCTAGCATATGGGCTGTGGGAGATGCTACAAACCGAATTAACCTTACACCTGTTGCGTTAATGGAGGCCACTTGCTTTGCTGTGCGTGCCTCTTATCTTACACTTATAATTTACACAAATCCTTTAAGGAGTAGTTTCTACCAAAGAATCTCTCAACTTTTATGTTTGTGAATGTATAAACTATGTAATCCATTTGTTTAATGGGATTGTTTTGATGCTTGCAGAACACTGTTTTTGGTGGGAAGCCTACTAAAGCAGACTATGAGAATGTAGCATGTGCTGTATTTTGGTAAGCATTCTTCACTCGTATTTTAGACATATACCAAATCAATCTGAAGCATTCATAGAGGTTTCATTTTTTAACTTACATTTTTCGCTTCTCTTTCTGCCAGCATACCACCACTAGCTGTTGTGGGTCTCAGCGAAGAAGAGGCAGTAGAAAAAGCGACCGGGGATCTTCTGGTTTTCACTTCAGGCTTTAATCCTATGAAGAACACCATTTCTGGGTATGCACGCATTTAAAGTTCTAATTATTTAAAAAATCCTTGGTAAGGGCAAACACAGTTCTTAGCTTTCATTTTGTAGAAACTTCTCTTGGTTTTCTTCAACATTCCTTTTTGCACCTGATCATTGTCTCAGGAATCCTCTTTGATCTAATCACATTTTTCTTTTGGTGCAAACACAGTTCTTAGCTTTCATTTTGTAGAAACTTCTCTTGGTTTTCTTCAACATTCCTTTTTGCACCTGATCATTGTCTCAGGAATCCTCTTTGATCTAATCACATTTTTCTTTTGGTGATAGACGGCAGGAAAAGACATTGATGAAGCTTATAGTTGATGAGAAGACTGATAAAGTTATTGGAGCATCCATGTGCGGTCCAGATGCAGCTGAGATCATGCAGGCAAGTTTTCTTGTAACCTACATAGGAGAGAGAGTTTGAAAAGTGTTGTCCCGTACAAAGTTTATAAATCAGAACTCAGTCTTGCAAGTCGATTAGAGTATGATCTGGTGGTGTCTCCTGTTTTTAAGTATGTGTATTTGTATTGTGCTCAATGCAGGGGATTGCAATTGCGCTCAAGTGTGGAGCAACCAAAGCACAGTTTGACAGCACGGTAAGTAAAATAGTTCAGAACAGTTAAGGTTTAAATTTCAACAGCTTGATGTTTCTCTAACTAAAGATTTAATTTAACGTTGTGGAACAAAACACAGGTCGGGATACATCCGTCTTCTGCAGAGGAATTCGTGACAATGCGCACTGTGACTAGACGCATTGCCTACAAACCGAAGCCTAAGACAAGTCTATGAACCGCCAAAATCTGAAAAAAAGACAATTGCAGGAAAAAGTCTATGAACACTTAGTTTGATCAGAGTCAGACAGACAGAAGAAACATGAGTTTTAATCATACTCATGTCCCAATAAAATTGATTTTGTAGTTTTTCTTTGTTTGCTTGTTGATGTTTACTACTAAACTTGAGTAATCATATTTGAATATACTCTTACCTTTTGGTCATATCATGTTCTTCAATTTGTTTGGTAAGTTTGTCTCAGATAATCTATTTAGATCAAAAGCTCTTACAGGAAACAGAAGATTACAAGAAAGCGCTATCTTGTTAATGGTTTCTTCCATAATCCACTCGGGTGACTTCATTGTCCTCCGCAACAATGTATATTATGTCTTTGCCCATGGTCTCGGTCTCGTCTTCTATGTCAAGCCACCTCGCTCAAATCATGACGACTTTCTTCTCTTCGTCGAGCGAGAAATTTACATCATGGATAGCAGAAGATACACAGACCCTAAATGATAGTTTTGAGTTTTCATTGCAGAATACGACAACCTAAGGAAATAAAATCGGCATATTCGCTTAAATAATGCACAAACTATAACATTCAGGTAGGTGCATGAGGATAAATCAAGCAACATTGCTTGTTTAGTGTAGAATGAACTCTACCTGAATAGTTTTTATCATTTAATTTAGTGTAGAATGAACTTGCGACTATAAACTATAACATATCCATTGCTGGTATGGAAGAGAACAACAAGTAAGCCTCTTAGTAATCGGAGCAGAGAAGAAACCGCCGGTTTGGAGATAGGTGAAGCGATGGGGATGGAAGAAATGGCAATTCTTTATACATGAGCTCAAGGGACCAATTGGTTATCATTTGCAGTGAGTAAACTGAAACTATAATGTTTGAAAATCTGATTGCTAGTATTTATGTTAATATTTTTCTGTTTTCAAGTATAACGTCTGAAACACCTTATCCCGGCTACTAAGAGGTTGTTCCCACTCAGATCCCAACTCCATTCAGTCTGTTTTAAGGGTTCATTCTTTAAACGAGTTCCTTTATCCGATTATTCTGAGATTCATAAGTAATAGAGTCAATATGTAAAAAGATTATACAATAAACTGGATTTTTATTTATATAACAAAAGATTCGATACAATTGCTAGAGTCTGCACTATAGGCTATTACAATGTTCGAACCTAGTCTATCCAGTCTATCACCACCCATCCTTCCTAGCCCTTGTCTCGTGCATCTAGACCCAGTCCTTCCCACGATCACCATCCTTTCCTGAAATCAAAGAGGCGTAAGTAATCCAACTTTTACTTAGTTATACACATTCGCCTATCAATGACAATATATTCCCATCCCTTAAGATTATCCCGTAAAAATCCCTTAATCATCCGGCTATCTTGGAAAGCCCGAGTTTTATCTCGGCCGCAGTCAAGTCTTGGCGGCTTGCTGGATCCGCGAGTTCCCGAGTTCTCCGGATAGCCGATTCCTTCCAGCCATACTCAACTATATGCCTTAGTCATAACCGTTCACCAATAACCGCGGCTTTTGGGCAATAGCTGAGATTATCGAGAACTATCCTGACCGGTCGTGACAGACTGAAGTCTTAGTCACGCATCCTAGATCCGACCATATAATGATCGATCTATCCACATCGGCAAGCAGATATAAGAATATGACCGATGTAAAAGAGAGTTTGGCCGAATAACTGCATAACTGTCCCATACTATCTCAGCTATAGCCGATAGTTAGGGATTATCCCGGCTAAGTTACTCGGCATCGCGCTCACCTTTGCCGTACATTCGGATGGTTCGGTGTGTTTCTCCCGATCCTTGTCCGCAGAAGACTCCATCGCTGGAACGTCCCTTGGTAAGTTTCTCTCTCGGAGATTCCTTACTCGCAGTCCGGTAATTCCCTCGTTACTCGACAATCGCTAAGTACGTCCAGCTTTATCTCTTTTCTCCCTCGGCTAATCTTCTTCTCTCTCGGATATATTTCTGCGCTTTCAGGAAAAATCCCGTGAAAAGATTGTATATCTGCGAAGAAGATGACCGCGGGCTATTTATAGGATTTTTGCCCATAACCGTTTTATTAAACCGACGGGTGCCACGTCCCCATTTGGTAACGGTCATATCCGTACGGATATAACTGTGCCACACACTTAGTACGTACGAGATCATTCCTTTATCTGATCATTCTCTCGCCAGCCATCCAGCTGACTCAACTAACTGACCAGCTAGCTTCACTACCCAACCAGCTAGTGATGATAGTTTCCGAGCTGACTCAACCGACCAACACTCCGTCCAGCTGGGCCGAGCTCACCATCACCATCAGTTGCCCGAGCTGATTTAGTTCGGTCCTTTAGCTAAGAATCCATCAGTTGCCCGAGCTGGTTTTAGCTCGGTCCATCAGCTGCCCGAGCTGGTTTAGCTCGGTCTTTCAGCTCATTTTAGCTCGGATATTTGATCTTAGCTCGGACTTGTTTATTCTAGCTGACTCAAAGCATCCCGAGCTAGTTTTTCCTGACCGTCTTCAATCTTCTACTCTTTTCATCAGCTAAGTCCCTAACTTTCCCGGACTTAGCCATTCCTTTCGGACCATGGAACGGATTACTTTGTTTTATCCGACAAGTCTTTCCCCATTCCCGACCATGGCCCAGCCCAGCGAACCTAGCGAGGTCCAGGGCCGTTACAAGTCCCCCCCCCCGTGAAAGGGATTTGTCCCTGAATCCGAAACAAGTGTTATCGATTGAACAGCCTTCTCTAGCTCGTCTTCTCTTGGAAGATCTTTTAACCATTCGGAAAATTCAGCCTTCATCCTATTTTCTGTTTCCCAAACTTCTTCTTCCTTTTCGTTACATTCTCAAACCATCTTGATCATCTTGATCACTTTATTCCTTGTTAGCTTTTCCATCCGATCAATGATTCGGACTGGCTTAGCTTCAACCGTGAGATTTCCCATTAGATCAGTTGGAACTTCGGGAATAATCACATCTTGATCCGTTAAACATTTCCTGAGTTGTGATACATGGAACACATTATGGAATGCGGCCATCTCTTTGGGTAGCTCCAACTTATAAGCAACCGCTCCCACTCGTTCTAGGATAATGAACGGCCCAAGGTACCTTGGATCTAGTTTGCCTCTTTTAGATGTACTGGCTCGCCCCTTAAATGTTATCATTTTAAGGTACACTCAGTCATTGACCGCAAACTCAATGTCTTTCCTTCTTTTATCCGCATAACTTTTTGTCTATCCCGGGCTTCCTTTATCTTGTTTCTTAGAAACTTGATATTTTCTGTTGTTTCTTCCACTATGTCCGCCCCAATCGCACTCCTTTCCCCCACTTGCGTCCAGCATAGTGATGTTCTGCATGACCGTCCATACAATGCTTCGTATGGTGACATCCCAATGCTTGCTTGGAAGCTGTTGTTGTAGGCAAACTCGGCCAAAGGTAAGTGTTCTTCCCATGAGCCGCCCCAGTCAAGTACACATGCCCTCAACATGTCCTCCAAGGTTTGAATGGTCCGTTCTGACTGCCCATCAGTCTGCGGATGATAGACCGTGCTCATGTTTATCCTTGTTCTTAACGCCTTTTGGAAAGCTCTCCAGAAATAGGACGTGAACCTGGAATCCCTATCCGAGACAATGCTTGTCGGAACACCGTGTAACCAGACAATCTTGCTGATGTACTTAACCACGATCAAATCAACACCATCTGTCTTTCTGATGGCAATGAAATAAGCCGATTTGGTAATTCTGTCCACTACCACCCAAATCACATCCTTCTTTGGCTTTGATCTTGGCAAGCCAGTCACAAAGTCCATTGTGACATGATCCCACTTCCACTCTGGAATGGGCAAGCTTTGCAATAGTCCACTGGGAACCTGATGCTCAACCTTGACTAGCTGACAAGTGGGGCACTTAGCGACCCAGTCCGTCACATCTCTTTTCATCCCGACCTAATGGTAGTATCGCTTAAGATCCCGATACATCTTGGTCCTTCCCGGGTGAATCGAGAACTTGGACTGGTGCGCTTCTTTAAGGATCTTTTCCTTGAGTTCTTTCATGTTTGGTACACAGACCCGCCCATTTACCACAATGGTTCCATTATTTGAGGTCTGGTACTCATTCCTTTTGTTCTCCTTCATCTTACTCAGGTTCTCATCCTGATCTTGAGTTATCTGTATCCGGGTAAGTAGGTCAGCTTGATCAGCCGCACCCAAACCTAATGGCTCTAAGCAATCGGACAGAACATGTAGATGCAAAGTCCCGATCATGCCGATCAAACTTTCAGCATCTTTTCCCACGTTCACTTCTGACCGCCTTCGGCTTAGTGCATCCGCAACCAGGTTAGCTTTCCCCGAATGGTAAGCAATATCGAGGTCATAATCTGCCACTAGCTCCATCCATCTCCTTTGCCTCAGGTTTAATTCTGGCTAAGTGAAGATATACTTCAGGCTCTTGTGGTCGGGGTAAATCTGCACTATAGCCCCATAAAGATATGATCTTCATATCTTGAGTGTGAATACCACCGCAGCCATTTTCAAGTCATGAGTCGGATAATTCCTCTTATGTTTCCTTAACTGTCTTGAAGCGTAGGCAATCACCTTGCCTTTCTGCATCAGTACACATCCTAGCCCGGTTATAGATGGATCAGTGTAAACCATATAGGGTTCATCCGCTTCAGGCAAGGCCAGGACTGGGGCACTGATAAGCGCCTTCTTTAACCCAGTGAAACTTTCCTCACACGCCTCCACCCATGTAAACTTCGTATCCTTCCCGGTTAGCCGAGTCATAGCTTGAGCCATGCTTGCAAACCCGTTCACAAACTTCCTGTAATAGCCAGCCAATCCGAGGAAACTCCTTACCTCAGTGGCATTCTTTGGGCGTGGCCATTCCTTGATGAATTTTATTTTCTCTGGATCAACCGAGACACTCTTATCCGAGATGATGTGTCCAAGGAATCTGATCTTCCTTTGCCAAAAGCTACACTTGCTTAGCTTAGCATAAAGCTTATGTTCCCTTAACCGTTCTAGGACCGCCCTTAGATGACTTTGATGGGTTTCCCGATCTTTCGAATAGACAAGTATGTCATCTATGAAGATAATGACAAATTCGTCTAAATAATCCCAAAAAATCCCGTTCATCATCTTCATGAACGCTGCGGGTGCAATGGTTAGTCCGAATGGCATGACCACGAATTCGTAGTGGCCATACCTGGTCTGAAATGCTGTTTTCCGGACATCATTTGGCTCTATCGGGATTTAATAATATCTCGAAGCCAAGTCGACCTTGGAAAACCAGGTTGCTTCCCTGAGTTGATCCAGCAACTCATCTATCCAGGGCAGTGGGTACTTATTCTTGATCGTGACTTGGTTCAAGCCCCTATAGTCGATGCATAGCCGGAAACTACCATCTTTCTTCTTAACAAACAAGACTGGTGCACCCCAAGGTGAACTACTCAGCTTGATGAAACCCTTTTCCAGCAACTTTTCCAGCTGCTTCTTCAGCTCGGCCATTTTAGCTGGAGCCATGCGATAAGGCGCCTTTGAGAGTGGGGCCATCCCGGGTTCGAGCTCAATCGTGAACAGGTCCAATCTATCCGGGGGTAAACCCATCAAGGATTCAAACACATCCGCAAAATCTCTCACCACCAAGATATCCTTTATATCGGCACTTTTTCCTACTTCCGTAGTACTGATGGTTGCCAGGTAAGCTTCACTTCCCTTCTCAAGCATCCGCTCTGCCTGGATTGCCGAGATTACCAAGCTTCTCGAAGTTGATCTAATACCTTGGAATCCAACTTCGCACCTTCTCTCTCAAACCGCACACGCCCTCGGTGGCAGTCAAGAGTTGCCTTGTACTTCCCGAGCCAGTCCATGCCCAAGATTACCTCGTGATTCTCAAGGCTAACAATGACTAGATTTACCGGCATGTCTATGCCTCCGATGCTTACCGGCACGTCACAGACCATTCCCATAGAGGACATGGCTTGACCACCGGCATCTCGGACTATCCCAAAACCATTCCTCAATCCTCTTCGGAACATCCATTTTCCAATCATGTCCGAACTCACAAAGCTATGTGTTGCCCTGGAATCAAACAAGGTATGTGTTAAAACACCACCAATATCCAGGGTTCCTACACATTCGTCCCATAATGCTAAGTTCCTACCCTTTTATCCCGATGCAATGCAATGCTCGTATGTAAAAAGACAGCTTAGTGACTTACCAGTGATCACGCTGAAACTTCCAGCCTCGCCGGTTTCTTTCGTCAGCTCGTACACCTGCGGCACCACGTCCGGCCTTTTGCATTGGGACATTTGGCCATTGCCTCTGTGGTTTCTCTTGTGTTCCATCTGTCTTTCCACTTGCAGCTTCGGACACTCTCTTTTGAAGTGCCCAGCCTTTTCGCAATGGTAGCAGGATCTTACATCGTCCCTGGTCACTTTGCCTTCGTCCATCCGCGGACAGTTTTGGATCCCGTGGTCCATACTGCTGCACCTAGCACACACTCCCAATGCCTTCCAGCAATCCTCGCGGTGCCTCTTCCCACAACTCGCGCATTCACCGTGCCTTACAATTGACTTAAGCTGATCATCCCCCTTGATCCCTTTTCCTCTTGCGGTCTTCCACTTGTGTTTGATCGGGATATCTCTCTTGCCTTATTCTCTTCCGTGAGGTTAGACTAAACCATCGCAGCCCTCTCGACTAACTCCGAGACAGTACTGAAGGTGCAAACCGAACAGTGAGTACGCAGCTCCACCCTTAAGCCACAGAGGAACCGACACACTTGAATAGATTCATCCTCCAACTCCCTTCCCACATAGCGTCTCAACCGATTAAATTCTTCCTCATACTCGTGCACTGTCCTGCGCCCTTGTGAGACCATCTTCAATCCATTTTGCTATTTTTTCCTCTAAATAGAGGAACTCTCTATTTTAGAAGAATACCTCTATTTTAGAGGAAAATATAGAGGAACCTATTTTTTCCTCTATATTTAGAGGAAAAAGTAGTATTACTATTTTTTCCTCTTAAATAGAGGTGGATTGGAGAACAAAAATGACACCTCTATTTTTTCATCTAAAAGTAGAGGAAAAAATAGCAATAGATTGGAGATGCTCTGACAGGTCGAGGAAATCACCCTCAATTCTATCCCAAGCTTCGGACGGAAAGAACTTACGGTTGAATTCAGCCACAAAGTCTCCAAAGGTCTCAATGCGCCCACCCGTGCGCTTGTTAACCGAGAGTCACCAGCTATGTGCATCATCCTCCAGAAAGTGAACCGCGATGTCCTTTTTGTAATCCTCCGTGCAGCGGGTGGAACTAAATTTCCTTACCAGCCGACTCCTCCATTCATCCGCCTCTATCGGATCAGCACATCCCTTGAAGTACTTTGTCCCAAGTCGTGAGATATGCTCCAGCAAGCTTAGGTAATCCACCTTTCGAACGGTCTTTGGCGGCGGGTCTATCTCAACCACATCCGCTTGTACTTCAACCCGTGCATCATTCGTGGACAGGGCAGCACGCATCCTAACCGTTTGCCCAACTGTTGGATTATCAACCGACGCAACCGCTTGGGATATTGTAGCATTGTCCATATCTCTCCCACAGAAGGGGTCACAGTCTGATTAGCCGCGTCAGCAGGATTATTGTTCACTCCAGTTTCTTGGACTGAAATGTGTACCGTATGAGAGGATTCACCCATCTCTTCATCGGTTTCCTTCTCGCGGTTGTTAGGATCCGTCTCCCGAGTATGGCCGTGAGTGACTGTGACCGCGGGTATATCTCCGGTTTGTCTCACAGGTTCGACTGGATTGTTCACTTGGTTCACGCCATCAGCCGCCATCTGACTCGGTTCCGCTGTTCTCTTATCCTTCTTGGATTATATTCTTTTTCCACTCTTCCCTGTTTTGCTTTTTCCCGCCTGAGACAGAACAAGTTAGAACCACCTAACAAAGCCCAAAATCTCAACGAGTCTAAGCAAGCAAAGTCTAAGTGAACCTAGCGCGAGACTCTATAGCCAGATGAGTGGCATTCCCAAACCCAACAGAAACTGTCCTAGGAGCAAGAATGCTCTGATACCAACTTAAAACACCCCATCCCGACTACTAAGTCTGAGAGGTTATTCCCACTCGGATCAGTAAGTGATCCAAGCTCATTCAGTCCGTTTTAAGGGTTCATCTTTAAACGAGTTCATTTATCCGATTATTCTGAGATTCATAAGTAATAGAGTCAATATGTAAAGAGATTATACAATAAACTAGATTTTTATTTATATAACAAAGGATTCGATACAATTGCTAGAGTCTGCACTATAGGCTATTACAATGTTCGATAGTCTATCCAGTCTATCACCACCCATCCTTCCTAGCCCTTGTCTCGCGCATCTAGACCAAGTCCTTCCCACGATCACCATCCTTTCCTGAAATCGAAGAGGCGTAAGTAATCCAACTTTTACTTAGTTATACACATTCGTCTATCAATGACTATATGTTCCCATCCCTTAAGATTATCCCGTAAAAATCCTTTAATCATCCAGCTATCTTGGAAAGCTCGAGTTTTCTCTCGGCTGCAGTCAAGTCTTGGCGGATTCTGTCTGATCCCCAAGCCGCTTGCTGGATCCGTGAGTTCCCGAGTTCCCCGGATAGCCGATTCCTTCCAGCCGTACTCAACTATATGCCTTAGTCATAATCGTTCACCGATAACCGTGGTTATTTGGGCAATAGCCAAGATTATCAAGAACAATCCTGACCGACCGTGACAGACTGAAGTCTTAGTCACGCATCCTAGATCCGACCATATAATGATCGATCTATCCACATCGGCAAACAGATATAAGAATATGACCGATGAAAAAGAGAGTTTGGCCGAATAACTGCATAACCGTCCCATACTATCTCAGCTATAGCCGATAGTTAGGGATTATCCCGGCTAAGTTACTCGGCATCGCGCTCACCTTTGTCGTACGTTCGGATGGTTCAGTGCGTTTCTCCCGATCCTTGTCCGCAGAAGACTCCATCGCTGGAACGTCCCTCGGTAAGTTTCTCTCTCGGAGATTTCTTACTTGCAGTCTGGCAATTCCCTCATTACTCGACAATCGCTAAGTACGTCCGGCGTCATCTCTCTTCTCCCTCGGCTAATCTTCTTCTCTCTTGGATATTTTTTGTATTTTCAGAAAAAATCCCGTGAAAGGATTGTATATCCACGAAGAAGATGACCGCGGGCTATTTATCGGATTTTCGCTATAACCATTTCATTAAACCGACAGGTGCCACGTCCCCATTCGGTAACGGTCATATCTATTCGGATATAACCGTGCCACACACTTAGTATGTGCGAGATCATTCTCTTATCCGATCATTCTCTCGCCAGCCATCCAGCTGACTCAACTAAATGACCAGCTAGCTTCACTACCCAACCAGCTAGTGATGATAGTTCCCGAGCTGACTCAATCGACCAACACTCCGTCCAGCTGGGCCGAGCTCACCATCAGTTGCCCGAGCTGATTTAGCTCGGTCCTTTAGCTAAGAATCCATCAGTTGCCCGAGCTGGTTTTAGCTCGATCATTTAGCTAAAATCCATCAGCTGCCCGAGCTGGTTTAGCTCGGTCCTTCAGCTCATTTTAGTTCGGGTATTTGATCTTAGCTCGGACTTGTTTATTCTAGCTGACTCAAAGCATCCCGAGCTAGTTTTGGAGCATCCCGAGCTAATTTTTCCCGACCTTCTTCAATCTTCTACTCTTTTCATCGGCTAAGTCCCTAACCTTCCCAGACTTAGCCATTCCTTTCAGACCATGAAACGGATTTCTTCGTTTTATTCTACAAGTCTTTCCCCATTCCCGACCATGGCCCAGCCCAGCAAACTTAGCGAGGTTCGGGGCCGTTACAACGCCCATATGCAGGAATATTTGGATATATGATAGTTACTACTCCATTAACAAGATAATAGAGGACTACAGGTAGCTAGACTAACTCTTTGTTCATATGTCTTAGAACATTGGTGTTGTTCTAATTTATCAGCTTTCTTGAAAGATATATATTTCAATGTATTTGCAGAAATGACTTTCACAAATTGAAAAAAAGATTTTAAGTTTGCAAAAAGAAGGAACATGGAGAGATATAACAAAGTTGTGGAATACTTGAATGAATCTTATTGCAAATATCAGTAGGTAATATTTGATATCTTTGTATTTTACACCTTTTTAGTACTCATACATGTTAGTTTTTAGCCTCATTCATACATTTATCCTTTATTTTTATTTTCATAAGCATTCATATTAGATTTAGCTACTACTACGTCATGTATTACATGTTTTTGCATATTTAGAGTGTTTGGCAGGCATAATGGTGTTATGGAGACTTTGAAGAGGTTATGTGATGATCCAAGAGGCAATCAAAGTCGAAAGATAGATAAGGAGAATGAAGAAGATGTCTTCTGCCGCAGCGGTCTATCATAGTGGTGTCACTCTGATGCAAACCTTCAGGGGAGATCACAGCAGTGAATTAGGAAAAACAATGCTCAAGGAACTCAGTAACTAATTCGAAGATCGCTTCCACGTGTAGTATTGAGACCCCATAATGTTTTTGTGTCTACTATATATTCAGATGTATATAACTAATTCGAAGATCGCTTCCACGTGTAGGATTGAAGAGGTAGGAAATTCGAAGATATGGCATTTGAAAATACCAACGAACGTTTTGTTGTTACAAACTCCAAGTGTCAAAAAAAACTTTAAAAAACATTAATGAGATTTTTTTATTCTTTTACTATTGGTCGATAATGAACACACATTGATTCACTTGTCTATCCTTTTATTTTTGATTGGTCGTTTTCCCACTTTGAATGTTTTGTATTGTGAAACATAAAATATAATTTTGGATTATAAACTATACTAGCACATTATAAGTAGATGTCTATATTATATTAAAAGAGAGACTAAAAAAAGCGAACAAGAGTTTTTAAGAAAACATTTCATTCATATTTTTATAATCTCATCTATTTTATTTAGTACAATAACCTATTTATAGGGAAAAGAACACACACAAAATATTGACATGTAAACAAGTGATTAGCAAACCATCTTTTTCTAATATAAGACAAGTGTTCATGACTAATACATTTAATGGTGATGTGTATTAGGATACATTGTTAAGATAAGTGATGATGATTAATCTACCAAAAGATGATGTGTGTTATGATGGATAATCATAACTATTTTCTTAACATTTTATTCTTGCTTTTACATATCAAATTTAGATTTTTCTGATTGTTACGTGCCCACTCTTTCAAATGTTCGACTGTCAGACCAAACAAGTCATTTAGTTTGGTGTCTTCAATGAGTGTGTGGATATTGAGAAGAAGTGACGACATTATTGAGAGGGAATCACTCAGCTTATGTGCAGCTTGTGTGCAGATTTGCTATTGATTCAAATTTAAACGGTTTCCATTTTAATTTCAAATTATAATCTGATGATGACTTCTTTATGTATGGCACAAACTTTCGAAGAAAGTGTTTATTGTTCCTCATGAAGAATTGGAGCATCTTCCGGCTGGATCTCAATCTATATATATCATGAATCAAACAACGACTATCATAATAAATCAAGCTATTAATAGATGCCAAAAGTCATATAGATCTGTCTACCTTCAGTCACCAGGGCGTCGATAAGTGGAAGAGAGATCCTCAAACTCGATTTGAAGAGAAGTCACTCTTTGATTTATGATACAAACACGGTCGATGATGATCATCTACTCGATTTTTTCCATAAATGATCCATATGTGCTAACAGAATAAAGAAAGTGTTAGCATAAATCCAAAAGCTATTTAAAAATATAATTAAAAAATAAACCGATAAAAAATATTTATGTTGAAAGAGTTCACGAGAATGCAACACGAAATGACAAAAACAATCTATATATAATATTGTAGTAAATCTTAAGTAAAAGTCCAATGTCAAAAAAAGTAATTTTAGTTTAACTTCCAAATAATGGTGAAATTAAAAAAAATAGAGTTAATAATCAAAAATTAGTTTGATATATATTACACATGTAAATTATAACCTTTTTGTCCTTGCAATTGGAACGCAATCAAACATATCATTATTATTAAGATACCTGAGAGAGGTTAATTCTACTTTTCTTGACGAAACGGTGAGTAGGGTGGAGAACCAATGCCTCTTTTCTAAACTAACACTCTACATTCACCGTAAAGAGGTTTTATTTTGTTGAATCAATTTTTGACAACAACAACAAAACCAAAAACTGAAGAAGATGAAGAAACAAATCGTTATAAAGCTTAGAACTTGGTTCTTTTTGCAGGACCTTGATCGATCATAGGATCGATTTGAGGCTGTTGAGACTCTCCTCCTTGTGTTCCAAGCTATTCCTTTTCTCCTAATGCTTCTTGGCTAACATATCTTGACGAAGTAAGTTATCTTAAGGGCAACAAAGAATAACTGATACACCAGTTACTTCATAAAGCCATAAACGTGTTCACCATTGGCCAATACGCACACTTGCATCTACAAACTCTGAAACTTACTCATAGAAGCAGAAAAGATTTACATTTCATATTTATATTTAGTAGAGATTTGAGAAGAGAAAAATGATTTTCCAGTTATTTGTGAAAGAGTTCATAAACGAATCAGATTCCATGATCAAAAGCTCTTACAGGAAACATAATATTACATGAAGCGTCCGAGGCCTTTTTTTATTATTATTATGACTGAGAGACTCAAATGTATGTAAGAAAGTAAATAAATATAAATCAAGAATGCAACCTTATGGCAATATACACATAAACACATCCACTGGTCTGACCACAAAAAGTGCCATCATCCTTCTCTTTAAAAACATTAAAATGAGACTGGTTTCTCATGCGGCCAGTTGAGAAACACGGCTTCATACACACAAAAAGATGTAAACTTGACAGTTTTGAAGCTATATTTCATGTCTTAATCGAGCTTCACGTTTGAATATAGGAGCGTGTCCTTTGTCAAAGGCATGTTCATGAGGAAGTACACCTGCGACGACCATGAGAAGCAAACAAAGAATGTCAACTTCCAAACATTCAGCTACAGATTTTTATACAAACTATGATGGTCCATTGATTAAAGTGAGGATAAAAAAAAAAGTGATCTTACCCCAAGGATAGTGGCAATGAGAAGGATTATTCCAGTCAACCATGCAAGTGTCAGCCTAACGAGTATAACTTGAGCAATGATGATTGGAGTTGGGATTCCCTCTACCTCAGCCATCGAGCGAGCAGATGAACGAGAAGAAGGCTCAACGCTCAGCATATTTCCTGATTCTTGATTTACTCTCTCGTCAAGGACGATCACCCCAACGATTTGGCCTGCAAGATCCCAAACATTTCTCTCAACTTACATAGAAACAGTAAAGGAAACGAAAACCACTCAAGAGGATCAAGTAAAAGTAGTATTTCTGTTAAGGAGATATCAGTCAAAGTTGAACTACTATCTAAGACACATCTTTGGAAGTGAGTTTACCAAATCACAGAGACAGTTCACCTTTATGAGATGTCTCCAATAGATCGAATAGCTTTGATAGTGTGGCAATCAATACATCCATCCCTTGCTTAGCCATACCTTGCCCATACTCCTGTGCTAAAGCCTGTAATTTCCAGATAAAGTAAATCATATTAGACACAGTGGCGTTAAGTAGAATAACAAGATGGTTGAACAATATGTAGACATTTTCAAAGTATGAATTTAAACAGTATTAAAGTATACAAGCTGTCAAGTTTAAAGATGATTTCGTCACGATCTGAGAACAAATCATTGAGAAGGCCTTCTTACTCCTGCTATCCGTAGGATACAAACAAGGAGAAATATAGCTTAAACGACTACATCCAACTCAAAACATTTCCACTTCTCCGAAACCTTATTATGATTCCGTTAGCTTCAAATTCTCTTTTGTCCTTAAAACAGCTAAGCACGGGAACAGAGTGCACAAGCAACAACCATTAAGGGGTCAACAGAAATGTCACAAGTTTTTTAAAGTTTAAAAGAGATGTATTTACTTATGCATTGATCTCTACTCTCCAATTCATATATCAAGACTAAGACACTGAGGAAAGGAAACGAAACATAACAAATGATAAATCAACCCCCTTACATCGATACCGCCAAAGCGTCCAACTGTTAATTCAGCAGTACCATGAGATAAATCCTCATGAACGTTGACTGCCTGTCTGATATTCTTGTACAGATCCAAAAGGTTCAACGCAAATTTCCTCTCTGCTTCCTGCCCACGGTAACAAAAGTCATAAGCCTTCCTCAAAAAGAAATCAGAATATCTACAACCAATTCCTGAACCTCATCCTACGAAATCACAATTTTTAATGGAATTAGGTATATCACCTTTTCCAAATGGAACTCCACGTTAGCAACACCAGTAAGAGGGATACTCAACAATCCAGTCAATGGTTCAGCAGAGCCAGAGACATATGATCCACCCAACCAAGATGCCTACAGATAATACAACCACACCATTAACTTAGTGGTCACATTAGAATGAGAAAGGCAAAACAATAGTGTGTGCACTTAGAATGATAGATACTGCTAACTTACAAACTCATTCATGTCTTTGTCAGTCGCATCAGATGAGGGTTCATTAAGAGACACAACAGCCACTTCACTTTCTGCAGAATTTTGAAAAGATCTAACAATATACTTTCAACACAAATGAAGAAAATTATAAAATAGTTCTGCTATTTAAGGGCACCTGGAAGTTCAATATCTGCTTTGTAAGAATCAGAACTGATACTGCCCCTGATGGCATTTCCCAAGAAAGAATGAGCAGAATAAGTTTCTGCAAGTTAAAAGTAAACACTTGAATGTCTTACGACTATTACAAAAAGACTCTGCTCCATGTCAGAAAATTAAAGCTTTTCAGTGTATTATTTGCATACCATCAGCTCCAGCGATTTCTAACACAAAAGCAGCACGAGGCCTCTCAAATGGATTAGGCTTTAGAATCCTGTTCAGCTATAACAAAAAAAAAAAAAGAGATGATCAACAATTACAAGACTTTAACTAAAAAAATTGAAAAAAGTATATTTTACTAGAAGGGTCAAAAACCTTGGATGAGCCATCAGCTGTCAAAGTTGCTGAAGGTGCAAAACCCAACAAGGCAGACACTGCTGCAGATACTTCAGAGATCGACATGGGAAGCGCCTGAGGATATTTTCAAATTAAAGAAAGAAGATAACTAAATCTGATTATGGAATCTCACATGTTGCAAATTTTCTCAATATAGTAGAAACAATGTGCCACAAAAGAACAGCAATCACCATTAGATTTCAGCTCAAAAACTCAAAAGAGATTCATTCATGAGTTGGTACATAAACATTCACACAAAAGAACTACCAACTCACAAAATTAAGTAGTAGTCAAACATGAATTTGGAATGTGATCTCTCCTCAAGAGCCCAAAAAAAAAAGACAAAACCAGAAGATATCACTTAGACCAAACAATTGATCTTATTGTATTGCTTCAATGAAACCGTGTCTGCGCCTAAGACATTGACCTGATCTACGCCTAAACGAAAGATCATATTTTATAAATGTCGAAAGACAACTCGCATCATTTCTAAATTGAAATACAAAAAATTGAGCTTTTCCGAATCGTTCATCCACATATCTGAGACGCAATCCCGAATCAAAGTCTAGAGGCAAGTGACAATACCTCTGATCGTGGACGAAGATATTGATTGCTGGATCCATCAATGAAGAAAACAGAACCAGTGGCTTCTCCCTATCACAAACGCCGATCCAATTTACAAAAAAAAAGTCAGATCCATAAGTCATAGATTTGTACACGCAATTCCGTGAGAAACAAACCAAAACTGAGAATTGGAAGAAAGAAAAAGACGAACCCTATAATTCTGGGTGAGAAGCAGCGAAACGAATAATACGTAGAAAGTTTTCATCTTTAGAACGAGAGTCGACGGGAAGAGAGAGAGAGAAGAGAGATCGGAGTTTATCTGGCGAGATGTTTAATGGAGGAGGCAGAACCAGATTTCGGGATCGAAGTGGTGGACACACCTTGACACCATACGGTGTCGTATCCTATACAGTCCAAATATCGGTCCAACCCGGTATTCAATCCGGTTAAGTTTTGCTTGTCTGGTGGTATTTTGTCACAATTTTACTTTTTGGCTTTACGGTTTACTGTATGTGTTTGTAATTGAAGACCGAATTGTGTGAATATCGTTCGGTTCGTTTTTAATACACGGTTTTGGTTTTAATTAGTATTCAAATTTATAGTTGGGATCTCATTATTCAGTTTTTGGGTTTTGGATTTTTCTTTTAATTTTATAAAGAAGAAGTCCAAATTAGAACCATATTTTATTTCGGTTTGGTTTGAGTATTTTGCATTCGTTTGGTTTGGCTTGGTTTTAGTTGGAGGATTAATGTTCAGCTTTACTTTTAGTTAAAAGTACAAGTACATATAGAATTAATTTTCATTTTTATATATTATTTAACGTGTTTTGTCGTGTTAGATTGCTATAATTTTGTTTTCGTTTGGTTTTGATAACCATTTAAGTTAAATTGAAGGAAATTTCGGCTCGGTTTGAATCAATTCGAAATTTCCTACGTTTTTACCTTTTTAGTTTTTACCACAGTACTCACTACTCAGTGAAAAGGTTTCGAACCCAGCACACCTGCCCTCTTATTTATAGAAAGAACAGCAGTCTATATAAAGGGGCAAAATCGTCAAATCACAAAACTGGTTCGTTTTAGAGAACTGAAACCCGAAATCAAAAACAACAACACACACCATTCCTCAGAGCGATCGGTGACGGCGACGATGGAGACGTAGCAAGAACGAAGATGGTGATGTAACAGCATGACCTCCTCGACATGAAACTCTACAAAAGGTTCACAGCTTCAAAGCTTCAGATCTATTTAAATTTTCCCTCTTCGTAGTCCCCTGGATCGATTTTAAAAAGCTGCGAAAACACCATTGTACGACTCGTACGCGGAAACTCGCTTGCCGGAAAACGAACGATTCGTCGGATGATTGACTCGTTGCTTCGAATTTGCAGCTGAGAGTGTCACTGCCTAGTGAAGAGGCATCAGAAGAGTCTTAAAAGAAGCTGAAGAGGAGAAAGAAAGAAAGAAGAGAAAATGCCGAGGCCTGGTCCAAGACCTTACGAGTGTGTAAAACGAGCTTGGCATAGCGATCGTCACCAACCTATAAGAGGCTCCATTATCCGTCAGATTTTCAGGTTTCCAACACGCACGCCTTTCTTCAACCTCCGTACTCTTTAGGGTTTCTAAGTTTGTTTCTTAATTTGGGGTTTTGGGTTTTTGAATTCAGGCTCGCCATGGAAGCACACAGTGCAGCGACGAGGAAGAACAAGGAGTGGCAGGAGAAGCTCCCTGTAGTTGTCTTGAAAGCTGAGGAAATCATGTACTCTAAAGCCAATTCAGAGGTTTTTTGAACTAGCTTTGCTCTTTGTATTTTGGGTTTTCGTTTTCACAAAGTCTTTTCCTTTTTGCCTGACTTTGGATTTGGTTTCCATTAGGAAGAGTATACAGATGCAGATACTATGTGGAATAGGGTTAATGATGCGATTGACACCATTATTAGGAGAGATGAAAGCACAGAGACTGGTCCTCTTTTGCCTCCTTGTGTTGAAGGTATTTGCCCTTTCTTCTTTATTTTTTGACTCTTTTAACTGTTTCAAAAGACTATGCATTGTTAGTGTTTTGGGAACTGCTTACAACAAGTTTAGTAAAGGTTTGGGATTTGAAGAAACTTGTTTTATTGAATTTTGTGTTTGAAATGTGGTTTTTTCAGCTGCTCTTAACCTGGGATGTATTGCTGTAAGAGCTTCAAGAAGCCAACGACATAGTAGCGTAAGGACTTACCTCGGTCCCAAAATCCAGGAATCGGTTTCTGCGTCACCTAATGAACCGTCGTACCATCATCATGACTATCATCATCATCAAGCTCAAAAGTCAGCCAAACCAAGCCATACCAGTCAAGCTTCAATCCCAGTGGATGTACTTGATGACAGCAGCAAGACTGTAGCTGCTCCTCCTCCTCGTGGTTACCCATTTCTACATGAATCTATGCAGATGCATCAGAAGCCATTAGCAAGAAAACTAGTGACTAGCACTTCTCCAGCTCCAGAACCAGCACCAGGTCCGATCAACTTTGGTTCGGTCTATCCTTTGTATTACGGAGGCAATAATAATCAGACTCAGCAAGTGGTTAGAGTCCCTGAAACGCCCATAATCATTGGCATGCCTGTTGGTATAAAGGCCCCTGAAGAAGCAACAGAGAGTCTCTGCGATTTATCATTGAGGCTTGGTATATCATCAGAACCACAACCCTCCTCGACAAGAATAGATATCGGGTCTAGTCGGGCTTACAGAGGAAGAAACCAAGAAGAGCTATGTTTATTCTCTGAGGTGAAGAAGAAGAATGATATGTTTGATTGGTTTTCAAATTATGAAGGTCAGAATTCAGATTCGAGAGTTAAAAAGCACAAAACGTTTTGTGGAGACTCCATCTAGGATTTGCTTAGATTTTTTTTTGCTTTTTTAACTCAAATCTTGTAAAAGCCTTCAGGTCTATTGGTTAATATTATTGAGTCTACTAGTCCAGCAAGATCGATTATTAAATCTACTTTGCATTGATGAACCAAAAAGATACTGAAGTTTCTCTGTTAACATCGATACCACTTATGCTCTATATTGCATGGACGGAAACGGTACAGAACGTTTCGAAATGCGGAAACGCTATTTACAAAAAATATAGAAATGGAAATGTTTTGGAAACTAATTATAAGTAGAATATTTAAATGAACAAAATCTAATATATAATTTTTACATAATTATTAAACGATAAAAATTAAAATATGTAAAGTTAAAAATTTAGAAGATTTTCTTTATTATCAATTTTATTAGTTTCATTAACCAATCTATCTCTAATTCTAATTCATCCAGAGAATAATTTTCAAACTTAATAATTTCAAAATTAATCTTAATTACCAAATCAAAATATTTATTATTTATTATAAATAAGTAAATTGATTATTTAATTTAATTTTTATAATTATTTATTTGTTCTATAAAAACAAAAAATTAGTTTTTATCTTCTTTCCAAAATAGAAACGCGTTTCCAAAGTGTTTCCAAATTAGAATTTTTAGGAAACGTGATTTTTCGTGTTTCCGACGAGTTTTGGAGAGTTTCAGTTTCCGAAACGTTTCGGAAGCAGGAAACGTACCTCGGACGGAGTTTCCATGCAACCTAGCTTATGCTTTTGTTAGTTACAGTTTCTTTAATACATTGATTGAACTTCATTCTCTATTGTGTGTGAGTTTGTTTCGAGAAAAAAAAAGCAGTTTAATCTGTTCACCTTTTCCACTTTAATTGCGTTTGAAAAATCAAAATACAATATATATATATATATATATTATGTTTAGGCTTACTAAGTAACCTTATTTAATACTACTATATTAGTTTTCTCAGATGTACCAAGGAGGAAATGAAAGAAAATAAGTTGATGTGTGTCGTTCTTTTTCTTTATCGATAAATAAAGGGAGATTTTGTTTAATATTTGACTTGTTTTGTTTTCAATTTTCATTTAACACAATCTTATAAACTGGAAAAACGACAATAAAAAAAAGTTGACGTCAAGCTTTCTTCTCAGCTCAAGTTGTTATTAATGACTTATGACTCAACCTAAACTTATCCGAACAGGATAATAGACTTATTCAACGTTTTCTATAGCTAGCCTACCCTTGATTTTATTTATAGTATTTTGGTAATTTAAATTTTTTAAAATAATTAGTTATTAAACTTTTAAAAACATGAGCTAATTTTTAAAATCATATCTATTACTAATAAAAGTTGATGCTAAATGCCTTTAAGGATGTCTACATAGAATTTAAATATTTAATTCTATTGGTACACATTATCATTATTTTTAGTTAATTATATATTGTATATTAAAATTAATTAGTTTGTTTTAATTCTTATAAAGAAAATTTCTAAATTTTAATTAATTTTGTTTTTGTTGTTATTGGGAAAGTTTCTAAATTGTAAGTTACTTATTAAAAAAAAGAGTTTTGAAAATAGATCTTATTTTTCTATTAACAATAAAAAATAAATTAAAAAATAAATAGATTATGAAAGAAAAATCTATTGAACAAAATTATTAAAAACTGTATTTAAAAACCATAATTAAATTATTTTAAAACTTAAATCACGAGAAACAATTAAAATCTGAAGTGCTAACTTAAAATATATTAGTTGTGGTCTGTGTTGATGTCTTAAGCCAATGAGAGCATCCGCATAGGACATATATACTCAGTCTGATTAGTCTATATCAGCGTTTTTCATTAAACATAAAAATAAAAAAATATTATTAAAAATTTAAATAATTTAAAACATACAAAAATATAAAATTATCACAATAGAATAGAAAATTAAGATAATTTTTTTAAACAAAATAAAATAAATTTATGTCAAAAGTCTAAATTTGTTGTGAAAATAAAATAGAAACTCATTGTCACAAAAACTAAACTAACAAAAACAAATATGTAAATCAATAACAAAAATTTTAAATTCAAAAAAATCTAGCATATATATTTTAAATGAGTAATTTATATAGAAAAAATATTAAGATTAAATTTTTATATAAACATATAAAATTGTTATTTAAAAATATCAATACTAACAAAAAAACATTCATCTTAAATTATCAAAAAAGAAAGTCATCTAAAACTTATAATTTTTGGGAAAATATTTAAAACATTAACACAAAAATCTTAACAAACCAAAAAATGATACTTTATGATAATTACTGAAAAAATCAATATAAAAAATTGTTTAACTAACAAAAACCAAAACATAAATTATTTTTTACAACATGTCAATACAATTAAAATGAAAGTCCATATCGAGAAAGTTAAATTAAAAAAAAAGAGGATATTAACTTAATATCTATGTTATTTATTTAACAAAATCAATATAAACATAATAAGTAAGAGAATAAAAAACTTAAAGAATACTAAAAAACTTATCTAACAAAAATAATATAATATTTAAGCTAATTATTTAAGAAATCAATATTAAGAAATTAATTAACTAAAAACTTAAAACAAAAATTAAGTTTTACAAAATATGTTTTTTTAAAAATACTTAAAAATATATTGACTTGATATCTGACTAACTACTTAAAAAAATTCATATAAAAATATTTCACTAACAAAAAATTTATGTCTTCAAAATATCAATATTTTAAAAATAATGGTGTGTTAAAATAAAATAAATATCAATATCAAGAGAGGTAAATTATCAAAGAAAAAATCGTATAAAGTAAAATTATCTTGATATTGAGGTTAACTACCAAACAAATATTAACTAAATAAAGCAAATGATGGTATAAGCTTTTGAGAGAAATTCACTTAAAATTTAGAATAACCAGTTATAACATATCAAAATATCATTTTAATTAATTTAAAAAGTAAATTTAACAAAGAAAAAGCATTTATGTAAAAGATATTAGATTAATATATATACTACCTATTTGAAAAATCAATAACAAAAGAGATTAATTAAAAATATATATGTTTTAAGTATATCAAACCTGCAGAAAATTAGATATTTAAAATAAAATATAAAATTACTATCGAAGATATTTAAAATAACAAAAAAAAAGATCTAAAAAGAAAATTAGTTTGAAATATAGTTCCAAAAACATTCATGATTTCTAAAATATTGGTGTTGACTATGAATAATCATATAAAGTTTTAATAGGTTACACAATTTCTAAATCAAACATATTATTTAAATTTACAAAGATTAATACCTTGGTTGCGCCTGGTTGAAAAATTAACAAAGTAAAATACTACACAAGTAACTTTATATTTAAAATACAATTGTTAGAGATGAGATCCGTACCGTCTCTAACAAGCCCGATACGAATTCTGGTCGGCCCGTCTAACAAGTTCCAGGTCGGTAACATAAAAGGAATCTTCCATTTATCGATCGACCCGGGGAAAAAAGAAACTCCTTGCCGACAAGAGTTTCATATTTCAAGCAGATTGAAGACCGACCTGATCGGCTATAAATGTAGGAAGTCCTCGACTTCTCAAATCATCCGAAAATCACTCCTCGAGACCTAAGACAGATTAAGCAATCTAATTATTCTTAGCTCTTGATTTACTTTCCTTAAAAGTCTAGGTCGGCATTCTTATTCCGACGACCTAAAACTATCTTGTATCTCTCAAGCTCCGGCTCAATTCTAATAAAGATCTCTCTTTAAACCCACAAACTCTTGTTCAGTCTTTAGATCGAATTTGAGTTTTTAGAGTTGGCGCCGTCTGAGGGGAATAAAAGAGTAATCTTTGACTTAGAACGGAGTTTGAAGATGGTTCAAACACCAATCAACACTACCGACCTCACAGGAGCCCCCGATCCGACAAGAAACATTCAGGATCCGATCATCGACCTAGCCACAGGGCTTCCGGTGGCCCACCAGACCGATCAGGAAGACAACACAACTACCATACAGAACACCGGGGGAACAGACCAGCTCGGTCAGTCGGGTGGCACAAACACGACCAGCCTACCACAGCCACCTCCCATCGACATGACCACGATCAACAGGGGATGGATGCTCGCTTCGAGTCCCTCCGTGCCGAGCAGATAGCTCACAGAGAAGACTTGGATCGGCTTATAAACTCTAGGGTTCATACCCAAGAGCAGGCCGATTTTATCACTCCCCCTCGCCCTTCGATCCGCAACACAGATACGACCAGGCTGGTCAACAACTTGTTTGGCACGACACCGACGGACGATTTACGGAGAGCACAGGCAGACGGCTCGCATGCCCGCTCATCTCGCAATATCGCAGGAACCGACCCGACGACAACCTCGGAACTCGATCTGCTCCACCAACGCCTTGATGATATCCACAGCAAGATCCACAAGGCGACGACTTCAGCGCCCGAGTTGGATAAGATCCTTCAGGAGACACAGCAAACCCCGTTCACGTCGGCTATCACCAATGCTCCTCTTAAGGACATAGGTCGGATGAAGCTACCTCCGAGTTACTCTGGTACGACAGACCCGAAGCGACACCTGACCGCGTTCAACGCAGTCATGGGACGTGCTCGCTTCACCGATGAGGAACGGGAAGCATGCCTCTGTCAATACTTTGTGGAGACGCTCTCCGGGAGCGCCCTCACTTGGTTCTCACAGCTTCCCAAGAACTCCATCGACAGCTTCAAGGAGCTCACAGCTCGGTTCCTGAAGCATTATTCGATTTACATCGACACGGAGTCCACAGCGCTCGATCTATGGGCATGCGTCCAGGGCGACACGGAACCGCTGCGCGATTTTATCGATCGATTCCGATCAATCGTCTCTCAGTGCAGTCTGTCGGACGAACTGTGTTTCAATATTCTTATCAAGAATTTGAAGGATGATTCATCGTTTTGTGAACGATTGAAGACAGGAAAAACCAAAACCCTCGAAGATGCTTTGCACAAGGCATCCGGGTACATCAGAGTCGAGGAGGACCGTGCAGCCAAGGCCAAGGCCAAGTTGGCCGATGAGAAATCTTTGCGCGACAAAAAACGCAGATCGTCGAGTCAGAAAGATTACAAAGAGCCCCGTCAGCACTACGACAAGGATGACAAAAATCGCAAAAGCATCAACGCAGTTGGACGACCAAAAAAGCCATGGAACGTGTGGGACTGCTTGAGCGACAGAGATCCCGACAGCAAGAAGCCATGGTGCAAATACCATAGGGCGCACGGTCATCATACCAATGATTGCCGCACCCTCCCAGCCCTCTTGAGGAAGAGGTGGGACGATGGCGAGATCACCCTTCCAGAACCCCGGAGTTCACGACGATCCGACGATGAGGACAGGCGACCCGATGACGATCGCGATAGAAGAGATAACACCGATCGCTCTTCTAAATGCGAGGGCAAGGAAGCAAAGCGTGACCGTGAAGATGATCACACACCTCTAAGCTCACCACGTCGGCAGATCAACATGATCATGGGAGGGCTCCTCTCGTGCACCGACTCGATAAATTCAATTAAACGGCATGAACGGAAGGCAGCCAATCCCCCGAAGGACGCACCACTACTGTTCAAAGACGACCTCCCGATCACATTCACAGAGCAGGACGAGCATGACATCGACCGACCTCATAGCGATCCACTCGTCATCTCACTACGACTCGGAGAGGACGACGTCTCCAAAGTGTTGATCGACATTGGAAGTTCGGTCGACCTCATCTTCATGGATACCCTACGCAAGATGAGTATCCCCGAGCGGGACATCAAAGTCGCACCATCACCACTCACAGGATTTGCTGGAGATTCGATTTTGACAATATGAACTATAACGATGCTTGTCACCATATGCGGGAAATCAATTACGGTCAAATTCGAAGTTATTGACCGACCTGCGATCTACAATGCCATCATTAGAACACCATGGCTGAACGCCATGCGAGCCGTCCCTTCTCCTTACCATCAATGCATCAAGATGTCGATCAGGGGCCGTGTCATCACCATCCGTGGCGACCATACAGTGTCCCGACATTGTTACATCGACAACAAGCGCGCCCGAAAGGCATCAACGTTCGTGATCGGTAGTAGTAGCGATTTCGACCCACAGATCGTTCATCACGACGAGCAGCCGAAGAGCGATCTTATCACCCAAGTCAACATTGATGCTGCCCACCCGGAACGTTGCGTCGGTATCGGCACGGAACTGTTGCCTAGCATGCAGGACGAGCTGATCAGTTTCCTCCGAGAGAACGTCGCAACGTTTGCGTGGTCCATGGCCAATATGAAGGGCATTAACCCCCGAATAACGAGTCACGAATTGAACGTCGACCCAACCTTCAAGCCGATCAAGCAGAAGCGACGAAAGTTAGGACCTGAGCGAGCACAAGCCGTCCACGATGAAGTAGATAAACTCCTGAAGGCCGGATCAATCGCCGAAGTAAAGTATCCGGATTGGCTCGCCAACCCGGTGGTCGTCAAAAAGAAAAATGGCAAGTTGCGGATCTGCGTGGATTTCACCGACCTTAACAAAGCTTGCCCGAAGGACAGTTTCCCTCTTCATCGTATCGATCAGCTCGTCGAGGCTACAGCAGGCAACGAGCTACTCTCCTTTATGGATGCATTCTCAGGATATAATCAGATTCTCATGAATCCGGACGACAGCGAGAAGACCGCATTCATCACAGATCGGAGCACCTACTGCTACAAAGTCATGCCGTTTGGTTTGAAAAACGCTGGAGCCACTTACCAGCGCCTGGTCAACAAAATATTCGCCGACCAGCTTGGGAAGACGATGGAAGTATATATAGACGATATGCTAGTCAAATCAGCTAAAGCAGTCGACCACATCATCCATCTGCGAGAATGCTTTCTCATACTGAACCAGTATGGCATGAAACTCAACCCCGCAAAATGCACCTTCGCAGCCACATCCGGCGAATTTCTAGGATACTTGGTCACTCAGCGTGGCATCGAAGCCAATCCTAAGCAGATCTCCGCGATCTTGGAGCTACCCTCGCCAACTAACACTCGCGAAGTTCAGCGCCTAACAGGAAGAATCGCCACGCTAAACAGATTCATATCCCGATCTACAGACAAGTGTCTTCCCTTCTATCAACTCTTAGGAGGCAACAAGCGATTTGAATGGGACGAAAAGTGTGAAGACACAATCGTACAGCTCAAAACCTACCTTTCGACACCACCGATCCTGGCCAAACCTGAGTACGGCGACACTCTGCTACTCTACGTTGCGGTCTCCAGCGCGGCAATCAGCGGAGTCCTGGTTCGAGAGAACCGTGGAGAGCAGAAGCCGATCTTCTACTTCAGCAAAACCTTGGATGGTGCTGAAGCTCGCTACCCGACCTTAGAAAAACTCGCTCTTGCTGTGGTCGTCGCTTCAAGGAAACTACGATCTTATTTTCAATCTCATTCTATTGCCGTCATGACCAGCCAACCTCTTCGTTCGATCCTGCACAGCCCGATGCAGTCCGGCCGCATGGTGAAGTGGGCAATCGAGCTTTCCGAGTTCGATATCGAGTATCGAACGCGGACTTCTGCGAAATCACAAGTTTTGGCGGATTTTTTGATCGAGCTATCACCGGAGCTCTTAAGCGCCGACCCGGCAAATTCAGAAATATGGACGCTACACGTCGACAGAGCATCGTCACGCTTCGGAGCTGGTATCGGCATTCTGTTGGAATCCCCCACCGGAGAGCTTCTCGAGCAGTGCTTCTGTCTGGAGTTTAATGCATCTAACAACGAAGCCGAATACAAAGCGCTGATCGGCAGTCTCCGACTAGCCCGAGGGATGAACATCCAACACATCCGGGCATTTAGCGATTCGCAACTCATCGCTAAGCACATCGGCGGAGAGTATGACGCGAAGGACGATCGAATGGATGCCTACCTGAAGCTGGTAAAGCAGTTAGCAGCGGAGTTCAAAACCTTTGAACTACATCAGATTGACCGATCTGCCAACACCAGTGCGGATGCTCTAGCTGCTATTGTATCAAACAGAGATTCAGCCCTTCGGAGAATAATTCCCGTTCAAGGAATATCCCAGCCCAGCATAGTCCCGCCCCAGGAAGTTCTTCAAATCACAGCCGACGAAGACGAAACCGTTCCTATAGCAACCACTGACGACCAGCCAGCAGCAGATTGGCGAGTCGAGATACGACGCTTCCTGGAAACTGGCGAGCTACCACCAGAGAAATGGACAGCTCGGCGAATTCGTGCTTGAAGCGCCAAGTACGCAATCATCGAGGGTGTCTTATACCGATGGACTGAATCAGGCATCCTTCTTACTTGCCTCCATGGCGACGAAGTTCAACGATGCATCAAGGACGTTCATGATGGTGCAGGTGGAAATCATTCCAGCGGGCGAGCTCTGGCCTTGAAGATTAAGCGACAAGGCTTTTTCTGGCCAACCATGCAGGAGGACTGCATTCAATATGCTCGGAAATGCGAGTACTGTCAGCGACACGCCCCGATGATTCATCAACCTACGGAGTTTCTGACGTCGGCAGTCCCTCCTTACCCATTCATGCGATGGGCAATGGACATAGTCGGACCGATGATCTCCTCTCGTCAACGCAAGTACATGCTCATCATGACCGACTACTTCACCAAATGGGTCGAAGCCAAGGCGTTCGCCGACATTACAGCCACCAAAGTACAAAGCTTCATCTGGAGATACATCATATGCCGACATGGCCTTCCTTACGAGATCGTTACTGATAATGGCCCCCAGTTCAGGTCGAAGAAAATTCAAGCTTTCTGCGACAAGTGGAAGATTCGTCTCAACAAGTAGACACCACGTCATCCGCAAGGCAACAGACAAGCCGAAGCAACCAACAAGACAATCCTGGACGGCATTAAGAAGCGTCTCAATGCCAAGAAAGGTTTTTGGGCGGATGAACTGGATGGCGTGCTTTGGTCTCATCGCACAACTCCGAGAACTGCAACCGGGAAAACTCCTTTTTCACTCGCGTACGGATGCGAAGCTATGGTTCCTGCAGAGATCAACGTCGGAAGCTTACGAAGAAGAGTACTTCCGAGTATTCCCGAAGTAAACGCAATAATGTTGGTCGATAATATCGACACATTCGAAGAAACACGCAATCAAGCGTTGCTCCGAATGCAGAACTACCAGAATCAGGCAGCTCGGTACTACAACAAAAAAGTACATAATCGACATTTCGATAAAGGCGACCTGGTCCTTCGAAAAGTCTACGAGAACACCAAAGAAGAGAATGCCGGAAAACTCGGTGCAAACTGGGAAGGTCCATACATCATCACTAACGTAGTGAAACCAGGAGTGTACCGGCTCGAAGCCTTGGACGGCGAGTTGATTCCACGAGCCTGGAACTCACTCAACCTCAAAAGATACTACAGTTAGATCGGCACCTCCTCGAGGTCGGCATCGTCAAAAAAAAAAGCGGTTTGATCCCCGAAAAGGGTACGTAGGCAACCTATCCTCGGATGGTGCAACTGCTCCCCCTCCCAAAACGGGGGGGGGGGGGGGGGGTGGGGACTCAATATTTCTTTTAATCACCAAGTCGTCTTCGGTTTGTAAGTCTGGTTCAATAAAATCTCATTTTCTAAAAATACTGTGTTCATTATCATATCGGCATCCTGGCCAGATGCTCGATCCGCCTAAAGCTAGAGTCTGATCCACTTTAGCTCGGCAACTTAAAGCTAAGTCCGCCTTGCATTCTACAGTTTTACCTGTTTTCCTATATCCGAGCCATGCGTTGTTGTCAGCCAAGTCAGTCTTGCATCCGCATTCGACTCGGATACTTCTAAGTGGTACCGATGAATCGACGCCGACCTGAATCGCACATCGGGTATTCACACTTAGAAGCGAAGTGGTACGAACAATCATAAGCCGGGCTTCCCGCATGTTCGTATTCACACTTCAAAGCTAGAGCCAGAATCCGCTCTGCAATTCTTAAATCATGCGAAATTAGTAAGCCGACCGAGTTGCAGTTCGTATTCGACTTAAGACTTTTCTCAAAGTATGAAATAAACGCCGACCTCAATCGCTTTTATTTTGTACTTAGAAATTTAATCGCATAAACTTAAGCCGATATCGCATCGCCGTTATGTTCAGATTTTCATTCTAATCAATGCCCAGATTCTTAAAGACTTTTCATTAATTTAAAAGCCAGAACGGCACACGATTACATAGTACAAAAAAATAAAAACTAGGAGAAACTAGTCTTCGGCTTCTTCCCAGATCTCTTCTTGTTCGGCTTCTTGACTAGCGCGTTGATCGGAATCTTGCTCACCCGGCTGATCGGATCCCGCTCCTTTCTCCAGATCGCCTCCTTCAGGAGACTTAGCCTTATCAGGCTCTTGACCGCCAATCAGAGATGGAACGTCACTGGAAACCTCAAGGAAAACTTCCGCATCCTGAACTTGGAGCTCTTCCGACGTAAAGCTGATCTCTTCAAAAGCATCAAGATTTGCTTTACTTTTGGCAATCAGCTCCTCGATGTTCTCCTCAACAAGAGCCGGAAAATTGTATCCATGTTTACGGACAATCTCAAGCGCCTTTTTAGCTCCGACCCACTGAGCCGCGGTCGATATCAACTCATTGGCCTTCTCCTTACGGGAAAGTGACTCCTTCACTTTGTCGACTGATATATCATGGTTTTTATGGTTTTTAACCATGATATAAGTCCTTTTTATTGAGTCTTTTTGGTCTTTTTAGAGTCCTAGTAGAGTCTTTGCAGGTTATAGCATGTCTGGAGCATAATTGGAGATTTTGGAACCTTTTGGAGCATTCTGGGTTGAAGCCACGAAGTACCAAGCTCGAAGCAGAAAGTATCACATATGGTGACGCTCGTCACCCATCAAGGAAGGAGCATGGCTGTTTTATTAAAAGTATGAAGGAGATTTGCAGAATTGGCTCAGAAATTCCTTTATTTACATGAAGACCCCAGATCGTGTTTAGCCTCTATTTATTAGGTTTTTCAGCCATTGTTGGCTATTATCTTAGTTTTTGAGAATTCAGAGAGCTTAGAGAGAGATTTATTCAGAGCTTTTTGGGGGAGACAAATCCTGTACTCTTTTGAGAAGATTTCGAACTCCCTTTATTTCTTACTCTTTCTCTTAATGCAATTTTATTCAGTTATGTTTTGTGATCTCATAATCATGTCTGAGTAATCTGCTAGTTAAGTTAGGGTTTTTTCAAAGGTTGATGAAAAGATTGTAGAATCGCTATCTGTTAGGAATATCTTATGGTTTTTCATCTCTGCTTGCTTTAAAATCGAATTTCTGAGACACATCATCTAGGAATCCGAAAATCTTAGGTTGTGAAATATATGTGAGAGCATTATTCATAACCTGAACTAGTATTTGATGAGCAAAGCAACTTAGTGCAAAGAGATTTGGCTTAGGAGTTTTGTAAACAATTGAATCTGATCAATCCTGCATGTTTAGATTGTTAGGGTTTGCAAAGAGATTTGAAACTCTGTGATTTAGGCATAGATAACTTTTGCAATGAGAATTGATTAGTTATACATCAGTGATTCATGTTTAAAATGGTTCTTAATCATTCCTGATTTCCTGCATCATACATTCTTGGATTCAACCTGCGAACTACCCTGACTTAGCGCTTTTAGTCTTCTGGAACTTAGATTATCTTACAAAATCGTTTGATTACTTTCTTTCATTCATTCGCATTACATACATCATATCTTGCTTAGCTTAATCCGAGTCTACATTCGATAGTGTAGTCTGCATTACTCTCTTGGGATTTCGATACCCCTTGTACTACAACTGCTTTTGCTGTGCACTTGCAGTAGTTTTATTTGGGTAAAACCTGAGTCCTATCAAGTTTTTGGCGCCGTTGCCGGGGAGTAATAGCTGCCTATCGATTTTTATTATTAGGATTTTGTCTAAGTTTTTATTTGTTTACTGACTTTCAGCTACTTTTCTTTGTTCCTGTTTCAGGTGTATGCCTAATCGCAGAACCAGAAGCAACAAAGAGAAGGAGCTTGTGACTTTGAGCATCGACGAGCTTGCTAGGTTGGAGAGAACTAACAGGAAAGCTAAGAAGCAATCTACAATGGTCGCTCCACTTATCTTGGTTGAAGATGCAGAAGGTCACTTAGTTGACAGGGAAGGAAATAGGAGGAACGGAGAGGGGCAGAGAATTGATCAAGAGGGGAATGTCATTGTTAAACAGCAGGTTCAGCAAGTGGCTGAGAACGTGGGAGTCCCTGCTGCTGTCAATAACGCTGCTGGGCGTTTTGTTCAGAGGACTCTAGGTGACTACAATAGACCTGATCAGTTCTATGCCAACAGGGCTGCAATCCGACCTCCTGCCTTCCAGAGGAACGATTTTGAGGTTAAACCAGTCTACTATCAGCTGGTTGGCCAGCATCCATTCCATGGTTTACCTCATGAGCATCCTATGGATCACATAGAGAGGTTTGAGGATTTAGCTTCCAGTGTCAAAGCTAATGGGGTTAGCAATGACTTTCTGTTCTGCAAGCTTTTTCCTTACTCTCTTGAAGGAGAAGCTGCATATTGGCTTAAGCAACTGGAACCTGCTTCATTGACCACTTGGGAAGACACCAAGAATGCCTTTTTGAATAACTTCTATGATGATGCAAGATCAGAGGACATGAGGACGAAAATTGCATCATTTACACAAGGCCCTACTGAAGCTTTCAAGGCCTCTTGGATCAGGTTCAAGTCTTATCAAAGGGACTGTCCTCATCATGGTTTCAGTCAGGTGCAATTACTTGGGATTTTCTTCAGAGGCATTGACTGGAAATATCAGATGGCGCTGGATGCAGCAAGTGCAGGAAACTTCAACACCAACAGACCAGAAGAGGCGATCAGACTGATTGAGAACTTGGTCTGTAGCAACAGCACTAAAAATGCAGACTTTCAGAGAATGAAACAAGCTGGTGTAGCTGATGGAAATCAGATTGCTGAAGTTAAGGCTAAGTTGGATGATATGCACAGCCTTTTGGTGGGGAAGAAGTCGGTTCACTTTGCTGCAGAAGTGGAAACTTTCGAAGCTCCAGAGGAAGTTGAGCAGGAGGATGTAAATTTTATCAATTCTGGTGGTTTTCAGGGACAAAGGTATGGGAATCAACAGTGGAACAGAGGATACAGCAACAATAATCAGAAGAACGCCCTTATAGGAGGACAGAGCACGCCTGGTTTCACTCCTAGACCCCCATTCCAGAAGACAGAGTATCAGAAGCCATTCCAGAACAGTGGAAATTACAGAAACTATGGTTCTTCTTCCTATCAACCAGCACCTCCACAAGGGAATAAAATGGAAGCAATGTTAGAACAGATTTTGGAAGGACAACAGAAGCTTACAGTGGACTTTAATGGCAAGATATATTCGCTCTATCAGGATTTGAATGGAAAAATTGAGAGTCTGAACTCTCATATGAAGAAGCTTGATGTTCAAGTTGCCCAAACTGCAGGAGCTGTTCAGAGGCAAGAAGGATTTCTTCCAGGAAGAACTGATGCTAATCCCAAACACCATGTGAATGCCATCACATTGAGGAGTGGAAAGAACCTGCAACCAGTGTTGCAGAAGGATTTAACATCAAGGAATTTCGTGGGTATGGAAGAGTATGAAGATGAAGAAATATTTGCTGAAGAACCACGGGTGACGCTCGTCACCAATAATGGGTGTCGCTCGTCATCCATCGAGCACAACCCCGACCCCGACTCTTCACAAATTGGTGACGACCGTCACCAGATGGGTGACGCTCGTCACCCATATCCAGTGATCAATCCCGACTCGTCCAAATTGGGTGACGCTCGCCACCATTCCAGTGACGCTCGTCACCAGACACCACATACTGCAGTTTCGCCCAAGACTTCAGATAATGCTAAGGAGACCGTGTATAAACCCAAGATACCCTATCCTAAGCATCCTAAGAAGTCTAAGCAAGAGCTTGAAGATGCAAGATGCAAGGCTATCATGGACAAGTTGGTGATAGAGATCCCATTAATAGATGCTGTAAGGATCACTCCTCTTATAAGGAGGTATGTGAAGAGGATGGTGACCAATAACTTGAGTCTTGAGGTTGGAGCTATGATGATCAACGAGCAAGTCAGTGCATTGATTCAGAACAGAGTTCCAGATAAGCTTTCAGACCCAGGAAGTTTTGTTTTAGACTGCACTATCTTCAATGACAAGTTTGAGAGGTCATTGTGTGATCTTGGTTCTAGTGTGAACCTTATGCCTCATTCTGTTGCCAAGAGTTTGGGGATGACCGATTTTAAGGCTACAAGGATATCTTTTATCCTAGCTGATAGATCAGTCAGAGTTCTTGAAGGAGTGATAGAGGATGTTCCTATCAAAATAGGAGATTGTATGATCCCTACTGATTTTGTGGTTCTAGAGTATGGAGAAGAACCCAAAGACCCCTTGATTCTTGGCAGACCCTTCTTAGCTACTGCAGGAGCTATTATTGACGTCAGGAAGGGTAGAATAGAGCTGAATGTTGGCGATTTAGTGATGAAATTCGAAATGGACAAGCTGATGAAGAGGCCAACCATAGATGGACAGACTTTTTATGTAGATGTTCTCACAAACATTGCTGATCAGATCTTCCATGAGATGAGTTCAGAGGATCCCTTGGAAAGGGCGTTGACCACTTCTACAGCTGAGTATGAGCATTTAGATGCTGCTGCAACAGGCTACACAAAGATGATGGATGCTACTGCACAAGTGATGCAACTGGTTGCAATGGATGAGTTTGTCTCCACATCTGCGAAAGCTGCCACAATGGATGATTGTTCTGCAGCAAAAGCACCAAAAGTTGAGCTTAAACAGCTCCCTGCAGGGCTAAGGTACGCATTTCTGGGAGAAAACTCCACCTATCCTGTTATTGTTAATGCTTCATTGAACAATGCAGAGCTCACCCTTTTGCTAAGTAAGCTGCGAAAATTTCGCAAAGCTCTTGGCTATTCTCTTGATGATATTTCAGGCATCTCCCCAGACTTGTGCATGCATAGGATACACTTGGAGGATGAGTCGAAATCATCAGTTGAGCACCAGAGGAGGCTGAATCCGAATTTGCAGGATGTGGTCAAGAAAGAGATCATGAAGTGGTTGCAGGCTGGTATCATCTATCCTATATCAGACAGTGCTTGTGTGAGTCCAGTGCACGTGGTGCCTAAGAAAGGAGGTGTCACAGTGGTAAAGAATGACAAGGATGAGCTGATTCCAACCAGGACTGTGACAGGACACAGGATGTGCATAGACTACAGAAAACTGAATGCAGCAACAAGGAAGGATCATTTTCCTCTCCGTTTCATCGATCAGATGCTAGAGAGGCTGGCGAATCACAAGTATTACTGCTTCCTTGATGGGTATTCAGGCTTCTTTCAGATCCCCATCCATCCAGATGATCAGGAGAAGACCACTTTTACTTGTCCCTATGGCACTTTTGCATATCGCAGAATGCCTTTTGGGCTGTGTAATGCTCCTGCAACCTTCCAGAGATGCATGATGTCGATTTTCACAGACATGATAGAGAAGTTTATGGAAGTGTTCATGGATGACTTCTCTGTTTATGGGTCCTCTTTCAAGAACTGCTTGGATAATCTGTGTGCAGTTCTGCAGAGATGTGAAGAGAAGCACTTGGTTTTAAACTGGGAGAAGTATCATTTTATGGTGCAGGATGGTATTGTACTTGGCCACAGAGTCTCAGGAGACGGTATAGAGGTGGATAGGGCGAAAATTGAGGTGATGACAAGTCTGCAAGCACCTGATTCAGTCAAAGCAGTGAGAAGTTTTCTGGGTCATGCAGGCTTCTACAGAAGTTTCATCAAGGATTTTAGCAAGATAGCATGCCCACTTACTGCTCTCCTCTGCAAGGATGTGAAGTTTGAGTTCACAGAAGAGTGCAAATCTGCTTTTGAACAGATCAAACAGGCTTTGGTTACAGCCCCTGTTGTGCAGCCTCCAGATTGGGACTTACCTTTTGAGGTAATGTGTGATGCCAGCGATTTTGCAATTGGAGCAGTGCTAGGACAGAGGAAAGACAAGAAACTCTACGCCATCTACTATGCAAGTAGGACTTTGGATGATGCTCAGAAGAATTATGCAACAACTGAGAAAGAATTGTTAGCTGTTGTGTTTGCTTTTGAGAAGTTCAGGCAGTATCTTGTTGGCTCCAAGGTCATGGTCCATACTGACCATTCAGCACTGAAGTACCTAATGCAGAAGAAAGATGCAAAATCAAGGCTGTTAAGATGGATCCTGCTGCTTCAGGAATTTGATATTGAAGTGAAGGACAAGAAAGGGGTTGAGAATGGAGTTGCTGACCATTTATCCCGGATTCAGGTCGAAGACAGTGTTCCAATCAATGATTTCTTGCCTGAAGAGAATGTTTACTTGGTGGAAACCAGAGAACATGAGGAAAGTACTGAAAACCTGCTGTTTTCACGAAACTGCAGGGGAGTGACGAGCGACACCAGGAGGGTGACGCTCGTCACGAACCCAGTTCAGTCGCGACCAAAGTATACGAGAAAGGTGATGCCCGTCAACAATATTGGTGACGCTCGTCACCAATCTCAACACTTATCTGCGATTTGTGCAAGCTTGGGGATGGCTTTTGAAGAACCTGTTTATGCTTTACATGATCCAAAGAGGCCCTGGTATGCTGATATTGCAAATTATCTTGCTGCAGAGAATGAACCACATGATTTTAAAGGCTATGCTAAGAAGAAGTTCTTGAGAGAACTTAGGAGATTCTATTGGGATGAGCCATACCTCTACAAGCATTGTGCTGATGGTATCTACAGAAGATGCTTAGGAGAAGAAGAAGTCCAGGACGTCCTTTTTCACTGTCATGGATCAGAATATGCTGGACACTTTGCTACATTCAAGACTGTCTCTAAGCTATTGCAAGCTGGATTTTGGTGGCCTACTAAGTTCAGAGACGCCCAAGCCTTCATCACGAGTTGTGATACTTGTGAGAGAAGAGGAAAAATCAGCAGGAGACATGAGATGCCACAGAACTTCATTCGGGAAGTTGAAGTTTTTGATTGTTGGGGTATTGACTTCATGGGACCTTTTCCCTCATCTTATGGGAATAGATACATTCTGGTTGCTATTGATTATGTATCTAAGTGGGTGGAGGCGTTGGCTATTCCTACTAATGATGCTGCAGTGGTTTTGAAGCTGTTTAAGACCATTATCTTTCCCAGATTTGGTGTCCCGCGGATTGTCATAAGTGATGGTGGTTCTCACTTTGTCAACAAGATCTTTGACAAGCTTTTGAAGAAGTATGGTGTACAGCACAGAGTGGCCACGCCCTATCATCCCCAAACAAGTGGACAGGCCGAGGTTTCCAACAGGCAGATCAAGCAGATTCTGGAAAAGACAGTTGGGAAGACAAGGAAAGATTGGTCTGCAAAGCTGGATGATGCATTATGGGCCTACAGGATTGCATACAAAACGCCACTTGGGACCACTCCATTCTATCTTCTCTATGGAAAAACGTGCCATCTACCAGTAGAGTTGGAGTTCAAAGCAGAATGGGCCATCAAGAAGCTGAACTTCAATCTGAAGCCTGCTGCAGAAAGGCGTTTGATTCAGCTCAATGAACTGGATGAGATCAGATATATGGCCTATGAAAACTCCAAGTTATACAAGGAGAGGACAAAGGCATATCATGATAAAAAGATCATCTCCAGGCATTTCGAGCCCAATGACCAGGTATTACTCTACAACTCTCGCTTACAGCTTTTTCCTGGTAAATTGCGTTCTCGATGGTCAGGTCCTTTCACTGTCAAAGAAGCTCGCCCACATGGTGCAATTGTCCTGATTAACTCCAAAGGAGAGGAGTTCACTGTCAATGGACAAAGGGTGAATCACTACTGGGCACAAGCAGAGATTCCAGCAGGACACATTGTGTCTCTGGATCAGGCACCAGCTGTCTAAACAGCCAACCAAAGTCAAGCTAATGACTTTAAACAAGCGCTTAGTGGGAGGTAACCCACTGGTAAGTTGTAGATATAACACTTAGTTATTATTTTCGTGCTTATGATTAGTAATTAGATTAATATTCACAAAAAAAAAGGTGGTGACGATCGTCACCCTTATGGTGACGCTCGTCACCCGTCGAAGTCAGGCACGGTTATTAGTTTTCTCTTTTCTTTTTCCTCGGGCATAACTGTTTAAACCAAGAACACTTAGAAATTTTCAGAGATTCATAACTTTTGATTTTCTATACCAAATTGAGTGATTCAAGAGTCTAATCCGTGCGGATTTTGCTCCTCTTTCTGAATATCCACTCGGTTTTTAAGATCTGCAAGATGCCTCATCAGGAGAAACGACCAAGGCAAAACTCGTCTTCCAGCACTGCAACAGGGTCTACGGATTCCTTCAGTCAACACCCGGTTTGCAGGCCCCCATGGCCCAAACGAGAAAATCAGAAAATAGCCTTAGGAGTGGCTTGGGCAGGGACTCCGAAGCAGGAAGTGTCCCGAGACACTTGTGTATTCCATGATATTCAGGAAGAGTGGGATGAATATGACACGCTGTTCTACAATGCGTGGCTGGGAGTTAAGATTATCCCCACTCGGTTCGCGGATTCTGCTGTTCTGCAGAAGATGGGGATCTTCGAGGAGGTTGTTCAGATTCTGGAGCGCATTGGGATGGGGACTATGCCATTCCAGCAGTATGATCTGTACCCAGATTTGGTATGCCAGTTTCTCTCTACAGTTCGCGTCTACTACGCGAATGAGCTGGCGAAGCGTGCGCAGGAAGGCACGATGACTTTTCTGATCCGAGGAGTTCGATACCGGATCAGCCTGATGGAGCTTTGTGGGATCTATGGCTTCTCTGACCATCCCACAGGCGTTCTCCTTCCCTCTCAGTGGACCCATATGCGGACATTATGGTCCAAGTTCGGGAATGGAGTCTATGACAGCAAGACTAGCACGCAGACGGAGGTTCGACATCCGGTTTTGAGGTACATTCTGCGCCTCTTTGGTCACACTATTTTGTGCAAGTCTGCGCCCAGCAAGACTCGAGTCAGTGAGCTGATTCTCCTCTACTATGGACTTTATGAGATGCTGGATGATTCGATACCTGTTCATAGCATGGTTCGCGCCAACTTAGGCGCTGTTTTCGCTGAGCATCTGGTCTCCTTGAAGACCAAGCCATTCACCAGTCCAGGGGAGAAGACTGAGAGTGTTGGCAGCCTGCTGACACCGATCTTCCACCATTTCCAGATTGATGTCACACCTTGCAGTCTGCGCAGTGACAGATCACTTATCGATGACCAGTATCTGCGCCATGTCACTTGGATGAAGATTGGAGTTGTCTGGACTTTCACTACCACTTTTGGAAAGTATGTTGGCATTAAATTGCCACAGAGAGCCTTCACTACTATTCAGGGAGATCCACGCCAGCTATTCTTCATGCCAGCACGGACTCTTCTGCGCCCCTTGACTCTGCGCCCTGCTAGAGCTGCTACAGCTGGCGCCTCTGCATCTACTGCCGCTGCTGCTGATGCTGGACCTTCTACACGCCAGAGTGGTTCTTCTACTGCTTTCAGGCGTCCTCCACGACCACAGACACCCATGGATATGGCTGCTTTTCAGGAGTATGTCATTGACAGCTTTGAGGGACTCTGGGATGCTGTTGCTACACTTAGCAACTGTGGTTGTGTCCGCCCCCATTACACCACTGAGCCTTGCGAGGATGAGGATTGAGGCTTCACTATCTGGTTACTTGTTCCTTTTTCCCTTTTATTTTTTTTTTCTTGCTCTTGAGTCATTTTTATGTTTTCTTTGAGTCAGTTGTCAGTTTCTTTGATGATGTTTTGTGAGATTGTTGAACCAGGTTATTTTTGCTATGTTTGGATGTTATTAATTATGTGTTTGAATGCTCAAAAAGTCTAACTTTCGAGTGCATATGCAAACACTTCGTTAATTAACATCTGACATAAGAATTGGGCAATACAGGTCGTGGTGACGCTCGTCACCCGACCCCACGCGAGGTAACACTTTTCTGACTTGGTTTTTCGACTTCTCATTCATTTTTCTGACCAACTCTTGGCTTAATAACACTAGGGACAGTGTTGTTTAAGTCTGGGGGAGGTGGTTACTGACGTTGTGTGCTTTGTGTCATGTCTATAGAGTCTTAAAGTTGAGTCAAAAAACCTGTTTTATAGAGTCAAAATTTTTGAAACTGTCAGTTTTTTTTGGAACTAACCATAGGACGTTTTTGCTGTTAAGAACCATTGCCACAGTAGTTGATTATAAGTCTTACTAAGTTGAAAGTCATAGGTAGATCAGTCTAGCAATGAAGGTTTAGGTTCTTAGAGAATCTGAAAAATTTGCTGTTAGCTCCACCTTAATGAACTTTAAACTTCTTATCTTGGTGATTGATTCTATTTGATCTTGATTCTCTCTTTCAGCACTGAAAATAAGGTTAAAATGCAGTCCCTCTTTGATCTTCCCTGATGTAGTTTTTAAAAGATTAAGTCCAAAGAATGGTGCATTCATGACCCTGTCTCCTCACAAGGAACAACAGTAGTGAACACACTCAAGAACCTGTCTCCTCACAAGGAACACAAGTATTGAGTAGCACCATATCTTAGACTATAAAAGTTGAGAAAAAGAAGTGAAAAATCGAAAATATCCAAAGGAAGAGATTAAGAGAAGAGAAAATAGGAGAGCTGTGTTGAGATTGATTTTGTTCAGTTGTTAGGAAGGAAAAAGAATCTGTAAAGTGATTGAGATGATAGAACCTTGATGAGATATCACACTTAGATAAAAAAATAAGGAGTTGACAGTAGAAATTTCGGATTTCTTAAAGGGATTTGGACTGGACTTGAGAGATTTGCTAAGCTTGTTATGATTAGACTGAAATTTGATCTTGTGTTGACTATGTGGTATGTGGATTCGAAAGCTCTAACTAGTATGGTGTTCCTGATGACTGACTGACTGTTTCTTGTTTTCAAACCTCGACCTTATTCTTTGTCTGATGTTTGCTTGAGGGCAAGCAAAAGCTAAGTCTGGGGGAGTTGATATATCATGGTTTTTATGGTTTTTAACCATGATATAAGTCCTTTTTATTGAGTCTTTTTGGTCTTTTTAGAGTTCTAGTAGAGCCTTTGCAGGTTATAGCATGTCTGGAGCATAATTGGAGATTTTGGAACCTTTTGGAGCATTCTGGGTTGAAGCCACGAAGTACCAAGCTCGAAGCAGAAAGTATCACATATGGTGACGCTCGTCACCCATCAAGGAAGGAGCGTGGCTGTTTTATTAAAAGTATGAAGAAGATTTGCAGAATTGGCCCAGAAGTTCCTTTATTTACATGAAGACCCCAGATCGTGTTTAGCCTCTATTTATTAGGTTTTTCAGCCATTGTTGGCTATTATCTTAGTTTTTGAGAATTCAGAGAGCTTAGAGAGAGATTTATTCAGAGCTTTTTGGGGGAGACAAACCCTATACTCTTTTGAGAAGATTTCGAACCCCTTTTATTTCTTACTCTTTCTCTTAATGCAATTTTATTCAGTTATGTTTTGTGATCTCATAATCATGTCTGAGTAATCTGCTAGTTAAGTTAGGGTTTTTCAAAGGTTGATGAAAGGATTGTAGAATCGCTATCTGTTAGGAATATCTTATGGTTTTTCATCTCTGCTTGCTTTAAAATCGAATTTCTGAGACACATCATCTAGGAATCCGAAAATCTTAGGTTGTTAAATATATGTGAGAGCATTATTCATAACCTGAACTAGTATTTGATGAGCAAAGCAACTTAGTGCAAAGAGATTTGGCTTAGGAGTTTTGTAAACAATTGAATCTGATCAATCCTGCATGTTTAGGTTGTTAGGGTTTGCAAAGAGATTTGAAACTCTGTGATTTAGGCATAGATAACTTTTGCAATGAGAATTGATTAGTTATACATCAGTGATTCATGTTTAAAATGGTTCTTAATCATTCCTGATTTCCTGCATCATACATTCTTGGATTCAACCTGCGAACTACCCTGACTTAGCGCTTTTAGTCTTCTGGAACTTAGATTATCTTACAAAATCGTTTGATTACTTTCTTTCATTCATTCGCATTACATACATCATATTTTGCTTAGCTTAATCCGAGTTTACATTCGATAGTGTAGTCTGCATTACTCTCTTGGGATTTCGATACCCCTTGTACTACAACTGCTTTTGCTGTGCACTTGCAGTAGTTTTATTTGGGTAAAACCTGAGTCCTATCATCGACCAAACCCACATAGTGGTTGTTCACCGCAACCGACGTACGCTTCGCCACTTCTTGCCCAAAGGCAATCTTCTCTTCGTAAGCGGCCTTCAGCCCGGCCTCCAACTTCGTTTGCGAGTCGGCCCTCTCCTTCTTAATAGCTTTGACTGCTCGATTGAGCAGTTTGCTTTTCTCAGCATCTTCGGCGCGAACCTTCTCGAGTTCCTCAGAAGATTTTTGAAGCGCGGTTTCCAGCTCAGCCCTTCTTCCCCGTTCAGCCTCGAGAGCTTCCTTAAGACTCTCCACATCAGCTTCCACGGCCAGGAACTTCTTCGCGTCCCGGTCATACTCATTCACGGCAGTCACCACCGTACTCAAAGCCTGTATTCACCAAAAAAATCAGCATTCAGACATTTTAAATACAGAAGGCCTATAAAAAGCATTCGGGATATTTTTTTTACCTTGGCTTGTTCATGCGCAAAACGTGCAATCACATCACTGCGAATGTACCCGCGAGGGTCAGTAGGTGGGCCTGCTGGGTTGTCCCTTAGCTTAAGGAAATAGTCTAAGCAGGACACCGAATCGTGCACTATTGGGCTATCCTCGCGGTACTCATAGGAAAACCCGAACGGACGTAGTTGTCTCTGAGCACGAGACCTCTTGGACGTTCGCAGTTCAGAAATTTCTTCTGAACTCCGCTTCCTCGGGTTCATAGGGCTTCCTTCGCCGCCTTCAGCCCCACCTACGATGATATGACCCTTATCGTCATTCTTCCTCTGCCCTTGCTCGGTCTCTTTGCGAGCTTTCTCAATCCTCTTAGCAGCCTTCTTATCGGCCGATTTCTTAGCCTTAGCTGCATCCCTCTCAACCTTGTTCAGAGCCTCCTGCTCGGCTTCCTTAACTGCAGGATTCTCTGTATTCCGAACACTGGGAGACACTAAGGCAGATTCCAGATCGGCCGACAGATACTTAAAAATGACAGACTTCATCTTCTCTCGTCGTCGGGAGCGTCGTTCAAGCGCAACTGAGAAATTAAAAAAGAATCAGATCGAATGGAAAGCTCCCGGATGTCAAAGCAGGTTTAGAAAAAGTAAACGAACCTCTTGTCCTCGCAATCCTTTCTTCTGTGATCTCGGGCCAAGTGATCACGCTGATCGCAGCGAATCGATTGGAGATATCGTCGATATCGAAAGGATCGTCAACGAATGGAAGAGGCCTATTTCCTGTAAAATAAAAGAGATTCGATCAGAAACAAAAATAACAAGTTACGCTGTATTTCATATCGGTCATGTCTCTACCCATGACCTCTGCCCATTTCGTTCTGATCGGGATATCTCTATCTGCGTCGGCGATGGAAAATTCGTTGATTAGCACAAAGAAATACCGATCTCTCCAATCTGCCACCTTGGTTTTGTGACCGCCAGTCACGATGTTGTATCGAGTCTTCATACTCGTATAATATGAACCCCGGTTCCTCAAATTGGCCTTCGTACGACGAGTATTCGTCATAGCATTGAATACTGCTCGACTCAACGGGATATCATGCCTGGTAGACATCACTAGCATGCTGACAATCAGTCGTATCGTCGCATGGGTAAACTGGCTGATCGGCATTTCTTTGTGGGCAGCAAATTCCAGAAGAAGCCTCGGAACCAGGAACCACAGATGGAAGTCCGTGAAAAAACATTCGTGGAGACATAGCCATCCTGTAGGAGCATCCCACGGTCGCTCCGACAGGCTCAGAACCATGAAGATCACCTCAGGACCAATGTCGCATTCTTCCTTCAAGGTAACCAGTGATTCCAAGGTTGATTTGGTCGGCATCACCTCGAGAGCGTTGTCGCAGATCGGCTTAATTGCCGGCTCCCCTTTTTGCCTCTTAACTCTCTCCACTGGCGGATTCATGTCGATAATTCCGAACTGATTTACTTCATCTTCAACAATGATGGCGTTTAGCTCATCCGAGATATCCATCTCGTTCGATCCGCCTCTCACATCGTCTTCATCTCGCAATTCGGGAATCTCGAATTCGACCCTGGATGATGTCTCCCCAGACCTCTGGACGATTCCAACTTGATCGGTGTGGAACCGATCGGCCGCAGCTTGCTGGTTCTTCTCTCGAACGCGTTCCTGGAACGCACGATCCAACGCCGATAACTCGCTCGCATCCGAGGACCGATCCGACTCTGATTCCTCAACGACGACCCGTTTTCCCTTCGATCGGCTTTTATCGACCTGGTCGTCAGCTCTCTTCTGCGCCGATCTGATTTCCTCCGAGCCTGGTTGTCTTTCCCTGATTTGAATGCTTTTACCCATGCTCGATCGGCGTTCAGAACGAAACACGGCGGAGGTCTGGTCGGCAGATCTAAAATTCTAAATAAAAAGAGAACCAGGGAAAGGGGAGAGAGCAAACCTGATTTTGACAGAGTTTCGCTAGAAATACAGAAGTGAGGAAATTGAAGTCGAGTCCCCCTTATTTATAGAAATATCTGGACGGTTACCGAGAATCATCATGAGCATGGCGACTCTCCACATTTCTTCTTGTTAAATTTTAATCGGCCTCTTCACCTTCACCTGCTAGGGCTTGACACGTGTCAATCCTAGTTCTGCATGCGCAAACCTAGGCCTAGCCTACATCATCTTTTAGGCGGGAACTTTTCGCGCCCAAAATTACAATCTGGCCCTCATCACCGCGCCGATCAGAAGTCCAGGTAATAATTTCATTTTTATTCTAACTCTTTTTTATAGCCGACCAGAATGCATATCAAGCAATATATCATGAATTTCACCAAGTAATGTACCCTCACTTGCCGAACTGGGGGGGACTTACTGTTAGAGATGAGATCCGTACCGTCTCTAACAAGCCCGATACGAATTCTGGTCGGCCCGTCTAACAAGTTCCAAGTCGGTAACATAAAAGGAATCTTCCATTTATCGATCGACCCGGGGAAAAAGGAAACTTCTTGCCGACAAGAGTTTCCTATTTCAAGCAGATTGAAGACCGACCTGATCGGTTATAAATGTAGGAAGTCCTCGACTTCTCAAATCATCCGAAAATCACTCCTCGAGACCTAAGACAGATTAAGCAATCTAATTGTTCTTAGCTCTTGATTTACTTTCCTTAAAAGTCTAGGTCGGCGTTCTTATTCCGACGACCAAAAACTATCTTGTATCTCTCAAGCTCTGGCTCAATTCTAATAAAGATCTCTCTTTAAACCCACAAACTCTTGTTCAGTCTTTAGATCGAATTTGAGTTTTTACAATAATAAGTAATAAAGTCTGATTTGTATACATATTTACTGCTTATAACATAGTCAACATGAACAACACATAAGCAACATCCTCTAAAATTTTATTTAAATAATATAATATGACAAAGTTATGAATCAAATTCAAATAGGAATATATGAAGATAAAATATTCAAATCAAACCATGAATAAACACACAAAAGATAAAAAAAAAAAAAAACAGTGATAATGTGAAGTCTCAACATCATCTTACATGTTTAAAAACAAATATTAGCAAATAGTTGACTGTAAATAAACTGAATAGAGATATAACCTAAAATTCGTAGAAGATCTGATGGAGAAGCAAAAAGCAGCTTTACACAATTAGTGTACCTTATTAACAAAAGTAAATCTGAATCAACATATATCATATATTATATATGTATATGTACATAATATTAGTGAGACATTTAGTAAAGAAACTAAATATTTAAACATATAAACCTTTTTTAAAAAACCATAGAAATCTTAAGGAAACACCAACAATTTAGTAAGGGAATTATTTTCTAAATCAAATATATGCACATCGAAGTTGGATAATTCTTTAGGTGTCATTACTATGATTTTATTTAATAATATTTATAATTTTATAAAGAAAAATAGGAAATACTACATATTATGTTTTAATTTTCTTATATAAAAGGAAATTTCTATAAATATATTATAGTTTTGATAATTTAAAAGATATTTTCCAAAAAAATAAATCAAATTATTAATACAGACTCGCGCGTAGCGCGAATTAAAAGCCTAATATATATAATTAGCCAATTTTCTCTCTATCTAGAATGTCCACCCAAGCAACATTTTATTCATAAAATGGGTTTTAAAATATTTTGATCTTTTCTTTATTAGTTTTATATATTTTGGGTATTTATTTTTAGACCAAATTTATAATTAGAAACAAATTCTTATTCTATAAATCATAAAAATACAAATTTTATACTTGTGAAAAGGAGTTTGGAAGGCAATCAAAAACTACAAAAAATTACAGAAAAACTTACATAAAATAATTATCAAAGTTTTTTTAAAAGAACTTACAAAGATTTATGTATAAAGTTAAAGTAAAAAGATTCATATAAAAATAAATACTTATATTATCAGTCGGATATTATATAAGTTTTAATATAAAATGAATAGATAAACTAAAACAAGATTATTGATTATACTACTTTCTAACATAGTCATATTGTATATCTTCATATGAGATGAAAATAGACAAAAATATTTTCAGACAATGTTGGTGCTGGAATTAGCACTCTAAATCCAGCCCACTCAAGCCCAAATGACAGATCCAAACTAAGCCAAATTGACCGGGCTTTGACCTTACGGCGCAGGCCCATTCAGCTATCGATGATCCAATCCTGAACAACAAGATGTTCTGTTCGACGAGGTCGAGCTCCAGCTCGATCAAATCCCGAGAAATAAGGAAGGATCCGAGCCGAGTCAGAGCATATTCTCGTCAGTTCAAACGAGTCCGAATATCACGGAGGAAGCTGCTGCACGTGACGAGATTTCAGGCTGAAGCCGCTGTACGTGGCCAAGATACGCGCTGGATTTTGAAGCTCGACGAAGCGGGCTATATAAAGGGGACAAAAGGCTTAGTTTAGGGGACATTTGGCTTGATCTTCTTCTACACTTTTTACACTCGAAAACTCTATAACTGCCCCCAGAGCTCTTTTCAGTTCATCTCTTTCGGAAAAATCTTTGTAACTGTTTCATTCAACGGATTAGTATCAAATCCTTATTTTGTTAGTGTTTGCTTATACATTCAATTTGTTCGAGAGAATCTAGCCCTTAATTCTCCTAAGTTTTGTCCCTTACAAAAACACATAAATTTCTGAGTGTAGATTTCTGTATCCACATTTTGGCGCCGTTTGTGGGGAAGATCTCTAGATTTCTCTTACTCAATAGCAGATCCTAAGCCAGATGAAACCGAAATGGATTCAACTCAACAAACCTCTCCATATCAAGTTACTCCGACCGGCAACGTCAGCCAGATAGCCGGCAGAAACGAATCCAGGGTTACGACCCTCGTCGACATCACCGGCACGAACTTCAACGTTCTCAGCCATGTGGAACTGATCGGGATCAACCTCATCACCCCCCCCCCCCCCCCCCGGGGGACGACGAGTAATCTGTCACAAACAGCCGAGAGGCCTCCCTCTCGAACCTGGGTGCGATATGAGAATCCACCTACAGCTTCGGTGTTTCAGAGCCAAGCAGCTCCTGTTTCCCCGCCGATACTCGTACCTTCTAGGAGCACATCGGAGTCGGCAGAGATACTCCAAATGCTCACACACCTGATCGATCGACAACGAGATCAGGAGGTCAGATTAGAAAGACAGGAAAGGCGTCAAGCCGCAGCTCGATCCGCTGCGAGTTCACCTCCACAGACTCAGCTCGACTTTTCGTTGATCCCTGCTCCGAGTAATCCACCCAGACAATTCGTGACACTTTTACGTGTTCCAGGTCCACCAAACTTTGCCCCCGCGGTGAACCATACACCAATCACCACATATATTCCGGCTCCAGGAATACCAGAGATGGGACCTCGTCCCGTGACGAGATATCCATCTCCACATGTGCCAACACCAGGAATACCCGAAATGGGACCCTGTCCCAACACGAGATATCCATCTCCACCATTAAGACCACCTGGAACCGAGCCACCTCGACAGAGATGGCTTGGATCCTCGGCCTTCGCCTCGAGCTCGCAGACACCACCCCAGTTCGGCCAACAACCGAACACGACCTCGAGCTCAAGACTTCCTAGCAGGATCCGCAAAAAACCTATAGGGTTTGTTCACCAACAGCTCGGAACTCAGATTCCAAATGATCCGACTCGGGCTAACCACCTCGGCGTCGGCTCAAGAAACCTAGTCGACTTCGAATCTTTTGAAAGGTTCCAGAACCAGACTGACTACGCCATTCGGCAGATGAACTCCATGTTCCATCAGGCTACGAGCTCGGCTCCTGACATTGATCGAGCAATTCGTGAGACCCAACGGACTCCGTTCACTTACCTGATCATAAACACATACCTCCAAGACACTACAAAGTACGAGTCCCAGAGTATGCTGGAAACAGTGATCCAAAAGCTCACATCCGACTCTTCAATCTTGCAGCTATCCGAGCTAATTTCTCGTCAAAAGAAAAAAAAGCAGGATACTGCAGGCTCTTCGACAAAAACTTAGTCGGACCAGCTCATGAATGGTTCGCGATGCTGGAAGAAAATTTGATCTCGAATTTCAATGAGCTCGTAATAGCCTTCCTCAAGCAATATTCGATCTTCATCAAAAAACGAGAAACCAAAGCCGACCTCTGGAAGCTGGTCCAAGCTCCAGACGAACCACTTCGATCATACATTGCTAAGTTCAAGGCGATCAAAGCAAAAATCTCCAACCCGAATGAAGCAGTAGCCCTGCTCGCCCTCCGGACTAACCTTTGGTACCAGTCGAGGTTTAAGACGGAGCTCACGCTTCGGCCTACGAACTCACTCGACGATGCACTCCATCGCGCGTCTATATTTGCTAACTTCGAGGACAAAACGGCTGCCTGCGAAGCAAAATACCGCAACTCACAGCTCCACCTCGCACCCTCCGGGTCGAAGAAAGCTAACGTTCCACCTCCCAAAAGGGAGTCACAAGGCAAAGGTCAGCATTCGTATGCTATAGCAAATATTGCGAGCACCACAAAAGAACAAACATTCCACTGAGGAATCTTGAACTCGAGCTAGAATCCTAGCAAAAAAGCTCGCCAAGGAAAAAGCTGAGAAGGCCGAGCAAAAAAGCGAAAAGCCCAAAAAGAGCTCGACCAGAAACAGGAAAGAGGACCTCGATAAAGCACCTAAAAAATGAGATCGCAAATTCGAAGACGAAGTCCAAACCCCTGACTCTCCTCCATCAGCGAGAAAAAGGATCGACCTGATTTTCAGAGAGCTAAACCTTTGTGGCGGATCAATGAAATCAGAAATAAAGCAGTAGCCCTGCTCGTCCTCCGGACTAACCTTTGGTACCAATCGAGGTTTAAGACGGAGCTCACGCTTCGGCCTACGAACTCACTCGACGATGCACTCCATCGCGCGTCTATATTCGCTAACTTCGAGGACAAAACGGCTGCCTGCGAAGCAAAATACTGCAACTCACAACTCCACCTCGCACCCTCCGGGTCGAAGAAAGCTAACGTTCCACCTCCCAAAAGGGAGTCACAAGGCAAAGGTCAGCATTCGTATGCTATAGAAAGCTCGTCCCCTGAAAAGGAGTCGAGCTTCGAACAAAGCAAATATTGCGAGCACCACAAAAGAACGAACATTCCACTGAGGAATCTTGAACTCGAGCTAGAATCCTAGCAAAAAAGCTCGCCAAGGAAAAAGCTGAGAAGGCCGAGCAAAAAAGCGAAAAGCCCAAAAAGAGCTCGACCAGAAACAGGAAAGAGGACCTCGATAAAGCACCTCAAAAATGAGATCGCAAAGTCGAAGACGAAGTCCAAACCCCTGACTCTCCTCCATCAGCGAGAAAAAGGATCGACCTGATTTTCAGAGAGCTAAACCTTTGTGGCGGATCAATGAAATCAGTAACCACCCCCCCCCCCCCCCCCCACCCCACCCGCACCTAGGAAATCATCGAGCTCCTGCTCAACCAGGCTCCATAAAGTCGCAGGGGGCGCGTGCTATACATACTCGGTAGCTCGTCAAAACCGAGCATCACCCAACTCTCGATACCTCGAATCCAAGCGAGCTCTAGCTCACACATCGCTCACTCGTTCGGGGGGTAGGGGGAGCTACCCACAATGAAGCGAATCGACTTCATCTGCGGAGGCTCGAAGATGTGCCGAGACTCAATCAACTCGATCAAGGCATATCAACGCATGGTCGAATCCGCCACCGTAAACCTACCTCTAGACGGACCCGACCACCAAATAAGTTTTTTAGAAAGCGAAACACTATTTTTAGATAAACCACATGACGATGCGCTCGTCATCCAGATCGCTGTAGGCAGATTCGACCTCACAAGGGTCATGATCGACACTGGTAGCTCGGTAGACGTGCTGTTCTTCGATGCTTTTAGACGCATGGGATACCAAACGTCCATACTGTCGAACGATCGAACTCCACTCACAGGTTTCGCAGGAGAAACCACCTACTCGCTAGGAACCATCCAACTTCCAGTTAAAGCTGGCGAGATCATAAAAACAATTGACGCCATACTTGGCAGACCATGGCTCTTTCAACGCCATACTTGGCAGGCCATGAAAGCTATAGCTTCCACATACCATCATTATGTCAAGTTCCCAACCCCCTTGGGGAACCAAAACAATCTGCGGCTCCGAACGAGCCTAAAGGGATTGCTACATGGACAGCTTCTTGCGAGCTGAGAAAGCCCCCGTATAGCAATTACTGAAAGAGGAGGAGCTCGCAGTCCGACAACTTAAACACAATAAAGATCCTTCCGTATGCGAGCCTTCGAACAGAACTAATCGAGCAAGTATGCATAGACGAATCCAACCCCAAAAGGTGCATTGGAATCGGGGTCAATCTCGCGAAAACAATTTGCGACGAGCTAATAGATTTTCTAAAAAAATATATATGCACTTTCGGGCATTGATACAGAGGTCGCTGCGCAAGAACTCAACATCGACCCAACCATCAAACCCGTCAGACCAAAACGTTGCAAGCTCGGTCCAGACCGAGCTAAAGCAGTCAATGACGAGGTAGACCGACTACTTAAAATGGGATCGATCAGAGAGGTGAAATACCCCGACTGGTTAGCAAACCCCGTGGTTATCAAAAAAAAAATGGAAAGTGGAGAGTCTGCATCGACTTCACTGACCTAAACAAAGCATGTCCAAAATACAGCTTCCCACTTCCACACATCGACCGCCTGGTCGAGGCCACAGCTGGCCATCAACTCTTGTCCTTCATGGATGCTTTCTCCGAATATAATCAGATCAAGATGAGTCCGGAAGACCAAGAAAAAACAGCCTTCATTACCGATCGAGGTACCTACTGCTACAAAGTAATGCCTTTCAGCCTGAAAAACGCAGGAGCAGCCTATCAAAGGCTAGTGAACAAAATGTTTGCTAACCAGCTCGGTAAAACCATGGAAGTCTACATGGACGACATGCTGGTCAAGTCTTCGAGAGACACAGACCACGTCGCACAACTCATGGAGTGCTTCAAAATCTTAAACCAATACGAGGTGAAGCTCAACCCAGCTAAATGTACCTTTGGAGTCACCTCAGGAGAATTCCTCGGTTATCTGGTAACCGAACGAGGAATCGAGGCAAACCCGAAGCAGATCACGGGTTGGGAACAACTCGGGAAGTACAACGCTTGATCGGTCGAGTTGCAGCCCTCAACCGGTTCATCTCACGGTTAACCGACAAGTGTCTCCCATTCTATCAGCTCCCGAAAGGAAACAAAAAATTCCAGTGGGACGAGAAGTGCGAGGAGGCACTAATCCAACTCAAAACCTATCTCACCGAGCCCCCCATCCTAGCTAAACCAATCGAAGGAGAACCCTTATACCTTTATACAGCAGTCTCTCCAGCTGCAGTAAGCGGCGTATTGGTTCGAGAGGAGCTCACCGAGAAAAACCAATTTTTTACATAAGTAAAACATTTATCGATGCCGAGACTAGGTATCCAGCTATGAAAAAGTTAGCACTAGCTATAGTAATGTCAGCTCCCAAGCTCGGCCCTTACTTTTAGTCGCAATCAATCGTGGTAATGACCTCGCAACCTTTGCGAACTATATTCCACAGTCCCAGCCAGTCAGGACGCCTCGCGAAATAAGCCAAAGCCCAGGTCCTAGCAGACTTTATGGTCGAGCTGGCCCGAAATGCCAGCTACGAAAGCCCATAATCCAAAACCTGGACTCCTTATTTCGACGGAGCATCGTCCAACAAGGCTCCGAAGTCGGGGTCCAGCTAACCTCTCCAACTGGAGAAGTAATGGAACAATCTTTTCGTCTCGGATTCACCTCGTCTAACAACGAGTCCGAGTATGAAGCATTAATAGCCGGGCTTCAGCTCACAATCGGTGTCGGTGCAAGCGAGATCAAAGCTCACAGCGACTTGAGACTCGTAACCGGCCATTACAGCAGCGAGTACGCGACGAGAGAAGAACGCATGTAAGCCTACTTGACCATAGTTCGCAGCCTCGCAGAACAGTTCACTCGTTTCAAGCTCGTCCACATACCCTACGACAGCAGGCGCTTTAGCAGCTCTAGCTTCCACCTCGGACCTAGTGGTAAAACGAATAATTCCAGTCGAAGGAATCGAGAAACCCAGCATAGATCTAGCACTCAAAACTCCGACTGTGAGTGCAATTACCACGCAACCATCAACCCGGTCACAAACGCAACAGTCCAAAGATCCGGGTACCATCCAACGCAGCCAGCCATCCCAACGAGGATGAGCCAGCTAACTCTACACCAGAGGATGAAGAGTCGAACCCGACCTCCTCACAAAGTACTCAGGAATCAACAATCCACACAGTACCAACTGCACTTGCAGACGAATCGACCTTCAAGGATGAATTCGTTGCCAGAGCGGACTGGAAGATACCCATCCTCGAATACATCATACACGGAATAGCTCCCTCCGATAAGTGGGAAGCTCAAAAGCTTAAGGTCAAAAGTACCCGCTATAGCGTGTTATTCAACGACAAGCTATACAAGCGAGGTCTATCCGAACCATACCTTAAATGCGTACATGGTGAGGAAGCCTACATTGTAATGCCCAACACTTACCAAGGCCCCTGCAGAAGTCATGGTGAAGGTCGAGTGCTTGTCATTCAAATTAAAAAACTTGGCTATTTTTGGCAACCATGATAGCGGACTGTCAAAGACTATCTAAGAGCTGCGACAAATGCCAGAGGCACGCCTGATCATACATTGTCCAGCAGAGATACTGTCGTCGATCTCTGCACCCTATCCATTCATGAGATGGTCAATGGACATAGTGAGACATATGGTCCCTTCAGGACCTAAGCAATTCAAGTACCAACTAGTGCTCACTGATTACTTCACCAAGTGGATAGAAGCTAAAGCTTATCAGAAAACAACCGAGCTCCAGGTACGCGGCTTAATCTGGAAAAACGTGATTTGCCATCACGGAGTTCCATATGAAATCGTGACGGAAAACGGTTCGCAATTTATATCACGAAACTTCAAAGACTTCTGCGCGAAGTGGAAGATAAAAATATTCTATTCTACACCTTGTATCCTCAGGAAAACGGGCAAGCCGAAGCAACAAACAAAACAATGTTGAGCAATCTCAAGAGACGGCTCGATGCCAAAAAAGAAAGGTGGTCCGAACACATCTCGGCCATACTCTAGGCTTGCCGAACCACACCTCACAAAGCAACCAGCGAAACACCGTTCTCACTATCTTACGGGCTGGAAGCTATGATCCCAACCCAAACTAAACTTCCTAGCCTTCATCAAACTCTGTGCCCGACGAACACCAAACTCAACGAGCAGCTGTTAAGGGACCAGCTCAATCTGATCGACGAACATCAAGATCAAGCATTGATCAGGATCCAAAATTACCAGCAGGCCACAGCTCGCTACTACAACTCTAAGGTTAAAAACCAGAGATTCAATGTAGGAGACTTGGTCCTGCGCAAGGTACAAGATTACACCAAAGAGCCCGGTGCTGGGAAACTAGGAACCAACTGGAAAGGTGATAGGGTCAGGTTTTACCCAAATAAAACTACTGCAAGTGCACAGCAAAAACAGTTGTAGTACAAGGGGTTATCGAATCCCAAGGGAGTATGTAAACCACACTAGCGATTATAGATTCAGATTAAGCTAAGCGATAAATAATGAATGTAATGCAAAACAGTAAAATAAATGCAAGAGGGCGTTTTTATGCTTGTTCTTAAAGTTCAGAAGGCTAAAGACGCTAAGTCAGGACAGTTCGCAGGTTGAATCTGAGAGTGTAGAATGCATGCAATCAGGAATGAATTAAAACCGTCTTGAACATGAATCACAAAGATATAACTAATCAATTCTCATTGCAGAAGTCATCTATGTCTAAATCACAGAGTTTCAAATCTCTTTGCAAACCCTAACAACCTAAACATGCAGTAATGATCAGGTTCAATTGTTCACAAAACTCCTAAGCCAAATCTCTTTGTACTAGGGCGTTTTGCTCATCTAATACTAGTTCAGGTGATTAATAATGCTCTCACATCTATCAAAAACCTAGGGTTTCGAAATCCAGATGATGTGTCTAAGAAATCGATATGAATGCAAGCACAGATGAAGAACCAATGAATTTCCTATAAGTTTTTAGCAATTCTACAAACTCTTCTTCAACCTTTGAAAAGCCCTAACTTAACTAACAAACTACTCAGACATGGTGATTTGAGAAAACATCATGAAAAGAATAGATTGCATAAAAGAAATAAGAAGTAGAAATAAAGGAGTTCAAAATCTGCTCTGAAGGAGTCTGATTTGTCTCTCCCAAAAGCTCTGCTACAAATCTCTCTCTAAAGCTCTCAAAAATAATAAGATACAAGATATATGCCAAAAGAATGGCTGAAAAACCTAATATACAAGCTAAAACACGATCTGGGGTCTTTTTGCAAATACTGGAACTTTTGGGCCAAAACTGCAATTTCTTCCCAATCTTTTAAAAACAGGCCACGACCTCCTTCCTTGGTGGGTGACGAGCGTCACCAGCTTGGTGACGAGCGTCACCATATGGCATACTTTCTTCTTCGAGCTAGGTACTTCGTGGCTTCAACTCAGAATGCTCCAAAAAGTTCCAAAATCTCCAATTATGCTCCAGACATGCTATAACCTGCAAAGACTCTTCTAGGACTCTAAAAAGACCAAAAAGACTCAATAAAAAGGAATTATATCATGGTTAAAAACCATAAAAACCATGATATATCAACTTTCTCAGACTTAGCTTTTGCTTGCCCTCAAGCAAACATTAGACAAAGAATAAGGTCGAGGTTTGAAAACAAGAAACAGTCAGTCAGTCATCAGGAACACCACACTAGTTAGAGCTTTCGAATCCACATACCACATAGTCAACACAAGATCAAATTTCAGTCTAATTATCACAAGCTTAGCAAATCTCTCAAGTCCAGTCCAAATCCCTTCAAGAAATCCGAAACTTCTACTGTTAACTCCTTATTTTTATCTAAGTGTGAAGTCTCATCAAAGCTCTATCATCTTAATCACTTTACAGATTCTTTTCTCTTCCTAACAACTGAACAAATCAATCTCAACACAGCTCTCCTATTTTCTCTTCCCTTAATCTTTTTCTTTAGGATATTTTCGATTTTTCACTTCTTTTTCTCAACTTTTTCAGTCTAAGATATGGTGCTACTCAATACTTGTGTTCCTTGTGAGGAGACAGGTTCTTGAGTGTGTTCACTACTGTTGTTCCTTGTGAGAAGACAGGGTCATGAATGCACCATTCTTTGGACTTAATTTCTTTTAAAAACTACATCAGGGAAGATCAAAGAGAGATTGTATCTTAACCTTATTGTCAGTGCTTAAAGAGAGAATCAAGATCAATAAGAATCAATCACCAAGACAAGAAGTTTAAAGTTCATTAAGGTGGAGCTAACAGCAAATTTTCCAGATTCTCTAAGAACCTAAACCTTCATTGCTAGACTGATCTACCTATGACTTTCAACTTAGTGAGACTTATAATCAACTACTGTGGCAATGGTTCTTATCAGCAAAAACGTCCTATGGTTAGTTCCAAGAAAAACTGACAATTTCAAATTTTCGACTCTAGAAAAACAGGTTTTTGACTCAACTTTAAGACTCTATAAACATGACACAAAGCACACAACGTCAGTAACCACCTCCCCCAGACTTAAACAACACTGTCCCCAGTGTTATTAAGCCAAGAGTTGGTCAAAATGAAGCATGAGAACGTGTAAAACCAAGGTGGAAAAGTGGTACCTCGCGAAGGAGCTAGTGACGAGCGTCACCATATTGGTGACGAGCGTCACTACTCTGAAACTTCAGAAATCGTCATGTTGGATGTTTAAATGCTATGCCATCATGTGTAGTCCGAAGTCAAACTGTAAGAGCACTCAAAACACACATCAAAACATCCAAACAAAGCATAATCCATGGTCCAACAAGTTCACAAGACATCATCCAAGCAAACTGAACAAAGTGACTCTTTTTTTTTTCGATTTTTTTTTTTTTTTGGTGTTTTTGGGGTTTTTTTTTTTTTTAGCTATGTAATAGAAAACTAAACTAATATATGAAAAAGAAAACTTACTAGTGGGTTGCCTCCCACTAAGCGCTTGTTTAAAGTCATTAGCTCGACTTTGAATGCTGTTCAGACAGCTGGTGGAGAAGAGGGTGGCAGTGAATGCCTTGGAGAAGAATATCTCCTCATCCATGGTGGTTTGTAAGCAGTAGATGTATGAACACTTCCAAGGAAGTGAGGAACATCAGCAGAGTGGGTCGTGACTGTGGGTGGGACATTTCGTTTTCCTGCAGAATCATCAAAAGAAACACCAAGCTTTCTTTGCTTAGTTGCAGGTTTCTGGGTTGTGGACTGTTGAATTTTCGGATTGGCAACATATGATGGACTTGTAGCTGTAAAATCACGTTGCTGCTTTGTGTTCAGGTTGGTGACGAGCGTCACCAGGTCAGTGACGCTCGTCACTGACTCTACAGTTCGCGTTTCTGCAGTTTTTCTGCAATTCAGCTCTGCAAGTGTTGCTTCCATCACAAACACGTCTTCCTCCAGCAATTTGGCATTCATTGGAACCTCTTTTTCAAGCCTAGTCATGAAGATATGATCCTCACTGCAATCCTCAAACCCAACAGCTTCTGCAAAAGTTTCAGATATTGGCTCTTCAACAGCCATCTTGCTCACTTGCCTACTAATATCTGATTCATTGACACACTCAGCAATAGTGTCTTCTGAATGCTCCATGACAGTCTCTTCATCTCTAGAAGTTCTTACAGAAAAGGTCTGACCATCAATGGTAGAACTCTTTCTTAACTTATCCATGTCAAAGTTCATGACAACATCACCAAGATCAAGCTCAATGTTCCCCTTTCTAACATCAATGATGGCTCCAGCAGTAGCCAAGAATGGTCTTCCCAGAATAAGAGGATCTTTAGGTTCTTCAGCATATTTCAGAACCACAAAATCTGTAGGAATTATGCAGCCTTCAATGTTAACATGAACATTCTCTAACATGCCTTCTGGGGTCCTTATGGATCGATCTGCTAGGATGAGAGAGATCCCAGCTGGCTTGAAATCAGTCATTCCAAGTCTAGCAGCAACAGAGAAAGGCATCAAGTTAATACTTGACCCTAGATCACATAGAGAGTGGGGAAAAACGTCCTGCAGATATTGAGCAATCAAGCACAAAGGTCCCTGGATCATATAGCTTCTCTGGAACTCTGCTTTGAGTGATGGTATTGACTTGTTCAGAAACAGTCACCTTCTTCTTCTTCTTTGGAACTGTGCCTAAGAGAATTGCACTTATGTCTCTGGTAAGCAATGCTCCTTCCTCAGGACTTACACCATTCACAACCATTCTCTTTACATACCTTCTTAGAGCTGGTGAAAGCTTGACTGCATCAACAAGAGGGATCTCAAGCATCAGCTTGTCTATCATAGCTTTACATCTGGCTTCTTCTATCTCCTGTTTAGACTTCCTAGGATGCTTGGGGAATGGTGTTTTGGGTTTATAGACACGTTCCTGGTCATAATTTGCAGTTACAGGCGAAGCAGCTTCGTTCTGGGGTGGGTGACGACCGTCACCAGGGGGGTGACGCTCGTCACTCACTTGTGACAACCCCCGATACCCTTGTAGGTTGGTGACGAGCGTCACTCCTCCTTGGTGACGCTCGTCACTCACCTCTGAGACAGAAAAATTTTCATCTTCAGACTCCATGAGTTGCACGATCTGTTCTGCACTCAACCTCTTTTTCTGCACTGTTTTAAGCTCCTTTTCATTCCTAACTGTGATGGCATTAACCTGATGCTTGGGATTGATATCAGTCCTTCCAGGAAGGAATCCCTCTTGCCTTTGAACAGCTCCTGCAGTTTGAGCAACCTGCACATCAAGCTTCTTCATGTGAGAGTTCAGGCTCTCAATTTTTCCATTCAGGTCTTGATACAGCGAATCTAGCTTGCCATTGAAGTTCATTGTCATCTTCTGCTGTCCTTCAAGTACCTGCTCCAGCATAGCTTCCATTTTATTGTCTTGTGGAGGTGCAGTTTGGTAGGAAGAAGAACCAAAATTCCTGCTGTTTTGGTAAGGTTTCTCAACTTCAGTCTTCTGGAATGGGGGCTTAGGAGTGTAACCAGGCGTGCTCTGTCCTCCTGTAAAGGTACTCTGCTGATTATTGCTGTTGTAGCCTCTGTTCCATTGCTGATTTCCAAACTTTTGGATCTGAAAACCCCCTCCATTGATGAAATTAACATCTTTCTGCTCAAATTCTTCAGGATTTTTGAAACTCTCCACTTCTGCAGCGAATTGGACTGACTTCTTTCCCACCAGAAGGCTGTGCATGCTGTCTAACTTAGCCTTAACTTCAGCTATTTGGTTTCCATCATTCAAACCAGCCTGCTGCTTTCTCTGAAAATCTGCATTCTTAGTGCTGTTACTGCAGGCCAAGTTTTCAATCAATCTTATAGCTTCTTCTGGTCTGTTGGTGTTGAAGTTTCCTGCACTTGCTGCATCCAGTGCCATCTGATATTTCCAGTCAATGCCTCTGAAGAAGATCCCAAGTAATTGCACCTGACTGAAACCATGATGAGGACAGTCCCTTTGATAAGACTTGAACCTGATCCAAGAAGCCTTAAAAGCTTCAGTAGGGCCTTGTGTAAAGGAAGCAATTTTCGTCCTCATGTCCTCTGACCTTGAATCATCATAGAAGTTATTCAGAAAGGCGTTCTTAGTGTCTTCCCAAGTGGTCAATGAAGCAGGTTCCAGTTGCTTCAGCCAATATGCAGCTTCTCCTCCAAGAGAGTAAGGAAAAAAGCTTGCAGAACAGGAAATCATTGCTGACTCCATTAGCTTTGACACTGGAAGCTAAATCCTCAAACCTCTCTATGTGATCCATAGGATGCTCATGAGGTAAACCATGGAAGGGATGCTGACCAACCAGCTGATAGTAGACTGGTTTAACCTCAAAATCGTTCCTCTGGAAGGCAGGAGGTCGGATTGCAGCTCTGTTGGCATAGAACTGATCAGGTCTGTTGTAATCACCTAGAGTCCTCTGAACAAAACGCCCAGCAGCGTTATTGACAGCAGCAGGGACTCCCACGTTCTCAGCCACTTGCTGAACCTGCTGTTCAACAATGACATTCCCCTCTTGATCAATTCTCTGCCCCTCTTCGTTCCTCCTGTTTCCTTCCCTGTCAACCAAGTGACCTTCTGCATCTTCAACCAAGATCAGTGGAGCGACCATTGCAGATTGCTTCTTAGCTTTCCTGTTAGTTCTCTCTAACCTAGCAAGCTCGTCGATGCTCAAAGTCACAAGCTCCTTCTCTTTGTTGCTTCTGGTTCTGCGATTAGGCATACACCTGAAACAGGAACAAAGAAAAGTAGCTGAAAATCAGTAAAGAAATAAAAACTTAGACAAAATCCTAATACTAAAAATCGATAGGCAGCTATTACTCCCCGGCAACGGCGCCAAAAACTTGATAGGGTCAGGTTTTACCCAAATAAAACTACTGCAAGTGCACAGCAAAAACAGTTGTAGTACAAGGGGTTATCGAATCCCAAGGGAGTATGTAAACCACACTAGCGATTATAGATTCAGATTAAGCTAAGCGATAAATAATGAATGTAATGCAAAACAGTAAAATAAATGCAAGAGGGCGTTTTTATGCTTGTTCTTAAAGTTCAGAAGGCTAAAGACGCTAAGTCAGGACAGTTCGCAGGTTGAATCTGAGAGTGTAGAATGCATGCAATCAGGAATGAATTAAAACCGTCTTGAACATGAATCACAAAGATATAACTAATCAATTCTCATTTCAGAAGTCATCTATATCTAAATCACAGAGTTTCAAATCTCTTTGCAAACCCTAACAACCTAAACATGCAGTAATGATCAGGTTCAATTGTTCACAAAACTCCTAAGCCAAATCTCTTTGTACTAGGGCGTTTTGCTCATCTAATACTAGTTCAGGTGATTAATAATGCTCTCACATCTATCAAAAACCTAGGGTTTCGAAATCCAGATGATGTGTCTAAGAAATCGATATGAATGCAAGCACAGATGAAGAACCAATGAATTTCCTATAAGTTTTTAGCAATTCTACAAACTCTTCTTCAACCTTTGAAAAGCCCTAACTTAACTAACAAACTACTCAGACATGGTGATTTGAAAAAACATCATGAAAAGAATAGATTGCATAAAAGAAATAAGAAGTAGAAATAAAGGAGTTCAAAATCTGCTCTGAAGGAGTCTGATTTGTCTCTCCCAAAAGCTCTGCTACAAATCTCTCTCTAAAGCTCTCAAAAATAATAAGATACAAGATATATGCCAAAAGAATGGCTGAAAAACCTAATATACAAGCTAAAACACGATCTGGGGTCTTTTTGCAAATACTGAAACTTTTGGGCCAAAACTGCAATTTCTTCCCAATCTTTTAAAAACAGGCCACGACCTCCTTCCTTGGTGGGTGACGAGCGTCACCAGCTTGGTGACGAGCGTCACCAGCTTGGTGACGAGCGTCACCATATGGCATACTTTCTTCTTCGAGCTAGGTACTTCGTGGCTTCAACTCAGAATGCTCCAAAAGGTTCCAAAATCTCCAATTATGCTCCAGACATGCTATAACCTGCAAAGACTCTTCTAGGACTCTAAAAAGACCAAAAAGACTCAATAAAAAGGAATTATATCATGGTTAAAAACCATAAAAACCATGATATATCAAAAGGTCCCTATCGCATCACCGAAGTAGTTCGCGATGGCATCTACAAGCTCACGAAAGTACAAAACAGAGTGCCCGAGATAAGACCTTGGAACGTAATGAACCTCAAGAGGTATTATCGCTAAAATCACTTTAAATAATCGAACAACGTCATGGCTTGATCCCCTTACGGGGTACATAGGCAGCTCGACCCACGAGTTCAGCCACCATTTCTCATTAAATTTTTATTCCACAACATGACAACATCAATAGGCAAGCTACGCGCGACGATCCTACGTTGTATCATTTCCTGTTTTTACTTTTACTTGGAATAATAATTCATTTACTCAGCAACAATTATATTTGTCAAAACCGAGATCACGAACGAAAACAGTTCGGACCACCCTCGTCATACATCTACAAGCTGAAATACATTAAAACAAACTCGAGCTCCACAGCTCGTCTTCGAGGTCAAAACATAGCCCGCCCACCCACACCTCGTAACTAACAAGCTCTAGCTCACGCATCGCTCACTCGTTTGGAGGGGAGGGGAGGGGAGGGGGAAGGTGGGGGGGGGGGGGGTAAAGTCCTATCTAACCGACCTCGAAGCCCAAGCACTCTCAATCTCCCACACCTCGACATAAGCGAGCTACAGTACACACGTACCTCACTCCCTCGAGGGGGGGAAGGGGACCCACCTACCCTAGATGCCTTTCCCAAAAGAACATAAGGTACACAACACTCATTTTGCCAATCGACTAAGTTCAGAGTCCTACTCCACTTCACAGGTGCGGCCAGATTTACAACTCAACTCCAACCATAGCCAAAGCTCCGGACCTTGAACCGGCGAGCCCAACGCAGCTTGCAGTTCGCCAGGAACAACTGAGTCGTATGTCTGGAAACTCAAAGTAAAATCGTACCCCATTCTCTATCTCAAATCCTAAACTGGGAAATGCCTAGTTCAAAGGAAAGCAAACTCCATTTCGGATAACGAATCTTCACCGCGAAGCAATTCGATCCATGTTCTAAAACCTAAAGAAAAGTCGAGCTAAAAAACTTAGCCATTTTTCTCAGAATAAACGGATCGCACTCCGCGACCTAATCGTATTATCCAAGTCTGATAAACTGGACAACAAACTCGCAGCTAGCAACTCGAGTGTCGAACACACGACTAGCAATCTAAGCCTCGAGCTCGATAATCCTGGTCTGCTATTCTAATTTACCAAACAACTTAGCAAATATCCTACTTGAATAAAACAAATGCAAGAGGCGATGATAAACAAAGTCTAAGACACGAAACTCGATTGCATTAAAACTAAAGCCCTTTCGGGCATGGATAAGTTCGAAAATAAAAAGGACTAAAGCCCTCCTGGGCACAAGAACCAGCGTAAAAGCCCCGCCGGGCAACCAAGTTCGAAAATAAAAAGGATTAAAGCCGTCCCAGGCACAAGAACCAGCGTAAAAGCTCCGCCGGGCAACAAAGTTCGAAAATTAAATTTAAAAAGAGGAAGGGAAAGAGAAAGGAGCCACGGTCAGCTACTGAGCTAACCACCCGCCTTCTCATCTTCATCTCCCTTCTCCGCGTCGTTACTCCCACCTTCTTCAACATTTTAACCGAATTGATTAAGACCGAGAGGCGCGCGTGAAGCCGGATCAACCTCCATAGCCACCGAGTCTTCGGAGATAACTGGGAGATTCAGCTTGCCAATCGAGAAGTCTGAGACCTAGGCACCCGTAAAAGCCGCTCCCAAGTCTTCTTCGTCTTTTGTCACCCTTTCCAGCTCCTCCTCAACGGTGGTGGTCTTGGCAATAACCTGCTCGAGCATCTCCTTGTTGGCGATGCACTCTTGAAGATCGCACTCGGCCACGCCCTCTGCTTTCTTCCTTTCCCACTTCAGCTTGAATCCCTCGATCACCTCCATGAACCTCCGAGACATGTCCTTCCGGGCCTCAAGGCTGGCTTGGCGGATTGCACCCACGCGCTCGCAGATCAGACGGAGGCTCGCCTACCTTGCATCTGAGGCTTCATGTTGAGCTTGCACCGCTTCAACTTGAGCCTCGAAGATCTGGTTGGTGGCAACCTTGACGTTTTCGAGTTCGGTGATATGAGCCTGCTGGACTCTGAACTGCTTAAGGAGGTTAGTCTGGCGAGCGACCTGCGCGTTCGTGACCTTAAAGTCGAACTTCAGCTTGCCGACTACCTTCCCCATCTCCTCGATCTCCTCCGCACGAGGGACGTCCCGCAGCCTTTGCTCATGTCGAGCATAGAGCCGATTTCCAGCCTCTGCAGCCTGCGAGCATCGAGGATCAAAGCGTTAAGACGAATAACATTCAACCAAAAAAAGTACAAAGCAAAAGGTACACAGTTACCTTCCCCTGGGCCGACGCCATCTCCACGTAGAGCTCTCTCTTGGTCATCTTCTTGAGAGGCGGAAGTTGGCACCCAGCGGGCTTGAAGTGACACCACATGCTGCCATGCCCTCAGAGTCATCTGTGATTAGATGATACTTAGTGTGCTCGAACTTCCAGTGGAACGGCCGGCTACCCTTCGAGCCCCCGCCCCTGTTAGATGCCGACGGACGCGGCTCTGTAGCTCGACTTCCTCTGTCATCTCTTGGCCTCTTAGAGGCAGGCTGGGACAGGTGCTCAGGCTCCTGGTCGTCAACGGAGCGCTGGGTCTTGCCCGAGCTGACAGAGATCGCCGCCACTAGGCATGTCAAACGGGCTGGCTCGGCCCGGCCCGGCACGAAACCCATAAAGTCCGCACATATTTGAGCACGGCCCGGCCCGGCCCGATAATATATTGGGCCTATATTTTGAAGCCCGGCCCGGCCCTAACAGGGTTATCGAGCTTTTCGGGCTTTTTAAATAAATAAAATAAATTTTAAAAACAATCATAAATATAGTTTTATCAAATCCGAAAGCAAAACTTTAACTTATAAATTCATATAAATTCTAACATCAAATATAATTAAATAAATAAGTGATATAAATAGTGGAAACAGCAGAATCGAGATGAGAATCTTCAGGATGAAGGTAGAAGTGCTTCTTGAAACTAGTTTAGTTTGAGCATTGATGTTATATGAAGGCACACAACTAAAAATTAAAGATTTATATTAATAAAGAGTATTATAAAAAAAAATTAATAACTCTAATTTTTAAAAATTGTAAATATAATTTATTAATAAAAATTTCTAAATAAAATTATAATATAAAGAACAGGGTTTTTCGGGTAAGCCCGAAATCGATCAGGCTTAAGCCCAAATGGGCTTAGCCCGAATGGGTTTTGCCCAAAAAGCCCGAATTTTTTTTGGGCTTTGATATATCATGGTTTTTATGGTTTTTAACCATGATATAATTCCTTTTTATTGAGTCTTTTTGGTCTTTTTAGAGTCCTAGAAGAGTCTTTGCAAGTTATAGCATGTCTGGAGCTTAATTGGAGATTTTGGAACCTTTTGGAGCATTCTGAGTGGAAGTCACGAAGTACCTAGCTCGAAGAAGAAAGTATGCCATATGGTGACGCTCGTCACCAAGCTGGTGACGCTCGTCACCCACCAAGGAAGGGGTCGTGGCCTGTTTTTAAAAGATTGGGAAGAAATTGCAATTTTGGCCCAAAAGTTCCAGTATTTGCAAAAAGACCCCAGATCGTGTTTTAGCTTGTATATTAGGTTTTTCAGCCATTCTTTTGGCATCTATCTTGTATCTTATTATTTTTGAGAGCTTTAGCGAGAGATTTGTAGAAGAGCTTTTGGAGAGACAAATCAGACTCCTTCAGAGCAGATTTTGAACTCCTTTATTTCTATTTCTTATTTCTTTTATGCAATCTATTCTTTTCATGATGTTTTCTCAAATCACCATGTCTGAGTAGTTTGTTAGTTAAGTTAGGGCTTTTCAAAGGTTGAAGAAGAGTTTGTAGAATTGCTAAAAACTTATAGGAAATTCATTGGTTCTTCATCTGTGCTTGCATTCATATCGATTTCTTAGACACATCATCTGGATTTCGAAACCCTAGGTTTTTGATAGATGTGAGAGCATTATTAATCACCTGAACTAGTATTAGATGAGCAAAACGCCCTAGTACAAAGAGATTTGGCTTAGGAGTTTTGTGAACAATTGAACCTGATCATTACTGCATGTTTAGGTTGTTAGGGTTTGCAAAGAGATTTGAAACTCTGTGATTTAGACATAGATAACTTCTGCAATGAGAATTGATTAGTTATATCTTTGCGATTCATGTTCAAGACGGTTTTAATTCATTCCTGATTGCATGCATTCTACACTCTCAGATTCAACCTGCGAACTGTCCTGACTTAGCGCCTTTAGCCTTCTGAACTTTAAGAACAAGCATAAAAACGCCCTCTTGCATTTATTTTACTGTTTTGCATTACATTCATTATTTATCGCTTAGCTTAATCTGAATCTATAATCGCTAGTGTGGTTTACATACTCCCTTGGGATTCGATAACCCCTTATACTACAACTGTTTTTGCTGTGCACTTGCAGTAGTTTTATTTGGGTAAAACCTGACCCTATCAAGTTTTTGGCGCCGTTGCCGGGGAGTAATAGCTGCCTATCGATTTTTAGTATTAGGATTTTGTCTAAGTTTTTATTTCTTTACTGATTTTCAGCTACTTTTCTTTGTTCCTGTTTCAGATGTATGCCTAATCGCAGAACCAGAAGCAACAAAGAGAAGGAGCTTGTGACTTTGAGCATCGACGAGCTTGCTAGGTTGGAGAGAACTAACAGGAAAGCTAAGAAGCAATCTGCAATGGTCGCTCCACTGATCTTGGTTGAAGATGCAGAAGGTCACTTGGTTGACAGGGAAGGAAACAGGAGGAACGAAGAGGGACAGAGAATTGATCAAGAGGGGAATGTCATTGTTGAACATCAGGTTCAGCAAGTGGCTGAGAACGTGGGAGTCCCTGCTGCTGTCAATAACGCTGCTGGGCGTTTTGTTCAGAGGACTCTAGGTGATTACAACAGACCTGATCAGTTCTATGCCAACAGAGCTGCAATCCGACCTCCTGCCTTCCAGAGGAACGATTTTGAGGTTAAACCAGTCTACTATCAGCTGGTTGGTCAGCATTCCTTCCATGGTTTACCTCATGAGCATCCTATGGATCACATAGAGAGGTTTGAGGATTTAGCTTCCAGTGTCAAAGCTAATGGAGTCAGCAATGATTTCCTGTTCTGCAAGCTTTTTCCTTACTCTCTTGAAGGAGAAGCTGTATATTGGCTGAAGCAACTGGAACCTGCTTCATTAACTACTTGGGAGGACACCAAGAATGCCTTTCTGAACAATTTCTATGATCATGCCAGATCAGAAGACATGAGGACGAAAATTGCATCATTTACACAAGGACCTACTGAAGCTTTCAAGGCTTCTTGGATCAGGTTCAAGTCTTATCAAAGGGACTGCCCTCATCATGGTTTCAGTCAGGTGCAACTGCTTGGAATTTTCTTCAGAGGCATTGACTGGAAATATCAGATGGCTCTGGATGCAGCAAGTGCAGGAAACTTCAACACCAACAGACCAGAAGAAGCTGTAAGATTGATTGAAAACTTGGCCTGCAGTAACAGCACTAAAAATGCAGATTTTCAGAGAAAGCAGCAGGCTGGTTTGAATGATGGAAACCAAATAGCTGAAGTTAAGGCTAAGTTAGACAGCATGCACAGCCTTCTGGTGGGAAAGAAGTCAGTTCAGTTTGCTGCAGAAGTGGAGAGTTTCGAAAATCCTGAAGAATTTGAGCAGAAAGATGTTAATTTCATCAATGGAGGGGGTTTTTCAGAGCCAAAGGTTTGGAAATCAGCAATGGATCAGAGGATACAACAGCAATAATCAGCAGAGTACCTTTACAGGAGGACAGAGCACGCCTGGTTACACTCCTAAGCCCCCATTCCAGAAGACTGAAGTTGAGAAACCTTACCAAAACAGCAGGAATTATGGTTCTTCTTCCTACCAAACTGCACCTCCACAAGACAATAAAATGGAAGCTATGCTGGAGCAGGTACTTGAAGGACAGCAGAAGATGACAGTGAACTTCAATGGCAAACTAGATTCGCTGTATCAAGACCTGAATGGAAAAATTGAGAGTCTGAACTCTCATATGAAGAAGCTTGATGTGCAGGTTGCTCAAACTGCAGGAGCTGTTCAAAGGCAAGAGGGATTCCTTCCTGGAAGGACTGACATCAATCCCAAGTATCAGGTTAATGCCATCACAGTAAGGAATGAAAAGGAGCTTAAAACAGTGCAGAAAAAGAGGTTGAGTGCAGAGCAGATCGTGCAACTGATGGAGTCTGAAGATGAAAAATTTTCTGCCTCAGAGGTGAGTGACGAGCGTCACCAAGGAGGAGTGACGCTCGTCACCAACCTACAAGGGTATCGGGGGTTGTCACAAGTGAGTGACGAGCGTCACCCACCTGGTGACGGTCGTCACCCACCCCAGAACGAAGCTGCTTCGCCTGTAATTGCAAATTATGACCAGGAACGTGTCTATAAACCCAAAACACCATTTCCCAAGCATCCTAGGAAGTCTAAACAGGAGATAGAAGAAGCCAGATGTAAAGCTATGATAGACAAGCTGATGCTTGAGATCCCACTTGTTGATGCAGTCAAGCTTTCACCAGCTCTAAGAAGGTATGTAAAGAGAATGGTTGTGAATGGTGTAAGTCCTGAGGAAGGAGCATTGCTTACCAGAGACATCAGTGCAATTCTCTTAGGCACAGTTCCAAAGAAGAAGAAGAAGGTGACTGTTTCTGAACAAGTCAATACCATCACTCAAAGCAGAGTTCCAGAGAAGCTATCTGATCCAGGGACCTTTGTGCTTGATTGCTCAATATCTGCAGGACGTTTTCCCCACTCTCTATGTGATCTAGGGTCAAGTATTAACTTGATGCCTTTCTCTGTTGCTGCTAGACTTGGAATGACTGATTTCAAGCCAGCTGGGATCTCTCTCATCCTAGCAGATCGATCCATAAGGACCCCAGAAGGCATGTTAGAGAATGTTCATGTTAACATTGAAGGCTGCATAATTCCTACAGATTTTGTGGTTCTGAAATATGTTGAAGAACCTAAAGATCCTCTTATTCTCGGAAGACCATTCTTGGCTACTGCTGGAGCCATCATTGATGTGAGAAAGGGGAACATTGAGCTTGATCTTGGTGATGTTGTCATGAACTTTGACATGGATAAGTTAAGAGGTAGTTCTACCATTGATGGTCAGACCTTTTCTGTAAGAACTTCTAGAGATGAAGAGACTGTCATGGAGCATTCAGAAGACACTATTTCTGAGTGTGTCAATGAATCAGATATAAGTGGGCAAGTGAGCAAGATGGCTGTTGAAGAGCTAATATCTGAAACTTCTGCAGAAGCTGTTGGGTTTGAGGATTGCAGTGAGGATCATATCTTCATGACTGGGCTTGAAAAAGAGGTTCTAATGAATGCCAAGTTGCTGGAGGAAGACGTGTATGTAATGGAAGCAACACTTGCAGAGCTGAATTGCAGGAAAACTGCAGAAACTCGAACTGCAGAGTCAGTGACGAGCGTCACTGACCTGGTGACGCTCGTCACCAACCTGGACACAAAGGAGAGACGTGATATTTGCTCTACAAGTCCATCATATGTTGCCAATCCGAAAATTCAACAGTCCACAACCCAGAAACCTGCAACTAAGCAAAGAAAGCTTGGTGTTTCTTTTGATGATTCTGCAGGAAAACGAAATGTCCCACCCACAGTCACGACCCACTCTGCTGATGTTCCTCACTTCCTTGGAAGTGTTCATACATCTACTGCTTACAAACCACCATGGATGAGGAGACATTCTTCTCCAAGGCATTCAATGCCACCTTCTGTTCCACCAGCTGTCTGAGCAGCATTCAAAGTCGAGCTAATGACTTTAAACAAGCGCTTAGTGGGAGGCAACCCACTGGTAAGTTTTCTTTTTCATATATTAGTTTAGTTTTCTATTACATAGCTAAAAAAAAAACCAAAAAACCCAAAAAAATCGAAAAAAAAAAAAAAAAAAAAAAAAGTCACTTTGTTCAGTTTGCTTGGATGATATCTTGTGAACTTGTTGGACCATGGATTATGCTTTGTTTGGATGTTTTGATGTGTGTTTTGAGTGCTCTTACAGTTTGACTTCGGACTACACATGATTGGCATAGCATTTAAACATCCAACATGACGATTTCTGAAGTTTCAGAGTAGTGACGCTCGTCACCAATATGGTGACGCTCGTCACCAGGTCCTTTGCGAGGTACCACTTTTCCACCTTGGTTTTACACGTTCTCATGCTTCATTTTGACCAACTCTTGGCTTAATAACACTGGGGACAGTGTTGTTCAAGTTTGGGGGAGGTGGTTACTGACGTTGTGTGCTTTGTGTCATGTTTATAGAGTCTTAAAGTTGAGTCAAAAACCTGTTTTTCTAGAGTCAAAAATTTTTGAAACTGTCAGTTTTTCTTGGAACTAACCATAGGACGTTTTTGCTGATAAGAACCATTGCCACAGTAGTTGATTACAAGTCTTACTAAGTTGAAAGTCATAGGTAGATTAGTCTAGCAATGAAGGTTTAGGTTCTTAGAGAATCTGGAAAATTTGCTGTTAGCTCCACCTTAATGAACTTTAAACTTCTTGTCTTGGTGATTGATTCTTATTGATCTTGATTCTCTCTTTAAGCACTGACAATAACGTTAAGATATAGTCTCTCTTTGATCTTCCCTGATGTAGTTTTTAAAAAAGAAATTAAGTCCAAAGAATGGTGCATTCATGACCCTGTCTCCTCACAAGGAACAACAGTAGTGAACACATTCAAGAACCTGTCTCCTCACAAGGAACACAAGTATTGAGTAGCACCATTTCTTAGACTGAAAAAGTTGAGAAAAAGAAGTGAAAAATCGAAAATATCCTAAGGAAAAAGATTAAGGGAAGAGAAAATAGGAGAGCTGTGTTGAGATTGATTTGTTCAGTTGTTAGGAAGGGAAAAGAATCTGTAAAGTGATTAAGATGATAGAGCTTTGATGAGACTTCACACTTAGATAAAAATAAGGAGTTAACAGTAGAAATTTCGGATTTCTTGAAAGGATTTGGACTGGACTTGAGAGATTTGCTAAGCTTGTGATGATTAGGCTGAAATTTGATCTTGTGTTGACTATGTGGTATGTGGATTCGAAAGCTCTAACTAGTATGGTGTTCCTGATGACTGACTGACTGTTTCTTGTTTTCAAACCTCGACCTTATTCTTTTTCTGATGTTTGCTTGAGGGCAAGCAAAAGCTAAGTCTGGGAGAGTTGATATATCATGGTTTTTATGGTTTTTAACCATGATATAATTCCTTTTTATTGAGTCTTTTTGGTCTTTTTAGAGTCCTAGAAGAGTCTTTGCAGGTTATAGCATGTCTGGAGCTTAATTGGAGATTTTGGAACCTTTTGGAGCATTCTGAGTGGAAGCCACGAAGTACCTAGCTCGAAGAAGAAAGTATGCCATATGGTGACGCTCGTCACCAAGCTGGTGACGCTCGTCACCCACCAAGGAAGGGGTCGTGGCCTGTTTTTAAAAGATTGAGAAGAAATTGCAGTTTTGGCTCAAAAGTTCCAGTATTTGCAAAAAGACCCCAGATCGTGTTTTAGCTTGTATATTAGGTTTTTCAGCCATTCTTTTGGCATCTATCTTGTATCTTATTATTTTTGAGAGCTTTAGGGAGAGATTTGTAGAAGAGCTTTTGGAGAGACAAATCAGACTCCTTCAGAGCAGATTTTGAACTCCTTTATTTCTATTTCTTATTTCTTTTATGCAATCTATTCTTTTCATGATGTTTTCTCAAATCACCATGTCTGAGTAGTTTGTTAGTTAAGTTAGGGCTTTTCAAAGGTTGAAGAAGAGTTTGTAGAATTGCTAAAAACTTATAGGAAATTCATTGGTTCTTCATCTGTGCTTGCATTCATATCGATTTCTTAGACACATCATCTGGATTTCGAAACCCTAGGTTTTTGATAGATGTGAGAGCATTATTAATCACCTGAACTAGTATTAGATGAGCAAAACGCCCTAGTACAAAGAGATTTGGCTTAGGAGTTTTGTGAACAATTGAACCTGATCATTACTGCATGTTTAGGTTGTTAGGGTTTGCAAAGAGATTTGAAACTCTGTGATTTAGACATAGATAACTTCTGCAATGAGAATTGATTAGTTATATCTTTGCGATTCATGTTCAAGACGGTTTTAATTCATTCCTGATTGCATGCATTCTACACTCTCAGATTCAACCTGCGAACTGTCCTGACTTAGCGCCTTTAGCCTTCTGAACTTTAAGAACAAGCATAAAAACGCCCTCTTGCATTTATTTTACTGTTTTGCATTACATTCATTATTTATCGCTTAGCTTAATCTGAATCTATAATCGCTAGTGTGGTTTACATACTCCCTTGGGATTCGATAACCCCTTATACTACAACTGCTTTTGCTGTGCACTTGCAGTAGTTTTATTTGGGTAAAACCTGACCCTATCAGGCTTTTATATCAAAGCCCAAACCCGGTATTTTTCAGGGCCGGGCCGGGCCGGGCTTCGGGCTTTTGCCCAAATTGACATCCATAGCCGCCACTAATCGTGGAGGGAGGTCGGGCTGAGGGTTCATCATTTGCTCAACCTCCTCATCACGAAGATGAGGTGTAGGAGCAGCAGCCGAGGCGAGCGAGGCCTAGAGGGCCTCCTTGACGCTCCCGAACGTACCCTGGAGTTGCTGGGACAAGCTGGGGCTTTCCCGGCTCTCTGGCGAAAGGTTGGCTTGCGAGACATGGCTGAGCTAGAACTTGTTGAACTAGAAGAAGGCAGAATAGAACGGAGAGGAAGTACTCCGGCTGCCATCAAAACAAACCACCTTGCGTTATTCCATTATGATCCAATAAGCCAGGTCGGGGCACTAATTCAAAGAGAAACTTATCAGGTGCGACAACCGGAGCCGGGGCGGGCGATGAAAGGACTCGTCGAACTTGTTCTCGCGTGAATGTGCTCCAAACAACTTCTCATTGACTGAATAACTCTAACCGGTGCTCAATATCGGGATCCCTCGGTGCTCTGGATAGCTGGCCTGACAAACAAACAAAAAACTAACAAAGGATCAGAAAACCAGTCGAGCAAAGCGAGTATAGCTAACAAACGCCTAAGCCTAGCTAAATAACTGTTGCCCGCGAACTCGACCGGTAGCCGGGAGAAGTCAAAGCTTCCGACGGATGCTTCGTTAACCCAGAATTTGAACCCGATTTTCTCCCAACTGGAGTCCTTCTCCAGAATCTCCTCGATGAACCGCCAGTTTGATCTCGGGGACGCATAGAAAGTCCCGGGACGGCGGGCGTTGTATTTGATGGAGAAAAATGCTCTCAGATCCGAGTAGCGAAAGATAGCGTTCTCCTCTCGGGCCCGCACGGCACATCCGACGATGGCCCGAACCAGGTTTAGGCACATCTGCGGGAAAACCATCCGAAGGTCCGCCAACACTTCGACGATGAACCAAGGAATTGGGAAGAACAGCCTGTAATCCTGGAAGTATGTTGCATACGCGCAACAGAAGCCCGACTCTACATTCGCTGGAGTCTCCGCTGTCGTCAAGACCGCCAGCTCCACCTCCTCGGGGATCTCGCATTCTTGACAGAAGTCGTTGAGAGTCTTCTGGTCATGGATTTTGGAGGGACCCGGGACTACGGCGGCCCTCCCAGAATTCTCCCCCTCAATTTTTACGATCGCCGACATCAGAAATGAAAGAGGAAAAACGGAGATAGAAGACGCTAAACCCAGAAAACTTGAAAACAAAGATCAAAGTTCTTTCGGAAAACGAGAGAGAACTTAGCAAACGATCTCTTAAAAGAAGACGATGAATGGAAGTTGCAGAAAATAAAAGGAAGTTGAGAGAAGAAGTTACCTTTAATCGACGAACTGATGCGGTTAAAGAAGGAGTGGAGAAGGTGGACTTTATATCTGAATAATTATTGCCTACCTTGGAGATCACAGAGAATCTCGCCATGCGCCAATCTCGACCGTTTGATCTCCCGATCTCAACCGTCAAATATTCGACCTCGACGATTCGACGCGCTGTAGAGCTCGGTTGATCGAGGCCGTCAGATCGACTTTCTCTCTCTCTCCATCTGGACCTTCCACGTCAGCAAACTTCAGCGCGATTCTTCTCAAGGGATGCACCTTGCCCCGGGAAGCTCGACCGCCGAAACAGAAAAGTAAATGATGATATTTACTCCGAATCCCAACCGTCCACCTGGACGAGATAATAACGAATCTATCTCCACACGCAAATCTGCGACTTCGAGATCGGTTCTCGACCGCACGATCGACGAACTGTTCACCTTTCCAAGATCTGAACCGTTGATCTCAAATAATTATCTGACTCTATGACGTCAGTGTAATCGGACACAATATCTTTCAAAGGTCACATCTTTCCGCCCATTAAAGCTCGAGCTCGCTCTCGTTAATAGGCTGAGGGGCAATTGTTGGAGCTGGATTTAGCACCCTAAATCTGGCCCACTCAAGCCCAAAGGACAGATCCAAACTAAGCCAAATTGACCGGGCTTTAACCCTACGGCCCAGGCCCATTCAGCTCTCGACGATCCAATCTTGAACAACAAGACATTCCGTTCAACGAGGTCGAGCTCCAGCTCGATCAAATCTCGAGAAATAAGGAAGGATCTGAGCCGAGTCAGAGCATATTCTCGCCATTTCAAACCAGTCTGAAGATCACGAAGGAAGTTGCTGCACGTGACAAGATTTCTGGCTGAAGCCGCTGCACGTGGCCGAGATACGCGCTGGAGTTCGAAGCTCGACGATGCGGGCTATATAAAGGAGATAAATGGTTTAGTTTAGGGGACCTTCGGCTTGATCTTCTTTTATACTTTTTACACTCGAAAACTATGTAACTGTCCCCATAGCTCTTTTCAGTTCATATATTTTGGAGAAATCTTTGTAACCGTTTCATTCAACCGATTAATACCAAATCCTTATTTTAGTTAGTGATTGCTTATACAGTTAATTTGTTCGAGAAAATCTAGCCCTTAATTCTCCTAAGTTTCTTCCCTTATTAAAACACATAAATTTTTGAGTGTGGATTTCTGTATCCATATACACATTCACAAATATAGTGAGGTAGTTCATCATAATCAGATGGATGAACACATCAGAATTGCTTTTCGAAAAAGGGAAATTCTTCAAGTCAATTAAAATCAACAATTTATCAAGTAAGTATAATTTTGATATAAAAATCCATCAAGCATATGTAATTTATGAACAGATCTCTTGCTCTCTTTAGCCAACTCTAACTAAAATTCTCCTCATTTAGAGTTATAATCGATCACAGAACTAAATGAGATTGAAACTTGCATGAATTAAGAGAAACAAATCAGTAGATTGCAGTCAGAATAGCGAGATTAAGAGTTATAGAAAAAGGGAAACAAATAAAATACTATTTGCGCTCGAAAAATGAGTTAGATTTTTTGAAAACCGATGAAAAATTAAGAGAACACTTTGTTAAGAGTGAAAAATGATCGATGATGATTTCACTTTGTTGATCTATGAAAATCAGATGTAGAAAAAGATGAGAAATCAATTGAATACAAATAAACAGTTAAAACACATATAATATTTATTGCAATATATAAATATATGAATTATTATTATAACAATTAATACATCACAATCTATATTAGAAACACAATTTTACAATATATATAGATTAGCACAACAAAAATATTTTTAAAAGAAATGACAAATATAATATATTATAATATTAATTTAATAAATATATATATATAATAGTAATATAAATATATAAAAATTTAATTAAATTAATAAATAAGTCTGTGTAACGTGTGGATAAAAATCATTATATAAAATTTTGAAAATATTTTTACAAATTTCTTAAAAAATTTGAAATATATTGAATAAAAAGTTAGGAACAACTTGAGTTTCAATGATTTTTTATATAATTATATATGTTTTTTCTTTTGTTAATTAGATAGAGTTCAGGCTTCGATCATAATTTCTTCTCTGGTCTAGGACCAGCTTTTGCTAATATCATTTATGGCTGTTTTTATCAGGATTCAAATTAGGGACTACATCAGGACTAAACTCTGTATTTAAAGCACTAGTCTAACTTATCTAATCATATGATTTATTATGAAAATTCTTTGCAATTTTTGTACTTAAAAAAACTATTTTACCAAAACATTTTAAAACGTTATTAAAATATATGTATTAATAAATTTTTTTTAACAAATGTGGATTTAAATGTATATTTTCAAATTATTAATTTAATGTATATACTAAAATAAATAAAATTTTGTAAAATAAATTGACATCCAAAATATAAATCAAATATTGTTAAATAAGTTAACGTTTTTCAAATAAGTTAATTAATGTAAAATAAATCGATAATTTTGACCAGCTCGATGCAGTTTATTACAAATATTATTATCATATGATGACAAACAATGATACATTCCATGACCCAAATGAGGGCTTCCAACTTAACTTATAGTTTCTTACTGAAAACAGAACCACAACAAATTTGGACTATCTTATCACACAACATTAAATATCGTAGGGGACGACACCAAATTTGGTTATTCCAAAGTTTGTATCTCATTTCTTACTGTCTACCAAGTTCTTTTTAAAAATTTTTATACAAAGGAAACCAGCCAATTTATTCCCTCCCCTAGGATTCCTACGCTAATTTCAAAAAATATCATGTGAATCCTGATCTAAAATTTTAAATATTTTTATTGTTCCTAAAATTTTAAATATTTTTATTGTTCCTTACTTTTCAAATATACCAAAAGATTTATAAGCACAGTATTGAGAGACCCTCAACTAATAATTATCAATATTTTAGAAAACATATCCCATTATAAAAATCAATTTATACAGTATAATTTTTCTAAATTAATATTTGATACATTAATAATCACTATAAATTAATAAATTTATTAATTTTGAGTTTAATTAATATAAAAATTAGCAAATTTTGATAGAATAATAAGAAATATTTTTTTGAAACTCCTATATAAAAATATGGTCCCAGTAATTATATAAATTAATTATTATATATTTAGACATATATTAATAATATAATGTAAAATATGACTATATTGTTGTTTCAAATTTATAAATGTTGTTTCACTTATCTTTAAAATTTATTCATATGATTTTTTCTGAAAAGATTATACATTGTTATAACATTTTTTATGAACATTAAAAATTGAAACCAAAAATATTTCTATAAATTAATAAAATATCAATTTATTGATAAATTATTAATTAATAATTTTATAAATTAACTAGATTAGGACTTGCGTTTATGCGTATTTATAGTAACAAAATTTTAAACCTATTAAAATAATTTTTAAAAAATAGAAAATAAAATCTAATCACTAATGAAAAAAATATATTAAAAACATAAAATCAAAATTTAAGAGTTATTTTATTCAATTCTCATTTGTTTTTAATTAAAATATTCAAAACACAAAATCTGTTACGGGTACTAAGCAACCGCAAACATACTTCTCTTGTAGTTTAACATTTTATTAAATATATTGTTTCCTGTTTTGTTACTTTAAAAACTTCGATATGCAATTCAAATCTTTCAGATAAGTTAAATCTCTCCACATTAACTCTCTCCAAACAAAAAAGGTTTTTCTTTGTCTTCACATTCATCTCTCGTATATGATCTATCTGCTTTATAGAGAAGTTGTGCTTCTCAAAACTTACGTCAAAAGCTTCTCTACATAATTTTTGCCAATCATCCTCCTCATTGAGCTCGTTATTGTTCAATGCCATATTATTAGCATTAATGATTTTGTTTTTATAATTTTATGGTGCAAATTTTACATGTAATAGTTTCTAAAATTGTTTAGTTATTGAATATTGTAAACATTTTAAATAAATACAATATTTTGTAAACGGATTATAAATGATGAAAATTTTGAATACCGAATAATCATAATAGATAAAAATTTAGAATACCGTATAAAATATATACCTATAGAATGAAGTTCAAGAAGTATTATTTTATTTGGTAAAAAATTATGAGAGACTTTATGTATTTACATAGATGTGAATAGTGATTTTTTAAATATTAGTAGTGTTTTAGCTTATTTTTCTTTTCGAAATGAAAATATTTCTTTTTCCAAACTGAAATGCTTCTTTTTATTTTGTTTTGTTTTTATTTTCTTTCCAAAAAATATTTTCCTTTTTCTTTTAGGATTAGTGTTTTAAATTATTATTTTTTCGAAATTGAAATATAACTTTTTAAAAACAATTAATCTAGACACATGTCAAAATCTGAATCAAAAAACTTGACATGTGTCGCAATCATATAAATTACTAACTTTTACTCATATCTTTTTCTTATTTTAATTGAGACACATGTCAAAATCTGAATCGAAAAACTTGACATGTATCGCAATTATGTGAATTACTAACTTTGATGCATCCAACTTAATTTAAAAAATAAATTACATTTAGATGGAATCGAAATGCAAACTTGTATATGCAATCGGTAATATTACTTAGACCAAATTAAATTATTAATTGTGTCATACACTAAAATACCTATATTATTAACATATATCAAATGTAGTAGATTCGATTTTGATTAAAATTTTTAATAAATTCCAAATTAGCTCACAATTATTTTACATTAAATATAAATTATTATGTTTTACATATTCAACTTTAGAAAAAGTCTAAACTAATAAAATTCTTTTTATTAATTAATTAGATTTATATTTAATGATAAATAAATTACTTGTGTAGTTACCATGTATCAAATTAATAGATACATTTTGATTAAATTATTAGTTAATTTCTAATGAGTTATGAAAATAATAATATTTGTTTTACTATTAAATTACAGAAATTAAATTTGATTGTAGGATTTTATGATTAATTTTAATATTATTTTATACGAATGTAATAGCATACTTAGGTTAATCAGTAAATACTACAGTTATAAAAATATCAACTTTTAAGAAAAGCAAATTATTGTAAGTTTTATTTTAAAATAAAAATATAGATAAAGATTATATAAAACTGATTATATGTTTTTAATTTTATCTTTTTAAATATATATAACTAAGTCCAAAGTTATAAACTCTTAATATTTTGATCTAATAAAAATATTTTTGATATCAAAAAGTATGATTAAATTATTATAAAATATATCAACAAAATAAAGTTTTAACTTTTTCACCAAGTTATTTTATTTTTATAAATTATAAATTTATAATATTTAACATTTTAATCTACCTAAAATATTTATAACATTATATTATTTTAGCATATATAACTATTTTTATATTTCTACTTTTTGATATAATATTTTAAACTTTTAATAAAGTTTAAATATTTATATTATTTGGTTAATTTATATAATTTTTTTTTCTATTAGAAACCATATTAAACAAAAAAATACTTATAAATATGAATGTCTATTAACTCAAACTTTCTACTTTTACAATTTTTGATATCATTTATGTTTTTGATAATCATTATTGAACCTTCTATTGATATACACATCCTCATTTTTAATATAAAATTTGTATACATATTTTTATTTATTAATCATTAAAAAAATTATATTCATTTTTTAAAATTAAATTATAATACATGTACAAAACAAAATCTATATATATTTTACTATATGGATGATGTAATGCTTTATTTGTTCTCAGAAATAAATTTAAACAAAAATAAGAGAGAAAAATATAATGTTAAAATAAATAATTAATATGATATATTTTTGGTAAAAAATTATCTTAACCTATTAAATGCTGAATTATGTACAAATAATTGATATAAACTAATGTATAACCAAATTAGTGTGAGTGGCATATAACATATAACATGTAATTAATCTAGTAACATAAGTCTATTTTTATATATTTGTTGAAAATGATTTTAGTGATGACACATCAGCAAAATGACACCATTGTAAATAACTTTCAAAATTAAAATTATATTTAAAAAATGTTTCTTAATTAATATATAAAGGATTGTTATTTACTTCTTTTTCCTTTTTGATAATGACTCTATGATATTAAGATTTTATATATAAACATATATATAAGATTTTAATTTGGGTTACACCTAAACAATGATGAGTAGATGATAGTGGTAATTTGTAAAAAGAAAAAAAATCCAAAAAAAAAGACAAGAAACGGACAATAACTTCTTGTATAAGATTTTGAACCAACCACCTGAAATGCTAAATGATTTCTGTTACCACCAGCCAATGGATATTTTCCTTGACAATGTTGTTAGAAAGATTCATTATCCCTTAATCCCTTGATTGGCTTCACTGATCGTAGATTCTAAATGCACACCCATATTCTAAGCGATGCAATGCATGCATTAATTACTCTCATGCAAGCATCGTGCCCAAATCACCAATCCACACCAGGAGACTATAGAAACCTTAGTAAGAACCATACGTAAATTCATTCGTGATTTCATTAAAGTACTAAAACATGATTTAGATGATCAATCAAGAGTACTAAAGTTACACCATAGCCCCAATATTTAAAACCAATTCATCGTACGAAGTTACACCAAGTCCTAACTCTCATTACAGAGTAGATCAATTATCATGCACAAAGCCCAAACTAGGAACACCCAACAGCATGAACGTCTAAATCTCATCCGTATCAGACATCTAAACGAATTTCATGAAAATATTTAAGAAGAGAGTTCACACTCCCACAGAACAAGGTCAGTATACATGAAAATCAGAAGAAACATCAAAAAGAAATGGGGAGATAAGAGTTACTAATAGTTTATTTCTATCACGGTTTTATCGAAATTAAAAGTTTATGATATAAAATCACAAACATGGAATAAACAGGAAAAACAAAAACAGGGGAATTCTAATGGTATTTATAGAGATACAATTGAGAAGCTTGAGAATGTTGGAAGTTTATGGGTTTTTGTGTTGAAAAATGTGAGACTTTGGAATCAAATTTCCATTGTCTTGTCAGTTTTGTCATCGTATAGATCCAAAAATGTGAAAACCTCGAAAGGCACTTTGTCATTGTGTTGTCAAAATCTTAGAATTTTGTAGATGTTGGAGTTAGCCAATTTGCATGGGTTAGTCCTTACATTGTTGTTTAAAATATAGTTTAAGGTATCTAAAACAAGATTAAATATATACGTCTATTATCGGTGTAGGCGAACGTTGATGTTATAAATGAACGTATAGATTTCTTCTTTCTCATCTTCAAAATTAAAGAAAATGTTAAAACTCAAGGATTTAGAAAATGTTTAAAGGTTTGATTGGTAAAATTTTAAAACATTAGGTTTTTTATAACATAATTAACTTTTCCTAGTAAAGTATTTAGGAATTTTCAAATGCTCTCCAAATGTTTTTCGTATATTCAAGTATATTCTCAGTTCTGTTTAGTTATTACTTTTTTTAATAAACCTTTTACTTAACAAATATAATTTTTTTATCCATTTATTTTGTATTTTTAACAAAAAATAATACAATTATGATTTTATTAAAATGAAAAGTTCACCACACAAATAAAACTTTATTACGTAACTAGTTATCACTATTATACTTTTATTTAAGTATAAAAACAAAATATATAGTTTTGCTTAATTATAAAACTGAAACATGTCAAAATTAAAGGAGTATTTCATAAAAAAAAAGTATACTCTAAAAAATAGAAATCTCTATGTGTAAATGGTTTTACCCTAAAAATAGAGTTTAGAGCATCTCCAATGAGATTTTATTTTTGTCACTAAACTCTGTTTTTAAACTAAACTATCTCCAATGGTATTTTATATCTTACTCTAAAAATAAAGACCTCTATATTTAACTCCAGATTTGGAAAATATATAGAGATCTCTATTTTTTAGAGTAAAATTTTTTTTTAAAAGATACTCTTTTAATTTTGATATGTTTTTATTTTGTAACTTAACAAAATTGATATGTTTTATATTATACTTAAATAAAATTATAATGGCAATAACTAGTTATGTAATGAAGATTTATTTGTGTGGTAAATGTTTAAATTTAATAAAATCATAATTGTATTATTTTTAAAAAAAATCTACAATAAATAGGTAAATTGTATATTTGTAAAGTAATATCTTTATTACAAAATAATATCTAAATAGAAATGAAAATATATGTGAAATATTCTTTTTGAGTAAAAAATAGAGACAACCATTGGAACAAACTTCTTTTCAATTTTTTAAAATTGATATTTTTAGAGTAAAAAATAGAGTAAATCATTGGAGATGGTTTCAAAGACAAAAATAGAGCCTCATTGGAAATACTCTCAAATACATTTTGCAAAGCATTAACCTCAAAAATATTAAATAAAACGTAATTAAGTTTACATAGTTAACTTTTTAAAATAGAATTATAATTTAATTAATATATATATAATATATTTACTAGTAAAATTTATGCACTTTTAATGTCTTCATGTATGGTTAATATGTTTCTTTACTAAAAAACTACATACCAAAATTTAAGCTGATATTTGACCAAGCGTTTTTTATCCACATGTAATTGAAAGAAATCTTATGTTAAGTTAAACAAAACTATTCTTTTATATATATCTATATATCTCATGCATGTGTTTCCGAAATCCAAGAACCTAATCCGTTTATGAATTGGAATCCTATAAGAAACTTTTCACCGAAACAATTCCACAAAGAAAAAACCGAATCAATATTTATCTTACAACAAAAAAAAAGAATAATAATTTGTTTCCGGATGGTCGCCTTTGGCGATGAGTTTTGAGTTTTCGACTGAACAACGACGAACGATGAGCTATTCACAGCAGAATGTGGTTATCTTTATATGCAACTCACGTTTTTGTCCATACTAATAAACATTTGGCCTCATTTGGATAAACAATGTCATTGCTGCGTGAAATGTCATACTGATACCATCGCCCACTTTGTACAATCTTTGATGGTCCTTCAATTTGTTAACTCATCATGAACATTTTGTTTTTCATCCACAGGTTCAATGTCTTGTACTATGTACAAGTGTTAATTGGGTCAGTTCAGACCCAAGAAAATAAAATAAAATATACTTAGTGGTTTAGGAGAACTGGCCCAATCCAAATATTCACGTTGTCGTATATATCACAATGTATTATTAATTATACTTAATCTAAACATACAAACATTGGATTCTCTCTTTCTTTTTTGTTAAGGTGCGTCGTAGAAAGATGATGTTGATCTATCTCACAGTCCTATTAGCATTTTGAGGGTACCTCGTAGCATCATATCATAATTTGTGAACTTCGGTTAGTGATGTAAAACATTCATACGTACCAGTTCTAATAAGAGATGTTCTTTTATAAATAAAACCAAAAATTATCCTTTAAAAACAAAAAGATAGTATTGCACACTCGTGAGCATGCAACAAATAAAAAGGAGCTTATATATTTTGAAAGTTGCAAAAGAACGTTAAAAAAATGCAAGATTATTTGGAGATGCTACGTACTCACGTCTCACCGTAAGATTACCTATCACTATCAAATCTCAAACTTCTTTCTCCCTTCTTTCTTTAATATATCTTAAGTCTTAACAAAGCGAAAAATTATATTGTTTTTCTTTTTCTCTAAACCTTTTTTTATGTTTTTAACCGCCAATGAGTACCAAAATTGTAGAATCTTCTCTCGGAAAAAAATTCTTGTAATTCGATTGTACGGTTATTGGACCAGATGGCAAGGTAGAGAAAGAATTTGTGAAAATTCTTATAAGTGTATGCATAATTCTATTCTCTAAAAAAAAAACTTTTGCCAACTGTACGATCCACAAAAGTCATAGCCTTGTAATATTTATTTTGCATTTAATTGAAAGCCTTTTATACAAAAAAATTGAGTACAAAAATATTATAATTTCCCTTCCTTACAACAAAAAAGGGAATATATAGCCAAAAATACAAAGGTTTTTCATTGTTGTTTATATAGAAAAATTTGGATAGATAGCCAAAATTATAAAAATTGATTAAAATAAACACATTACTTAGATGAGACCTAAGTTAGCAAATATATTAGGGTTTTAATTAATTTCTTTACCAACTTTGAAAGTTAAAATTATATAAATTTACAAAACTCTTTTGTTTGTTCAACTATAAATTACAAAACTTATGTCATATTAGTTTCTAATAAACTTAAAGCCTGTAACAAAATAGCGAGCATAAAAATTTAAACCTAAAACATTTATGGTAAATGACATTTAAAATTCAATAATATGTACTTTGTATATAGTATATATACATAGAAAAACATGAAACTATTCCATTTAAAATGGATTTTTAGAAAGAAAAAAATGCTGTGTTTTAGATTCATTCATGTATATTAAATAACGTGCGGTAGATTGATTATAAGTAAAAAACCATATAGGACCAAAATCATTAAAAATACTGATTCGTTGGATATATTTTAACTATTTATGATTTTCTTTTTAATTTCTAAAAAACCACACGGATCAAATATTTTGTTAGCTTACGTTTCATGTTCAAATGTATTATAGTCCTTGTCTTTTATATGTATCACTATACAAAAGAAAGCAGTGCATATAGCGATGGACTAATCCAAAATATTTTTTGGTTATTACAACAATTATATGTTATACGTATATTATTTTTATACATAAAGAATAAAAGAAGGAAAGTAAAAGTAACAAAGGAAGAAAAAAAGGAGGAAAGAAGACAGAAGAAAAGCCCCATTAAGAAAATAAAAGGAAATTAAAAGGTAATATATGACTTTTTTTGTTGTCTAACACCATTTTATTTTTTCAATGTTTTTACAGCTATCTCATTAAAGAAAAAGAAATACGATGTGCAGTAAAAACAAATGTCGGTGACGCTGTTCATTACATAAATTAATATGATATATTTGTTGTCAGATAACTCTTTTATTAATTTACATATAATTTATCTAAATTTTAGTTATGCATAAAAATCACCATTAAAATATGGGTTTGTCATAATTTAAAATAAAAATTTATTCTAAAATTTCATATGTAGAAAAGGTGGTATCTGTTTTTCATAATGGAATCAGTGGCCTACCACATTTATAAAAAATAATAATGAAGGGACTTTTTCATAACTATTTGTGTTCTATAATTTTTAGTTTTAGAAATAATGCTTGCTTGTTTATAAGGTCTAATTACTATTTCTGTTTTCATTTTTTTTCATTAATTACTTTGATGAATATTTTGGTTTCATTTTTTTCCCAAATTATATATTTCGTTTGTTGTTGTTTCATCTAATACAGTATATTGTAAATAAATATATTGTATTTCAAATGAAGATATAAATAAATAGCTATGAACAATGTAAGTTATTTCGATTATATATAATTTTAGTCACTTAGATATTCTATTAATGTAAGCACCACTTTACGTAAAAGTGAATGATAATATTTTTGTTGTTGTTTCATCTAATACAGTATATTGTAAATAAATATATTTTATCAAATGAAAATATAAATTATAGCTATTAACAATGTATATATATATTATTAAAAGTATATACATTTATTTTAGTAGTGAAAACATTTAGTTGTTGTAAAGCAATATTATACACTGTGAATTATTCTGAACATAAAAATATTAAAATAAGACAACTATCATGAATGCAGAAATTTGAAATTTGTATCAATAAAAAAAAACATATCATAAAATAACAGAAATCCAAGTTTCACTTTCATATAAATACCAAAATTTTGAATGTGTTGCTAAAAAATGCCATAATTAGAGGTTTGAAAAATTCCTGAATTTTAGTAAAGGTTCCTCAATTATTTAGTCAATATTTATAAAATCTTTATAAACCTAAAGTTAGCTGTAGTTTTGGTGATATTTTAAATTTCAAAACATAGAGTGAGATATTTTATTAAAGTCTAAAATAAAAACTATATGTAAGCATTGTAATGAATCTGACTAATATAGTCCAAGTATTCTTTTTTTTAATATAGTAATATTTTTTTAAAAATAAAAAATATGTTTAAATATATTTTCTTTTAGTATAGTCAATTCTTTTGGAACAAAGTTGTAATGAATTTTACTAAATGTGTTGAGAATAATTTTGTAATATCTAATATTAATTATATCATATAAATTATGATTAAATGTACATAAATATAAATATGTTATTTGTAGTTTTAAAATTAATCATTACTAAAAGGCCGTAAACATATATAATAAATAAATTTCAAGAAATAAAGAAAAAAAATACAAACTAATCTATAATATAAAAGATGGTTAACTCTCTCCAGTTGAGTGTCACATCAGCATTAGAGAAAGTGACAACTGTCATTATAATTAATAAAATATTATTATGCAGTAATTAAAGTTAGAATAATTAATTATTTATTATGTGATAATTAAATATATATTTGTTTTAATTTTTATATGTTAAGATAAACGTATATTTCAATGTATTATTAATGTAATGACAATCTCACAAAAATAATCAGAATAAAAGTAAAATAAATTGGGATTTGCGGTGTGATATATGACCGAAAAAATAGTGACTAGAAATGTTTAAGTAGTCTGCGCCAAGAACAAATACGACCTGCGAAAAAGAGCCGTCTCTACTTATATTGTGCTTTGAAGAGTTTCTCTATTACATTTTTTATTATATAGTACTTATCTAATTTACAGTATATCTATTTAATTTATTATATATATATATATATACAAGGCATAATATATTTTATATTTCATGATCAATAAACCATTTATCACATATATAGTCAATATCTACATAATACGTACATACATATTGCATGTTTATTCAAATATTCAATATTTTTAAGTAAAATTTAAATATACGATAAAATAAATTATAACTAAACTTTTTAACAAACTATATTATAAAACAAAAATCTGCGCATCGCGTGGGTACTCATCTAGTAGATATAATAATAACAATATATAACGGTTAGAGAAGATGATATAACAATAAATATTGTACAGGAAATTTTGTTTTACCTAATTCGTTAAGTGATCAAAACTGCTGTCTTTTACACTAAAGTTAGATTCCATTTATTAATATTTTAGAACTGTTATGATAATTAAAATGGGGATTGTTGGCCTAAAAGATATGAAAAACAAAATATATTTTTATAGTTTGATAAAAGCAAAAAAAAAAACCTAGGTAACTATTAAATACAATTCGTAAGAATAAAAACAAAGTTTCTCAAATCGCTTTCATGGAGACAAATTAAATAAGTCAATTATTGTTTTTTTACTCACAAATCGTCCTTCAAATTTGTGTCACTCATTTCACCTGTATATGCATATGGTGAATACCCTATAATTAATTTGTATGTATTATGGTTTAGTTTTAATAATTAAAACTAGGATCTAACCTGCGCATCGACACGCATATAATTTTTTTAAAAATTAATTTTAGAAAATATTGGTTTTGTAAATACAATTTTAAAATGTGATTTTATGTTTCTACAATATTTTACTCAAAATAATTAATTTACAAATAATGCTAAAATGTTATAAAATATATATATGAAAAAATATATTCATTCTTACGTAAACATACTTGATACAACTTTATATATTAAGCAACACTCTTACAAATTAAGCATGTGTTTACGTTTGCGCTGAGTATATATTTATAAGATTAAAATTTATGTTTTAGATATTATTTTGGATTTAACTATTAGAGTTTAAAGTTTGAATAGTTAATTATATATTTTTTGTTAATCGTACTCATATTTTTTAGTGAAAAAAATATATAACACACGTGTGTTTAATTTTTAATAAGAAGATAATATATTAATATTTTTTCTTTGTCTTTATCTTCTTCATTATTATTCTTTTTTTGTTTTTCTTCTTATTTTTCTAAGTTTTTATCACTGTTATTCTTTTTTTTTCTCTTCTTCATCTTCTTCATCTTCTTCTTATTTTTCTCCATTTTTCTTTTAAGCTTTTCTTCTACATTATTCTTCTCCTTTCTTCCTCTTTTCTTATTTTTATTGATTTTTTTCTATGTTTTTTCTCTTTTTTCTCATTTATCTTCTCTCAGGAAAAAATCGATCAGGGTATCTGATTTTAATTTTCTGGATATATAAACAGTAGTTGAAGAAGTCCAATAGCAGAAAAAGAAACATAATAAATATTGACATATAGCCCCAAAGTAACATATTTTAGGTTTCTTGAACAAAATAAAATTTAGACCCTAAATATATTATTTTTTAATTTTTGGTATTTTCTATATAATTTTTGGATAAATTTCGAATTAAAAACAAAAAAATAAGATAGTTCTAAATCTTTAAACAAAAATAGGCCTTTTAATAAAAAGGAAAATAAAATATTAGGCCTTTAATAATTTAATAAAAATAATAGATTTAATAAACTTTTATATATTTAATTCCCATGGCACATTAACTAAATAACATAGTAACTAAAAGTTATTCTTTTAAATAGGATTCTTTTTTAATATAATAGATTTTTTCAAGAAAAACGTCTACAAGTTAATTATTAACAGCAACAAAAAGCTGTACGTTATCAATAAATATAAATGAGAACTTTCAACACTTTTTTTAACAAACTTTTCAGTCTTCGGCGTGTGCATCCAAGAAAAAGAAAATAGTTTACTATATAACTTATAAGATGCTTTTTTTTGTATGTGTGCAAATTCTCTATAAGATGCTTAAAAATACTATTTGAACCATTTTCGTACGTATGTATTAAATCTTGTCCTTATTAAAATTCACATGTCTGACGACAAAAAATAAAATGAAAAAAATTCACATGTCTCCACAACACACACAAATAGCATAGGTCATTTTCGTGAAAACAAAAAAAAAGTTCTTATATTTGACAACACATAACATAAGTAACTTAATATGAAATGATAGAAAAATTTTAACAAAAAAAATGAAATGATAGAAAATCTTTAACAAAAAAAAAAATATGAAATGATAGAAATAAAAGAGGAGACGCGTAGGGAGATTTGATTAAGTTCACGAAAAGCGGTAGAAAAAGAAGAGCGGTTAGGCTTGCTTGTGAACTCTGAAACTTATCTACTCTTTAATGGTTCCAAAGATAGAGAGAGGTGATACACGTGTGTTTTTCAAAGTCCCTTTTTCCTTTATTTTGTGGCTCCTCTCCCTCTTACGTTTACGGAAAAAGATATATTTTTAGTATTTATTACAAAAACAAGATACGGTTTGGAAAATTCAATAATCATTCATTTTGACTCGGTCTCAATCTCGGTAATTAATTCTATTTGAATTTTTTAAGAGCTCTAGATCTCCAATTCGAATTTGACTGTCAAGATTAAAATATTTGAAAATTTTCTGTAATGGAGTTAGTTAATATAAGTAAGTTAGTTAGGGAGAAAAATAAAATGCTGTAATGTGTTCTCGTCTTTAAAGATAGAGGAAGGTAGATTACAATAATAGTAAAGATTATATAACTAATTGATCGACAATATATTTTTTCAATCAATGTGTGATGATAACCAATTGTTTTTTTATATATAATGATTTCTTAGTTACTTACTATACAAACCATTTTTGTTTAATCATGCAAACACACTGTTAAGAACATACCTACATTTAAGAACTTTGATGCCTTTTAATTTGCTAGCTATACCGTATGTACACATGTACTGTATGTATCTTTTTCTCTCTCTATGTATATGCGTGTGCGCATATATATGGGAGTTTGGTAGTGGTTGCTAGATCATTTGTGACTTCTCAATACATTTTTCTCTTATAAATCTTTTGCTTCTCTTGCATGTCTTATATCATCTATCGTAAACCCTAGTAAAGCATACAAAGGTCAGCCCCCTTTTATTTCATCATCTCCATTTCAAAACAAGTTTTAATGTGTTTGTGTTTATGCATATGAACATGTATCATGCTTAGGTTTGTTCTTAACTTGTTTTACGTGAGTGTTTTTTTTTTTCATGTACATTTTTTCGACTGACTCTGAAACTCATGGATTCTTGTCGTTAGATCGTGTTGGAGTCAAGAAGCTAAACATTAACTCGACGTTAAGGCGTTTATAATCAAGTACGAATAGCTATGGATAAAGATTATTCGGTACGTACGTTTTAAATTTCATATCTTCATCATTAGTTTCTTCTCCTTATAAATTTCTGTTACTTTTTATATCAACTTGATTATTCGATTCCGGTTTCTTTCAGGCACCGAACTTCTTAGGGGAATCCTCAGGCGGTAACGACGATAACAACTCCGGTATGATAGACTACATGTTCAACAGAAACCTTCAACAACAAAAGCAATCGATGCCGCAGCAACATCAACTGTCTCCTTCAGGATTTGGAGCAACGCCTACTTTTGATAAAATGAGTTTTGCAGACGTGATGCAGTTTGCCGACTTCGGTCCGAAACTGGGGTTGAACCAAACCAGAAACCAAGACGATCAAGAAACCGGTATGGACCCGGTTTATTTCTTGAAGTTCCCAGTGTTGAACGATAAGATAGAGGACCATAACCAAACCCATCATCTCATGTCTCAAGAAGGAGGTGACTGTGAAGGAAACATAAGCAACGTGTTTCTTGAAGAAAAAGAGAATCAAGACGATGGAAACGATAATAACTCCATGCAACTGCGTTTTATTGGAGGAGAAGACGAAGAAGATAGAGAGAACAAGAATGTTACGACAAAGGAGGTGAAGAGCAAGAGGAAGAGAGCTAGAACAAGCAAGACCAGCGAAGAAGTGGAAAGCCAACGAATGACTCATATCGCTGTCGAGAGGAACCGTAGGAAGCAAATGAACGAGCATCTTCGTGTCCTCAGGTCCCTCATGCCTGGATCATACGTTCAAAGGGTATGATTACGCATTTACCCTTTCTTTCTTTTTGTGATTATGTTCATACGTGTCGTATATATATTTAACTAGGACTAATAGTTACGGTATATAATATAGGGAGATCAAGCATCGATCATAGGAGGAGCAATAGAGTTTGTAAGAGAGCTAGAGCAACTCCTACAATGTCTAGAATCACAGAAGCGTCGGAGAATCCTCGGAGAAACCGGTAACAGGCAAATTGGGGACATGGCCACGACAACAACTTCTTCTTCACCCATAACTTCGGTTGCTAACCCGCTGATCATTACTGGAAATGCAACCGAATTAGAGGGTGGAGGAGGAGGGCTTCGGGAAGAGACGGCGGAGAACAAGTCATGTTTGGCTGACGTGGAGGTGAAGCTACTAGGGTTTGACGCCATGATCAAGATACTTTCAAGAAGAAGACCAGGACAACTGATCAAGACTATTGCTGCGTTGGAGGATCTTCATCTCTCTATTCTTCACACTAACATCACTACCATGGAACAAACCGTCCTCTATTCCTTCAACGTCAAGGCAAGTTTCACTTGCTCTACATTATAATCATAGGGGTTTAGATATAATACATATAAAGTTTATTGAGCGCATATGTTAGGATTGTTTTCATATACCTAAAAGTATGTTATTAATAAGCCATTAGGAAAACAGTCTAGTAATATACAATATTATATATCGTTTTCATTATAACCATGCAAAATTTATGTTTAAGGTATCACTTCCGAGTTTATTAATATAATTTTGGGGAGTACAAAGTTCTAAAGGAAAGAGCTTTACAGCAACAGTCACAGATTTTGTTTCCCTCTACGCACAAAAGAGAAGAAAATCATAAAGGAGTTACAAAGACGCATGTATCATGAATTAGTATTGTTATAAAGTATATGTAGCTATTAGCGAGCAACTACTAATAAAGGCTAACACGATGTGATGTAAAACATGTGCAGATTACAAGTGAGACAAGGTTTACGGCAGAAGACATTGCAAGTTCCATCCAAGAGATATTTAGTTTTATACATGCAAATACCACCATGTAATGATTGTGATACGTCTCCTATTATTTCCGTTAAAGGTACTTTTCGTAAGGTTATGTTTGTGACTTGAAAACAAAAGTTTATGTTGGTTCTATTTTATAAGTTTTAGATGTCTTTTTGCTATGTTTATTTTTTACCTTTTAGATGTCATTTTTTTTTTAAGTTAGTTATAATGTGTATCGAATCATCAAGACATAGTTAGTATCTGAAGTATTTTAAAAATTAGTTAAAATGCCAAAGGTTGGAAACAATCTAATTACTTGAAAAAGTCATGGCACCCAAGATTAAATTTTAAAAAGTCATGACAATCTAATTACGGTAGACTATTATTTTCTTGAGATTTTTTTTTTATAGAAATTTTGGGCACGAATTAGACATTTACATTTTGTCAACATAGTTTTCTTTCTAGGAACATGTAACATGTTATATGTGCGATGCAACAATATTCATAGATAAAGCACATTTTGTCAGTGTGTCACTGTACACATGAATATATACCACAAAAATGGTTAATATGTTTTTTTCTAAATTTTTTCCCGAAATAAATTTGATAAAATATAGTATATCAACATCACCTTCCGTCCTTTGTCCTTGGGTATTTCTTATGCACACATGATATATGATAATGTCTAAAATGTTTTACGGGATACTAGCCCAATAAACCAAAAAGCCGAAGAATTTTGAAAAGATAGAGAGAGACTCGGTTCAGGTGATGTGCTTTATCTATCTTTTCTTTTACCTTCTCATTCAATTTTATGTGAGCAAAAAATATTTATTTCGTTTGAAGAACTATGAAAAAACATAGAATCGAGTTTATTTGTTTATAACCGACAAACTTAACAATAGACAAAAAAAAATTAAGATACTGCGAATGTTTAACTATGATGGCTGCTAAAAACTGTTACTATTAGTCTCTTGTTCTCTATGATTGATGTCGATTGTCTGTTTATCCCTTCATATACTATTCTTCTTTTTTTAAAGGGATTTTCTCTTTTATCCGTATTTGTTTTAGAATTGGGCATCAACTTCCAATATTGTTTTTCTTTCATTTTATGACTAGACAGATTCCATATTTTCACTTTTGAATTTTGTGTGTGGCTGGTTGTATATGCTTGTATATGCTATATTACTTAAGATATTGAGTCTTGTATCTGATTTGCAGCAATAAATCAATTATATTCTATAATTTATCTTTACTCCATTATGATCAGGTATGCTCATAAAATCAGACTTCAAGAACCGAATTGATTTAAATTAAATTAAAAAATATTGAATTGAATTGGAACGAAGGATTAACGAATCCGAACCAAACCGAAAACTATATAAATATCTGAAATACAATTATATATATATATATTTAGACATAAAATAATCATAATTATCAATCGTATATTAGACTAAAATAATTAAAATATTCTAATTGTTTTAGTTATAATTATTAAAGTTAATTTTTTTTTGCAAAATTTAACTAAATATATTAAAATATTTTTAAAATCTAATTTAAAAAACAAATTAGATAATTTTTGGACAATTCAAATATCCGAAACCGATCTGAATGCAACATATACTAAACCGAATCCAATCTAAAAATTTAAAAAAATATTCAAATGAGATTCATAGCTTAAAACCAAAGTAGCTGATATCCGAAAAGACCTAATCCTAACCTGAATGCTCATAGCTAATTATGATGGTAGTAAAAACATCTTCAACCATACTTATTTTTTACTTCAAATGCTATTTGGAAGTAGATTTCTCTTTTTTCCTATTTCATTTTCTATTTCAAAACAATGTAAAAAATTAATATTGCTCCTATTTTAGAGTAATCCAATATTTTACTTCATTTTAAAATTAATTTTTTTTTTTTAAAACTAATCATTTTGATATTAAATACTTTTATTTTATATTATTTAATATTTATAAACTATATAAAACAGATAATTATAAATACTTAAACATTGTAATTTTTATTCAAAAAGATTGTAAAGTAAAATAAACTTAAAAATACATCATAAGTGCTGAAATTAAAATAAGCAACCAAATAGATAGGTTAATTTGTAAATTTCAGAATTAGAAGATATTAGTAATAAAATAGAAATTGAATTTATTAAAATATTCTTTTTTAGAGTAAACATAAAGATATATACTAAAGCAAAACTCAACTTCATTTTTATATACATTGGAGCTAAGAATTTGAACACTAGATAAACAATGTATATTATTTCATTATGTGTCTTGAACGGAAGATTTAATATTTAACTATATTTGTTTGTACCTTCTAAAGTTATGTGGTTGATGTTTTATATGACTCATCATCTATTTTCGCAGAAATCCCAAGACCGAAATTTTACTTAATATCGGTGAATGACATCATCATTTTACAGGAGCGAACATATTTCTTGAATTTTGTTGGTTTTACGTTTTACCATTTTACCGAATAAGCAACTTCTGCTTTTTAAGAGTTTCCTCGCTCAATAAGTGTAAGACCATGATTTATACGATATGGCTCTTTAATCTTTTAATTGCCCATAGTGTGATGGTATTATGCGATACAATAACATGATAGACTATTTTGCAGCATTCAAAAATAAAATCTGATGAACCTAATAATATTTTACACTCTAAAACACAAAAAAAAAAAATAAGAAGTAAGAGATTGTATTATAATTGTGTTGTGTATTTATTAGAGAAGGAGCTTATAGCTTGTTTATATAGCAAGCTTTTGTCAACACAAACGTCCAACACATAACATACATAATTATACGTTATGATACATTATAATGCTTAGGACTACGATTTTATCATGCCTAACTTTCGGTTATTCCGGCAAAGACGTTCCCCGGAAATTCACCGGTAGTAGTTTTAAACCTTCACGTCAAAAACGAGTTCCAATAGTAAGCAACCTCGGGTTAAAGACCGCTTTATCAACAGATAAGCAACTATAAAAATTCCGTAGCCTTCTTTCTTGATGGGTAAGCAGCTACAATGATATTGTAATCAGCTCTCTCGATGGTAAGAAGTTAGAGTATTATTTGAGTATTCATTCTCAAAAGGTAGGCAACTACAATTCTTTTGAAGTCTTGTTTCTCAATGGCTACAAAAAAATCTGTTGGAGTATGCTAGGTAAGAAGCTACAACTTCGTATGAGTTTGAGTCTTTTATGGGTACACACATCTGCAAATTCGTTGAAGCATGTTTTCCTGAAAGGCAAATCGCTATATATACAACTTGTATGAGTCTCTCCTTCGTCGATGGGTGAGCAATTACAATGTTATTGTATGCAATCTGTCTTTTTATGGATAAGCAACTACAACAGCTAGTCCATTTGATAGCTATCCATAATCGCAGAAGACCCAAAATTCCTATCATTTTCATTTCATTCAAATCTTAATGAATTTCTGCTTTTGTTTTAAAAATTGGTGATGTGACATAATTTCAATTATGTTTTTCTAAATAAAAAAAAACTACAAATAACCAATTTTTTTATAGTTTTCATATGATTAGACTTAAGATATTATATATTAAAAAATTATATAGTATGCTAATTCTCCTATAAGATTTGTAATATTCATTAAAATTCCTTTTTAATATTTTCTGAATTTTTAAAACTTTAAGAGCTTTCTCTTTATATATTTTTAATATGATGAATGGATTTTTCTTACAATATTACCAGTGTGAATCACTTGTTACACAACACTGGTTATGACTGTTTTTTTCTTGTCACCTAGAGATTATGTTTGAATGACTCTGGGTTTGATCAGATGCAGCCATCAATTGAACCATGATAATTACAGAATTTCAAAGCCCTTGAACATGTATACTGTTTTGAAGCTCAAAATATACTGAAGAATATTGCAGTAAACTTAAGATCGCTTAAAGGACAGATTAAAGAAGATAGAGAAGAACAGAGGTTTCCACATGACCCCTGAAATAAGAAGACAAGAACAGAACAACGTTCGCAGATCCCCCATAGAGTTCTTTTCATATATATGAAATCTGAAAAGGTGATAAGGACAAAGAAAATTGTATTACAATTACACTGACCATATATATATAAGGAGCATGATCTCAATTCTCTAGAATATGAAATAATGATTTAAAGAAAATCTTTACAAACCTTTTTTTTCTCCATTCTCTTGAGATAAATCACTTCATACTTTTAATTATAGAGTTTCATACTTATTCTATTTTAAAATTCCGACACTTTTCATTATCACATGTTGTCAAAACAGTTTCTTAATTCATGTGATCAAAAAAAGAAAGCAAAAGAATATTGAGTTTCGAGAAGGAGTTGTTTCAAGGACATTGAAAGTCTTTGAAGTGTTTTCTCTTGTTGGGATCTCGTAAGGATCATAAAAAGACAAGGGTTTCATGGAATGAGGTATATCAGTCAAAGGATTAGGGAGGATTAGGTATTAGGCGACTTCAATATTATCCTAATCTGTTTTTTACTCGGTGACTTTCTCATACCACACAGTCTCTTTCAAGTTTCACGTTTCTAGGAAGTAATAACTCGCCAATCGTTTGTGGGGATTAAAAATTCTAACAGCAACGAAGAAGACAAAACGATTCCAAAGAAGAAGTGATGAAAATGATAGTGACCACCAATATCAGAGTTCACACGTATGTAGTTTTAAAGCTAGGAGATCAAAAATGTTTTTGATTAATCTAAGTTCACACATATGCAGTTTCACAGGAAACGCATATGGATGCTTTATTAAGATCACGAAAAGCGGTAGAAAAAGAAGAGCGGTCTTGGCTTGTGAACTCTGAAAATCATCTACTCTTGAATGGACCGAAAGATAGAGAGAGGTGTGATGCACGTGTGTTTCACATTACTTTTCCCATTTTCTTGTTTGTTTGTATGTATGTGGCTCCTCGCTCTTAGGAAGATAATTACTTTGATTACAAAAACAAGAGAAGGATATTCAATAATCTTTCATTTCACTCAATCTCGGTAATTAGTTCATTTGAACTTGAATGTTATTTTTTCGTTTCATCAAAGAGATGGTTCTCTAGATCTCCCCATTCGAATTAATATTCAATTTCTCATATATATTATAACCAAAAAAACACCAAAATCAAGATATTTTGTTATTGGTGAATGGGTGTAGCTAATAAGTACTACTGTAGGTTAACCTCTTAAAAATATTTTACAAAATATTTTTTAAAACAAAAGAAGAAAAATTTTGCTTAAGGAAGAACAAAGGTTTTTAGAAGAAAAGATAACATAAATTAAATTTTTGTCTTATACCCCATATTCAAAGATAGAGGAAACTAGACTGAATAAAATATTAGCAAAGATGTATATATCTAATTTCACTATCATATTGTAACGTTGTGTACTTGTGTGAAGATAGCCTAAATGTATATAATGATTCTGTTTTTATTATTATACTAACAAATTCTTAATAACATGCATATTAAAGAACTTTAAAGCCCTCTTATGCAAGGCCTGTTTTGAGATACTTGGAATGGTTGGGAAGTAGAGAGCAGTACGTAATTTCTTGGTAATGGTTGCTCACTTGTGACTTCCCAATACAAAAATGCTCCACTCACCATCTTTGTGACACATATATACATTCTTTCGTTAACTCTAGTATATATCATATATTGACACCATACAGAACAAGTTCTAATGTGTTTGGTAATAATCTCTTAATTATGGTTTATAATTCAGTTTCTATATTTTTTTTTTGTATAAATAGCTATGGATAGAGACTACTCGGTACATACGTTTTTGCAAATCTATACTATAAAAGATGGTCAACCCTCTCCATATGAATGACACCTCATCATTTTGGTTTATTGTGAAAATGATATACTTCATTTTTAAAATTTAATGATACAAATTATATAAAATACAGTTAATGCATAAATTTAATGTATTATTAATCATAATAAAGAATATGAAAAGTGTGAAGTATTAGATAATATATTTTAATAACAATATATACTTAATATCCAAAAAATATTGAATATCTATTTTGTGGCAGTTTTTCAAAATCATTAAATAAAATTATCTTTCTTATTTAAGAGTGTTTTCTTATTTCTAATTAATATTATAAATTATTATTATAAAAACAGTTATACAAATATAAAAATAAAAATTATTCGATATTTTGGACACAAAAAGTTAGAAGAAAAATTTATACATTATTATAATAAACTTTAAAATAATTTTTTTATAAACTAATAATTATTTGATAATTTATTTTATTCAAATTTGATCCATTAAGAATTTTTAAATTAATAAAATATCAAAGTCCTAATATATTTATTTATAAAATGTTTAATGCAGCTGCATAAATTAGAATTATAAATTAGTTATTTAAGCTCATAAAAATATAAAACGACGGCATTGCTATTGTGTAAATCTGCGCCGTGAACAAATACAACATGTTAAAAATGATCGTCTCTATCTATGTTGTGCTTAAAGAGTTTCTCTAATTAATTTTTGTTATATAGTACTTCTCTGATTTGAATTATATCAATTGAATATATTCTATATATACAAGGTATAACATATTTTACATTTCCCTATCAGTAAACTATTTATCACATATATAGTTAATATCTTTAATATGTAAATATATATTGTATGTTTGTTTAAATACACAATATCCTTAAGAAAAAATTAAATATATGATAAAATAAATAGTAACTACACTTTTTAACAAATTATATTGTGAAAAAAAATTGCGCATCGCGCGGATACTCATCTAGTCTCAGTAATTAATTTCATTTCACGCTTTAACAACAGAAGCAATCGATGCAGTTTGCGGATTTAGTGGCGTTGAACCAGACCATGAACCAAGATAAGGAAAACTGGAATTGACCCGGTTTATTTCTTGAAGTTGCTAATTTTGAACAAAAAGATAGAGGACCATAACCAAACCTAACACAACATGTCTCAGGAAAGATGTGACTGTAAAGAAAACGTAAGAAACGTATTTCTTGAAGAAAAGGAGGATCAAGAGAGATACGAGAACGACAACAACAAGAAGAAGACGATAGAGAGAAACAAGAATGTTAGGACAAAGGAGGTTAAGAGCTCCTTTCAAAAAATAAAAAGGAGGTTAAGAGCAAGAGCAAGACCAGCGAAGAAGTGGAGGTGAAGGTGTACTCAGGATATGACGTTATGATCAAGATACTATCAAGTATCAAGAAGAAGACCCGGAACAAACCATGGAACAAACCGTTCTCAACTCTTTCAAAGTCAAGGCAAGTGTTACTTCCTTACTGTATAAATCATATGCATGTGAACAGCGGTGAGCTTTAGACATCTGAGGGATTACATATGGCGGCTTGGTCTGTTTTTCTTCTTTCGTTTGGATTAATGTTTTGGTGTTACCTTGAAGTTTAAAATCTGTCACCATTGAAATGATGTTAAGAAAATCTGTTCACGCATGTCATATATCAAGTGTTATTAAAACAATTCCAATGGTTGCTTGTGTTGATTTATAAGGTTTAGGCTCTTATTGATGACATGTAATAGTAAAGTCGAGTTACAATCGATGTTATAATTCATTGTGTTATTAAAACAATTCCAGTGGTGATTTGTGTTGTTTTATAATGTTTAGATTCTATGTAATTGCCGTAAAATTATATGGTAAAAATAATAAATTTATGTGGTAAGTTTCTTATAGAAATCTAAGTTAACATTTTAGTTAAAAAAAAGATGACTACTAATTTTATGATGTGTTAGTTGTGATATGTATAATTTAAAACAAATTTGGAAGAAAAATATTAATAATGATTATGTTTGTTATAAATTATAATAATAATCAATTAAAAATTAATACTAACTTCAAATTAATCAAACTAAAAATATATAATTATAGTAATAGAAAAAACCTAAGGTGAATTCCAAAACAAATTTGCCACTTGTTGTTTGAATGATTCAAAAGGTAACAAATATCTGATACAAACATTAAAATTTGTACATCAACTATTACCCATCAAAACTTAAATTTAAAATAAAAAAAATAAATCTAGTTTGACTCTTGATTGGTAACATTCTTGAGTCATACTCTTAATTCAAAGTAAATGAATGTCATGAGTTACCAATCAAAGCCTTAGTCAGTTTTCCTTCTTTGGTTTGAGTTGATGTTGAAGTTTAAAATTTACTACCATTGAAGAATGATAAGCAAATCTGTTTTAAGCGTGTTATAAACAAATAAAAATCTCGAGTCCTATTTTGAACACTTAGAAAGGATAAAAGTTTTTTTTTTTTGTATTTTGTCTTGGAAAAAAAAAGAAAAAAAATTATAAAATATAGAAAGGCAAACACTATTCACTCATTCAAAGCCTTGAGAAAGTACAGTATAGAAGAAGAAAATTAAGAATTGAACTAAGTATTTACCCGTGCTATGCTGCAGGATGTTATTCTAAATTTTATATATTTTAAAAATAAAAAGTTAGTTTCTACAGTATAAATAAATATTATATTTATTTTTTATTTAGCATAAGTTTTGGATTTAGGCCCTATTTATTCTTCCATCTATATGGTTCATTTGAATAAAAATAAGAATTTTGTTTGTTTTGTAATAAAATCAAAAAATATTTAGATGAATTATCTAGATGGTTTTTCAAGATTTAGATAAATTTATGAGAATTATCTGAATGAACCAAATTGGATCATCTTGATAAATATGTTTCAGTTCAAAATGACAAATGACTAAAATACTATTAAATTTAAAAATAATAAAAAAACTAAAATCATATTTTTCGAAAAAACTACAAATTATGATTTTCTAACGAAATCTGAAAAATTATATTTTTTTTTCTAAACTGGTAAAATCATATTTTCTGGTAAAATCGAGAAATCGCATTTATCAACCAAAACTAAAAAAACACATTTTACGTATTAGTTTACTTATGATCATAAATTTCTCTATTCGCAGGTTATATTTATATTTTTAATTATGAAACTTTTAATGTATATTTTTCTTACACTAACTAAAATAATTATTTTAACATTAATATTTCTTTAGCATTAAAAAAATATTTAGTAAAAACCACAAATGAAACAACAATTTACATTAGCATACATATTTACTATAGCTTAAGTTTATATATTGACCAGATCGCTACCTTAGCTCTAGAAATTAAAAAAACTACAAAATATATCGAAAGAAATCAAATAACCATGTCAAATGTTTAAAGCTCATATTTAATTGACCTCAGATCTTATAACTTTATTTTTCTTCAGTTTTTCTTCTCTCACATATGCTAGAAACAATTCTAGCAACTACGAAAATGGCTTCACAATGTCGCCATTTCTCCCATTCTCCAAATCATATCAGCGTTTCTTTCATCTATTGAATCATAGTCACTGGTCGAGATTTAGGCGGTTAACAACTTTTTCGATCAGATCTCTGATACTTTTAAACATAATTTATTTGCTTTCAAAAACTTAATATACTTTCAAATATTCATTCATAAGTATACAATAATTTGATTAAAAAATATTCATTCTTTTGATAATTAATTAAAATTTAGTGCACTCTCTCTTTGTCAAAGTATAAAAAATTATTTAATTTCAATATATAGAAAACATAATTTTCTGGATTTTTTACTTTTTCTCATATCTTTGCTTTAAACATGTAAACATTAACATTATCATACCTAAACATTAGTCACACTTATATGTATATATTAAACCTTCAAACTTCACACTATATTTAGATATAGTTTTATTAATAAACCATAGGACAGATATGATACAGGAGTAACACCCAAATACAAAGGCCCAAAACATTAAAGTATTAAACGCAAGCCTAAATACAACTTAAACTACATTTGCTGTTACAGTAATTGGATATCTCATCCGTCTTTAGCATCAGAGACAAAGCTTTACCACTTTAAAGTTTCAACTTTCAGAAAATTCATCATCACAATGTGATTGCAGATCTTTTTCAAACTCTTTCGAGAACCACCATCCTGAATAGATACATGGTTAAAAAATCCTTCTTCCCCACAAAGTTGCCACGAAGTTAAAATCTTAGAAATGAAATCGTAAGTTTGATGAGATAACAATATTAATTGATTCATTAGAATTTTAGGTTTGTTTGCCAATAAACGTTATCAATTAGTTAGGTTAATTAGATAATTTCTAGAATAATTGAGGAAGATGGACGAAGAAGATGATGATAGGGAAAATGAGAAAGAAGATGTCGCTAATATAAAATGTGCTTCAGTTAGTTCTTTTTAAAAAATAAAAAAATAAAAAAATTATAAAATAACACGTAGTACATTATTAAAAATTGTGTGTTTTAATTTTTGTCATCGATATAGTGAGGGTTAATTTTGCAGTTATCCCAAAATAATAATATTGGGCTTTAATTTCTATGTAATGTCCATATTAGGTCTTATTAATGAAAAATTTTGATGATAAAAAGAAAAAAGTTTGCCTATGTGTTAAAATATTGAGATGAAGTGTATTAATGAAATGTTTTTATTGGTTCAGTATTTTGCTGATGTGTCCGCTTCTAATAACACAAAAAAGCTGAGTTGTCAACACATGGAGAGACTTATGTGTTATTGTTGTATTGATTCTAGGCCTAAATATCTTCGAGGATATTTTTCACGTTCCAACCTTAGACAGTAGAATTTATATAAATTAATATCTGATAAGTTAATAGTCAATGAATTAATAAATTTAAATTTGGGCTTGAAATAGTTTAAAAAATAGCAAAATTTAATAAGATAATAAAATAATATGTTTGTTTAAACTATTATATAAATATATGATTTCAGTAATCAAATAAATTAATAAGTATACATCTAAACATATATATAACTAATGTAATAGAGAAAAATATGGTTCTATTGTTGTTTGGACAATTTTCATAATTACACTGAAAGACAAATATAACAGGTAAACTAAAAATTTTCCACCCTTAATATTTTTCATTTGAGTTTTCCGATTTTGTTCTTTATGAGAGTCTTTCCGAATGTGTTTTTTTCTGTTGATGTTTTGTGATTTTTCAAGAAGGTATTTCAAATATTATAATTTAACATCATTTCATATGATTTAGAAAAGTTTTCTTAAATTTTTAAAAAATTTCTGAATTGTGAAAGGGCTTCTTGAATTGTGGAATGATTTCCTGAATTGTGGAAATGCTTTATGGAAGATTAAAAAAAAATAAATAAATTATATGATTTATAAAAGTTTTTCTAAATACATGTAATGGTTTCCTTAATTTATACGTATTAGAAAAATCTTCCTAATATTTCCTAAATTTACACTTATCTCTTTCCTTATCTTTGCGACATTCAAACCCTAATTTCTGCCAATTTTTGCTTTCACCATTGTTGTTGTTTTAGCTTGGATTTCTTTAGTTTTTCACTCAATTATGTCAGATCTGATAATTAAGGTCCTTAAAAATACTTCTAATATTTCTTCCTTTGCCTCAACCAGCGACACTGCCGCAAACCTTCTCTCGACGACGCTGCTGCTTCCGACGTCTCTTCCTCCGCCTCCTCCAAGACACTTCCGACATCTCTTCTTCTGGCTCCTCATCTAGTCATAGACTTCTTTGGAAGGACAATTTGGTCAACTTTGATTAAATATGTTATATAAGAGAATTTTTAGGGTGTTAGTGTATATTAGGAACAAAAACTTAAATTAGATGTATTTGAGGGTATTTCTCTTATTGTTATAAATTTATAATCTTTCAATTTTATTGATATAACACGTTTCAAGTTTGATCTACCTACTATGCAAAACTAAAACACATTGCCTTGGACATCCACACTGATGTGTCTTTGCTTTCGGCTCATTTGCATATCTAAACAGAGGGTTTATCCGTGGGCTGTACCTCCCCAGAAATTAGTTTGGACCAAATTATAAATCTGAGATTTATCCTGAGTTGTCAAAAAAAAAATCATTGATATATCATCTTTGAACGAATTTTATAACGTTAAAAATTTTTTTTATTGTATTTTTATGAACATTAAAAAATCCTAAACAAAAATTAATAAATTTTTAAGTTTTAATATTATTAATTTATAGAGATTTTATTGTACTTATTATTTGTTGACTTATTCTCTATTATAATTTTATACCATGGAGGATCATATCTAATATATAGTAGTGCATGACTAACTCCAAGTTTCCTACCAATTTCAATGTAACTTCTATAAATAAGTAGAAATCACGATTATATTTTCTGAATCTTTGTAAGAATTCCTAAACGAATTTAAAGTCTCGCCCACTAACTTAAACAGTTAACACAATCACAAATATCGCTACTTCCTTTTTCGGTTTATAATCACACAAAACCAAACAAGATTTGAGCACCGAAATGTAGAAACAAAGCTAAACTTGCCAATTTCATTTTAATTATAATTTGATTCCACACGAAATCAAAGGAAGCACAAAGTAATAAATCTTCATCAAAATATTTGACATTAAAAAGCATTAATCTCACAGCCTTGTTAAAATAATGCATTTCCTCCACTACTCTCCTCATTTCTCTCCTCCCTCTCCTAAAACTCTTACGTTTTGACATCATCTAATGGAAACTCACCGACCTTTCATCTCTCTCCTTCTTCTTTGTTGTCTCAGTCTACCTCATATCATCAAATCTATACCATACAGAGCTTACAGCCAACAAGTGATCGTTGATCAATCGGGACATGGAAATTTCACGAAAATACAAAGCGCAATCGATTCGGTCCCATCCAACAATTGTAATTGGTTCCTCATCAAAGTTGGAGAAGGTCTTTACAGGTTAGTGTAGCCACATTTAATTGGTATTCTAACATTATGCGACAATTCTTTGTAACGTTTCTCTTATGTATTAGGGAGAAACTAAAAATACCGCATGAGAAACCGTTCATAGTAATAGTTGGAGCTGGAAAGAGGAAAACAAGAGTTGAATGGGACGATCATGACTCGGTTGCACAAAGCCCTACCTTTGCTACTGAAGCTGATAACACCGTCGTTAAAAGCCTCACTTTCGTGGTACGGTGAATTTTTCTTCTGTTGATCGATTCTCTTTGATTAAATATTAAAAATGGGTTATTTTTTTTTTTTCATTTTGTGTTTTCATAGAATACCTATAATTTCCCGAGAAATGGGAAAGTGAACAACAACCCTAGGGTTCCTGCGGCGGCGGCGATGATCGCCGGTGATAAGTCGGCATTTTACTCGGTAGGGTTTGCCGGAATTCAAGATACTTTGTGGGATACCGAAGGCCGACACTACTTTCACCGCTGCACTATCCAAGGCGCTGTTGATTTCATCTTTGGTAACGGTCAATCTATTTACAAGGTGATCCTTTACATTCTTCACATAATAAACAATGCCAATTTTTATTATTATAACAGGATCTTAATAACTAACCTAGCAAGAATGATATAAAATCGAAATCCAAATAGATTGCTAGACTTTTGTTTATAATAATGGCTAATATATACAAAACCGAAAAGAGAAAAAACTGAAATGTCATTTTCCTTCAAAGTAAAGAAACATATGAGAAGGAAAAATAAAACTGAATCCGGACCAAAACGTACCAAAAATTATTTATATATTAGATTTGATTTTTTTATTTGTAACCGTCCCTCAAAAACCCGAAAAACAAAAAAAAGTACTCCCTAATAAAACTTGATTCTTAGGTTAACCCTTAAGAATAATGACCCTTTTGTTTGCACATAATAGAACTACAAATCCTAATTATTATGGTTTAGTTTAATTAAATAAATTCGTGTTTAATTTGGTGGCTTTGTAGAGATGTGTGATCCAAGTGCTAGGAGCGCTGCTACCACCAGGAGTACCTGGTTACATAACGGCTCAAGGACGGACCAACCCGTACGACGCTAACGGGTTCGTGTTCATCGAAAGCCTTGTTCACGGAACGGGCAACGCTTACTTGGGCAGACCGTGGCGCGGTTACGCTCGAGTGATCTTTTACAATACAAACATGACCGACGTGGTTGTCCCGCAAGGTTGGGACGCATGGTACTTCAAAGGTCGTGAGTACCAGCTGACCTATGAAGAATATGGATGCTTTGGAAGTGGAGCAAATACATCGAGACGTGTGAGTTGGGTCAAGAAGCCAAGTGGAGCTGTCGTTCAAAGTTTGGTTGATCTCAACTTCATTAATAACGGTGGATGGATTCAAGATTTGCCCATTCGTATATGATTTCTCATTGCTTACGTTTCTGTTTTTTTTTTCTTAATTTTTTTTCAGTTTTCTTATTGTTCATTCCCAATTTTTAGTTTGACTGAACGTCATCATCATTTGTCCTATAATTAACATTCAAAACATAAAAGCATTTCAACGAGCTTGTTATTACTATATGATTCATTTTATGTTTTCTTGCAATATGTATAAACAATATGTAATAAGGACACTAGCGGTTTATGTGATAGGTGTTGAGTTAAGCAGAAGTTTTTAGCATTTGTAAAACTCATTATACAGCAATTGCATCGTAGTTTGGTGTATATTGTTTGGAGTATCTATCTACTTAGAGGTATTTGGTAAACTCTCGAGATATAAACTGAACTAGAAAACCATGAGGCGAGATACTAAATCGTAAAAAAAACTTTAGAGGATTATGTAAACCATTCATTCATTGTAAATGAATTAATTTTTTTTTTTTTTTAAAGTTCTTTCTATTATTTTCTTTCGATTTCACAACACCTATATAAAATATGTACATCAAAAAAAAAAAATCACATGCATGATAGCCAGGCCTGATAATTTACATCTATGTCTAAAATTGGTTACACTAGGTATTTACCCGTGCTACGCTGCGCTGCGGGATATTTTTCTAAATTTTGTATATATTTTTAATATAATAAAATTATTTTTATAATGTAAATGAGTATTTTTTATTTTTTATTAGCTTAAGTTATATATTTATATGTTTTAAATCTAAATAAACATTGTATATCCTTAGTTTTTTTACTTTTTAAAATTATAAATAGCTATTAAATTTGTTTAGCTAACTAACTATAAATGTATATATAAGAATAAAGCAATACATTTTTAAGTATTTTCATGCTAATGGTAAATATAATATATTTTCTCCACTAAATTGCCACTTGATCCTCCGCTGTATTTATGTCAAGCAAAATGTCATTTAAAAAAAGATTTATTAATTAATATGATTATTTTGAAGTACAAAATTTATTTATTATCAAATATTTATTATAAACATATGTTTCTAAAACCACCAAACTATAACCAATAACATTCATATTAAAACCATTGTTGTTGCTTTCGAACCAAACAGAAAATTCTATTTAAACTCTTGAACTTTCGATTTAGTTGAAGTTAAATAATTAAATTTTGGTTATTGTAAACATATTGTAACTTGAAATTTTAATAAAGAGAAATTTCATCTTCTTACAAAAACCAAAAAATCGCATCTCCCGTCAAAACAAAAAAATTACATATTCCTACGAAAATTGAGAAATCACATATTTCCGCCAAAACCAAAAAAATTTATTTTATCGTCAAACAAAAAATTTTATTTTCCCACTAAAACAGAGAAATTGTATTTTCTCGCAAAAACTAAGAAACCACATTTTCCCGCGAGAGACTGTGTTTTTCCGCCAAAATCGAGAAATTACGTTTTTTCACCAAAACCAAAAAATTTCATCTTCTTACAAAAACCCCAAAATCGTATTTTCCCGTCAAAACCGAAGAGTTCATTTTCTCACGGAAATCGAGAAATCGTCTATTCCCACCAAAACCAAATAATTTATTTTCTCGTCAATCCAAAAACTACGCTTTCTGACCAAAACCGATAACCTACAATTTCTCGCGAAAATCAAAAATTAAATTATTTCCTGAGAAATTTTTTTTTCCACGAAAACCAAAAAATCGCAATGTTTGTCAAAAACTGATAATGTACATTTCCCATCAAAACTGAGAAATTGCAATTTCTCTCGAAACTAAGAAAACTCATTTTCATGCAAAAACCAAGAAATCATATTATCCATCAAAAGTCGAAAATTTGTGTTTCCTATCAAAACAGAGAAATCACATTTTTTTAGTCAAAATTGAAAAGTTGCATTTTCCATCACAACCGAAAATCACATTTTCCCGTCAAAATTAAGATATTTTGTTTTATCGTCAAAATCAATTTTTTTTTGTTTTCTTACCAAAACTGAAAATTCACATTTTCATGCTAAACCCGAGAATTCACTTTTCCTACCATAACCGAAAATTATGTTTTCTTACCAAAACTGAAAATCACATTTTTCTATCGAAACCACTGAGAAATTCCTTATTCCCGCCAAAGCCAAGAAAAATTATTTTCTCGTCAAACCGAGATATCGTATTTTCCTAACAAAACTGAGAAATTGCATTTTTCCGCCAAAATCGTCAAATTGCATTTTCTAAAAAAAACTGTGAAATTGTATTTTCCTGTGAAAAGTCAGCCAAAAGTTGAACTATATTAGGATAATAATTTGAGAATCTTTCTACCTAAAAAGAAAGCAAAATAATTATCAAACTTAAAACTAAAAGATTGTTTTCTGAGAAAGTAAACCAAAAAATTGCTAATAGTATCTTGTTGTTTATCCATATTTCTTAAAAAAGAAGAACACATAAATCCGATGCAGCAGGCAGAGTAATAAAATAAGATTGAGGAGACCTGATATTTAATGATAATTTGAAGGTAAAAAGAGAGAAATTTTGTTTTGTTTTAAATAATTATTTATATCAAATGATCTTATGGGCTTTCAAATGTAATGGGTTTTATTTAGTTGTTAATCTTGGATAAAATTTTTGACCAAATGAATTGAAAGTTTTTTTTAAATGAGTTGTATTAATAAAATATTCTTATTGGGTGATTTTTTTGCTGAGATGTCATGTTGAAAAAGTCTGAAAAAGCTTAGGTGTCATCACCTGGAGAGACTTATGGGTTATTGTTGTGTTGATTTGCCAAATGGTGCATATAAATTGTTTTTATGCACTAAATAATATTCTGAATAGATAGTAGTAGCAGAGCAGAGTCACCAAAAGAACAACATAAGCGAAAATGAGCATAATTTAGCCAAAGTTGTTCAAACAAAAGAAAATTTCAAGAAAATATTAAAGGACACATGAAGAACAATGCCGACCTTTCGACGACCTATTTATTAGAACACAACAATCTTATTCAGCTTTGCTACTTGTAGCCCTGTGACAACTCTCCTCGATGGTCTTGTGCATTATGTGGACTTTATCCTCAAAATCACATCGGTCAGTACGCTGCATTGCCCAAGTTTCAGAAGGAAAAGAAAAAAAAATCAATCTTTTCCAGAGTTTGCTCTTTTTGAAAAACAAACATCAAAATATAAAGACAAGAGTAGTGTGAACCTGAAGAGTAAGAGCTACACAATCTGCATATTGCTTCGCTACATCAGGGGCACTTTCGGGAAGTGTTTTAGCAATTTTTGCAAGTTCCTCCTTATGTTGTTTCTTTATGGCTTCCTGCCAAAATTCACAAAAGTTTGATTCGATTCTTCTTATTACATTGTAATTATCAAAAAGAGACAATTTAGTTTTAATGTACCTTTCTCTCATATTCTTGGCGGTTTTTTTCTTCCGGTATACAGCCACGTGGCGATAACACCATTTCTATGGCCTTGTGCATTATGCAGATGTTCTCCTCAAAATCCTATTTATCAATACGCTGATATTAAGTTTAAGTCAGAAAAAAAAATTCTTCAAAGTTTGCTTTTTTTTTTTAGGAACAAACATCAAAACACAAAGAGAAGAGAACTGTAAACCTGAAGATTGAGCAATATATATTCTACATATCGCTTCACTAGATCAGGCGCATGTTCGGGAAAAGTTTTAGCAATTCTTGCAATTTCTTCCCTGATGCAGTGCATCTTTTGTTTATTTACGGTTTAATGGGTTTCCTATATTTGAGAAGTGTTAGAATTTTATCTTATTTTCTGTTTGGCATATTTTTAGGTTAGGAGTAAGGATTTTCAGTAGTTTATAAGGAGTACGAGAGTTTGTAAACAACTCACATTGATATTGAATTAATCAAAGCGTTTTAGCTTCCTTTTCTTTTTCGATTAAGTAGCTTTTCAGAGCTATTAATCCAGAAGAACCTCTTATTCGGGTAATCAGAGAATCAACAAATTGCAGGTTTGTGTACGCTTCTGCTACACCAGTTTGGTATCAGAGCCAAAATTCTTTAAAAAAAATTCTCACGACATATTATGCCACCAAGACAAAACCCAAGGGAATATGTGGCAGATGAGTGGAGAGAAATGAGACAGGTTTGAAATGCAGGAGAATATCAAGGCTACCATTCATGACTCAATCATGGAACTTGCTGAGGTGTTGGTGCAGCAGCGTGTTCAGCGACGTCGTGGATCTCAGCGTGACTCTGATGTGTGTCAACCCTTTTACAGCCAACAGATCTCACCGTGAGGATGATGGGAGTGACGTCTACCGTGAACGAGATGACAGGCGATGGGAATCGGGGTTCAAAGTGGAGATGTTCGAGTTCCATGGGGGTGTGCGCGGAGAGAAAATTCTCGATTGGCTTGTGATAGTGGAGGAAGCAATGGAGTTTAAGAGAGTTTCGGAAGAGCGTAAAATAGTGTTAGTTGCCACCAAATTTTGAGGGCGAACAGCTTCATGGTGGTTACAATTCAAAGCGACGAGACTATGTGCATTTAAGGAGAAGATCTGATCGTGGGGGAAGTTGCAAAAGTTGATGAAGAGCAGTTTTTTTCCCTACAATTTTGACTGCACCATGTTCACGAAGCTCCAAAACTTGCGGCAAGGATATCGTACGGTTGATGATTACGACGAGGAATTTTCTTTGCTTTTCACAGGCAGTGAGATTTATGACAATGAAATGCAACTGTTGTCTCGATTTATTGGAGGACTGAGACCCCATTCAAAAATCAATTTCATAGTTTGATCCTGCAACAGTCACAGAGGCTCATCGACGTACTGTCGCCATGAAGTTACCTACCGTGTTGCCGGCTTCTTCTCCATCCATGTTGTTGTGTTCACGGTCAGAGTTTGAGCTTGACCTGGTAGTGACTGGGTGGTTACTGGTGCCAGGAGCTCAGGGAACGGAATCGCAAGAGTTGTTGTTACCAGAGATCGCTAAGTTATTGGCAGAGTTTGGTAATGTTTTCCCGACAGACTTACCTTAAAGGTTACCACCTCTGCGTGATATCCAGCACTAGATCGATCTAGTTCTTGGTTCTGCACTTCCAAACCGACCACAATACAGGATGAGTCCTCAAGAGCATGAGGAGCTGAGATGACATGTGGAGGAGCTGTTATCCCGTAGACATATTAGAGAAAGTTTGAGTCCTTGTGTAGTCCCCGTATTGGTTATACAAAAAATAACGTATCCTGGCGCATATCTTTCGACAGCAGGGTGAGCAACAAGATCATAGTGAGGTACTGTTTTCCGATTCCCTGTATTGCCAATTTGTTGGATCAAGTGAGCAAATCTTCAATCTTCTCCAAATTCGGGTTCGCCCTAGGGATGAATGGAAGGCCGCTTTCAAGACTCGAGAGGATTTATTTGAATGGTTAGTGATGCTGTTTGGACTTTCCAATGCGCCAAGCACTTTCATAAGAGTCATGAACCAGATACTCCAACCTTATATTGGATGGTTTGTTGTCGTCTACTTCGACGATGCCCTCGTTTTCAGCCAGACCATGGAGGATCACGTTGATCATTTGAGGCAGGTTCTCTTGATACTTCGCAAAGAGATGATGTTTGTTGCACACCAGAAATGTGAATTTGGCATTGATAAAGTACTATTTCTGGGATATGTTATGTCCAGCAAGGAACTCTCAATGGATATGAGCAAAGTCGAGGCAATTTGATCATGGTCTACGCCTACAATTGTGATGGAGGTCCACAGTTTTCACGGATTAGCCTCATTTTATAGGAGATTTGTGCCCCATTTTAGCACAATCATAGCGCATATCACTAACTGCAAGAAAGAGGGGGTGTTTTCTTGGTCAGATGATGCAGCGGCGGCATTCCTATTAGTCAAAGAGAAGCTTACCTCTACTCTTCTACTGGTGTTCTCAGACTTTTCGATGCCATTGGAGCTACACTGTGATGCCTACAAACTGGGAATTGGAGCAGTTCTGAGCCAACAAAGTAGGCTTGTAGCTTTTTATAACGAGAAATTGGCTGGAGCAGAAAGCCAATACAGCACCTATGACATTGAATTTTATGCCATTATTCAAGCTGTCAAACACTAGCGCTATTATCTGTTTCACAGAGAGTTTTTTTTTTTGTATATAGATCATGATGCCCTAAAGCACTTGGACAGTCAGCTTAAAGTCTCATCACGGCATGCAACGTGTGTGGCTTATTTACAGCAGTTTACCTTCACGATCAGATACCAGTCGAGAAAGATGAACATAGTTGCTGATGCTCTAAGCTGCATGCATTGTCTTATGATAACTATGCACGCCATAGTCCTGGGTTTGCATTGTTTGCTGAGTTATACATTTGTGAACCTTATTTTGCTTCCATCTTCTGTGATGCTCAGCTGGGTTTGCGCACATAATTCTCTCTGCATAAGGGGTTTCTGTTCAAAGGAAACCAGTTATATGTGCCCGAATTTAGCTTATGCCTTCGTATAATTCAGGAGTTGCATCAAGAGGAGGGTCATGTGGGTAGAGACAGGACACTACAGCTGATCACACAATCTTAATTGGAAAGATTTGTTGAGCGTTGTCGATCCTGCCAGATGTCAAAGGGAAAAGCATCGAATTCAGGTCTTTATCTCCCTCTTCGAATTCCTACACAACCATGGACATTGTATTGGGTTTTTCCCGGACACATAGAGGCAATGATTCTATTCTCATGGTTGTTGACAGGTTTTCAAAAGTCTCACACTTTATTGCCTGCAAGAATACCACATATGCGGTCACTGTTGCTCAGCTCTTCTTTAAGGATGCATACCGTTTACATGGGTTACCGACTTCTATTGTATCCGATCGTGACACATGTTTCTTAAGCCGCTTTTGGAGATCCCTCTGGTGAATATTGGGTACAAGTTTGGATATGAGTACCGCCAACCATCCACAATTCAATGGGAAAACAGAGGTAACTAACAGAACACTTGGTAACATGTTGAGGAGTTTAGTGGGCGATAACATTAAGTCGTGGGAGTCAAAGCTGCCGCATGCAGAATTGCGCATAATCACGCTTCAAATCGGAGCTTGGGTTTATATCCGTTTGAGGTTGTCTATAGTCTCATCCCACAGGGGGGGGGGGGGGGGGGGGCTGGGGTGGGAATTGGATTTGTCAACTCTTCCGGATCGCTTGAGGCATCATGGTATATCTATTGACTTTGTCACTTCTCTCTACGATGTTCACTCGAGAGCCGTTACCAATTTAAAGGTTTCAGCGTCAAAGTACAAAGCTGCAGTCAACAAGCATCGTCGTGAGATAATTTTTGAGCCAGGAGATTTGGTGTGGGTCATCTTTACAAAAGATCGAATGCCTCTTCATAATTATAAGAAGCTTAAATCTCGCATAGGTCCAATTAAGGTGCTGCAACGAATCAACCCAAATGCTTATCGCCTTGAGTTGCCATCACACATTAAAACAGCCAATGTCTTTAACGTCAAGCATCTCAGTCTGTATGTGGGTGAAACCGTGATTCAAGATTCAGGGGCAAATCTTCTCTTACCACTAGAGACCTGATGCAGCGCAATTGATCTATTTATCGTTTAAGTTGTTTTCTGTATTTGGGGAGTGTTAGGATTTATCTTATTTTCTGTTTGGCGTATCTTTGGGTTGGGAGTAAGGATTTTCAGTTGTTTATAAGGAGTACAAGAGTTTGTAAACAATTCACATTAAGATTGAACTAATCAGAGCTTTTTTGCTTCCTTTTCTTTTTCAGTTAAGGAGGTTTTCAGAGCTATTAATCCGAGAGAAGAACCTCTTATTCGGGTATTCAGAGAATCAACGAATTGCAGGTTTGTGTACGCTTCTGCCACACCACTCCCTCTGTTCCATTGTAGATACTGAATCAGGATACGGACAAGACGGGAGATACTTGCTAATTCTTTCCTTTATGGCTTCCTGAAAAATCCACACAATTTTATTCGCTTCTTCTTGGTTTTTGATCCATAAAACAAGCAATTTTCAAACAGTGGCCAATTCAATTTCAGTCCTTTACATACCTTATTATCACCAATCTTAGAGTCTCCTTGATCTGGCAGCTTTGAGCCTTTCCGGCACCGGAGGAGAAATTAGCCAATTGTGTGGTCCGATTGAGTAAAGATCGAATTAGGGTTAAGCTATTAGGATTTGCTATTCTTCTTCCGACAACAACACTTCTCATCTTATCTGAAAGCAATGCAGGTTGTTCTCAAGTGTATCGGCGGCTATCTTCATTATATAAATCTTTTGAATTCCAAATCACTAATCAACATGCTACACGTGTTACAGTTAAAACATCGTAATAAATATAAATTTTGGAAGTATAAGTAAAGTTTAGAAAATATAAAATCAAATATTATTTCTAAAAATAACTTAAAAAAGGAAAAAGGTATACTTTTATTTAGAAAAAAGGAAGCAAAAATAAATAAAATTATTAATTTAAAAAATGAAAGATTAAGATATACGCGGATTTATCATAACCAATTCTAAAATCCATAAAAAATAATATTTATAAAAAACTACGCATAATTTTTTTTTCCTTTTCTACTTATTTTAATTAAATTTTGTTACATACTTTTCAATTTTTCAATTTTTATATTTCTATATTAATTATGTTTATTTCTAATAATTTTACTACTATATTCACCTTAGGGGTTTTCGATAAAATATGATCTCAATTATCAATATAATCATTAATATTTGTTTGATATCTAAAAGTTATTATTTATAACGTTAATTTTATATATTATTTTTTTATTTATTTTTTTCTTAATTGAAATACATTTTTATATTTTATATTATTATTTTTATTGTAACTAGTATTTAAGTTTATATTTTCTTAAATTAAAATTAATATTATTTTATTCTATTTTATTTTTCTTTTCTTAATTAAACTAACTCCTTTTTCACTAAATATATCCTATCTAAATTAGGATCTTATGATGTATATATACAATCAATTGAAGATATTAATAACACTTCTCTGTCTCATTTGAGGACCAAAGCTACACAGTATGTGAAATAACTTGTGTGGAAACATTCAGAAAGATCGTATATATACATTATAAGATCCTAGTTTAGATAGAATTAGATTGCTAGTATGATATAGTTTAGCTATTGTTGGGCTGTAAAATATAATTACAATTTATGAGACTCAAAGCGTGGAGAACAGACTTAGTAGAAATCTGAGGAGTATTAAATGCTCTGTACCTATTAAGAAATATCGCAATGATAACAGTTAGGGAAAGGCGGAACAGATCAGCAACCTCCCTTCTGACTATATGCATGGAGGAGTCTGGTCAGGTCGAAGAGGATGATAAAGGACAACTAGGAGGGTAATAGCAGGAACCCGATCCGGAAGATCCAAGACCTAAACCCGATCCAGCCCAAAACCAGATATCCCCTATAAAACGCACTTCTCGCACTGACGGTAGAGGAGGATAATTCCTATATAGATAACTTCATCTTCTAGTTTCGTTTTATGCAGCTTAACCACTAAAATTTCTATCAAGATCTCTCCAAATTGATAGAACGCCATGTTCCCCTCTTCTTCCAATATTTTTGCGTCTTCCATCCAGTCGTATGTCTCTTTTGACTTAAACGTCGGAATGTAATCGGAAGGGCAATCTTTTTCCGGTTCATCGAAAAGTCTCTTCTTTCTTTCTTCTCCTACAAGCTACCCATCTTCTCAGAGTTCAAATTTCCCCGCAAGTCCGACATACTAACAAATCTCTCCATGTGACATCTTAAAATTTGCTCTTAAACAGTTATATACAACATTATCTGTATCTAATTAGTATTGATCTCAATAGTATGTTTTCAGATGTCCAAGGTACTACTACGTACTATTCGTTTATCTATTATTAATAAAAGTTGATGCTAAATGCTTCTAAGGGTGTCCACATAGGATTTAAAGATTCAATTTTATTGGTACACATCATCATTATTTTTAGTTAATTATATATTATATATTAAAATTAATTAATTCGTTTTAATTGCTATAAAGAAAATTTCTAAATTTTACTTAATTTTGTTTTTGTTGTTATTAGAAAAGTTTCTAAATTTTAAGTTAGTTATTAATAAAAAAGAGTTTTGAAAATAGATCTTATTTTTCTATTAACAATAAAAAGATAAATTAACATATAAATAGATTATGAAAGAATAATCATATATAATGAACACAATTATTAAAACTGTATTTAAAACCATAATTAAATTATTTTAAAATTTTAATCATGACAAACAATTAAAATCTGAACTGCTAACTTAAAATATATTAGTTGTGGTCTGTGTTGATGTCTTAGGCCAATGAGAGCGTCCACATATGACATATATACTCAATCTGATTAGTCTATATCAGAGTTTTTCATTAAACATAAAAACTAAAAAATATTATTAATAATTTAAATAAATTAAAACATACAAAAATATAAAATTACCACAATAGAATGAAAAATTAAGATAATTTTTTATAACTAAATAAAATAAATTTATGTCAAAAGTCTAAATCTATTGTGAAAATAAAATGGAAACTCATTGTCACAAAAACTAAACTAACAAAAATAAATATGTAAATCAATAAAGAAAAAGTTAAATTAAAAAAAATCATTTAGCATATATATTTTAAATGAGTAATTTATTTTAAAAAAATATTAAGATTTAAATTTTCATATAAACATACAAAATTGTTATTTAAAAATATCAATACTACCAAAAAACCATTCATATTAAATTATCAAAAAGAAAGTAATCTAAAACTTATAATTTTTGGAGAAATATTTAAAAGATTAACACAAAAATCTTAACAAACCAAAAATGATACTTTATGCTAATTACTGAAAAAGCAATATAAAAAATGTTTTGACTAACAAAAACAAAAACATAAATTATTTCTTACAACATGTCAATACAATTAAAATAAAAGTCTATATCGAGAAACTTAAATTAAAAAAAAGAGGATATTAACTTAATATCTATGTTATTTATTTAACAAAATCAATTTAAACAGAATAAGTAAGAGAATAAAAAATCTTAAATAATACTAAAAAACTTAACTAACAAAAATAATATAAATATTTAAGCTAATTATTTAAAAAATCAATATTAAGAAATTAATTAACTAAAAACTAAAACGAAAATTAAGTTTTACAAAATATTATTTTTTAAAAAAAACACTTAAAAATATATTGACTTGATATCTGACTAAGTACTTAAAAAAATTCATATAAAAATATTTAACTAACAAAAAATTTATTTCTTTAAAATATCAATATTTTAAAAACAATGGTGTGTTAAAATAAATAAAAATCAATATCAAGAGAGGTAAATTATCAAAGGAAAAAGCCGTATACAGTAAAATTAGCTTGATATTTAAGCTAACTACCAAACAAATATTAACTAAAAAAATAAAATGATGGTATTAACTTTTGAGAGAAGTTCACTTAAAATTTAGAATAACCAGTTATAGCATGTCAAAATAGCATTTTAATTAATTTAAAAAATAAAATTAACAAATAAAAAGCATTTATGTAAAATATATTAGATTAATATATATGCTACCTATTTGAAAAATCAATAACAAAAGAGATTAATTAAAAATATATATGTTTTAAGTATATCAAACCTGCAGAAAATTAGATAATTATAATAAAGTATAAAATTACCATTGAAGATATTTAAAATAACAAAAAAACAAGATCTAAGAAGAAAACTAGTTTGAAATATAGTTCCAAAAACATTCATAATTTCTAAAATATTGGTGTTGACTATGGATAACCATAAAAGTTTTAATAGGTTATACAAGTTTCTAAATCAAACATATTATTTAAATTTACAAAGATTAATACCTTGGTTGAGTCTGGTTGAAAAATTAACAAAGTAAAATACTACACAAGTAACTTTACATTAAAAATATAATATGTAATAAAGTCTGATTTGTATACATATTTACTGCTTATAACTTAGTCAATATGAACAACACATAAGCAACATCCTCTAACATTTTATTTAAATAATATAATATGACAAAGTTATGAATCAAATTCAAATGAGAATATATGAAGATAAAATATTCAAATCAAAACATGAATAAACACACAAAAGATTAAAAAAAAAACAGTGACAATATGAAGTGTCAACATCATCTTACATGTTTAAAAATTAATATTAGCAAATAGTTGACTGCAAATAAAACAGATCTTATAAACTGAATAGAGATATAACCTAAAATTCGTAGTAGATCTGATAGAGAAGCAAAAAGCAGCTTTACACGATTAGTGTAGCTTACTAACAAAAGTAAATCTGAATCAATATATATCATATATTATATATGTATATGTACACAACATTAGTGAGATATTTAGTAAAGAAACTAAATATTTAAACATATAGACTTTTTTAAAAAAAGAACCATAGAAATCCTAAGGATACAAAACAAAACACCAAAATTTTAGTAAGGAAATCATTTTCTAAATCAAACATATGCACATCGAAGTTGGATAATTCGTTAGGTGTCATTATTATAATTTTACTTAATAAGATTTATAATTTTATAAACAAAAATAAGAAATACTACATATTATGTTTTAATTTTTTATATAAAAGAAAATTTATACAAATATATTATAGTTTTGATAATTAAAAGATATTAGCCAAAAAATTAAACCAAATTATTTATACAGACGCGCGAGTTAAAAGCATAGTTTATAAAAAGACGATTTGTTTTAAGTGTAAATCTTCCATTCTCATTCCTATACAAACTTCATTATACAGTATATTCATTATTAGCAAAACTGTGTACAAATGGGACTTCTGAAAACTTTTGTACTAAATATTCAAAGATTGCAAATGATAGAATATTGGTCCTTCTTCAAAGCTATGAGATATGTAAAGCAATACACAAATTACTTTGGCCAATCTGTCACTCATTCATTAACTTGACCCGGAGGTCTTTAAATGCACAAAGGAAACAACTTCTACCAAGATGAAAACTGAAAATAAGGAAGTGGAGTTGAAATCGAAAATCGTTAATTTACTTGGTGCCCACGTCATCTTCTTTTCCAAGTTGTATCTCATCAGCAAAGTTTAAATTTCAACAAACAAAGATTTGGAATGTTTCTCGACCAGAAAATATAAGAGGATATTTTCTCACTTATCTGTGCTATACTTCGGTTTAGTGTGGCTATAGCCGGCTAATACAGTTGGTCTTAACTCTTAAGTCTTACCCTGTTTCAGATGGTTACTTATGTTGACAGGTACATTTTACAAAGTGAGTTTCATTCGGGTTATGTTGGTTTTGAAAGAATAGTAAATAAACTCAGAAATCTCAAATTGACTGTTACATAAACCATTTTTGGTATGATGTCCATTTTGATCTGAGTTTGACTTCAAGTTCAAATCAACAAATGCTTTGTGAGAAGAATAGGTTTCAGTACACGGCCAGTTCACCAAGCCCATATCGTGAATGATGAAAGAACATTGCCCTTAAGCAAAACGTAGAGCCCACTAATTATCTACACTACAGCCGCACTTGTCACAATCGCTCAGTAACGGTCACAGAGTCAACTGTACGGAGTCACACTGCTCGTACAATATACCTGCGTAACAAACTTGATACTTTTTGATCATGAGGTGCGAGTGAGGACGTGTCATTTATATGTTCATTGGGCTCTGGTTTTGGATCATTTATGGTTAAGCTGAGATATTCAGGTAAAGAATTTCTTCTTCCAAAAAGCTTTCAGAAATCATTTTAACATATCCCATCTTGTTGTGACACACGAATTCAAAGCACAAAATGATGTTTCATGGTGTCGCTATCCAAAATACAAGGAGGTGTCTTTGGCGTGTCTCCGTAAGAGCCAGGAAAAAAACTGTATCTACAATACTATTTTGCTTTCCACCCATTTGTTGATGATCTCATACTGCACTATTGTATGTGTTAGGTAACCGGTTTCTCTATGGAGAATGTTCTGAAATCGGAGGGAAAGGATTCCATTGGTTCTTCTCCAACTAAGAAAGAAAAAGGATGGAGAAGTGAGGAGATGCTGCCAAGACATAACAGTTTGCATGCTATCGTTAAATATACTATCGAGAACATTTGTTGTTATATACAACGTAAAATCACGGTAAACATTAAAAAAGAACAAGATTTGTACAAATCGATACTATTTTATGGTATCAATTGATAGGTGTGATTCCGAATTACATGAAATATAATAGTTTTGGTTTTGTTTTAACAGTTTCATACACTATTTAGCCCTTTTTCTGAAATGTCAATTGAATACTTTTAGATATTTTAGCAGCTCATTACTTGATTTCATGATTTTATCATTGAGAAAATTACATTTTAAAGCATTTCTACGAATTTAAATAACAAATTAACACATTTAGAAGGGAAGAAGTATTTTCATCATGTGAAATGATCATTTTATCATTTTCATACAAAATCAAATGTCCATGTAGATGAAACTTTGTGGATAACCATAACACTTCATTATCAATCTTCGTGGATGAATTTTCGTGGACGACTTCAAACGTTCACTGGACTGATTTGAAATTGATGAAGCTCATGCACACGTGGATGGGCCCTTCATGGACAACCAAACCTGTATTGTTTAAATTTTTTTATCCATTTTGCATGTCTTTGTTGATGAACTTTTATGGACAGCTAAATATGATTTTGTATATCTATTTTGCATATTTTTGTGGATAAACTCTGTGAAATTTGTATATTATAACAAATAACTAAAATATTTCGACCACATGGATGAACATATGTTGACAACTTCATACGTTCACTGGACTAGTTTGAGATCGATGAAGCTCATGCTCACTTGGATGACCCTTCATGGACAGCCAAACATGTATTGTTTGAATTTGTCTATCCATATTGCATGTCTTTCGTGGATGAACCTTCATGGACAGAATAAATGTGATTTTGTATATTCATTTTGCATATATTTTGTGGATGAACTCTGTGAAACTTGTATACTATAACAAATGACTAAAATATTCTGACCATGTGGATGAACATATGTGGACAACTATAAGAAAATAGAAAAGGTAAAATCAGATTAATATATTATCAATAGTGGATAAAGTACCTCTTCTCCACAAAGTATTTTTTTTTTTTAACCAAAACTTCCAAAGTGCATTTTTATGTAAATTGCTATAAACCAGTTGTCCAGACAAACGGCTCTCACTTATCATAGCATTCTTTAAAATTCAGTTCAAAAGTGATTATTAATAAACAAAACTAAACTATTTTTGAATTCATATTTTGAAAGTTCTTCAAAAGAAAAAAAGTACTGTATATTTGGGAAGAACTATTAATATTAAAATTCATAGTTGAGCTTAAATTAATTTCCACACTTACAATTACACAATAAACTTATAAGCAATTATTTACAAAAAAAATCTAGTTTCCAACAACTGTGTCATTTACTTACGAAAAAAAATTAAAAGTTTTTTAGCCGTGTTACTATAAACGCATGTTTAACTATAATTGTTTTTATCAAAAATAAGTTGGTGGATGGAGATACTTTTAACTTCTATATATGATAATCAAACTTAGTAGTTAGCTATAATTTTCTTTTCAACCACCTTTGATTCAACTCTTTAATCTTTTATACATTTCGTATTAAAATATTATCTCGGACACCAGTAGTATTTTCTATTCTAGGAAACTAGCGTTGACTAACTCTCAAAGTGATGAAGGACAAAATGACGCATACAAAAATGATTCAATCAGATCAGCGAGGTTAAGATTACAAATAACTACAATTTCGAAACAGTGACATCCCAACTATATTACAATTCTATAAATCCGAAAAGTTGCTGAACAAAATAGGTATCATGGGGGAAAAGGGCTGCTATTTTTTTTTTTTATAACCAGTTTAACACTGATCATTGAATCATGAACTATATAATAATTGAGCCAAATCCTAAATTAATCTAAACGGTGTCAATAAAACAGTTCATATGTATTGATTCGGATGTCAGTTTCCAAACAATGATCGTAGAATTTTTGTTTTTCTTTAATTATTCGACATGATTAAAATGAAGTTGTTTTGATGTTATATAGTAATATCATTTTAATTTATTGAAACATCGTTTTTTTTAGTAAACCATGTTACATCTCTAGTTTTTTGTAGGAATCAATATGAACAACATACTGTAGTTAGTCTAAAAATCTTCACGATGAAAGACTGATGTCGTTTAAGTTAATCGTGGTTAATCATTATTATTACAAGTGAGATTTACTATTTGTTGGGCAATGTATTTTTGTATTATTGTTTTTAATGAATTATTGACTTTCAAACTCCCTTTTTCTATTAGTTTTATCGGCTTGAAAAAAAAAATACTAGTTTCTACTAACCCTTAACAACAAATAATGATGATTAATTAATAGTAATAATTTAATCAAAGTACCTCTGCCAACAAATTATTATTAGTAGATTATTACACAACATGTTCCCTCTATGTTCACGCATATCGGAGAGAGAGAGAGGGTACGTCCAAATCTATCCACCCGTCTTTTCGCTGTCGTAAAAAAAATCCGGACCCTGACCCGGGTTAGACCCGGATCCGAATCTCCCACAATCTTGCATACCACCCAAATTCATTTCTTTCCCCAAAAACTTTTCCTTTCACTTTCCCGGGGAAATAGCCGACGAAATCGGAAAATGTACTCGACGATTCGCTCGCTCCCTCTCGACGGTGGGCACGCCGGTGACTACCATGGACCTCTTGACGGAACCAATCTTCCCGGCGACGCCTGTTTGGTCTTAACTACTGACCCCAAACCTCGTCTCCGGTGGACGGCGGAGCTTCATGAGAGGTTCGTCGACGCCGTCACTCAGCTCGGCGGTCCCGACAGTAAGTACTTGTCTACTGATTTGATTGATTATCTTCGGTTGTCTCTTTTATTTCTTACTGTTTTTGTTTAAACTTTTCTGGATCTTGAGTCTCAAATGAAATGTGAGCTGAGTTTCTTGTATATACTTTGCTCCCTCTCTTCAAAGTTTCGTCTTTTTCTTTCTTAGAGTTTGTGATATCTTCATGCTCTGGATTCGTTACTAGTAGCTCTACTTGATTCGATGAAGCTTACTGCTTACTTATGCTATATGGTGAATTTTTAATGGAGAGACTCTTCTGACTTTGTGGCTTTCTCAATCTTACAGAAGCAACGCCCAAAACTATCATGAGAACAATGGGAGTGAAGGGTCTCACTCTCTACCACCTCAAATCACATCTTCAGGTTTGTCTATCATACTTAACTCGTTTGCCTTGAACAAACAAATTTCCAAAGCTATTTGGTTAATGTGAGATAAACACCTTAGATTCTGAGATTTGAGTGTTGTTATAGCAATGATCCATTTGAATTTCATGAGTGTTTGATGGTGTTACTGTTATGTTTCTTTCTTTTGCTTGACAGAAATTTCGCCTAGGGAGGCAAGCTTGCAAAGAATCAACTGAGAACTCCAAAGATGGTATCTATTTTCAGTTTTAGAGTCAATTGTTAAAAAAAAAAACAGACCTATGTTGCTTATGACTTCCACTAGTTTTGTGGAATCTCACTTGCATGTCCAAGTCTCGTGGTTTCCACTAATTATGTGATCTTTGTGCTACAGCTTCTTGTGTTGGGGAGAGTCAGGACACAGGTTCATCTTCATCATCATCACTGAGACAAGCAGCGCAAGAGCAGAACGAGTATGGCTAACATTTGAATTAATTTTCCTCTCGTTTTATTCTGCTACTAATGGTTAGCGAATTGCAATTTTTATGAACCCTCATGATTTGTTTGCAAAACAGAGGTTACCAAGTCACTGAAGCTCTACGCGCTCAGATGGAAGTCCAAAGAAGACTACACGAGCAACTAGAGGTTAGGTTTCTTCATTTCTCTTGCTCTTGAAGTGTTTATGAAATATTTTGACTCAAAATCACATTGGAACCATTATCCTAATTCCTAAGTTAGTAACCAATGTCCAGTCCAAAATATTAGCATGTGTTTGTTACCAAATTAGGTTGAACATTGCTCCTTGTTTCCATCAGTTAAAAAACTATGGTCATAACTTTTGTTGGAAATATTTGTCCGTTTATGAGATATTTGCTGTGAAAATCACATTAGAACCATTATCCTAAGTTCCTAACCAATGCCCAATCCATAAATTAGGATGTGGTTATTACCAAATATTCCTTCTTTCTCGGTTGTACAAATGAACAGTGATTTCTATTTCCATCTGCTCTGTATCCTTAAAGTTGAAACAATGGTCATAAGACTCATAACTTTTGTAGGAGTTTATGCAATATGATCTGCTGTTAAAGCTCAAACCTTAGTATGGGCAGGTGCAACGGAGACTCCAGCTCAGGATAGAGGCACAAGGGAAGTACCTACAATCGATTCTGGAGAAAGCTTGCAAGGCCTTCGACGAGCAAGCCGCTGCTTTCGCTGGACTCGAGGCAGCAAGGGAAGAGCTATCAGAGCTAGCCATCAAAGTCTCCAACAGCTCTCCAGGAACAACGGTGGTCCCTTTCTTCGATGCAGCGAAGATGATGATGATGCCATCTTTGTCCGAGCTTGCAGTAGCAATAGACCACAAGAACAACATCACAACCAACTGTTCTGTAGAAAGCTCACTTACTTCCGCCACAAACGGGAGCTCGGTTTCTGCTGCTTCGATGAAGAAACGGCATCGTGGAGACAGTGTGGGTGTTGGGTATGAAGCTGGCTGGATGATGCCTAGTAGTACCATTGGATAAAGTAGGAAAGAAAGAAATCAATTTGGAGAAAGATAGAGATAAGATTAACTTAACTCTTCTTTACTTTGCTTTGGGGTGGGAGATTGTATTATTCGATACAAAACTTGTCATCAAAATTTCATTTTAGCCCTACTCATGTATATATTTTGATGTTGAAGCTTTAACTTTGTGCATTATTGTTTATTGTATTCAAGTGAAAGCGGTTCAAGGCAGAAACTATAAAGAAACAAAAAAAGATATTATAAAAAAAATTGACATAAAATGATGAAAGTGCCACCAAAGTGTGGTTGGTACTATTCGTAGTGCCTTTCTTCATGATTCTTTATGCTTTACTTAATCTTCTACGCTTTGTTCCTCTAATCCATCTTTACTACGAACATCAAAATCAACATTAGTGAGTTCTTGTTTTTTTCGTAATTAATCTATCTTTCTGGTGTTTCTTTGGCTTAATACATAGTTTTGAAATAAGCAAAACTGTTTCGGAAGTATGCTCTGCTGCTGTGTTAACTCGAAGATCAACAAGAAGTATGCTGAGCTGGACGCGAAGCTTGAACGGAAAATGGTGGAGAGCCGGAGGAATTATCCGGGACACCGGAGTTTGAAGTCCATGGATTCGATAATCATGAAGTTTCCTAAGCTAAGAGAAGGATTAAGAAACATCAGAAGCGTTTTCGAATCATACGGTAACGTTTTCTTGATCTTTTTCTTCACCTTTCAAGATTCCACCGGTTTAGAATTTTTTTTAACGTTTTGGTTAATGAGAATATTCGCAGATAAAGATGAAAACGGGACAATCGATATGGAGGAGCTGAAGAAATGTTTAGAGGAACTAAAGCTGAGTTTGTCTGAAGAAGAAGTGAAAGGTTTATATGGATGGTGTGATGTTGATGGAAGCAAAGGGATACAGTTTAATGAGTTTATTGTCCTTCTCTGTCTTATTTATCTTCTTGCAAAACCTTCCTCTGAATCTTGCTCGGTAATAATAATCAACGAGATGATATATATATAGATGGAATGTTTTAGCTATTGAAAGTAATTAAAATCTTGTTGCGTGTTTTATAAGGAGTCGAGAGAGATGGATACTCCGAAGTTGGTTGAATCTATATTTGATCCGATAGTTGAAGTGTTCTTGTTCTTGGACAAAGATGGTAAAGGGAAACTGAACAAGGCTGATGTGATAAAGACATTGAATAATGAAGACTATCCTCTAGAGAGATCTCCTTCACATGTCACCAACATGAGATTCGGTAATATACAAATCGATCTGTCTCTTCTCTATACTTTTGATTCAGATGAAATGAATTTTGATTGCTCATTGGATTCTCTATGTCCTTTGTTTTTGTTTGTTTGTGTGGTGCAGAAGAAATGGATTGGGGAAGAAAAGGGAAAGTGGGTTTTAGAGAGTTTTTATTTGCTTTCATTAGTTGGGTTGGTCTTGATGATGCAGATGATTATATGAGCAGCTAAGAAAACAACACTTTTAAAACCAATAATTTCATAAATCTTTACGTCTAGAAACAATGGTTTATTATGAACTAATCTACTGTGATCAAAATGATGGTTTATTATGAACTAATCTATTGTGATCAAAGTGATTATGTAAGCTTGTTTTTTTTTTTTTTTTCAAAATACTAAATTCACCAACGAGATATTTTAATCTATTTAAACAAAAACACAACTAATATAAATTGAAATTACAAATCCAATAACACCAATTGTCACTTCTACTCATTCTATTTCTGAAGAAGCAATGTTGGAAAAATATTCTTCGCATAAAGTTCATTGCTCCAAGATAATTTATATGCTCTTCTGCCTTCGGGATCTAACTCTTTTATTCCTTGGTTTCTTCAGGTAAACGAAACAATAATTTTTTTTAGAAATTCATACTCTTTGGGAAGACCAGTTTTCAATCATTGGGAAGAAATATCTTGGGATCTGACGACATTTGTTTGCATATAACATGTAAATTATAAAATGTGGTCATAAATATTATTGTTGAGTAATTCTTTTGGTCCTTATAACAATCTAACTTCTTCTTTTTGTTACTCATTACTAGATTTATTGAAAACTTGATCTCATCTGCATTGCTTCTTTGAAAGTGAACATAAGTATAGATGTTTTGGAAGTTATAAATATGTGTATCATTTGTGCAAAAACATGGTGAAGGAGGTGTAGTTCAAATTGCCAGACGTTATGGTTTGATTCTGAAAGCTATCGAACTAAAGCTCACGAAAGAGAATTGACATTTACCACTATATTGGTACTTCTAACACATTCGGTGCCTACTTTCACTCTCTTATTGTTATGGAGATATTAATTTTTTTTAAACTGTGTGGTTAGAGATGTAATGGTCTACTTGGAAAATGTTTTTTTAGTTATAAAACTAATTGATAAGGGTTTAGATTCTATAGTGTTATATTTTAAAAATAATTGATGAGGGTTTAGGCATACCGTACCCTTTGATCGGAGGAACGCTTGGTATGTTGACTATGGAGTGGACGTCATGTGTTCAATACAAAAGCAAAGTACCAACAAAAACTCCAACTTAAATATTTTTAATTATGTTAATTGTTTATAAACTATATTTTTATACATTATGTAGGTAAGAGGCATGTGGGTAGATGCCATACAAACACATTATTTTAGTATGGTCATAAGTTTTCTTCAGTCTATTGGAGATCTTCGCATATGCACAATGCCATATTGTCAAAAAGCAATCAAGGGTCAATCTGGCTCAGCGACTGTCTCTGAAATAGACGAAGGCAAAGACTTATCTGGTCTCAAGGCAAGTAAAACTTTTACTAAACCATCATAACTTGTTGAGAAAACTTCAAAAAGATCACTTACTAATGTCCACCATTTGTTTTCTGCAACTTGAGTGTTTGAAACAAGCCGTAGAATCATCAGGTGTTACTCATTTGGGTGTTGATAGAAGAGGATTGAAGCGAGTTTTGACGCTTGAAGCCTCTGCAGAGTCAAGTCCATGGAAAAAGGTAGCTCTCGATCTCTTGGAAGATGATCCATTTGGTACTGAAGCTGAAGTTCAGCAAGAAGGTATTGAAAATCTAATCTTGCAACTTCATTGTCCTTTGAGATTGCTTGAGATGGTGATGTAGACTTGAAAATGTTCCAAATATATTTCTTTGATTCTGACCTTCAAGCTTAGATATATAGAAGAATGGTTGATGATTTGTTAACCGGTTGGTTGGCTGAATCCACAGACAATGATTTGAGACTCTGAATAACTAAGGGCTAATCCTCACAAGATTATTAAGACTCTCCACAAATGACAACTCTTTGATTCCACAAAATATTTGACATTTGCCAGAACAACTGATTCAAAAGAAATCTTTTTTTAGAAGCAAATAAAAGGTTTTTAATTGAAATAATTTCGTGACAATGAAATGAAAATACAATGAGCTATATAATGCTCAGAAATAAAGATATCAGACGGTCATAACAATAAAAGAAAAGCACAAATCTTGGCTTAAGTGATGAAAGAAATGTTTAGCTAGCTAGCTGTTGGTATGGTGGGATGAGTTTTTGAGTCTTCAGCACGAAATGAATGTAGACAATCTTCTAGAGATGTTGGAGGGTCGAAATTGAGTGAAGGATGTGGTCGTTGGTATTTGTTCCTGGTTTGGAGTAAGTGATTATGTCCAAATAAGGGAAGTATCATCAAAACGAAATCTTCTTTGGTTTGGGGTATTTTGACTTGTTTATTGGCTTAGTCAGGTGGTTTAAGACTCTTGGTAAACTCTGTGAACCTCAAGGAGTCAAGGGAGGCATGAATGATATGTTGGTGTAAGCTATGCTCTTTGTTTCATTGAATGGCTCTATATATTTGCATGTATGTCCATATATGCACTTGGTTGGATCTTCTTGGGTAAATGATGACTTAAATTGAACCAAATATGGTTTAATCTTCCCAATAGCTTCTTGGGATGTGGTTGGTCGAATAATATGTTATTGCTTGACATATTTTCATAGATGGCTCCAAATATGCACTTGTTGCTCCATTTATGTGTATATGCGATTTTGATGGTTTGTCTTAGTTTTCTTGCAGATTAAACTGAACCAGTACATGCTTGGCACGATCAGGAGGCTTTCTTTGATGTGTAGAACGACCGTGTATTGGTGTTAAGTCCTCATCTTCTTTGAAAACGGCTACAAGTCTCCTTTGCTCCTTATCTACAAGCAAAGCATCATCCAGTTTATCTGCAATGTTCCCTCTCTTGCTTGGTCCAGTTGTATAAGCATTGATGCTTACATCCGATGGCCTGTAAAATGCTCGACAGAGGTAACTTTTTCCTCATTTCACCTTCGAATGTCTCTGATATAGCCCGAGGAGCAAAGACTCTAACTGTGATGGGGGGGGGGGGGGGGGCAGGGGACATGATTCAGATTCCGAACTTGAGGGCAAGCTTCGTGTTATTGGGGCGGATATTGATATAGCCTAAAGAGCAAAGACTCTAACTGTGATAGAGGGTTTGCTATTATAGTATAAATAGACTCTCGTCTTCGAAAAATAGGATTATGCATTTTCTTGTTGAGTTTCTAGGAATTGATAGAACTTGGAGTTCTTCAATAGCGATCTGGGGATCGTATTAGCACATATTGGATTTATAAATCTGTAGCAGATTTGTAATTCAGATATTGGTGTATCATTTTACAAGTGAATAAAGGAGTTTGGAGTTTTGTTCATAACAAATTGGTGCGGTGACTAGATCGAAGCTTCGCAATGGTTTCTGTGGATGAATCGAAACAGCTCGAGAGTGCATTGCAAGTGACGGTGCAGGATATAGCTCCACAAGTTACAACAATCAAAAGAGGATGGGCGCGTTTGACTCGTGAGCACACCCTTTCACAGACACGATTCTTGGCGATTGAGACTCGACTCGATTCTTTGGATCAGAGGTTTGATACGATGGATCGCAATATCCAAAAGATGTCTCTTGTGTTGTCGCACATGGAGAAATCGCAAGGCAAGGCAGTGGCGACATTTTCGACTGATCTATCTCAGGTACCTAGTACACTCTTGAAATCTGATGGAGCTGATCCAACGATAGTTTATCGGCCAATGGTTCATGCTTTAGAGAATCACGATAGCTTATTGCAGAAAGTCAAAATGCCGTTGTTTGATGGATCACATCCATATAGTTGGATTGCTAGAATGGAGAGATCTTTCAGGTTGGGGAATTATGTTGGTGAAGCACGTCTTCAATTGGTTTCAGTCAGTCTTGAGGACCATGTGCTGAATTGGTTCAATTGAGAAATAGAAACTGAACCTTTTAGAGATTGGTTACAGTTCAAGAAAAGATTGATTGCACGATTTGGTACATTTAAACCTCATTTGCCATCAGAGGTGAAATTGAAGTCTGAGTCGATTTCAAAGAGGAATGTTGTTCAGGAAGCAGAATCTAGTACAGCGAATATATCAAATCAAGCCACTGCAGCTATTCCAGAGATAAAACCATCTTTTCAAGAGGGAGAAGCGTGGCAAAAGAAAGACTTTGTTCAACCTATGATGAATGTTGTTCATGAGACAGAATTGGCGAGGAAGATAGTTTCACCAATAGGGAAAGAGCTTCCGGAACCATCTGTTGATTGTGTATCAGTGGACGAAAAGGGGGAGATGTCTCGGTTTGAGATTGTGTATCACGAGACTGAACAACTTAAAACTAAAAGAAAACAGAGGATTTTCTTTAAACCAAGGAATTTCAAGTTCAAAGAGAAGTCAAAGATTCAAGAGGTTAGGGTTCACGCTGGTTATCACCAGTGAAAGTGGAACTGCTTGATTCATGGAGATGGCTAATTCTTGTTGATATGACGTTTCACATGAAACACAAGTGGAGGTTTAAGCAATTACAAATATTTCCACACCTCACGTCATATCATCCTTCTCAGTTTACAGATTCCATGAATGCAGATCTACAGGTGATATATGGGGACATGATTCAGATTCCGAACTTGAGGGCAAGCTTCGTGTTATTGGGGCGGGTATTGATATAGCCTAAAGAGCAAAGACTCTAACTGTGATAGAGGGTTTGCTATTATAGTATAAATAGACTCTCGTCTTCGAAAAATAGGATTATGCATTTTCTTGTTGAGTTTCTAGGAATTAATAGAACTTGGAGTTCTTCAATAGCGATCTGGGGATCGTATTAGCACATATTGGATTTATCAATCTGTAGCAGATTTGTAATTCAGATATTGGTGTATCATTTTACAAGTGAATAAAGGAGTTTGGAGTTTTGTTCATAACAAATTGGTGCGGTGACTAGATCGAAGCTTCGCAATGGTTTCTGTGGATGAATCGAAACAGCTCGAGACTGCATTGCAAGTGACGGTGCAGGATATAGCTCCACAAGTTACAACAATCAAAAGAGGATGGGCGCGTTTGACTCGTGAGCACACCCTTTCACAGACACGATTCTTGGCGATTGAGACTCGACTCGATTCTTTGGATCAGAGGTTTGATACGATGGATCGCAATATCCAAAAGATGTCTCTTGTGTTGTCGCGCATAGAGAAATCGCAAGGCAAGGCAGTGGCGACATTTTCGACTGATCTATCTCAGGTACCTAGTACTCTCTTGAAAACTGATGGAGCTGATCCAACGATAGTTTATCGGCCAATGGTTCATGCTTTCGAGAATCACGATAGCTTATTGCAGAAAGTCAAAATGCCGTTGTTTGATGGATCACATCCATATAGTTGGATTGCTAGAATGGAGAGATCTTTCAGGTTGGGAAATTATGTTGGCGAAGCACGTCTTCAATTGGTTTCAGTCAGTCTTGAGGACCATGTGCTGAATTGGTTCAATTGAAAAATAGAAACTGAACCTTTTAGAGATTGGTTACAGTTCAAGAAAAGATTGATTGCACGATTTGGTACATTTAAACCTCATTTGCCATCAGAGGTGAAATTGAAGTCTGAGTCGATTTCAAAGAGGAATGTTGTTCAGGAAGCAGAATCTAGTACAGCGAATATATCAAATCAAGCCACTGCAGCTATTCCAGAGATAAAACCATCTTTTCAAGAGGGAGAAGCGTGGCAAAAGAAAGACTTTGTTCAGCCTAGGATGAATGTTGTTCATGAGACAGAATTGGCGAGGAAGATAGTTTCACCAATAGGGAAAGAGCTTCCGGAACCATCTGTTGATTGTGTATCAGTGGACGAAAAGGGGGAGATGTCTCGGTTTGAGATTGTGTATCACGAGACTGAACAACTTAAAACTAAAAGAAAACAGAGGATTTTCTTTAAACCAAAGAATTTCAAGTTCAAAGAGAAGTCAAAGATTCAAGAGGTTAGGGTTCACGCTGGTTATCACCAGTGAAAGTGGAACTGCTTGATTCATGGAGATGGCTAATTCTTGTTGATATGACGTTTCACATGAAACACAAATGGAGGTTTAAGCAATTACAAATATTTCCACACCTCACGTCATATCATCCTTCTCAGTTTACAGATTCCATGAATGCAGATCTACAGGTGATATATGGGGACATGATTCAGATTCCGAACTTGAGGGCAAGCTTCGTGTTATTGGGGCGGGTATTGATATAGCCTAAAGAGCAAAGACTCTAACTGTGATAGAGGGTTTGCTATTATAGTATAAATAGACTCTCGTCTTCGAAAAATAGGATTATGCATTTTCTTGTTGAGTTTCTAGGAATTGATAGAACTTGGAGTTCTTCAATAGTGATCTGGGGATCGTATTAGCACATATTGGATTTATCAATCTGTAGCAGATTTGTAATTCAGATATTGGTGTATCATTTTACAAGTGAATAAAGGAGTTTGGAGTTTTGTTCATAACAAATTGGTGCGGTGACTAGATCGAAGCTTCGCAATGGTTTCTGTGGATGAATCGAAACAGCTCGAGAGTGCATTGCAAGTGACGGTGCAGGATATAGCTCCACAAGTTACAACAATCAAAAGAGGATGGGTGCGTTTGACTCGTGAGCACACCCTTTCACAGACACGATTCTTGGCGATTGAGACTCGACTCGATTCTTTGGATCAGAGGTTTGATACGATGGATCGCAATATCCAAAAGATGTCTCTTGTGTTGTCGCGCATGGAGAAATCGCAAGGCAAGGCAGTGGCGACATTTTCGACTGATCTATCTCAGGTACCTAGTACTCTCTTGAAATCTGATGGAGCTGATCCAACGATAGTTTATCGGCCAATGGTTCATGCTTTAGAGAATCACGATAGCTTATTGCAGAAAGTCAAAATGCCGTTGTTTGATGGATCACATCCATATAGTTGGATTGCTAGAATGGAGAGATCTTTCAGGTTGGGGAATTATGTTGGTGAAGCACGTCTTCAATTGGTTTCAGTCAGTCTTGAGGACCATGTGCTGAATTGGTTCAATTGAGAAATAGAAACTGAACCTTTTAGAGATTGGTTACAGTTCAAGAAAAGATTGATTGCACGATTTGGTACATTTAAACCTCATTTGCCATCAGAGGTGAAATTGAAGTCTGAGTCGATTTCAAAGAGGAATGTTGTTCAGGAAGCAGAATCTAGTACAGCGAATATATCAAATCAAGCCACTGCAGCTATTCCAGAGATAAAACCATCTTTTCAAGAGGGAGAAGCGTGGCAAAAGAAAGACTTTGTTCAGCCTAGGATGAATGTTGTTCATGAGACAGAATTGGCGAGGAAGATAGTTTCACCAATAGGGAAAGAGCTTCCGGAACCATCTGTTGATTGTGTATCAGTGGACGAAAAAGGGGAGATGTCTCGGTTTGAGATTGTGTATCACGAGACTGAACAACTTAAAACTAAAAGAAAACAGAGGATTTTCTTTAAACCAAGGAATTTCAAGTTCAAAGAGAAGTCAAAGATTCAAGAGGTTAAGGGTTCACGCTGGTTATCACCAGTGAAAGTGGAACTGCTTGATTCATGGAGATGGCTAATTCTTGTTGATATGACGTTTCACATGAAACACAAGTGGAGGTTTAAGCAATTACAAATATTTCCACACCTCACGTCATATCATCCTTCTCAGTTTACAGATTCCATGAATGCAGATCTACAGGTGATATATGGGAGTTATGTTTCAATGGTGAGGTGGCTAATCCGAATTGATGTTATGGACTCTTCGCTAGGGAGATATCTGTTGCCATTCAAGTTCATTATAGGGATTGCCTTTGAAAAGACGGTTGAGATGTCTCTGATTTTGTATGTTTTCACGTTGTATTGTGATACATATCGGGTGTTTGACATTCTGTATTACGGGAGAGAGACCCTAACTACTAGACATCAGAAGCAGAAGTGGCCATCGCAGTTGTTGAATAATAAGCTTCTTAGAGGACAGAAACATAAGAGGAAGCTAAGGACATCTCCAACGTCCTAGAGGTTTAAATACAAAAGGCGGCATGACCAAATGTTTTTCAAGCGGGGGACAAGGCAACAGTTGTTGCACCCATATATCTTTCACGAAGCAGAGGTTGCTGCGTGGCAGTGTTTGAAACACAAGAAGATTACACACACTGATCTTTATATATGGCACCGTTAGTAGAACAACACTGCGACATTCCAGACATCTTTGAAACTTATGTTATTGAGTTTGATGTGTTTTAAGTGCAGTAGCAGAGAGGAGTTAGTGAGACTTGTTTCTGGGAATATGGCTGCAACTAATGCCATTGGTATTCATGCTGGAAGTACAAATGTCGCAGCAATAATTTACTCTTCACAGTCTGTTAAATGGGAACATCAATATGCAACGCCTATTTTGTGGTTGAGGCTATCTGAACTCGGGAAAGGGATTGATGCAGTTCCTAGAATGCAAGCTGATCCGATTGACAAAACAAAGCTCAAAAAGAGGAACTTAACCAAGAATTGGTGGTTCAAGTTCAAAACCAGGATTTTACAGAGATTCGTGACTACAGGGGACATGATTCAGATTCCGAACTTGAGGGCAAGCTTCGTGTTATTGGGGCGGGTATTGATATAGCCTAAAGAGCAAAGACTCTAACTGTGATAGAGAGTTTGCTATTATAGTATAAATAGACTCTCGTCTTCGAAAAATAGGATTATGCATTTTCTTGTTGAGTTTCTAGGAATTGATAGAACTTGGAGTTCTTCAATAACGATCTGGGGATCGTATTAGCACATATTGGATTTATCAATCTGTAGCAGATTTGTAATTCAGATATTGGTGTATCATTTTACAAGTGAATAAAGGAGTTTGGAGTTTTGTTCATAACAAATTGGTGTGGTGACTAGATCGAAGCTTCGCAATGGTTTCTGTGGATGAATCGAAACAGCTCGAGAGTGCATTGCAAGTGACGGTGCAGGATATAGCTCCACAAGTTACAACAATCAAAAGAGGATGGGCGCGTTTGACTCGTGAGCACACCCTTTCACAGACACGATTCTTGGCGATTGAGACTCGACTCGATTCTTTGGATCAGAGGTTTGATACGATGGATCGCAATATCCAAAAGATGTCTCTTGTGTTGTCGCGCATGGAGAAATCGCAAGGCAAGGCAGTGGCGACATTTTCGACTGATCTATCTCAGGTACCTAGTACTCTCTTGAAATCTGATGGAGCTGATCCAACGATAGTTTATCGGCCAATGGTTCATGCTTTAGAGAATCACGATAGCTTATTGCAGAAAGTCAAAATGCCGTTGTTTGATGGATCACATCCATATAGTTGGATTGCTAGAATGGAGAGATCTTTCAGGTTGGGGAATTATGTTGGTGAAGCACGTCTTCAATTGGTTTCAGTCAGTCTTGAGGACCATGTGCTGAATTGGTTCAAATTAGAAATAGAAACTGAACCTTTTAGAGATTGGTTACAGTTCAAGAAAAGATTGATTGCACGATTTGGTACAGTTAAACCTCATTTGCCATCAGAGGTGAAATTGAAGTCTGAGTCGATTTCAAAGAGGAATGTTGTTCAGGAAGCAGAATCTAGTACAGCGAATATATCAAATCAAGCCACTGCAGCTATTCCAGAGATAAAACCATATTTTCAAGAGGGAGAAGCGTGGCAAAAGAAAGACTTTGTTCAGCCTAGGATGAATGTTGTTCATGAGACAGAATTGGCGAGGAAGATAGTTTCACCAATAGGGAAAGAGCTTCTGGAACCATCTGTTGATTGTGTATCAGTGGACGAAAAGGGGGAGATGTCTCGGTTTGAGATTGTGTATCACGAGACTGAACAACTTAAAACTAAAAGAAAACAAAGGATTTTCTTTAAACCAAGGAATTTCAAGTTCAAAGAGAAGTCAAAGATTCAAGAGGTTAAGGGTTCACGCTGGTTATCACCAGTGAAAGTGGAACTGCTTGATTCATGGAGATGGCTAATTCTTGTTGATATGACATTTCACATGAAACACAAATGGAGGTTTAAGCAATTACAAATATTTCCAGACCTCACGTCATATCATCCTTCTCAGTTTACAGATTCCATGAATGCAGATCTACAGGTGATATATGGGAGTTATGTTTCAATGGTGAGGTGGCTAATCCGAATTGATGTTATGGACTCTTCGCTAGGGAGATATCTGTTGCCATTCAAGTTCATTACCGAGATTGCCTTTGAAAAGACGGTTGAGATGTGTCCGATTTTGTATGTTTTCACGTTGATTCAGATTCCGAACTTGAGGGCAAGCTTCGTGTTATTGGGGCGGGTATTGATATAGCCTAAAGAGCAAAGACTCTAACTGTGATAGAGGGTTTGCTATTATAGTATAAATAGACTCTCGTCTTCGAAAAATAGGATTATGCATTTTCTTGTTGAGTTTCTAGGAATTGATAGAACTTGGAGTTCTTCAATAGCGATCTGGGGATCGTATTAGCACATATTGGATTTATCAATCTGTAGCAGATTTGTAATTCAGATATTGGTGTATCATTTTACAAGTGAATAAAGGAGTTTGGAGTTTTGTTCATAACAAATTGGTGCGGTGACTAGATCGAAGCTTCGAAATGGTTTCTGTGGATGAATCGAAACAGCTCGAGAGTGCATTGCAAGTGACGGTGCAGGATATAGCTCCACAAGTTACAACAATCAAAAAAGGATGGGCGCGTTTGACTCGTGAGCACACCCTTTCACAGACACGATTCTTGGCGATTGAGACTCGACTCGATTCTTTGGATCAGAGGTTTGATACGATGGATCGCAATATCCAAAAGATGTCTCTTGTGTTGTCGCGCATGGAGAAATCGCAAGGCAAGGCAGTGGCGACATTTTCGACTGATCTATCTCAGGTACCTAGTACTCTCTTGAAATCTGATGGAGCTGATCCAACGATAGTTTATCGGCCAATGGTTCATGCTTTAGAGAATCACGATAGCTTATTGCAGAAAGTTAAAATGCCGTTGTTTGATGGATCACATCCATATAGTTGGATTGCTAGAATGGAGAGATCTTTCAGGTTGGATAATTATGTTGGTGAAGCACGTCTTCAATTTGTTTCAGTCAGTCTTGAGGACCATGTGCTGAATTGGTTCAATTGAGAAATAGAAACTGAACCTTTTAGAGATTGGTTACAGTTCAAGAAAAGATTGATTGCACGATTTGGTACAGTTAAACCTCATTTGCCATCAGAGGTGAAATTGAAGTCTGAGTCGATTTCAAAGAGGAATGTTGTTCAGGAAGCAGAATCTAGTACAGCGAATATATCAAATCAAGCCACTGCAGCTATTCCAGAGATAAAACCATCTTTTCAAGAGGGAGAAGCGTGGCAAAAGAAAGACTTTGTTTAGCCTAGGATGAATGTTGTTCATGAGACAGAATTGGCGAGGAAGATAGTTTCACCAATAGGGAAAGAGCTTCTGGAACCATCTGTTGATTGTGTATCAGTGGACGAAAAGGGGGAGATGTCTCGGTTTGAGATTGTGTATCACGAGACTGAACAACTTAAAACTAAAAGAAAACAGAGGATTTTCTTTAAACCAAGGAATTTCAAGTTCAAAGAGAAGTCAAAGATTCAAGAGGTTAAGGGTTCACGCTGGTTATCACCAGTGAAAGTGGAACTGCTTGATTCATGGAGATGGCTAATTCTTGTTGATATGACGTTTCACATGAAACACAAATGGAGGTTTAAGCAATTACAAATATTTCCAGACCTCACGTCATATCATCCTTCTCAGTTTACAGATTCCATGAATGCAGATCTACAGGTGATATATGGGAGTTATGTTTCAATGGTGAGGTGGCTAATCCGAATTGATGTTATGGACTCTTCGCTAGGGAGATATATGTTGCCATTCAAGTTCATTACCGAGATTGCCTTTGAAAAAACGGTTGAGATGTGTCCGATTTTGTATGTTTTCACGTTGTATTGTGATACATATAGGGTGTTTGACATTCTGTATTACGGGAGAGAGACCCTAAGAACTAGACATCAGAAGCAGAAGTGGCCATCGCAGTCGTTGAATAATAAGCTTCTTAGAGGACAGAAACATAAGAGGAAGCTAAGGACATCTCCAACGTCCTAGAGGTTTAAATACAAAAGGCGGCATGACCAAATGTTTTTCAAGCGGGGGACAAGGCAACAGTTGTTGCAGCGATATATCTTTCATGAAAAAGAGGTTGCTGCATGGCATTGTTTGAAACACAAGGAGATTACACACACTGATCTTTATGTGTGGCACCGTTGGAAGAACAACACTGCGACATTCCAGACATCTTTGAAACTTATGTTGTTGAGTTTGATGCGTTTTAAGTGCAGCAGCAGAGAGGGCTTAGTGAGACTTATTTATGGGACTATGGCTGCAACTAATGCCATTGATATTCATGCTGGAAGTACAAATGTCGCAGCAGTAATTCACTCTTCACAGCCTGTTAAATGGGAACATCAATATGCAACGCCTATTTTGTGGTTGAGGCTACATGAACTCGGTAACGGGATTGATGCAGTTCCTAGAATGCAAGCTGATCCGATTGACAAAACAAAGCTAAAAAAGAGGAACTTCACCAAGAATTGGTGGTTCAAGTTCAAAACCAAAATTTTACAAAGATTCATGACTACAGTGAAGTTGAGGCACCATCAAGTACTATCACGAGCTATAAATCATCTTATTGACAAAGGTAATTACAAGTACAATCATCCGTGTTTGAGTGACATCGTTGCATTGCTTGGGAGGAAGCTACTTGGTGCTGTAAAGTTTCACATGAAGCATAAGTGGAGAAGTAAGAGCGACTAACAATAACTAAAGGCAGGGGACATGAGTCAGATTCCGAACTTGAGGACAAGCTTCGTGTTATTGGGGCGGGTATTGATATAGCCTGAAGAGCAAAAACTCTAACTGTGATAGAGAGTTTTACTGTTATAGTATAAATAGACTCTCGTCTTCGAAAGATAGGATTATGTATTTTCTTGTTGAGTTTCTAGGAATTGACAGAATTTAGAATTCTTCAATAGTGATCTGGAGATCGTATTAGCACAGATTGGATTTATCAATCTATAGCAGATTTGTAATTCAGATATTGGTGTATCGTTTTACAAGTGGGTTTGGAGTTCTGTTCATAACAGTCTCATTATCTCATCGCTATTTACAATGCAGAGTCTTCTCTGGTTGAAAACTCCCGCATATGCACAAATATCATATTGTCAACAAATCTGAACAAATTTACCTATTGGAGATCTTCGACCATGAAAAGTTCCAACATATGGTATATAGTAAGACTCTAATCCAAATCTTGACTATTTTTCTAGCATATTTTTAAATTGGGATTGCAACTTTGTAGTATCAATGCTATAAGAATTTGAAGTTATATTATATTTTAGGCCAAAATAAACTCTGAAAAATCCTTCCTTGTCTTTGAATCATAAAAATAAAAAGTGTAACCCCGTAAGAAGTTACCAACATGAGATCTGGTAATATATCTTTGTCACCGATTTGTTGCAAATAGTGAGAACATGGCTATAGAAAACCACTCATCCAAACCAAATTTTAGAACACAAATGATGAAAATGACATCAACGATGCTGACCATAAAACCAAAAGAAGAAGAAACATTTACTGCAAAATTAAATCTCAAATCTATTATTACATCCATTTCACTACTCTTACAAACAAACTTTTAAGAAGTCAAGAAGCAAGTAAGAACAAGAATTTAGACAAATATACTTGTAATGTTTTTCCCAAAGGTAAATTAACACACATCGATGCTTAAAGTGTCGTTGTCCAATCGAAAGTAGTGCATTCCATTAAACGAGAGCAGTAAAAATATAACATCTCACCACAAACAGCAAACTTTCACATTCAAAAGCAATGTTAAACACAGATACAATAATGCCGATTTCGAAAGAAAGAAGTTAAACATAAATATATCATTTCTTGTTATTGTTTCCTTTGCCTGCTTCGGAAGTAGCCGCTGCTCCTGCAGCTTGAGCAGCTTTCTTTGCTGCTTTCTCTTGTAATGCTTTTGCATCCCTAAACCATAGAGGAATCTGTTGATTAATCTCTCCCTCACATGATAATTAGTTGTATTCAAGAGGAAAACACGAATATATAGGTTTTTACCTTTCACGGCGTTGCTCCGGAGTTAAACCGTCGTCTTTGTTCTTTCCTTTACCTCCGGTACGAGCTTGAGCCCTTTCACGGTCTCGTTCTCTTTGACTTCCTCGTGCAAATCGCCAATCAGAACAAAAGCAAAAATCAAAGAAAACAAAAGAAGCTAATATGGTTCTAGCAAAAAGGCGATCAAATCGATTAAAAAAAATACACAAACTAGCAAACCCCCTGAGAATATCATCATCACTCTCAAGATCAGATCTGCATAGAACTCGAGAAGATGGCGCATCCAAAAGCTTCTCGCCTTTGTCAAACTTCAAAAATCAGCTAATGGGAATTAATAAGATCCAAAGCGATTTCACACGGAGAAACCAATGACAATTGCTTATCTATCAGAGCCCTAAAATTCGACAAATTTTTAGGTTTTTTCAGCCTTGTAGAACACGCTAACCCCTTTTTACAAGACAGATGATTTGTGGAGCCGAATAATCAAGAAGTTACGAAAGAAACAATCAATCGAAGGTATAAGAAACGATTGGAACAAAAGAGAAAATTGAAACGATTCGACAAGGATATGAGTCATGGTGAGCTTAGCAGAGAAATCGGCGTAGCAGATAGATCCGGAGAGATCTCCGTTGCAGAAGCCAAAAGCCAGAGAAGGAAGAAGATTGATAGAATATTATTTATTTATATGTCACAAACGCATTCATCGTGCGACTCTCCTTTTCCCCATAATCGACTAATCGTAGTTTCTGGATTCTTTATCGGTTTGGTTCGGTTATGTTTGGTTATTCAGTTTGTGTGAAATTGGTTTAAATTTCGGTTTAAGTTCTTGATTATTCTGATTCTTTCTTTTAATGCGTGATTTTGGTTTTCTTCGGTTTACTGTGACAGACCGGAGCCTTTATTGTGATTTAACTCAAATTCAAAGTTAGAGAGAGGGCTTGAAAGTTGAAACAAACAAACGCAAACTCAACTTGGTTATGTCAAGTTGAAGAAATTCAAAGTTACAATTCGCTTAAAAAGAAAAGAGCAAAATAATGTTATTTTCTTTATATTAAAAAAAACTTTAAAAGTTATTTTATTTCAACTATCACAATCACCACTATGATAGGGTGTATACATTAGACTTCATCAAAACAAAAACAAAAAGAACATTTTCTTCTATAATATTATGATAATTAAGGACATTTTGATCCACCTTCTTGAGTTTTCCAGTTGTTGTAACAAGGACATTCTTCTTTGTGACCATATGTTCCCGATGGTACACACAAACATTTATTGCAACATTGGTTGCAATACATCAAACATGCACTCTTGTGAGATGTTGCTGAACATCGAACATTACATGCTGCTGGACACTCTTCACTCCCACAAATAGTTGCATGAATAAATTAAGAAATTAATAATTTGTTCGATATGTATATATTTTATCAAGAAATAAGACATTTAAAAAACAAAAATATTACCTCCAACTTTAAGTGAACCCTCTCCTCCTTGCTGCAAAATAAATTTGTAATAATAAAAATGATAAGTACATTTCTCTTATTTCTACTATATTTATTTTTCTATTAATTTTTAAAATTTTGTGAATACTGTGTGGATTGGCTCCAAAGGATTTTGTAATTCTTTTGCCTGAGAAAAAGGTAAAACAAAAAAACAAACTACATGAATTAGTCTGATCGATTCAAAAATTAGTAGAATGGAATAAAGTTATTAACAAATTTACATTAGAAAACTGAGTAGCAAACAAAAAGGCGACTACAATAAAGACAGCAATGAACTTAGCCATTTCTTTTTTCTTTTTTCTTCTGTGTTTATTTTGTTTGTTGATATATTTACATTTCAATGTTGAGCTTAAATCTATTTATAGCTTTAATCATATCTTCTAATTGAGCGTTTTAAGTCAAAATATTTGCTAGTCATCAAAAATAATTTATTATGATGTTTGGTCACAACATTGGCAATACATATCTAGTTTGCATATTATAGAAGGTAATCAATGGTTTAAACATAGAGAAATTTTATTCAGTGGGATCTAATGAATTTTCAAGATGTATGATCGATCACTTTCTCAAAATACACTCAGTCAAAAGTTACTAATCATTTGACCTAAATCTGAAATTTTGCAGAACCAATAATGATTGTTTAAGAGTTCAAAATAAGTTTCAAATACGTTTATATATCTTTTGTTTTCACTCTGAAGGAAGATGGGGGCTGTCATTTTCACCACTTGGATTTGATCATGTAGCTAGAGGCACGTCTAAGTGTAATCATGGATGCAAAATTTAGTTTCTATTCGTCGGTTTTAAATTTACACTCTCTGTATAACAAGTGAATACAACAACAATTAAAACATAATACAACAACAATTAAAACATAATAATAATTAATACTCACTTTTACAACAATTTTTTTCATACAATTATATCTATAAAATTAAAACTATCTCCTTTATATAAAAGAGATAGATTTCTAAGCTTCTAAGGGCTGCCACATCAGCAAAAATAATTAACCAATGGTAGATTCCAAAACTGCTATGTCATTTTTTTCAACCAATAATTTAAAGTTATTTCATTAAATAATTTATTAATCAATGTTTCCTCAAATTTTACCTACAGATTTTTTTTGTAATTCTTAAATTCTCAATAAAATTAAATAAAAAACAAAGCTAAAAAAAACTGAAAACGAATTACACTAAAACTCAATTATAAAGCTTAAACAAAAGCTCATTTGATGGAGTCATCGTCTTCTCGAGTTTCCAATCATCTTGCCTCTAACTCACCAGAAACGGAATCAGCAGTCACTAAACACAAATTTTACTTTTTAATTAATGACAACCAAACTGGTAATAAATAATAAAACTTAAATAAGTGGAGCATAAACATTTAGAAATCCAAAAGACATAGCAATGAGGATGTCAAAAAAAAGACATAGTGATGAGCCACATATGATATAAATAATACACAACTCTATCACAAATGAAGTCTAATATGTCTCATGCTTGAGATTTTTGTAAGCAACATAAAAATACAATCTCACAACTATTTTGCATTTATATTTATAATGTGAATCAAGTAGAATGAGTCTCAATCATAGTATTGTTGGAACTGGAGAACGTCTTTCTCGTCAAAAGTAAAACTTAAGGAGTGACTCAGTTTTCTTTCTTCTAGAGAAAATTAATATATACAATTGTAAATTTTTTTGACTTATAATAGATTTCAAGTTTCTAAAGCTGATATAGAGTTCCATATTGTTCGTTGTAATCCGGTATTGTGGAAGAACTGAAGTAAAAAACCTAACTAAAGCACCGGTGATTAAAGACAGTTACTCACCGTTTCTTAATTTTCATCTGCAAAATTTCATAAAACATAAAACTGAAAAGATTTTTTTTTCAAATAACATATAACGATAAATTCCACATTCTTCACCAATATTGGCAAATGACTGAGCTAGCTAAACTATCAAACAAATATTATATCAATTAATAAGAAACTCATATAATAAAATTTTTTATTATTAATTGCCGTTTGCTTTCTTCGTTGAATATATGAACTAATTATAAAATATCTATGTACAGACTGAATCTTTTAAAAAAATTGATAAGTAGAGAAATGCATATTATATGAAAATTAAAAACAAAATCTTAAGATAAAATATGAAACAAAAATGGAGTAAGGATTGAGTTTTTCTTTTTAAAAGCATCAAACGAAAGGGAAGCTTATACAAAAAGTTTTTGAAAGTATAAAAAATACTCATGGTGTTCACTAAAGAAATAGCATTATAACACAAGATGTCCAAATTTAGACAATAGATTTCTAATACAATATATAGTTCATGTGGATACTATTTACATAAATAAAAAATATAATAAAATTACACATCAAATTATTATACAAAAAGGTCAAACTTTACTCTTCATATATGCAAAAACATGCATTACCTCTTAAAAAAAGTTTAACTAAGCCAAAAGATACATTAGTCTACTTTCAAATTATTATACAAAAAATTTTGATCATCTTTTCACATATACATCCTTCTGATATTTACTTTGCTCGACTATATCTAAGAATTACATGCAAATATACTACTCTATAATTTATCACAATATTAAACACAAAATTAATTGACAACCTTTTATAAAACTACAATATAATTATACAATCCACGCGTAGTGTGGACAAAACACTAGTCTCCTTTATATAAAAATGATAGATTTCCTGCTCTCTAAGAGGTGTCACATAGGTAAAAATAATCAGCCAATAAGAATATAACAAATTGCCACATCGTTAAATTATAAAAAACTAACCAATAAGAATAAGATAATATGCCACATCAGCAAAAATAATTAACCAATAGTAAATTTCAAAACTATTATGTCATCTTCTCCAACCAATAATTTAAAGCCATTTCATTAAATAATTTATTAATCAAAATTTCTTCAAATTTTACCTAAAAAAACTTTTATAATTCTTAAATTCTCAATAAAAAGAACAAAGCTAAAAACTAGTTTCCTAGACTTATGTTTGAAATGCGCAAAGATGGGGGTGCTGCTAGGGTTTAGGCGAAAAATAGGGCGACTCTCAAATCAATAACCCTTCCTGCACGTAACGGCGGATCCCGAAGCTTTCCAACAGATCTTGAAACCAGCAGAGGTAAGGTTACCGTCTTTTCATCTTGGTTCTCGTGTGAATGCTGTGGAACTTTCTTCTGTGATCTGGATCCGGAACACTTTAGTACCCCTTGTATGCTCGTGTGCTTTGACTCGATCTCGCTAGAATAAGGTTCTGAATCATTATACAATCTGGAATCCCTCTGTCAAGCATAAACTCTAGCGTGTGCTACGGTATTTAGTCTCTGTGCACGTCACACGGTGAAAGTGCAACTCATCCTTTTTCCGGGAGCTCCCGAGTATTAACCTTGCTGTTGGAAGAATGAGTTCTGGATCTGGCCAGATTAGAGAGAAGGGTAACACATCACAGGTTCGGAGACGCCTTGACTTGGATGATGAGATAATAAGAATCCCGGAGTGTGATCTCAAGGAAGTGGTCGAACGATTCAAACTGACACTCATTGGTAGGATGTTCCATACCGAAGGAAGAATTGACGCCTTGCTGAACATGCTACCAAGATCGCGTATCTGGAATGTAGAAGGCCGGGTCCGTGGTATGAACTTGGGACGAGGACGGTTCCAATTCACCTTTGAGAAAGAAGATGACCTCCTCAACGTTCTGCAGAAAAGACCGTGTCATTTTAACCGCTGGCACTTCTCCCTTGAAAGATGGGAGCCATCTACAAGTGAAACCTTCCCAAACTCAATGCCTTTTTGGGTTAAGGTTTTGGGGGTTCCAGTACACCTGTGGAATGATCTGACGTTTAAAGCCATCGGTAAGGCGTCAAAGTGGAGACTAAAACGAGGTAGCATGTTCAGCAAGGCGTCAATTCTTCCTTCGGTATTAACCCAAATCTTACTCAAGAAAAGTGGCAAGGTATAGCTCGGATGCAGGAAGAGCACCAGGGAATGGTCGGGACAGAGACATAAGAATGGAACTAAAAGAGAGGCGTCAGGTTTGGAACCGCCTGGAGGATCGTCATAACGCCCCAGACCCACGTAAACGTGAGAGATACCATCAGTTCCCCGAGACAAAGTATGAAGGAAGACTAAAACGAGGGAAATATGAGATTTTCAGGAAGGAGGATTATCACTCTCGGCTTGAGTGGAGACCCCGGCAAGCTATTCAGACCGATAAACAAGTGATGACAGAGCCTCCTGCAAAAGCAGTCAGGACCACAATGAACGAGAGCCGAGCTCCAACAGACTCACAGAGAACATTTTTCGAAAGGGTCGCTGACACAACCGGTAAGGGGCTCTTAGTGGTCTACCAAAATGAAACAGAGGAGGAGCGCATGCGAAGGATAAAGGGAAAAGCCACAATGGCATCTGTCGAGCGAGAGAATAGAATTCACTGCAATAAATCGACGATTAAATAACCAAGATGGGAACTTGATTATCCGAGAGGCTCAAGATGCGCCTACGCCAACCTCTAACCGGCAGGCTAAACGTCTAAGCAGAGTGGAACAGGAGGACTCCCAGCTGGAACAGAAAGATGAGAACGTTCCTTGGGGGGGGAGGATGTGGATTTGGAGGAAGATGACGGCATCCCACTTACAGAAAAAGAGAGCTTCGATATTGAAAACCACGTCAAAGAACTAGAACAACTACACATGGATGAGCAGCTGTCGGAGGAGATGATCGCAGATATAATGGAGAACGATGACCTGCTGGGGGAAGAAATTGACTCGGACGCAGAACAGATTGAAGCTATCTCACAACTATCTCCGATTTCGGATGGAGAAGGTAGGATCCCAAGAGGACGGGACATCAAAAACATCAAAAAACAGAGGGGCAACTATAAAGAGAATGGCGCAACCACCCAAAAGGTAAAGGCGATCGAGGCCCCAGTTAAGAAGGCTCTTGCGGGGGCAAGTACAAAAAAGAAGACGTACAAGACGACTGATGGAGCTGGAGTGGGCATGGGGATGAATGCATCACGCAAGCTGAAATCCCTGAGAGGTAACCCATCACCGCGAAAGAAACCGGGGAGGGGTAAGCCTTCAAAACATCCTGATATTTCCCTCTTCCCTCAAAATGAGGTGACTACTTCTGCTATAAGCAAGAAAATATTTTCTGTTTCAGGTTCGGTGGTGTCCCAGAAACCACCCAGTAAGAGAATATGAATACAATAGTTTGGAATTGTCAAGGTGCAGGAGCTTATCTGTCGAAACAACACCTTAGAGAGCTGCACTGCTGTTTTTCTCCTGCTTTTCTTTTCCTTTCAGAAACAAAAAATAATTTTTCCTTTTTTGCAAGACTTTCAAGTTGAATTTGGTTACAATAAATTGTTCACCGTGGAACCGAAAGGTCGAAGCGGGGGACTAGCTCTTTTTTATTTAGATTCTTTAGATGTTACAATTCTGTTCTCTAATAACCGCCTGATTGACATTGAGGCTAAGATTGATGGCAAGAAAGTCTTTATGACGTTTGTGTATGGCGATCCGGTTGCAGAATGCCGCAAAATTGTTTGGGAAAAACTCACCAGCATCAGCCTAACAAGATCAGGAGCTTGGTTCATGATAGGAGACTTTAATGAAATTAGGAGTCACCATGAGAAAAGAGGGGGACATAGGAGGTCAGATACATCCTTTCTCCCTTTTAACACCATGCTTGCAAATTGCGGAATGGTCGAATTCCCAAGCAAAGGCAATACCCTATCCTGGTTAGGCTACAGAGCATCCAGGAAAGTGCGATGCAGGCTAGATAGAGCCATTGGTAACGAGGATTGGCACCACATGTTCTCCCACACTAATGTGGAGTATCTTAAACTCTGGGGCTCAGACCACCGGCCCGTATTAGCACGAGTAGGCTCAAAGCCAGAGAGCACTAAAAGAAAATTTAAATTTGATAAAAGATGGCTGGAAAAAGAAGGGCTGGGGGGCTACAGAAGAGTCAAAGACAGAAGACATCTTTGTCAAAATTGGAAAATGTCGGAAAACCATCTCTACTTGGCGGAAAGCAAATCCCACCAATGCTAAAAAGAAGATAGAAGCCATCAAACTTCAGTTGGAATCTGCCCAAGCAGATGAAAGTACAACGAGCAACGACATACTAAACCTGAAATGGGAACTATGTTCTTCCTTTAGAGAGGAGGAACTGTATTGGAAACAAAAAAGCAGAGTAAACTGGCTCCGAGAAGGAGATAGAAATACAAGGTTTTTTCATGCTACCACTAAACAAAGGCGCGCCAGAAACCGTATCACAAAGCTCAAGAGTACCAACGGCGTTTGGGTGGAAGATGAGAATGGGATTGAAAGAGTGGCCACTGAATACTGTCAGGACCTGTTTAAAACGACAAATCCGACTGACTTCGAGGAAGCTCTCCGGTATACTACCGCGCAAGTCACAACTGAGGTTAATGATAAACTCACTCAGAACCCGACCGAAGGAGAAATCAAAAAAGCCTGTTTCGATATTAACCCAGGAAAGGCCCCGAGACCAGATGGGATGACGGGTCTCTTCTTCCAAAAATTCTGGCCAGAAGTTGGTAAAGACATCACCAGAGTAGTGTTAAACTTCTTCGATATGGGATTTTTTGACCCCAGACTAAACTCAGCGAATATATGTCTGATACCGAAGACGGAGAGACCATCCGAAATGTCGGAGTTCAGGCCTATAAGTTTGTGCAACGTCTGCTATAAGGTCATATCAAAAATTTTAAGCACTAGACTCAGGAGACATCTCCCGAAGCTAATCTCGGAGACCCAATCAGCCTTCGTGGCTCGACGTCTTATCACGAACAACATTCTAGTAGCACAGGAGTGCTTCCACGCCCTGCGGACAAACCCTATCTGTAGCAAAGTATGTCGCAATAAAAACGGATATGAGCAAAGCTTACGATAGAGTCGAATGGGGGTTCCTCGAAGCACTCATGCTGAAATTAGGCTTCGCAGATAAGTGGGTAAGTTGGATTAAATGGTGTATATCCTCAGTGACATATCAGGTGATACTGAATGGGGATCCAAAGGGACACATTACACCATCCAGAGGTCTACGATAGGGAGATCCACTCTCTCCATTCCTATTTATAATCCTGACTCAAGCACTGATCGCACAAATTAAAGGAGCAGAATCAGAAGGCTGTATTACAGGGTTAAAAATTGCTCAATCTTGCCCGACAATCTCCCACCTTCTTTTTGCGGATGATAACCTGTTCTTCTGCAAAGCGAACGTCCTGCAATGTGCAGAGTTAATAAAAATCATCGGTACATATGGTTTAGCTTCAGGACAACAGCTAAACAAGGCTAAATCCTCTTTCTTTTTTGGGAGCAGAATTCCTACGGAGCTGAAAACCGAGTTAAAAGCGGGACTTGGCATAACGACCGAAGGGGGCATGGGAATGTACTTGGGGCTCCCCGAACAAATCTGCGGGTCAAAGAAAAAAGTATTTGCATATATACAGGAGCGCCTAAACACCCGTGTTAACACTTGGTCCGCGAAACTCTTGTCGAAAGGGGGGAAAGAAGTTTTAATAAAATCAGTGGCCCAAGCTCTTCCGACGTATGTTATGTCGTATTTCCTCTTGCCCAAAGAAGTGATAAACAAGATGAAAAGTGCCATAGCCAGATTCTGGTGGAGCTCGAAACAGGAAAAGAAAGGGTTGTACTGGGTAGCGTGGGAGAAGATCTGCATAGGTCAGGACGAAGGGGGTTTAGGCTTCCGGGATTTGAAGAACTTCAACCCCGCCCTGCTGGCAAAGCAACTCTGGCGGATAATACAAAACCCGAGCTCTCTGTGGGCGCGTGTCCTGAGAGGGAGATACTACCGATACTCTACACCAATGGAAATTACAAAATATAATTCCCCGTCGTTTGGCTGGCGAAGCATCATGGCATCCCGTGATCTCCTGCGAAAGGGGCTCCGAAAAATAATTGGATCAGGTTTCAATACGAGTGTGTGGGATGACCCATGGATCCCGGAGACTCCGGCAAGACCAGCAAAAAGTAACGGATCGAGAAGTCCACCATTCTTTTCAGTAAGTCATCTCATCGACCACAACACAAAAGAATGGAAACTTGACATGCTACAGAGGTTCATAGACCCTGCAGATACCCCACTAATCTGTAGCATACGGCCAAGTCGAGGATTCAAAGCGGACGGGTTTCGCTGGAGTTACACGAAATCGGATTGTACACAGTGAATTCCAGATACAAGTTAGTGAGTGAGATAAGGGATATGGCGGAAAACAGGGGGCTAACTGAACCAAGCACGAAGTATCTCAAGCACAAAATCTGGTCCCTCCAGACCCCAAGGAAGGTTAAACACTTTCTCTGGCAGGCAATCTCAGGCTATGTTGCGGTGAAAAGTAAGCTAGTAGATAGGCATTGTGGAACGGATCGCTGTTGTGCTCGATGTGGGGCTGAGGAGACGATAAACCACATGATTTTTGAATGCCCAACCTCGGCACAAACGTGGTCGCTCTCAAGTATCCCGACTACTCCGGGAAGTTTCCCGTGCAATTCAATCTACACAAACTTTGATTTTCTACTCCTTCGCGTAAAAGAAAATGGAGTCTCAGAGTCTGTGAGGGAAGAATTTCCGTGGATTATCTGGTACCTCTGGAAAGCCCGCAATGTTAAATCCTTTGAAAACAAAGATACAACTGCTAGCGAAATACTGCAACTTGCGATGCAGGAAGCCGGCGTATGGAAGTTAGCACAGACAGAGGAGGAGAACGCCAAGACAGCGCAAACTCAATCAAGATTTCAGGCCCCAGAAACCATGTCGACAGAACCCCGAAAATGTCAAGTTGATGCCTCGTGGACAGCGGAGGATCCCTTGTTTGGAGGAGGAGCGCTCATAGAACTTGCGAATGGATCATCCCTATACAGTATGTTCACAAGCCACCGAACCATCTCTCCTCTCCACGTAGAGTTCCACGTTTTACTCTGGTCTATGAAGGAAGTACTAAAACAGAGGATTACGGAAATGAGGTTTGAATCCGATTGTCTACAAATGATTAATATCATTGTTGACGAAGAAAAATGGCCAAACTTGACGGCAGAGATTGAAGAATTCCGACTCCTCTCCACGTCTTTTAGCCATTGCTCTGTTTTTTATATTCCTCGTGATCATAATGTACGGGCAGATTCTCTAGCCAAAGAAGCTAGAAGTCGCAGTGTTGTTTTCTCTTGTGTAACCTCTTTGATTCCAAGGTGTTTGCCCCACGGGACAACCGCTAATGGAATCCTTGATGAATGAAATCGTATCTTTTGCCGGAAAAAAAAAACTAAAAACGAATTACACTAAAACTCAATTATATAACTTAAACAAAAGCTTATTTTATGGAGTCATCGTCTTCTCGGTTTCCAATCATCTCGCCTCTGACTCACCAGAAACGGAATCAGCCGTTACTAAACACAAATCTTACTTATTAATTAATGACAACCAAACTGGTGATAAACAATAAAACTTAAATAAGTGGAGCATAAACATTTGGAAATCCAAAAGACATAGCAATGAGGATGTGTAAAAAAAAAAGACATAGCGATGAGCCATATATGGTATAAATAATACACAACTCTATCACAAATGAAGTCTAATGTGTCTCATGCTTGAGATTGTTGTAAACAACATAAAAATACAATCTCACAACTGTTTTGCATTTATATTTATAATATGAATCGAGTAGAATGAGTCTGAATCATAGTATTGGTTGAACTGGAGAACGTCTTTCTCGCCAAAAGTAAAACTTAAGGAGCGACTCAGTTTTCTTTCGTCTAGAGATAATTAATTTATACAATTGTAACTTTTTGACTCATAACAGACTTCAAGTTTCTAAAGCTGATATAGAGTTCCATATTGTTCGTTGTAATCCGACATTATCGAAAAACTGAAGTAAAAACCTAACTAAAGAACCGGTGATTAAAAACAGTTACTCACCGTTTCTTAATTTTCATTTGCAAAGTTTCATGAAACATAAAACTGAAAAGATTTTTTTTTAAATAACATATAACGATAAATTCCACACTCTTCACAAATATTGGCAAATGATTGACCTAGCTAAACTATCAAACAAATATTATATCAATTAATAAAGAACTCATATAATAAAGAAGTTTATTATTAATTGCCATTTGTTTTCTTCGTTGAATATATGAACGAATTATAAAACATCTATGTACATACTGAATGTTAAAAAATTGATTAGTAGAGAAATGCATACTATATGAAAATTAAAAACAAAATCCTAAGATACAATATGAAACAAAAATGGAGTAAAGATTAAATTTTTATTTTTAAAATCATCAAGCAAAAGGGAAGCTTATGCAAAATGTTTTTGAAAATATAAAAAAAAATACTCATGGTGTTCACTAAAGAAATAGCATTATAACATAAGATGTCTAAATTTAGACAATAGATTTCTAATATAATATGTAGTTCATATGGATACTATTTACATAAACAAATAATATAACAAAATTACACATCAAATTATTATACAAAAATGTTAAACTTTACCCTTCATATTTGCAAAAACATGCATTAACTCTTAAAAAAAAGTTTATCTAACCCAAAAGGTATATTAATCTACTTTTAAATTATTATACAAAAATTTCGATCATCTTTTCACATATATATATATATATATCCTTCTGATACTTCGCTCGATTATATCTAAAAATCACATGCAAATATATTACTCTATAATTTCACAATATTAAACACAAAATTAATTGACAACTTTTTATAAAACTACAATATAATGATACAATCCACGCGTAGCGTGGACAAAACACTAGTTAGTAGAAAGAAATGTGTTGAATTTGAACTCATTTACAAATACTTTAGAGAAGCCTATAACTAAGTATAACACCTATGCATGATATATTAAGGGATAAAGATGTGATTGATAAGGTTTGGGGTTTTAATTTGGAGACTGACAAGATGAAGAATATATGCTAGAAGGAAATAGCAAAAGGGTATCTATCTCAAATAATTCCCAACAAAAATTTACTACATTGCCATCAACATGCGTGTGAGTATGAGAAAACCTATATTAAACCTATATTTTTGTCTATTTTTATATCATGTATATATAAACAACATGACTATATTAAAAAGTATAATCAATAATTTTGTTTTAGTTTAATTATACATTTTAGGTTACGATTCATATATTATCCAACTAATGAGTAAAGTGATACCATATCAATTTTATATTACCATCATTGTGAAAGAATGGTTGATAAGTATTTGCCATTTTTTTCCTCTTTCGTATAGTTCAAATTCATTCTATGCTATATTACACAGTAAGTGGATATGAATGATTTTATTTTAGTTTAAAGCATTAATATTTCCTAGCCTTTTTAAATAAGTTTTGATAACTATTATGAGCAAGTTCTTCTGTCATTTTTCGTAATTGTTTAATCTTCAACTCTTTTTTAAAAAAATTCTGTTTGTGTATATTCAAAATAAATATTTTGAATTATTTATTTCAAAGAGAATTTGTAGTTTTTATAGTTTGTAAAATAAGTATTTGTTTTATATATTTTATTTTACTTTAGCTTCATATATAAATTTTTCTAAGGTTTTTTTTATAAATTTTGATAATTATTTTCTGTAAATTTTTCTGTAATCTGTTCTATTTGGTTGCCTTCCAAACTCTTTTTCACAAATGAAGAATTTGTAATTTTTATGATTTGTAAAATAATATTTGTATTTAGTTTTAAATTGATCATATTTAAAACCCAAAAATAAATACTCAAAATACAAAAACTTAAAAACAAAACTCAGAATATTCAAAAGCCCATTTTGAAATTTAAAAAAACTGCTGATGTGGATACCTTAGATGGAGAGATAACTTGCTCATTATATATATGACTAGGTATATAACTCGCGCTACGCGCAAGTCTTTAATAATATTTTGGTTTATTTTTTTTTAGCTACTATCTTTAAAATTATTAAAAATATAATATATTTATAGAAATTTTCATTTATATAAGAGAATTTAATATATAATGTGTAATTTATCCTATTTTATATATAAATTTTAAAAAACTATTAAGTAAAATAATAACAATGACACGTATCGAATTATCCAACTTTGACGTACATATACATTTGATTTAGAGAAATATAATCTTGCTAAGATTTTGGTATTATTTTATGTTTTCCATAAAATTTCTATAGTTCTTTTTTTCTTGACGGTTTATGTGTTCAAATATTTAGTTTTTTTAGGGAAAATTGAGGGAATGACCTCAGATAATTGAAAAACGAAATATTTGGAACTAAAAGTTGATATTTAGGTGACACCATAACATTAGGACGATAATGCCCCTACCGTTCGCTTTTAGGAAGCATTAAATGCGAGATGACGTCACCAAATCTTGCGCCGCCGACAAGGAGATCTGTAGGAAGAAGTTACTTAAGCAACAACATCGATAAAGGCAAGAAAAGTATAAAAAATTATAAATTTGTTGGACGAAAATATCTGCCGACCCAGTGGAGTATTTAGGGTGCACCAAGTGGTGGACCTTTCAGTTTCTCTTATTCTTTCCAAAACCAGCTGTTGACTCAACGGTTGCTTTCATCACATTAACTACGAAGCTAGGTTGATGATCCTGCAATAACTACGCGCCCACTAAGGTAACGAAACATATAAATTCTGGAGATTTAGTGGTCTATTGCTATTACGGTTGCTTAAGTTACGTTGCTAACATGAATCTAAATTTTTTAGGAAAATGGTGCATTCGGTGGGAGTGGTCTGCAGCGAGTGGATCAGGCATGATGACGGGTGGTGGGAGCATCAGGCGGATAAATCGACACTCAACCACGCAGTCACTCTGAACGAGCATGCAGATTTCGGGACAATGCAACTGGTTGTGCAGGATAAATTGCGCCTACGACCTCATGAGCAAATAATATTGACTTACCAGTGGCCACACTGGATGCTGGGGACGGAATGGAGACGAGCACCGCCCATTAGAACCTCCGACGATGAAGGCGCCAGCTTGTTTATGGCGATAAGAGCGGACCTTCCCGAAGTATACCTGCGAGTTAGCGTTAACAAGCATGAAGGCGCTAACAATAATGTTGGCAACGATGATGGCGTTATCGCACACTCAACGGCGCTACCTGCTGGCGGTGTTGGCAGATCTCGGTGCATGCAGACATGCCAATTCCCCTATGCATCGCCGCCGCCGGTATCAGCGTACTTCCCCGGCCCCATGCAAACCGGATACTACAGACCATTAAGCAACGACGGGATTATATGGCCAGGTATGGAGTATTACAAGTTCTGTTAACCCCAAAAAAATGTTCTTTCAATCATACCTAATCTATAAGTGGATGCAGGAATAATGGACCCAATAATCACTGGTGATCCGCCCATGCAGTTTGTCCGGTACCCGCCGCCAGAAGATAGAGTGACGGGATCCATTAGTGGTACGTATAAAGTTAGAGCAGTAACCTTAACGTAAAACCCATAAAAACCCTTTCTGTAGATGGACGGGGGAAAAGGCCACAAGCGAGTCGAGCAGGCCCTTCTAACATCTCGGCGGAGCTTTTCCAAACCTCCAGCGTACTCTTACGGGGAGGTAACTATAAATGCTAACAATATTGTTATTGTGAACTCAACAACACAATTGGCTGATAATCTCTTCACCCTTGCCTTCAGATTCGAGCACCCGACCTGGTGTTGGGGTGAAAGAGGCTTCATTCCGAACAGAGGCCTGGCTTCATAACCCCGACAACGCCTTCTGGCCGGGGTATTTTCTTCCGCCCTCGTCCGATGTGCCGCAAAGCTCTACAAACTGTACGAAAAAACCCCTGGGCGAGCCTGGTTAGTGCATGAACTATGCAGCGAAAGTATTGTTATGTCACTGAGACCCCTAATCGGTTTTTATTGACTATCCCCACAGTCCCCGGAAGTCGACCGCGGGATCTGAACGATCTGTGGCAGTTCTTCAACGCCGAAGCAGCCAACAATAGGTTGCTCTCCGCGACCACGAATGTCCACAATAATCGACGCCACATCGAACCATGAAATATGGAGGTTGAGCTGCAAATGAGCCTGGCTAGTACGCACATTGGCGTGCCGGGTGCTGCGGGCGGGCAATGCAGCAACATTCAAGTACTCACAATAAGCTCCACATATTCTACCTCCACGCCAACCGACGGCCTTTCGACTGATTACGAATCATCGTCTGATTGGGAGATCCCGGACATCGAGTGTGATAATCTATATATATCACTAACAGGTTTGTTAGCGTCTATACGATATTGAAGGTAACGAAAAACTGTTACTGTGGAGTGTAGCTTTGGCGTTAACCTTGTAGCACTACTGACTTGCAGGGGATACGATGAAACCAACAGAAATGGATTTAACAATACCAGATCGGCGTCGGATTCCGTCGCCGCCTCTGGTGCAATTGGAGAGCAGGACAACTCCGACTGTGAACAAGGGAAAAGACCTCGCCCTTAGCTTAGGGTGTGGTGACGGAGATGTGGGCATCGAGGGATACCATAGATTGGGGAAAGCACCAGTGGTCGACGGATGTGACAGGACGGGGCTGCTTGATAGGGGTGAAGTACAAATTGTACCAATGCTCCATGCCCGCGACGCACCACCGTATTTCAACGATTCGGTAGAAGAAGGTAATAACTGAGTTAGCATGTAAGATTGTTGTTAGCTGTCCTGTTCGTACGCTAATGTAGTTACCGTTATTGTTATTAGCGGATGAGCTCGACAGGGCATTGTGGACTACGAGAGCGACGATATCTACGACGGCTGAATCTTCAAAAGCAAGGCCGACTGCAAGATGAAATTGGCAATACACGCAATCAACAGGAAATTTCATTTTTGGTACATCAAGTCGAAACCAGAGATTGTGCTCGTGGAGTGCGTGGGCAAGGGATGCCCTTGGCGAGTGTACACAACAAGGATGGATGACACCGGCAGGTACGAGGTTAGGAGCGTGGTGCTCCAGCACACTTGTGACGTGAATGCAAGGTGTAACTACCACATGCAGGCGACGTGTGAGGTCCTCAGAGACCTTGTCCGTTCCAAGTATAGTAGCAAAGGGAGGGGACCACAGGCTTTTGAACTACGACGAATATTGCGCCAAGAGTTTAGCCTTCATGTTAGCCACTGGAAGGCATTGAGGGCAAGAGAGATCGCCCTGGACAAGGCGATGGGATCATCAATGGGGAGTTTTGCGCTAATACCTCCTTACTTCGAATGGCTAATGCGTTCGAATCCTGTCTCTAATGTATCGCTAGAGACCGAGGTCGGAGTAGAGGGTAGGGAGCATTTCAAGTATCTTTTTTTTCTCTCTAGCGGCATGTGCGGAGGGGTTCCAATTCATGCATAAAGTGATAATTATAGACGGCACACATCTCCAAGGTCGGTATGGCGGTTGTCTTGTAGCTGCAAGCGCCCAGGACGGTAATTTTCAACTCTTTCCTTTAGCATTCGGTGTGGTCAACAGTGAAAATGACGAGTCATGGTGGTGGTTTCTGGAAAAGCTTTCAGCCATAGTCCCGGACGACCCGCAGCTTGTTTTCGTTTCCGACTGTCACGCGTCGGTATACTCTGGGATCCGGAAGGTATGTCGTAATAGCATTAACTTGGCAATGTTAAAGTTGTGTGATAACATGTATGTGCTAGCTAACGTTTTTGAATTCGCTAACAGGTATATCCAATGGCCTCCCACGGCGCTTGCATTGTCCACCTTCAACAGAACATCCAGACCCTTTTCAAAGCCCCACATCTGCCCCATCTCGTCTCTCAGGCTGCCAGGTCTTACCGCTTGGGTGACTTTGACAGGATTTTCAATCAGATAAGATAGGCGGACATTAACTGTGCAGCGTATCTAGAAGATCTTGGATTTGAGCATTGGACACGTTCCCACTTCGTGGGTGAACGGTACAACGTCATGAGAAGCAATGTATCCGAGTCCCTGAACAATGTTTTAAGAATGGCAAGGGATTTCCCGATTATCTCGATACTGGAGACAATCCGGACAACTTTGGTATGCTGGTTTGCTCTGCGTAGGGAGGCCGCTGTGACTTCTAAAAGCGTTCTCACTCGTGAGGTAGAAGAGATGGTTGTTGTGAGTTTTGAGAAATCGTCTGGGTATTTTGTCATGAAGATAGCTGAAGGCATGTACGAAGTGAGAGACTTGGGAGACATTGCATACACTGTGAATCTTTGGGAGAAGACGTGCACATGCAGGGAGTTCCAGCTCCTACACATTCCTTGTAAGCATGCTATTGCTGCAGCGGTCCAGGCGGGAATACAGGTTGATACACTTGCAGGTGCATGCTATACTGCGGAGGTGACTAGGATGGCTTATAAATCACTTATAATGCAAGTCCCAAACATGGACACGTTAGCCCCCTCTGAAACAGACATCGGCAAGGGGAAACTGGCACCGCCGGCGGTACGAAGGCCGTCAGGTCATCCACGTAAGCAACAGAACATCCATACCCTTTTCAAAGCCCCACATGTGAGCGTACTTACCATGTCAAATAGTCAGTATAGTCAGTAGTTGCTTCAATATCTTCATCAGAAAAAAACTGGGTGGAAGAAGTGGAGTGGCAAAATAATACTTTTACAAGATACAATTTAAAATATAGTGTTACATGTTGCAAAAATAATACTTTTATATTTTGGTTTTTTTAACAAAATTTTCTTTTCTATTTGTTATTTAAGTTTATATTTTGATTTTTCCATCTACAAAATGAAATCAATGTTTTATATTTTCTTGTCAATTAATTTAGAAGTTAGAATTTTTCTAATCTATATTATAAGTTAGAATTTTTATGATATTGGTTTTTTTTTTGTTAATTTAACTCTTTTGGAAACAAATTTCTATTTTAGTTTTAAGGATACTATTTTTTGGTTTTCTAACATCATTTTCTTTTCTAGATGTTACTTAAGTTTTTTTAAAAAATTTTCCATGATTAAAACAAAATTGAAGTTTTAATCATACTTAACATTTTTCTTATTTAATGAAAAATGCTGATGTGGACTAATCATATCAAAAATTTTAATCCTATGTGAACATCTTTAGAGGTATTTAGCATCAACTTTTATTAATAATGTAGCGCGAGTCTGTATTAATAGTTTTGTTTAATTCTTTTTTTGCTACTATTTTTTAAATGATCAAAACTATAATAGATTTATAGATTTTTTTATATAGTACAATTTAAAATATAATTTACAGTTTTCTCCTATTTTTATTTATAAATTTTAAATCTTATTAAGTAAAATAATAACAATGACATCTATTGAATTATCTAACTCTGACGTACACATAAATTTCATTTAGAGAAATATGTTCTTGCTGAGATCTTGATATTTTGTTTTGTTTTCCATATGGTTTATAGAGTTCTTTTTTCTTTAAGGTGTACATGTTCAAATATTTAGTTTTTTTATTAAATGTCTCATTAATGTTGTGTACCTATGCATGTATAATTCATGATTCATATTGATTCACATTTGGTTTTGTTAGAAAGCTGCAATGATATTGCAAAACCACTTCTTACTTCTACTTCAGGTCTACCATGAATTTTAACTTATATTTTTATGCAGTTTATTATTTAAATATTCTTTTTTTGCAGTCTAATATTTGACAATTTTAAGTTTGAAACTTGTAGGATTGATGGTGTGGAGTCTTCGCATTATTTTTCACTATATATATCTTTTGCGTGCTTTCTGCATGTTTCATTTGTATATTTTAGCTCCATATACTAATTTGTGTTTAATTCATAAATCTGTCGTACTTTATTATTTAAATAGAATTTTAGAATATGTTACCCATATGTTATAAATGTTTGTTCAGATATAATTAGCAGCTATGTATAGAAATCAGATTTTATTACTTGTTAAATTTTAAGTGTAAAATTATTTATGTAGTGTTTTTCTTTGTTATTTTTAATTTAAAAACACACAATGTTTTAATCTTTGTATATTTTTAAAAAATATATTTGATTTAAAAACTAATGTAAACCGATTGCAACTTTAGATAGTTATTCATTGTCGATACCACTATTTTAGAAATCAGAAAAATTTTGAAACTAATTTTTAATTAGTTTCGTTTATTTTTTTGTATATATTTTACATCTTTCCACTATTTTTTTATTAAGCTCTTTTACTGTTAAATTTTAAAATAGGTAGTAAATACATCAAGTTAATTTCTTGTACATGAATGCTTTTTCTTTGTTAAATTTGTTTCTTCATATTAATTTTATTTTAGTTATAATGCTGATTTGACATGCTATAACTGTTCATTTTAAATCTTATGCGGACTTCTCTCAAAAGCTTATAACATCATTTGATATTTCTTAGTTAAGTTTTTTTATGTTGATTTTTTAAAAACATTAGCCTAAGTATCAAGTTAGTTTTCTTTTATATGATTTTTTTTTGTTAATTTACCTCTTGTGATATTAATTCTTATTTTATTTTGAAATAATTTATTTTTAAAAATATTGACATTTTACATACATCATTTTCTTTTTCTGTTAATGAGACTATTATATATTAATTTTTATATAATCAGTATTTTTAGATGATTTTTTAAAAACAATTCCCAATATTATTTTATTTATTTATTGTATGAACATTTTTTAAAAAATAATTAAATTTTCAATTTTTGTTTATTTTTTATATGGTTTCTTAAATAGTTAGCTTAAAGATTCATATTATTTTGTTAGCTAAGTTTTTGTTTTTACTTTTATCATTTAGAAACTTGCAATTTTTTTTTATTTAATATTTTTATTCTCACTTTTTTTAATTTAACATTTTGTTATTAATTTCCATATTTGTTTTTTTGGTGATTTAGGTTTTGTGATATTGGATTTCTATTTTATTTTGGTAGATGTTATAAATTTTGATTTTTGACATAATTTTATTTAATCTATTTTGTTAATTAAACATTTTTGATCTTAACTTTCCATTCTAATATGAAAGTTTTTTTGTTTTTGCATATTTTAATTTATTTAAATTGCTAATCAAATATAATTTTTTATATTTTAATGGAAACGCTGATGTGGACCAATCAAATTGAGTTTCTTCGTCTTGATCATACTTAACATTTTTTTATTTAATAAATATGCTGATGTGGACCAATCAGATCGAGTTTTTAAATCCCATGTGGACGTCTTCAATGCATTATGTATATAACTCGCGCTACGTATTAATATTTTAGTTTATTTTTTTTAGCTACTATCTTTAAAGTTATTAAAAATTATATATATTTATAGAAATTTTATTTGTATAAGAGAATTTAATATATAATGTGTTATTTATCCTATTTTTATTTATAAATTTTAAAAAACTATTAGGCAAAATAATAACAATGACACATATCGAATTATCCAACTTTGACGTACATATACATTTGATTTAGAGAAATATAATCTTGCTAAGATTTTGGTATTATTTTCTGTTTTTCAAAGAATTTCTATAGTTCTTTTTTTTCTTGAAGGTTTATGTGTTCAAATATTTAGTTTTTTATTGATAGTCTTATCGATGTTATGTATCACTATATATATAATTCATGATTCATGTTGATTCGCATTTAATTTTGTTAGGAAGCTGTAATGATCATGCAAAACCATTTTTTTCTTCTCCATCATGTCTTCCAAAAGTTTTATGTTATATTTTTATTTAGTTTTCATTGTTTTAATTGTTAAATCGAGTTGTTGTAGATTTGTTTTAATTGATAATTGATAATTGTTACTTTTTTATACATGTATTGTTAATTGTTATTTTTTTATTTAACTTTTAAAATTTTAAACCGTTAACATTTTCTGATTTAATAAATATGTTGATTTGGATCAATCAGATTAAATTTACTTTTTTGTTGGACATAATTTGTTAAATTAACTTTTAATGTTTTAATTATACTTAATAATTTTTGGTTTGATTTAAAAGCTGATATAGACCAATTAAATTAAGTTTTTCCGTCCTAATCATACTTAATATTTTATTATTTAATGAATATGCTGATGTGGACCAATCAGATCGAGTTTTTTAATCCCATGTGGACGCCCTCAATGCACTATGTCATCAACTTTTATATATTACTAGGCTTTTAACTCGCGTTACGCACGAGTCTGTATTAATAATTTGGCTTAATTTTTTGGCTAATATCTTTTACATTATGAAAACTATAATATATTTATAGAAATTTTCTTTTATATAATAAATTTAAAACATAATATGTAGTATTTCCTATTTTTGTTTATAAAATTATAAATCTTATTAAGTAAAATAATAGTAATGATACCTAACGAATTATCCAACTTCGATGTGCATATGTTTGATTTAGAAAATGATTTCCTTACTAATTTTTTGGTGTTTTGTTTTGTATTCTTAGGATTTCTATGGTCCTTTTTTAAAATGAGTTTATATGTTTAAATATTTAGTTTTTTTACTAAATGTCTCACTAATGTTGTGTACATATACATATATAATATATGATATATGTTGATTCAGATTTACTTTTGTTAGTGAGCTACACTAATCGTGTAAAACTATTTTTTGCTTCTCCACCAGATCTTCTACGAATTTTAGGTTATATCTCTATTCAGTTTATAAGATCTGTTTTATTTGCAGTCACCTTTTTTTTTGTTCAACTGATTATATTAATCTTAAGTTTAAAACGGAACTACAATAGCAGATAGAAGTAGAAGACTCGATGCTAAGGAGTAATCACTTGTTGCAGAAAAATAAATCAAAGCAGTAAAAAGATAGGTAATGCAGTCTAAGTCGAAGACAAAAACTGGAAGCTTCTTCAAAAGGGCTTCTAAGATCGATCTGAAATCAATCTGCAGTTCTTCTGCCATTAGAGACAAGCGAACAACGATATTAGCTCGAAATGCTGTTGAAGCTGAGCGTCTGAGGAGATTCTACATAAAGGAGAAGAGCAAATTCTGAGATACGCCACTATATTGGCAATATTCAAGAACTGTTTGCTAATATTTGGTTTTAGACATGTAAGATGATGTTGAGACTTCACATTATCACTGTTTTCTTTTTTATCTTTTGTGTGTTTATTCATGTTTTGATTTGAATATTTTATCTTCATATATTCCCATTTGAATTTGATTCATAACTTTGTCATATTATATTATTTAAATAAAATTTTAAAGGATGTTGCTCATGTGTTGTTCATGTTGACTAAGTTATAAGCAGTAAATATGTATACAAATCAGATTTTATTACTTATTATATTTTGAATGTAAAGTTACTTGTGTAGTATTTTACTATATTAATTTTTCAACCAGACGCAACCGAGGTATTAATCTTTGTAAATTTAAATAATATGTTTGATTTAGAAACTTGTATAACCTATTAAAACTTTATTTGGTTATTCATAGTCAACACCAATATTTTAGAAACCATGAATGTTTTTGGAACTATATTTCAAACTAATTTTCTTCTTAGATTTTGTTTTTTGTTATTTTAAATATCTTTGATGGTAATTTTATATTTTATTTTAGATATCTAATTTTCTACAGGTTTGATATACTTAAAACATATATATTTTTAACTAATCTCTTTTGTTATTGATTTTTCAAATAGGTAGCATATATATCAATCTAATATCTTTTACATAAATGTTTTTTCTTTGTTAAATTTACTTTTTAAATTCATTAAAATGCTATTTTGACATGCTATAACTGGTTATTATAAATTTTAAGTGAACTTCTCTCAAAAGCTTATACCATCATTTTCTTTTTTTAGTTAATATTTGTTTGGTAGTTAGCCTAAATATCAAGCTAATTTTACTTTATACGACTTTTTTCTTTGATAATTTACCTCTCTTGATATTGATTTTTATTTTATTTTAACACACCGTTGTTTTAAAAGTATTGATATTTTGAAGACATAAATTTTTTGTTAGTTGAATATTTTTATATGAATTTTTTAAGTAGTTAGTCAGATATCAAGTCAATATATTTTTAAGTGTTTTTTTAAAAAATAATATTTTGTAAAACTTAATTTTTGTTCTAGTTTTTTAGTTAATTAATTTCTTAATATTGATTTCTTAAATAATTAGCTTAAATATTTATATTATTTTTGTTAGTTAAATTTTTTAGTATTATCTAACTTTTTTTAGAATTTATTATAATTTAAGTTTTTTGTTCTTTATTTACATATTTGTTTTTGTTAGTTTAGTTTTTGTGACAATGAGTTTCCATTTTAATTTTACAATAGATTTAGGCTTTTGACATAAATTTATTTTATTTAGTTAAAAAAACTTATCTTAATTTTCTATTCTATTGTGATAATTTTATATTTCTCTATGTTTTAATTTAATTAAATTATTAATAATATTTTTTATTTTTTTATTTTTAATAAAAAACGCTGATATAGACTAATCAGATTGAGTATATATGTCCTATGTGGACGCTCTCATTGGTCTAAGACATCAACACGGACCACAACTAATTATATTTTAAGTTAGCAGTTCAGATTTTAATTATTTTTCGTGATTAAAGTTTTAAAATAATTTAATTATGGTTTTTAAATACAGTTTTTAATAATTTTGTTTAATACATATGATTTTTTTCATAATCTATTAATGTTTTAATTATCTTTTATTGTTAATAGAAAAATAACATCTATTTTCAAAAATCTTTTTTATTGATAACTAACTTAAAATTTAGAAACTTTCCTAATAACAACAAAAACAAAATTAATTAAAATTCAGAAATTTTTCTTATAAGAATTAAAACGAATTAATTAATTTTAATATATAATATATAATTAAATAAAAATAATGATGATGTGTACCAATAGAATTGAATCTTTAAATCCCATGTGGACACCCTTAGAGGTATTTAGCATCAATTTTTACTAGTAACTAGGTTTTTAACTCGCGCTACGCGCAAGTCTGTATTAATAATTTGATTTAGTTATTTTTTGGCTACTATCTTTTAAATTATCAAAAATTTAATATATTTATAGAAATTTAATTTTTATATAAAAAATTAAAACATAATATGTTGTTTTACCTAATTTTTTATTATTAAATTATAAATGTTATTAAGTAAAATCATAGTAATAACATCTAACAGATTATCCAACTTCGACGTGTATACGTTTGATTTAGAGAATAATTCCCTTACTAATTTTTTGGTGTTTTGTTTTGTGTCCTTAGGATACCTATAGTTCTTCTTTTTAAGGTTTATATGTTCAAATATTTAGTTTTGGATTAAATTTTTCACTCATGTTATGTACCTATGTATATATAATATATGATTCATGTTGATTTGAATTTACTTTTGTTAGAATGCTATAATAATCATGTAAAACTGCTTCTTGCTTCTCTACCAGATCTTCTATGAATTTTAGGTTATATCTCTATTCAGTTTATAAGATCTGTTTTATTTGCAATCAACTATAAGATAGTTTTTGTTTTTAAACATGTAAGATGGTGTGGAGTCTTCACATTATCACTGTTTTTACATTTTGTGTGGTTTATTCATTTTTTTATTCGAATAGTTTATCTAGATATATTTCAATTTAAATTTGATCTATAACTTTGTCATACTTTATTATTTAAAGGAAATTTTAGAAGATGCTACTTATGTGATGTTCATGTTGGCTAAGTTATAAGTAGTAACTATGTATAAATTAGTTGTTATATTTCGAATGTAAACTTACTTGTGTAGTATTTTTTTGTTAGTTATTAAACCAGACGCAGCCACGGTATTAGTCATTGTAAATTTAAATAACATGCTTGCTTTAGAAACTTGTATAACCTACTGTAACTTTATATGATTATTCATATTCAATATGAATTTTTTAGAACTAAATTTTAAACTAATTTTCTTCGTAGATTTTGTTTTTTTGTTATTTTACATATTTTTTATAGTAATTTTATATTTTATTTTTATTTATCTTGTTTTGTGCATGTTTGTTATATTTAAAACATATATATTTTTAATTAATCTCTTTGTTATTGATTTTCCAAATAGGTAGCATATATCAATTTAATCTCTTTAATATTTATTTTTTACATTAATTTTTATTTTAATTATAATGCTATTTTGACATGTTATAACTGGACATTCTAAATTTTGTGTGGACTTCTCTCAAAATCTTATACCATCATTTGTTTTTTTTAGTTAATTTGTTTATGATAATTTTTCAAAATATTAGTCCAAATATCAAGCTAGATTTTCTTTATACAACTTTTTCCTTTGCTAATTTACCTCTTTTGATATTTATTTATATTTTATTTTAATATGTAATTATTTTAAAAATATTGATATTTTTGAAGACATAAATTCATTTTTTGTTTTTTTTGTTAGTTAAATATTTTTATATTGATTTCATAAGTAGTTAGTTCGATATCAAGTCAATTTTTTTTATGTGATTTTTTTTAATTTAGCATTTTTTATAACTTAATTTTCATTTTATTTTTCTTTGTTAATTAATTTCTTAATATTAATTTCTTAAGTCATTAGCTTAAATATTTAACTTCTTTCTGTTAGTAAAGTTTTTTACTATTGCTTAAGTTTTTGCATTTCCTTACTTATTTTGTTTATATTGATTTTGTTTAATAAAAAATAGCATAGATATCAAGTTAATGTCCTTTTTTTGTTAATTTAACTTTTTGATATAAATTTTAATTTTAATTGTATTGACAGGTTGCGAAAAATAATTTGATATTTTCATATTTGATATTTTCTTAGAGATAGGTTATCAAAAACTTTAGAAAATAATTTTATTTAACAAAATAATTTTTTGCAAAAAATAATTTCATATTTGATATTTTCTAAGAGATAGGTTATCAAAAAAACTTTTGGTTATCAAAATTTTTTTAAACATGGCAATATAATATAGTTTACAATATAGTAAATCCAAGTTTATAATATTGATATTTTCTTTTCCATCAAATGAACCATTTTAAGTTTATTACTTACATTTGTATCAAATTTTTCTTTTTACTATATTTATGATGTTGATATATACTGTTTTCGATACTAACATATTGATAAATAGTTTTTCTTTTCCATTATTAAAAAAATATATTACTATTGATATTGTCCTTTATTAATATTATAACTAATTAATTTAATAGATATATAATTAATTATCAATGCTGATGTGTACCAATAGAATCAAAATTTTAAATCCTATGTGGACATTCTTAGATGCATTTAGCATCAATTTTTATTAGTAATAAAAAATAATTTCATATTTAATATTTTCTAAGAGATAGGTTATCAAAATGTTTTTGAACATGGCAATATAAGGGTCGTGCCTACCCTATGGCAAAAGAGGCCTTCGCCTGCAGCCCCATTTGGGAAAAAAACAATTAGTAGGCTTTAGTTATTTTTCATAAGTAATCCCAAATAAATATGGTAAAAAACTTAAATAAATATTACATTTATCTTTAAGCAAAAAAACAATTATAGTAAAATAATTAATATAAATAGAAACAAATTAAGAAAGAAAGCGAGTGATGATAGTTTGATGGCGTCTTGTACCAAACTTGAAAAATCTTTAAACGATAGAGAGCATTCAGACATTATCAATAATGAGATAAGCTTTACCCAAAAAAAGTAAAAAAGTCTATTGAAGTGTTAGATTTTTTGAAGAGCAGCAAGACTTTTTATTCTAACTCATGGATCGCTTATCAAGTATTGTTGACGATTCTAGTCTCTGTTGTATCTACTGAAAGAAGTTTTTTAAAGTTAAAATTGATAAAATCATATCTTCTCCCGAGTATATCACAAAAAAAAGATTGAGTGATTTGACGATTTTATCTATCGAAAGAGAGTTGGTTAGAGAAATTAATTTTGAAAGATTGGTTAATGATTTTGTGGGAAAATGGAATAAGAATTATGTTTTTAATTATTATCGTGCTTAGTTTTTTATTTATTATATAATAATATTATTATATTAGACATTTTTAATTAATTTTTATTATTATATATTTTTATTTTTTTATAAATTAATATTTTGTATATTAAAATTTTTTTTGTTATCGCCTACGACATCAAATTACCTTGGCATGGCTCTGAATATAGTAAATGCAAGTTTATAATATTGATATTTTCCTTTCCATTAAAAGAACCTTTTTAAGTTTATTACTTACATTTGTATCAAATTTTCCTTTTTAATATATTGATGATGTTGATATATACTATTTTCCATATTAACATATTGATAAATAGTTTTTCCTTTCCATTATTAAAAAATATATTACTATTGATATTTTCCTTTATTAATATTATAACTAATTAATTTTAGTATATAGATAATTAATTATCAATGTTGATGTGTATCAATAGAATTGAATCTTTAAATCCTATGTGAACACCCTTAAAGGCATTTAACATCAACTTTTATTAGTAATAGACTAGGTGATGACCCGCGCATACACGCAGATTTATATTTTATTATTTATTTTAGATTTATAATTAATATAATATTTTATTTTAAATATGTTGATAATATAATTTTGAACTTGTTAATTTATAGTATATTATTTCACTTATAAGATTAAATTTTATTTTTATTTTCTTATAACATATTAAAATTTTAATGAATTATATATTTTTCTTAAATTTACATTGCCTTTGATTTATATGTCTTTTTTAAAAAAATTCTCTTCTTTTTTCTTTTCAAATATAATAGTCTTTTCTCTTTCAATCATCCTTTTATTAAGTATATATATTTATTTATAAATAGCCGTGTATTTTGATTCATGTACTTTTTTGATATCTCAACATATTGAAATTTAAACTTTACTACTATTCAACTTGGTTATGAAATTAAAATTCATAATAAAAAAAAATAATCGATGTCCTTTTCAAGAAAAAATTATAATTTCGGTAATACACATTCACAACTATTGCTTTCATTAAAGTAAAACAAAATTGTAAACAAAATTTATTATATATTAAATGAGTATCTGCCACATAAAAATTTATATTATTAATAGATAATGGCAAATTCTTTAGGAACCTTTTCTAAACTTCACCACTGCTGTGTTTCTGATGCAAATGCATATCCTCGATGACTCCCTCGAAAACACCACAAAAACCTGGTGTGGCTGATTTAAGTTTATTGGCTACGTCCACCGATTTTGAGACCAAAAACGAACATAGCTCTTTGACATGGCGCGGCTGAACAGTATTCGACAAAGAAGACCTATAGAAGTAATAAATCCTTACGTTGGTGTCACGGTAGTTACAAATGGACATATCATACAAAAGGAAGGATTTGATATCGCCAACCTGTAAGTACATGTGGTAGATTCAGATACCGCTTTGTTGTTAGGGACTGAAAATAGAGAAGTGTCACCATTCCTTATAACGTGAAATTCGAATTGTTCAGTTTAACAAAGAGCTTTTGACAAATCTGTTAGAAATTTTGAGAATAATTAAACAATTGCAATTAAAAATGACATGTTGAATTGCAAGTGTAAATAAACTTGCGTATAATCAGTGAAGAAAAGCAAAAAATGAAGTGAGGTAAAACATTCAAGAAGTAGTTATTTATGAAATAAGTTGTGATTGAAAAGTAAAATGATTTTGTTAATAAATTATTATTGGACACAGAAAAACATATTTAATGAATGTTTGATGATTTTGAGAAGAGAATGAAGGAAATTATAGATATCAAATGTATCCAAAAATTAGTAATAGTTAAGATAAATAAATACAATAGACCATAATAAATATACTCTATTATTATAAGTAATACTTATTATTGTAAGTTGACTAAATTTAAGTAGGAAAAAATGGAAAGACATATTATATCTTCGGATGACTATAAATAGGAGGTGTGATTATCTTTTATTTACCAACCAAACAAATTTTACCATGTTACCATATGACATGCTTGTGATCATACTTATTAAAGTTGTTTCTTTTTTTTTTTCACGTAGACTTAGAGTCTTGTATGTCATCAACATGCAAAACATTGAGTGGAGTTTCAAAATATTCAGAAGTTTATAAGAAGTGTTCGTTTAGAAAATATTTTATAAGAGGATATCAAAGAAAACGAAGCCGTTGGAAGAGTGCAAAATATGGTAATATACATGGGATATTTTATGTGGTTTATTTAATTTCTTCTACTTTAAAAATGTGAAGGAAGGTTTGAAGCAATTAACAATGACAGCTTACCCAACTAAGGAAAAATCAAGGAATAGAAACAGTGGAGCAATATCAATTGAACACTCAACGGTTTATTTTAGAGATGAGTGCGAGGTTTTGGAAGACTGTGAGAATTGAAATCTGGATGAATGTTTCATCCGCAAAAAACTTTATGGATTACATGAACTGAAATATGTTTAAGTTGTATGTCGATTTAGAATTACACATTTATCTCTTTGAGGTTTTTTTATTTAAAGTTAAACACATTTTCTAATATATTTTTGTTTTTATTATTATTATTTGTAATGGTTGTTATAAATAGATATGATCAAAGAGAAACAAAATTTAAAAACAACTCAGCTATTAGTTAAATTAAGAAGGGTCATGGTAAAGTTGTTCGAAATCATCTACTGTAAGGAATAGTTAAATTAATGGTTTAACGGCATTGATTGATAGCAAGGGATCAATCTTCGGTGTCTCCATGTTGCTGTTGTTTATGCTCTTCTTGTGTTCCTTTGAGCCGCTTTCTTGCTTGATTTCTTTGGCTTTTGCACTTCCGTATACAAAACTACACGCCACAACCTACAAAACCCACGATGCAAGTTTCGATTTTTAAAATCAAGAATAGAGAAACCATTCAAAGAAGATCTCTACAACATAGAGCCAATGCTATCAAAAGCAACTCTACTGTGGTTTTAAGTTTCAATGATAAGTTACTATGTTTCTTTGAGGTTTAAGTTTCAGTGAGAGCAACTGCAACTCTAAATGTATCAATGGATTGGTTAATACTAAACATGAGAGAAATTTGAAACCTGGCTGCAATAAGCGTTCCAACACCGCCACAATTAAGACCGCCACTGGAGCTTTAGAGAGATACACTAATATCGCCTGTTCAGCTTTTAGGCCCACCTTCTTCATTCACCAGGTAAGATCTTCCTAAGCTTAGCATCTAAAAATGCCCCTACACAGCAACACAATAAGAATGACCAAGGACTTTGTTTAAGAGGAAACAAGAGAGGAAATAAGTGATACTCAAAAAAGATTGGACCTGAAAAGATAGATTAGGCACTGAGGATCTGGTTTGACGTAGCGTCACGGAAGAAACCGTTTCCTGACATTATACAAAGGGATCATGGCCTTTGCAGTGAAAACGACAGGATTTGATCAAATGAAAAGACTTTTTTTTAAAAAAAAAACACAATTTCATAGATAATAAACAATGTCCTTCTTCTCAGATCTTCTATTTCTCTTCGTGTAACACAGTTGATCATGGAACGCATCACGGAATCTAGACAGAAGGCGAGACGGATCATGTCACGGTCACTATGGTCTTGCATCAACGAGAGATAACCGATGATATTTGACGTGTTCTCTGGTTCATTGTTGGATCCTGTCGTGCACAACATTCATAGCTTCTGTAAAATTCATCTTTAAGAACCTTTATTTTGCTGTCTCAAAACCCCTCCCTACAGAGCAAAATCATTCAAGATTTTCATTATTTCCAAAACTCTTATACAAATGAATTAAAAAGTAACATATGACACGTTAAAACCAAGAAGAGTAGAAGAATGAAACTCACTCATAAAGGCACTACACAATGTTGATGGATAGATAGAAGACGAACAGTGAGATATCTAAGTTGATTGAATTCTCTTCTTGCAATCAGATTTTTGTTTGTGTTGAAGATTTCCCTTCTCTTCTTCTTCAACTTCCTCTGACTTTGTTATATGTGTGTCTGTTTAAACACAGTTTCTAGACAAGTAGAACAGAACACAACAAACATTCTTAAAAAAGACAAAACAGTGAGACAACAGTTTTTTCACTTCACTTTTGCCCTCTCTCTCTCGCATATATAGTACACACAGATCCGATACTTATACTTGTATATTCCAAAACTCGTATTTCAATATAATAAATTATTACCAAAACTATGATAGCATCACGCGGATCTGATATCTCTATCTCCGGCCATCGATTCTCACCGCTGCGCATAATCATCCGTCAGGGTAAAATCAGCCTCGTAGTTTGTTTCTCACCACCGGATTACGATTTCTCTGCCTCCGTCACCGAAATCTCAGGCGATCGATTCTCACCGCTGCGCATAATCATCCGCCAGGGTAAACTCCTCTTCCCTTTATTGTCCTGATATTTAGACAAAGGGGTTGAATGGTATTGGTAACACTTGTTGAATGCTGTAATGGTGGAAAACATAAAAACTCAAAAATTTTACTAATAAAAAAAATATGCGGAAAAATTGCAAAAACGCAAGATCTCCAGATTTACGTTTTTGCTTATATAAAATACAAAGAAATTATTAGCAGAAAAGCATGTTTGGAATAGATTATTTACGAAATCAATATTTATACTATTCAATTATATAACTAATTATATTTTATTATTTAAATAAATAATTTAATATTACAAAAAATGATAAAGTTATATCTATTATTTAAGGTTTGCAATATTTTAAATTTTTTTATTTTGAAAAATAAATTATTAAAAAGTTACAATTAGACTTATATCATTTTATAATAATTAATTGAATTATTAATATTTTATTTTTTTATAATATATAGTAAAAAACAGAATATTTTTAAATAAGCATATTCTACAATTCCGACTGTTAGAGATGAGATCCGTACCGTCTCTAACAAGCCCGATATGAATTATGGTCGGCCCGTCTAACAAGTTTCAGGTCGGCGACATAAAAGAAAATCTTCCATTTATCGAGCGACTCAGGAAAAAAAGGAAATTCCTTCTTGCCGACAAGAGTTTCCTATTCCAAACAGGTCGAAGACCGACCTGATCGGCTATAAATGCAGGAAGTCCTTCGACTCCTCAATCCATCCGAAAATCACTCCTCGAGACCTAAGACAGATTAAGCAATCTAATTGTTCTTAGCTTTTGATTTACTTTCCTTAAAAGTCTAGGTCGGTGTTCTTATTCCGACGACCTAAAACTATCTTGTATCTCTCAAGCTCCGACTCAATTCTAATAAAGATCTCTCTTTAAACCCACAAACTCTTGTTCAGTCTTCAGATCGAATTTGAGATTTTACAGTTGGCGTCGTCTGTGGGGAATAAAAGAGTAATCTTTGACTTAGAACGGAGTTTGAAGATGGTTCAAACACCAATCAACACTACCGACCTCACAGGAGCCCCCGATCCGACAAGAAACATTCAGGATCCGACCATCGACCTAGCCACAGGGCTTCCGGTGGCCCACCAGACCGATCAGGAAGACAATACAACTACCGCACAAAACACTGGGGAACAGACCAGGTCGGTCAGTCGGGTGGCACAAACACGACCAGCCTGCCACAGCCACCTCCCATCGACATGACCACGATCATCAGGTCGGTTGCAGCACAGTTGCAACAGGGGATGGATGTTCGTTTCGAGTCCCTCCGTGCCGAGCAGATAGCTTACAGAGAAGACTTGGATCGGCTTATAAACTCTAGGGTTCATACCCAAGAGCAGGCCAATCTTATCACTCCTCCTCGCCCTTCGATCCGTAACACAGATACGACCAGGCTGGTCAACAACTTGTTTGGCACGATACCGACGGACGACTTACGGAGAGCACAGGCAGACGGCTCGCATGCCCGCTCATCTCGCAATATCGCAGGAACCGACCCGACGACAACCTCGGAACTCGATCTGCTCCACCAACGCCTTGACGATATCCACAGCAAGATCCACAAGGCGACGACTTCAGCGCCCGAGTTGGATAAGATCCTTCAGGAGACACAGCAAACCCCGTTCACGTCGGCTATCACCAATGCTCCTCTTAAGGACATAGGTCGGATGAAGCTACCTCCGAGTTACTCCGGTACGACAGACCTGAAGCGACACCTGACCGCGTTCAACGCAGTCATGGGACATGCTCGCTTCACCGATGAGGAACGGGAAGCATGCCTCTGTCAATACTTTGTGGAGACGCTCTTCGGGAGCGCCCTCACTTGGTTCTCACAGCTTCCCAAGAACTCCATCGACAGCTTCAAGGAGCTCACAACTCGGTTCCTGAAGCATTATTCGATTTACATCGACACGGAGTCCACAGCGCTCGATCTATGGGCATGCGTCCAGGGCGACACGGAACCGCTACACGATTTTATCGATCGATTCCGATCAATCGTCTCCCAGTGCAGTCTGTCGGATGAACTGTGTTTCAATATTCTTATCAAGAATTTGAAGGATGATTCATCGTTTTGTGAACGATTGAAGACAGGAAAAACCAAAACCCTCGAAGATGCTTTGCACAAGGCATCCGGGTACATCAGAGTCGAGGAGGACCGGGCAGCCAAGGCCAAGGCCAAGTTGGCCAATGAGAAATCTTCGTACGATAAAAAAAGCAGATCGGAGAGTCAGGAAGATTACAAAGAGCTCCGTCAGCACTATGACAAGGATGACAAGAATCGCAAGAGCATCAACGCAGTTGGACGACCAAAAAAGCCATGGAACGTGTGGGACCGCTCGAGCGACAGAGACTCTCCGACAGTAAGAAGCCATGGTGCAAATACCATAGGGCGCACGGTCATCATACCGATGATTGCCGCACCCTCCCAGCCCTCTTGAGGAAGAGGTGGGACGATGGCGAGATCACCCTTCCAGAACCCCAGAGTTCACGATGATCCGACGATGAGGACAGGCGACCCGATGACGATCACGATAGAAGAGATAACACAGATCGCTCTTCTAAACGCGAGGGCAAGGAAGCAAAGCGTGACCGTGAAGACGATCACACACCTCCAAGCTCACCACGTCGGCGGATCAACATGATCATGGGAGGGCTCCTCTCGTGCATCGACTCGATAAATTCAATTAAACGGCACGAACGGAAGGCAGCCAATCTCCCGAAGGACGCACCACTACTGTTCAAGGACGACCTCCCGATCACATTCACAGAGCAGGACGCGCATGACATCGACCGACCTCATAACGATCCACTCGTCATCTCACTATGACTCGGAGAGGACGACGTCTCCAAAGTGTTGATCGACACTGGAAGTTCGGTCGACCTCATCTTCATGGATACTCTACGCAAGATGAGTATCCCCGAGCGGGACATCAAAGTCGCACCATCACCACTCATAGGATTCGCTGGAGACTCGATTTCGATAATAGGAACTATAACGATGCCTGTCACCATACGCGGGAAATCAATTACGGTCAAATTCGAGGTAATGAAGGGCATTAACCCCCGAATAACGAGTCACGAATTGAACATCGACCCAACCTTCAAGCCGATCAAGCAGAAGCAAAGAAAGTTAGGACCTGAGCGAGCGCAAGCCGTCCACGATGAAGTAGATAAACTCCTGAAGGCCGGATCAATCGCCGAAGTAAAGTATCCAGATTGGCTCGCCAACCCGGTGGTCGTCAAAAAGAAAAATGGCAAGTGGCGGGTCTGCGTGGATTTCACCGACCTTAACAAAGCTTGCCCGAAGGACAGTTTTCCTCTTCCTCGTATCAATCAGCTCGTCGAGGCTACAGCAGGCAACGAGCTACTCTCCTTTATGGATGCATTCTCAGGATATAATCAGATTCTCATGAATCCGGACAACAGCGAGAAGACCGCATTCATCACAGATCGGGGCACCTACTGTTACAAAGTCATGCCGTTTGGTTTGAAAAACGCTGGAGCCACTTACCAGCGCCTGGTCAACCAAATGTTCGCCGACCAGCTTGGGAAAACGATGGAAGTATATATAGACGATATGCTAGTCAAATCAGCTAAAGCAGCCGACCACATCATCCATCTGCGAGAATGCTTTCTCATACTGAACCAGTATGGCATGAAACTCAACCCCGCAAAATGCACCTTCGCAGTCACATCCGGCGAATTTCTAGGATACTTGGTCACTCAGCGTGGCATCGAAGCCAATCCTAAGCAGATCTCCGCGATCTTGGAGCTACCCTCGCCAACTAACACTCGCGAAGTTCAGCGCCTAACAGGAAGAATTGCCGCGCTAAACAGATTCATATCCCGATCTACAGACAAGTGTCTTCCTTTCTATCAACTCCTACGAGACAACAAGCGATTCGAATGGGACGAAAAGTGTGAAGACGCATTCGTACAGCTCAAAACCTACCTTTCGACACCACCGATCCTGGCCAAACCTGAGTACGGCGACACTCTGCTACTCTACGTTGCGGTCTCCAGCGCGGCAATCAGCAGAGTCCTGGTTCGAGAGGACCGTGGAGAGCAGAAGTCGATCTTCTACTTCAGCAAAACCTTGGATGGTGCTGAAGCTCGCTACCCGACCTTAGAAAAACTCGCTCTTTCTGTGGTCGTCGCTTCAAGAAAACTACGACCTTATTTTCAATCTCATTCCATTGCCGTCATGACCAGCCAACCTCTTCGTTCGATCCTGCACAGCCCGACGCAGTCCGGCCGCATGGCGAAGTGGGCAGTCGAGCTTTCCGAGTTCGATATCGAGTATCGAATGCGGACTTCCGCGAAATCACAAGTTTTGGCGGATTTTTTGATCGAGCTATCACCGGAGCTCTTAAGCGTCGACCCGAAAAATTTAGAAATATGGATGCTACACGTCGACGGAGCATCGTCACGCTTCGGAGCTGGTATCGGCATTCTGTTGGAATCCCCCACCGGAGAGCTTCTCAAGCAGTGCTTCTGTCTGAAGTTTAATACATTTAACAATGAAGCCGAATACGAAGCGCTGATCGGCGGTCTACGACTAGCCCGAGGGATGAACATCCAACACATCTGGGTATTTAACGATTCGCAACTCGTCGCTAAGCAGTTCAGCGAAGAGTATGACGCGAAGGACGATCGAATGGATGCCTACCTGAAGCTGGTAAAGCAGTTACCAGCAGAGTTCACAACCTGTGAACTACATCAGATTGACCGATCTGCCAACACCAGTGCGGATGCTCTAGCTGCTATTGCATCAAACAGAGATTCAACCCTTCAGAGAACAATTCCCGTTCAAGGAATATCCCAGCCCAGCATAGTGCCACCCCAGGAAGTTTTTCAAATCACAGCCGACGAAGACGAAACCATTCCTATAGCAACCACTGACGACCAGCCAGCAGCAGATTGACGAGTCGAGATACGACGCTTCCTGGAAACTGGCGAGCTACCACCAGAGAAATGGGCAGCTCAGCGAATTCATGCTCGAAGCGCCAAATACGCAATCATCGAGGGTGTCTTATGCCGATGGACTGAATCAGGCATCCTTCTTACTTGCCTCCATGGCGACGAAGTTCAACGATGCATCAAGGACGTTCATGATGGTGCAGGTGGAAATCATTCTAGCGGGCGAGCTCTGGCCTTGAAGATTAAGCGACAAGGCTTTTTCTGGCCAACCATGCAGGAGGACTGCATTCAATATGCTCGGAAATGCGAGTACTGTCAGCGACACGCCCCGATGATTCATCAACCTACGGAGTTTCTGACGTCGGCAGTCCCTCCTTACCCATTCATGCAATGGGCAATAGACATAGTCGGACCGATGATCTCCTCTCGTCAACGCAAGTACGTGCTCATCATGACCGACTACTTCACCAAATGGGTCGAAGCCAAGGCGTTCGCCGATATTACAGCCACCAAAGTACAAAGCTTCATCTGGAGATACATCATATGCCGACATGGCCTTCCTTACGAGATCGTTACTGATAACGGCCCCCAGTTCAGGTCGAAGAAAATTCAAGCTTTCTGCGACAAGTGGAAGATTCGCCTCAACAAGTCGACACCACGTCATCCGCAAGGCAACGGACAAGCCGAAGCAACCAACAAGACAATCTTGGACGGCATTAAGAAGCGTCTCAATGCCAAAAAAGGTTTTTGGGCGGATGAACTGGACGGCGTGCTTTGGTCTCATCGCACAACTCCGAGAACTGCAACCGGGAAAACTCCTTTTTCACTCGCGTACGGATGCGAAGCTATGGTTCCTGCGGAGATCAACGTCAGAAGCTTACGAAGAAGATTACTTCCGAGTATTCCCGAAGTAAATGCAACAATGTTGGTCGATAATATCGACACATTCGAAGAAACATGCAATCAAGCGTTGCTCCGAATGCAGAACTCCCAGAATCAGGCAGCTCGTTACTACAACAAAAAAATACATAATCGACATTTCAACAAAGGCGACCTGGTCCTTCGAAAAGTCTACGAGAACACCAAAGAAGAGAATGCCGGGAAACTCAGTGCATACTGGGAAGGTCCATACATCATCACTAACGTAGTGAAACCAGGAGTTTACCGGCTCGAAGCCTTGGACGGCGAATTGATTCCACGAGCCTGGAACTCACTCAACCTCAAAAGATACTACAGTTAGATCGGCACCTCCTCGAGGTCAGCATCGTAAAAAAAAAAAAAGGGGAAGAGTCCCTATGAACTACGAAGCGGTTTGATCCCGAAAGGGGTACGTAGGCAACCTATCTTCGGATGGTGCAACTGCTCCCCCTTCCAAAACAGGGGGGGACAATATTTCTTTTAATCATCATCAATTCGTTTTCGGTTCAATAAAATCTCATTTTCTAAAAATATTGTGTTCACTATCATATCGGCATCCTGGCCAGATGCTCGATCCGCCTAAAGCTAGAGTTTGATCCACTTTAGCTCGGCAACTTAAAGCCAAGTCCGCCTTGCATTCTACAGTTTTACCTGTTTTGCTATGTCCGAGCCATGCGTTGTTATCAGCCAAGTCAGTCTTGCATCCGCATTCGACTCGGATATTTCTAAGTGATATCGATGCATCAACGCCGACCTGAATCGCACATCGAGTATTCACACTTAGAAAAAAAGTGGTACAAACAATAGTAAGCCGGGCCTCCCGCACGTTCGTATTCACACTTCAATATGAAAGCCAGTATCCGCACTGTAACTCTTAAGTCATATGAAATTAGTAAGCCGACCTTGTCGCGGTTCGTATCCGACTTAAGAAATTTCTAAATGCGGAATATATGCCGATCTCATTTGCTTATTTGTTTTATACTTTAAATCGCATAAATATAAGCTGATATCTCATCGCGATTTATGTTCTGATTCTTGGAAACTCATAAAGCCAGAACGGCACATGATTACATAGTACAAAAACAACAAGAATATTGAAAAAGCTAGTCTTCGGCTTCCTCCTGGATTTTTTCCTCTTCTTTTTCGGCCTCTTGACTGCTAACATGGTCGGTATCATTAACGCCGTCTTGATCGACTTCTAGCTCTTTTCCCTGGTCGGCCCCTTCCGTAGCCTTAGCCGCATCGAACTGAGTGTCACTGGAAACTTCAAGGAAGACTTCCGCCTCTTGAACTTGGAGTTCGTCCAGCGTGAAGCTGACTTCTTCGAAGGCCTCCAGTTGTGCCTTACTCTCGCCAATCAGATTTTCGATATTCTCCTCCACCAGGGCCGGAAAGCTGTAACCTTGCTTACGAACGATCTCAAGCGCTTTTTTAGCCCCGACCCACTGGGCCGCCGTCGAAATCAACTCGTGGGCTCTCTCCTTACGCGTGAGTGACTCCTTCACCTTTGCGACTAAACTCGCATAATGGTTGTTCACTGCAATCGTCGCGCGCTTTGCTACTTCTTGCCCGAAGGCAAGTTTCTCTTCAGCCGCAGCTTTCAGTTTGGCCTCCAGCTTTTTCTGAGAATCGGCCCTCTCTTTCTAAATCTTTTTTGCCATTCGATTGAGCAGTTTGCTCTTCTCCGCATCACCGGCTCGAAGTTTTTCCAGTTCTTCAGCAGAGCCGCGGAGCGCGGCCTCCAATTCTACAGTTTTCTTCTGCTCGGCTTCGAGATTTTCCTGGAGTCTCACCCTTTCAGCCTCTTGAGCAAGGCACTTCTTCGCATCCCGATCATATTCGCCTATCACGGTTAATGTTGTGCTCAGTGCCTGCACGATATAGAATGTTAATATTCGAAATCACTAGGAAATTACAAACAAGCACGTATTGTTTATTTACCTTGGCTTGGTCGTGCGCGAAGCGTGCTATTTCTTCACTGCGGATATAGCCACGCGGATCTGTTGGCGTGCCCGATGGATGGTCCCTTAACTTGAGAAAGTAATCGAGGCACGATACAGAGTCGTGCACTATCAGACCTTCACCACAATACTCATAAGAGAACCCAAACGGGCGTAGTTTTCTCTCAGCCCGGGACCTCTTCGACGTCCGCGGCTCTTCAGGAGATCCTTCTGAATTTTGCTTCTTCGATAGCAACGGACTGCCGTCTCTACCTTCGAACTCACAAAATTGAGCATCGTCGGCTCCTTCCACCTCTTCGGCTCTCTTCTTAGCCTTCTCATCTTTTCTGGCTGCCCTCTTATCGGCCATTTTCTTGGCCTTTGCTGCATCCTGCTCAGTTTTCTGGTCGGTCGTTATCCTTGCTTGGGCCATATCGCCCTCGAGAGAAGGTACAGCCGGGAAGGCATTATCGGCTTCTTTGGCAATTGGAGACCCGACGAAAGACTCCAGATCGGCCGACAAATCCTTGAAAGCGACTGACTTCATTTTTCCTTGACGGCGGGAGTATCGTTCAAGCGCAGCTAATGAATAGTCAAAGTTATATCAAATGGGGAATCGTCAAATACTGAACAGGCTCCTGGCGAATTAAACTAACCTCTGGTCTTGATAATCCTTTCTTCCGTGATCTCAGGCCACGTTATCGCAGCAATCCTCGAGAATCGTTCGGCAATGTTGTAAATATCCACTGGATCGTCGATGATAGGGAGATGTCTATTTCCTGTAAAAAAAAAAGAGAGTCAGTCGACGATGAGGAGTAATTCGCGGCTCTTATATATCAGGTCGGGTAGATTTTCTACCCATGACCTCCGCCCATTTCGTCCGTATCGGCACATCCCTATCAGCGATGGAAGACTCGTTGATCAAAACAAAGAAGTATCTGTCTCTCCAGTCATTGATCTTCATCTTATGGCCACCAGTGACTATATTAAATTTGCTCTTCATACTGGTGTAGTACGAACCCCTATTCTGCAACTTCTCTTTTGTCCTTCTGGTGTTAGTCATCGCGTCAAACGCAGCACGGCTCAACGGAATTCTATGCTTAATCGACATCACCAGCATACTCACTATCAGGCGGATGGTAGAATGGGAGAACTGAGAGATCAGCATCTCTTTGTGATCGGCAAATTCGAGCAGGAGTCTCGGGAGTGGAAACCACAGATGGAACTCTCTGAAGAAACACTCTTAGACGCAGAACCACCCTGGTGGCGCATCCCATGGTCGCTCAGATGGGCTCGGCACCATAAACACTACTTCAGGACCGATGTCGCACTCCTCTTTCAAAGAAACCAACGATTCCATCGTCGATTTGGTAGGCATTATCCCCAGGGGATTGTCGCAGATCGGTCTCATAACTGGCTCCCCTCTCTTCCGTTTAACTTTCTTGACTGGAGGATTCAGATTGATTATGCCGAACTGATTCACCTCATCTTCAACGATAAGAGTGTTCAGCTCGTCCGAGATATCCATTTCATTCGATCCACCTCGTACGTCTTCCACATCTCTTAGCTGCGGAATCAAGAACGGTTCCCTGGTCGACGCCTCTCCGCTCCCTAAAATAGCCCCAACCTGATCGGCGTGAAAGCCCTCGGCTGCTGCTCTTTGGTTTTCCTCCCTGACTCGCTCCTGAAAAGCCCGATCCAACGCGGACAACTCACTGGCATCAGAAGACCGATCTGAATCTGATTCTTCAACGGCGATCCGCTTTCCTTTCGATCTGTCTCTTACGGCCTGGTCATCTTTCTCCATCTGAAGAAACTCTTCTAGAGAAATATCGATCTCGTCGGCTTTCTCCTTAGCCGATACGATCACTCTCGACTCTGGTCGGCTCTCGCAGATCTTCACGCACTTGCTCATATCTGGATATGCGACGGTTTTTCACTTAATCGGAGAAATCAAAGGCGGCACTCGGAACAAAACGCGGCGGAGGTCTGATCGGAAAGATTTCTAACTAAAATAAATGAAGAACAAAGAAGAGAGAGAAGAGCAAATCTGATTTTGACAGAGTTTCGCTAAAGATGCAGAAGTGAAGAAACGGAAGCCGAGTCCTTCTTATTTATAGGAAGGTCTGGACGGTTATCGAGAGTCATCATGAGCTCGGCGACTTTTCACATTTCTTATGTTTTTTTTTTTAATCGGCCTCTTCACCTTCACCTGCTAGGGTTTGACACGTGTCAACCCTAGTCCTGCATGTGCACGCCTAGGCCTAGCCTACATCATCTTTTAGGCGGGAATTTTTCGCGCCTAGAATCACAATCTGGCTCTCATCACCGCGCCGATCAGAAGTCCAGGTAATAATTTCAATTTTATTCTAACTCTTTTTACAGCCGACCAGAATGCATACCAAGCAATACATCATGAAGTTCACCAAGTAACGTACCCTCACTTGCCAAAATTGGTGGGGACTTACTGTTAGAGATGAGATCCGTACTGTCTCTAACAAGCCCGATATGAATTCTGGTCAGCCCGTCTAACAAGTTTCAGGTCGGCGACATAAAATGAAATCTTCCATTTATCGAGCGACTCAGGAAAAAAAGGAAACTCCTTCTTGCCGACAAGAGTTTCCTATTCCAAACAGGTCGAAGACCGACCTGATCGGCTATAAATGCAGGAAGTCCTTCGACTCCTCAATCCATCCGAAAATCACTCCTCGAGACCTAAGACAGATTAAGCAATCTAATTGTTCTTAGCTCTTGATTTATTTTCCTTAAAAGTCTAGGTCGGTGTTCTTATTCTGACGATCTAAAACTATCTTGTATCTCTCAAGCTCCGGCTCAATTCTAATAAAGATCTCTCTTTAAACCCACAAACTCTTGTTCAGTCTTCAGATCGAATTTGAGTTTTTACACCAATATTCCGTCATTCCGCCATTCTTCATAATTTATCCAATCGTGTAAAAAAAAAAAGTTCCGTAATTCCGCAATAAATTATTCCGCAATTCCAAGACATAAAAAATGTGTTACCAATGTGTTAACTAAATGCATATCATTCACAATATTAAGCACTGAATGATAAAAAGTAAAAATTAACATACTATTTTTTAATTCATCCCGTATGTTTTAAATTTATAACTAGTTTTGAGAAAAATATATTCATCTAATAGATAACTATTTAACGTTTTGAGTTTATTCAGTTTTCAATTTACCCATCCTATTGATTCTGCTAGTTTATTATTCTGTTATTTTGCTATTCAGCTATTAAATTGACATACCAGTCAAACCCTTAATTTTATTCATTCACAAGCATATGTGACTCCAGTGGTTTGTTTTATTTCAATCAAACGAATTTATCATTGGAAAGATAAGGAGTGATGAATGGTGGAAGAAAACGCTTAGGAAAAAGAAAAGAATTGTTTGACTGAAGTGAATCGTCATTTTGCAAAAGATTTTTTGTTTTCTCCTTTTTCAATTTTTTTACTGATGTGACAGAACATAAACTAAAAACAGAAAGAAAAAAAAAAAAAAACTGAGGTGTGGATGCTGACGTGTCACTTCCTTGTAAGACACCAGTCAGTTTTTATATTATATAATAGATAGATAGATAAATATGATTTTGTATCAGTCGTTTGCCATTTAGTGATAATACTTATATATTAATTAAACAGATCTAATTGATACATACATACATGTGCGACTTTTTCATTCTTTTATTAATGTGGGCACGGCCCTATCTCGAACTCTGTCCACCTAGAGTTACATTACTCTTCATTGATCCCTTTTTATAACCTAGAACCTCAAATGACATACTCAGAAAAACAATCAATAAAATCAAAGATCTTATTCTCAAAATAATCTAATGATAGATATCGAAGCAGTGGTTGAAGGACAGAAAGTCTTTATGAGTTTTGTTTATTGAGATCCTGTGATTGAGTACCGTGAACTAGTTTAGGGAAGGATTACACGGATTAGTATAACTTCAAAAATTAGATAATGGGAATTAATAAGATTCAAAGCGATTTTACACGGAATAACCAATGATAATTACTTATCTAAAATCAAAACCCTAAAATTCGACAAATATTTAGGTATTTTCAGCCTTGTAGAATGCGCTAACTCCTTTTTACAAGACAGATGATTTGTGCAACTGAATAATCAAGAACTTACAAAAGAAACAATCAAGCGAAGGTGTAAGAAACAATTGGAACAAAAGAGAAAATTGAAACGAATCGACAAGGATCTCATGGTGAGCTTAACAGAGAAATCCCGAGAGATCTCCGTTACAGAAGCCAAAAGCCAGAGAAGGAAGAAGATTGTTGGAATATTATTTATGTGTATGAGTCAAACGTATTCGTCGTGCGACTAATCGTAGTTTCAAGATTCTTTATCAGTTTGATTCCGTTATTTTTGCTTATTTTACTTTGAGTGAAATTGGTCTCAATTTCAGTTTGAGTTGCATCATTGACACTGAAATGAGACCGAAACATGAATTCAGTTTGGTTTGCCGTAACTTCTGTTTAGAAAATTTCTGGTTTTTTCTTTTAATGTGTGATTTTGGTTTTGTTCGGTTTATTTTGACGGACCGGAGCCATTATTATGAATTTATGATTTAACTCAAACTCAAACACAAACTTAACTTGGTTATGTTAAGTTGAAGAAATTCAAATGATACCATTCATTTGAAAAGAAAAGAGCAAATTATATGTTATTTTCTTTATAAAAAACAAAATTTGTTTATTTGATTTCAACTATCAAAATAATCACCATGATAGGGCGTATACATAGAGTTTATCAAAATCAAAACAAAAACAAAAGACATTTGTAAATCAAGACAATTAAGGACATTTTGGTCCACCTTCTTGGGTTTTCCAGTTGTTGTAATAAGGACATTCTTCTTTGTGACCATATGTTCCCGATGGTACACACAAACATTTATTGCAACATTGGTTGCAGTACATCAAACATGCACTCTTGTGAGATGTTGCTGAACATCGAACATTACATGCTGCTGGACACTCTTCACTCTCACAAATAGTTGAATGAATAATCTAAAAAGTTAATAGTTTGTTTCATATATATCCATTTAAGGAATAAGACATTTAAAAAACAAAAAAATATTACCTCCAGCTTTAAGTGAACCCTCTCTTCCTTGCTGCAAAATAAATTTATAATAATAAAATGATAAATACATTCCTCTTATTTTTACTATATTTATTTTTCAACTAATTTTCAAGGTTTTATGAATACCGTGTGGATTGGCTCCGAAGGATTTTGTAATTCCTTTGCCTGAGAAAAAGGTAAAACAAAAAAACAAACTACATGAATTAATCTGATCGATTCACAAATTAGTAGAATGGAATAAAGTTATTAGCAATTTTACATTAGAAAACTGAGTAGCAAACAAAAAGGCGACTACAATGAAGACAGCAATGAACTTAGCCATTTTATTTTTGTTGTTTCCTCTTTGTTTATTTTTTTGTTGATGTATTTGCATATCAATGTTAAGCTTGAATCTATTTATAGCTTTAATCATATCTTCTAATTGAATGTTTTCAGTCAAAATATCTGCTAAGTCAATAAAAAAAAAATTATTATGATGTTTGCTCACAACATTGTCAATACACATCTAGTTTGCATATTATAGAAGGTAATTAATGGCTAACAATTTTCAAGATGTATGGTCGATCACTTTCCCAAAATATACTCAGTCAAAAGTTAATAATCATTTGACCTAAACCTGAAATTTTGCAGAACAAATAATGATTGTTTAAGAGTTTAAAATTAGTTTCAAAAACATTTATACAGTAAAATCTTTATAAATTAATAATGTTAGGACTTCAAAAATTTATTAATTTGTAGAGTTATTAATTAAAATAATAATTATTAATTTATCCATAAATAAATATTTTATTAATTTATAGAGAGATATTTCAGTTTAAATTCAAAATATTTTTCAAAAAACAAAAAATAATGTTTTCAACAATGTAAAATTTATTCAGAAAATATCATATCAGTGAATTTAAAAAATATGTCAAACAATTTTTATAAACTTGAAACAATAATATAATTATATTTTACTATATTCTATTATTTATATATGCTTAAATGTATAATTATTAATTTATCTAATTATTGGAAATATACTTTTACATAGGATTTTCAAAAAAAATTATTATCTTTATCTTATCAAATTTTTCTAATTTTTACACTAGTCCAACTTGTGACTGGCAAAAATTATTAATTTATAGTGATTATTAACTTTTCGAGTATTAATTTATAGAGGTTCTACTGTATATCTTTTGTTTTCACTCTGAAGGAAGATGGGGACTATCATTTTCACCACTTGGATTTGATCATGTAGCTAGAGGCATGTCTGAGTGTTAATCATGGATGCAATATTTAGTTTCTATTCGTTGGTTTTAAATTCATACTACGTGTTTTCCCGCACCTTGTGCGGTGTTCAGTTAAAAAGTTTTAAAAGTATAACATTAGTTTATTTATAGATAAAAAAATTAGATCTTATCATGATTCGAAACGAAACTTAATATATTTGAAAAAGAACAATTTTCATGAGTATATTGTTTTTTTATGACAAAGCAAAATATATTATTTATATCTTATTTTTTAATATCTTATATATAATCCAATAAAAACTTATTTGTATGCTTTATTGTTTTGTTGCATTTATCGAACATGATAAATAATTTCTTCTTTTGATGTAAATTGGTAGATTAAGAATAATGAAATTCAAGGTTTGCATTAAAAAAAATAGCAATCCAAAATAGAGTATTAAAATGGTTTAAATGATTTAAGGTTTTACTTGGGGTCGCATAAATCAGTTAGGTTAGTCAAAATATTAGTAGATTAAACAATCAAATTAAAATTAGTTCAATGAAATAATTAGAATTTTTTATTTTATTTATGTTAGTTACTTTTTTTTAGTAAACTGAATATTTTTATTGTATAAACTCGAATTTGGAAATCTAGAATTAAAAAAAACAAAAATCAGTTAAAAATTAGATTATATTAATTTGTTAATTTCATTAAGGGTAATTAAAGTATGTGATCTTGACTGTTGCAACTAAATTATTAATTTATAGTGATTATTAATTTATCGAGTATTAATTTATTGAAGTTCTACTGTATATCTTTTGTTTTCACTCTGAAGGAAGATGGGGACTATCATTTTCACCACTTGGATTTGATCATGTAGCTAAAGGCACGTCTAAGTGTAATCATGGATACAATATTTAGTTTATTCGTCGGTTTTAAATTCATACTAGGTGTTTTTCCGCACCTTGTGCGGGGTTCAATTAAAAAATTTTAAAAGTATAACATTAGTTTATTTATAGATAAAAATATCAGATTTTATAATGATTCGAAACGAAACTTAATATATTTGAAAACATATAATTTTCATGTGTATATTGTTTTTTTGTCAAAGCAAAATATATTATTAATATCTTATTTTTTAATATCTTATATATTATCCGATAAAAACTTTTGTATGCTTTATTGTTTTGTTGCATTTATCAAAAATGATAAATAATTTCTTCTTTTGATGTAAACTGGTAGATTAAGAATAATGAAACTGGTAGGTTTTACTTGTGGTCGCATAAATCAATTAGGTTAGTCAAATATTAGTAGATTAAATAATTAAATTAAAATTAGTTCATTGAAATAATTAGGATTTTTTATTTTATTTATGTTAGTTACTTTTTTTAGTAAACTGATTATTTTTATGGTATAAACTCGAATTTGGAAATTTAGATTAAAAAAAAACAAAAATCAGTTAAATATTAGATTATATTAATTTGTTAATTTCATTAAGAGTAATTAAAGTATGTGATCTTGACTGTTGGTGGTTCACTCTCAACTCCTGCAGCTTCCATCAGTTGTGTAATAAGTCCAACACAATACAGCTTTGGCGCCTTGTCATCATTGGTTGTTAACCAATGTTTGATGACCAAAAGCTGCTGCATAAAAATGGTGACCATTCCAGTTGTACCATCAGCTCCCATTCTCCTCCTTCAACAACTCCACTTTCCTTCTTAGCAAAGAGTATATGCGCCATCGCCTTGTGCACATATCTGATTGTTCGATTTCTGATCAGAGAAGCCTTGCTTCTTTTTGGCTTGAAAGCGCCCTTGGCTACATTCTCCTAAAGGCTGCTCATCTCTTCTTTGCTAACCCCCAGATTCTTTCCTCTAGCGCTTCCACAAGAGAATCCAAAGGCATCTTCTATAGCTGAGAAAGACATCCTATAGTTCTTCTTGGAAACTCTGAAAGTGATGAAGTCATCACCATCTTCTTCAGGACTCTCCTCTCTCCTGGCTCATAGAATGCCACTTCAAAGCTTGCAAAGAATTGAAAGACTTGGTCTTTGTTGGCTGAATATGGAATTCTCACCAGCTTTGTGAGCTCCATTGTCTCAAGCATAGAAGAGCAGTCTTCATAGAGTCTCAAGGCCTTTAAAGATGGCACATGGGGGTATCTAGTTGGCCTCACATCCACCTTTTACAGCTTGTCATACAGCTGCCTTTGAGCTGGTATGATGCCTTTCTTCTTTTGAGGGACTTGCTCACTAGCGCCAACATCAACACTCTTCTTGCCTTGGGATTTGGCGCTTGGACTCCCAACTTCGTTGGCTTTTCCCTTGCCTTTCTTTTGCTTCTCAGCATCTTTGTTAGCTCCACTTCTTGTTGTTCTTCCCATGGTGCCTAAAACACATTCTCAAAAGAAAAATTAGAACCATGGAAGCAACAAAACACAATGCCTAATGTTGCTAAAAATCACAAGAGGAGGAGTTTATTTACTACAAATTTACTAAAATGCTAATGCAAAAATAAATAGGTGAATTTGACAAGCAAGTATTCATTAATTTAAATGCTTCAAAATTCAAAAACACTCTATTCACCATGAAAAAGAAATAAAATAAATAAAAAGCAATGAATCATTGAACTAGAAAATAATCACCAAACAAGAACAAGTTCTTAAGTGCGTAAAACAAAATTTGAAACATTTAAAAGCTAGGAGACAATACCTGAAGTGGTATGACTCTCTCAAGCAATTAGGAAACTAAAGTATTCGAATTTTAGTGGTTGAAAATTAGAAAAATGAAAGTGAGAAAGAGAGAAGGGTGGGTTAGTTTATATAGAGGGTTGGGAATCTTTTTGTGGGGAGCAAGGGGACAAAGAGTGCTTAAGAAAGGTCCCACTTGTGCTTGGGAAGGAGAAGGATTCAAATTTGAACTCCTTGATCTAGTTTGACCAAGGAGGGAAAATTTTGAATTGAAGAAAGCTTACCTCGTGCGCAATATCGACCACCCAAGTCGATATTGTGATCGATATTGATCATATCGACTTGGTCCGGTTGATATGCGGGCCGATATCTGTTGTCCGGGTCGTGATATCGACCTGTATGTATGTCGATACTGCTTGACATCTTTTGTATTGATGTCCCTTATGTCGATATGTAGTCTGATCATCATTCTTTGCTGTCCAACATCGAGCTAGTAGCTCGATATGTAGCTCGGTATGACTTGGAAAAAAATTCCATATCGGACTAACATGTCGATATGCACACCGATACACCTTGACATATTTTTAGCAGCATGTTTTCATTCGTCACTTATGGTGTATCGGCGATATGCCTTAATAAAGGGCGATTAATCGCCCTTCGTCCTTGCAATTAAGTCAAATCGGTGGGTTATGTCGATATTGTGCTAATTACGTACTACTTGATGTCATATCAACCTCGTACATCGATACATGTGATTGATATCAGTACCAATAGAGGCATATCGATCTGTTTGTACCCCGATACATTGCTTGTTAAAGCGTATCGGTTTGCCTTATACCAATACTATGATCGATACAAAAATCCTCATAGGTGTATCGATCAGGATCATCCTGATATGCATGTGTGGAGTCTTTAATAATATTTTGGTTTAATTTTTTTTAGCTACCATCTTTAAAATTATTAAAAATATAATATATTTATAAAAAAATTCATTTATATATGAGAATTTAATATATAATGTGTAATTTATCCTATTTTATTGATAAATTTTAAAAAACTATTAAGTAAAATAATAACAATAACACGTATCGAATTATCTAACTTAAACGTATATATACATTTGATTTAGAGAAATATAATCTTGCTAAGATTTTGGTATTATTTTCTGTTTTCCATAAAATTTCTATAGTTTTGAAGGTTTATGTGTTCAAATATTTAGTTTTTTTTTATTGAAAGTCTTATTGATGTTGTGTACTACTGCATATATAATCTATGATTCATGTTGATTCGTATTTAATTTTGTTAGGAAGCTGTAATGATCATGTAAAAGTATTTTTTCCTTCTCCATCATGACTTCTAAGAGTTTTATGTTATACTTTTATTCAGTTTTTATTGTTTTAATTGTTAAATCGAGTTGTTGTAGATATTTTTAAATTGATAATTGATAATGGTTATTTTTTTATACATGTATTATTAATTGTTAATTTTTTATTTAACTTTTAAAACTTTAAACCATATTAATATTTTCTGATTTAATAAATATGTTGATTTGGATCAATCAGATTGAATTTACTTTTTTTTGTTGGACATAATTTGTTAAATTAACATTTAATGTTTGAATTATACTTAACAATTTTTGGTTTGATTAAAAAGCAGATGTGACCAATTAAATCAAGTTTTTCCGTCATAATCATACTTAACATCTTTTCATTTAATGAATATGCTGATGTGGACCTGTCATATCGAGTTTTTAAATCATATGTGGACGCCCTCAATGCACTATGCCGTGAACTAGTTTGGGAAAGGATTACACGGATCAGTATAACTTCAAAAATCAGATAATGGGAATTAATAAGATTCAAAGCGATTTTACACGGAGTAACCAACGATAATTACTTATCTAAAATCAAAACCCTAAAATTCGACAATTGTTTAGGTATTTTCAGCCTTGTAGAACACGCTAACTCCTTTTTACAAGACAGATGATTTGTGTAACTGAATAATCAAGAACTTACAAAAGAAACAATCAATCGAAAGGGTAAGAAACAATTGGAACAAAAGAGAAAATTGAAACGAATCGACAAGGATCTCATGGTGAGCTTAGCAGAGAAATCCGGAGAGATCTCCGTTGCAGAAGCCAAAAGCCAGAGAAGGAAGATGATTGTTGGAATATTATTTATTTGTATGTGTCAAACGTATCCATCGTGCGAATCGTAGTTTCTGGATTCTTTATCGGTTTGGTTCGGTTATTTTTGCTTATTTTACTTTGAGTGACATTGGTCTCAATTTCAGTTTGAGTTGCATCATTGACACTGAAATGAGACCGAAACATGAATTCAGTTTGGTTTGCCGTAACTTCTGTTTAGGGAATTGGTCTTAATTTCAGTTTGAGTTGCATCATTGACACTGAAATGAGACCGAAACATGAATTCAGTTTGGTTTGCCGTAACTTCTGTTTAGGGAATTTCTGGTTCTTTCTTTTAATGTGTGATTTTGGTTTTGTTCGGTTTATTTTGATGGACTGGAGCCATTATTATGAATTTATGATTTAACTCAAACTCAAACACAAACTTAACTTGGTTATGTTAAGTTGAAGAAATTCAAACGTTACATTTCGTTTGAAAAGAAAAGAACAAATTATATGTTATTTTCTTTATAAAAAAAAACTTGTTTATTTGATTTCAACTATCAAAATAATCACCATGATAGGGCGTATACATAGATTTTATCAAAATCAAAACAAAAACAAAAGACATTTGTAAATCAAGACAATTAAGGACATTTTGGTCCACCTTCTTGGGTTTTCCAGTTGTTGTAACAAGGACATTCTTCTTTGTGATCATATGTTCCCGATGGTACACATAAACATTTATTGCAACATTGGTTGCAGTACATCAAACATGCACTCTTGTGAGATGTTGCTGAACATCGAACATTACATGCTGCTGGACACTCTTCACTCCCACAAATAGTTGAATGAATAATGTAAAAAGTTAATAGTTTGTTCCATATATATCCATTTAAGGAATAAGACATTTAAAAAACAAAAAATATTACCTCCAGCTTTAAGTGAACCCTCTCTTCCTTGCTACAAAATAAATTTGTAATAATAAAATGATAAATACATTCCTCTTATTTCTACTATATTTATTTTTTAACTAATTTTTAAAGTTTTATGAATACCGTGTGGATTGGCTCCGAAGGATTTTGTAATTCATTTGCCTGAGAAAAAGGTAAAATAAAAAAACAAACTACATGAATTAATCTGATCGATTCACAAATTAGTAGAATGGAATAAAGTTAATAGCAATTTTAGATTAGAAAACTGAGTAGCAAACAAAAAGGCGACTACAATGAAGACAGCAATGAACTTAGCCATTCTATTTTTGTTGTTTCCTCTTTGTTTATTTTTTTTGTTGATGTATTTGCATATCAATGTTGAGCTTGAATCTATTTATAGCTTTAATCATATCTTCTAACTGAATGTTTTCAGTCAAAATATCTGCTCAGTCAATAAAAAAAAATTATTATGATGTTTGCTCACAACATTATCAATATACATCTAGTTTGCATATTATAAAAGGTAATTAATGGCTAACCATTTTCAAGATGTATGGTCGATCACTTTCCCAAAATATACTCAGTCAAAAGTTACTAATCATTTGACCTAAACCTGAAATTTTGCAGGACAAATAATGATTGTTTAAGAGTTCAAAATTAGTTTCAAAAACGTTTATACAGTAAAATCTTTATAAATTAATAATGTTAGGACTTCAAAAATTTATTAATTTGTAGAGTTATTAATTAAATAATAATTATTAATTTATCCATAGATAAATATATTTTTAATTTATAGAGAGATATTTCAGTTTAAATTCAAAATATTTTTCAAAAAACAAAAAAAAAATGTTTTCAACAATGTAAAATTTATTCAGAAAATATCATATCAGTGAATTTAAAAAATAAGTCAAACAATTTTTATAAACTTGAAACAATAATATAATTATATTTTACTATATTCTATTATTTATATATGCTTCAATGTATAATTATTAATTTATCTAATTATTGGGACTATACTTTTACATAGGATTTTCAAAAAAAAATTATTATCTTTATCTTATCAAATTTTTCAAATTTGTACACTAGTCCAACTTGTGACTGGCAAAAATTATTAATTTATAGTGATTATTAACTTTTCGAGTATTAATTTATAGAGGTTCTACTGTATATCTTTTGTTTTCACTCTGAAGGAAGATGGGGACTATCATTTTCACCACTTGGATTTGATCATGTAGCTAGAGGCATGTCTGAGTGTTAATCATGGATGCAATATTTAGTTTCTATTCGTTGATTTTAAATTCATACTACGTGTTTTCCCGCACCTTGTGCGGTGTTCAGTTAAAAAGTTTTAAAAGTATAACATTAGTTTATTTATAGATAAAAAAATTAGATCTTATCATGATTCGAAACGAAACTTAATATATTTGAAAAAGAACAATTTTCATGAGTATATTGTTTTTTTATGACAAAGCAAAATATATTATTTATATCTTATTTTTTAATATCTTATATATAATCCAATAAAAACTTATTTGTATGCTTTATTGTTTTGTTGCATTTATCGAACATGATAAATAATTTCTTCTTTTGATGTAAATTGGTAGATTAAGAATAATGAAATTCAAGGTTTGCATTAAAAAAAATAGCAATCCAAAATAGAGTATTAAAATGGTTTAAATGATTTAAGGTTTTACTTGGGGTCGCATAAATCAGTTAGGTTAGTCAAAATATTAGTAGATTAAACAATCAAATTAAAATTAGTTCAATGAAATAATTAGAATTTTTTATTTTATTTATGTTAGTTACTTTTTTTTAGTAAACTGAATATTTTTATTGTATAAACTCGAATTTGGAAATCTAGAATTAAAAAAAACAAAAATCAGTTAAAAATTAGATTATATTAATTTGTTAATTTCATTAAAGGTAATTAAAGTATGTGATCTTGACTGTTGCAACTAAATTATTAATTTATAGTGATTATTAATTTATCGAGTATTAATTTATTGAAGTTCTACTGTATATCTTTTGTTTTCACTCTGAAGGAAGATGGGGACTATCATTTTCACCACTTGGATTTGATCATGTAGCTAAAGGCACGTCTAAGTGTAATCATGGATACAATATTTAGTTTATTCGTCGGTTTTAAATTCATACTAGGTGTTTTCCCGCATCTTGTGCGGGGTTTCAATTAAAAATTTTTAAAAGTATAACATTAATTTATTTATAGATAAAAATATCAGATTTTATAATGATTCGAAACGAAACTTAATATATTTGAAAGCATATAATTTACATGAGTATATTGTTTTTTGTGACAAAGCAAAATATATTATTAATATCTTATTTTTAATATCTTTTATATTATCCGATAAAAACTTATTTGTATGCTTTATTGTTTTGTTGCATTTATCAAAAATGATAAATAATTTCTTCTTTTGATGTAAACTGGTAGATTAAGAATAATGAAATTCAATGTTTGCATTAAAAAAAAATAGCAATCCAAAATGGAGTTTTAAAAGGGTTTAAATGATTTAAGGTTTTACTTGTGGTCGCATAAATCAATTAGGTTAGTCAAAATATTAGTAGATTAAACAATCAAATTAAAATTAGTTCATTGAAATAATTAGGATTTTTTATTTTATTTATGTTAGTTACTTTTTTTAGTAAACTGATTATTTTTATGGTATAAACTCGAATTTGGAAATCTAGATTTAAAAAAAAAACGAAAATCAGTTAAATATTAGATTATATTAATTTATTAATTTCATTAAGGGTAATTAAAGTATGTGATCTTGACTGTTGGTGGTTCACTCTCAACTCCTGCAGCTTCCATCAGTTGTGTAATAAGTCTAACACAATACAGCTATGGCGCCTTGTCATCATTGGTTGTTAACCAATGTTTGATGACCAAAAGCTGCTGCATAAAAATGGTGACCATTCCAGTTGTACCATCAGCTCCCATTCTCCTCCTTCAACAACTCCACTTTCCTTCTTAGCAAAGAGTATATGCGCCATCGCCTTGTGCACATATCTGATTGTTCGATTTCTGATCAGAGAAGCCTTGCTTCTTTCTGGCTTGAAAGCGCCCTTGGCTACATTCTCCCAAAAGCTGCTCATCTCTTCTTTGCTAACCCCCAGATTCTTTCCTCTAGCGCTTCCATAAGAGAATCCAAAGGCATCTTCTATAGCTGAGAAAGACATCCTATAGTTCTTCTTGGAAACTCTGAAAGTGATGAAGCCATCCCCATCTTCTTCAGGACTCTCCTCTCTCCTGGCTCATAGAATGCCACTTCAAAGCTTGCAAAGAATTGAAAGACTTGGTCTTTGTTGGCTGAATATGGAGTTCTCACCAGCTTTGTGAGCTCCATTGTCTCAAGCATAGAAGAGCAGTCTTCATAGAGTCCCAAGGCTTTTAAAGATGGCACATGGGGGTATCTAGTTGGCCTCACATCCACCTTTTACAGCTTGTCATACAGCTGCCTTTGAGCTGGTATGATGCCTTTCTTCTTTTGAGGGACTTGCTCACTAGCGCCAACATCAACACTCTTCTTGCCTTGGGATTTGGCGCTTGGACTCCCAACTTCGTTGGCTTTTACCTTGCCTTTCTTTTGCTTCTCAGCATCTTTGTTAGCTCCACTTCTTGTTGTTCTTCCCATGGTGCTAAAACACATTCTCAAAAGAAAAATTAGAACCATGGAAGCAACAAAACACAATGCCTAATGTTGCTAAAAATCACAAGAGGAGGAGTTTATTTACTACAAATGTACTAAAATGCTAATGCAAAGATAAATAGATGAATTTGACAGGCAAGTATTCATTAATTTAAATGCTTCAAAATTCAAAAACAGTCTATTCACCATGAAAAAAGAAATAAAATAAATAAAAGGCAATGAATCATTGAACTAGAAAGCAATCACCAAACAAGAACAAGTTCTTAAGTGCGTAAAACAAAATTTGAAACATTTAAAAGCTAGGAGACAATACCTGAACTGGTATGACTCTCTCAAGCACTTAGGAAACTAAAGTATTCGAATTTTAGTGGTTGAAAACTAGAAAAATGAAAGTGAGAAAGAGAGAAGGGTGGGTTAGTTTATATTGAGGGTTGGGAATCTTTTTGTGGGGAGCAAGGGGACAAAGAGTGCTTAAGAAAGGTCCCACTAGTGCTTGGGAAGGAGAAGGATTCAAATTTGAACTCCTTGATCAAGTTTGACCAAGGAGGAAAAATTTTGAATTGAAGAAAGCTTACCTCGTGCGCAATATCGACCACCCAAGTCGATATTGTGATCGATATTGATCATATCGACTTGGTCCGGTTGATATGCGGGCCGATATCGGTTGTTCGGGTCGTGATATCGACATGTATGCATGTCGATACTGCTTGACATCTTTTGTATTGATATCCCTTATGTCGATATGTAGTCTGATCATCAATCTTTGCTGTCCAACATCGAGCTAGTAGCTCGATATATAGCTCGGTATGACGAGGAAAAAAAATTTCATATCAGACTAACATGTCGATATGCACATCGATACACCTTGACATATTTTTAGCAGCATGTTTTCATTCGTCACTTATGGTGTATCGGCGATATGCCTTAATAAAAGGCGATTAATCGCCCTTCGTCCTTGCAATTAAGTCAAATCGGTGGGTTATGTCGATATTGTGCTAGATACGTACTACTAGATGTCATATCGACCTCGTACATCGATACATGTGATTGATATCAGTACTAGTAGAGGCATATCTATCTGTTTGTACCCCGATACATTGCATGTTAAAGCGTATCGGTTTGCCTTATACCAATACTATGATCGATACAAAATTCCTCATAGGTGTATCGATCAGGATCATCCTGATATGCATGTGTGGAGTCTTTAATAATATTTTGGTTTAATTTTTTTTAGCTATTATCTTTAAAATTATTAAAAATATAATATATTTATAAAAAAATTCATTTATATAAGAAAATTTAATATAAAATATGTAATTTATCCTATTTTATTTATAAATTTTAAAAAACTATTAAGTAAAATAATAACAATGACACGTATCGAATTATCTAACTTTAATGTATATATACATTTGATTTAGAGAAATATAATCTTGCTAAGATTTTGGTATTATTTTCTGTTTTCCATAAAATTTCTATAGTTTATTTTTTGAAGGTTTATGTGTTCAAATATTTAGTTTTTTTGTTTATTGAAAGTCTTATTGATGTTGTGTACCACTGCATATATAATCCATGATTCATGTTGATTTGCATTTAATTTTGTTAGGAAGCTGTAATGATCATGCAAAACCATTTTTTCCTTCTCCATCATGACTTCTAAGAGTTTTATGTTATACTTTAATTCAGTTTTTATTGTTTTAATTCTTAAATCAAGTTGTTGTAGATTTTTTAAAATTGATAATTGACAATGGTTATTTGTTTTTATACATGTATTATTAATTGTTAATTTTTTATTTAACTTTTAAAACTTTAAACCATATTAATATTTTCTGATTTTATAAATATGTTGATTTGGATCAATCAAATTGAATTTACTTTTTTTTGTTGGACATAATTTGTTAAATTAACTTTTAATGTTTGAATTATACTTAACAATTTTTGGTTTGATTAAAAAGCAGATGTGGACCAATTAAATCAAGTTTTTCCGTCATAATCATACTTAACATCTTTTCATTTAATGAATATGCTGATGTGGACCTGTCATATCGAGTTTTGTAATCATATAAGGACGCCCTCAATGCACTATGCTGTGAACTAGTTTGGGAAAGGATTACACGGATCAGTATAACTTCAAAAATCAGATAATGGAAATTAATAAGATTCAAAGCGATTTTACACGGAGTAACCAACTATAATTACTTATCTAAAATCAAAACCCTAAAATTCGACAATTTTTTAGGTATTTTCAGCCTTGTAGAACACGCTAACTCCTTTTTACAAGACAGATGATTTGTGCAACTGAATAATCAAGAACTTACGAAAGAAACAATCAATCGAAGGTGTAAGAAACAATTGGAACAAAAGAGAAAATTGAAACGAATCGACAAGGATCTCATGGTGAGCTTAGCAGAGAAATCCGGAGAGATCTCCGTTGCAGAAGCCAAAAGCCAGAGAAGGAAGAAGATTGTTGGAATATTATTTATTTGTATGTGTCAAACGTATCCGTCGTGCGAATCATAGTTTCTGGATTCTTTATCGGTTTGGTTCGGTTATTTTTGTTATTTTACTTTGAGAGAAATTGGTCTCAATTTCAGTTTGAGTTGCATCATTGACACTGAAATGAGACCGAAACATGAATTCAGTATGGTTTGCCGTAACTTCTGTTTAGGGAATTGGTCTTAATTTCAGTTTGTGTTGCATCATTGACACTGAAATGAGACCGAAACATGAATTCAGTTTGGTTTGCCGTAACTTCTGTTTAAGAAATTTCTGGTTCTTTCTTTTAATGTGTGATTTTGGTTTTGTTCGGTTTATTTTGACGGACTGGAGCCATTATTATGAATTTATGATTTAACTCAAACTCAAACACAAACTTAACTTGGTTATGTTAAGTTGAAGAAATTCAAACGTTATATTTCGTTTGAAAAGAAAAGAACAAATTATATGTTATTTTCTTTATAAAAAAAAACTTGTTTATTTGATTTCAACTATCAAAATAATCACCATGATAGGGCGTATACATAGAGTTTATCAAAATCAAAACAAAAACAAAAGACATTTGTAAATCAAGACAATTAAGGACATTTTGGTCCACCTTCTTGGGTTTTCCAGTTGTTGTAACAAGGACATTCTTCTTTGTGACTATATGTTCCCGATGGTACACACAAACATTTATTGCAACATTGGTTGCAGTACATCAAACATGCACTCTTGTGAGATGTTGCTGAACATCGAACATTACATGCTGCTGGACACTCTTCACTCCCACAAATAGTTGAATGAATAATCTAAAAAGTTAATAGTTTGTTCCATATATATCCATTTAAGGAATAAGACATTTAAAAAACAAAAAATATTACCTCCAGCTTTAAGTGAACCCTCTCTTCCTTGCTGCAAAATAAATTTGTAATAATAAAATGATAAATACATTCCTCTTATTTCTACTATATTTATTTTTCAACTAATTTTCAAAGTTTTATGAATACCGTGTGGATTGGCTCCGAAGGATTTTGTAATTCCTTTGCCTGAGAAAAAGGTAAAATAAAAAAACAAACTACATGATTTAATCTGATCGATTCACAAATTAGTAGAATGGAATAAAGTTACTAGCAATTTTACATTAGAAAACTGAGTAGCAAACAAAAAGGCGACTACAATGAAGACAGCAATAAACTTAGCCATTCTATTTTTGTTGTTTCCTCTTTGTTTATTTTTTTTGTTGATGTATTTGCATATCAATGTTGAGGTTGAATCTATTTATAGCTTTAATCATATCTTCTAATTGAATGTTTTCAGTCAAAATATCTGCTAAGTCAATAAAAAAAAATTATTATGATGTTTGCTCACAACATTGTCAATATACATCTAGTTTGCATATTATAGAAGGTAATTAATGGCTAACAATTTTCAAGATGTATGGTCGATCACTTTCCCAAAATATACTCAGTCAAAAGTTACTAATCATTTGACCTAAACCTGAAATTTTGCAGGACAAATAATGATTGTTTAAGAGTTCAAAATTAATTTCAAAAACGTTTATACAGTAAAATCTTTATAAATTAATAATGTCAGGACTTCAAAAATTTATTAATTTGTAGAGTTATTAATTAAATTAATAATTATTAATTTATCCATAAATAAATATTTTAATAATTTATAGAGAGATATTTCAGTTTAAATTCAAAATATTTTTCAAAAAAACAAAAAAAAATGTTTTCAACAATGTAAAATTTATTCAGAAAATATCATATCAGTGAATTTAAAAAATAAGTCAAACAATTTTTATAAACTTGAAACAATAATATAATTATATTTTACTATATTCTATTATTTATATATGCTTAAATATATAATTATTAATTTATCTAATTATTGGGACTATACTTTTACATAGGATTTTCAAAAAAAATTATTATCTTTATCTTATCAAATTTTTCTAATTTTTACACTAGTCCAACTTGTGACCGGTAAAAATTATTAATTTATAGTGATTATTAACTTATCGAGTATTAATTTATAGAGGTTCTACTGTATATCTTTTGTTTTCACTCTGAAGGAAGATGGGGACTATCATTTTCACCACTTGGATTTGATCATGTAGCTAAAGGCACGTGTGAGTGTTAATCATGGATGCAATATTTAGTTTCTATTCGTCGGTTTTAAATTCATACTAGGTGTTTTCCCGCACCTTGTGCGGTGTTTAATTAAAAAGTATTAAAAGTATAACATTAGTTTATTTATAGATAAAAAAATTAGATTTTATAATGCTTCGAAACGAAACTTAATATATTTGAAAAAGAACAATTTTCATGAGTATATTGTTTTTTTGTGACAAAGCAAAATATATTATTTATATCTTATTTTTTCATATCTTATATATTATTCGATAAAAACTTATTTGTATGCTTTATTTTTTTGTTGCATTTATCGAACATGATAAATAATTTCTTCTTTTGATGTAAATTGGTAGATTAAGAATAATGAAATTCAAAGTTTGCATTAAAAAAAATAGCAATCCAAAATAGAGTTTTAAAAGGGTTTAAATGATTTAAGGTTTTACTTGTGGTCGCATAAATCAGTTAGGTTAGTCAAAATATTAGTAGATTAAACAATCAAATTAAAATTAGTTCAATGAAATAATTAGGATTTTTTATTTTATTTATGTTAGTTACTTTTTTTTAGTAAATTGAATATTTTTATTGTATAAACTCGAATTTGGAAATCTAGAATTAAAAAAAAACGAAAATCAGTTAAAAATTAGATTATATTAATTTGTTAATTTCATTAAGGGTAATTAAAGTATGTGATCTTAACTGTTGCAACTAAATTATTAATTTATAGTGATTATTAATTTATCGAGTATTAATTTATAGAAGTTCTACTGTATATCTTTTGTTTTCACTCTGAAGGAAGATGGGGACTATCATTTTCACCACTTGGATTTGATCATGTAGCTAAAGGCACGTCTAAGTGTAATCATGGATACAATATTTAGTTTATTCGTTGGTTTTAAATTCATACTAGGTGTTTTCCCGCACCTTGTGCGGGGTTCAATTAAAAATTTTTAAAAGTATAACATTAGTTTATTTATAGATAAAAATATCAGATTTTATAATGATTCGAAAAGAAACTTAATATATTTGAAAACATATAATTTTTATGAGTATATTGTTTTTGTGACAAAGCAAAATATATTATTAATATCTTATTTTTTAATATCTTATATATTATCCGATAAAAACTTATTTGTATGCTTTATTGTTTTGTTGCATTTATCAAAAATGATAAATAATTTCTTCTTTTGATGTAAACTGGTAGATTAAGAATAATGAAATTCAATGTTTGCATTAAAAAAAATAGCAATCCAAAATGGAGTTTTAAAAGGGTTTAAATGATTTAAGGTTTTACTTGTGGTCGCATAAATCAATTAGGTTAGTCAAAATATTAGTAGATTAAACAATCAAATTAAAATTAGTTCATTGAAATAATTAGGATCTTTTATTTTATTTATGTTAGTTACTTTTTTTAGTAAACTGATTATTTTTATGGTATGAACTCGAATTTGGAAATCTAGATTTAAAAAAAAACGAAAATTAGTTAAATATTAGATTATATTAATTTGTTAATTTTATTAAGGATAATTAAAGTATGTGATCTTGACTGTTGGTGGTTCACTCTCAACTCCTGCAGCTTCTATCAGTTGTGTAATTAGTCCAACACAATACAACTTTGGCGCCTTGTCATCATTGGTTGTTAACCAATGTTTGATGACCAAAAGCTGCTGCATAAAAATGGTGACCATTCCAGTTGTACCATCAGCTCCCATTCTCCTCCTTCAACAACTCCACTTTCCTTCTTAGCAAAGAGTATATGCGCCATCGCCTTGTGCACATATCTGATTGTTCGATTTCTGATCAGAGAAGCCTTGCTTCTTTCTGGCTTGAAAGCGCCCTTGGCTACATTCTCCCAAAGGCTGCTCATCTCTTCTTTGCTAACCCCCAGATTCTTTCCTCTAACGCTTCCATAAGAGAATCCAAAGGCATCTTCTATAGCTGAGAAAGACATCCTATAGTTCTTCTTGGAAACTCTGAAAGTGATGAAGCCATCACCATCTTCTTCAGGACTCTCCTCTCTCCTGGCTCATAGAATGCCACTTCAAAGCTTGCAAAGAATTGAAAGACTTGGTCTTTGTTGGCTGAATATGGAGTTCTCGCCAGCTTTGTGAGCTCCATTGTCTCAAGCATAGAAGAGTAGTCTTCATAGAGTCCCAAGGCCTTTAGAGATGGCACATATGGGTATCTAGTTGGCCTCACATCCACCTTTTACAGCTTTTCATACAGCTGCCTTTGAGCTGGTATGATGCCTTTCTTCTTTTGAGGGACTTGCTCACTAGCGCCAACATCAACACTCTTTTTGCTTTGGGATTTGGCGCTTGGACTCCCAACTTCGTTGGCTTTTCCCTTGCCTTTCTTTTGCTTCTCAGCATCTTTGTTAGCTCCACTTCTTGTTGTTCTTCCCATGGTGCCTAAAACATATTCTCAAAAGAAAAATTAGAACCATGGAAGCAACAAAACACAATGCCTAATGTTGCTAAAAATCACAAGAGGAGGAGTTTATTTACTAAAAAGTAAACTTCTAACAGTTGTGAAGCAACTAAATAGGCGATGCATGCAAATGATTCATTAAACAAATTTTATCAAGTAATCAAAAATGATGAATCCTAGCATGGTGAAACTAAACAAATGTACTAAAATGCTAATGCAAAGATAAATAGATGAATTTGACAAGCAAGTATTCATTAATTTAAATGCTTCAAAATTCAAAAACAGTCTATTCACCATGCAAAAGAAATAAAATAAATAAAAGGCAATGAATCATTGAATTAGAAAGCAATCACCAAACAAGAACAAGTTCTTAAGTGCGTAAAACAAAATTTGAAACATTTAAAAGCTAGGAGACAATACCTGAAGTGGTATGACTCTCTCAAGCACTTAGGAAACTAAAGTATTCGAATATTAGTGGTTGAAAACTAGAAAAATGAAAGTGAGAAAGAGAGAAGGGTGGGTTAGTTTATATAGAGGGTTGGGAATCTTTTTGTGGGGAGCAAGGGGACAAAGAGTGCTTAAGAAAGGTCCCATTTGTGCTTTGGAAAGAGAATGATTCAAATTTGAGCTCCTTGATCTAGTTTGACCAAGGAGGGAAAATTTTGAATTGAAGAAAGCTTACCTCGTGCGCAATATCGACCACCTAAGTCGATATTGTGATTGATATTGATCATATCGACTTGGTCCGATCGATATGCGGGCCGATATCGGTTGTACGGATCGTGACATCGACCTGTATGCATGTCGATATTGCTTGACATCTTTTGTATTGATGTCCCTTATGTCGATATGTAGTCTGATCATCTTTCTTTGCTGTCCCTCGGTATGACTTGGAAAAAAATTCCATATCGGACTAGCATGTCGATATGCATATCGATACACCTTGACATATTTTTAGCAGCATGTTTTCATTCGTCACTTAAGGTGTATCAGCGATATGCCTTAATAAAGGGCGATTAATCGCCCTTCGTCCTTGCAATTAAGTCAAATCGGTGGGTTATGTCGATATTGTGCTAGATACGTACTACTTGATGTCATATCGACCTCGTACATCGATACATGTGATTGATATCAGTACCAGTAGAGGCATATCGATCTGTTTGTACCCCGATACATTGCTTGTTAAAGCGTATCGGTTTGCCTTATACCAATACTATGATTGATACAAAAATCCTCACAGGTGTATCGATCATGATCATCCCAATATGCATGTGTGGAGTCTTTAATAATATTTTGGTTTAATTTTTTTTAGCTACTATTTTAAAATTATTACAAATATAATATATTTATAAAAAATTTCATTTATATAAGAGAATTTAATATATATTGTGTAATTTATCCTATTTTATATATAAATTTTAAAAAACTATTAAGTAAAATAATAATTATGACATGTATCGAATTATCCAACTTTAACGTACATATACATTTGATTTAGAGAAATATAATCTTGCTAAGATTTTGGTATTATTTTCTGTTTTCCATAAAATTTCTATAGTTTTTTTTTAAGGTCTATGTGTTCAAATATATAGTTTTTTTTTATTGAAAGTCTTATTGATGGTGTGTACCAATGTATATATATCCATGATTCATGTTGATTTGCATTTAATTTTGTTAGAAAGCTGTAATGATCATGCAAAACCATTTTTTCCTTCTCCATCATGTCTTCTAAGAGTTTTATGTTATACTTTTATTCAGTTTTTATTGTTTTAATTGTTAAATCGAGTTGTTGTAGATTTTTTTAAATTGATATTTGATAATGGTTATGTTTTTTTATACATGTATTATTAATTGTTATTTTTTTATTTAACTTTTAAAACTTTAAACCATATTAATATTTTCTGATTTTATAAATATGTTGATTTGGATCAATCAGATTGAATTTACTTTTTTTTGTTGGACATAATTTGTTAAATTAACTTTTACTGTTTGAATTATACTTAACAATTTTTGGTTTGATTAAAAAGCAGATGTGGACCAATTAAATCAAGTTTTCCGTCATAATCATACTTAACATCTTTTCATTTAATGAATATGCTGATGTAGACCTGTCATATCGAGTTTTTTAATCATATGTGGACGCCCTCAATGCACAATGCTGTGAACTAGTTTGGGAAAGGATTACACGGATCAGTATAACTACAAAAATCAAATAATGGGAATTAATAACATTCAAAGCGATTTTAGACGGAGTAACCAACGATAATTACTTATCAAAAATCAAAACCCTAAAATGCAAAAAATGTTTAGGTATTTTCAGCCTTGTAGAACACGCTAACTCCTTTTTACAAGACAGATGATTTGTGCAACTGAATAATCAAGAACTTACGAAAGAAACAATCAATCGAAGGTGTAAGAAACAATTGGAACAAAAGAGAAAACTGAAACGAATCGACAAGGATCTCATGGTGAGCTTAGCAGAGAAATCCGGAGAGATCTCCGTTGCAGAAGCCAAAAGCCAGAGAAGGAAGAAGATTGTTGGAATATTATTTATTTGTATGTGTCAGACGTATTCGTCGTGCGACTAATCGTAGTTTCTGGATTCTTTATCGGTTTGGTTCTGTTATTTTTGCTTATTTTACTTTGGTGAAATTGATCTCAATTTCAGTTTGAGTTGCATCATTGACACTGAAATGAGACCGAAACATGAATTCAGTTTGGTTTGCCATAACTTCTGTTTAGGGAATTTCTGGAATGTGTGATTTTGGTTTTGTTCGGTTTATTTTGACGGACCGGAGCCATTATTATGAATATATGATTTAACTCAAACTCAAACACAAACTTAACTTGGTTATGTTAAGTTGAAGAAATCCAAACGTTACAATTCGTTTGAAAAGAAAAGAGCAAATTATATGTTATTTTCTTTATAAAAAAAAACTTGTTTATTTGATTTCAACTATCAAAATAATCATCATGATAGGGCGTATACATAGAGTTTATCAAAATCAAAACAAAAACAAAAGACATTTGTAAATCAAGACAATTAAGGACATTTTGGTCCACCTTCTTGGGTTTTCCAGTTGTTGTAACAAGGACATTCTTCTTTGTGACCATATGTTCCCGATGGTACACACAAACATTTATTGCAACATTGGTTGCAGTACATCAAACATGCACTCTTGTGAGATGTTGCTGAACATCGAACATTACATGCTGCTGGACACTCTTCACTCCCACAAATAGTTGAATGAATAATCTAAAAAGTTAATAGTTTGTTCCATATATATCCATTTAAGGAATAAGACATTTAAAAAACAAAAATATTACCTCCAGCTTTAAGTGAACCCTCTCTTCCTTGCTGCAAAATAAATTTGTAATAATAAAATAATAAATATATTCCTCTTATTTCTACTATATTTATTTTTCAACTAAATTTCAAAGTCTTATGAATACCGTGTGGATTGACTCCGAAGGATTTTGTAATTCATTTGCCTGAGAAAAAGGTAAAACAAAAAAAACAAACTACATGAATTAATCTGATCGATTCACAAATTAGTAGAATGGAATAAAATTACTAGCAATTTTACATTAGAAAACTGAGTAGCAAACAAAAAGGCGACTACAATGAAGACAGCAATGAACTTAGCCATTCTATTTTTGTTGTTTCCTCTTTGTTTATTTTTTTTGTTGATGTATTTGCATATCAATGTTGAGGTTGAATCTATTTATAGCTTTAATCATATCTTCTAATTGAATGTTTTCAGTCAAAATATCTGCTAAGTCGATAAAAAAAATTATTATGATGTTTGCTCACAACATTGTCAATACACATCTAGTTTGCATATTATAGAAGGTAACTAAATGTGTATTAATGGCTAAGAATTTTCAAGATGTATGGTTGATCACTTACCCAAAATATACTCAGTCAAAAGTTACTAATCATTTGACCTAAACCTGAAATTTTGCAGAACAAATAATGATTGTTTAAAAGTTCAAAATTAGTTTCAAAAACGTTTATACAATAAAATCTCTATAAATTAATAATGTTAGGACTTCAAAAATTTATTAATTTATAGAATTACTAATTAATCGATAAATTAATAATTTATCGAGAAATAAATATTTTATTAATTTATAGAGAGATATTTCAGTTTAAATTCAAAATATTTTTCAAAAAACAAAAAAAAAATATTTTCAACAATGTAGTACTTATTCAGAAAATATCATATCAGTGAATTTAAAAAATAAGTCAAACAGTTTTTTTTTTGTCTAAAAAGTATTTTATTAATAACTATGGTTACAATCATTGTTTACAAAAGAATGAAGAAATGTCGGGCAAGACTGATATAAACACCATGAATTTGGTGAGCTTGCACCCGTTTTGGCTAAGACGTCCGCACATTGGTTGGCTTTCCTATTTTTGTAAGTGAATTTGGTGTTGGAGAACATAGACGCCCACCCTTTAATATTATTAAGATAGTGGCGTAGCTTGAGGTTACTCCCTTCATTGTTGAGTAGACGAGTGATATTTATGTTGTCTCCTTCAAAGACGACGTGGGTGAAACCAAAACTCCAAGCAGCTTGCATTGCCCATATTAAAGCTGTAAGTTCGGCCTCTTCAATCGTAAAATATCTTTAGTATTGTCCCATTCCTCATTGGAGAAAAGTGCTTGTAGAATTGCGAAAAATCCAGCCAAGACCTGATTTGCTAGCCTCGGCGTAGAAGGATGCATCGTAATTACATTTTATCCAACCTGGTGAAGGTCATTGCCAGTGATGATGTATAGAAAAGTTGTAGTGATTGTCATTGGGTAGATTAACATCCAACGTATTAGCAGATTTCCATTCTGTGGTAGCTACGTCAGAACGGAAGAATGTTTCTTATGGTTGAATTTATCGTTTGTTAAACATTAATTCATTTCGGCTCTTCCATAAATGCCACATTATCCAGAATGGCAGTAGACGGTGATGTTTACTGATATTAGTATTTGAATACAGTCCAAAGAGAAACTTGAGTTTTTCGTCTATGGATATTCTTGTACCCGTAATAACTTGTAAAGGAATGCCAGTGAGTCGCCATATCATATTAGCGTATGGACAGGAGAAAAGAAGATGTTCACTTGTCTCTTCTTGTAAACAACATCTCGGACAAAGTAAATTCACAGTTATATGTCGCCACCGTAAGTAAACATTAACAGCGAGAGCACGAGAACAAACACGCCATAAGAAGCGTTGTAATTTTCCAGGTATTGCAGTACGCCAAATATTTTTTGCTAATATCGGATGCGATGCTAAAGGAGGTTCCGGTTCCAAGTTGGAAAGACTTACAGCAAGATGATAGCCCGATTTAACATAGTAGATACCAGAGGTCGTGTGTTGCCAAACCATGGAATCTAGAGACGACTAAGGAGGAAGGAAGATTTGCTGAATGTGATGATGATCCTCCTGCTCAGTGAGATCTATTAGTAGTTGTTCATCCCAAAGCCGAGTAGAATTGTCAATGAGAATTTGGACTGGTAAAGTAGGATTAGTATAAGGAAGTAGACGTAGAGGTCTGGGTGGAGTGGTGGGAATCCAAGCTGTGTTTAACTTTGTGTCTTGACCGTTACCAATTTGAGGTTGTAGACCAAAAGATAGTAGATCACGACCAATAGAAGAGATTGCCAGCCGTATGAAGGTTGAGATCCTTTGTTCGCTGCTAGAAGTGTTCTGTCTCGAAAGTAACGACTTTTTAAAACTCTGTGTAAAAGACAGTGAGGTCGTTGTAAGAGTTTCCAAACTTGGTTAGCAAGCAAAGTTTGATTGAATTTTTGTAGATCACGAAAGTCGAGTCCCCCTCTAGATTTTGGAGTAGATAATTTTTGCCAAGAAACTCATGAGATTTTACGGTTTGCTGTAGTTCCACCCCACCAGAACCGTGAGAGAAGACTATTAAGATCGGAGCATAATTCCGCAGGTAGCTGGAAACAATTCATTGAATATACTGGCATAGCGAAGGCAACTGATTTTATCAGGGTTTCCTTGCCGGCCATAGAGAGAAACCGGTTTTGCCAAACCAGTGAGTTTACCTAGGACATTATCCTTAATGTAGTGAAACATCTTCTTCTTATTACACCCAAATTGCTCTGGAAGACCAAGATATTTACCTCCACCGCCGACGTTAGGAATGCGTAGAAGTTGTTTTATATTCTCTCGGGTATGATGGAAGACATGTTCACCAAAAGTAATGGGTGATTTTTCAAAATTGATTATCTGACCCGAAGCTTTCCCATATAATTGAAAAATTTCTGCTAAGTTCTGACTATTCCGAATGTATGCTCTTAAAAAGAAGAGAGAGTCATCTGCAAAAAGCAGATGTGATATGGGAGGACCTCCAATACTCAGTTGTATAGGTTGAATAGCTTGAGACGTTGTTGCAGTTTCCATCAAGGAGCTCAGGACATCCGCACACAAAATAAAGAGGTAAGAAGACAATAGATCGCCTTGTCTAAGACCTCTTTCCGGTGTAAAATGTCCATATGGGCTTTCGTTGATCAAAACAGAGAAAGATACGGAAGAAACACAGGCCATTATCCATTGAATCCATATCTCCGAAAAACCTTTTTTCGTAGAACTTCTTGTAGAAAAGTTCCATTCTATATGATCGTATGCTTTGCTTATGTCAGTCTTCACCGCCATATGGGAGTTTGCACAACGCTTCCGTACCCGTAAATAATGGAGAGTTTCATGGGCAAGAAGAACATTGTCGGTAATTTGCCTCCTGGGAATAAACACAGCTTGGTTTTCTGAGACGACTTGAGAAAAAGTCAAACAATTTTTATAAACTTGAAACAATAATATAATTATATTTTACTATATTATATTATTTATATATGTTTAAATGTATACTTATTAATTTATCTAATTATTAGGACTATATTTCTACATAGGAGTTTCAAAAAAAATATTATTTTTATCTTATCGAAAATTTCTAATTTTTACACTGGTCCGACTTGGGACCGGCAAAAAATTATTAATTTATAGTGATTATTAATTTATCCAGTATTAATTTATAGAGGTTATACTGTATATCTTTTGTTTTCACTCTGAAGGAAGATGAGGACTATCATTTTCACCACTTGGATTTGATCATGTAGCTAAAGGCACGTCTAAGTATAATCATGGATGCAATATTTAGTTTCTATTTGTCGCTTTTAAATTCATACTAGGTGTTTTCCGCACTTTGTGCGGAGTTCAATTAAAATTTTTTAAAAGTATAACATTAGTTTATTTATAGATAAAAAAAAATCAGATTTTATAATAATTCGAAACGAAACTTAATATATTTGAAAAATACAATTTTCATGAGTATATTATTTTTTTGTGACAAAGCAAAATATATTATTTATATCTTATTTTTAATATCTTATATATTATCCGATAAAAACTTATTTGTATGCTTTGTTGTTTTGTTGCATTTATTAAATATGATAAATAATTCTCTTCTTTTGATGTAAATTGATAGATTAAGAATAATGAAATTCAAAGTTTGCATTTTAAAAAAATAGCAATCCAAAATAGAGTTTTAAAAGGGTTTAAGGTTTTACTTGTGGTCTCATAAATCAATTAAGTTTGTCAAAATATTAGTAGATTAAACAATCAAATTAAAATTAGTTCAATAAAATAATTAGAATTTTTTTATGCTAGTTACTCTTTTTAGTAAACTGAATATTTTTATTTTATAAATTCAAATTTGAAAATCTAGATTTAAAAAAAAACGAAAATCAGTTAAAAATTAGATTATATTAATTTGTTAATTTGATTAAGGGTAATTAAAGTATATAAGAGACAAAAAGTAATCAACTATTATAACTCTCAACCAACTTGCTTGCCAATTAATAATATGATTCTCTGTATAACAAGTGAATACAACAACGATTAAAACATAATACAACAACAGTTAAAACATAATAATAATAATTAATACTCACTATGACAATAATTTTTTAATACTATTATATCTATAAAATTAAAATTATTACTATAAACAAAGTAGAAAGAAATGTGTTGAATTTGAATTCATTTACAAATACTTTAGGAGAAGCCTATCACTAAGTATAATAACACATATACATGATATATTAATTAAACAGAGCCAACTGATACATACATGTGTGACTTTTTCATTCTTTTATTAATGTTGGCACGGCCCTATCTCGAACTCTGTCCACCTACAGTTACATTCTCTCTTCTCAATACTCTCCATTGATCCCTTTCCATAACCTAGAGCGTCAGTAAAAAAACAATCAATAAATACAAAGCACTGTTTAATTCGTTACCATAAAAAAACTCATAAATCAAGGCAATTTTTCTACTAAAATATTTTAACGTTAATGGGAATCAAAAATTAAAATGAAATCACAAAATTATACAAACTAGTAGTATTAAAATTCTCCTAAATACTGTATCAAAATTATTAAAAGAAAACAAGAAATCCCCACGTGACCAGCGGCGCACTGCCACGCGCCAGGCCCAGGCTGTGTGTTCCGCTTTTCAACAAAAGCAAGCTCGCTCTCTATCCAATAAGGCACAGCCACGTTATGGTTCCTGACACAATTTTTAAATAGACAAATATATCCAAACCTGTGGATCGTATTTACAAGTCAAACCCAAATCTGAGTCAAAATTAGAAATCTCGCCGTTCCTTTCTTCTTCTTCCCTCTCATTCTTCCACGAAACACTGAAAATACTTTTGAAAGAGAGAGAGAGAAATCACAGAAGAATGTGTGGAATATTCGCGTATCTGAATTTCCACGCGAACAAAGAGAGACGATACATTCTCGATGTTCTCTTCAATGGCCTCCGTCGTCTCGAGTACAGAGGCTACGATTCGGCTGGAATCGCCATCGACGATTCGCTCTCTCGCCACCCAAACCAAAAGTGCCCTGGCTCTTCTCCTCCTCTCGTGTTTCGTCAGGCGGGGAATATCGAATCACTCGTCAATTGCGTCAACGAAGGTTCACTTTCTCTTCTCCTTTCTCTGGATCTTCGATTTTTTCCATTTCCAGTTTTCGACATCGCTTGATTCCACTCGAGGATAGACTCGTCCTTGTGATGATGATGTTGTGTTTCTTTCAATTGCAGAGATTACGAAGATAGATTTAAACTTGGACGAGGTTTTCTATTTTCATGCTGGAATTGCACACACTAGGTGGGCTACTCATGGTGAACCAGCTCCGAGGAACAGTCATCCTCAGTCTTCTGGTCCTGGTGATGATTTTTTGGTGGTTCACAATGGTGTTATCACTAACTATGAGGTTTCTACTTCTCTTTTTTTTTTTATGTATAAGAGAGTTAAAAATGCTCATTTTTTTGTTTGATATGCTCTTGATTTGGTTATTAACCTTCGTACTGTTCTTGCGCTAGGTACTTAAAGAAACGTTAGTGAGGCATGGATTTACTTTTGAATCGGATACAGACACTGAAGTCATCCCTAAGCTTGCTAAATTTGTTTTTGACAAAGCAAATGTAGAAGGTAATGCTTCTGTTGATGAAATTTTCTTACTAGCGTATGAGTTTCTTGTGTTTTTATTTTCTACTGCTATGTCCACGAGTTGAAGGAAGTTTGGATAATAATTTTTGGAAGATGTTAGTTGTAGATGCAGTGAGATGATTTGAAGTAGCTTTTGTTTCGATTTAGCTGGCATGCTCATTGTCATGTGTACATCTGTTTATTATGCTTTATAGGTGAACAAACCGTAAGTTTCTGTGAGGTTGTCTTTGAAGTGATGAGACATCTCGAGGGAGCTTATGCTCTTATATTTAAAAGCTGGCATTATCCGAATGAGTTAATTGCGTGCAAGCGTGGAAGCCCGTTGCTTTTGGGCGTGAAAGTAAGTCACTCTCAGCCACCATAATCAAGAGGCAGTTTCATTCTACACGATCACAAATGTAGCTCAATTTCTCTTAGCCAGTATGTATCAAGCTCTGTCACATTTGAACAACTCATAGGGCAAAAGAGCAAATCTTATATGAAAAGGAGATAAGAAAAGTACTTATGGAACGAAAACTTGGCCTTTTAGCACGGAATAGGTGAAGAGTTGCTTCATATGGCTCCTGGTTTTGCGTTTTTAAGATTTTAACTGAGATGTTAGCTTTATCTTTTTCGCCTCCTTATCCACTCCCAGAATCGAAACCTTTCCAGCTTGTAAGAAACTGCGGTATACCTCATCTTTGCATGCTTTCGTAGGAGCTAGATCAAGACAAGAGCAACACTCATGTTTTCAAGGATGCCCACTTTCTTTCCAAGAACGAGCATCCTAAGGAGTTTTTCCTATCAAGTGACCCACACGCTCTTGTTGAGCATACAAAGAAAGTTCTGGTGATTGAAGATGGCGAAGTTGTTCATCTCAAGGTATAGTAATCATTCATATTTTTTCGAGTCAGTATATATATTCGTTCCCTGCCAAATTTTTAGTATAAATGTTGAATTCTAGCATATGACTAACGAATCTGATTGACTGATCACTAAGAATATGTGCAACATTCACAAGTAGTAACTGTGCAATGAATGGCTTCCATGATAAGTGAACCACTTTATTATATTCGCTAGATATGTACTCACCACATCCACTTTAATTAACAGGATGGAGGCGTGTCAATACTTAAGTTTGAAAACGAGAGGGGAAGGCGTAACGGTTTATCTAGACCTGCTTCAGTGGAGCGTGCGTTATCTGTACTAGAGATGGAGGTGGAGCAAATTAACAAGGGGAAATACGATCACTACATGCAGAAAGAAATCCACGAGCAGCCGGAATCTCTAACCACTACAATGAGAGGCCGGCTTATACGCGGTGGCTCACGCAAAGCCAAAACAGTCCTCCTAGGTGGTTTGAAAGATCACCTAAAGACCATAAGACGCAGCAGACGTATAGTCTTTATCGGGTGTGGGACAAGCTACAACGCCGCTCTTGCATCAAGACCTATCCTTGAAGAGCTCTCTGGTAATTTCTACTAACATCATGTGTCTGTCTTGATTCAAAATTTGGCAGCTCTGCTATAACTTAAGGTCCTCTCTGTAGGTATACCAGTCAGCATGGAGATTGCTAGTGATCTCTGGGACCGACAAGGTCCAATATACAGAGAGGATACTGCAGTATTCGTGAGTCAGTCTGGTGAAACCGCAGATACATTACTTGCTTTGGACTACGCTCGAGAGAACGGTGCGTTATGTGTCGGTATAACTAACACCGTTGGGAGCTCAATAGCTAGAAAAACACACTGTGGTGTCCATATTAACGCAGGAGCTGAGATTGGTGTGGCGAGTACAAAGGTGATTTTTCTTGATTTTTTGAATGTATACACGAATTTGAAGGTTAAGTAAAGAAACTCATGCTTTTCCTTAAAAAAATTATCAGGCATACACAAGTCAGATTGTGGTGATGGTTATGCTAGCTTTAGCAATCGGCAGTGACACAATCTCAAGCCAAACCAGGCGAGAAGCTATAATCGATGGACTACTTGATTTGCCGAGTAAGTTTTTGAGTGAATACGTCAACAATGGTGCTTTCTTCTTTTTTAGACTTGTGTAAGCAAGTGGAACATTATGTGATTGCAGATAAGGTTAGGGAAGTACTAAAGCTAGACGGAGAGATGAAGGATCTTGCGCAGCTTTTAATAGACGAGCAGTCACTGCTTGTGTTTGGCAGAGGATACAACTACGCAACGGCTTTAGAAGGAGCGTTGAAAGTAAAAGAAGTGTCGCTTATGCACAGCGAAGGGATACTCGCGGGAGAGATGAAACACGGTCCTTTGGCTTTGGTCGACGAGAATCTCCCCATCGCTGTGATCGCCACTCGCGACGCTTGTTTCAGCAAACAACAGTCCGTGATTCAGCAGCTTCACGCACGCAAAGGGAGACTGATAGTGATGTGCTCGAAAGGAGATGCTGCTTCTGTGAGCTCTAGTGGTTCTTGTCGAGCTATCGAGGTTCCTCAAGTGGAAGATTGTTTGCAACCTGTTGTTAATATAGTGCCATTACAGGTATAATCTTAATCTCTTAATATCAAATCTAATATAATCTAATAAGTGATTGTGTTTTGTGGTTTTTGGGGAACAGTTGTTGGCTTATCATCTGACTGTTCTGAGAGGTCACAACGTTGACCAGCCGAGGAATCTAGCGAAGAGTGTGACCACTCAATAGAGAGCTAAGAAGAGAAATGACTCTTGTTTTGTATAGTTTTCTAAATGCCTTTGGAGTTTATGATGTTAGGCATCGTTTTATCTTTTTACCTTTTTTGAGTTCTGACAAGCGGAAACTAAAACCGAACTAAAATTTCTTTGAAGTTTTTTTTTAAAATAATTTATATATGTAGAATATTTGACGTAAACCCAAGTCTAAACTCATAAATTATCTAAACTATTAAAAGAGTATCATTGCTAAAATATGTCCAATTCTTACTGTAGTATTTATGATTTATGTCATTGGATTTGCTAGAACATTTCATGATTTTATTAAAGGCATTTCCGACTTGACAAATCCTATGACTAACCAAGTAAATATGATTTCGACACAATATTAGAAAACATACAATATGATCGGTCAATTACATCATGAAAAAATAATATATGGCATAAACTTTGTTTAGCCGGATTCACCTAAACCAATATTGTGTGACTATCTAATGCGTCGTTGTGGAGAATAATTTCAATTCCCTGCAAACATAACTTCAAAATTCATTGCCAGAAAGAAGAAATATCATGAATCACTTTGAGCACACAACTATTAACAACCATCGTAAATTGATTGTTGAATCTAAGTCAAATCCTTTTTGCATCCTTCAACTACTAACATAGGATATTTAGTAGGGAAGATCTGTTCTTATTATATTAACTAACGAAAATCGTATAAACAGTTCTTAAACGGTCGCAAAATTCAGATTCAATACATCTTAATCGATATCTACTTCAAACCAAATAGATAATAACTTTTCTTAAAAACCGGTTTATCTAAACCTCAAAACAAGAATAACATTCAAATTCGATCATATCTACATCAAAACTATTAGAATCCCAAAAAATCGTCGAGTATTTGCAAATTCTCAAAACAGTAATAACAGATATTGGTTTTAAATATACTTCACATATATAACTATCTTATTTACGTAATTAGTTAGAAGTTAAGATATTATAGTATTAAAAGTCTCTGAGATAATTGATAATTAATCATATCTTCTAAAATATGATTTAAAATCCATCTCTATGCATATCTTCACAGAAACTAATAACATGCTAGAGTGGTATATTTTTAAGCAGTTATAGCAATTAGTTATAGTTCAAAATATTTAAGCAAATATTTTGATCATTGATCATCAGCGCATACCGAAAATGACTCTAACTAATTTCGTACTAAAAATATATGAGAATATATCCTTCTTATAGCTATTCATCTTATATATAGGCTCACTAAATACTACACTAAGTATTATTCCTGATTCTCAAAACTCAAAACTCGAAAAATGAGTTCTCTGATTGGTTTCACTAACCTGGCCGATGTCAAACCATTCAAGTCATCCTGGCAAATTCGAGTGAAAGTCCTCCACTCATGGAAGCAGTACACTGTCCAGTCAGGTCAAACTTTGGAGCTGATTCTTGGTGATGAAATGTGAGTGTATTAATATTTTTGTAAAAAATATTGAGTCTTCATTAAATTTGGACAAAAATACAATGAGGTCACATAAGCGGTCAACAATCTAAACTATAAAAAGAGGATCATTTCTAAAATATGTCCAAATCCTACCGTGGTATTTATGATTCATGCCATTGGGTTTGCTAGAACATTTTATGATTTCATTAAGGGCATTTCCGACTTGACAAATCCTATGACTAACCAACTAAATATGATTTCGACACAATATTAGAAAACATACAATACATTCGGTCAATTACATCATGAAAAAATAATATATGGCATACACTTTGTTTAGTCGGATTCACCTAAACCGATATTGTGTGGCCATCTAATGCGTCGTTGTGGAGAATAATTTCAATTCCCTGAAAACATAACTTTAAAATTCATTGCCAGAAAGAAGAAATATCATGAATCACTTTGAGCACACAACTATTAACAACCATCGTAAATTGACTGTTGAATCTAAATCAAATCCTTTTTACGTCCTTCAACTACTAACAGAGGATATTTAGTAGGAAAAATCTGTTCTTATTATATTAACTAACGAAAATCGTATAAACAGTTCTTAAACGGTCGCAAAATTCAGATTCAATACATCTTAACCGATATCTACTTCAAACCAAATAGATAATAACTTTTCTTAAAAACCGGTTTATCTAAACCTCAAAACAAGAATAACATTCAAATTCGATCATATTTACATCAAAACTATTAGAATCCCAAAAAATCGTCGAGTATTTGCAAATTCTCAAAACAGTAATAACAGATATCGGTTTTAAATGTACTTCACATATATAACTATCTTATTTACGTAATTAGTTAGAAGTTAAGATATTGTAGTATTAAAAATCTCGAAGATAATTGATAGTTAATCATATCTTCTAAAATATGATTTAAAATCCATATCTACCCATATCTTCACAGAAACTAATAACATGCTAGAGTGGTATATTCTTAAGCAGTTATAGCAATTAGTTATAGTTCAAAATATTTAAGCAAATATTTTGATCGATGATCATCAACGCATACCGAAAATGACTCTAACTAATTCCGTACTAAAAATATATGAGAATATATCCTTCCTATAGCTATTCCTCTTATATATAGGCTCACTAAATACTACACTAAGTATTATTCCTGATTCTCAAAACTCAGAACTCAAAAAATGAGTTCTCTAATTGGTTTCACTAACCTGGGCGATGTCAAACCATTCAAGTCATCCTGGCGAATCCGAGTGAAAGTCTTCCACTCATGGAAGCAGTACACTTTCCAGTCAGGTCAAACTTTGGAGCTGATTCTTGGTGATGAAAATGTGAGTGTATTAATATTTTTTAATCAAAACTAAACAGCTTATTGAAAGATGGAAATACTATGTAATAATTTTAATGTCACCTTTTGTAGGGTACTTTGATACACGTGTCGTGTAAGAAGACATATGTGAGCCGTGTTGAACGGTTGGTTCCAATAGGAGAATGGAAAGTCATTGAAAACTTCTCTTTGACATCTGCATCTGGTCAGTATCATCCCACTAAGCGCAATTACAAAATATCGTTCACAGACAATACTACTATCACGAAGTGCACTGTCAAAAGCAGCTTAGAATTCATCAATCTCGTGGACTTTGGCACTATTCTAAGTGGTAACGTTAACCACAGCTTCTTGGTTGGTAAGTCGAATTTAACAGCCAATTTATTTCCAGAAAAACATCATTCTTGGAATACCATTAGTTTAGTTATAAGGTTGTTCACTAAATGTTTTGAGTTAACTACCTACTGATATTTTTTTTTTCACAGACGTGATGGGCCAAGTTGTTGACGTGAAGGATATTGAAACTGTTCAAGTAAATGGGAAGGAGAGGAAAAAGATTTAATTCGAGCTATGAGATACTAAGTAATCGTTCCATGTAACCCGATCTATTTATCATTATCTAATTAATGTAGTTTTAAAGATCCAATAATTTTCGTCAATTTTTTCATCATGGAAGGGATCGATTAACACTGTTTTCAATTTTATAGTGATGATCGAATGTCATGTTGCTTGTGGGAAAGGTGTGCTGATCAACTTTGGACAAGTTGCCAAGAAACAATTGGACCGGTTGTTATATGCCTAATCAGGTTTGCAAAAATTAGACATTACAGAGGTATGTTTACAAATAACTGACCTCGGTAGGAATTGCATAGAGAATTACGGAATGGATGAATTTTACGGTCCTCATTATAGGCAAACTTCAGATTACAAATGCTTTCGAGACATCCAAGCTAATGATGAATCCTGCTTTACCTGAGGTTGCAGAATTCATGAATGCGTAAGTGTTTAGTAATCAATCGAATGCCATGTTATATCGATATGTCATTATTAGTTTACATTACCTTAAGGCACATTCATCCTTTTCATGAAATTTCAGTTTGCCAGATGATGGTCTTGCTCTCACCATTGTTGAGACTCCAAATGATGATAAGATGGTGAAGAAGAAAGAGTACTGGTCTAACCTGCAACAGAAGACTATTGAGGAGTTACTAATTACCTCGGAGGTAAAACTGAAAACAGTGTTCTTTTTTAATAATACCACATGTTCTCTACAATGCTCATATATTTGTTATGACTATATATTCTAACACAATTTTTTGGACCTTGGAAGGTTGAGAAGTGCAAGATTGTGTGTTCGATCTATGTCATTGACACAGAATGGGGTTGGTACTATTTTGGGTGCATAAAATACAACAGAAAGGTTGAAAAAAGAACTAAGAAGCAATCATGAGCAACAGTTTGTATCAATGGCCCTTACTGGTGGTGTAAGGCGTGCAATGAAATCGTCACTAAAGTGGAGGCCAAGTAAATGTTACTAAAACGTTTACACTTACATGGTTTATACTATTTAATAGTTTAGATGTCCTATTATTAGTAACTGCATTATATTTAACGTGCACATTGTAGGTTTAAACTGCATTTTATGGTTATGGACCAAACAGCAAAGACTAAGGTGATGCTACTTGATACGGTCGCTAGCACTACTGTACCGCAGTCAGCTACAAAACTTCTAGGGGATTCTTTTGATGAGGTATAAGCGTGTAATTATAATTATTTTATAGTATGTTTAACTTATGATTATCGTTAAAAAGATTTGTCTAATTATTTTTGCTGTTTGAATTAACTAGATGGTTGATACTGAAAATATTCCACAAGCTAATAAAAATTTGATACGCAAGACTTTCCAGTTCTGTGTTTGTGTTGAGAAGGAAAATTTGTATTACAGTTTGGAGACGTATAAGGTTGGGAATGTATACTCTGGAGATGAAATTATCACATTTGCAGACTCTTCTTTGGACCAACTGACTCAAGTTGATAATTTATCAACTATTATTTCCGCTAATGAAGTATTTTTACATATTTTTATTATTTAACTAATAATTTTATTTATTCGTGTCGAAATATCCTAATTGTGATCTAATTACTACGTACGTTTCAATTATCCACAGCAACAGCGACGAAAATTCAATGATAAGCACTACTCCTTCAAGTAAGCGTTCTTCTGATGAGTTGGAAAGCTTACCTGATCTGTCTTCAACATCGAAAAAGCTATGTATGACGACAATCAAACAAGAGAAGATTGATGGAAAGTTGCCTGCCAGTGAAAAAGAGATTGTTGTGATTAAACGTGAAAAAAAATGTAGTGGAAAAGAAAACCAGAAACGATGACAGTCAGAAAATTCTAGCCGGAACCAAAGAAAAAGAGAAGGAGAAGTAACTTGCAACATTCAAAGTTGAGATACATTTTTCAGGATCATTTCATTTTTCAATTGAACTTTCTTTTGATGACATTGAGTAATCGTTTCTATTCTCATTTGCTTGTGGTTTTATGGTTTTGGATTTTTGAAAATCAATAAGACTGGTTTTCCCTTGAATTTTGATCTATTGATTATTCACTGAAGTAAATTATATCTAAAACGAAAATACTTATCCGTTTTAGTCTTATATGGATTATAAAATATGTCTAAATTCACAACTATTGGTCCTTTATATTTTTTGATCTGCTAGAGATATTAATTTATTTTGGGCTATTCTCTAAACAATTTGTTCAAGTATGAAGCACAAACAAAACCAACTATATAACATAATTGGGCTGTATATTTATGCAATTATTTTAAGCAATTGAGATTTTGGCTATCAACGATTCGACCAATAACTTCATTATAAATGAAATCATCTTTAGTCAAATCGTGATCTTTTACGGTTCAAAGTTTCTGAAGAAAATTTGTTTTTTTTAACTTACCGATGCAATTGTATTGTCTTTTCCCATTCCCTTTTTTTGAAAATGTCACCTACAAACCTGACACAAAGTTAATTTGAGTTATAGGGATTGCATTGATAACAAAACTTAAATTTATTTACCTAAATTCTAAAATGCAATGCATCTAAAGCTGTAACCTACATCTCATCCCATTATATATAGAAGATGAAGTTCCCAAACTAATAACAAACACAACCTTTTTTCTTCATTTCTTAATTTCTAAATACTAAAACCATGATTTTTATCTATGATAAAGTAATTGATCTTCATCAATGGAAAACTCACTGGTTTATGCGTGTGAAAATTCATAGGAAGTGGCTTACCATTGATCAAGATGGAGTTCAGTCTCTCCATTTTGTATTGATTGATGAACGTGTAAGCAATTTATTCTACGTCTATGGTTATTTTGTTGTTCATCTTAAAATTTTATCTGTTTTCATCTAAGTATTGTTTTTTCAGTATATTAACTAGACCTATTTTCTATACAAAATTTGTGTAGGGTGACAAAATTCACGGTTATATAAACTGGGAGTGGATGATACCATATTTTGACCAGAAAATGCAGGAAGGAGAGTGGAAGAAAATCTACAATTTTACAGTCATCAGAGTTTCGAATCTGGTGCGTTTAACTGAAACTGATAAAGAACTCAGTTTCCTAGAGAACACTGAGGTGAAAAGAACGAAGTTCGATAGTGAAGACCACTTCCAAAATTTCAAAAGCTTTGATACTCTTTTCAACCTCGATGTCCCTCTACAACTTCCTGTTGGTAAAATACTTTAAACTCTTCCTATTATATACTATAAAGATTCTTATTTTGCAAGTTCCAATGATCGTAAACTCATTTTAATTTTAATATAGATGTTATTGGGAAAGTTACGCATGTTGAGGATCTACAGTTGGTCCATGATGACCTGTTTGGTCCTCACTCTCCAAAACAAATATGTCGTCTAAAGTTCACGATGGTCAATAACGAGTAAGATTGTACAATTTTTTCGTTTTTTGTTTGATCTTTGAATGTTGTTTTTGTTATGCAATTTGTTTCATGGCAGTGATGAAGCTATTCAATGTGTGGCTTTTGGGAAACTGGCTGAGGATTTTAATCAGCATTGGTACTGTCTTGACGACGTTAAAGCAGTTTGTGTTTTATCTGATTGGCGTCTTAGGATTGTTAATGGTAAATATTAACCTTTAATAAGTAATAAATTTGTTTTAAATATTAGATTAGCATTAACTCTAATACAATATAATACCGTCTTTGTTTTAAAACTAGGTGTTGAACAATTGATGGATGATAGAGGAGTTTCTCGATTTTATTTCGATCTCGAAATTGAAGAGGTGTTCGAATTCAAAGAGAACATGTAAGTTCCTTTATGTTTAGTTGGTTTCTACTTAAAGCTGTGAATGGTTTAGATAAAATATTTTAGGTTTCTTGGGCTTTTTAATGAATATGAACTACTGATATGTCTATTTTGTTTCTACATAAATATCAGGCCAAACACACTCATTGAGATTGATTAAAAGAGCAGAAGAGGTGTAAAACTATTGTCGGATTCGAAGCAACGTGGAAGAATGTTTTAAAAGTGTGATTCGTATTTCATTTTAAGTTTTAAGTTATTTGTTGAACTTTCTTTATTTTCAGCTTTATCTCGTGTGTTGAATATTCCGTTTTCAGTTTCAATTACTTTTCTAAACTATTGTTATTTCTAGAAATTTTAATTGTGGTTTGTATTTCATATTAAGTTTTATGTACTTTAGTTAAATATTTAAGTTTATGTAAATATATTCTATCGAATATTTAGTATCTGTTTAGTATATATTTTTAAAGATATTGTAATGCTGTGACTTTCTAGAGATTTCCTTAACTATATTCTAACAACCAAAAACACAATGGGTTTGAATGGTATGCAGCTTTTTTACGTTTTCACGTTTTGGAAACTTGATTCTGTTATTTTTTACCATTCATGTTATTCATCACGTTTTCACGTTTTTTTATGTTTTTGAAACGTGATTCCGCTAGCGTGTTAAAAATATAACTAAAAAAAACAAAACGTGATTAATCTACTAAAAGTAGTTTTTCAGCATTTCACAATTATTCAGCTAAAATATTATTCATTTCAGTTCATTCCACTAGTAATTTTTCAGTTATTCTGCTATTCTGTTATTCATCTGACATACCAGTCAGACCCAATACCTCTGAACTAAATAATTCTTAGATTTTTAATAACAAAAACTACTTTTACGGGAGCGTGATTTAGTACATCCATCAAAACTAATTCTTAATCATATTCACAGCATTTCACTAAGAATTGTAAACGAGATGAAATTACTGGTGATGGAAATTTTCAAGTTTCTACCTCTAAGAAGAATAAGAGAAGAAGAAATACTTTTCAGAACGAGAATGAATCTCAATTTGTGCAGTCACAAAAAAGTTTTATAACGCAATTAACACTAAATATCGAGAACAGAGTTTTACGTGATGTTTCAAACGTACCTTTGCCAAATAATGTACCTGCGTCCAGTGAAACAAGCAATTCCTTTCAGACACCTGCAAAAGGATACTCTACAATATCAGGTAATGTTTTTGTGTAACAAATACTATATCTTAGATTAGCTAATATCGTAAACTAAATGTCCATTTTTTTTTAGATGATCCAACTTCCTCGGTAGTACGCACTACTAATAATTTCGAGAGAAGTTGTTTATCATATTTGAACCTAAATGAATTTGAGAAGGATCAAATTCACTTTTTTCAAGCTTTCGATCGCAGCAGTCGTCATCATCTTCTAGGCTTGATCCATTTCATGATATGCATTTAGATAAAACAAAAACAGATCAGACTCCCTAAAACTATTCATCAGAAAGTTGTAGATAATACGAAACATTATGATACTATTATTACCGAATTATAGTATTCTTTCATCAAATATTTTTACTTTACTATTACACTAAGATTGTATTATATTGTGATCAACAGGATCTGACGAAGAGTCTGATGAACAAGATTTCGATTGTAGTAGTCAAGAAGATACACATTCAGACAATTCTGATGAGGATGATTTATAATATCCGGTTCCCTCACAACATACAGAAGACCATTCGAGAATAAAAAACGTAGCTGACTTACTGAAAACCATGTTTTCTACTCCATACGATGTCAAAAATGCAAACAAAACCTCAGGTTTGAATGTTTCTCCTATATTACAATATTTAGTTTAAAAATGTTTGTTAAGCATTTACGTGACTAACATATTATCCTATTTTGTAGAATACAATGATGAGGGTGATCCCGTATATAGCTGTAAACATTGTGGTGCCTTATTTTGGTATGGAGAGCGCATTAACAAGAAAAGAAAATTAAAGAACCCAATATTTACGTTGTGTTGTCTACAAGGGTAAGTTGTTTTGCCTCAACTAAAGGATACTCCTCCCTACTTGAATCATCTCCTTACATCTAATGATGAGCTAAGTAAACATTTCCAGAAGAATATTAGGCCATATAACATGGTTTTCTCTATGACATCTATAGGAGGAAAAGTAGATCGCTCAGATAAAAAAGGAAAAGGGCCTCAAATGTTTCAGCTGCAAGGTGAAAACTACCACTTAATGGGTAGTATGCTTCCTAGACGTGGTGATTATGCTAAGTTCTACCAGCTTTACATAGTTGATACTGAAAATGAGGTCAATAACAGAGTTAATGTTCTCAGGTATCTATTCTTATGCGTTAATGTTTACTACCTCTATACTTTATCTACAAGTAATTGAATCCATAGTATCGTTTTGTATATTTTTTGTTGCAGTAAATCGAAAAATTCAACTCAGCCTACCAAAAATAACAAACTCAGGAAAGAAATCATTGATGCATTAATCAAAATGTTAAATGATAGCAACCCATATGTATCCCAATTTCGTACTGCAAGGGAGCGATTTAACACAAATCCTGAAGAAATTTTTCATTTGAGGATTTTGGATGCTATACCTACAAATGCAAGAACATACAATAGGCCAACATCTTCAGAAGTTTCTGCAATTATTCCAGGGGATTTCAATATTGAAATGGATAAAAGAGATATCGTTCTGCAAAAACAATGTGGGAAGCTAAAGAGAATAAGTGAATTTCATCCGTCTTATATGCCTCTCCAGTATCCATTGCTTTTCCCCCATGGAGAGGATGGTTTTAGGCCTCAGATTAAAAAGGGGATTACTACTACTTCTAAAAAATCGAAGAAGGAAGGTATAAGTATGCGTCATTTTTTTGCATTCCGTATTCAGGATCGTGATAATGAATCACCTATTCTGCTTAGATCAAGAAGGTTATTTCAACAATTTCTGGTTGATAACTACACTATGATAGAAGCTAATAGATTATCCTACTTGAGAAAGAATCAATCGTCTTTGAGGTCTGATAGTTATGACTCTATAAAACAAGCTGAAGAAGATGGTGTTACTGACCTAAGTGAGCATGGAAATCGATTTTATCTACCAGCATCATTTACAGACGGTCCAAGATACATGAAAAATATGTATCTGGACGCTATGGCCATTTGCAGGCATTTCGGTTTCCCAGATTTGTTCATTACATTCACGTATAATTCTAAATGGCCTGAAATCAGTAGGTACCTAGAGAAGCGTAATCTCAAGGCTGAAGATAGGCCAGATATCATTTGTCGTATTTTCAAGATGAAGCTTGATTCTCTAATGCTTGATTTGACAGAGAAGGCCATGTTAGGGAAAACTGTTTCATGTAAGTTATTCAGCTATGCGTTTGTTTATTTTGTAGATTCTAAATTTATTTTTATTCTAATGCTATTCTTTTCATTTCGCAGCAATGTACACTATATAATTTCAGAAACGAGGTCTACCACATGCTCATATTCTTTTATTCATGCATCATAAATGCAAGTTCATAACTACTGATGATATAGACAAGATCATCTCTGCTGAGATTCCTGATCATTTTAAGGAACCTATTCTATATGAAGTGGTTAAAGATATGATGATTCATGGACCTTGCGGTCAGGTTAACTTGAATTCACCATGTATGGAGAATGGTAAATGCACCAAGTTATATCCTAAGGCTCATGCAGAGAAGACAACAGTCAATATAGAAGGTTTTCCAGTTTACAGAAGGCGTGAGCAAGCAGATAAGTTTGTTGAGAAAAATGGTTTTAACTGTGATAACAGATATGTTATTTCATATAACAAAGAGTTGTCAATTCGTTATCGAGCTCACATTAAAGTGGAATGGTGCAATCAGTCTGGATCTATCAAGTATTTATTTAAATACATTACTAAAGGAGTTGATCGTGTAGCTGTTGTTGTTGAGCCACCAGAGATGGATGAAGAAAATGATCAAACAAGAAATCCGGGGAACGGCACAAAACAAAAACACAATGCCTCTGGTAAAAACAAAAGTCATGCTCCTCAAAAAGTTGATGAGATTAAAGATTTCTTCGATTGTAGGTTAGTATTTTTTAAAGGTTTGGTGATATTATTATTCATTATTTGTTATAATCCTTTAATACAATATAGCTTAACTAATTCTTATATAATTTCAGGTATGTTTCTGCTTGCGAAGCTGCTTGGAGGATTTTTAAGTTTCCTATTCACTATCGATCAACACAAGTTGAAAAACTTAATTGGCATCTACCGGGTAAACAAAATGTGATATGGAAAGATGGTGATAAAGTGAATCAAGTAGTGTCTCGAAACTTATTGAGGATACAATATTCCTTGCATAGTTTGAATTGAACAAGGTAGATTCTGATGCGGAGAAACAAACCTACGCTCAAATCCCTACTAAGTTTACTTATAATCAGAGGCATAAGTGTTTTAAACCGAGAGAGAGAGGTTTTGCTATTGGTAGAATTAATTATGCTCCAAGGAAGATAGAATCTGCATATTATCTTTGTGTTGGTCCAAAGTGTTATAAGGATATAAAAACTTTCAATAAAGTTGTGTATCCTACATATAAAGATGCTTGCTACGCCAGAGGTTTGCTAGATGATGACCAAGAGTATATTGATGATATTGTTAGAAGGAGTTTTACGTGCAGTCCATCCGAGCTTCGTCAGATTTTTTGTATATGCTCAGTTCTGATAGTTTATCTACTCCTGAAGTTGTCTGGAATAATACATGGCAATTTCTTTCGGATGACATAGAGTTCAAGAAAAGACAGAGTTGAATAGGCCAGGTTTGTACTTTCTATATACCCGCTCTCAGGTTATCTATATATGTTAGACATTTGTGCGGCTTAGTTATTGTATCAGATATTCTATTTGAATTGTAATGGGTCTCTTTTTATATTTCAGAAAAAAATCTAAGTGATGATGATAAGAAAAAGTTTTGTCTTCATGAGATTGATAAGATTCTGAAAAGTAATAGAACTTCGTTGGGAAGATTTGAATCTATGCCTAAGTTGTTGCCAAATGGTAGTCAGAGTTCTAATATTTTAATCATTGATGAGCTAAGTTACAACAAAGAAGAGTTGAAAGCAGATCATGAAATGGACTTTCAGAAGCTTACATATGAGCAAAAGAAGATATATGATGAGATAACTGGTGCTGTAAAACATGATTGTGGTGGAGTTTTCTTTGTTTATGGTTTTGGTGGAACTGGGAAAACGTTTTTATGGAGAATTCTATCTTCTGCAATCAGATCAAGAGGAGATATTGTTCTCAATGTTGCTTCAAGTGGAATAGCTTCTCTGTTGTTACAAGGTGGCAGGACTGCTTATTCAAGGTTTGGCATCCCTTTAAGTCCTGATGAGTTTTCAACATGTACAATGAAAGCTGGCTCTGATCTTGCAAATTTAGTCAAGCAGGCATCTCTTATAATTTGGGATGAAGCCGCGATGATGAGCAAACATTGTTTTGAATCTTTGGATAGAAGTTTACAAGACATTATCGGGAAGAAGGAGAATAAACCTTTCAGTGGAAAAGTAGTGGTTTTTGGAGGCGATTTTAGACAAGTACTTCCAGTTATTCATGGTACTGGTAGGGCATAAATTGTTTTAGCATCGCTTAATTCTTCATATCTTTAGGATCATTGTAAAATGCTTAAGTTGACGAAGAATATGCGGTTGGTTTCTGATAATCTATCTATTCAAGAAGCAAAGGACCTTAAGGATTTTTCAGAGCGGATATTAGCGGTTGGGGATGGGAAGATTTCTGAGCCTAATGATGGTGAAGCTCTAATTGACATTCCAGAAGAGTTTCTTATTCTAGATTCAGAGGATCCTATAGAATGTATAAGCAGAAAGATATATGGAGATACTGCATCACTCCAAGAGAATAAAGATCCTAAGTTTTTTTAAGGAAGAGCAATTCTTTGTCCTACGAATGAAGATGTCAACATGATTAATGAGCATATACTCGATAAGCTAAATGGTTAGTTCATGCTTAATCATATCTTTTCGATTTCATTTTACATTGACATGTTTGTATTTAATTTTTTTTTAACATGCGTGTCTTTTCTTCTTGAACTAGGGGAGGGAAAAGTATATTTAAGTGCAGACTCTTTAGATCCTTCTGATACTAATGCAGCTAAAAACGATGTACTTACACCAGAATTTTTAAACAGTATGTGAGTTTCTGGATTACCTAATCACAGTATTCGTTTGAAGATTGGTTGTCATGTGATGTTGTTGCGGAATATTGATCCTATTGGAGGATTAATGAATGGAACTAGATTGCAGATTACTAACCTAGCAGATTTTATGGTTGAAGCAAGGGTTATAACAGGAGAGAAAATTGGAGTTAAAGTTATTATTCCTAGAATTTTAATTACTCATTCAGATGCCAAATTACCATTTAAAATGAGAAGAAGGCAGCTGCCCTTAGCCGTAGCATTTGCAATTACAATCAACAAAAGCCAAGATCAGTCTCTTTCTGAAGTTGGTATCTTTATGCCTAGACCTGTTTTTTTCTCATGGACAACTTTATGTTGCCATATTTAGAGTTACATCTAAGAAAGGTCTTAAGATTTTGATTGTTGACAAAGAAGGAAAACCTCAAAGAAAGTCTACAAATGTTATTTTTAAAGAGGTTTTCCAGAACCTATGAAGTTAATTAATTGGTAACTCATGGTTGTAGTTACTTAATGGTTTTTACGGGAACTCATTTTTAACAAATGAGTCGTTTTTATTACTTTCAATTCAGTTTTGGATTATTTCTTAATTATAATATTATTATTAATTTTCTTATATCAACGATCAACTTATATTAGTATATATATTATATACTACAACTTTATATTTCATAATAACAATCAATCTACGACATATATATATTACTTCCATTATATGTAATGTTGAATTATTACCTTAATATAAATTTGAAGAAGCTGATCCGTGGTTTTGTCTTTATTCTGCTGATATCTTTTTCAAGCTTTTCGATCTGTAACCAAGACTTATATTAGTTTATTAGTTAGAGGTAAATACAAAATCAAAATAGTCTTAAAAGAAATATTTAGACTTACGATATTATTAGATGATGTAATCTTATTATTTTGGAGTCTGTTACTTTGTTTTAATATCTTCTTTCTTCGGAGATCTTCTGCAAAAAAACATTACATGTTAGTATAATACTGGAGTAAATTATGTAATGGATTTACTATTTATCGAAACAATAGGGAATGGACACTTATCTGGAAAATGCCGTGTTTGAATATCTCCTCCTGTGCTTCTTCAAACATCCGTCTTCATTGTTTTAAGCATAATGAAAATAGGAAATCAATTAATTCCGAATCTAGATTTCAGAGGTCCACAATGAGGAACAAAAATTAACATTTCTTAATAAAAATATATGTGATATTACCTGTTTACTTTTTTTTTTGCTGCTTAATTCCAGGAAATTGGCAAAACTGTATGTCATCCGAAATTAAGTTAACCAGGTTATATATCGAAGTAATCGTTGTTTCACCAAAAATTAAATCACAGAAGAGACACATAATTGTTAAATCCGAACATTTCTGGAACGAGTAGAACTATTAAGAACTCAACTTACCAAATTGCTCGGCATTTCCCCAAATCGGTTACTCGCTGCAATCCAACTTCATCACTCTCTCAAATCTTTCAGGAAATTATAAAGCCGTGGTGAAATCTGAAGATAACACGGAATTATTGATGTAGGATTCATGATTTCAGATAAGGAAATGAGAATGAGTTTGATTTGTTTTCGATCGATTTTTTAGGGTTGCTCTCGAGTCTCGACTGATGAGTTCCTAATTTCGGATACTGAGTTTTTGTCTGTTCGATTCAGAATGAAGCATATTTCATTTGGGCCGATTAATTTTCCTTTGGTCCGTTTCTAAATAACACAAAATTTGATCAGATATAAAACTTGGCCCAACACATATATGAAATAGAAAATGTTGGACCCGCGCAGACATTATAATTAGTGGATCTGTTTGGGCCACAGTTAAATTAAAATTTATTGACCAAAATATTCAACAAGCCCAGAAAAAAAATTGTTGAAAAAAACCTGCGCATGGCGCGGGTCCAAGATCTAGTACTATGTTAAGAGCCGTTTATTTGAGTTTCAAATTTGTTTAACTTTCTTAATTCGAGATTTTCTATTAGAGAATATCTCGAAATTTATTTTAATTTTGCTAAAACAAGAACAAATGTTTGGTCAACAATAATCATATATATAATAAACAAGTTATCCCTCCATCTAAGGTGCCTACATCAGCATTATTTTTATTTTAAAATGAGCTTTTAAATATTTTGGGTTTTGTTTTTAAGTTTTTATATTTTGGGTACTTATTTTTGGGGTTTTAATATAATTAATTTGGAAGAAAAAAACAAATACTTATTTTACAAATAAAAAAAATTACAAATTCTTCATTTGTGAAAAGGAGTTTGGAAGGATTTATTCAAAAAAGTTACAGAAAATAATTATCAAATTTTATAAAAAAAAACCTTAGAACGATTTATATATAAAGCTAAAGTAAAATCATATATATTAAACAAATACTTATTTTATAAACTATAAAAATTACAAATTCTCTTTGAAATAAAAAAAATCAAAAAGTTATTTCGAATGTAAACAAACATAATTTGAAAAAAGAGTTGGAAAATGAATAATTACGAAATATGACAGAAGAACTTGCTAAGAATAGTTATCAAACTTATTTAAAAATGTTCCAAAATATTAATGCTTAAAACTAAAGTAAAATCATTCATAACCACTTTAATGTATAAAATGAATGAAACTTTTTTATAAATAAAGAAAAATAAAGTGTGTAATTATATAGCATATAAATGAATTTGATTTATACGAAGGAGGGAAAAAATGGCAAATACTTATCAACCATTTTTCTTAATGATGGTAATATAAAATTGATATGTGATCACATTACTCATAAACCGGATAATATATGAGTTTTAATTTAAAATATATAAATAAACTAAAACAAGATTATTGATTATACTTTTTAAGATATTCATGTTGTTTATATTCACATGATATGAAAATAGACAAAAATATTCTCACACATTCACAAATATAGTCAGGTAGTTTATCATTGAAAAAAAAAACGCCTCAAATCAATTAAAATCAACAATTTATCAACTATGCATAATTTTTTATATAAAAACTCATAAACATATGTAGTATTTGAACAGATCTTTTGCTCTGTCTAGCCAACTCTAACTAAAATTCTCCTCATTTAGAGTTATAACCGATCACATAACTGAATGAGATGGAAACTTGCATGAAATAAGAGAAAAAAAATCAGTAGATTGCAATCAGAATAGCGAGACTAAGAGCTATAAGAAAGGGAAAAAAATAAAGGACTAATTATGCTTGAAAATGAGGTAGATTTAGATTCCATAAAAAATTAAAGGAACATTTAGTTTAAAGTGGAGAAAGATCAATGATGATTTCACTTTGTTGATCTATGACAAGAAGATGTATAAAAAATGAGAAATCAATTGAATACAGATAAACAGTAAGAATATAACAATTAATACATGCAAGGGCGGATCTAGAATTATATTTTATGAGGGGCATGCTACAGAAAAAATAAATAAGAACAGGGACATAAAATTTGTTCAAGGTAAAATAACACTAGACAAAAAATATTCATCCGGGGCAACTGCCCATATACCATCAATGTGGATCTGCCTCTGAATACATGACAATCTATATTAGAAAAATAATTTTACAATATAGATATATATTAGGACAACAAAAATATTTAAAAAATAAAAGACAAATATAACATACAATAAATATATACAATTTTAATAAAATTAATTAATAATTCTGCATAACACGCAGATAAAAATCTAGTATAAACTAACAAGAGTTTTTTTCTCTCTTAAAAATACAGAGGGATGAGCAGACAAATCCGGTCCGGTCTACTGAGGATTGGTTTCAATTAAGCTGGGTTTTATATGGTTTAATGAAATAGTGATCCGGTTCAATCGTAAAGTTTAACCGGTCTGGTTTTTTTTTTTAATTGTCGGCCATGATTTTCATTAAAAAAAAGGGAAATTGGCACCAATGACCATAAAAAAGAGTTGAAATTCAGTATATAACCATAATAATTGAGGTGCTATAGTATTTATTGTATTTTCTACAAATATCCTTTTTTCATTTTAACAATCTTTTTTCTTTTTCCCCTCTTTTGTGATTTTCTTCCCTTTCCCTCTCTTTCTTTCCTTTCTTTTCCCGATTCTGATTTCCCCTCTCCCTTCCTCCCATTTCCCTCCCCTTCCTTCTCTTCCTTTTACTTCTCCTTAAAGAATAACAGGTTATACTATACAAATTATATGAAACAATTATTTTTGTAAATAATATAGTATGATAATAAAAATATTCAAGTATTATACTATATTAGTTTTATTAAAAACAAAACATATATTATAGCATAGTTCAGAAGAAAATATGGATAACATGTGTTTCTATAATATTTTCACATAAAGAAAAAAGAGATTTTAGTAATTTTTATGTGAACTATAATTAGTTTGAATATTTATTCAAATATGGTTACAGAATGAAAAAGATTTTAAAAAAAAGCCAATCTGGGCATTACATTTTAACATGGGGATATGAAGCCCACCCGAAATCATTACAATGAAGCCCATAATCGTAACTCAAACCTAATGAGATCACGATAACAGAAAAACCGGTCTGGTTTAGTCTGTATAAATGAAAAAACGACGGCAACTATTAGGGATAAAAAAACCCTAGCAGGCAGCAGCCGAGTCGAGTCCGGCCACAGAAGACCGAACCAAGATGCCGCTAAAGATGTTTGGAGACGATGACGATGGCGGCTCTTCGCAGAACAAAGCCCCCGTAACGTTCGAGATCGATTCGGAATTCGCTCGTAAGTTGGAGGAGAAGAGGGCGCGCAAGGATCTCGAGCGATTCAATAAGTTGTTTGGGGATGGTGTAATCGACGACGAGGTCGAAGAAGACGAATCAGAAGTGGAAGAATTGCCTGATCCAGACGATAATGAGGGAAAGTTTTTCGTTAAGTTGGTTAAGTTAAGGAATCGGGACTATACCTGCGACGACGATGGTGTTGATGAGACGAAGAAGAAGGAGAAGAGGAAGAAGAAGGAGGAGAAGAGGAATAAGAAGAAGAAGATGCATCTGAAAGACGTTAATGCACAGCATTTGCTTGAGGAAGGTCCAGATTTCGACGAGGAAAATGGGGAGAAGAGGATTCAGACTTTCGCTGAAGAGAAGGAGAAATTGAAGCGAGATGTATCCGCTGCTGCGGAGGCTGGAGGGAGCGATGATGATGGTGATGATCTGCTGAGAGTTAAGGAAGGAGATGATGATTCGTCGGCGGAAGAAGAAGAAGACGCGGATGTTGTGGAGAAAGCGGATGTTGTGGAGAAAGCGGATGAGTACTTCGGTGAGGAATCTAAGCTTAGTGAGAAGGAAAAGTTCATGAGGGATTTCTTCGTGAACAAGCTGTGGAAGGAGAAAGATGGGAGCAGCAAGATGGAGATTAAAGATGATATAGAGCTTACTGATGATGATGAGTCTGTTTGGAAAGCAGAGGAGTTTGAGTTGTACGGTAACTACAGGCACGAGGAGAAGAATGTGGAGGATACGGTTATGGGTCGGTCTAGGATTGTGGAAGGTTCGGTGAGGAAGAAGGATAGTTCGAGGAAGGTGCAGAGGAAGAACAAGGAGGAGAGGATGAAGATGGTTGAGCTTGAGAGGCAAGAGGAGCTTAAGCGGCTCAAGAATGTCAAGAAGAAGGAGATTAATGAGAAGATGAAGAAGGTGCTCTCTGTTGCTGGGTTTAAGGAAGGAGAAGAATGCGCTTTAGATGGGAGAGACCTCGACGATGAGTTTGATCCAGAGGAGTATGATAAGATGATGAACTCTGTGTTTAACGACAGTTACTATGGCGCGGAGGACGAAGATTTGTTTAGTGATGATGATGGTGAGAAACCGGACTTTGACAAGGAAGATGAACTTCTTGGACTTTCGAAAGATTGGGATGTGACTCAGGGTGGGGATGGGTTTGCAGCCGTCAGAGAAAAGGTTCTGAAACAGAAGGAGAATGACACTGGTGATGAAGAAGAAGAAGAAGAAGAAGAAGAAGAAGTAGATGAGGAAGAAGAGAGAGAGGGTAAGAGGAAGAGAAGGCGAAAAGCATCTCTTGTACAAAAAGCGAATGAAGCTTTGATGAAGGAGTACTACGATCTAGACTATGAGGGTACAATCGGAGACTTGAAAACAAGGTTCAGGTTTGCGAAAGTTGAACCGAACAGCTACGGATTAAAGCCGGAAGAGATACTCATGTTGGACGACAAAGAGCTGAACCAGTACGTACCATTGAAGAAGATGGCTCCTTTCATGGAAAAAGATTGGGAGGTGAATAGCTATCTGCGTAAGGAGCAGAAGCGTAAGATCAGGGAGATGTGGCAGAAGATTGATGAAGATCACGATGAGAATGAGGAGAAGAGAAGCAAGAAGAGGATGAAGAAGAGCGATGTTGAAGAAGAGAAGAAGAAGGAGAAGAAGCCAGCAGAGAAAGCAGATGAGGAAGGTGAGGCTGAGACGAGTAAACTATCGAGAAAGGCAAAGAGAAGAAGGCGTGAAGCAGAGAAGAAGCTTCCTCCTAACAGAATGGCTGCTTATGGGAAGACAAATTAAATCAAAGTAAGAGACAATGTTCGAATCCTAAGTTTTGATATGTTACTGTTTTATACATTTTTAGTTTGAAACTGGTAAGTTTTGTTTCGTATCCATTTTTATATTTTTCTTCCTTTGACATGTTTTTTAATTGCGTAGCTCTAAGCAACAATATGTTTCTCAGATAAGAAATCTTTAGACTTTGCTCATAACTTGAAAAAAAATTATGCAACAAAACAAACTACATTGCTTAATATTATGGTTAATTAATCACTACATCAACTAAAGAGTCTTTTTAGATAAACAGCAAAAATGTCTCAAAATGAAACTCTAAACTATTGCATCAGAGCTTCCTCGAATCCGCTTTTCGAGAATGTCATCAGCTTCTTCCTCCACAGCTTCAAACTTCCTTTGAAGTCCCAACCATTTCAGATTGTGCAACGCCATCAAGACGACCTTGCTTCAGCTGCTGGTTCTCACCATCTCCATCAGTCAAGTCTTGAACCGCCGGTTCGAGCTTCTCCAAGGTTCTTCCACTCTCACCACTCTTCTCGTCAAGACTAGGATCACGAGGAGGCGGGGAAAGAGAGCGTTCGTTAGGGTCAGGAACATCAACCCAAACGCGAGTACAAGACTTGGTGAAATGATTCAAAGCCCCATAGTTACAACAGAACTTGAACCGTGCTCTACAACGACCAATGTCCTCATAACGCAGGCTCGCGATCTTCGTCTCTCCAGATTCAAAGCTGACAACTTTCTTGAAACAGAGCCTCGTATCCACAGAGTAGTCAAATCATCCAGCATGAACTCACCCATATACGAAACGATCTCACGAACCGTCCTCTCGGATAAATACCGAACCGGGATTCCTCGAATCTTCACCCAAACCGGTACCGATTTCAGAAAATCAGGACCCGGTTCGTCTTCCCACCGCTGCAACACGATGAGCCATCCGTTGAAAGTGTATGGACCGGACCAAAGCACCATCTCCAGATCCCGCTCCCTCTCGAAGAGAAACTGAAACCTCCCGCCGGAGATTATGCGGCCGCGCAATCGAGATGCGTCGACATCCCACTCATAAGGGAGTGTATTGATCATCAAGTCGAGATCTTGTCTTCTAGGGCAAAGAATTCGACCAACCAAGCTTCGGCCTAAGCTTTTTCTGGGACGACGATTTGTGGATCTGCTAAACCTAAACTGAGATATCTCGGAGCCCTTCTCCGATTGTTCAAAGCCATCAGAGACGATAATGGAACGAAATGGGAATTTAGGATTATCCCTAGAAAATGTTCGATAATTATTTATATTTACTTATTTTAAAATGGAAACAGTTTCACTCTGAAGGAGACGTATTTGGGCCTACTAAGCCCAAACATAATGCAGAAACAGCATTACCGAAAACAAAGAGTGCATTTTTTGGTACTATTTTCTCAAAATGATACTAACATTTAGTTTTCATTTCTTTTCTGAATAACAATCTCAATTTTTTTTTTTGTTACATACATATTTCACGTGACCAATTTTGGGAAATATTTCAAAATTGTTTTCGAAATTTGTTTCCTTTATCATGCCATCTTTCTGTAGATGGTTCTGCCCCATTTATTTTACTGGTCATTTTTGATATATTATTCAAAATTATAATTATAAGTATGTATATGTTTCCATTTTTTTTTCTTTATACAAAATTGACAGTATAATTCACTACCACTTTAATAAGTTGAACTGTATAGTATTGATTTTTGACAAAATTTATAATTAATCAAAACATATGAAAATTTAATTAATTATTGTGAGATTTCATAATTCAGAGAAAAACTTATTCACTTTCTATAATAATATACTTTTGTAGATTAAACTCTCCCGAATATGAAACAAGATTCACTTGAAACATCTTCTCTCCCCAACAAACAAAAGAAATAAACAAAAACTGCACCTTTGTATCATTTAGAACGTAGAAGAAAAGATAAAAAAAAAAATGAAAACTTCGAAAAGAATCCTTCTTCTACTTATTCTACTTATCACCATCTCCTTAACGATCATCTTCACGTTAATGCTTCAGCCACAAACTATGATATTGGGAGAGGAATACGACGTGCGTGTGATCAATAACTTCAGAGACAACTCGTCTCTCCCTCTAGTGATCTGGTGCACCTCACCGCAGGGAGATATCGGTGGTCGCGCGCTTCAAGAGGGAGACGACTTCGCATGGACGGCCAGGATCGAGTTGTGGTCGTGGAGAGCAGAGTACACGTGTACAATGAAGTGGGAATCGAAGAGGAAGAGGTTCGAAGCGTTTAAGATTTCTAGGGACATCAATAGATGTGGAATCACAAAGATGTGTTCTTGGTCCGTTAGAGAAGATGGATTTTATTATAGTAATGATGAGGTTTATTGGACCAAAGATTTTTCTTGGTTGTAAGTTTTTTTTTCTACTTTTTGTTTGTTTAATTTGGATGGACAATGGAAAATCTTCTCTATAATCCGATTATGTATAATCAAGGAACACTCAAATTTATGATTCATCTAAATAGATTTTTGTCAATGATTTATTCGAAATACTTATAAAGTAAGTGGTCTAATGATCAATCATAGGATTTGATTTGGCGTGCATAGCATCTAATCGTGTTATCTGTGTCATTGTACCAATAAACTAGGTTAAAAGGTTCATGTCATAAAGAATACAAGGTTTATTACTATACCTGTTGGAACAGAAAAATTATCTAAAAAGGGATAAAGATATGAAAAGATTATCTAAGCAAAAAAAAAAATATGCAATTAAAGGCAGTTTATAGAAAATCTCATTTTTGCAATGAGTAAGTGAGAGTAGCCTGATTCAAATGAAACAATGGGCTAGAAAATGATTTGTATCAATGCTTTTAAGGGGAAGAAATCTCATTTCCATTACTAAATATGTTTATAGAACCTCAGTAATTAATTCTCATACGGGGAAGGAGACAAGTCACTGGAGTCAAATCAGTTTACCAATTTACCGTTTTATCAAACCAGTTAGTTTTTTTTTTACCAGTTTACTTTTCACAGCACTGGATTTTTTTTTCCAGATCACAACGATTTTCGTGTGTGTGTTTTTGTCATTACTCGATGTAGAAAATCACTTACGAATATAGGTTAAATAAAACTAGCCGTAGAGTTTTTTAATCTTTATGACTTTCAGAAATTCAATATATTAGAGCAATCCCAATGATAATATGGGTCTTATTGATTAATTATTAATATTTTATATATTTTATGTATATAAAACACTTTGTAGTATTTTGTTGTTTTTAAAATATACAATGAAGATACTTTTGATAGGTGTCTTGAAAAATATATATATATATATATTTAATAAATTTAAGTAAAAAATTCTGTGATATAGATAAATAGATAAAACAACTCTTTTAAGTCTCATAAATCGGAATAGTACAACTACAAGATATTTAGATAATTCATGCTCAAAGCCTCAAACACTCATTTCTCTATTAAAATAGTATTTATAGTATGAAGGCTGCAACCTAAAGAGACAACCTTTTTTTTTCTCCTTAATAATATAATCGATTTGCAAAAGTTGGTACATATTCAATGAACAAAGAAAGAAGTGTAACTTTTTAAGAGAAATAAACGTGAGTTTTGTACGAAGACAGTAACCACACATTACACGTACATACAACTTCAGACATTTACCTCGAACGATGGAGATTGGATACATGTCCAAACTGAAACCTTTTTATACTTTGTTGTTTTCAATAAATAAAAAAATGTAAATGACATGCAGATGACATGTATAAACATACATACGCTTGTTGATATTTAAATTAAAAATTTTTGCCATTTATTTTTCGGTTTAGCTAAGACTCTTTGTTTTGCGGTTTGAGAGATTTGACCAAGATTGGTCTCAGTGTGTTTGGGCTGGAATTAGGGATACGTAGCCCAGGTCCATGAGGGTTTTTGTACCGTTAATAAATCGCAGAAGAAGAGAGACCCTTTCAATAGTTAACTGGTTGAATATCTATGTGTATTTCGAGTACGGCTTAAGCTCTTATTAGGATTTCAACTATAGTTATCTTTTGTAAACGTTTCAATGACAAGAAATATGTTTTTGTTATCAACCCGTAATATTAGTATGATTTCTTTTGCGTGGAATCCGATCTTAGAAATAAGCTGTTTCTTCGGTTATGAAGAGAATAGTGTAATCAATGAGTAAAATCATACAAGAAAAACAATATATACTTGTAGTCTCTAGGACCTTCGTATAAATATGAATCGAGATGTACATATATTTCTTTTTTTTTGTCATATACATATATTTCTAAGTTATGTAACTAGTAGTATCTTATATTTTCCTTCTTTTTATCACAAAAAGTTAATATTGCAGTCAAACAAACAAAAATTCAACAATAGTTGGTCAAAAGATGAGAAGAGTAGTGTATATTAATCTAGGATTCAAACTTCAGAAATAGTCTAGGATTATTCTTTCCAATATTATATTCTAGTAGCAAGTAACTTATAACTTTTTTTGTGTTACCAGTTGAGTGTTTTAGTTAAGAAAGTGCGAGTTGGATTTTACCTAAATAAACATAGTTAGATACTTAGATGCATCTCTTGTTAAAAAAACAAATAGGTACTTATACAATAAGGAGTTTTTTTATCGAGATGTTAAGTATGTAATTAAAAAAAATAATATATATATATTGATATAAAAATAAATTAATGGCACTCAGAAGATCTCATTATTCATGCAAAAAAAAAGATATTATTATTCATTAACAATCAGATACCCGATTTTGACCAACATAACGAAATCATTGTGCTACAATCACTTGAATTTCAAGTTAGTTTTTTATATAAATGCAAAAATACAATAATATATATGTAATGAAATTATGGTAGACAATTATATTTATTGGATATTATAAAAAAAATGATGCTATGATTCATCATTCATGGCGTAGAATGGAGACAATGGAGTTGGTGGAATTGGGAGGAAGAAGAGTAAAGGCATGTGCAATTATATTAGCTAAGTATCAAATCCCATGTGACTACTACTCCCACACACACACTGACTCCTCTTCAATCATACGTTACTAGTCTAATCCTTTTTCTAATTCCCTTAAATCACATTAAATTATTCAAATTAGGAAAATGTTACATCTAATCTTTAATTATTCGGTCTATACGCCTCCGATCCATCATCAGTTTTTGTTTCTATAGAGATGCTGATGTTAAACTAAACCTTATTGACATTATTGTAATGATGTAATATAATGCCACTCTTTCTTTCCTTTCTCCTTGTAATAAAAGGGACGATATTAACTATGTAAAATAACCATCTTATTTTTTACATAAACAAGTTAAAGTTACCAAGACTAGTGGTTTTATGATAAGGACGATATTCACTATGTAATTGACAATTCTCTTTCTTTTTTTTTTTTTTTTACAATAAACTAATAATTTGTAATAGTAGTAATGTGTAAACATGATATTTCGTTATGAGATTTAGTAATGAGTCACTTGCAAACATAATTATGTTGGTGGATAAACAGTGGACAAATTATCGATCATATCCGTAGTAAAATGTTTTATAAACAATACAGAGATACAACATATTTGAAACAATATAGTTTCGCTTAATGCAAAACTGCGAAAGCTTTAGTAGGGGTTATTGGTTCTTGTATTTTGATAGATTTATAAATCTTCTTTGGATTTGATAAATTTATTGATTTTAAAATCAACAAAATAGAAAAAAATCAAATCCACTCAAATACCAAAGTTAGACCTTGTATTTAGGTCTTTGTATTTTAGTCATGAAAATTCTTCCAAATCCATTCAAATTCAATTAAAACTCAAATTCTTATAATATTTAGATTCTAAAATGATAGAACCAATAACATTGTATTTCATTATGGATTTTAAAATCATAGAACCAATAACACTGTATTTCAATATAAATTTTAAAATACAAGAACTAATAACACTGAATTTGGTTTGGATTCTCAAATCTATTAAAATACATGAACCAATAACACTAGGCCTGGGTGCGAAGCGGATATCCGGAAAATTTTGAGTATTTATGGTTTGCTCCGTTTTTACCGGATATCTGATTTTGTGATTTGCTTTGCTTCGAAAAAATACGGATATCCGGAAATGCGGATATCCGGAAAATTTACAAATATTTGCGGATATTTTACGGATATTTACGGATACTTATGGATATTAAATTTATTCCATTCAATACAAGTAAAATATGAAAATACATGTCTTTCTTTTTAAAATATGAACTACCAATTAAAAATAAGTGAAATAACTATTTTTATTTAAAAAAATGGATATAAATAATAAATTATAATGATAGAAAAATAAAAACCAAGTTTTATATTCTGAAAAGAATATTAATTAATTAAAACTCTAATATAAACTTTTCTAATTTAATTTCAAATTTTTGATAACTATTATAGATGTTTATTACTTACTTTAAATTATTATATGTATTTTTATCATATATATTCTTTTTTATTTGTTAATAAGACAATTAAACTATATAAAAATATTAAAAATTTATAATATTAATATGTATATATGTAATCTGCAGATCGGAGCGGATATCTGAATTTTCAAAAATTAGTATTTGCGATTCGATTTGTTTTAGACGGATACTATATTTTAATATTTGCTTTGCTTTGAAACGTTACGGATATCCGGATTTTTCGAATCGAATCGAAGCAAATAACGAATCGAATCAAATATAACGGATAATATGCTCACCCCTAAATAACACCTCCTTAAACTAGTAGGTTTGGTTGTTAGTTGATAAGTTGTTGCCAATTTTTTAATTCTTTTTTCTTTTTTTTTGTTTTCTCACCCATAAAATAATCTGAATTTATTTATCAGTGATAAAATACAAATAAAATGATTTGCCAGATCTTATTGCAATCCCCTTACTTGTACACTGAATGATTGTATAAATCTTAACATTGTGGTTACTATCTGCTTTTGACAATTACATTTTTTGTACCTAACCCTTTATAATCTTTTTTCAGTACACATTATCCTATAAATATTTTGAATAACATATCTGCATGTCATTTTTAGACAAATATGTCAGTAAGTTAGAGCCAAAAGTAGAATCAGTGAATCACTCAATCGAGACGTACAGAAAAATCCCAAAACTGCATCACATTTCCAATTTCTCTCATAGAAACTATATATTTAGTTGGGACCAAAAAGACTTTGAAAAGGGTCAAATTTATGAAATTATCCGAACATATAAGATTTTTTTTTGTTCTACTTTTAAAATTACCACATTATAAAACAAACAGTAAAATGAGAAAGTTATCTTCCATTCACTGACCATAAATATCCCCTAAAATAGTAATTACCCCTAATTTCACAAATTAAAAAGGGAAGAAAAAACCTAAATTCCAACTGCAAAACCCTAAAACAAACTTAAAAAAGAGAAATTAACGGGGAAAAAAAAGTTTCTCAAGAGAAAAAAATAATCCTAACAACTTTTATCCACAATCGTTCCGAACATCACCGTCACCGGACTGAAACTGCTTCCTCATCTCTACAATCTTCCGGTGAGAATTTGAATGTAACTCCGCCGAGAAAGTCGGGCTATTAGCCGGGCGATACTCCGGAACAAGCCTACCTGACTTGTACCTCACGCCACACGCATTACACAGCGTCTTCGGTCCCGACGGTCCCGCCCTCCATTGCGGCGTCTTCTCCGCTCCACAGTGTTGACACTTCCTTCCCATTGAAACCGCCACTGCAACCGACGGCATCTTCCTCTTCTGTGGTCCTCCTCCTCCTTGCTCGTTGTTCCCTGTCCACAGAACTCTCAAATCGCGCCGTCCCGTGCGGCGGCGCTTGCTTCTCGCCTTCCCCGGCACGTTTAACCCTACGCAGCAGCTCATCATCGTGGCGGTGCTAGCGGCGGCCGTTGCCCCCACCGTGCTTCCATTACTTCCGCCGCTGCTGTTGGAGGTTGTCGTCATCGTTATAGAGCTATTATGGCTACCCGTTTCCAGTACTGAAACCGGACTCAGCTGTTTTCCTTCAGTCGCTACCCTCTCCGGCGACGCTAAACCGAAATGTTCCGACGGTAATACGCCGACGAATGTTTCGATCACAGGGAAAGCATCTTTGTTTGATATCCATTCCAAATCCTCTTCCTCAACAACTCCCTGCAAATTCCAACAAACAATTAAAAAAAATTAGACCGAGTGAACTCGTTAACTCGACTGAGTCGACTCTCTCTTTCTCTCCTCGTTTTTCAAAAAGGGGGAAAGAAAAAGATAATGGGTGGGTTATTAAAAAATGGGAGGGTAATTATGTAATTCCGCTAATTGTCAAATAAAAATAATTGAGATGCAATCGAATAATAAATTTTAAAGGAAAATAAAATTTCAAAAAAAGGTGTGAATGATGCCACTACACAAACAAAATTCGAAAAAATGGTTGAAACTTTAATTGTGGTAGCTCACCATCATGTGAGGAAACAGCTCACGAAACAATGACCCTTAAAATAAGTATATTCCCGAAAATACCCTCCAACCAACTCCCGAATCAAAGCGCATGGGTTTTGAAAAAACAAAAGGGTATTCCCGTCTTTTTACACGACAAATCGAACCGGCAAACGTCCCCACATGACGTGCACGTTTAATAACTTCAACCAAATAGATAATAAAGGAAAACGCGTTTTCCGAAACTTTCGACCCGGCTGAGTCAACAGCACAGCCACCGTGACTCGACTAACCTCCGGCGGTGAGTCAACTCGGCCGAGTCGAGTGTATGCCGGAACAATTAACGGTTTTAAACCCCCCCCCCCCCCCCCCCCCCCCCCGAACATGTACGTAACCGCTACGGCCGGGTAACTTTTTTTTGTTTGAAGACTTACAGGGTCGTCGGGATTTAAGAGACCGAAGGAATCTGTCTGCCGTAATCCGGTTTTCCGGCGAGTAATATTCCTCGGCGACCGAACATCCTCTCCTTCGTCATCGTCTTCTTCTTCCTCCGGTACAGAGAAGTTCAAAAGGTCGTCCATGAATGATTCCATTTCCATAGTCGGGATTAAAAATCAAAAATATCGCTTCGTCTCAGTTTTTGGTTCAAGAGAGAGAAAAATGTTGAAAAAGAGAAACAGAGGAGTTTTTAATCTCTCTCTCTCCTTCACCAAATATCACAACGGCGTTTAGGGTTTTCTTTTATTTTTTATTTTTAATTTCTAGAAAGAAAAAAAAACTTTTAATTAATTAATAATTAATAATTTATTTGATTATATTTTGGTTGGAAGTGGGGAAGGGGATGACACGAAAATGAATTTCTGGCTTTTTCTCTTTCTCTTTTAAAATCAACTTTCCTATAACGTATACTGACGCCACAATTAACTACGCCGCGGCTCACTTAGTTTATCGTGGAAACCAAGATCAACGGTGAGATTTGATGGCACTAATGTAATTTCAGTAAAAGTAAGTCATTGTTTTGTTTTTTAACACTGTAGTCCTGTGGACCCCATATTAGAAGGAGAAGATCGACCGTACTTATGATAGAGGCTTTTCCATCTTAATTCTCCCCATTAGATTTTCTATTTACTATTTTTCCAAAAATATTTTTTTGTTTAAAAAAATACATAAAGACTGTTACTATAATGGCATTCACGTGATTACTGAGGAAGTTGAGGGGTGATAATACAATTGAGTGACCAAGCGGGTGATGCATATCAACCAATAGGATTTCAAAACCGTGAGTATTGGACGAATGGAAATTAAACACGTGTCATTTACTTTTTTGACTTTGTAGAAAATGCCACCGCAAGTTGCGGGGTAGATTGGAGATAATCTACGCGCACCACACTATGATGTTATTTGAAAGCAAAAGTGATTCATTACTTAAAAAATAAATTAAATTAAAGATGTGAATAATTTTATGTTTTAATGTGACAAGTGAATCGTAACAATTACGCCATGATGGCCTTTACATTAATAAGGGGATAACTTTTAAAAAAAGAGTAATTGTAGTAAATGGACTTAATAAAAAAAATCAAATAACAAATCTTCCTAAATTTTCTTACAACATTTGACTTTTTAAAAAAATTGTAATTATAGTTAGTAAATAATTCAGATTTGAATACATCTTAAGAAGATATCCTTAGTCAAACAATCTTGAAAAATCCATGACTTCTTTGTTTGTCACTATACAAATTAAATTCATTCGGTCTTTAATTTTCTTAAAAGGAAATGATACCTAAGATTCTAATTAAAACCATTGAATACAAACTATATAGAAAGTGTAAATAAGTAAATAAACTTTTAATATGTAAAACGTCTCGCCTCAGTAGCGAACTTTGGGGCATGGATGGCACCAGATGATAAACGGTGTCGTCTTAGTGTCCCCATTGCAATTGCAGTTTCTGCTCAAATCGATACAAAGTAATTTGAATCTGAAACCAATCCTCAGCTGCGATCATGTTATTCATAATTCTGATTCAATTCGTCTTAAGCTGCTGTGAAACACAAGTCGCCACTGAAGCTTGGGTTCAGATTCACTTCCTTTCCGAAGAACATGATCGGATGTGATGTGACATTCATATTCTTATCTCTATGATCTCTGTCGTTTCTTCTCCATCTCTCTCTGTCTCTTTTTGATTCATGTGTTTGTATTTTGGTGTCTATTTCTATTGTTCTTAGGCTCAGATCATGACTTGTAACAAGTGAAAGCTAACCCAATTTCATTGTCTTCTTCATATTTGACCCATTAACAGGCGATTAAGGTTTACTAAGAAATGCTGCAGTCGCAACTCATATTTGGAGATTAACCAAAGAATAAAATGTTTTCGATATTTTCAGTGTTCAGTGTGTATATAGATCATCGACACGGTTTATGTAATGAATGTAAAGGAAATCAAATTATAAATTTTGTTTAAATTTATCAAAATCATAATCGTGTTGCAAAACCACTTATCTTTTTTATTGACAATAACAACATTGTCGGTAGCATTAAGTTTAAGCTATGATTAATTTAAGTATTTAACACAAAAAATGATTTTATTTTTTATTTTTTTAATCTCTCTGCGGTCTGATGCTGCGACTCTGACCATTACATGCTGAAGTTAGTTTTCTTCTTCTCCTCCACACGTTTGGGGAAACGCGCCGCCCGTGAGAAAATGCAGAACGGAGCGGCGGTTGCAAAAGAGCAACCGAGAGTCACTGTCTACATAATCCTCACTACAGCTTTCGTCTCTCTTTGCTTCCTCCTCTCTCTCTCTTCCTCCTCCTCCTCCTCTCTCTCTTCATCTCACTACACCGGACACGACGACCTACGACCCGACCCGAGGCTCTTTCCTTCCTCCTCCAAAATTGCCGCCGACACAGCTCCTCCTTCAATCGCTTACTTAATCTCCGGATCCTCCGGTGACTCGCCCCGGATCCTTCGTCTCCTCTTCGCCACTTACCATCCTAGAAATTGCTACCTCCTCCATCTCGATAGCTTGGCGACGCAGTCCGAACGAGATCGGCTCGCTGTGACGGTGCAAGATGTGCCGATCTTCCGAGCTGCGCGTAACGTCGACGTCATCGGGAAGCCCGATTTCGCTTATCAGAGAGGATCGTCTCCGATGGCGTCGACGCTTCACGGTGCATCGATTCTTCTCAGATTGTCTGGTGCTTGGGATTGGTTTGTCAATCTCGGCGTAGAAGATTACCCTCTCGTTACTCAAGATGGTTTGGATTTTGAGATTCCTTACCTGCAAATTTCTTTTGATTTTGATTTGTGTGGTATCGATTTTTTGAATTGGAATTGTGCAGAGCTTCTTCACATTTTGTCGCATTTGCCTAAGGAGTTGAATTTCGTGAATCACACTAGCTACATTGGCTGGAGAGAGTAAGATTCTTGCTTCTATCTATTGCATGGTGTTCTCACTTAGATACCCTTTTGTATTGTATTGCTGAATTCGATTCCATAGAGCAACGATTCAATGTTCTTGAGGATCAATTTTTAATGGGGCAAATCTGATTGATGTAGGTCAAGGAGGTTGAAGCCAGTGATTGTTGACCCAGGGCTCTATCTTGTGGAGAAGGCCGACATGTTCTTTGCTTCACAGAAACGAGAGTTGCCTAAGGCTTTCAAGTTATTCTCAGGTATGCTCATCTTTTCCAAGCTGCATTACATTTCGTCTTCGTTTGATCTCATTGATAGATAGTTACCTTGTTTGCTCTTCGCAAATTTCTGTGTTGGTGCAGTAAATTGAATTGCTTAGTATTGACATGTTAGACTGAAGCTGAAACTTTCAAATAGAAATTCTTCATGAAGTTGTGTTTGAGTAGAAATGTTGTGGAACTAAAAACCCTTTCTTTCACATGGTTAGCAATTTTTTGCTCTGTCTCAGTTTGTTCGTAAAATTGAATGATTTGTTAGGTAAATTTGTGAAAAGTTAAAGGGTAACAGTAGTTGAGATCTTTGGGAAGAATAATAGACTATCTCGTTTAGTAGTAGTGCTATTAGCTGCTTACGCAGATAAGTGAGGAAAAGGGAAGCCAAAGTCTAGGAATCGCATGCAATGGTTTGGTTCTCATTACTATTACGTCTTGTTGGTTGTTTACAAAATAGTTCTCCTCCAAATGTCATCGATGAAAGTTATGCGCGCGAATCAATTTTCGGATGAATTGTAAAAAGAGGTTGCCTGAACTAGGAAAATTCTTCGCTATGTAGCTAAGGCAATAACTAGCTAAAAGAACTGACATAGCTGAATCTCAAGTGATAGGATGAAAATGAAACTGTGAAGAAGGAAACTTGGAAAGACTTTTTACTAGTTGTTGTGCTGTTCTGTAGAAACCAAATCCCTTTTTTTTGACTTCTGAAGGTTAGCGATTTCTTTGTGACATTTCATAAATTTTGTAGGTAGATTTGTATAAGTGGATGATTAGTGTAGATGAAAACCTTTATTACCATATACTGCTGCTACTTGGAAGAAATAAAGACTGTGTGCATGATGTCTCGTTTATTGGTAGTGCTCTTAGGTGCTTAAGCAGATAAGCGAGGAAATGTAGCCCAAGTTTAGGAATAACTTATATTTTTGATGATTAAGCTAAATGCTGTATAATCTCTTTATTTGGCAGGTCCATCTTTCTCCATCTTAAGCCGCAATTTCGTCGAGCACTGTGTCTTGGGAACTGACAACTTCCCTCGGACACTACTCATGTACTTGTCCAACACACCTGCTTCCATATCCAACTACTTCCCAACTATCCTCTGCAACACTCATCTTTTCAGAAAGACCATCATGAACAACAACTTACTCTATCTAGCTTCTAACGACACTTCTCAAGAAAGATACCACCAGCTTAACCCCAACGAGTTCGCGGATATGGTTGAAACCGGAGCAGCATTCGCAAGAGGGTTCAGGCTCGATGACCCTGTCCTTGATGGCATCGATCATGAGCTTCTGGGACGCTTACCTGGTGAAGTTGTGCCTGGTGGTTGGTGTTTGGGAGGTTCTGGTAAGAACAGCAGCTCGTGTTCTGTCTGGGGAGACTCGGGTATCCTTAGACCCGGTTCTGGTTCCGATAGGCTCGAGAGACGGATCGTTGAGTTATTGTCAAATGATTGGTTCAAATCGCACCAATGCATATCGGAATGATGCACTTTGATAGAGTATATATAGTTTGGCCACGAAGAAGAAGATAACGTTAATTTAACTCGTTTTGTAATCTTTTAGAGAGTTCCACTTTCCACTTTCACATGTAATCTTGTGGAGTCTTGAGATTGTTTGATTCATATGTTTGTAAAAGAAAACATCTCCATGCTCTCTCAGCTTCATTTTTTTTTAATCATCTAAACTGAGAAATGTGAAGAATAGGAATACTCTAAATGAAGTAGAGCATTTGCCGTTCGGATTCAAATACCTTATAGGGTATGAATATTGCCGTGTGCCTTACACTTACAGCAAGATTCATCATCATACATAACATTTTGGCAGACAAAAGAACTTGGGTCTCTCTCGTCAGCATCATCTTCTACATTCAACTTAAGCCGTCTGTAATGAGATTCCATCATACTCTCTTGGGATACAGCAGCAGATTCTTACAAGCTCGAGTAATGAAAGATACGATTGCTTAGTTGTTGTTGGGCGCATATATTTGTTTGTTGTGTTTTCAGTCATATTTTGATTCAAATGGAGGAAACCGAGGTGGATCTACTCTGAATAGGGAAAATAAGCAAACACATATATTACATAATTAAAGGAAAGCGAACCCGCTCATTCAACCAAGATAGAAGATTAGAGGATGAAAGTAATCTCGACCAAAGAAGATTTACTAATTTCCATGATCAAAAGCAAAGTGATATAATTCTCTCAGGCAGTTTTTGACATACTATAGAGCTCACTCATGCACTTTTACACAAACGAAAACAGAGCAAACAGAACAAGATTTATAGGAAGATTTTTCACTTCTTACATGCAGCTTTTCCTTTTGCCTCCAGCTCGCTCGATTTGAGCCAAACTTGGCACATATTCAAGGAGAACGATTTTACATCCATCACTTGTATCTATTCCAAAATTCTTTTCTGTGACTTCGTTGTCCTCCCCAACAATGTATATCACGTCTTTGCTGATGGTCTCGGTCTCGTCTTCGATGTCAACCCACATTTCACAAATCACGACGACTTTCTTCTCCTCGTCGAGCAAGAAAGTTGCATCGTGAAAAAGTTGAAGATCAGGGCTCAAATCCAATGCCAAGATCTTGCTCCACGACACCACTTGGGAAGTCTCATCAATCTTATTTGTCACCCATATCTCAGTCTTGGATGTAACATTGCTCTGTAATAACACCGAGAGTTTCTCGTCTTTAACAACGGAAAGACCTGTAGCTCCAAAATCATAGTTACACTGACAGGGAAGAGGCACAACTATACATTTCTCTGTTGCAAAATCAAATCTGGCCAAGGACAAGTTGACTTGCGTTTTTGTTCTATCCACGGCGAACATGTAAGTACTTCCCTTCAAAGACACATTGGAACGACTATTTCCAATCGTCCATCCTGGGGCGATGACATCATCACGAATCAGAGCTGAACTCGTAGATTTCATAATATTTGTAGCTCTTGTTGTTGTCGTATCCGAGGACAAAGGTGCAGCCTTTCTCGACACGTTTGCTGGGCTGGAACCACCTGGTTTCACCAGTATAAGGGTTCCAAATCACGAATCTGGATTGGTTTTCGAGGGTGCATAATAACAAGCCGTCACAGTGAAACACTCGAGATATTGCGTCTGAAATGATTTGAATGCGAATAACCCACCAGGCTAAGCTCAGTTTTTACCTCTACAGTTGGAACTGTTCCGTCTAGATTGACGATTATCGGACAAATCCGGTGAGCCCTCGTCAACATCAGAACCAGAAACTGCTTCGCCGCTTTGTCAGTGTGCTTTCTTGCGAATCCCTTATCACCGTTGAACAAACGGTTCCATCGTTTACAGATAGATCCCAATCCTTTCAGATACGTGGCCGGAATGCGACACAGAATCTCATCCTCTACCAAATCCTTTGGAAAATCTGTCAATATCGACATCGTCATTGGAGAGTGGCAGAGAGAGGTATCTGAATACGAATCTAGGGATGGCACTTTTTCAAATTTTTGCCACTTATTATTATTATATTATAATATATAGTCAAATAGGAAATTTAACAAACAATCCTTTTATTTTATAAAATTTGATTTTTCAAAATTCTTCATTATTGATAAAATCAGGTGAAGGTCCGCGTGTTGCGCAGTTATGCAATATTTAATTTATATTTAATTTATTAATTATTGTATAATTTTTTAAATATATGTTTATTGATTAGTTTTTGTATATTACTTTGTAATTGCATTAAAAATATAAATTTATTTCAGATTAACTAGTTATAAGAATAAATAATTTGTTTTATTCATTATAAACATCTATTCCCTCTGTTTTTGTTTATATGACGTTTTAGAACTTTACACACAAATTAACAAAATTTGTAAAATGTCTATTATAATCTTATTTATTATTATTTATTTGTTTGATTATCAATTAATTCAAGGGTAAAACAAGTCATTTATTAGTAAATTTTGCATTGATTTCTGAAAACATTATATATTTTCAAACAAAAAAAAAGTCTTAAAACATCTTATATAAAAAAACGGAGGATCCGTTTTTTAATGTATGATGTTTTAGTTCTGGTACAGATTTTAAGATATTTTATTTTTTTATTAATTTTTTGCTTTCCAATACAATTGTACCAATGAAATAAAAGTAAAAATAATATTTAATTTAAAATATATTAATTAAAGCTAAAACATCAAACATTTAAAAATAAGTATAAATCCTAAAACATCAAACAATTAAAAACGGAGGGAGTGTAATTTTATATTATTGTTACTTTATAGTACAACTAATCTGAAAAAATTTATAGTGAATTTTTTGTCCACAAATAAAATATTAATATTTTTTTTCTTCTTGAGTTGCTTATGCTTATGTTTCTTCTAGATCTCCAATTAGAAATCAACATCTAATCTTCTTGATGTATTTGAGTTAAAATCTTCAATTTCAAAAAAATACTTTGAGACATAATGTGTTATCTGGTTCACCTGATAGTATAGTTGTCTGAATAAATGTTTCTAAGCTTGAATTGTGTCATTAACCTTATTAAAAGTTTAAAGGGATAATATATGTGCAATTACATCTACAATAAACCGTAGACAGAAGAAAGTAAATATGTGATGGAACCATAGACAAGAAAGTGAATATGTGATACCTTCTTGGGATACAGCAGCAGATTCTTACTACAAGCTGAGCGAAGTGCTCAAATGCCACTTTTACAGAAAATTGATCTATGCTGTCATCACATGATCTAATGCCACTCTCTCATTTAAATGAGATGTGATATTACAAATTAGTCATTAGTCAAAGTTAGAGAAATTAACCAAATAAAAATAAATTAGTAAAAGTAAAAGAAGTAAAAATAAATAAAATTAAAATTTGAAAAAAAAAAAATTGAATCATCGATTTCTCCATTGCAGCTCCAGCATCCCCGCGAGAGCTCCTCCTCCCTCTTCTCACATGGACTCTCTTCTGGTTTCCAAGCTCCTTCCTTGAGCTTCTTCTCCCGTCATCCTTTTCGTCCAACCTAGATCGACTCTTTCTCCACTTCGTCTGACCCAGAATTCCAATCCTCTTTCTGCCACTGTTGAAGATCTCATATTTTGAAGGTGATTTCTTCCTTTTCAATTAGAGTGTAAAACTAGGGCTTTAGATTTGAAAAATTAGGGATCTGGGTTGGTAACAATGTATTCTGGATAGATTAAGCCATATGTTCGGTAATTTGTGAGAAGAACGTGGTTATGTTAATCAGATTCATATGTAGAACAACGAAACTTGAGCTCGAAATTCCCAGACATTTGATAGGAAAAATGGTACAACTGGTACAACTGATAGCGAACTGGAACAACTGAAAACTTAAGTTCAACTGGTACAAATGAGAGCTATAGTTCAACTGGTACAACTGAGTTCAATTTAGTTCAATTGAGTTCAACTAGTACAAATGAGAGGTGTAGTTCAACTGGTACAACTGAGTTCACTTTAGTTCAACTGAGTTCACTTTAGTTCAACAGGTACAAATGTGAGGTATAGTTTCACTGGTACAACTGAGTTCAATTGGGTTTAACTGGTACAAGTGGTACAAATGAGAGGTGTAGTTCAACTGGTACAACTGAAATCAATGTAGTTCAACTGAGTTCAACTGGTATAACTGTGGTACTTTGTGTTCAATTGAGTTCAACTGATCAACTATTTTCATTATATTTTCAGGAGATCATGAGCACCAACCACACAAACATATATTTTGACTATGGAGGGAGTTATGCTATATGTGGAAGGGGAGTTGAAATGGTTTACTAGTAATTCCACATATGATATACCATTTACGAACTTATCATTAGAGAAGATAACTTACTCGACATTAGTAGATAAAATATATAAGAAGATATGGTTGACAGAGCAGCACATAAGAACTGTTTTGGGGTCCATACTTATAAGTCAGATATAGAGTGACTTATTCTAGAATGCCGCCAGAAGACTCAAGGCTCTAAATGGTATTTACAAGCTGCAAGGTTTAAGAAATCGGATGATTTCAGTGTTAGAGTATACAAAAAGATGCATATATGCTCTCGTAGAAGGAAAGGCATCCCATGATTAATAGCATCTGTTTTGCAGTGCAGTTTGATTTGTGTGTGTGTGTGTTTTGTAATTCTCGGTTTTGTACAACCATGTTAGACTATGTACATCTATGAATCTATATGTGTTTCAGTTTGGCGAATTTGTATGACTATGTTTAACTAGGTACAAGTATGAATAATTCTGAGTTTTATTTTGTCGAATTCGCACTTCTAGGTTCAACTGGGTACAACTATTAACGTTTATGTGTTTATCATTCTCTGATTTGCACTACCAAGTACAACTGAGTACACGTATGAACAATTACATGTTTGTCTTTCTCGAATTCGCACTTCCAGGTTCAACATGGTACAACTATTAACGATTATGTGTTTGTCATCTCGGATTCACACTTTTAAGTTCAACTGGGTACAACTATTAACGTTTGTGCGTTTGCCTTTTTCGAAATCGCATCACCCGGTGCAACTAGGTATAATTATTAATAATTTTGTGTTTTTCTTGAAATTGCACCAGCAGGTGCAACTGGGTGCAACTGGGTACAACTAATATCAACTTTAGAAGTGAACTAAACAATTATTAAAGCTACAAGTGATGTGAATCAACTAATTAAGATCTATAAACACATTTTCAACTATAAGGAAACAATTACTAATATAAAGAATATTATATTTTTTTTATTATGATACAAAATCATGTTTTCACATCAACCACCCCTTACAATATAAGGAAGATATCAATATTGTTAAGCCTTTTAAGATTAAAAAATCAAAATATTAAATTCTTCATACATTATACTATGAAAACGTTGAAAATGATGTTTAATGGTTCAAAATCATTTGTACAACTACACTATAATAGTTTAGGGGAAGGTTCAACTAGAAATACAATAAAATTGCAAAAATACAGCTATTAGGAATTTGGTTCAACTGCTTGCTTGAGGACAACTAAGTTCAATTTATTTTGGAAAATTTAATAAATTTTCAGTTTTCCGCCAGCAGGAAGAATTTGCAATGTTTTAATTTTATTTTCAAAAAGTCTACTTTTCCAAATGTTTCAAAACCCTAATTTTATTTTTTTTGTTTCTTCAACTTAGAGAGAGAGAGAGAGAGAGAGAGAGAGAGAGAGAGAGAGAGAGAGAGAGAGAGAGAGAGAGAGAGAGGAGAGAGAGAGAGAGAGAGAGAGAGAGAGAGAGAGAGAGAGAGATTAGGAGAGAGAGAGAGAGAGAGAGAGAGAGACTATTCTGAGAGAGGAGACGAGAGAGACGATTCCGAGAGAGGAGACGAGAGAGACGATTCTGAGAGAGGAAACGAGAGAGACGATTCCCAGAGAGGAGACGAGAGAGACGATTTCGAGAGAGGATAAGAGAGAGAAAATACTTCAATTTTTATTAAAAAACAAATTAAACAATTATGAAAAATCATAATTTGTCATCAGTTGAACTTAATAAAACCCAGTTGAACCATAAAACTCACTCAGTCGAACCATGTATTTCAGTTGTACCTCGTTACTTGTGTCATTCGTTGTACCTAATAAAATCCAGTTGAACTTAACAAAACCCAATTGAACCATAAAACTCACTCAGTCGAACCATGTATTTCAATTGTACCTTGTTACTTGTGTCATCTGTTGTACTTAATAAAATCCAGTTGAACTTAATAAAACCCAGTTGAACCATAAAACTCACTCAGTCGAACCATATATTTCAATTGTACCTTGTTACTTGTGTCATCTGTTGTACTTAATAAAATTCAGTTGAACTTAATAAAATTCAGTTGAACCGTAAAACTCACTCAATCGAACTCAGTCAAACTATATTTATTTCAGTTGTACCTCACAAACATTATATTTTTCATAGTTTTCACAAAAATCCAGATAAATTTTTTTATAGCTTGACGTTACTGAAGCTCCACCATTGAAAGACTAGCAAAATTAATGTTGAACACCACGATTTTAGCATTGTCCATGATAATGGTGGCCATGTATGCTTGTTCCACTCAATGAAACTGACGTAATTTTTTTGCCTTTTGAATATGTTGGCTAGCAATCACACGACAAGCAGGATCATGCTGCAAACAGAAGGAAAACTGTACCCTCCAAAAAATCATGCAAAACTTTAAATAAAAACCAAACACTTACTATAGGATCTTAAGCTGGATAAAACAAGAAAAACAAAAATGTAAAAAGCACAATACCTCGAACAGTAGAAAGTTAAATGCCAAAATGCAACCGCCAACAAACATTCCCAAGTTGCTTTTCGGATGTAAAATAATCTGATCATCTTGCACAACTCCTGAATCAAGGCTCCCAAGTATTCCTACAAAAAAGGAGACGATAGCTAATAAGACCCAAACATGATGAAAACAAGGAAAAAAGACCTTAAGCAAGTGAGCAGCTAATCTCGTATGTCAATAAAGAAATTTAATAGATCATATGGTGAAGACAGAGAGGAAAATCGATTAGTTAAATGGTCAGTTAGCTATGCATCCATGTCTTCACCAACTTCCTTCAACTGATTAATGAGCTCTTCCAGCTTCGGCTCAAATATGTCATCGCAAAACTGCATAAAGAATATGAATCTCGTCAGGGCAAAAAACAAATCCACACATCATCATTCATTGAAACCAAAGCTAGGGAGAATCGTAAAAATTAATTAAGTTGCAGAATTTAGAGTTCTGAAATTGCTACAACAGCCATTGCTGAACTAAATCTACAAAAATAAGCGGAGAATTCAATAAAGAAACTCGACACAGCAGCATAGCTTACAGTATAAGAGATGTGCCAAGAAACTCACACGAATCTACAGAAATGATAGGACTAAACTTTAAAAAAGTACAGAAAAAATATTAGAAAATACAATTCAACAGAAAACGAAGAGGAAAATGGAAAACCTTAGTGAGAGAGAGCAAGTAGAGGCCGAGGCTGTTATGTTTAGAAACTGAAGATTAAGGAAAGGGAAGAGACATCGGAGCATAAGCGCGCATCTATGGCGGCGGAGAAGCAGCGAAGAAACGATGAAGCTATTGAGGAGAGGCTGCCGTCTGTGTCGAGGAGAGACTTCAGATCCGTGACGAGTTCATAGTAAGATTGAAATTCACCGTCTCCTCCTCTTTCGATTAAATCAATGAAATTTAAAAAAAAATAGATAAGAACCGACGAAGAAGATGAGATGCTCGATAATTGAAAGAAAAAAAAATTAGATGGATTCTAGTTGAATTAGAGGGTTTGAGTGGTTGGGCTGTGTAATTTTTCTAGTTCAATAAGGATTTAAAGGATATTTCCTGCATTTTGATTTAAAAAAAAATATATATTGTAAATAAGACAATGGCATATAAAATTAGTTTTTCTCCAAAAGTGGCATTTCAGCCATTGATCCCTACAAGCTCGAGTAATGAAATATATGATTTGTTAGTTTTTGCTGGGCTTGCCTTTGGGCTTTATATTAAAATAGACTGTAAGCTAAGCTGCCTTTTAGAGTGTTTGATGTATTTAATCTTAAGAATAGACTTTAAGCTACGCCGTCTTTTAGAGGGCACCGATTTATTATTTTTTTTTTTTTTGGTAAGCTTTTGGGGAGTAGGCTCCCCTATTTATTCAAGTGAACTAAACTTACACACGAACTCTCCTAGACCGTGCAACTCCCTGAGCATCTTCCGACAAGACTGGTACAATGTTTTCGGGTACAACAGAGAAAAAATGAAATCCTAAGGGTAAATCAAAAGCATAGTTTGCTAACTCATCCACAAGGCAGTTAGTCTCCCTATACACATGCGTAATCCGGACAATCCAGTCCTTTGAAAGAAAGCCATAGCACAGCCGTACTAGGAAGGACAGGGGATGACAATCACTAACCCCTGACGTCAAAAAACCCACTACTATCTTCGAATCAATCTCCAACTCCACTCGTATCTCTCAGCGTTTCCAAGCAATGTAGAGCCCATAATACACTCTCCAAAGCTCAGCTAAAGGTGCTGAACATATACCAATGTTCAGAGCAAAGCCCCCACACCAGTTTCCATTCTCATCTCTCAACGCTCCACCTGCTGTTGCCAGACCTAGATTGCCCCGAGATGCTCCATCTGTGTTAAGTTTTATCCACCTGATCGTTGGGAGGCGCCACACTATCATTCTCTCTTCTCACATTATCTCTGCTCTAGTATCGTGCACCTTATCATGTGCTAATATCACCTCTTGTGCGAGTTCTTTGATGAACCGAACTCTGTCTCGACATCTCTGTATGCTCCCGAAGATATTCCCACACCGCCATTTCCAACCCCACCATACAGCTATCGCAAACATTGTAGACCAGGGGACATTCCATACCAGCCTAGGATCTCCCAAGTTACTATAGATCCACTCGAGCAATGACATTTCAAAGAAGTCTCTCCGCTTCCCAACTTGTGTTTTAGAGGGCACCGATTTATTTTTCTCAAAGTTTTATAATTATACCTTATTGTTAGTTGATAATTAAGTTTTGGTAGTTATTAATTTAAGAGTCGTGTCTTTAGGTTTATGTTGTAAGAGACACAAGTAGAAAAACACAACTCTTGTTCGTGTTGTTTCTAAAAGTATATACACATTTTCTCCTTCATTGTAAAACACAAGTTTTCAATAATCAATACAAAACACAAGTTTCTCTTATACTCTGTTTTTCATTCTTAGAAATAGGGCAACAAGTAAAACCTTGTTGTGTTCTTTGTGAGAAAGAAGCTCTCGCTTCTAACATCGTATCAGAGCTCTCTTGATTTTAAGAGTCGATTCAAGTACAAAAACAAGCAAAGTAAAAGTTCAAGCGAGAAACAGAGATTATGGAAGTATCATCACAGCTAGTAATCCCCATATTCGATGGAGTCAAGTATGATTTTTGGCGTATCAAGATGACTACAATTCTCAAGACCAGAAAATTATGGATGGTGGTGGAGAACGGAATTTTAGAACGACCTACATAAGCGGATCATACTCCCGAAGCGTTGCGATTGAGAAATCAATGTGAGAAAGAATCAACAAAGGATATGATGGCACTGCAATTCTGCAAACTGCCGTATCAGATCAGATCTTCTCTCGCATAGCACCGGCCGTTACTTCGAAGGGAGCGTGGAATGCTTTGAAATCCGAATTTCAGGGATCTCTACAAGTACGATTGATCAACTTGCAATCATTGATAAGAGAATATGAAAATTTAAAGATGAATGAAGGAGACAACATCAAAGTTTTCATAGATAAGTTAATTGATTTGGGAAATCTTAATATCTCTTCCCGCCAGATTTGACAGCATAGTGGCTGTAATGGAGCAAACGAAGGATCTCACTAAGTTGCTAATGACAGAGTTAATAGGAACTCTGAAGGCACATGAGAAGCGTGTGTCATCTCGTGATGAAAGCATGACTGAAGGAGCATCCAAGAGGAGGAAAATCTGGTTTCAAGAGGGAAAACAGATTCAGTGAGCGTGAAGGAAAAAGCAAAAAGTGGTGTGGTGTCTGCAAGAAAGACAATCACACAGAAGCAGATTATTGGAAGAAACAGAACAAAATTTTTAAACACAACGGTTCAAAGAATAAGAGAGAATGTTACAACTGCGGCAAGGCAGGACATTTCTCAAGAGATTGCCATATAAAAAAATATGAACGAGCACATATGGATCTTGAAGAAGAAGACGAAGAAGATGAAGTTCACATGCTTTTCAGTGGAAGTGAAGAAACGCCAACAATCAAGTGAGAAGAAATATGGTTGGTAGACAGAGGCTGCACCAATCACATGACAAAGAAAGAGAAATACTTCACACAATTGGATAGAAGTATCAACGTTCCAATCAAAATTGGGAACAGAGAAATGGTAATGACAGCTGGCAAAGGAGACATCACTGTCATGACCAACAAAGGGAAACGAGTCATCAAAGATGTTTTTCATGTGCCAGGACTGGAGAAGAATCGACTAAGCATTCCACAAATCATATCTCATGGATATCGTGTCATGTTTGAAGACAAGCGGTGTATTATCATAAATCCTATGGGGAAAAGATTATGGATATTAAGATGGTTCGTAAGAGTTTTCCAATAAAATGGAACTCTACTCAAGAAAATGCCATGACTACTCACGAAGAAGAAGAAATGGAGTTATGACATAGAAGATTGGGCCACGTGGGTAACTCAAGGATTCAATAAATGCAAAAGAAGAAGATGGTGAATGGTTTACCAAGTTTTCAAGTGGGCCGAGAGGCGTGTGGAGCATGCAAGCGTGGAAAACAAGCAAGAGATGCATTTCCAAAGGGATCTCTAACAAAAACAAAGGAGAAACTCGAGATTGTTTACACAGATGTTTGCGAACCAATGCAAACAGAGTCGCTTGATGGAAGCCGGCACTTCTTATTGTTTGTTGATGATTACACACACATGTGTTGGACATACTTTCTTAAACACAAGTCCGAAGTATTTGTGATCTTTAAGAAGTATAAAGCCTTGGTGGAGACTCAGTCCGGAAGCAAGATCAAGATGCTTCGATCTGATGGCGGTGGTGAATTAACATCGACTGAATTCAATGAATTTTGTCATGAATGGGGAATTGAGAGACAAGTAACGGTTTCATACTCACCTCAACAAAACAGTGTTGCAGAGCGTAAGAATCGGTCTCTGGTGGAGATGGCATGAACCATGATCACTGATCAAGGTCTTCGTCACAAGTTATAGGCTGATGCAGTGTATACAACTGCATACATGCTAATCGTTTACCCACCAAAGCCATTGAAGACGACATCACGCGGATTGAGAAGTGGAGTGGCCATAAACCAAAAATTGGTCACTTAAATATATTTGGGAGTCTATGCTTTGTTCATGTGCCAAAAGAGAAGATAAGCAAATTAGATAAGAAGGCAAAATGTGGGATCTTCATTGGTTATAACAGCAAATCAAAGGGATACAGAGTGCTCATTCTAGAAAACGAGAAAGTGGAGATCTCAAGAGATGTATCATTCGAAGAAAGAAAGAAGTGGGATTGGGAAAGACAAACAGAAGTGAAGAAGAACTTCTATCTTCCTCTCAATATCCTTCAAGATCAAGGAAATGAAGAAGAGCAAGAAGATAACATCTACAGCCCTGTGTTGCCTCAATTTGGTGATCAAATTCACGATGAAGAAGAAGACGCCCCAACATCTTCTCAACCACCAAAGAAATGCTGAAATAATGCAAGTTGCACCAATGGTGGATCTAGAAGAAACGGCTCCTGCATATGAAGCATGTTTTCTCACAACATAGGAACCACAAAAGTATGATGAAGCTTTAGAGATCAAAGAATGGAGAAGCGCCATGGAAGAAGAAATCAGGATGATAGAGAAAAACAGAACATGGTTACTTGTGGAGCAACCGGAAAAGAAAAACATCATCAGTGTGAAGTGGATCTATCGCATCAAGACCAATGCAAATGGAGATCCAATCAAGTATAAAGCAAGATTAGTAGCAAAAGGTTTTTTTCAAGAATATAGTGTTGATTATCTTAAAACGTTTGCACCTGTTTCAAGACATGATACAATACGAGCAATACTTGCTCTAGCGGCACAAAAGAAGTGAAGGCTTTATCAAATGGATGTCAAGTCAGCATTTCTCAATGGAGAACTTGAAGAGGAAATCTATGTTGCACAATCGCCATGGTTTGAAGCAAGCTCATAGGGCTTGGTATGGGAAAATCGACTCATACTTTCTCCAAAGTGGTTTTCAAAGAAGCATGAATGATGCAGCCTTGTACGTAATGAAGAAAGACAAGGATTTCTTGATTGTGAGTCTCTACGTTGATGACTTAGTGATCACTGGAAGCAATTCTAAACTCATTGAAAGATTCAAGGAAGACATGAAGAAGGAGTTTGAGATAACATATATGGGGTTGTTGAGTTATTTCGGGGAATGAAAATAATTCAAGATGATCGTGAAATTTTTCTATCACAAGAAAAATATGCCAACGAACTCATTGAGAAGTTTGGTATGACTGGAAGCAAGAGTGTAAGTTCTCCACTTACACCTAATGGCAAGAAGACAGAGGATGATAGAGAGTATAGTGAGCCAACAAAGTTCAGAAGCATCATTGGTGGTCTTTTGTATTGATAGGGTCAGGTTTTACCCAAATAAAACTACTGCAAGTGCACAGCAAAAGCAGTTGTAGTACAAGGGGTTATCGAATCCCAAGGGAGTATGTAAACCACACTAGCGATTATAGATTCAGATTAAACTAAGCGATAAATAATGAATGTAATGCAAAACAGTAAAAATAAATGCAAGAGGGCGTTTTTATGCTTGTTCTTAAAGTTCAGAAGGCTAAAGGCGCTAAGTCAGGACAGTTCGCATGTTGAATCTGAGAGTGTAGAATGCATGCAATCAGGAATGAATTAAAACCGTCTTGAACATGAATCGCAAAGATATAACTAATCAATTCTCATTGCAGAAGTTATCTATGTCTAAATCACAGAGTTTCAAATCTCTTTGCAAACCCTAACAACCTAAACATGCAGTAATGATCAGGTTCAATTGTTCACAAAACTCCTAAGCCAATCTTTGTACTAGGGCGTTTTGCTCATCTAATACTAGTTCAGGTGATTAATAATGCTCTCACATCTATCAAACAACCTAGGGTTTCGAAATCCAGATGATGTGTCTAAGAAATCGATATGAATGCAAGCACATATGAAGAACCAATGAATTTCCTAGAAGTTTTTAGCAATTCTACAAACTCTTCTTCAACCTTTGAAAAGCCCTAACTTAACTAACAAACTACTCAGACATGGTGATTTGAGAAAACATCATGAAAAGAATAGATTGCATAAAAGAAATAAGAAGTAGAAATAAAGGAGTTCAAAATCTGCTCTGAAGGAGTCTGATTTGTCTCTCCAAAAGCTCTTCTACAAATCTCTCTCTAAAGCTCTCAAACATAATAAGATACAAGATATCTGGCAAAAGAATGGCTGAAAAACCTAATATACAAGCTAAAACACGATCTGGGGTCTTTTTGTAAATACTGGAACTTTTGGGCCAAAACTGCAATTTTTTCCTAATCTTTTTAAAACAGGCCACGACCCCTTCCTTTCTGGGTGACGAGCGTCACCAGCTTGGTGACGAGCGTCACCATATGGCATACTTTCTTTTTCGAGCTAGGTACTTTGTGGCTTCAACTCAGAATGCTCCAAAAGGTTCCAAAATCTCCAATTATGCTCCAGACATGCTATAACCTGTAAAGACTCTTCTAGGACTCTAAAAAGACCAAAAAGACTCAATAAAAAGGACTTATATCATGGTTAAAAACCATAAAAACTATGATATATCATGTATCTCTGTGCATCAAGACCAGACTTGATGTTTGCAAGTTTTTATCTCTTGTGATACATGTCTGTGCCACTTATGAAGCACTATCAAGAAGCCAAGAAAGTCTTAAGATACATCTAACTTTGGAGTTCAATACACAAGTGTTGAAAATCCAGAATTGTTGGGTTACTCAGACAGCGATTGGGGAGGCTCAATTGAAGATAAAAAGAGCACGGCTGGATACATGTTTACTCTTGGTTCAGGAATGTTTTGTTGGCAATCAAGCAAACAACAAATGGTGTCTCTGGATCACATAGAGAGTGGGGAAAACGTCCTGCAAATATTGAGCAATCAAGCACAAAAGTCCCTGGATCAGATAGCTTCTCTGGAACTCTGCTTTGAGTGATGGAATTGACTTGTTCAGAAACAGTTACCTTCTTCTTCTTCTTTGGAACTGTACTCAAAAGGATTGCACTGATGTCTCTGGTAAGCAATGCTCCTTCCTCAGGACTTACACCATTCACAACCATTCTCTTTACATACCTTCTTAGAGCTGGTGAAAGCTTGACTGCATCAACAAGTGGGATCTCAAGCATCAGCTTGTCTATCATAGCTTTACATCTGGCTTCTTCTATCTCCTGTTTAGACTTCCTAGTATGCTTGGGGAATGGTGTTTTGGGTTTATAGACACGTTCCTGGTCATAATTTGCAGTTACAGGCGAAGCAGCTTCGTTCTGGGGTGGGTGACGACCGTCACCAGGTGGGTGACGCTTGTCACTCACTTGTGACAACCCCCGATACCCTTGTAGGTTGGTGACGAGCGTCACTCCTCCTTGGTGACGCTCGTCACTCACCTCTGAGACAGAAAATTTTTCATCTTCAGACTCCATCAGTTGCACGATCTGCTCTGCACTCAGCCTCTTTTTCTGCACTGTTTTAAGCTCCTTTTCATTCCTTACTGTGATGGCATTAACCTGATGCTTGGGATTGATGTCAGTCCTTCCAGGAAGGAATCCCTCTTGCCTTTGAACAGCTTCTGCAGTTTGAGCAACCTGCACATCAAGCTTCTTCATGTGAGAGTTCAGACTCTCAATTTTTCCATTCAGGTCTTGATACAGCGAATCTAGCTTGCCATTGAAGTTCACTGTCATCTTCTGCTGTCCTTCAAGTACCTGCTCCAGCATAGCTTCCATTTTATTGTCTTGTGGAGGTGCAGTTTGGTAGGAAGAACAACCATAATTCCTGCTGTTTTGGTAAGGTTTCTCAACTTCAGTCTTCTGGAATGGGGGCTTAGGAGTGTAACCAGGCGTGCTCTGTCCTCCTGTAAAGGTACTCTGCTGATTATTGCTGTTGTAGCCTCTGTTCCATTGCTGATTTCCAAACCTTTGGCTCTGAAAACCCCCTCCATTGATGAAATTAATATCTTTCTGCTCAAATTCTTCAGGATTTTCGAAACTCTCCACTTCTGCAACAAACTGAACTGACTTCTTTCCCACCAGAAGGCTGTGCATGCTGTCTAACTTAGCCTTAACTTCAGCTATTTGGTTTCCATCATTCAAACCAGCCTGCTGCTTTCTCTGAAAATCTGCATTTTTAGTGTTGTTACTGCAGGCCAAGTTTTCAATCAATCTTACAGCTTCTTCTGGTCTGTTGGTGTTGAAGTTTCCTGCACTTGCTGCATCCAGCGCCATCTGATATTTCCAGTCAATGCCTCTGAAGAAAATTCCAAGTAATTGCACCTGACTGAAACCATGATGAGGACAGTCCCTTTGATAAGACTTGAACCTGATCCAAGAAGCCTTAAAAGCTTCAGTAGGGCCTTGTGTAAAGGAAGCAATTTTCGTCCTCATGTCCTCTGATCTTGCATCATCATAGAAGTTATTCAGAAAGGCGTTCTTAGTGTCTTCCCAAGTGGTCAATGAAGCAGATTCCAGTTGCTTCAGCCAATATGCAGCTTCTCCTCCAAGAGAGTAAGGAAAAAGCTTGCAGAACAGGAAATCATTGCTGACTCCAGTAGCTTTGACACTTGAAGCCAGATCCTCAAACCTCTCAATGTGATCCATAGGATACTCATTAGGTAAGCCATGGAATGGATGCTGGCCAACCAGCTGATAGTAGACTGGTTTAACCTCAAAATCGTTCCTCTGGAAGGCAGGAGGTCGGATTGCAGCTCTGTTGGCATAGAACTGATCAGGTCTGTTGTAGTCACCTAGAGTCCTCTGAACAAAACGCCCAGCAGCGTTATTGACAGCAGCAGGGACCCCCACGTTCTCAGCCACTTGCTGAACCTGCTGTTCAACAATGACATTCCCCTCTTGATCAATTCTCTGCCCCTCTTCGTTCCTCCTGTTTCCTTCCCTGTCAACCAAGTGACCTTCTGCATCTTCAACCAAGATAAGTGGAGCGACCATTGTAGATTGCTTCTTAGCTTTCCTGTTAGTTCTCTCCAACCTAGCAAGCTCGTCGATGCTCAAAGTCACAAGCTCCTTCTCTTTGTTGCTTCTGGTTCTGCGATTAGGCATACACTTGAAACAAGAACAAAGAAAAGTAGCTGAAAATCAGTAAACAAATAAAAACTTAGACAAAATCCTAATACTAAAAATCGATAGGCAGCTATTACTCCCCGGCAACGGCGCCAAAAACTTGATAGGGTCAAGTTTTACCCAAATAAAACTACTGCAAGTGCACAGCAAAAGCAGTTGTAGTACAAGGGGTTATCGAATCCCAAGGGAGTATGTAAACCACACTAGCGATTATAGATTCAGATTAAGCTAAGCGATAAATAATGAATGTAATGCAAAACAGTAAAATAAATGCAAGAGGGCGTTTTTATGCTTGTTCTTAAAGTTCAGAAGGCTAAAGGCGCTAAGTCAGGACAGTTCGCAGGTTGAATCTGAGAGTGTAGAATGCATGCAATCAGGAATGAATTAAAACCGTCTTGAACATGAATCGCAAAGATATAACTAATCAATTCTCATTGCAGAAGTTATCTATGTCTAAATCACAGAGTTTCAAATCTCTTTGCAAACCCTAACAACCTAAACATGCAGTAATGATCAGGTTCAATTGTTCACAAAACTCCTAATCCAATCTTTGTACTAGGGCGTTTTGCTCATCTAATACTAGTTCAGGTGATTAATAATGCTCTCACATCTATCAAACAACCTAGGGTTTCGAAATCCAGATGATGTGTCTAAGAAATCGATATGAATGCAAGCACAGATGAAGAACCAATGAATTTCCTAGAAGTTTTTAGCAATTCTACAAACTCTTCTTCAACCTTTGAAAAGCCCTATTTAACTAACAAACTACTCAGACATGGTGATTTGAGAAAACATCATGAAAAGAATAGATTGCATAAAAGAAATAAGAAGTAGAAATAAAGGAGTTCAAAATCTGCTCTGAAAGAGTCTGATTTGTCTCTCCAAAAGCTCTTCTACAAATCTCTCTCTAAAGCTCTCAAAAATAATAAGATACAAGATATCTGGCAAAAGAATGGCTGAAAAACCTAATATACAAGCTAAAACACGATCTGGAGTCTTTTTGCAAATACTGGAACTTTTGGGCCAAAACTGTAATTTCTTCCCAATCTTTTTAAAACAGACCACGACCCCTTCCTTTCTGGGTGACGAGCGTCACCAGCTTGGTGACGAGCGTCACCATATGGCATACTTTCTTCTTCGAGCTAGGTACTTTGTGGCTTCAACTCAGAATGCTCCAAAAGGTTCAAAAATCTCCAATTATGCTCCAGACATGCTATAACCTGTAAAGACTCTTCTAGGACTCTAAAAAGACCAAAAAAACTCAATAAAAAGGACTTATATCATGGTTAAAAACTATAAAAACCATGATATATCATGTATCTCTGTGCATCAAGACCAGACTTGATGTTTGCAAGTTTTTATCTCTTGCGATACATGTCTGTGCCACTTATGAAGCACTATCAAGAAGCCAAGAAAGTCTTAAGATACATCTAACTTTGGAGTTCAATACACAAGTGTTGAAAATCCAGAATTGTTGGGTTACTCAGACAGCGATTGGGGAGGCTCAATTGAAGATAAAAAGAGCACGGCTGGATACATGTTTACTCTTGGTTCAGGAATGTTTTGTTGGCAATCAAGCAAACAACAAATGGTGTCTCAATCAAAAGAAGAATCTGAGTATATTGCAGTATGTTCAGCGACAAACCAAGCAATTTGGCTATAGAGACTTCTAGAAGAAATCGGATTTAAGTTTCCATGTGGTGTTCAAATTTTATGTGACAACAAGTCTGCAATTTCAATTGTTAAAATCTTGTGCAACATCGAAGAACTAAGCACATAGAAATCGAGTATCACTTCGTTCGAGAGGCGGAACACAAATACTTGATTCAACTCAAGTATTTCGAAGGAGAAGTCCAACTTGAAGATCTTTTGACAAAGGCACTTGGCGGCTCAAGGTTTGAAGAACTAAGGAGGAAGCTTGGAGTCAGACCGAAACTCAATTAAGGAGGAATGTTAGTTGATAATTAAATTTCAGTAGTTATTAAGTTAAGAGTCGTGTCTTTAGGTTTAGGTTGTAAGAGACACAAGTAGAAAGACACAATTCTTGTTTGTGGTGTTTCGAAATGTATATAAACACACGTTCTCCTTCATTGTAAAACACAAGTTTTTAATAATCAATACAAAACACAAGTTTTTCTTATACTCTGTTTTTCATTCTTAGAAACAGAGCAACAAGTAAAACCTTGTTGTGTTCTTTGTGAGAAAGAAGCTCTCGCTTCTAACACTCACAAGCTTCTTTCTCCCTCTTTCTCTTGATCATATCACAATGGAACAGAATTGGTATGTTTCTTTGTTATGTTTATGTTTTTTGTTTTCTCTTTCTTAGAATCCCTTATCTGTCTGCAAAGATCCAACCAATATCTGTTGTTATTTGATTTAGATATTTCATCGTCTTTAAACAGCAAAAGCAGTGCTAAAAGATTGAGAAATCAAGATGTTGTGAATGAGGACATAATCAGTAAGTTTCCTGAAGATTTGCTTCCGCAGATATTATATTCACTTCCAACAAAAATTGTCACAGCCACAAGCGTTTTGTCAAAACGGTGGGGATCTCTTTGGAAATTGGTGCCAAATTTCGAGTTTAATTCCGCGCACTATACATCGCTAGAGAATCTTTGCAAGTTTTTTATTTCACATAAAGCTCCGGTTCTAGAGAGTTTGACATGGCATCTTAATCTATTCATGATGTTTCAGATATTGGAACAATGATTAGCATTGCATTTGCATGCCATGTGCATGGATTAGACTTGAGTTTTCCCTATTAGGGCAATGTCATATTTCCGAGTGAGTTGTGTAGTTGTAATAACACACTTGAGATCTTGGAACTCCATAGATCATTTCTTTTAGACTTTCCATATTTCAAGTCCCTTAGAAAATTGCACCTCTATTATGAGAAACTCATAGGCAAAGATCATTTCGCAACCTTTTACGTGGTTGTCCTAGTCTTGAGGATTTAGTCGTGATCGGTACCAATGATGCTCTCACTATTGTAGTGCCATCGTTACAGAGGCTAACCATAAAATCTTATTGGCCTAACCTAAGAAAAGGAGGCTATTTGATAAATGCCCTTTCTTTGATGTACTTGAGCATTAAAGTGGTTCATGGTTGCGAGTTTGGTGTTATTGAGGATGCGCCAAAGCTGGTGGATGCAAAACTTATTGACATTTATGATATAACCAATGAGAAGAGTCTAGTATCTCTAACTTCAGCCAAGTGTCTTTCCTTAGTCTTATCACCCTTGGATGTAAGATTTGAGATTTTAAAATCTATTAGGGCTAACATTTTTTTTCTGGTTACTAATGAATTTTGCTTCGTGCACAGGTTAAATTTCCTACTGGTAGTATCTTCTATCAGCTAGTATGTTTGGAGCTATGTTCAAATAAATGAGATTGGAGGAAACCACTATGGTTCATGCTTGATAGTGCTCCTAAATTGCAAGTCTTCAAGCTCATGATGAACGTAAGCAATTTCATTATATAGTGTTTTGTTTTTGTTTTTTCAATATCTCCATTTTCAGGTATTCTGATGATCAAATATCATATTAATTGCATTGGTCTCAGCGGATTTGGTATAGATAGGAGGACTTGGAATGGAAATTACCAAAAAGTGTACCAGATTGTTTGTTGTTTCATTTTGAAACATTTGTGTGGCATAATTACGGATGGCAGAATGAAGATAATAAAGAAGTGGCCACATACATCTTACGAAACGCAAAACGCTTGAAGAAAGCAACTTTCTTCACACGAGACATTTTGAGTAAGAGACTGATACAAGATTTTTTGGGACTTGATTCAATTACCCAAGCTTGTACTAATCAGTTGTAGTATAGCATTGGGTTTTATCAATCCAAAAGGGGAGAATGAAGCAGTAAGAATGCAATAGAAATCCTAATTCAAGCAGATATAAAAAGGGTTTAGAGCTTCTAGCAACCTAAGTGATCAAACAAAAACCAAACAACACAAATAAGGAAGTAGGCAAGCAAACAACCAAAGTAGAAGTAAAAACAGAGCAAATTCAGAACAGAGCTTAAAACAGAGAAAGATGGGACTTGAGATGAGATAATTGGTGATAGAGAACTCTTGACTCTACTTATGATTGTTACAAACTCACACAATGCTATTCTTTATGCATAGGATTCCTTTATATGACTAATCCAATCTCTTGGCACTAATCTTTTTGCTAATTACCAAGTCAAGAACTAATTCTCATTAGTGAAATGATAAGGAGCAAGCATTAAAACAAATCTATCAACCCTATATTGCCAAATCACTCCCTAGACAGTCAATCTCTTGAGCTAGGATAAAGAATTCTCTTGCAAAGCAGTTCAGACATTTCATCAAACACTTGGTGGGCATAAAATGAGCCTAAGATCTTAATCAACTTAGCTAAGGCTAATTAAGCATTAAACACAACAATCAAGAAAGGAAATGAAAGAATTAACACTAAGCAATCATAGATAAAGTCTCAAATTCCCTAAACCTAACCCATCTCAAATCCCTAAAAAGAACTACTCACTAATCACCATTAAAGCCACCAAATCAAAGAGAAAAAGATGACTAATCATGATTAGAAAGCTTAAACAAGATAAAAGATGCAAACTTTTATTGAAATGAAGCAAAGATTCAAATTACAAAATCCAAGGGTCCAAACAAGAAAGAAAGAACTGCTGGGTAAAAGCCTGTTCCCAGAAATTAGGGATTTTTCGTATTTATAGGGGTCCAAGCGAAAATGGCAAAGTTGTAGATAGAAGGTCTTCGGTATGGCAGCGTATCAGTCAGTTGTGTCGATCTCCAGTGACCGAAATGGGTCCCTATCGGTCTTCAGTGATCGACACACATGACCGAAATTAATCCGGTGTGTTTGTGTCGATCACACATGACCGATACTGGTGACCGATATGCTCCGTATCGGTCACCCTTGACCGAAACTCTCTGTGTTCTGACCGAAAACTTCTGCAGAGATCTTCTGCTGTGATCCTTCTTGCTCCCTTTTGCCCAGCTAGCATCTTGCATCATTCCCAAAACTCCTCCAAGCTCCCTTAAGCTCCAAAAGCACCTAAAAACATCCAAAATGCAAAGAAAATGCAAACTATACTCTAAATGCAACCTAAGTCTAAAAAAAGAAGAAAATAGGACAAAAAGAAAGGGAAAACATGCAAAAGAGGATCAAGATATGTACTAAATGCAGCCCTAAATGGTGTAAATACAAGGGATATCAACACCCCCACACTTGCCTTTTGCTTGTCCTCAAGCAATCAAGAACAAATGGGAGAGTGAGGTTTGAAAGTGGGCATTCAGATTCCAAAAGTGCAAAGGTAAAGAGATGGTTTTAGTGCTTTAGTGCCTAGTTGCAAGATGCAAACATAATCAGCTGTACTTTAAAGAACCCAGCCATGCTCATCATGTTTCAAAATGATCTCAAATCTCAACTTAGGCAAATGCTCAAATCAATCAACTCTTTAACATTCAATTAAATTCAGAACATGAATCATGCTTATGCAAATCAAGTGAAGACATTTGGTTGAAAAGGGTAAGGTTATGAGATAAGAATGATCTCATTTAAGCACAAGGGTTCAAAAACATAAATGATCACTCAATGAAATGACTTCATCTTAGGCAAAATGCTAAAGGTAAAAGCACACTTATGCATGCAGTTCAAAGCTCTCTTCTACCCTTACTTCCCAAAGATGAGTCCTAAGCATTTCTAAACCCAAGAGTGAACCCTCTAAGTCTACCCTTTCCTAGATTCTACCCTTTACCCATCTTCATGGCTGGGGAAACTTCTTCTTTTGCTTATGTGGTTGCCTCTTTTTAGTTGGGACTTGCTCTTTTTTGTTGTGTTGGCACCTTCATCACCTTTGGTGGATTGCTTCTTGGTCAGATTTTTCTTCTTTTGGACCCTTTTGAGCATTGTTGTTGGCGCCAATCCTTCTTTTTAAACTTAGAGCTTTTATTCCCTTTACTTAACCATAATACTGGACTGTTTCCCCTCTTTCTACCATTTCAGATCTTTTCCCTTTCTTTCAAAACATAAAAACATTAAGCTCAAACCACCCAACTCTACCCTTTTAAACCCCAAAACTCCTATCCTAGAATCAAGCTCAAAATGCAAGCTGATATCTACAAGAGAGCTAATCATTGCCAGCCTTATTCCTAACACTTTTTGCCAAGACAAAATCGAAAATGCAATGCAAAGGCCTCACAGCTCTCACAATAGTGTTTAGGCTCAAAAGGAGGTTTTGGTTAAGAGTGAGGATGTAACTGTCCCATAATTATGAGGATCAGCTATTTGGATCAACAAGAGTGGTAGAAAGGAGAAAGATGATCCAAATATGTATATGGTAGCCATGAATTCACTTTTCAATGCATAAGACATGATAATTAAAAGTCCAAATTAAAGTTCAAGTTGATAGAGTTGATTTTCAGAGAACAAATGCTTTCAAAATGAGATGAGAAGACCAAATCTAGCAATCTAAGCATGGTTCAGCCTTAACTTTTAGCAATCAAATGATGCATCAAACAACTAAGCACTTAAAAACTGAAATCATCTCTAAACACTAAGCACTTTACAAGGAAAACTCATCATAATGTCCTATGCAAATGCAATGCAACCTACATGTCAACACTAGACTCAATCCTAGAAGAATGAGATACAACTACATGCTCTCTTTTTGGTTTGCAAAAATGCAAAAATTTTCAAATTTTTTCGATTTTTTTGTGTTTTTCTATGTCTTACATGTATGCATGATATGCATGAGACTCAAAGTGAAAAGAAAAAGAAAAACTAAGAAAACAGAAAACAAAGTCAAACCCCAAATCTCTCCCCCACACTTAAATTACACAGTCCCTTGTGTAATGAAAGCAATGGAAGAGAGAAGCAACAAAATATATTACAAAAATAAAAAGATGCAGTGGTATAGAACAATGGAAGGGATGTGGTACTTGGTTCAATGGTAGGAGTTGTGGGATGATCCTGAGGTTTGTGGAGACTTGCTAGCTCTTGGGGAAAAGGGATGCTTCCTCTCTTTGTGACCTCCTGTTGCTTGCTGTTGAGCTGCTCCTGCTTCTCATTGTACCTCAGAAGGAATTTCGGTCACACATGACCGATATAACTGACCGAAATGGCAGTATCGCTCATCAGTGATCGATATTGGAGACTGGTGCTTCCTGGGATTAGTATCGGTCATCAGTGATTGACACACTTGACCGAAAATGACACGGTGTATTTATGTCGGTCATGAGTGATCGATATTGGTGACCGAAATATTTCCAAGAATCTTATCGATCACCAATGATCGACACACTGGACCGAAATTAAAACGATGTGTTTATGTCGATCATGCGTGACCGATACTGATGACCGAAAATCTATCCCTCTTTCAACCTTCTTTCCATATCGGTCACAAGTGACCGATATGTTGACTGGTATAAACTGGCTCTACTGATATCGGTCAATCATGATCGCTACTAATGACCGAAAATCTGTGTATCGGTCTGTCATGACCGATACAAATGACCGATATCAGCCAGAGTACACCTGTTCTTTGTCCCCATCATACTTTCTCAAGCCCCAATTTGAAATCCTGTTTCTAAGTACTAAAACAAAGCATTAAAGAAATACTAGAAAGCATAATATATATACAAAAAGATACCATGGGACTACCTCCCAAGTGCGCTTGTTTAAAGTCACTAAGCTTGACTTTCCCTGGTTGATTACTCTTGTGGAGGTTCATCAAGGTTTATTTACACTTCATCTCCAAGAGATTCACTTGCCATGTATGGTTTCAGCATGTGCCCATTCACTGTGAAGTCTTCTCCTTTCTTGCTGAACAAAGTTATAGCTCTATATGGCAGCACTTCCTTGATCTTGAATGGTCCTGACCATCTTGACTTCAGCTTTCCAGGAAATAGCTTCAACCTTGAGTTGAATAGCAGCACCTGATCCCCTGCCTTGAAGTCCTTGTGTTTGATCCTCTTATCATGGAAGGCTTTTGTCCTCTCCTTGTAGATCCTAGAACTCTCAAAAGCTTCAAGGCGGTTTTCCTCTAGTTCATGCAAGTTGATAAGTCTCTTTTCCTGAGCTGTCTTGATGTCAAAATTCAGCAACTTTTTTGCCCACAAGGCTTTATACTCTAGCTCAACGGGCAGATGGTAGGACTTCCCATAGAAGAGTGAGAAGGGTGTTCTGCCAATGGGTGTCTTGAAGTCTGTCCTGTAAGCCCACAAAGCATCATCAAGCTTATTAGACCAATCCTTTCTTGTAACACCAACTGTTTTCTCTAAGATTGCCTTGATTTCTCTGTTGGACACCTCCACTTGGCCACTTGTTTGAGGATGGTAAGGAGTAGCAACCTTGTTGATGAAATGGCTTCCACCATCACTGATCACACATCTTGGAGTACCAAACCTTGGGAAGATAATTATCTTGAAGAGCTTCAGCACAACTCTAGCATCATTTGTTGGACTAGCAATGGCTTCAACCCACTTTGACACATAATCAACAGCTACAAGAATGTACTTGTTCCCATAAGAGGAAGGGAAGGGTCCCATAAAGTCAATCCCCCACACATCAAAAAGTCTACTTCAATGATAGAATTCAGAGGCATCTCATCTCTCTTGGAGATGTTCCCCTTTCTTTGGCAGGCATCACATGAGGATATATGGGCTTGAGCGTCCTTGAACAGACTAGGCTATTATAAACCAGCTTGTAGGACCTTGGAGGCTGTCTTGAATGTTGCAAAATTTCCTCCATAGGCTGAGCCATGGCAATGGTGCAGGATTCCTGGAATCTCTTCCTCAGCTACACACCTTCTAAACAACCCATCATTCCCTCTTTTGTATAAATAGGGCTCATCCCAAAAGTAATGGGAGACATCTCTTAAGAACTTCTTCTTCTGATGGGAGTTGAGGGTCTGTGGTATCTGTCCAACCACCAAGTAGTTTACAAAGTCAGCATACCAAGGTAGTTTATCTTCTTCTAGGCCCTCCACTTCTGCTTTCTTGACTCCTAAAGCATGCAACTGTTCCTCTGGTAGAGTATCATTGATTGGGACGAAGTCATCTATCCTCAGTCTTGAGAGGTGATCAAAAACTCCATTCTCAATGCCTCTCTTATCCACAATCTCCATGTTGAACTCTTGCAAGAGAAGAATCCATCTAAGAAGCCTTGGTTTGGTGTCCTTCTTAGCACAGATGTGTCTCAGCGCAGCATGATCAGTATAAACAATCACCTTGGAGCCTACCAGGTAGCTCCTGAACTTCTCAAATGCAAAGACAACTGCCAAGAGCTCTTTCTCAGTTGTAGCATACCTTGACTGAGCCTCATCCATAGTCCTGCTGGCATAGTAGATGACATGAAGCTTCTTGTCAACTCTCTGCCCCAAAACTGCTCCAACTACATAGTCACTAGCATCACACATTATTTCAAATGGCAGATCCCAATTTGGTGCTTGAACTACTGGTGCTGATATAAGAGCTTGTTTGAGAGTATGGAAGGCTTGAAGACAGTCTTCATCAAACACAAACTCTGTTTTTTTACACAACAATCTTTTCAAAGATCTTGCAATCCTTGAGAAGTCTTTGATAAATCTTCTGTAGAAGCCAGCATGCCCCAGAAAACTCCTGATCCCCTTGACAGTTGTTGGAGGTTCTAAATGCACCATTACATCAATCTTAGCCTTGTACACCTCTATTCCTTTCTCTGAGATCTTATGCCCCAAAACAATCCCTTCTTGCACCATGAAGTGACACTTTTTCCAATTCAGGACCAGTTTTGTGTCTTCACACCTTTGGAGAACCTGAGAAAGGTTAGACAAACAGACACCAAAGGAGGATCCATAGACGCTAAATTCGTCCATGAATACCTCCACCATTTCTTCAAGCAAGTCAGAAAAGATAGCAGTCATACATCTTTGGAAAGTAGCAGGAGCATTGCATAAACCAAAAGGCATTCTCCTATAAGCGAAAGTTCCATATGGGCAAGTAAAAGTAGTTTTTTCCTGATCATTGGGATGGATAGGGATCTGAAGAATCCACTATAACCATCTAAAAAGCAGTAATACTTATGATTTGCTAATATTTCTAGCATTTGGTCTATAAATGGCAAAGGGAAGTGATCTTTCCTAGAAGCAGAATTAAGTTTTCTGTAATCAATGCACATTCTATGACCAGTGATTGTCCTAGTTGGTATTAGCTCATCATTTTCATTTTTAACAACAGTGATACCTCCCTTCTTAGGTACTACATGAACTGGGGAGACCCATGTGCTATCTGAGATGGGATAGATCACTCCTGCTTCACGCAACTTCAAGATTTCCTTTTTCACTACTTCTTTTAAATTAGGATTCAGCCTTCTCTGAGGTTCAATAGAAGTTCTTGTCTTATCCTCTAGATGGATCCTGTGAGTGCAGAGGTTAGGAGATATGCCTTGGATATCATCTAATGAATACCCAATAGCTTTCCTAAACTTCTTCAACACCTTGACAAGGGCCAGGATCTCATCATCATTGAGGCTGTCATTGACTATAACAGGGTAAGTGGAGTTAGGACCTAGGAAAACATACCTTAGACCATTAGGAAGTGGCTTGAGTTCCACCTTTGGTGCATTGAGTTCGCTCCAGTCCTCATCTGAGCTGCCTTGCTTCTTGGCGTCAGCTTCCTTGCTTGGGGAATCAGTTTCCTGAACTGAGAAGGCTTCTTTCTTTGTGTACTACAAGCTTTCAAATGGCTCTTCCTCCTCAAAGAACCTGTGAGAGTCCAATTTCAGCTGACAGCCCAAGCTTTCCTTATCCAAGTACCCATCATCTACATGCTCACTTGTCAAAGCCACTTGGAGCTTGTCTTCACAACACAGCTCCTCTTGAAGTTCATCATTCAACTTCTCTAGAATATCAATCTGGAATACCTGACCTTCAATAGTAGGTTGCTGCATAATCTTCTTGATGTCAAACCTCAAAGACATGTCCTTGCCCAACTTTAGCTCAATCTTTCCCTTCTTAACATCAATGACTGCTCCTGTTGTGGCTAGGAATGGTCTCCCAAGAATAAGAGGATCTCTAGGTTCTTCATCCATGTCCAAGACTACAAAATCAGTAGGTATTTCTACACTCCCAATTCTGAGTGGTACATCTTCAAGCAGACCTTTGGGAAGCCTTACTGACCTATCAGCTAGTACCAAGGAGATCCTGCAGTCTTTGAACGTAGTGAAGCCTAGGTGCTGTGCTACAGAGTAGGGCATCAAGCTGGCACTAGCTCCAAGATCACACAAACATTTGTCAAACAGGAGTGGACCTATAGAGCAGGGTAAGGTGAAGCTCCCTGGATCTCCTAGCTTGTTAGGAGTCACTCTCTTCTGCTGAATAATGGCGCTACATTCATGTGTGAGGACTACCATTTCCTGCAGATCTTTGATTCTTTCAGCAACAGCATCTTTCAGGAATTTCTGATAAGGAGGGACTAATACAAAGGCATCTAACAGTGGCATTGTGAGCTGGATTTTCTTCATCTATTCATCAAAGAGTCCTTTGTATTTAGCAACCAGCTGCTTCTTAAACCTTCCAGGAAAAGGTATTGTGGGCTGATAAGGAGGAGGTATGTATCTTGGTTCTTTGGCTAACTCCTTAGAAGCCTCCTTTGTTTTGCCTTTAGTAACCTCATTGTCTTTGGCTTTCTCAGAAATCTTTTCAGCTTCAATCATTTCATCTCCTGGAGTATCTTCCTTTTCTTTGACCTCCACCCCCTCTTCTTGTTCCTCAATGTCCTCATTGGGTGTAGAAAGAGCTACTCTTGGGGGTTGCTGCTTCTCACTTCTGAGAGTGACAGCTTTGACATACTCCTGTGTGAGTGAAGAGGTAGAAGGGGTAGACAAGGTTTCTAGTTTGTTGATCTTGATGTTGATAGGAGCTATGTGTGACTGAAATTTGGAGTCAATGTCCTTATGTATTTCATCAGTCATACTTCTCTGAATATCAGTGAAACTCTTTTGAATCTGAACAGCCATCATCTTCTGCAATCCTCCATTGTGAAGTTGTTGTAGTTGTAGGAGCATTTCTTTATAATCCAGATTATGTGAAGGTGTAGAATCAGTGATACCAGCCGTTTGTGAAGAGGAAGCTTGATGCTGTGGAGAGTGAGTGTCTTCAATGGGTTGGTGTATAAAGGCGTCATGGGCATGATGCATCAGTGGCGCCTCTTGTTTGTTGAGAGCTTTGACATGGTATTCCTGGTAGAGGTTTGGTGAGAGTTCATTGGGTAGGAGTTTAGTGGTTGCATTGAGTAGGAGATCAACTTTCTTCTGTAGAGCTTTCATCTCAGACAATGCTGTTGCTAGTTCCTTGGAATGTTGCTCTTTGTCATCCACATAGTCCCAATTGCTGAGTGCCATGTTCTCCACTGGTATCCAGCCTTCATCAACATCTTTCCCAAGAAAATAACCATTACTTGCTGTGTCAAGAAGGATTCTGATCTTTGGGAGAACACCTCTATAGAGTGTGGATAGAAGCATTTCTTTAGTGAAGCCATGATGAGGGCATTGATGAGTGAATCCTCTGAACCTCTCCCATGTGTCTCCAGAGCTTTCATTAGACCACTGCCTGAAGTTTGTGATCTCATTTCTGAAGTGTGCAGTTCTTGAGGGAGAGAAGAATTTGGTTAAGAAAGCACCTTTACATTGTTCCCAAGTAGTGATGCTGCCTTGTGCTAGAGATTTCTCCCATAATCTAGCTCTATCACCAAGTGAGAATGGAAACAGCTTGAGCTTCAAACCATAATCTGATATTCCATTAAGCTTTGTTAAAGTGCAGATCCTCTCAAACTGATCCAAGTGTTCTAAAGGGTCTTAGTTGAGGAATCCAAAGAACTGCCTTTCTTGGATCATTGTGATGAGACTGCTCTTGATCTGGTATTGCTCAGTTTCCATTGGTGGAAGAATTCCTTGCCTTGAAGCATAGTTGGAGGGTATATCAGCAGCACCAATGAGTCTTCTTAGTCTCTGAACAACAGCTCCTTGTACACCAGCTGGACCTTGCTGTCCTTGTAACCCTTGGATTCCTTGAGGACCTTGTTGACCTTGTGGACCTTGTGGACCAAAACCAGCAGCATACTGATATTCTTCCATGCTTCAACAACTGGATTCTAGCTTAGCAAACCCCAAATTCCTGACCTTGAACCTCAGATGTAGCTGTAGACACTTAAGAGTAAGTGTTGTGGTACCTACAAAAGAAATTCTAGACCAATAGAAAAATCAGTAACCAAAAACGAAAATAGCAAAGCTTGATCTCAAGATCTCTACAAATCCTACTGAACAAAGCTTTCCCCTAATGGCAACGGCGCCAAATTGATACAAGACTTTTTGAGACTTGATTCAATTACCCAAGCTTGTACTAATCAGTTGTAGTATAGCATAGGGTTTTATCAATTCAAAAGGGGAGAATGAAGCAGTAAGAATGCAATAGAGATCCTAATTCAAGCAGATATAAAAGGGGTTTAGAGCTTCTAGCAACCTAAGTGATCAAGAAAAAACCAAACAACACAAATAAGGAAGTAGGCAAGCAAACAACCAAAGTAGAAGTAAAAACAGAGCAAATTCAGAACAGAGCTTAAAACAGAGAAAAGATGGGACTTGAGATGAGATAATTGGTGATAGGGAACTCTTGACTCTACTTATGATGCTTACAAACTCACACAATGCTATTCATTATGCATATGATTCATTTATATGACTAATCCAATCTCTTGGCACTAATCTCTTTGCTAATTACTAAGTCAAGAACTAATTCTCATTAGTGAAATGATAAGGAGCAAGCATTAAAACAAATCTATCAACCCTATATTGCGAAATCACTCCCTAGACAGTCAATCTCTTGAGCTAGGATAAGCAATTCTCTTGCAAAGCAGTTCAGACATTTCATCAAACACTTGGTGGGCATAAAATGAGCCTAAAATCTTAATCAACTTAGCTAAGGCTAATTAAGCATTAAACACAGCAATCAAGAAAGGAAATAAAAGAATTAACACTAAGCAATCATAGATAAAGTCTTAAATTCCCTAAACCTAACCCCTCTCAAATCCCTAAAAAGAACTACACACTAATCACCATTAAAGCCACTAAATCAAAGAGAGAAAGATGACTAATCATGATTAGAAAGCTTAAACAAGATGAAAGATGCAAAATTTTATTGAAATGAAGCAAAGATTCAAATTACAAAATCCAAGGGTCCAAAATAGAAAGAAAGAACTGCTGGGTAAAAGCTTGTTCCCAGAAATTAGGGATTTTTCGTATTTATAGGAGTCCAAGCAAAAATGGCAAAGTTGTAAATAGAAGGTCTTCGGTCTGGCAGCGTATCGGTCAGTTGTGTCGATCTCCAGTGACCGAAATGGGTCCCTATCGGTCTTCAGTGATCGATACACATGACCGAAATTAATCCGGTGTGTTTGTGTCGATCACACATGACCGATACTGGTGACCGATATGCTCCGTATCGGTCACCCTTGACCAAAACTCTCTGTGTTCTGACCAAAAACTTCTGCAGAGATCTTCTGCTGTGATCCTTCTTGCTCCCTTTTGCCCAGCTAGCATCTTGCATCATTCCCAAAACTCGTCCAAGCTCCCTTAAGCTCCAAAAGCACCTAAAAACATCTAAAATGCAAAGAAAATGCAAACTATACTCTAAATGCAACCTAAGTCTAAAAGGAGAAGAAAATAGGACAAAAAGAAAGGGAAAACATGCAAAAGAGGATCAAGATATGTACTAAATGCAGCCCTAAATGGTGTAAATACAAGGGATATCAGAGACGCGAGGCGATGCTCAACGAGTTGACTAGTGTTGTTAGGGCTTCAAATTTGTGTCAGCTTGTGTTCCACGACTCCACCATAAAGTACAAATTTTTATTTTATGTTTTAAAACAGTTCAAAACCGATGTTCATACTCGTCGGAAAGCCAAAATCGTTTGAAAATCCGAATCTGCATTACATTCGTTTAATTTTCCTTAGCTTAATTCGAATCTGAAATTTGTTGTGTGACAATTTAAGTTTTTTGGGATTTCAATACCCTGTTTTACTGTGTACTTGCAGTAGTTTTATTTAGGTGCAATTTTGAGCATATCATCTAGTGGCTAGGGACACACTTGCAGTTCCAAGGGAGGCGCCACCGGAATTGAGAGGAGGCAAATATCCGATCTGTAGAACACGACATACCAGCCGGACTGATCAGGAAAACTTCACGTTGTTCAACTATCACGACCGAAGAGGATGAGCAAGAAGGCCGGTGAGAACACCAGCAAACTGAACCAAAAATGGGCGGACATAGACGCAGATTAGGAGAGGATGGAAGATGGGCGGCTCTAACTATCCATCATGACCAAAATCAAACCGTAACCGTATTTCGGATCGTAACTGTAAAAATATATTAGTTAAGGTTAAAAGAAATTGTTAACTGTAACCGTTAATTAACCATAACCGGATCTAAACCGTTAGTTAACCATATAGTAAAAACCTTAACCGTAACCATTTAACTATACTTATATATAATTTTTCTATAATTAATATTTGACAACAATAATTATATATAATAAATAAGAAATAAAACAGAAATCATGCCATCATGTGACGTAAAATGTGGAATACAAGTTTGCAAGTGCAACGAAATCAAACACTCAGACTATTAAGTCTCTAACTAATTTAGGCAGAATATATTATATTAGATATCATTTAATTAGGATTCAAAATTTTAATGATTTTAAAATGAACTAGTTGTTAGCCCGCGCAATGGCGCGAGCATATGGATGATGTATTTTTCTATTTATCGAAATTGTTTGACATAAATTTAAAAAGTAAAAAAAAAATATTTATAAAAACATATGGTAAAATAGCATTCAGATAAAAATATACATAAATATTTTGATATCAGAAAACAAAACATACATTCCAGCAAGTTATAATATGCAACACGCAAGACCAATAACATTTTCAAAATAAACGGAGTGATCGTAATCTCTTTCATAAGACTTGCATTAAATGATAAAGTTTATTGATCTCTCGAACCACACTTCGCTGTCAAAACTTCTTCGTCATATCGTTACTTACAATTAGATCCACAATATGATTAAAGTTACGATAGCTAATATAAAGATTCATCTTGTATATAGTAATATTACCTATCACGAAAATGATGAAGACAAAGACATGTCACTGTTTTTAACCATGTAAAGAAATTGCACATATAAATTTAATGAAAAGAATGAAGTAATGGATATTTTAAAAAGTTAAGCTGACTTAAGAAAATCTCTTTAAATCATTTTATGTAAACTACATACATGTTAAAAATAGATTGTTGCTGCATGATTATTACTTTGCTTTCTCCTAAGCCCCTTCATTACCACATCATCATTGTCCCTTGCTGCTACAGAAGAAACCTTAATCGTCACTTGTGCCTTTGTAAAGTTCATACGTCTCTCTCCACAGTCACGTCCTGCTCCTCATTTTACATATCGTTGATCAACTCAGTTGAGGAGATTTTAGGCACCATTTTTGCAACCGGCTCTGATTCGCAGAAGCAGATCGATAAATTAGCTGATCTTATGTTGAGACTACAAAAAGTTAAAAACCATAAACCAATACAAAGAAACACACGAAGACTAAAAATCTTTCTAAAATACCGCAGACTCTTTACAAATAAGAAAAAAAACAAATCAACATAGAAATATAATATGCAAAAAAGCTCAAAAATACAATGTATGTACATACCAGCCAATTTGATGAGATGATTTTTCGAAAACCCTACAATAGAAATAAAAAGAATTAAAGCAAAAAAAAATTATAATAGGTTTGTTAAATACTACACAATAAAAAAATACAAATAAACAAATTACGTAAACTGCACTTTATTAAAGACAACACGATATGGATCGTTGCTCTTATAATACACAAAACATCAGACACCTAACGTAACATTATTAACAAAGAAATTCCATAAACAGGGCTCATGGGAGGGCTGTTACCCGGTGTGATGTATATCTCTCAGACTGCAAAACAAAGACCAAAATCAGAATGAGGTTTAAATAACAAAGGGTTTCAGAAAGAGTACCAACCCTTGTGTGTGGCGGGCTTCAGGATGAATGAAATGAGCTCGAAGGAGCGCTCCTCCGTGATGTTACATGCCCCTCTGCCTTATACCTTTTTCGGTTGTAGTCTATCCCTCGATCATTCTGCAAATACAAACCAATTTTTAGGCTATGAATAAAAAGAATGTAAAACATATAGAAATTAGAATCATAGTACCGTGCTGTTGTAGGGAGCTGGGGAGCGGCTTCTGGATGGTGTGAAAATGGCTCACATTGGCCTTTGCCTGATATATTCTCTCGTACATAGACCTCATACGGAGGTTAGGCTGCAATCACAGTCCATACTTAATTTGTTCCTGATAAATCCGAATCAGCAGAATGCAAAAATAAAATAAAAAAATAACGTAGAAATGAGAGAGTACCATGCAGATTATGGCAGATTTTAAGGGGCTCGCAGAAGCTTGCTTCTTGGGGCCACTTATGACCCCGATGCCATCTTTACCATGCTCGCTAGGACGCTCGGACTGGAGTTTGGAACCAAGGATAAAAAAACATGAACAGTGAAAGAAAACAATAAAAATTTAAATGGGAAAAAGACAGAATCGTATTATATCTGTAGATCGAAGGGCGATGGTGGACATTGCGGACACATTCATGCGGACACATTCAGAGGCTTGCTGTTGTTTCCAGTGAGTGGTATGGTCAGAAACGCTGTATTAGAGTTCATAATGGATCTCTCTCCCTCTTTCTTCTTGTTTTATTTTTCGTGTCATTGTGCCATGATATTTGATGCACTATCCGTTTGATGATGATTAAATGCTCTTGGATTTTCCCAGCAAAAATACCACTTTATTATTCTTCTGAAATTGGTTTACTAATTTTACAAAAAGAAAATTGGTTTTAAAAAATAGGTAATTTGTATTACCTCCTTTTAAGCAAAGCATCGAAGCGTTGTGAGGAAGAGAGAGAGAGAGAGTGAGGAGTCATGTACCAAAGGCATTTTCAATTGTTAGTGTTGATTATCATCTCAAAGTAGAATGTGAGGATAGTTTCTGTCTATTGGGTTTCTAAATCCAACAACTTGTTGATGGAGCTGTTTTTGATCAGAAAGTTGCAAAATTTGAGTGCTCTCAGTGTGAAACTCTCGTTCATGGTGTTTACTACTTTACCTATCTACATTCTTTGTTCATTGAGTTTGATTAAAGGTAAGCTTGAAGAACAGGTGAAGAAGCTTTTGATTGAAATGGTGGAGAACACTCTAGACTTTGTGAAAGATCCTGTCAATGTTCTGGAGGATGATAAACCCGAGAATGACTGTGGAGTTCGGTTATTTAAACGTTGTTCAACTGGAATCATCTTTGATCATGTAGGTTAGTAGTCATCATCTCTCTCTGTCTCTCTTTAAGATTCAATATCTGAATTTTGATTGTGAATTTGTTACATCAATAAAATTGTTTTCTTGGTAACCAGATGAGCTTGAAGGACCCAAAAAGAAGCCTAATTTACGCCCTAATAGAGGAGTTGAAGGAAGCTCTAAAGAGGTTATTAAGCCTTTTTATCGGTTAAGCATTGTTCTGCTTTTTCGTAGATCATCATGAATCTCTCGAAGCTAACTTTTTTTTTCTTATGGTTACTGCAGTTTAAGAAACGGATAAAATCAATCGCTGTTGATGGCTCCGATGTTTTATCTGCTGCAATAGAAGCGGCTAAGAAAGCCTCAGCGAGAGTGGAGGCGAAAGAAGCGGCCGCAAAAGCTAAAGCTAAGAAAGAGGAAGAGAGAGTCGCAGAGCTGAAGAAAGTAAGAGGAGAGAAATGGTTACCCTCTGTAGGTAAGTCTCAATATTTGTGTTTCATTCTTCTGCAACTTGTGTTTGTAGTAACACATGAACTTAATAAAACTCACTCTTTTGCAGCTGAACAAAAAACCAACATGGAGATCTGCGAAATCGTAATGATTCATCTATCTATCCACTGAACTTATTATCAATTTTGGAGGTAAAACAATGGAAATCTCATTACTTTGAAGAAAGATTGAATCACTCTCTTGGCTACAAAAAAATTTAGTGAAGCAAGATTACGAAATCGTGTGATTTTTTTTTTTGATGTAAGAGAGAGAGAGAGAGATTATTTGTTGTTGATGTAGTGAGAGTGAAGTTCTTCAGAGATGTTGTCACCATCGTTGTCTTTGAAAAAGGACTTATATTGTTTCGATATATAAAGGAATTTGTTCGTGTAGAGTTTTATAAAATCTTTGTACACTATGTAATTGGTTAGTTATTGTTAATAGTTAATTTTCCCAATTATCTGAGTTCACTGGTTTTCAGAAAGTAAAAAACTGAAAAAAAATTCAAATCAGCTTTTGAAAGTATAGTCACTAAAACAAATTCAAATCAGCCTTTAAAAGTTTCTGCTTTTGCTTTCAATCACAAAGCTAAGTTTGAAAAACTGAACACATTCTTATCAATTTTGCTTTGGATCTTACTTCTCTATTCGAAGATCTTCTCCTGAAAAATAGAACCAAAGTTTATGTTATTAAAAAAGAGAAATAGTAGTAATATACATAAGAATTGAATAAATTTAAAATTAAATTTGAAATATATATATAGATATATTTCGGCTCAGATTTCGGAAATATATAGATAGATATAAGATTAAAATCTGAAATATAAAAAATATTATATAAAAATTTCAGAATAGATTATAATAGATTATGAATTTTTTCATTAATAGTACTTAGGTAATATTTAGTGAGATATGAGAGAGTTCTATTTTGGAAAATTACTTCACAAATTTGATGTTACAGAAGATATTATAATAGATTAGAAATTTTTTCATTAAGATTATTTAGCTAATGTTTAGTGAGATTGAATGAGAAAGCTCTATTCCTCAAAAAATCTTTCATAAATTTAGTGTTATAGAATAGAGAAACTTACCTGGCGAAACATTTCAGACCGAAATTGTCTCTATCAAAATAAGTCTAAGGTTTTGTATATGCAGATATAGATGTAGACATAGAAACCATAGTACTAAGTCTTTACAAATTGTTTGACGAAAACATAGATTATTTTTAAAACACATTAAGAAGAACACTTAAAAAGAAATTCTTATGACAGAAAAATTAAGAGGATTTTTGTTAAAAATATAGCTAATTAAATATAAAAATTTCAGGCATTAAAAAATATTAAAGGACACCATAGACAACAACATATGAAATTTTGGATTAAAAACCTAACAATAGAGATTATCACAAACCATAAAAAATTATATTAGGAAAAATGGAACAATATAATACAAATTTTTTATTCAATAAATATTATCAGAAACAACTAAATATTAAACGTATTTCTAACTGTGCTTCATATAAACAAAAAAGGACAAAATAACATTCTAGAAACAATCAGAAACTATATGAGAGTTTTAGATTCTTTGAGATCCTTCTTATTGTTTTTCTTTAGCCATACAATGAGAGAATCTGTAATGATGTGAAAATTTAAGAAACTTGTAAAAAGATCTACAACATTTTTTTTGTAGTCTCGTTATCATTATAATCTATAAAAAAGTATAGCACTGAAAAGATACAACATCTTTAACAGGTCCATTACAACATTAGCCCAATTAACCCAATAGCATTTACTTGTATGGACACATTTAGGTTAAACGTAAAAAGATCAGGTTTGCAGCACCGCTTCATGCTCGCTAACCGGAAATGACCGCCGGCGAACTCTAACTCTGTATCATTCAAGCTGCTTAAATAAATCAATGCTTCTTCCTTTGCATCTGACCGTCGGTATAGCCCGAGAAAGCTCGCCTTGCCATCAGTTGTTTACACCAGGAAGACGATTGTGGTAACATTCTTGGTTTAGAAAAAGGACTATATCCGTAAAGTACAGGTTCCAATGTAAACCGGACCTTGAATCCCATCAAGACCTCTCATATTAACCTGAAAAACAAAGCCACATAAAGTCAGAAAATGAGAAAATGAGTTCGGATTTACATCGAAGAAATTGGTTTAGCATATCGATCACTCTTGTGGATTCCATCATGATCATATATAGATTCTTGTTTTTACCTGTCGTGGCTGAGTGAGTCTCTTGCCCGGTTTTACCAACCCGGTAAACTTTCTTGTTCATCTCAGTACGGTGGTGGTATCCGTTTTGACCGGCTCTAGCCACCGTGTAGGAGACTCTAGCCGGATGCCAAGCTCCGATACAAGCCACCTTGCGGAGTCCACGATGGGTCTTTCTTGGGAGACGGGTCACTCCCAATCTTGTAACCACACATTCATAACCTTTTCCTTTGGTAACACCGATTATATCAATCATCTCGTCTTTTGAGAAGACAGCGTCTACAGGGACTTGCTTTTCAAAGAAACTGTACGCGTAGTCAACCTTCTTGGCTACATCACCACCGTTGAACTGAATCTCAGTCAGATGAGCCTTATTTGGTTTCATGTTTCTTTGAGTATTTGGTGAAAGCCTTCTTCTTTGACTTTGCCCAGTTCTTGTAGAACCTCCTCCTTACTTCTTCACTCAAATGCTCATGAGCCCACATTGTGCCTAGAGTACGCAGACCACGTGGTGTCTCTTCACGTACCCAACCACACCAACAACTACCATCGGAGGTGTCTCAATCATAGTCACAGCTTCACATGTTTCCTTCTTGTGGAGCTCTGAAAGTTTAATTTACAGAGATCAACATTAAAACACTTAATGTCATTAATGGATGTAATGGAATCAATAAAGAGAAGAGAGCGAGAACACACTTGATCCAGGTTTCTCAACTTCTCTCAGAATGTGAGTCATGCCAGCTTTATATCCCAAGAAGGAGGTGAATCTGCAAGGCTTAGCGGGATCACCCTTAGGGAAGGCCTTCACTGGAAACACAAAACAGGCATGTCAGTTCAGACAATACAGACCGTATGGTCGGAAAATAAACATTTATCATCAAAAATTAAGGATGATTCATCAAACGAATTACTCCTACTACTATCTAACTACACGCAAAACTACCTTTGCCACGATGCCTGTTAGCCCTTTTCCTTGGAAGAAAACCCAATGAGCCATGTCTTGGATGCTCAAACTTTCTGTGAAACATTATTACTGAGAAAATGAACCCTGCAAACTAAGATGGACTTTATACAAAGAGACTACGCAAGAACAAATCATCTATGAGCCACCAGAAAAAAAAAAGTGATAACAAATATTGCTATGATGTAAGAACGATTAGTAGGTTTCATTTTATCAAGCAAAATCATCGGCTGCTACGTAACCATCGATCTTAAAATCAAGGTTAGTAAAAGTATTAACAAATTGCAGATTTATATGTACCAATTGACAAAACCCTATGCAAGATCTTAGAGTTATGTAGGTCTTAAGAGTTACGATAATATACCATTGGGACTTCCAGATCCAAATCCACCGCTTCCAGATCCAAATCCACCGCTTCATCTACCTAAAAAGAAAATAAACAAACAATGAAAAAGATGTACGATAGTATGAATAACACATCACATCAATTTCAGAAACAATACACGTATCAAAGTTTCAAACGTAGTCGACATGCAAAATTATATAGAAAGAAACCCTAAACTTAAATTTTAATTAAAAAAATAATATCAAAAATCTGGAGGTGTGCAAAGTATTTATAGCTACTAAAATTTAGGGTTTCATCTTTCTCTAGGGTTTGTATATATTGTGGGCTAAACTAAAATCATAAAAGCCCATAAATTTAAAGAAAACCAATCAGAAATTTATATAAGCTAACCGAAAACGAATTTACATAAACCAATCGGTTTAAAATTCGAAAATTACCACTAAAGGCAGAAGGCGTTAACCCCTCTGAGAGGAGCTGTGGTGCGTTTCTTACTTCTCGTTTAATCATATAGATTACAACTAACCGTTAAGTAATAATTAGATTAAAAGAAAACAAAGACTTTGACTTAGTATAGATAAAGTAGCCGTTTTACTTTTAAGATTGCTTTAGAAAATTCCAAAGATTTTTATAGTTTGTTTCTTTCCACTTTTTTAGTAACTAAGTCTTTTATAAATAGTATTTCATATGTCCGTAAATATTTCTCAAAACAATCATTATTGCCATTCATCAAATACTATTATCTATTCTTACTCTTTCTAGCTTTTGTTTTTAGTTCATTTTTTTCAAATGTTGCCACAGAAAGAGAAGATGCTCAAATGCCAACCATCGATACTCAAGAAAGTGCAACTGCAGCAACCCAAGAAGAAGCTAGGAGAAACATGGAAAAATCACGTTTGAATGCTTCCAATATTTTTAAGGTACACTTTCGAAAAGAAAATATTAATAGTGTAATGAAAGCATGTTGTAATTATTGCAATAAATACTTTTTCTGGAAAGCGGGTGCTGGATATGGCTCATATAAAGATCATTTGCAAAATATTCATCCCGAAAAATTTGGTGGAGAAAATAACCCAACTCATAATGCTTCTTCATGTAATCTTTCATCTTTTCATTATTCAAAAAAAAAAAACCCGAGAAGAATTAGCAAAATGTGTTGCAGTTGACCATCTTTCATTTAGTTTTGGTGAAAAATTAGGTTTTAATAACTATTGCAAAAAGCTTTAAATCCTCAAGCAAAGAGAGTTCCTAGAACTACTCTTACTCGTACTTTAAAATCACTTTATCAGAAAATAAAAAAAGATTTAGAAAAATTGTTTTCTAATTTTGAAATAAAGTTTCAATATGTTGTGATATTTGGAGTGATCATTGGCAAATTCATCATTATATGGGTATTACATGTCATTGGAATGATACTGATTAGAATATTCAAAAAAAATTACTGCTTTTCGAGTTTTTGATGAAAGAAATACATCTGATAGTATTTTTAAATTAATAAAAATTATTTTAGAAGAATATAATTTAACAACTAAAATATTTTCTATTTCATTTGACAATGCATCTGCTAACACAGCTTCTGTTTATGAATTAATAAATAATTGTAGTCATATTTTAGGTGGAAAATATTTTCATATTTGATGTATTTGTCATGTTTTAAATTTATGTGTTCAAGATGGTTTATTAGTTTCTCAAAATATTATTTCACCAATTAAAAATGCTTTAAATTATTTATGAGGGCATCCACAATTAATGAAACAATGGTTTCAATTTTGTAAAATAAATAATATACGTCCCAAAAGGTTTTTTCGAGATGTTCCTACTCGTTGAAATTCAACTTATAATATGCTTATTGATTCAATTGGTTATAAAAATTTATTATGTAGTTTTATTTAACAAAATTGTAGTACTTTTAACATTGTGGCCCACTCATTGGGATGATTGTAGTGCACTTTAAAAATTATTAAAATGTTTTAATGATGCAACATATCTATTATCGGGTGTTTATTATTCTACTAGTCATTTACTTGTGTATGAATGTGTTAATATTGCTGATGTGATGCATGAACATGAGAATAATATTGTTTTGTCATCGAATATTGAAAATATGAGAGAAAAATGGATAAAATATTATTATGAAATTCCACCTCTTAATTTACTTGCATCTATTTTTGATCCTTGGACAAAATTGGATGGTTTATCTGATTATCTCACCACATATTATAATTTATTACATTTGTCTGAGAGCACTAATGTTTCAAGTATTATTTCAAAATTCAAAAAAGAAATAGAGACTTTATATGATGAATATTATAAATTATATAAACACATGATACCACAAGTAGATGCATCACCTTTACAAATAATATGTCATCAACGTCATTGAGTCTTGCGGAGAGAATGAGGCGACAAAAAAGACAACGACCATCACAATATTAATTATAATCATTAAATAATTCTAGTTGTATTTAACTATAACCGTACTAATCGGATCTATATTTAACCGTAACCGTTTTAACCATATATGAAATGGTTAAAGTTATGGTTAAAAATAATTATAATCGTAACTAGCAGTTAAATAGTCTAAACCGTATTAATCGTAACCGTTGTCTTGCCTAATTCTGAGAGCTTCGGGTTTTGGGGCGGCCACCTTGGAAAATGTTCCAGGTAGAGAACGAGGACTAGGTCGAACTCAACTTTCCCCTCAGCCTTCTTAATCTTCTAAACCCCACTAAAGTATAATCTTATCTATCATTTTGGGATTAGGGTGCATGGCAGTACAATTTCTCCACGCGTAAGCATATTGGATTATTTTATTATTGCTATTTTTTTTTTTTAAGAAAAGGATTTTCATAATTAACTACAATAGAAAAGAAAAAAAGTATTTAAAGTTATATTAAAATATAATATATATTTTAAGTTATATTAAAATATAATATATACTAGGTGGTTGGCCCGCACATATGTGCGGATATAATTTTTTGATATACATAGTTAATTGTAATATTTAAATATTGATTAGTTTTTTAAATATTAGTACATATGTATTGTTTTAATATTTCACAAACTTCTTTCTGAAACCAATGTATTTTAAAACTTTTTATATTTATAATGTTTGTAATAATATATAATCACAAATATAAAAGTTATGTTAAATAATAATTAAATTCTTATAATAAATTTTGAATATTTTTATAATATGCTTTATTTCTTCGTACACAATCTACGATATGCTTTTTTGCGTCTTACATATTATGAATTTGCAAATACATATATAATATATTTAAGTATATATTTTTCTTGATTTTGCAAATTAAACTGAAATAGTTTTTACCATTTTTACTTATTCCTTAGAGCGGATAGATGATTGGCACGCATGTGCGAGCATACCAACCACTTCACTACACTTAGAATAGATAAAGATTTTTAAAAATATAAATTGTATAATAATTAAAATAAAATTAGACTGTAATCAATCTTAACAAAATACATGCACAGAAAAGTTCGAATGTGACTTCAACTAATGTAGAATTAATATTTATATATGTACGCATATTTGTAAAAAATTAAAATATGGCTCTTACGTGTTAAAAAGTTTTTAAGTGACTTTGTAAAACAAAGTGCGAGATATTTACTTTTATATACTTTTATTTTTATTTCTAATTCATATTGTTTCATCTTATTATAATTTATTTTTTCGTTCGGTTATTTTTTATTTCATTTATTATCTCAAAATTTCTATATACAATGAAATTAAATTTATATATATAGATGCATATGCTATTATTTTTATTTAAAATATGATAAGAGATAAGATGAGATGATAACATAAGTTATGTACAATTTAGAAAACAACAATAAAAAAATGATAAAAATTATAGAAAAATATATGGTCCTATTAATATTATAAAATAATAATTAGTATATACTTTATTCAATTAGTAAATATTGGTTTGAAAATAAAATTATTTAAAATTACGTTTTTTAAAACCATTTCAATAAAAGTTAATTATTTTATTATTTTAACATTTATTCTTTAAATTATTTTTATCATGATTGTATTTTATTTAAAATTGTATTATTTAATAATTTTTTATTTAAAACTTGTTTAGATGTTATTAATATATTTTGTAAATTAATAACTTTCTGATATAAAAATATATCATACTTCAAGTATTATTAATAAATAGAATTTTTACTACTCTATTGGATCATTTAGAATTATTTTTGTTTTTTTATATGAAATTATAATATATATATATATTGTTGAAAAAAATTCATAATTATATTTTATGAAATTATGGATATATGTAAAAAATTAAAATTATAATAATTTTTATTTTCTGTTAATTTAAATTTGTTAATTTTAGTGTTATAAATATAATCTAGTTTATTTATATTTTAATTCCACAATTATAATTTAATTTAACCAATCAAAATATTTCATTTATTTTAGTAAGTTTGACATGTCACATTTACATGTCATCAATTAAAAGCACTAACTTTGGTTATAGTGTTGACAAGTAAGCTATTTTCAATAATATTACTTCTCAAATAATATGTAGTGGATTTTAAGTTATATTAAAATATAATATTTTATCATTAAAATACTTTTGTTTACATACCTAAGGGATGGAGATGCTCTAAAAACACAGACACAAAAGTCTACATCTATCTACTACTTATAAAAATTATGCTATAGACCTCTAAATGTGTCCACATAAGATTTAAAAGATTCAATTATATTGGTATACATCATCATTTATAGTTAATTATATATATTAAAATTAATTAATTTCATTTTTATTATTATTAAGAAATTTTCTAAAATTTAATTAATTTTGTTTTTACTGTTATTAGGAAAGTTTCTAAATTTTTAGATAATTATTAATGATATGTAGTTTAAAAAGTATAGAAATTAGATCTTATTTTTCTATTAACAATGAAAAGAAAATTAACGTATGATTAGATTATAAAAATTTATATAAACTATAACCAAATTCATTTCATTGGTTATATTTTTTAAGTTAACTATTTTCATTTTTAACCTATTAAGAAAATTTCCAATTTCGAATATTTTACTAACTAATATATTACTAATAAAAGTTGATGCTAAATGCCTCTAAAGGTGTCCACATAGTATTTAAAAGATGCAACTATATTGGTACACATCATCATTTTTATGTAATTATAAAATTAATTAATTTGATTTTTTTATTACTATTAGGAAAGTTTCTAAATTTCAAAGAATTTATTTTTGTTGCTATTAAGAAAGTTTATAAATTTTAAAATAGTTATTAATTAGAAAGAGTTTAGAATTAGAAAATTAAATCTTATTTTCATATTAAAAATAAATAGAAAATGAACATAGTATCAGATTATTTAAAAAATATAATATAAATTAGACAAAATAATTAAAACAACTGTATTTCAGACTATAATTAAACTATTTCGAAATTTCTTATGATAAAAAATTAAAAATATGAACAATTAAATTAAAATAAATTATTTTGGTCAGTTTTCAAATTATTTTATGAAACAAATATGTTATAGAGTCATTTAAAGAAACAAATATGTTATATGCATATGATAGATGATATTTATTAATGCTTTATCAAAAAAATATAAAACTGTTTAGTTGACTCTTTGAAAAATCATCAAAAGCCTATCTAACAAAAAAACGTCTTAAAAAATATTAATGACTTAAAATAGTAGTATGTGTCAAAATAAAATAAAAATCATGAAAATCTAAACGAAAATATATAAAAACATCTAAAAAGAAAATTAACATGATTTCTTAGCTACCTCTTTGAAATATCAATAACAACAAATTTTAACTAACAAAAATTAAAATAATAACAGAGAATCGTATAGGCAAAAATGAAATATAAAATCAATTACAAAAGATTTATACTAACAAAAAAACTTTTAAAAGAAAATAATTTAAAATTTAGTTTACAAAAATATTTTATTCTAAAGTATTGATATCAACTATAAATGACTACTTGAAGTTGCAATAAATTTCACGAGTTTTTACATCAAATATATTTTTTAAATTACCGTGCAGATGTTTCTGATTCTTTTCTTACATGCAACCTTACAGATTGAGCTTGATAATAGTATGCATGAAATCTTCTTATTTTTTCAAACACATTCCTATGGAGCTTAATAAATTAAAACCTAAAAAATTAGATCCTCTCTATTTCCAACTAATTCATATTACACTTTGCATTCACTTTAAAAGAAATTGATAAAACACCATGTCTATTTTTTTTTCAAAAAAATAGAATCAATATAAACTAGGTACAATAGATGCTTAGATACATAATATAATCAGATTCAATCAACTAACCAAATATTTGAATACATAAACCTTAGAGAAAGAATTTTTCAGTTTGTTTCCAAACTCAAAGGCACCAACTTGAAAAATTATTTGTAGTACTTATTTCCAGACAAATTTAAATGTGTCCTTTTTTTATATGAAAACTATTACCAAAGTCGTAAGGAAACAAAAAAAATCACTATGATCTTAGTAAGAAGACTATTTTTTCTTTAAATTAAACATGTATGCTTTACGACCATATGAAAGTAGGACAATCATGAATCTTATGTAAATAGAAGAGGAATCCAAATGGTATTTGAACATGGCAGGTTGATGTAGCCACCACCACCATTTAAATAAATATTAATATTCAATTAAAAAAAGACAATTATAATATATAGTCAGAAGATCAACAAAATACTTTAAAATAAATAACGATATACATTAGTTATGAGTATTTCAAGATATAAGGCAAACATTTATGAGTGTGTAACAGAAATTGGTAATTAGAAAGATGGAAACTAAAAAAAAATTATAATATGTTTTCAGAAAATAAAAATAATCAAAATACAATATAAAAACCAATAAATAATTATATATATATTAGCTCTAACTATTTTCAAGATACAAGGTGGAAATTTACGAGTACGTGATGACCATTGATAATTAGAATGACGGAAAATAATAAAAATTAACATTAAAATTTAATATAAATTATAGCAAACATAAAACGCTAAATTATAATATGTTATCACACAATAAAAAATAAACAAAATACAAAAAAATAATGATATACATTAGCTTTGAGTATTTCCAGATTAAAAGTGGAAATTTAAGAGTGTGTGATGGAAATTGGTAATTAGAAAGATGGAAAAAAAATTTCAAAAGAAATCCAACAAAATTAGAACATGAAATTCGGGTAACGAGACAGGTTCAAAAAATTATATTATCTAAAATCTATTCACAAATTCTCAATAATTTGGATGAAAGTCAATTTAAAAAAAAAACTATTTTGGGACAATTCCGGGAAGTCGAGGAATTTTTTTAAAATCTAATTTTAGTTTTTTTTTAATTCTTAAATAGATAACTTGGATATCTGATATCATATATGTTCTCTTTTCTTATCTGTTTGAATAAACCAAATAATCCTGAATAGATAATATTTGATAGAAATTGAGATAAGACAAGAAATTTAAGATGTGTACATTGAAAAAAAATCATATAATATATAAAACTATATGATACAATAAATATAATATAAAAATATATAAAATAATAATTAATTTTCCGTGTTGCGCGGATCAAAAAATAAAAATTTGAAAAAGATAGAAAATTCGAGAGAATTACATGTGGTAAAAATAAGTCTATCTTAAAATTCTCAAGAATATACGATACAACAAATGGAATAGAAAATTGTTTAGAAATAAATCACATAGTTGCGCGTAGCGCGGATCACCAGCTAGTAAAATATATAAAGATAAGCAAATCATGTAGAATATATAAAAAATAAAAAACCAACTTAATATAAAATTAGAATAGTCTACTAATTATTGAAAACCATCTAAAATTAATAATAAAATGTTGTTTCACATTTAATATAAATAAAATCATGTTTAAAGAACACTTTATTTATTATAATATAATAATTTTATCACCATTGTTTGTTATAAGTTACTATAAAGATTAATTGTTTAGAAAAAACATATTATACCTATTACTTATAAAAATTAAAACTATTTGAAAGCAACAATATTCAGATATAATTTGAAACAACCAACATATAACAAGAATGGAGCTAAAGATGATGACAAAAGTTATTTTCTTTGTTTGAAGAATTAAAGTATTATTGTATACTTTTATGTCAATATTGTGTTTATTAAATAGAATATGATTTTTTTTTACACTTTTAGGTGGCTTTTTGGTATATTAAATTACAAGTGTTTGATCAGACAAAATATTTTTAAAATTAGACAAATACAAATTCTTATAAAAAGAACTATAGAGACAAATAGAAAGTTGTGATTTGAACAAATTTATGTCATTTTTGTAGCATTTACAAAGAAGAATATAATCTTGCTACAAAAATTTGATCTAAATTATATCTTGACATGAGAAATAGCAATCTCAATTAGATTTTGGTATATCCAAAACTCGTGTATTCAAAGATTTTTAGTATTGAACGGCTGATCGACTTTTATTTATTGATTTTGTTTCAAAAAAGAATTATAAATACTTGAACTCATTTTAATTGATGTTCTAGCTAACAGTACCCAGATTAACAAAATTAATTCACATTTTAATATATTATTTAATAAAGGAATTAAAATAGTAAATAGAATAGAAATATTAGGCAAATAGTTAAAAAAATAAAAGTATTCACGGTCAACTCAAATAGTAAATAATAAGTGAAGAAAAGAATTAATGTTTTGAATTAAAATTTGTTAGCCATTGGTAAAAAAACTTTTGAACTTCTTTGACTAATATGTTTTTTAATTAATTATAGATTAAAATAAATTGATAATTTGTATAGATATAAGAGAAAATTAAATAAATTGGGATAAAAAACCCTTGGTCATTAATAAAAATGAAACAGAGTGAGTATATAGTACTTTAGTAAGATATTTTATAAAGCTAAATAAAATATTTCTATATAATAGGTTATTTTATTGAGAACTTCATATAATATCTAAATTTTTGTTTTATTTGAGAATTTATATATTATTACAATCTAAAAATAAATCATCAGAAACATTTGAAAATAAAATATGTTTTTATTATATATCTATTAAAAATCCAAATTGTTACCAGTAATAAAATTTTAAAAAATACAAAAACAATTTTAATTACTTGAAAAAATTGAATAGAATTTCCTATTTAATTTGGTTAATTATTTAAAATTTCTTTTTAAACAATAAGTGAAACAAAATAGATAATACATATCATAATTACATAGTTATTTTATGATGAATTCATAATATAAAACACATATTAGACTACCCATAATGGGGGTGTTAAATAAATTATTCAATAGTTTAATTCATACAACGAGGCTGTTAGAATTATTTGTGAATACATGTGGATTAAATTATGTTGAAAACATTCAACATGTTGAAACACAAAATAATGGATCCCGTAAAATGTGGTGGCAGAATATGAATAGACGAAACTAATGACTCATGCTATATTAGAATTATCTATGCTTCTTTTACAAAATGTGCAGTTTTTCTATCGGCTCGTTAAATGTTTGAAATTTTTATTTCATCCAAATTATTTAAACTACAATAATTGATAGTAAAACATTTTTTAAAAAAATTGATCAAAATTCAATATTTTTTATGCTCTATTAATAGAGACTAGTGTGAGTTCATTTGGATATAAAATCTTTTTTAATGTTAAATGGATCTTAATAATAATTTTTCAACACACAAAATTTTACAAACTTCCCTTTTAACTATCTAAATACCAACAATTATCAATTTTAATACCAATCTTCCATTTTTGTTATTAATGACGAAACTAAACAATATAAAAGAAAATAAATTAAAACTATGATATGGATTATAGGGTAGAGTGTTGAATAAACCATTGTAGAGTGGAAAAGTTATGAAAGTGTTGGATAAATATGTGGAAAAGAGAGAAGATGATGTGGAATGTTAAAAAAATGAGGTAGAAGGTGTTGAATAGAAAAACCATTATAGATAATCTTAGTCAAAAATTTAAAAAGAATCATAAAAATTTATATAAAATTAATTATAGAAAAACACTAAATATTTTTTTTATAACCAAGCACTATATAAAAAGAATTACTATTGTATTTTAAATAATGTAAACTTATTTAATCAAAATATATATTAAACCAGTTATATATATTCGTTTGCGCGAGTAAAAAACCTAGTATAACCTTAAACAGAAATACATATACAAAAGCAACCGCGCGTACACAAAACACCCTTAGCCTAGTTTAATAAGGAAAGGGTTTCATCAAAGGTAATTTGAAACAACTTTACATTTTTCCCACATCATGAATTTAATATATCATTGAAAATTTCTAAAAATTTACAAGGACATGTATATAATTTTAGTGGACTAATGATTTTATTTTATGTTAGATATACATATATTAAACAGGAAACATTATAGGCTGATGTGTCATTACCTCATTTTTCTCACTTTAAAATTTAATTAATTTATTAGGCTATTCTTATTGTCAAAAATATTTCTTTCTTTTAATTAATTCTATTTTGTTCCTTATATATCCAAACACTATTTAATGTGGTAACTAAATATTTTTCCACATTTCACCTTCTCCTTAATTCGATTTTTTGAAATAATTAACTAAAATTTTGAACTTACATACTATTCTTATTTTCAAACGGTTTTTAATCATTTTTTACAAAACATTATTTGATTCATGTTTTAAGATCAAATTTTTTTTAACATAAAAAATATTCAAATTCAACTGAAATAATTTTTTTCCTTAAAAAACATACATTATATATACTACATGTTTGTTACATTTAAACGTCAATTATTTAATTCTATACAAAATTAATAAATTATTTAATATAACATTTTCATTACTAATTACAAACATACATATGAAGATTTAAACAATGTGATACGATTTTAAACTTATTTATTTTTTCATCAATCGTTTAATTTCCAAATATTTCGAATCTTATTTATCTATTACCATTAACTTTTTCTTTTATTTTTAGAAAACATCAAAATCTTAATATGGTATCAAATATACAGTTGATTGGCGTAATTAATTGTTTAAAAAATTTGTAATTCAAAAGTTGCCTAATATATGAAAATCTAATATATATTCTATACAAAAGTTGTCCAATATACAGGAATTTTTTTTTATTAAAAATATACGGGAATTTAATATATATTCTGTTTTATATTTCTTTTTTCCAAATTACACAAAGGTTTGAAAGATATTTATAATGTTTAGTGCACATGAAACATTATAGGCTGATGTGTTATTACCTCCTTATTCACTTTTAAAATGAAATAACTATTAGGTTATTCTAATTGCCAAATCCAAAAAGTCCATAAAAACTACTCATTTATTGTTATTTACTTATTTAGAATATCATTGTCATTAAAAAATATCTAAATATATGAAATAAACTGAAGATCAAATCGATTTTTATTGTTAGATGGTTTGCCAGTAATCAAGATTTCCTAAAATAAATGTAAACAACCAATCAAAACAATAAATGAAATATATAATGTAAAAATAATCTTTGAAATATCTCTAAATTCAAATTAATAAGAAAAATTCCAAAAAATAAAATGAAATTCAAATACAATATATTCGTACCAATCTAAACAATATAGAAAATTTCGGGACAAACCAAACAAATGTCATGAGCCCTCTAAATTGTCTCTCTCTCTCTCCTCATTATATAAGACCATGACATTTTATTAGATAAAACATCCAGATTTTTCAATGTATAAGTTTTTGTTGATTTTAAATTTAGAAATTGCTATTAGTTATTTTATATATACCTACAAATGCACTAACAAAAACTTTTATGTTTGATTTTTGTTATTGTTCTAGCAAAGCTCGAGTCTCTCCCCAATCAAATGTCCCATGCCTTGATGACAATATGAAAGGTTTTTGGATATGATTTGTTACGTTCTCTGTATAAGTATCTCTTTTGTATGATTTCAAATTGGTTTTGAGTTGATCATCGCCTACAAAATGTTTCTATCTTTCTTCTCTTTGAGTCTTCAGCAATCGATCAGCAATGGTTGAAGAGTAACAATATAGTGTTCTTAGTATTAGTCTCAAGGAGTGTATCATCATTGGTCTTCTCTTCGTTGATGGTCTTAAGGTTTGATTCCTCTCTTTCTTTTTTGTAATCCATATATACTTGATTTTCGAATAGTGCTTTATTTGGAGAAATTTAGGATTCAAACTCTAATTCGTATCATGTGAACAGATCTTGATGAGCTTGAATATATCTGATTGCATGATTTTAAGCTTCGAGTTCTGATCTGCGTGAGTTGGTTCTTGGTTTTGTCAACAATAGAGATCATGGTCATTTTCCTCTTTATTTTTGTTAACTTTGTTTATTTTTCTTGCAGATTTGTCCATTGTTAACAAAATATGAGCGAGTTTTCCTCTAATGGGAAATAGAAGGGAGGAGTGAGATGCTCGATGCAAAGCAAGAAAACGGCATAGTCATGGGGGTTGGAGTTTGAGCGGAGGCTTTGACGGTGGTGATGAATAACCCGATGGCGTTGATGGATGACCACATCAGTAACAAGATTACCCTATGGGCTGAGCAACAACCTCTTCTGTTGTTAAGCCAAAAAAATGTCCCATGCCTCGATGACAATATGAAAGTGTGATTTTAGAAGACATATAAATACACAAACACATGATCAGAATAATCAATCACTTTTCAAATTTACTAAGTGATAAATAGACATGGGACGATTGCAAGATAAAATCATAGTTTTTTATATACAAATTATTTTTTTTATAAGAGGTGGACTTTTATGAACTATTGGTTTCCATAGACATGCTTAAAAGCATAGTTCTCTATAAGTAAAAAGAAAATAAATTTGATCTTAGTTTACTGGCCGCTAAGATTTTAAAAAATTAATATGACTTCTAATATATCTTAATAGGAAAAAAATAATATACACATGCATTGTTTTTTTTTTAAGTTTTTTTTTCTATTTTTAGTATAAGTTTTTATTTTATTATATCATAGGTTTTGATAACTCTGAGAAATTCTCATCATGTTGGAAAAAATTATAAGAACATGACCGGAAATTTGGATAGCAGGACAAAATCAATAAAGTCTCTTACTTAAAACCCTTTTCTATACTTTCAATAATTTGGATAAATTTTAATTTTAGAACATACTATTTGGCTAATTTTGTGAAAATCAGGGAGGATATTTAAGAAATTTTCGATAATTTCAGATAAATTGAAAAAATATATAGAATTTAGTGTTTTTTTAAAAGTTTTTGAAACAGATAATCCGGATATTTATAATGTTTATGCACTGGTCAGCCTCTTCTTTGTTGATGAAGATGCTCTTCCTATTCGAGCAGCTCATGCAAGCATTCATGTCAATCTCTTAGTTAGGTTTTGATCTATTAAGAATGCTATTTAATTTGAAACTGTAATATTTTTGGGTTTGTTTTTAACATTTTGAAGAAAATTCGAGATTAAAACACTCATAAAATGTATCTAAATTTCCATTTTTATTTTCGTTTCCATTTGGTGTGAAAATGTATAGAACAATTTGGTATGAAATTATTGCATTAAATATTTTTAAAATTTAATAAAATTTTAAATATTAGAGAAACAAAATCTAAATTCGATTGAATGAGAAATATGTAGTTAATATTTACAGATTTTAACAACTTGATTTAAAGAAAGATAACCAGAAATTAAATAATATTTGTTTTTTTAAAAGAGAATTAATATACCATAAATTATCTGATATCGTTCCATATTTACCCTACAAAAAGGGAAGAAAATAAAAAATAAGTATATATTAATTTAAGAAATAGTGATATTGCAAAATTATCTTTGATAATCTTTCATAATTTTAGGGAAATCATAATTAAAAAAACATGATCTATAAGATATTCTAAAAAAAAAAAAAAAATCAAACTTAACAACCCCTAAAAAGAGGAACAAAATATAATTAAAAAAACAATTTAAAACCTTAAATCAATACTTTAGCTCATATATATATATATATATAAGATCACGTCACTAGATGGTGTAAAAACCAATCAACATATTCAATTTTGATTAAATTGACCATATAAATTAACCCTGCAAACATTATATATTTGAAGAATCACTCTTGGACCACAACAGCTAGACCAGAAAAGCAGAGAATTATTGGGAGCCGCTGGATATACAAGTATAAGCTAGGAATTCCAAGGGTGGAGGAACCAAGGACTCGTCGAGAGGTAGCTACCCGCAAGGGAGTGAACTCGTAAAATTCTCTGTGTGCTACCCTTTACTTTTCTTGCTCGATACTCTGTTTCTTCTCCTTCCCAGATACTCTGTTTCGTCCTCTTTTTCTCCAAAGAAGTCCGGCGAGTACTCTGTTCATTTTGCTCATAGTTGTGCTTGTTTTGTCTTCTCCTTGAGGAAGTCGACACCTTAAGGGTCCGCAGACTTAACAGTGACTAATAATTTTCATTGCTGACTGCAAAACATCATCGGCGGTGCATTGTTTCTTTCACAGAAGAAGCGGTTAAGCAACAGTGAATTTTCATGAATTGTGGTGTTATATAGTCAACTATGATCTTTCATTGGGGTTTTCACAAGACCTTTTTACGTTGGAATCACATTCCACCATTTTTGATTTGTATTGGAAAGTTTCACAAGGACAACAAATTTTGGGAAAAAGTATTTTGATGGAGGCTTCTCTTTATCATCGTTCACTAAAGCCTTTAATTTGGATTGGAAAAAATCTGTTTGACACTCATCATGGAGAAAAGTACTTCTAGAAAATGATAGTGTAAGAGAGAAAAAAGAAGCTATTAGGCCATCTCCATCAGGAGTATGTAAGATTGTATCTAAGAAAAAAATAGTAATTAAAAAATAAAAAAGGAAAGAAGAGAATTAGGTACGTATCTGTTTGTTGCTTATTTAGAAACGTTTGCAAGAAAGTCGACATACTCTAAATTTATGTGGCTTCTTATTATTGGTTTACTTTTTTAATTATTTAAAATTTAATTAAATTATTAAATTATATTAATATAATATACTTTACATACGGTATCACTAATGGGGATGATCTTATCTGGGAAGTATCCTTGAATTTTTAAAAGAGAGATGCAAAGTCAAAGTTTTTTAAAATGACTTGGATACGGAAGTGTTTGGTACCAAGATCTACTTTTTAGAATTATGTTTTGGACACATCAGTTTTTAAGATGTGATTTGAAAAAAAGAAATTTAAGCCATAAAATGCTGCAAACAAATCGCTTAAGAGAAAAATCAAATATGACGTTGGACAATAACCGATTAGAACTTAGAAGATTGGTTAACGAATAAGATTTCTACTCTTCGAAAAGCATCATCAAAACCCCTTATGCTGTATTTATTTGTGTATGGTGCATACATCTGCGTATGTAATAACTTGTTTTACAATAATCCTGTATAATGTCTTTGTAATCTCTTTTTAAAATTAATGAACTCTGTTTATGCAAAAAAGTAAACAAGATTAACTTCAATTAATAAAATAAAAGATATATTTTAATTAAAAATAAATAATTAAAACAAAAATAAATAAGATTAACTTCAATTTAGGAAAATATAAGTTAAAACACTTATCCTAAAAATATATTTCAATAAAAAGATTAAAATTTAAATAAATTAGATTAACTTCGATATTGACAAAATAAAGTAAAACACTAATTGTAAAAGAAACAAAAAACCCTATTAACATCTATATAAACACATGAATGTCTTCATAAAAAAATGTTCATATTACCGTATTTTAATATGCTATATTCGAGCTTATATGATTGAATTTATGCATATTTTATGAAAAATAACTTGTTTTTTTTCAAAAAATTTGCCATGATGTTTTTAAAATTTTTTTTACATGAATTATCTGATTTTATTTCTTTAATTATTTTTACAAGTTTATAAATATTTTATTAAAAGTCAGCATATATGCGGGTCGGGTCCTAAACTAAACTAGTGAAAATATAATAGTGTTCTTAAGATATAGCCATTAGATATACCGAAATATGTTAAAGTTTCCATATAAAAAAAAGATATAGCCATTAGATATACCGAAATATGTTATGTTACAGTTTCCATATAAAAAAAAGCATACAGAGAATATAAGCCGTTTGCATTTATCGCAGAGGGTAGGAGCTTACTAAATTTTGCTAGAAAACATTCATGTGATTTAGGGGTTATTGGGAGAAGGATTTATGTAGATTTTGAGATTCCATCATTGTTGGTTTATTGATTTTTTAAATTTTACTAGAATCCATTATTATTGGTTTAAAGATTTTAAAATTCCATTCAAATTTTTTTGTTATTTAAAAAGTTTGGCTTTTAAAGATTCTATAATTGTATTAAAATCTTGTGTTATTAGGATATGAATTTTTAATAATTTAACTCATTAAACAAGATTTTGGAAGACTTTCAAAATACTACCTATATGGCTTAAATTCTTAAAGTCATTATAATAAAATATTTTCATAGATTTTTTAAATATACAAACTCTTTCTAAATTTAACAAATATTTCTAACAAATTTAACAAATCTTCCAACTCTTAAAATAAATCAAAATTTTATAATTCCATCTCCCAATAACCCCCAAATGACAAGTCAAATTTTTGATTTAATGGTTTCATTCTTCTATAAGAATTTGGTTGCCTTGTCGGATATTGTGATGAAGGAGAATGTTTGGCTCTCATCTACGAGTATATTTGTTTGTGGTGTTTTCAGTCATATTTTGATTCAAATGTAGGAACCCGGGGTGGATCTACTCTCCAAAGGGAAATAAGCAAACACATATATTACACAATTAAAGGAAACCAAAATAGAATGAAAGTATTCTCGACCATGATCAAAAGCAAAGTGATATAATTCTCTCAAGCAGTTTTTTGACATACTTTTCACTTCTTATTGTATGCATATATACTATAGAGATCACCACATGCCCTTCCACACAAATGAAAACAGAGCAAGCAGAAGAAGATTTTGTAGGGAGCAATTACTGCTACATTGTGATCAAGTGTCACTGTCGCTAACTGTTATGCAGACAGGTAAAATGAGAGGAAGATGCAGTGCTCGTCAAATTGCAGCAGTGATGACATATTTATTTGCTCAACTTGAAAGGTGACTTGGGTGATGATTTCTATAACTTGGGTGCAAAAGAAAACTCAGATAAGAGATAAAGAAGAAATATGTTTTACTGAACTGGAAAAGCTTGAAATTTTCGGACATACTCTTCCTTTACATGTAGCTTTTCCTTTTGCCTCCTGCTCGCTGGATTTGAGCCACACTTAAGGATAACTGCTGTACATCCATCACTTGTATCTATTTCAAAATTCTTTTCTGTGACTTCATTGTCCTCCCCAACAATGTATATCACGTCTTTGCTGATGGTCTCGGTCTCGTCTTCGATGTCAACCCACATTTCACGACGACTTTCTTCTCCTCGTCGAGTAAGAAGGTTGCATCATGATAAAGTTGAAGATCAGGGCTCAAATCCAATGCCAAGATCTTGCTCCACGACACCACTTGGGAGGTCTCATCAATCTTATTTGTCACCCATATCTCAGTTTTGGATGTAACATTGCGCTGTAATAACACCGAGAGTTTCTCGTCTTTAACAACGGAAAGACCCGTAGCTTCAAAATCATAGTTACACTGACAGGGAAGAGGCACAGGTACACATTTCTCTGTTGCAAAATCAAATCTGGCCAAGGACAGGTTGACTTGCGTTTTCGTTCTATCCTCAGCGAACATGTAAGTACTTCCCTACAAAGACACGTTGGTACGACTAATTCCAATCGTCCATCTTGGAGCGATGACATCATCAAGAATCCTCCATGAATCAGAGCTGAACTCGTAGATTTCACAATCTCTTCCACCACAATCAAAGCTAAAGACTTTGTAGCTCTTACTGTTGTCGTATCCGAGAACAAAGGTGCGGTATTTTATGCCATGTTTTCTGGGCTGGAACCACCTGGTTTCACCGGTAAATGGGTTCCAAACCACGAATCTAGATTCGTCTCCGACGGTGCATAACAACAAGCCGTCACAGTGAAATACTCGACATATCGCGTCTGAATAATTTGAACGCGAACAACCCACCAGGCTAAGCTCAGTTTTTACCTCTACAGTTGGAACTGTTCCGTCTAGATTGACGATTGTCGGACAAATCCGGTGGGCCCTCGTCAACATCAGAACCAGAAACTGCTTCGCTGCTTTGTCAGTGTGCTTTCTTGCTAATCCTTTATCACCGTTGAACAAACGGTTCCATCGTTTACAGGTAGATCCCAATCCTTTCAGATACGTGGCCGGAATGCGACACAAAATCTCATCCTCTACTAAATCCTTTGGAAGATCTGTCAATATCGACATCGCCATTGGGCATTGGAGAGCGGCAGAGAGAGGTATCTGAATACGAATCTAGGGGTTGCACCTTTTCAATTTTCACCTTTCCTCTTCGCCACTTATTATTTATTATATTATAATATATAATCAAATAGGAAATTTAACAAACAATCCTTTTATTATATTTCTAAAGTTTAAGATATATATATTTTTTATTTAATTTTAATTTTAAATGTTTTAGGTACTTAAAAGATTTTATTCAATTGGTTTTGACTTTTTTTTCACGTAAACCAAATAGAAAAAATGAAATTAACATGAATAAACTAAATTAAAATGACACCTAAAATTATAAGTTAAAATTTATGCTTGATCGTCATAAATCTATACAATAATATGTGATTATTTATGAGTGCATAATTTCAAGATACAATATTTTTTTCATTTTCTTTATTTTCTTAAAATAATTATTTATTATATTCTAAATATCATCGTTATAAATATTAAATATAAAAATTATATATTATTTATTAAACAAAATTTTACAAAATCTAAGTATGTTTATTTTTCAAATCAGAAGGAAAAGTAGGATTGATGTATTGAAAAATATTATCTTAATTTGTGACTGGTAAGGATTAAAATTTTAGGTCCATAATTTCTGGTACTTTAAGTAAATTTAAGAAATTTTTGCAATTGTTTTTTTAATAATTTTATTTGTCAGATTTCATAACAAAAAAATTGGATATTCTGCACACATTTAAGTTTTTTAATCTGTTGAACTGAAATAATCATTCACAAATATATAATTATTTTTAAAAATACATGTATGAAACCAAATCATTACTAAAACCTCCACTTACACATAAAATATGATTAATAATAAATATCTCATATCCAAAAATATTAAAAAGACATATAAATTTAATCAATTTATAAGTTAACCAGAATATATATAAATTTAGTCAATTTATAAATTAGCCAGAATAGATATATAGTATACTTTTATATTACTATTATATATAAATTAAAATTTGTTATGTGCATGGCACGGCTAGTAATCTAGTACTATATAAAAGTTGAAGGCGTAGGCCATTGAAGGCATCTACACCCACATAGGTCGGAAAAACTCAATCTAATTAGTCAACATCAGCATTTTTCATTAAACACAAAAATGTTAAATATAATTAAAATAAATATTAATTTTGTTTTATAGATGAAAAAATCAATCTACTACTAAAAAAATTGATGCTATAGGTCCCTAAGGGTGTCCACATATGATTTAAAATATTCAATTCTGTTGGTCCAAATTAACATTAATAATTAATTATCTATCTATTAAAATTAATTAATTATATAGTTTTGGGTTGTTAAAAAATTTCCAAATTCTAATTTAATATTAGTAGGAAATTATACATAATTTCTACAAATTATTAAAAAAACAATTTCTAAATTTTAAGATAATACTATAAGGAAATTATGTAAACTAATAAAAAAAATTAAACATTAAAAAACAAATATTACTTGATATCTTCATACTAAAGAAATCTAGAAGAAAAAATAGTCTCTTTTAAAATAAGAAAAAATCAATATCAAACAAACACTAAAAAATTACTTAATATGAAATCTGGGAAAAAAATAATATCTTTTAAAATAAGAAAGAAAATTCAATATCAAATGTAAAAAGGAAAATTCTATACCAATAGAGTAATTACTTAATATATTTTTTGTCGACGCAATGTTTTTTTATATGTAAAACTAAAATGGTAAAAAAAAGCTAAACTAATAAAAAAGGAAAATAAACAAACATTTAAATTTTCTATTAACAGAAAAAGAAAATTTATTATGTTGGTATTGATTATAAATAAAGCACATCGAAGACATTTAATAGTTCATATAACGTGCAAAATCAAACAAATCTTTAAAGAGATAGAGATAAGTTCTTAAAACAATGGCTGTTTCAGATGCTTCTTCTTCTGCCAAATCACATACAGTAGAACCTTTATAAATTAATACTCGATAAATTAATAATTACTATAAATTAATAATTTTTGCCGGTCTCAAGTCGGGATAGTGTAAAAATTGACAAAAATCGATAAGATAATAAGATAATATTTGTTTTTGAAAGTTCTATGTAAAAATACGGTCACAATAATAATATAAATTAATAATTATATATTTTGGCATATATTAATAATATAATATAGTAAACTATGATAATATTGTTGCTTTAAGTTTATAAAATTTGTTTGATTTATCTTCTAAATTCTTTATTATGACATGTTTTTTGAATGAATTTTACATTGTTGAAAATATTGTTTTTATTTTTTTGATAAATATTAAAGTTCCAAACTAAAAATATCTCTATAAATTAATAAATATTAATTTATCAATAAATTAATAATTATTAATTTATCGATTAATTAATAACTCTATAAATTAATAAAATTTGAGACTCCCAACATTATTAATTTATAGAGGTTTTACTGTATCTCTTTGTCTTTCTATGAGGTTCAAAAAGGTTTTTATAAGAAGGATGTTAAGGTCATCTATTATTGAGAGGCACAAAGCGCCAAAAAGAAGGTCTACTAATAGATTTTAAACTCTTTCTCATCGATCAAAAGATATTTTTTAAATTATTTGCTTACAACCTATTTAAATATTAACTTGCACTATTAAATTCTATTTTAACAAAATTTAGGGAAACATCATCCAAGCATTCATGCCAGCTAACTGAATAGGTTACTATAAGCCAAACCTAAAAGTCGATGCTGTTTATAAGATTTCATAACTTTCTGGTCACTGATAACAAAACCAGCTACATTTAAACCAAAAAAAAAAACAAAACCAGCTACATGAGTAGATGGATAGTCCGACCAGAATGACCATATTATCGAGAGACAAACATTTAAGATATGTTCTTATGAAGAACTAGATGAGTATCCGCGCGTGCGTAGATTTTTGTTTCATAATATAGTTTATTTAAAATTTTAGTTACCATTTATCATATACTTTAATCTTTTTTCATAAACAATAATAATAGTTTTTGATTTTGATTTATAGTCGCTGTATTATTTTAACTTGATGCTGTAACTCTTTTTGACTTTATTTTTTAAATGTGTTAGAACTAAAGAATATTTGATGTTAAAATGTATCATTAGAAAAGATACTCATTCACTATTACATATTTTGTTATTGAATGAGAATTTTAATGATGATTTATTATATCTGAATTTTCCCTAAAGCTATCATGTATTTGAATAAATATACAATATGTATGAACGTATTATATAGATAACAACTATGTATGTGATAAACGTTTTGTCCATCAGAAAATGTGAATTGTATTATGCCTTGTATATTAGCATAAATCAAATAGACATATTCCAAATTAAAAAATATATAAAAAAATAATTGGAAAGACCCTTCAAACACAATATAAGTAATAGATATATTGCAAATTAAAGAATTATATAACAAAAAATAATTAGAGAGGCCCTTCAAGCATAAAATAGGTAGAGACTACCTTTTTTAGCAAACCATGTTGGTTTATGGCGCATACTATTTGAATTTTTCTAATCACTACTTTTCGGTCACATATCCGGTAATATATATATTAACAAGTCAAGTCATATCTGGCAGATTCTGATGTCAGTAAGTGTAATCTCTTTCTAAAATCAGGTTTCATATGCAACTCGAAAAATGTTTGTTTGTTAGTAGCTCATCAGATCTATAAATCAAACAATCCGACCCGTTAGTAGCAAGATGGCGCATACTAGTTATATTGACAATAAATTGAAATATACATTAATCAGACATATAGAAACCAAAATGACTTCACAACCTTAGAACCAAAATACACAAGATTGGGAATCACTCCACAACCTTAGAAAAAATGGAGATCAAAACTGATCAATTAGCTTGGGGCGGAAGTGGAATAAATGTAGCAATGGTGGTGAAAATTTGATTGACTCTCTCAATCCTTGGATGACTGACTCACTCAGCATTTGGAACTAGACTTGCCTGAATCTCACAAACACTTCTATTCCAAGAATCAATAGAAACAAATGAATCACTCAAATGAATGCAAAGACAAGAATTTAAACAAAGACACTCTTTGAATAAAAATAAGAACAAACTTTATATTTTCTTGGTTGATTGAAAGGTTAGTTACAATGAAATACTAGACGAGCTTATATAGTTGCTCAGTACACGTTCTACACATTAATTTTAAGAGAAAATTATGTAAAAATCATAAAAGAATCAAAAAGAGAGGTTTAAGGGATTTTGAAGCCCTTTTGATGGGTGATGATAAATGGACTGAATCAAGGGATTCTTTGCTGACTTTGTATTTGGATGGCTTGAGGGTGTAAGTGAGCTTCTTTGGGACATTTTTCCTTCCCCAATAATCATGCAAAAGGCTGATATATTGGCTAGAATTTTGCTGTTGTAGTTTGATGCAAATCTGCTCCAAATGGGGTAACTTAAGTTTGAATGTGATCTGCCTGATCTGGTGTGGTCTGGTGCAGCATAATAGGTGTGTAGGTGTAGATAATAACCCCAAAATGTTGTAGCTTTGTTTAGTCGTTGATGATTTATGACTCCAAGTGCGAACGCTTCTGGATATGGTAAGTTTGTGAACAAGAGGATCCGCCTGATCCTATAGTTGCTGGTGTGTGAATCTTTTCTCTGATACAAAATGATATAAGATTGGAATCACTCCAACTTAAGATCACTCAATGATCAAGAGATTCTAAGCTTATAATTTGCGGAAGTGGAATGAAGGTGGAGATGGAGGTGGGACTAATCGACTCACTCAATCAAATGAACAAACAAGAGTGTTTGAATCACTCAAAACAATCTTAATTTGCAGATCAATAGACCAAAAGTATCTCACACACTTAGTGATGTGATCCCAAGTACCAACATTCCACCAACCATCACTGTTCCAACTATGAACGTCCCACCCTTGACTAGAGCAGGAGCTAAGAGGCTAAGGGAGAACTTCAACCAGGCTGTGGAGACATTACTTGCCGATCAAGAGGTTCGAGACATAACCGAGCAGCTGACGAAGTTAACCATCTCCAAAGATCAAGGTCAAACCGAAATGATTACAAACCAAGGAAGCTGGGAGATGCAAACCAAACCGTATCAAGAGGAGGATTATTTCATGAAGGTCGGTCCAAAAAAATACATGGAAGAATGACCACTCATTAAGTATGGACATGAAGTTTCCTTATTCACCATCCTCCCAACCTAAAGGCGTCTAGATTCATCCCCCTCCATCAAGTCAAACAAATCCCTACAAATCAGTTCAAGGTAAGAATGAATTCATTATATTGTTTGACTAACTTTCTTTGTTTTTGTCTTGATTTTCTTGTATTTACTCTTAATTTTGAATTTCCATTAGATAAAGCAATTATTAGCCATTTTCAATCCCTTTAATTTAGCTGTATTTATTGTAATTTGCTTCAAGACCCCTAGATGGGCATAGCTGTTTGGACTCTATATAAAGTCCCCTCACAACTTTGTATTTTTCACACAATCAATACAAAACAAAGCATTTTCTTAAAGAGTTCTCTCTTCTTCAGTTTTTCTAGGCATATGCGATTTCTGCCCAGTTTAACTTTGTCTTATCATTGCCTTTACCATCAGGTTTTGTGGCAACCATCGATCCACCCTTCTATTCATCATCATCCGACCAGCCTTCTAGAGGAGTGACTTTAGTCCCTTGAACAGGCATCATCCTTCCACTTCGACCATACTCCATTCGACTGGTTGAAAGAGAGTGACTTTAGTCCACTTTCAGCCTCCATCTTTCCCCAAACTAGCCTTAACCTTTGAGGATCGTATTACTTAGGATCTAAAGACAAGAGCAAAAGAGTAAAGGAATCCACCTATGACTCTAATGAACAACACAAAAGAAAATACTTTTGTAAACTGAATAATACTTGATTAATTTCTAAAATGATTGATGCCTTACAATTAAATAAAAGGCGAGCTTATATAGTGCTCAATACATAAGAAAGCTAACGGTAATAAAAGTATTCAAAGGAAGCAAATAATTACAATTAAACAATATGACTGTTGGAATGATTTGCTTGGCCAAACAAGGAAATTCGTGGGCTCTTGTATCTTGACGGATTCTGGATGATTCCATAGCTTGTTAATCTCCCAATAACTCTCTTGATATCCACAAATAAGAATAGAGCCGTTGGTCCTTGTTTCTTAATGATTTTGGCGCCAAATATGGAAAGTCTTGGTGTATTGCTTGACAAGCTTGAATCCTCCTAATCCAATGGCTGGGAATTAAGAATGAGATGTTAATAATAGGCTCCAGTTGTATTAGATACCTTCCTGGACGCCAAACATATGACTGAAGTCTCCCAAACCCGGAAGGTTCCAAATAAGGCAAGTTGCAGATCCTCCGGTTTAAGAGTTGAGTAACTTTTACTCCTGAGCCCGGTTTGGCATGAATCCAATTCTCCGTGGTTCTCTGATGGATCACGATTTCAAAACAAGTCGGTTTATAGCTTAACTCCTTCTGGATTGGTCGGAATCCTCCAATAAGTGACCGTATGCCCAAATCGGGTAAATTAAGGTTAACCCGATTTGTAATGTGAACAACTTCTTCATCTGGAGTCGGTTTGGACTGATTCCACTTCGAGGCGTACTTTAGGTGAGCTGAGAATGGTATCCAAGTTGTCGCATGCAATGAATCTTCGTACTTGGGCTGTAAGGCATCGAACATTGGACATTGGCCTGCGGCAACTTCACTAATCGGATAGTCTGGGATCACCGGTTTTGTAAAATCGATTCCGGTTCGGTCCGAGCACCTATTGACCCAGTTCCACTTCGTAGTGAATCTCTGATGAGTCAAATTTCTGGAACAATTTGATTTGTTGCTTAAATCCTCCTGGTTACTTCTGTATGCTCCTTGGAAGGCATTTGTGTCCAGTTCGGACCCTAGATGGCTTGAGAGGCATGTTTGATGGAGCTCCAGTTCATCTACTGGTTTGATGACCGCATCATACCATCCCCATTGAATGATTTTGTCCTCAAAATTGTAGGATCTGCAGGAAAATAAATCAAGTTAGTATCTTCAAATAAATGAGAGTTTAGAAGATTACCTTGGGTAAGGGTTGGTGTATGGTTCATGTGAAGTTGATAAGAAAAGAAAAAATGACTCCTCTCCAAGGCTTGTTGCGGTTTTCTTTGGCCAGAAATGCAGCATTTCTTGTAAAATCTCTTATTTCACTTTTGGTTTCTCCTTTAAATTCCCCTTGGACATGATATGATGAATCTGGTGACATGTAAATCTCTTTTGTTCCTGCATTAATCTATACACTTCTGACAAGAGGTAACTGCGTTAAAAACAGTCATGGCATTGTTAAAAACGTGAGATAAATTTTAGAATGAACCTTTGCACTTTTAGGAGTAGAAACAATTTTATTCATTGGAATCACTCCAACTTATGATCACAAGATAATCAAGAGAATTCCAAGCTTATGGTGCAGAATGTGGGATGAAGTCAGAATGGAGGTGGAATTGAGGTGATTGACTCGCTCAATCGGTGGGTTGACTGACTCGCTCAATCGGTGGGATGGCTGATTCACTCAGCCATTAGAACTAGTCTTTCCTGAATCACAAAAAAAATCTATTCCAAGAGTCAGTAGAAATAAAAGAATCACTTAGTTGAATCTAAAGACAAGTTGTTTAAACAAAGAACACTCTTTAAATAAATAAAAACAAAGTTTTTTATTTTTTTTCTTAGAGAAAAGTGGTATCTTACAAATGAAACAACTATGAGCTTATATAGTGCTCAGTTCGTCCTAGACAATAACTCTAAAGAGATAATTAAGCAAAAATCAAAGAAAGATCAAAACGAATGATTAAAGGGATTTTTAACCCATTTGATGAGTGATGGGGGAAATAGCTAGAATCAAGGGATTCTTTGCTGACTTTGTATCTGGATGGCTTGAGGGTGTAGGTGAGCTTCTGTGGGACGATTTGTCTTCTCAAAGAATCATTCAAAAAGCTGAAGTCTTGGCTAGAAACTAGCTTTTGTCGTTTGATGGAATTCTGCTCCAAGAATGGTAAGTTAAGTTTGAATGTGATCCGCCTAATCAGGTGTGGTCTGGTGTAGCTTAAGAGGTGTGGATGTGTAGATAATAACTTCAAAACGTTATAGCTTTGAAGAAGTAGCCGTTGGTGCTACTTTACTCCAAGTGTGAACATGTCTTGATATGGAAAGTTTGTAAGCAATGGGATCCGCCTGATCCTGTGAGTGATGGTGTATGGTAAGGTGCTAGCTGATTCTCCTGATTAGTCTATTATCTCTTCTGAATGGTTTGATGCTTCTCCTGGTCGCCAAAGTTTGGTTTGCAAGTGACTAAACTCGTCAGCTCCCATATAAGGCAAGTTGAACATCCTCCGGTTTAGAAGTTAAATAACTTTTGAACCGTAACGAATTTTGGCATGAATCCAATTCGTCTTGGTTCCCTGATGAGTTAAGCTTCCGGAACATCTGGTTTCGTTGCTTGATTCGTTGTGGTTTGGCTGGAACGATTTAATTTGTACTCGCATATCTCCATCGAGTCTATTGAAAATCTGCCAACTTGTATTTTTAATATCTTTTTCTATATGGACTCCTTTTTGGGTGATTCTTCTTCGTGCTGGACTCTGGATGAGTTGAGAATGCTCTCCAAGTGTTGGCTGAGTTTGAATGTTTGATATAAACCTCCATTTGAGCTGAATTCCACTCACATGTCTCTTTAGCTCTCCTCAGCTTCACGTTCTCCACTTCATGACTCCTGGATATGTGCTCCTTGGCTGATGATGACTTGATGTCCGCATCATACTCACCCTCTTAAAAAGGTTTCAACCTCGAAACTATATCTCCTCCACCAAGAAAGAGCAAGTTAGTTTCCATTATATTTTTTGAGTTTAGAGTCTTACCTTGATGCATCTTTGGGTTGGTGAAGTGTGGAACGTCTGGTGGTTCTCCTTTGAGCAGGAAGGATAGGATAGCTCCTATGTTCTAGCCTGGGTCGTGGCTCCTTTCTTTTGTGGCCTTGATAACCTTGGTCTTGTCCACCTTGGGTGGTGATTCATGTTTGCGTTGGTTTAACAACAAGTTCTCCTCTTGTGGAGGGTCTTTATGTTTTATGTCCTTAGTGCCTGAAACAATCTCAAATCTTTGGACAAGAAACAAATGCATTATGGGTTTCTTACAAAACTTTAAACTTGTTAAACCTAATTTCTTTTGTTGCAATTTTAAACAAAGTATTGAGTTCTCACTTTTTCTCAGTTTTAGTAAATGAATGACTTACCTGAGGAACACTCTTAGTGTTCTTGCTTCCCAAATCTGTAAATTGATGCAGTATTTGGTATGAGGGATTCTCTTTGAGGCTGTCTCCTTTTTTAGCATTCTGGATTATGTCTATACCTGATAAACTTCTCAAGGATAAAAGCAAGTGCATCATATCTGAGTTTAAAATTATAGAAATAAGCTTTGAAATATTTAAACTCACAGTGATGGTGTTAGCTAACTGTAGCACAAATTGCTCTTTGTTTACTTGAACTCCATGGTTGCTGTTTTCCTCTAGTCTAGAAATGACTAAGGATTTTCCAGGACTCTCAGAATTTTGTTTAGAGTCTTGAGCTTCTAACTGATATAAATCAATCATAGTTAGCTCATCTAGGCGTGCTGGTGTTGGCATTGCATCTGATTGCTCTTCTTCTAATTTCTCATCCTCCATTGTACAAGTCAATTGTAGAATCTGATCTCCTTGTAGCCTTTCTTCTTTGATGGTTTCTTTTTTTTTCTTGTCTAATTCCTGGATCAAAACTCTTTGGCAAAGACAAGTTCATAAGTCTAGAATTGGGAATTAAAAATTCAGAATGAAATAAACTATCACTATCAATAGATTTTTCTGTTTCCTCTTCTAGTGATGTTTCTGCCAACATTTTCTTAATAGAACAATTTGCAGCAAAATGTCCTCTCTTATGGCACGTATAACATGTTGGTTCTTTAGAATCAACAAAGTTAGAAGACTTACCTTGGGTTGGTGGGTCTGGTGACTTTGTTATAGCCTTAGAGCTAGATGTTGTTGCCTTGGGTGCAACTTCTCTTTTCAAAGGCTCATCTTTGGAGCTTGGTTTCTGGACCATTGCAAGGCTTATTGCTGGTGTCTCTTCTCCCTTGGAAGTGGGCTCCTTTAAACCTGTTTCAGCTCTCTTTGACACAGACAAGTGCATCATACCAGTGGTAAATAATTTGGATACTAATTCATCTAAAGAAGGACTTAGCTGAGCTTTTGCTTGAACAATGGTTTCTGTTTATTCTGCTGACTTGCACAATGCTCTTTGGCTGAGAACATTCTTCTTCTCCATGGCTTGATACCTTTCTACAAATTCTTTATGCATTCTTGCCTTGAGATCTCTCCAATCTAGAACTGGCTTCTTGTGGACAGTTGGAATATTTTCCTTTAACCACCATTCATAAGCTCTTTTTGTAAATCCTTGGACAGCTTGTGATAACTTCTTTTCCTTGGGAATGTTGTTGCTTTGTAGCCACGTTTCCATAGTGCTTTCCCAACTTAGATACACATTAGGGTCTTTACTTGAACCTGAATATATTAGAGAATTAAATCTGTAACCACTCCATTTACTGGCTTGCTTCCTTGAACAATCTGGTGGTTTCAGTTGAACATATTCAGCTTCAGGTGCATCTCCAAATCCATTTTCTTTTCTCTGTGGTTGGATTCGTGCCACTCTGTCTCCTAAAGACTGGATTTGTGTTTGAATGTTGCCAAGAATCTCTGCCATGCTAAGAGCTTGTTCTCCCATCTTTGTTATTCCTGTTTCAGGAAAACAATCAAAACTTTTTATGGGTTTTCTGATGTAAAATTTTTATGCTAAGAGCAAGGGGGTATGATCTTAAAAGTGACAGGTGAATGGATGGAAACAAGCAGCTGGACTGAAGTCTCTTTCTACTTGTTCAAAAGATGATCGAAGTGGATGGTGATGGGATCAATCTGCTGGACTGAAGTCTCTTTTAGGCTTGATCAGTGGATGAAATGGAAGGAAGGGGGGATGAAAGACGCCACTCAGCTTTATGGAAGAAGCGGAGATAAGTCTAGAACTCAAGAGAAAGGCTTCTCATACAATCTCTGGTTTTTGTTTGCAATTCTGTAAGAACAACAAAAATGGTTTTTCTTATTAATCAAGTGTGTAAAATATATAGCGGAATGGAACCTTATATATGGTTCAAGCAGCTGAGGGCTTCGTTGGCTAATTTATTACAAAAATGCAAGAATCAAAAATGCAAAATCAAAGGAAGATCAAAACAAGAAATACAAAAGTTCATAAATAAAAGATTGCTAATTTAAAGGAATTAGTTATTGAGATCAAACAAAGATAAACACAAGGGATTAGTCAAAATATGATATAAATGATTCAAAAACTTACCTTGGTTTGTTGTGGGCGGATTGATAGATTTAGAAATCCGGTTTGATTTCTCCTTTGCTTTGATTCAGCTCGGTTTGATGGAAAACAAGGTGGTTCTTTGGTTGGATGATATAACCGGCCAAGCTTCTTCATATGAGTTGAATTTGATGTATGGACCGTCCTGCTGGTGTGCATCATGAACTTGAGTGATGTGGTCTTCAAGTGTCTCCTGTGAGGCATCTTTTGAAGTGATGGTGAGTTTGTCAAGTTGGTCCGTTATTTTTTCAAGTGCTTGTTGGCTTATTAGGCTGTCCACGACTTGATTATACTCTTCTTGAAGTCTCTTTGTATCAGCTCTTGTCCTTGGTGGAAACCTCATGGTGGGAATCACATCTTCAGGTTTGATGCCCACATCATTCTCTCTCTCTTGAGAGGGTTCTGACCTCAGAACTGTTTCTTCAACATCAAAAGGAGCTAGGTCAGTGATGTAGCGTATATCCTCTTCCACTTTGGTTTTGGGTTTTAGTTAACTTTCCAATTCCTTGTTCTTTCCTTTTACTTATAAACTAGAGCTTTTTCCTTATATTATGCCGACTAAGGCCTTTGGATTTTATCTATATATATTGTCGATACCTCTACTTGTGAGGATACGACTTATTGAATAATTAATCAAAGAAGCAATCGCTTTCTTCTTTCTTGATCTCGGCTAGAACCTAGGTTCTCAACGATCTCAAGACGTGTGTTTCGGTTGGGCATTCTTAGACTAAACAATCGAATCCACAAACCTTATCGGCTACTAACGGAGACTCTATCAGTTGGTATCAGATTCCAGCAGCTTTAGTTTCTCAATTAAAGCACGATCCACTACGTTGCACGACGGCACCTCACAAACCCACCATGGAAGAACAGCACGAAGAACTCCACCGTACCTTGGAGACATTTACTGCAGGTTTACAAACGGCGTTGCTTGCCACTGTCAAGCAAGTGATGAACAGAGTATTGCAGCATCAACAGGATTTGCAACAAGAGAACAATCCTCAACACCGTCAACACAGAGTACCAGTTTTCAATGATGATGGTGACGGCTTGGAAGAAAATCTCTTTGCTGACCAAAACCGTGACAACATTCCATGACCTGGACCAGATGAAAACAGAGACGAACGCAACGATGATTGTCGTCTCAACATTTGCGACGCTGATCGTCACGAGGGAGCTCGCCTAAATCAAGCTTCGCGTTGGGAATCTGGGTTCAAAGTAGATATACCAGATTTTTCAGGGTCACTTAATCTGGAAGAGTTCTTAGATTGGCTACATTCTACAGAGGAGATTTTGGAATTTAAAGCTGTTCCCGACGAGATGAGAGTTCCTCTAGTCGCCACTCGTTCAGACAGAGAGCCATGGCATGGTGGCAACAGCTTAAACAATCTCGACGTCACTCAAGGAAATCGCGAATTGAGTCTTGGGAGAAACTCAAAAAGCACATGAGAAAAGCCTTCTTGCCGTATAACTATGAGCGGACTCTATACAACAAATTGCAGAACTTACGACAAGGGACTCGCTCCGTCGATGAACATGCCACTGAATTTTTTTCTCTGGCATCTCGTTCTACGCTCTCCGAAACGAAAACACAGCTTGTTTCACGTTTCATTGGTGGCTTACGTGCTCAACTACAGAATGCTCTGTAACAGTTCAATCCCGACACAGTGTCTGAAGCTCATTAACGAGCACTTGCTACGGAAATTCAGTTTGCTCCTCTTGGAATTCATCGACAGCACGTAATCGTTTCCAATCACAGAAACAAGTTGACGTTACTCTTCCTGTCTCAGCTGACCAAAATTCATCTCGTTTCAACTCACTCCGGCCAGCTCATGTGCAGGACTCCATAGCTACTTCGCGACCTCCATGAACAAATGCCTTGCGATGTTATACTTGTGGAGAACACGGACATCGTTAGACAGCTTGTCCGAAACAGGATCGACGTGGTTTGGTGATTCAAGACATGGATGATGAGCCCCACTTCGATGAGTATGCTTCTGACAATGAAATAAATGAAGAAGTGATTCATGGTGATATCAGACAAAATTTGGTGCTTCGTCGTAATTGCCTCCTACCCAGAGCAAGTGAATAATCTTGGCTCCGCTCTACTCTGTTATGTACATCCTGCACAATCAATGGGAAAGTTTGCAAACTCATTATCGATTCTGGAAGTTGCGCTAATATGATTTCTCAGGATGCCGTACGCAAGCTATGCCTCAAAGCAACCAGTCATACTCACCCTTATAAGCTCGCTTGGTTGAATAATGGAACAGAGATAAGTGTTTCAAAGCAGGCCCTTGTAGCATTCTCCATCGGTACATATACAGACTCTGTTTCCTGCGACGTTGTTCCTATGGATGCATGTCATCTTCTCTTAGGTCACCCTTTGCAATATGATAAAGATGCTACACATAAAGGACGCAACAACACATATAGCTTTCAGTCTGGTGCACGAACGATTACACTACTCCCCTCTAATGAAGTTTTTGAATCGCGTGGTTTGACAAAGGGTACTGTTTCCCCAGTTTCTACAGCTACTGCTCCTCAAACGCTGTTAATACTCCCGAAAGCAGGGTTTGAGTTACAATTGTGCGACTCACCTTTTGTTTGGGCGTTGGTCAATACTCCCTCCGCGACAGCATTATCCGCTACTACTCCGCCAGCGTTTCAATCACTTTTGTCGAAGTTCCATGATGTATTCCCTGAAGACTTGCCCAACAGTTTGCCACCACTTCGTGATATTCAACACCAGATCGATCTAGTCCCTAACGCGACCCTGCCAAACAGACCTCATTACCGTATGAGTCCCCAAGAACATGATGAATTACGTCATCAAGTCGAAGCACTCCTCGCAAAGGGCCATGTTCGTGAAAGTCTCAGCCCCACATGGCGCATGTGCGTTGATAGTCGCGTAATTAACAAGATCACAGTTCGTTATCGCTTCCCTATTCCACGACTTGATGATCTTCTCGATCAGATTGGGCATGCTTCAGTTTTCACCAAGCTTGATTTGAAGAGTGGATACCATCAGATCAGGATTCGCCCCGAAGATGAATGGAAAACAGCTTTCAAGACACGCGAGAGTCTTTTTGAATGGATAGTGATGCCTTTTGGACTGTCTAATGCACCCAGCACATTCATGAGAGTGATGAATCAAGCTCTGCGACCATTCATCGGTAAGTTTGTTGTTGTGTACTTTGATGACATCTTGATCTTTAGTACAGACTTGAATAGTCACATGAAGCATCTGCCGGAAGTACTTGCTGTTCTTAGACGAGAAAAGTTATTTGCTGCTCGACAGAAGTGCATCTTTGGGTCTTCCCAAGTACTTTTTCTGGGATACCTCGTCTCTAACAAGGGTTTGGAAGTTGATCCAAGTAAAATCGAGGCTATTAAATCTTGGCCTACTCCCAAATCCATAAGTGAGGTACGCAGTTTTCACGGATTAGCCTCCTTCTATCGGCGATTTGTCCATCACTTCAGCAATATCACAGCACCACTTACTGATTGTATGCGCGGCTCAAGTTTTGTTTGGACTCCCGAAGCTAATAAAGCCTTTGAAACGATCAAAGAAAAGCTTCTTTTGGCTCAAATTTTGGCACTACCTGACTTTTCTGTGGTATTTGAACTTCACTCTGATGCGTGTAAGTTTGGCATAGGTGCTGTTTTAAGTCAACAAGGTCGACCTGTAGCATTTTAAAGTAAGAAAATAGCAGGTTCTCGCGCTCGCTATAGTACGTATGATGTGGAGTTTTACGCCATTAAACACTGGCGCCACTACCTCTTTCATCAAGAATTCATCCTCTACATGGATCACGATGCTCTGAAACATTTGGGGAGCCAAGACAAGATTTCAGCTCGCCATGCTTCGTGGATTTCATTCCTCCAGCAGTTTACATTCGTTATTAAGCATCAATCAGGTCGCACGAACAAGGTTGCAGACGCTTTGAGTCGTCGACACTCGTTACTTGGCGCTTTACAAGTTTCTGTTCCTGGATTTTATGCCCTTGGTGACCTTTATGCAAGTGATTCTTTCTTTGGTCGCATTTGGTTAGAGTTGCAACTGGGCGTGAGCACAGACTTTGTCTTGTTAGACAGTTTTATCTTTCGCGACAATCGTCTTTGCATTCCTGAAAGCAGCCTCCGCCTACAACTTATTACCGAGCTGCATGGTGAAGGTCATGTTGGCAGAGATAGAACTCTTGAATTGGTCGCTGCCTCGTACTTTTGGCCGTCATTGCGTCGTGATGTAGCTCGCTTCGTCGAATGCTGTGTCATCTGTCAACTCTCAAAGGGTCACACCACTAACAGCGGTTTTTCCATGCCTCTTCCGATTCCGACTCAGCCTTGGACGGATATAAGCATGGATTTTGTCTTGGGATTACCACGTACACAACGAGGCTATGATTCCATTTTTGTTGTTGTGGATCACTTCTCCAAAATGGTTCATTTTATTCCATGTAAGAAGACAACAGAAGCATTACAAGTGCTACAACTTTTCTTTTGTGAGATCTATCGTCTACATGGTTTGCCTTTATCCATTGTGTTGGATCGAGACTCTTGTTTCTTGAGCCATTTTTGGCGTTCTCTGTGGAAGTTACTTCGTACCAGTCTGGATATGAGCTCTGCCTATCATCCACAATCTGATAGACCGACGGAGATAACTAATAGGTCTTTGAGGAATATGTTGCGATGCTTGGTTGGCGATAATATAAAGTCATGGGATTCAGTTTTGTGTAAAGCTGAATTTGCACATAATCATGCTGTTAACAGAAGTACAAAATTCAGTCCATCTGGTGTGGTTTATGGGTTTGTTCCGCGAGGTCCTGTGGATCTTAGTGTGGTACCTGATGCAACAAGAGAGCATGGACAAGCAATAGACTTTGTCACCAACTTATCTTTTATCTATGCACAGGTTCATGAGAATCTCCAAGTTTCTTCTGCCAAGTACAAAGCTGACGCTGATTGACATCATTGTGATGTTTGCTTTATTGTTGGAGATTTAGTATGGGCTGTTCTAACAAATGATCGTTTTCCACCCCGCGAGTACAATAAGCTAAAGGCACGCAAGATTGGTCCTTTAGAGGTTCTGGAACGAATCAATGCAAATGCGTATCATGTCAAGCTTCCTCTGGATGTTCGATGTTCTGATGTGTTTAACGTGAAACATCTGGTTCCCGTTGTTGTGAGTGATGACGTTGAAGATTTGAGGGCAAATCTTCTTCTCCTCTTCCACTTTGGCTTTGGGTTTTATTTAACTTTCTAATTCCTTGTTCTTTCCTTTTACTGATAAACTAGAGCTTTTTCCTTATATTATGCCGACTAAGGCCTTTGGATTTTATCTATATATATTGTCGATACCTCGACTTGTGAGGATACGACTTATTGAATAATTAATCAAAGAAGCAATCGCTTTCTTCTTTCTTGATCTCGGCTAGAACCTAGGTTCCTAACGATCTCAAGATGTGTGTTTTGTTTGGGCATTCTTAGACTAAACAATCGAATCCACAAACCTTATCGGCTACTAACGGAGACTCTATCAGTCAGTAATATTAAAAGTGGGGAAAATGTTAATCTCACCTGGCAGTTCCAGCTTGTATGCATTATCATTGACACGTTCTAACACTGTGAATGGTCCATCTCCCCTACGCAAAAGTTTGGACTTCCGTTGATTGGGAAAACATACAGTCCTCATGTGCAACCACCCCAATCTCCTGGTTAAAAGGTGACTTCATTCCTCCCTTTGTCTGCCTTTTTCTTGTACTGAAGTGTTTTCTTCTCTACATTCTTCTTAGCCTTGAGGTGCAGCTTCTTAACAAATTCAGCCTTTCTTTCTCCATCTTGGCTTGCATGTTCATGATATGGTAATGGAGAAAGGTCCAGTGGTGTAAAAGGCTTAAAACCGTAAACAATCTCAAAATGAGAGAATTTAGTAGCAGAGTGTGGGATACGGTTATAAGAAAACTCAACAAAAGGTAAACAGTCAAGCCAATTTTTCAAGTTTTTACCGATGGTGGCCCTCAAAAGGGTGGATAATGTGCGGTTGACAACTTCGGTTTGCCCATCTGCTTGAGGATGGCATGTGGTGGAAAAGAGTAACTTCCTCCCTAGCTTCCTCTAAAGTGTTTTCCAGAAGTGGCTGAGGAATTTGATATCTCTATCTGATACAATGGTCCATGGTAGACCATGTAAACGTACCACCTCCTTGAAGAACAGGTCAGCTGTCTGTGTTGCATCATTAGTCTTTGCACAAGGTATGAAGTGTGCCATCTTAGAGAATCGGTCCACCACCACAAAAATGGAGTCCTTGTTCCTTATCTTGGGAAAACCTAGTACAAAATCCATAGAAACATCTACCCAAGGCATGTTAGGAATAGGCAATGGAATATAAAGTCCATGAGGGTATGACCTGGATTTTGCTTTAAGGCAGATGATACACTTGGAACAGAATCGCTCAACATCTCTTTTAAGATGAGGCCAGAAGAAGTGCTCCACTACAATGTTCAACGTATTGTCTACACCAAAGTGTCCCATTAAACCACCTCCATGTGATTCTCTTAACAGTAAATCTTGCATGGAACCTTGTGGAATGCACAATCTCTTGTCTCTAAACAAGAAACCTTCATGCTGATAGAATGGGCCTACAGCTCCTTTGTAACATTCTTGTATACAACTGCAAAATCAGGGTCTGTTTCATATTGCAATTTAATATGTTCAAAACCCATTACCTTAGCCTCCATAGTGGTGATGAGAGCATAGCGCCTCGAAAGGGCATCGGCCACTATATTTTCTTTTCCCTTCTTGTACTTGATAATGTAAGGGAAGGTTTCTACAAACTCCAGCCATTTGGCATGTCTCTTAGTGTAGTTTGTCTTCTTAAGTGTTTAAGAGTCTCATGATCTGTATGAATCACAAACTCTTTAGATAATAAATAGTGTTGCCAAGTTTCTAGAGATCTCACCAAAGCATAAACCTTCTTGTCATAAGTGGGGTAGTTCAAGGCTGCTCCATTGAACTACTCACTAAAGAAAGCTATTGGACGTCTTCCTTGAGTCAGGACAGCTCCTATACCAGTTCCTGAAGCATCACATTCAATCTCAAAAGTCTGATCAAAATTATGCAATACCAATACTGGTGCATGGGTGAGGCTGTGTTTGAGCTTGTTGAACGCCTCTTCATGTGCTTCTCCCTATTTGACGGCAACATTCTTTTTGATGACTGACGTGAGTGAGGCTGCAATGGTGCTGAAATCTTTAACAAATCTTTTGTAAAAACTTGGCAGCCCATGAAAACTTCTTACATGTTCAATAGTTGATGGAGTTGGCCACTCTTGTATAGCCCTTATCTTCTCTTCATCAACTTTCAAACCCTGAGAACTTACAACAAATCCTAAAAACACAATTTGATCAGTGCGAAAAGTGCATTTCTTAAGATTAGCATAAAGATTCTCCAGCCTAAGTGTTTCAAGAACCTGTTCTAGATGTTTGAGATGATCTTCTAAGCAGGTGCTGTAAATCAGTATGTCATCAAAATAGACAACTACAAACTTACAGATGTATGCCCTTAAGACATGGTTTATGAGCCTCATGAATGTGATGAGGGCGTTGGTGAGACCAAATGGCATAACAAGCCATTTATACAACCATCTCTTGGTCTTAGAGGCAGTCTTTCATTCATCTTCTTCTTTCATCCTCACTTGGCGATAATCACTTCTTAGATCGATCTTGGAAAAGATAGTTACTCCATTGAGTTCATCCAGCATGTCATCAAGTCTTGGAATGGGATGCTTGTACTTCATGGTTATATTGTTGACAGCTCTGCAATCAACACACATCCTCCATGAGCCATCTTTTTTTGGTACTAGAAGGACAGGTACTGCACAAGGACTTAAGCTTTCTCTGATGTATCCTTTTGAGATGAGCTCTTGGACTTGTTTTTCTAGCTCCTTGACCTCCTCTGGATTGACTCTATAGGCGGCTTGATTTGGTAGAGGTGCTCCTGATACAAGATCAATTTGATGCTCTATCCCTCTTACGGGTGGTAATCCTGGTGGAATTTAATCTGAAAAAACATCTACAAATCGTTTAAGTAACTCAAGTACTTCTGGTGGTGATTCCTTTTCATCTTGTTCTGAAAACAACCCTTCCTTGAAAACCATCAGTAGCACCTTTTCTTGTGAAATAAGAGACTGAAACACAGATTTAGGTGAAACATAGAGATTAGTTTTACTCACCTCAGAGCTTTTAGTCATGGCTCTTTGCATTTCATGTACCTCTTATGGGGTAAGAGGAGCTAGATTATGCTTGCGGTTGTTGTGAGAAAAACTGTAGTAGTTCCTCCTCCCATTGTGTATGGCCTCTTGTCAAATTGCCATGGCCTTCCTAGCAACAAGTGACATCCTTGCATTGGTACCACATCACATATTACCTTATCTGCATACTTACCAATGGTGAATGGTATGGTGACTTGCTCAGCAATCTTAAGCTCAGCTTCATCATTAAGCCATCTCAGTTTGTAGGGATGGGGATGCTTGGTCTTCTGCAAAACTAGCTTTTCAACCAAATACTTGCTAGCTACATTAGTGCATGATCCTCCATCAATAATCAAACTATGTACCTTAGAGTTGATTGTACATCTTGAGTGGAAGATGTTTTCCATTTGCAAGGTTTCTGAATCACAAAGTGTACTGAGTGCTCTCCTTATTACAAGTAACTCTCCAGTTTCAGGATAGTTGACTACATCATCTTCTGAATACTCTTGCTCCATTTCTGCTTCATCTTCAGACTCATATTCTCCATTGGGTGTAAGGATCATAACCCTCTGGTTTGGATAGTCTCTTGCATAATGTCCTTTACCCTGGCACTTAAAACAAGTAATGTCACGAGCTCTAGTGTTTTGTTGACTATGGAACTTACTTTACTCGGGTTTGGACCCTTTGGACGTTTTTGATACTGGTTTCTTAAACCGTGAGTCCACTTCTATCGACTTTCCTTTGTCCACGTTTCTCTGAACTTGTGGAGTCCAAGTACTCTTGCTTCAGTTGGTAGAGGTTGTCTTCCTCTTGATATGTTGTTCAGCTTGGATTGTCATGTGTTGAAGCTCTTCCATGTCGTGGTATACTTGCCTTTCCACCTTCCTGGCAATTCTGTCTTGAAGTCCATCCATGAATTGAGCCATCAAGGTTTCCGGTGGATCTTCTACTTCCAGCCGGTTCTTGAAGATCTCAAATTCATCATAGTATTCTTCCACGGACTTGTTCCCTTGAGAGAGCTTGCGGAATCTCATTTGCAACTCTCGGTGATAATAGGTTGGTACATACCTCTTCCTTAGGCTGAACCGCATATTTGACCAGTTGTTGATCTGAGCATGTATATACATTCTTCTTTCTGAAACATCTCTGCTCCACCAAGACAAAGCATTGTCAGTTAATTGAGCAGCAACAAATGATATTTTCCTTACCTCAGAGTATTGATAATAATCAAAGATGTTCTCCATCCTTGTCTCACAATCAAGGTATGCATCGAGAGATCTTCCCAGCAAATGTAGGTGGGGTGAGCCTGATGTCTGAGCCTCTGTCTCTAGCATAGTCATCTACTCTGCCTCCTTGATGTGGTCCTCCATTGTTGGGGTAGCCATCAAGATCAGGGGGGCGGATCATTATCTAGTTCTAGCATATCGTCATCGTTTTATTGTTGGTTCCCTCGCCCATTAGCAGCTGGGTTAGCCTCTCTGTGTGGTGCAGGAGCAGGAGCAGGTTACTCTATCCTAGCTACACGTTCACCCAAGGTGGCAAGTGTCATTTGGATGTTGGCTAGAATGTTAGCAAGGCCAAGATCTTCTGGTGCAACAGGATCAGTCATTCTTTCCTGCTTAAGACAAGGAAAACATACAGATCAAGTGCAATATGTGTGGTATGGAAACTTCAAACCCAAACACAATATCAATGTTAAAGTATTTAAACTAACAATGACAAAGGTGAATGCAATGAAATATGGCAATAACACAGCAATTGTAGAAATGAAATGACAAAGGATCAAACAAATAAAAATTGGTTACTGATTTTTTTTTTAAATCGATAAAGAAATAATCAACAGTAAACAAATGATTTTTTTGTGATTTTCAAATTTAATTGAATGCAAAACAAACCAAGAAAAATAATTACAAATATATATATATATATATATTTTGTTTTTTAAAATAGAATAAGATTTCGAAAAGCTAATAAACAGAAATTTTTTTTATTAGCACACAATTTAAAAATAAATAATTAATTAGTCTAATTTTAATTATATCATAATAATAAATTATTGTTTACAAAATTTGAAAGAACATGTGTCACTCTCTCTAACTTTGACGTGACAATCAAGTGGAGAGAGTTGGTCATCTTTTATATAGTAGAAGATGAAAAAACATAGTAAAAGATTAAAAAACTTTACTATATTTTGTTTAATAGTGTAATGCATATATTATATTGAAATTTTGTGTGGTTGGTAAAAATGAGTTGTGTTTTGCAGTTTATGTTTTTGTTTTTTTTAGTGTATTTATTTGTCTTTATTATTTTTATTTTAGTATAGTTGAATTTTTTATTCTTTTTTGCTGACTATTCTTTTTAAAAATAGGTAGAATAAAGATATGATATATATCAAATTTTGAAGTGTCATACTGTAGCATATTAAAGCTTCTCTTGAAGAAATCTTTTCTTTATTATAATAGATAGATAGTATAATGTTTATGATATATATTTTGTTTTTGTGGTGATAGAAGTGAATTGTGTTAGTAAATTGTTGTATTGTTCTTGTTATTTAAAGATTGTTGTAAAATTTCTTTTGTAATTTTTTGTTTTTGTTCTTTTTTACCAACTATTTTTTTTTTAAGTATATAGAATAAACAGTTGACACATGTCAAATTTTGTAATGCCATATGACAGCATATTAAAGCTTCTATTTAAAAAAACTTTATTTTATTAGAATATATAGATTTGTACAAGAACAAAGACATATGTGATAAAATTATTTCTTCTCTCCGTGTACACGTATGAATTATAATATTATGATCTAACACGACAATTACTCTGTTTAGATGTCACTTGAAAAGTGTTCCTCATCGACAATGAGAAGAACGTCAACGATGAGGCTAAAAGAAATATGCAGTCAGGTGAAATGAGAGGAAGATGCAGTCACCTGCATGTTAGAGGTCACCTCTTTTCCTTTTGCCTCCTGCTCGCTCGATTTAAGCCAAACTTGGCACATAATTAAGGAGAACTATTTTACATCCATCACTTGTATCTATTCCAAAATTATTTTCTGTGACTTCATTGTCCTCCCCAACAATGTATATCACGTCTTTGCTGATGGTCTCCGTCTTGTCTTCCAAGTCAACCCACATTTCACAAATCACGACGACTTTCTTCTCCTCGTCGAGCAAGAAAGTTGCATTATCAAAAAGTTGAAGATCAGGGCTCAAATCCAATGCCAAGATCTTGCTCCACGACACCATTTGGGAAGTGTCATCAATCTTATTTGTCACCCATATCTCAGTCTTGGATGTAACACTGCGCTGTAACAACACCGAGAGTTTCTCGTCTTTAACAACGGAAAGACCTGTAGCTCCAAAATCATAATTACACTGACAGGGAAGAGGCACAACTACACATTTCTCTGTTGCAAAATCAAATCTGGCCAAGGACAGGTTGACTTGCGTTTTTGTTCTATCCGCGGCGAACATGTAAGCGCTTCCCTTCAAAGACACGTTGGTACGACTATTTCCAATCGTCCATCCTGGGGCGATGACATCATCACGAATCAGAGCTGAACTCGTAGATTTCATAATATTTGCCATCACAATCAAAGCTCAAGACTTTGTAGCTCTTACTGTTGTCGTATCCGAGAACAAAGGTGCGGCCTTTCTCGTCACGTTTGCTGGCCTGGAACCACCTGGTTTCACCGGTATAAGGGTTCCAAACCACGAATCTAGATTCGTCTCCGACGGTGCATAACAACAAGCCGTCACAGTGAAACACTCGACATATCGCGTCTGAATAATTTGAACGCGAACAACCCACCAGGCTAAGCTCAGTTTTTACCTCTACAGATGGAACTGTTCCGTCTAGATTGACGATTGTCGGACAAATCCGGTGGGCCCTCATCAACATCAGAACCAGAAACTGCTTCGCCGCTTTGTCAGTGTGCTTTCTTGTGAATCCCTTGTCATCGTTGAACAAACAGTTCCATCGTTTACAGGTAGATCCCAGTCCTTTCAGATGCGTCGCCGGAATGCGAGACAGAATCTCATCCTTTATCAAATCCTTTGGAAGGTCTGTCAAAATCGACATTGCCATTGCAGAGCGGCAGAGAGAGGTACCTAATACGAATCTAGGGATTGCACTTTTTCAGTTTACACCTTTCCTTTGGGTGAAGAGCCGATATGTCCGTAAGACTTTGAAAATAATCCGAGTACCCCTTTTTTAATCTGATTGTCCTCCCTTTATTCTTCTCTCTATTTTGTTCTCATCCTTCTTTATTACTATAATAATATCTGAGAGTTAATAAAATAAATTAAAAAAACAAATCTATGATATTATAATTTAATTCTCAACCAATTTTTAACCATTGACGGACCCCACATCTTCATCTTCTTCATGGCTGGTTGGCGGATCGGGCATCTTCATTCCTCATGTTTCCTAAAACCCAACATTCTCCATCTTGAAGCTGTATGAGAACTTTATAAAGTGAGTCTGTTGCCGTATTATCTCATTTACATACGCTATAAATCTTAGAATAATAGGGAGTGCTACACATTGTTACTCTTGGTCTTCTAATGGCGCCATAGTTCTGAAATTTTTGTGGATGAATGGGTAATTGAAATTCTTTGCTGAGGGTTGTAGGTTGGTAAATAGGAGCAGTTATAATCGTTAAATGCACATCAAATCATCCCGATTCGTAGTAAATCGTTGTAGATTCGTAGATAAATAGAAATTTTCTGGGTACACAAACAGGGTACTACTGGACCAACTGGTATTACTAAGACATCAGGTATTACTGAGAGGAACTGGTATTACTGAGCATTGTTTAGAAAACTGGTAATCCTGATAGATGTAGTATTACGGGAACAACTGGGGTATAACTAGACTAGTATTACTGCTTGTATTAGTGAGAGAACTGATACAATTAAGACATATACTAATGATATTTGTTATTGTTGTTCAGAGGACAATGAATATAAGTCGTTGCACTGTTATATGCTTCGATTATGGGGGATCTTACTCAAAGGAAGGTGATGTCATAAGATGGGTATCAAGAGAAGATGAAATTCACACCTTAGTGATGAAGACGTCTGTTGAGGAGGTAACTTATGCTAGGTTGATCAGTGGAATATGCAGGAAGATGAAGATAGATGAAGCTAATACGCAGCTGAAAGTCAGTTACTTTCAATTGGTAGTGGATCCTAAGACATCATATATCTGGAATGATGAGAATGTTTTTGGCTACTTGATGCAAGTGAATAACGATACGTGTAGAAGTGTTTTGTAGGTGGAGATCGTGGAAGATGTCGATCAGGGTTTTGTGCGACCTTCAAGAGAGGATCGCGAAAGTGTAAATGGTCCAAGTAATAAGCAGGTGTTTTCAAGTGGTATGGATGTTAATGCTGGTATAATTACTCTTCATGGAGGTGAACCATCAGAAGGCCATCAAGCAGAACAAATAAATATGTCAAGGGAAGAGGTTGATGATACTGAGTATGGACCTGCTATAGAAGAAGTAGTGGTAAATAATGGCTGGGAAGATGGTATTGAAATGATTGTATGTCAAAAATTCAGAAGTAAGAAGACAGTGCAAGATTTAGTTCATATAGGCTCACATCAGAATTGTTTTGAGGTTGATACAATCAAGTCTGACAAAAAGCGAAACGTGGTGAAATGTCGCGAAGCCACAAATGGTTGCAAGTGGTCTTTACGAGCTGCAAAGTTGATGGAATCAGATTGTTTCTCGGTAAGAACTTACAACAAGATGCATACATGCTCTCGAGCTTCTACAGTTACAGTCAGGAATAAAAGGAAAGGGACACCGGGATTGGTTGCATCTGTTGTGCATGAAGATTATCCGGGTAAATTTGACACTCCAACTCCAAAACATCTGATCGATATGGTTCAAGGACGACTTGGGGTTAAAGTATCATACTCTACTGCTTTGAGGGGGAAAAAAAAACAAGTTGCAAATGATGTGCGGGGAAGTCCAGCCGAGAGTTACCAGTTGGTGTATTCCTATATGTACATGCTGGAGTCGATGAATCCTGGTACACGGACTTATGTGGAATTGGACGAAAACAAAAAGTTCAAGTACCTGTTCTTTGCATTAGGAGCTAGCATTGAGGGATTCCAAGCCATGAGAAAAGTCATTGTTGTGGATGGGACCCACCTTAAGACTGGATATGGTGGTGTTTTGTTAGTTGCTACAGCTCAAGATCTTAATCATCACCATTATCCAATTGCGTTTGGTGTAGTTGATGGTGAGAAAGATGCTAGTTGGATGTGGTTTATGAACAGGTTGAAATCAGTGATACCGGATGATCCTGAATTGGTGTTTCTTTCTGATAGAAACTCAAGCCTCATCAAGTCTGTGCAGGCAGTGTTTCCGTTGTCTCAGTATGGGTATTGTATACAACATTTGTCTCAGAATGTAAAAGCGAATGTCTATTACGTCAACAAAGAAACATGCGTTATGAAGTTCAAAGAATGCGCTCATGCGTATACAAAGAGTGAGTTCCTGACACTTTTTGATGCTTTTAGAACCAAGTATCCTTCTGCAGCCCAGTATCTCGATGGTAGTGTTCCTGTGGACAAATGGACAAGATGCTATTTTCCAGGAGAAAGGTACAACATAGACACCTCCAATATTGTAGAATCTATTAATGGTGTTCTTAGGAAAGCAAGGAAGTACGCTCAATTACCAATGGTTGATGTGATTGTTGAAAAGCTGGCTGAATGGTTTAACAAGCATAGGAACACTTATTCTGAAGTATCAAGCACCCAGAAGAAGCTTGTGCCTTATGTGGAGAAAGAACTGCATAAAAGATCACCGGAAGCAAAGAAATTAACAGTGCATGAGTTGAACGCCTTCTTCCTTGAATTCAGTGTCATTGGAAAAAACGGCAAATGCTATTTGGTTGATATGAAAAGGAAAAGCTGTAGTTGCAAGTGTTTTGATACAGACAAATACCCATGTGTGCATGCAATAGCTGCTGCCATCTTTATGAGCGGAGGCAGAGAACTTCATCTACAAGAGTTTTGCTCGAAATATTATTGGATGGAGCTATGGACTTTAGCGTATTGCAGGACGATTTATCCAGTACCACACAGGTCTGATTGGATTATTCCTGAGCATATACAAAAACTGGTTGTCATACCACCAGATTATGTCGTAAAGGAAGGAAGAACTCAAGAAAACCGGTTCCCATCAGCTGGAGAACACCGAGGAAGAGGGAGATGGAGAGGAAGAGGAAGGGGAAGAGGAAGAGGAGGGATGTGGTCATATTTCTTTAGTGGTAATAGTGAGGCTGATGAGGCTGGTCAAACTGTGTAGCTCGTTTGTGTTTATTTTGTGTATTCGGAACACTTGGAACAACTGGTGCAACTGATAGTATTTAAGACGGTTTTTTTTATTGTATTCAAGAGTCGGTTTGTTTTTAATTGAATTTCGAACATTCGATATGAAAAAATCTTGTATTAATTTATTTAGAGTTATATTTTATTTTTAAAATTATTAGAAAAACCTACATTCAATATGAAACAATCAAATAAAGAACATTTACACAACAAACACCATACACTTCTATGAACACTTTCTAAATATTAACCACCATATGAAGCTATAGACAGATACGATGAGTTTTAAAACATTTTTAATGCATAAAACCCTCAGGCTTAACAACAGAAGGACTAAACTCATCTATAAAACTACAAACAGGAAATTTATTGCGGAGTATAACTATATAGAGTTAAAAACACCCAAAAGTACAACTATTTGAAAACAGTATAACTAAAAAACTATGGATTACTAAGTGTAATTTTGGCGGCGTCCACGTAAGCAAAAGACGGCGCACGTGTTATTTTGGTGGCAAACGTGGTAGGAGCGAGAAATTTTTGGAAATTCAGGACGGTTTTTCCCGGTTTAGGATAAATTATAGAAATCGGGGTCCTAGGGATTTCTTTCACTTCTCAGATTCGAGTTTCCTCATCCCTTCTCTCTCTCTCTCTCTCTCTCTCTCTCTCTCTTAAAATTGATCTCTCATCTCTCTCTATAAATGGATTCGGATTGTAGATATCACTACACGGACAATTTCCTCATCGACCCATACGAGGAGTTGAAGGAAGAGAAAGGCGCCACAAGGAAATGGAGAAGATGAAGCAGCATTGGGACATGGTTGGATTCGTCGCCGACGGCCAATATGGGATTCCGAGAAGATGCCCATGTGGTGGATCTATCAAGCACGATGTATCTCCTTCTCCAAAATTTAAACACGATTTTGATACTCAACCAGGCAGTAGGTACTTCACCTGCACCAAATTTAAGGTATAATCTCTATAATTTCAGATCTGGGTTTTTTTCTGGGTAAAACTAGTAAAACTAGGTTAAACTATTTAGATGTTCTTCGGGTGTAAAACTTGGAATACTAGGTATAACTATAATGGATGTTGCTCGTTTTTTTGTTTTTTTTGCTAGGATGATGGACTCCACTTTCGTCAGCCATTGGTTTTCGGAGTCGAACAAGAGATTGAGAAGCTAGTTATGAAAGTTGAAGAGCGGAGCAAGACGATTGAAGAAATGCGAAAACAGATTCAGATCAAAGCCGAAGAGATAGCCAAGCTCAAGACTTAACGAATCTGCAATTTCCTTTAATTGTTGTTTTAATTGTTGTTCAAGACTAACGTTTCCATTTTGCTTGTATTTTCTTAAGTTATCAATGATATTTTATTTAGTATTACTAATGTATGAATTCTCTTAGTTTGAAAATATTTTTCTTAGTGTTTAAGTAGTTAAAATGTATGCCTTGCACTTCAATGTTTTATTACTATTTTTAGTGTTTTTATTTGCTTGTTACTTTGTCAAACACAAATCAAGACACCAAATCCAAACACCAAATCCAAACAAATTAAAATACCATACCAAATGAAATACGTCTAAATCCAAACATTAAATCCAAATATTAAATCCAAACTTTAAATCCAAACAACATATCAGCATTCGAGTTTTAGTTCTAATTCATACTGAAAATCAAAATAGAAAATATTTTAAGTCCAACTGGACTATTTTTTCCTGCCCCTCTTGGCATTTTCCTCTGTGTAAGGAGGTCGCACATGCTGGGAACGTTTTATCTTCCTCTTCTGGGGTTCGTCAGCTGCCTCCTTCTCCACTTGGGACTGTGAACCGCTTTTTTTCCTTCAATACACCTGCTGACACACCTGCTTACCCCGCGCGGAAGATGTTCCTTCTGTCTGCAAACACAAATAGTTTTACTTAGTGTTACATAGTGTGCCATTTCTGTTTCAGGGTATAAGAATTAGAAAATTTACCTCCTTAGCTTCCTCTGCCTCCTTAGCTTCCTCTGCCTCCTTAGCTTTGTCGCCCCCTTTAGATAAAAGAGCAGCCACACACATGTTAGGGACCTTCAGCATTCTGCCTCCTACTCTTATAACACTGCTACATCGCATTATTGAAGGCGAATTACCGCTTCGCTCTTCTGCCTCCTCTGCCTCTTCTGCCTCCTCCTCCTCTTCCTCCTCTGTCTCCTTAGCCGCTTCCTCCTCTCCTACCTGCTCTACCTCATTCTCCTTCTCTGCTTCATTCTTTTCTCCCTGCAAAACACATACAGTTAAACTCCCTGCAAAACACAAACAGTTAAACTCCCTGCAAAAGACAAATTACCTCCGGTTCCTGCTCAACGCCTGTCTCCGCATTCTTCTCTGCTCCCTCATCTGCTTCCGCCACCTCTGCTTCTTTCTCTTGCTCTTGCTCTTCTCCCTGCAAAACACACAATTGTACTTAGTGTTACATAGTATTACTTTTCCGTTTAGAGTTACTTATCCGTTTAGAGGTCTAAGTCAACCAAATTTTACCTCTGCTATTTTTTCTCCATCCGCCACCTCTTCTGCTCCCTTATCTGCTTCCGGGACCACCTCTTCTGCTCTCTTATCTGCTTTCGGGACCACATGTGCTTCATCCATTGGCTCGGTTCCCTGCAAAACACACAATTGTACTTAGTATTACATAGTATGACTTTTTCGTTTAAAGTTCTAAGTCAAACAAATCTTACCTCTGCTCCTTCCGCTCCATCATTGTTATTCACAGTAGAACGAGGAATGTAATTATCATAATTGACGTCCTCATACATGCTTCGAGTATCTAATTGCTCTTTCACATAGCCTTCCAGTGCTACAAGTCTTGTATCGAACCCAGCAAATTTGTCATTCATCTCCTTGAACCCACTCTCTATTTCCGTCTTCAGTCTCTGTACGACCTCAACCAAGTCAGCGACAGAAGTAGTGGCGGCATTGGCGGTGTTGGCGGCATGGGCAGGCTGCTCTTATAGTCGGGCGGCCACGTCTTCTTCGTACATCTGTTCAAAACAGATCGGCTTGTCTTCATCGTTAATATACTTCAACCAACTATGAACAACAGCATCATCAACATCATCATCGTCATCTTCTTCAGTCACTCGAGCCACAAAAGCTTCTTCCTCATTGTAAGGGACCAAGATGTTATCAATCTCCTGTGGATATAAACAAATATTGCAATTCTAATCATAAATAAATTAAAAATGTGAAAATTTAAAACGTTCGAATTTAAAAGTATTACTGACCTTAGTTGTACCAAGTGCTTCATTTATTTCCTCGAGAGAAAATCCTTTCATGGCGCTTTTTTTGAACTTGCTCTTGCACATCCTCGGACAAGTTTTCCTCGCAGATGGAACAACTTCTCAGAATTTCTTCTTTAGTGATAGAATTGCTTCAAATGCTAGAAGCTACATATGCCACATATATTTCGAGTAAGCTTCAAATCTATGGAAATACAAGTACTACATATATTCATATTTACCTCCAAAAAAATGCAGAAGCTTGGAAAAGTCCAATTTGATCCGCTAACAACCCCTTTAAAATGATCCACAGTATGCTGGATCTCTTCTATATTGTTATCAAAAGATAATCTCCCCCACGGAAATGTTCTACACAAATGCAGATCACTGACTGCTCGTTGAAAGAACCTTTCCACACAAGTAGCATCACCTCATATCTTAGACTGCCCAATAATGATGCTTGATAGAAAGAAAAGGATGGCCATCCTTAACCGATCTGGAGAATATTTCATATTCTCCAGATTTTCTTTCACATCTGAGTATCTTATTTTTTTCCCCGCCCCAAAGTGCTTCTCCACGAACTCCATACTGCCCATTTCCGAATAGTTAGGAGGATAGTTGCGACAGTTTAAACCTGAGATGAGGGCGTGTTCACGTAGACTATACCGAATGGGCACGCCATTCACAATGAACCAGGCTTCCTTTTTCCTCTCCGTAACCGCCGTTAAAAGAATCAGCAACCACATCCCCATTAACTTGTGGTTTGAGTCCTTGTGCATGTGGAAGAAATGTTTGAATTGGGGGTGATCCTCAAACCAACTCTTCTCCTCAGGTCTAAGTGGATACTTTAATCCACTTAGCAGTAAATCCACTGCTTTCGAGATATAACACCTTGTAGACAGCTTGATCTTTTTCACGTATTCAGTTGGCTGAAAGTACATCTCCATAGGAAGCATTGGCTCGGTTCCCTGTAACATAGTTGTACCAAGTATTACAATCAATCACCTAAAACGAAAGTACTTTAACCAAACTCGATACCCAAAACCAACGAATTCTTTCAATCTCGAAAACCAAGTAACGACTCGGGTACATACCATTGAAGAATCGGCTGCTTTCGTCGCCTCCATCGTTGCCTCCTGCTTCTTCGTTCTCTGAAGATTCCGAGTCCGAGTCTTCATAGACAACCTGAGAGGTTCTCTTTTATCTTCGAACCTCTGCTGGAACCTCATCAGTTAAACCATAATTCGGCCTTTTTGTACGTGCCATATGCCTACATGATCAATCCAAATCGGTTACAATGGAATCTATATCGACATCCATCTCACAAAACCGACAAGATTACGACACTTACCTTCTCTGATTCGCCTACAAATCGATTGCTGTGGTGAGAGTTTGACTTAGTTTTTCTTAGTAACTGCTCGTAGTGGTCCCGACGAACTAGGATCAATCGTCATTTCGTCCGCTTTTTTCTTTTAAATTTTGCCCTAAATTTTTTACTTTTGATCGATTGAGAGGAGATGAAGGGTGATTTAAGCGGTTTTTAATATTAAGATCCGACTAGGATCCGCGATATATGGACGGATTAGGGTTTATATGGGTTTGTCTTGGTTGGGTCAGTAATTTTGTTAAGTTTTTAGGGACATAATCAAGATCTACTCCTTTTCTCTATTTAAAATAAAAATTATAAAATAACCCAAAAAATAAAGGGGTATATTGGATCATTTTTAAACCGTGAGAGGCATCTCAGCCATTGATCCTTTTCTCTTCGCCACTTATTATTATTATTTTTTTCAAAATTCTTCATTATATATAAAATTTGGACACATATCAATTTCATTTTTCTCCATTTCGAAAACAAATAATAATTGATTTTATTAAATTGTCTATATACAAAGCGACAAAAAAATTATTGTTGAGAAAATTCCATATTAATTAATACACCAAATTAATTTTACACACTTATATAGAAAAGCAACTAATTAGCACCCCAACTAATAGAAATATAGTGGATTAATTTTGGTGTAGTTAGTATTTCAATTTTTAAATTTTTAAAAATTAGTATATTAAATTTATATTGTCTAGTAGATACCAACATTAACCAAACTTTTGTTAGTCAATATTTTCAATCTGATGATAACTTAGCCACTAGGAAAACAGCCAATTCATACCTAAACTTATAGAAATATAATATATTAATACATGAATATTTTTGATGTACTAATTAGTACTCAAACTTATAATTTTTAAAAAATAATTCGTACATTAAGTTGGTATCGTCTACCCTAGGAGTGCGCATTTGGGTCACCGAATTAGTTCGGTCACATGTTTTGGATTTCATATATTTTGTGACTATAACTTTTGATACCGATTGGGTATTATTAAACTTTTTGATTGGATTCAATGCAGATCTCTTCAGATTCAGATGGGTTTGGATATTATATTTTGGATTTCGTTTGGAAAAGCTTAGATTTGAGTCATCATCATTAAAGGATTGAGAAGGTTTACTAACAGAAAATTAGTCAAGATTGGTATCGACTAGACTAGGGGTGGGCTGACATTTGATCCGGATTCGATCCGAAAATACCCCATCCAAGCTGGTTCCAGACCCATCCGGTATCCGAAAAAATACTCGAACTAGGGGTGGCATTTGAGTTACCGGATCAAATATTTTAGATTTCAGATATTTTGGAACTACAGTTTTTGGTACCGATTGGGTATTACTAAATTTCGGATCAGATTCGGTTTGGATCTTTCAGGGTTCAGACCGGTTCATATATTATCTTCGGATCCAACGTTTTCGGGTTTGGTTCGGGTCCAACTATTTTATCTAAAAGATAACTATAAATAACCAAATAAAACCAAATATACTCGAAAATAGCCGTAAATTTATATATAAAAATTTAAAAATAACCAAAGTTATATCGATTCTAAAGCAAACTAAATATTCAAAATTTAAATTCAAAATAAACATTAAAATTCATGCAAATTGTTAAAAAAGTATATATATATATATATATCCTTAATTTCATCTTCTCCAAATTAACTTTTATTTCTTGTAAAAAAAGAATTTCAATCATTTTTCTATCAAGAACAACATATTCAATCACACAGTTCGTTCGCGCTGCCATACCTAACATAAACCAATTCTGGAAGGCACCGCTTTGTTACGAAATCTTGGATGAATCTAGTCTTGAACCACCGATCTTCAAAGATTCGCTCCACCACACTGTGCGTAAACTTAACTTCGGCAGAGACCACGATTAGCGCCACCACGCCATACAAAGACCCATCTTCTAGTCCTACAGATACCACGGTTCACACCACAGTATTGTACAATAACATCAAACCGTATTTTAGAAGGTTTAATCGAGCTTCCCCGAACCCATCTTCGATAGGGGCCCATCAAGGACTTGAAGAGGAATCTGAGATCTATATAAACTTTTTGATGTTCAACGATGAGAGTCGAGTTATCTATGGATAAGTAAAGGGAAAGGTCTCGTAGATACGAATGCGTGGACTAATTGCATGAAACGTAACAATGTGGATGCATATGGCTGTACACACCGCATGGACAGACATTCATGGACACGTTCCAATACAACAAAAAATCCACATTGGTCACTGTACATTGACATAATGTTCTGGACGCATATTATTAAAAATCCATTAATGGACAAAAGACCATGGGCATTGTTGTTTTGTACCCTTCTTATAGATCCACTACATATTATTTGAGAAGTAACATTATTGAAAATTACTTACTTGTCAACACTACAATCAAAGTTAGTGCTTTTAATTGATGACATGTAAATGTGACATGTCAAACTTCCTAAAATAAACGAAATGTTTTGATTGGTTGAATTGAAATTATAGAAATTGTGGAATTAAAACATAAATAAACTAAATTATATTTATAACACTAAAATTAACAAATTTGAATTAACAGAAAATAAAAGCTATTATAATTTAATTTTTTACATATATTCATAATTTCATAAAAAATAATTACGAAATTTTTTCAACAATATATATATATATATTATAATTTCATGTAAAAATTAAAAAAAAATATTAAATTATCCAATAGAATAGTAAAAATTCTATTTATTAATAATACTTTAAGTATGATATATTTTTATTTTGGAAAGTTATTAATTAAATCTAAAAAGGTTTTAAATAAACAAATTATTAAATAATACAATTTTAAATAAAATACAATCATGATAAAAATAATTTTAACACGTAAGAGCAACCCAAATGGAGAACTTTGGGTGTCTGAAACAAAAGATCTTAATAATAAAAATGAATAAAAAAATAGTGAGAAGGTCTTAAAGAATAGATATAGTGTCTAAAATATGATACTTTTGTTGAGTTAAGACACCCAGTGTCTAAAATAAAATAATAAAATATTTTTAAGACCTTCTTAATAAGTTCTCCATTGGGGTTGGTCGCCATATTTCAATTTTTTTACAATTACGCGTACATATATAAATATTAGTTGTACATTAGTTAAAGTCACATGCAAACTTTTTCGTGCATGTATTTTGGTAAGATTGATTACAGTCTAATTTTTATTTTAATTATTATCCAATTTATATTTTAAAAAAAAAATCTTTATTATTCTAAGTGAAGTGATTGGTATGCCCGCGCATGCGTGCCAACCATCTATCCGCTCTTAGGAATAACTAAAAATGGTAAAAACTATTTCAGTTTAATTTGCAATAAATCAAGAAAAATACATACTTAAAATATATTATATATATATTTACAAACTCATATTATGTAAGATGCAAAAAAAAACATATTGTAGATTGTAAGGAGAAATAAAGCATATTAATATTATAAGAATTTAATTATTATTTAACATAACTTTTATATTTGTGATTATATACTATTACAAGCATTATAAAAATAAAAGTAATAAAATACATTGATTTCAGAAAGAAGTTTGTGAAATATTAAAACAATATATACAGTATATATATAGAAACATACAAATGTTTAAAATTTAAATATTACAATTAACTATGTATATCAAAAAAATTATACCCGCACATATGTGCAGGCCAACCACCTAGTACATTGTTATGTTTGCATATTGGATCATCAATTCCTTGCAGTGTAGAGTTTTGTATATATGTCCATAACTTTTGAATTTTGTGTACTATGATGATTTTACTTGGTCCTTTGACCATTGTCTCATTGTTTAATTCTTGGCCTCTCTCCCTTCAGACCAACATACTCAGTATTATAATTATGCACCTAACAAAACAAATAACAAGACAAACTTAGATTCCATTGTATCCAATCTATATGGCTAGACCAAAACCAAGTTTTTGACAATAATGTGATATTTATTCACAAATTGATCAGCTTTCCGTAATAAAATTAGTATGGACACAAATTAATGGGCATTCTTAATGGGAATCAGGATCAAACACTTTCCTTATATGGACAATAATTAACTGGATTCAGTGCATTGATATGGACAAATATGTTTGTTCACTACAAGAAAAAGGTCAGATCGTGACAGAAAATATCATCAGAAAGTCGTCAAAAACGGCCTTTTCCGACCAATTCCTTATGGATAGTTGTCGTCAGATCCAGATTGTCGAAAAAAATAGTCGTCAGAAAGTCGTCAATAATTTTCCGACGGAGCTGATGGCGTCAAGAAAAACCTGATGGAATACTGACGGCAAAACTTCCCGACAACATCCTCACGGCTTTTGTGGTCAAAGATAGTGCGTTAGTAAGTGGTCGAAAAATTATAAAATACCAACGGATTGTGACAGAGTTATTTGTGACGACTTTTTGACGGAACAATTCATGACGACTTACCGACATACTATTAATTGTGACAATTTTTTGACGGAAAAAAATTCCTCACGATAATCTGACGGATCTATTCTTGACGGAGTTGTGACGATATTTAAAAATAATAATTTTTTTTTTAAATCATAAATTTAATAAAATTTAGCAAAATTAGAAAATAAAATATTATACATTAATAAAATTTTATTCAAAATTAAAACTACATAAATATTGTTCTCTAACAAAGAAATTATTCAGAAGACGAACAAGAAGATGGAAAACTATATGGGAATTGTTTCTCCATGAAATCTTTGAAAGCCTTCATTTCAGTTCGCATTGCTAAAACTTCATTGTCTCTCTCTTTCAGTTGAGTCTTCAACCCATCGATAACTTCAACAAGCATGGAGTCTTCACTTATATTACCCTTCGCTCTATCAGAAATATCTAGATTTCCGAAGCCAAAATATGGACCCTTTCTTTTGGGAGCTTCCTATATATATATTATAACATAATTAAGAATTTTAAGATAAAATGAAAAAGAAAAAAATTAAACAAAGGAAAATGACAACTTACTTCAAGTACAATCTGGTTAATCTCTTCCGAACTTAAGAGATTTGATGATGTCTCTTCACCATCTTGAGTCATTTGCGTTAAGATCTCATTTTTTCTTTTCTCAATCTTTTCAACAAGCTCTCGTGCAACTGCACATTGCAGGACCTTCGTTGTTTTGTTGGTGTGCATAACCTCAACCACTTTATCCCAAGTGGGAGGGACACCGTTAACAGTCTGCAAAGTGATACAATTTTACCTGTTTTACATGATAATGAAGAAGCCAAACAAATAGAAATTACCAATTCATCTACATGGGCTTTGCAACTAGTTGAACCGGAGTTGTGTGTTGAGATGCCTTTGCCGCCGCGCCTGCTCATTCTATTCTTCGAATTTCTGGTAGATATGGTCTTAGTGGACTCCAATGGCCAATAATCATCCTTCAATCCATCCCAAACTGTCTGGTTCAAAGCTTTTGGCTTCTTCTTGCCATTTTCCCAAGCTTGTTTCCACTCATACATGTTATGTCGGTAAGAAGAGGCAACAGCAGGGCGGAACTCATCCCAGACATCAGGTGTATAAACAGGATCCCAATTGAAAGATTGCTGCAAAAAGAAAATAAAAATGTATTAGTGATAGATGTATATTAAAGAGAAGTTTATTATTTATTTTTTGTAATCAACCACTTACCGTAAATGAACGTCTATTTAACTTTTAAAACGGCCATATTACCAACGTCTATTTAACTTTTAAAACGGCTATATTACCAACGGCTATTACTAACGGTTAGATTTTTTTCTGACGAAATATCTGACGGAGATTGTGACGGAATCCTGATGGATTTCCGACAAGTTTTTTGATTTTCAAACCATTACAACAACAGCTATATTAACGGTTGTTTTTTTTTGTGACAGAACTTTTGACGGATATATATCATCAAGATTCATGATGTTTTCTTGTAGTGATTCACGGTCTAATAGATGAGCTCAAATGGACGACACTACTGAAAGAAAAGTTAAATGGATGAATATAATTGGTCATGGTTTACTGGTATGAGCTCACATGGACAACACTACTGAATGTTCATACACATACGATTTTCCATCTCTTTAATGGATACATTATGGACGCACTCTCATGAATATACTTTTATGGACATACTCTCATGGATACACACTCATGATCATGGACACAATCTCGAAGAACCATTTCATTGATACTCATATACTATCATTCTTTCATGGACGAATATCTTGATTCAGTGGTATGGATGAATATATTTAGTCACAGTCTAATGGATGAGCACACATAGACAACACTACTTAATATGTAAACACATATGATTTCCCATCTCTTTCGTGGATACAATCTAATGACCACAATCTCATATAAATTACATGATGTAATGATACTCATGAACACATGACGTATCCTTTTGCTGCTAACCATACATGTAGTCTTGTACTTGCTAATAACAATTGATATATATATATATATATATGTATGTATACGTGAATAAATATCAGAGAATTATAAATTATGTGCTTCTTCATTGTTATTTGTTTTTAAACTCACTACATGAATTGTGCGGAGTGGAGGAAATTGAGACTGGGTTTGAAGGAAATTTTGTAGTGATCAGCAAAGTTGATCTAGTAGTGTCTGTAGAGTTCTATGCTTTGTATATTTCTAAATATATACATTATATCCACACATGTTGGTTTACGTATTCTTGGATTTTTGGTCAGTGTAATACGCTTATGATATTTTCGATCGTCCATGAATAAATACCCATAAACTATAACTCTTCAGCTTAAACACATATTCCATTCCTCAAACTGTCTCCATCGACATTCCTATACTATTAGTCTAACAAAATCCATCCTTTGCAAACAAATCCAATTTGTTTAGGCCTAACAATTTATAAAGAAGTCTTTGTGGATAGTTTATAATAGACAATGTGTTATGTACAAAATCATGTGAACAAGCTAAGCTAAGAGCAATGCAACCGAACCAACAAGCTGAATCTTCTTTTTTACAACAATGTGCTTGAACAATATAAATGTCGAAATTATTTTATGAAAGCTCCAATTAGGTCAAGATTATTTTATACATGTGTCCAACAATAATAAACGATTCATGAAACACCACTTATACATTCATCACGTTTAACAAATCTACAAAAACCACCTCGGGACAAAAATACAATCGCCTCTTGCCGTCACATAACTCATTACAAATCTTTCAGGATCTCTCCATTCCATTGTACCTGACAAGTCTTTTCTCTTGTGGACTAACAAGGCCACACATGGCAGCTATTGAAGCTCGGTCGGGTATACCTTAAGAATTTCTCCGCATCTGCTAATTGGGTTTAGAAAACTTTTAGATTTTTGTTAGAAAACAAACGAATCATACAAGTAAATACGAAGCCAATTCCTTTTTTTTCAATGTCAATGGCTATGGTAATCACACGTTTTTCAATCACACGTTTTCCTTACGTACGGCCCAAACGTTTGCACGGTAAAAAACAACTCCAGCAATTCTCGCCACCACAGTCAAAATTTGGGAACATGGTATTTTAATTCTCCTCATCATGATGTTTTGGTTATTGAAACAGTGATTAGCATTTCATTTGCACGCCATGTGCGTGAATTGGTACTAGATGTTTGCCTTGAGGGCAATTTCAGATTTCCGAGTGAGTTGTGTAACATTACACTTGGGATCTTGGAACTCCATAGATCAATTCTTTTAGAGTTTTCATCTAGGGTTTGTTTCAAGTTTCTTAGAAAATTGCACTTCTATTAATTCATAGGCGAAGAATCTTTTCGCAACTTTTTATGTGGCTATGAATCTTGAAGACTTGGTCGTAATTGATACCAATGTGGAAACTCTCACTATTGTGGTGCCATCATTACAGAAACTAACCATAAAAGTTATTGGCCTGACCCAGGAAAAAGATGTTGGTTTAAGCTTGATAGAAGCTTGAACCATAAGCAATCCTAATCTTGTAATGATTTGTATACCTAAAAGAGTTAAGAATAAGAGAGAATATTTAGGAGTTATTTAGTTATATTCTCTAACAGGATTAGGAGACCTTGTGATTATAAAAGGGATGTGGAGCTGTGACATTAACCTTAAGAGAGATTTGAGAGTTTAAGGTTTTGAGAGAGTTTCCTTAAGCTAATAAGAGAGTTATTCTTATTTATCTTTGATCTTTGAGTTCTCAAGTTCTTGTTAGAAACAATAATTGGTATCAGAGTTTCAGAAATTTTTCGATCAAACTAAGGTGAAAACATGGGAGATATTGTTGCATACACATCAACGAAGCCCAAAGAAGGAGGAGGAGGAGCATCGATCACCTGTCTCATGCTCAATGCAACCAATAACACCGTGTGGGCTATGAGAATGAGGATAACACTCAAAGTTTACAAAGTGTGGGAGGTTATAGAGCAGGATACGGATCCACCTGACGGCGAAAAGAACAACATGGCGATAGCTTTGTTGTTTCAGTCAATACCTGAAACCCTTATCCTTCAAGTAGGAGAGCTTGATACAGCAAAGAAGATATGGGAAGCAATCGAAGCCATACATGTGGGGGCTGAAAGAGTCAAGGAAGCAAGATTACAAATACTGATGGTTGAGTTTGATCGAATGAAGATGAAAGACATGGACAAAATCGATGACTTCGCTTGGAGGATATCTGAGATATCATCAAAATCCGCTGCACTAGGATAAATTATTGAAGATTAAAAGCTAGTTAAGAAGTTTCTTAAAAGCCTTCCCCGACAGAAGTATATACACATCATGGCTTCATTAGAACAAGTGTCAGATCTAAACATCACAAGTTACGAAGATATTGTGGGACGTCTAAAAGCTTATGAAGAGCGTATCTTTAAGGAGGAAGATACCCACGAAGATCAGAGCAAACTCATGTACCTATCGGAGCAAACCACTTAATCCAACCGTGACTATCAATCAAACCGAGACTACAGTGGAGAGTACAGAGGTAGAGGACGAGGTGGACGTGGCAGAGGCAGAGGTCGAGGAGGACGTAATGGTGGAAGAGACACATCAAAGGTGACGTGTTATCGCTGCGATAAGATAGGTCATTATGCCTCCGGCTGTCCTGATCGTTTGCTCAAATTACAAGAAGCTCAAGAAGAAGACACTAATGATACACAAGACGCTGATGAACTTATAATGCATGAGGTAGTTTATCAAAACGAGAAGAAAGTCATTCCAAGCAAGTACGAGAATAACAACAATGACGAAGATATATTGTATCTCGATAATGGAGTCAGTAACCATATGACAAGAGATCAATGGTATTTTGACAAGATAGATGAATCTGTTACTGGAAAATTACGCTTTGGAGATGACTCTCGAATAAATAAAAGAGGAAAGGGCTCAATCTCGTTCATTGATATGAACGGAAAGCCTAGAATTATGGAGGACGTTTACTACATACCGGATCTGAAGAGTAATATTGTAGTATCCGTATCCGAGAAAATGTGGAATGATTGTACCGGCCAGGGCGTTGTCCGAGGAATAATCGAGCCAAGGGTCGGATATTGGCTGGGAAATGGAGGTTCGGACTATGGTCGGGTGATGACCGAGGAAATAGTCGGGTATGGGCTGGATAGCCGAGCCGGATGGACCATATCCGAGGAAAAACAGGGTCCAGTCTGTGGGAAATGGGATTTATCCGAGTGCAGTGGGATTTATCCGAGAGTCTGGGAGGTTAGTCCGAGTGTCAGTGGACTGTCTCTGAGAGAGTAAGGGAAACCTTCGAGTGAAGTAGAGGATTAGCCGAGGTGGGACAAGTTGTCCGAGAGAAATAGGAATATCCGGGTGAAAACTGGAAAACACCTCGGATAAAGGCGGTTTATCCGAGTGAGAATGGATTTGGGCCGTAGATCAAGTGTTTGGTCGGCTATTTTGTGGTTTATCGAAGGAATAGTCGAGCCGGTACAGGGAATAGCCGAAAAAATCGAATCGGACCGGGATAAAACTTACTGGAACCAGGAAAACGTCGGATAAGTCCGGGTTACCTAGGGTTTTGCGAGTATTTAAGGGATTTTGAGACTTTTCTCGGGAGAGTTGTGTTTATTCGAGAGCAATAAAGCAAAGAAAGAGAATAGTCGAGAGAAAACCCTAAGAAAAATAGTTTATCCCGAGGACATCCGAGAGAGATCAGGTTATCGCCGAGCAGAACCGACCATCGCCGAGATAAATTGGTAAGCGATCGGATATTTCCCTAAGTGTTGAGTTTTCATCGGATAACCTCGAGCTAATAGCCTTATTTTGTGGGGTTTCTGAAGAAAAACAGAGTTTGGCTCGAAGAAAGGTGAACGGATCAAGAGATAGCCGAGGGGATAAGGATCGGATCGTACGAGCAGCCGAGAGATTCTTAGGGAGATCGGATATCTTCATTTTGGTGTGGTTTTCATCGGGATTTCTTCTGACCAATCTGTTTCCAGCCTTGTCTAAGGTGAGTGCGTGACTGTGGTTGGTGTCTAGGACCGTAGGATTGCTAGGGTTGAATGTTTGCATGTTGATTGTGTGATTTTCATGTTATGTGTTTAGAACTGATAAGCAATTCTTATGTTATGATATATTGTGGTGTTTACCGTGGCATATATGATGTTTAGCTAACCTCAGGATAATCCGGATCATGTACTAGCTTAGGGGATGTGGGATTCTCGCTGAAGTAGACATGAGTCTTAAAAAGGGATTGAACTTGGTTGGTTAGGCTAGATGATCATGGTCGTTTGATATTGTTATGTCTATTGCGAATTGATTGTGTTGAATGTTGAATCCGAAAGTATGATTGCGTGTTTGGTACTGACCAGGTGTTACGGGATGACCGTACTCACTAAGTATTTATGAAATACTTATGCCTCTCATCTTGAGTGTGCAGGTACTAAGCAGTAAAGGGGCGAGACCAGGCGGCAGTGATGGATTTGGATGGATCGAGACTTGGTTTTATTTATGTTTAAGACGTTGTGCTTTGTCTTAAGGCTTTGGTGTTTGACAATTTAAGTTGCTAGATGATCGTTTGTATTCATTAGCGAACCATTGTGATTTGTTTAAGTTAGCCCCGAATCCTGTTAAGTGGTTTTATGAAAGTTAAATGAATAAAATGAGTAGCTTTATATTCTGCTGTGTATTGATAAGAAAGAATAAGAATGAAGAAAAAGTTTAAAAATATGGCTAAGTATAGAAACGGACTTAGAGGATGTAGTGGGACACAGCCCGGTACGGTTTACCGGGTTGGGTTACCACAAGTTGGTATCATAGCGTTTTAACGCTTCTAGGACTGAAATTGGTGACTGCTGCTGTTTGTTTGTTTGGAGTTTAAGGGGGTCCGATCCATTCTTCACTGCCAAGGTCTCGCGGTAAGTTGTTGTGTGGTGTTGTGAAACACGTTTTGAGTTAGCTTCGGCTAACTGGCATTGTGTACTTGCAGATGGTTGATACCAGAAGAACCGTGAGAAACAATGGGGACAACCAAGCTGCAGGGTCTGTGAACTCAGTCAACGGTGATGTTGCTGAGAGGGCAAGGGAAGCCGAGAGACAGGCAGCTGTGGTTGCAAATGAGGCGGCTAGAGTGGCAGCCGTGGAAGCAGCAAGGAATGCTGCGGATACTGAGAACGTGGCTAGGAATGTTGCGGGTGCAGCTGGGGTTGCTGCGAATGTAGCACCAGTGGGGTTAGAGGCTGTGCTTGGGATGTTAGCACAGGTACTAGCTAGGCTACCTGCGGTGGCTCCTGCTCTGGCTGTTACAGCAGCACCACAAGTAGTACCACCGGTGGGGGTTCACGCGGATGTGATTGGGGAGAAGCGGACCAAGTGGAGAGGGTTCCGAGTTACCTCAAGGTTTTGGATCACATGGTGCGGTTGGAAACCAAGTTCTTTGCTGGAGGTTCTACACCGATTGAGGCAGATGAGTGGAGGATGAGACTGGAACAGAATTTTTAGTCTATCCGATGTCCAGAGGGTTACAAGAGAGACATAGCTGTGCACTACTTGGAGGGTGATGCACACACGTGGTGGAAAGGAATCGTTGGAAGGCTGGTGAATGCGAATTGTTCTTATGAGACATTTTCAGCGATGTTCAGGAGTAAGTACTTCCCACAGGAAGCTTACAACGAGTTGGAGAAGGCGTTTCTGTACCTTAGTCAGGGGACGCTTACAGTGAGGCAGTATGAGACTCAGTTTAATCAGCTGAGGAAGTATGTGTCTCATGAGTTTGACACGGAAGAGAAGCTGATTTGCAGGTTTATGAGTGGACTGCAAGTTGAGCTAAGGAATGGGTGTGTGGTTCGTGACTTCAGGACAGTTGCTGAGCTTGTAGAGAAGGCGGCATTGTTGGAGTCAGGACAGGCGGAAGCTGCGTTGATGTCAGCTGGGGCTAGTACAGCCGTGACCAAGGCGGGTCAGTCTAGTGGACAGAACCGGAAGTTTGGGAAAGGAGTACCGAACAAAGGATCTGGGGGACGCAGCGTGTGCAGCAAGTGTGGCAAAGCTCATGTTGGCGAGTATATGCGCGGTGGTAGTGGATGCCACAGGTGCGGGAGTTTAGAGCATCGGGTACGAGACTGTCCGGAGGAGGATCAGAGAGTGGTCCGCGTGTCCGGCAGTGATGGTGCGGTTCGAGTTTGCTACGGTTGTGGAGAACCAGGGCATTTCAAGCGTGAGTGTCCTAAGGCGAGAGTGGTGGAGCAGGTCGTGGCTCAAGGGAAGAGAGCAGGGGAGGCGCTTGCATCACAGGCCAAGAGACGGGTCATTATGCCGAGGGGGTACACGATGAGTGCAGCAGCAGCCGAAGAACCGAGCACTTCTCATCCGATTACTGGTACGTGTGGTACTTAGTGTTTTCTTTAAAATGCTTTTGTGTGATGTGTGTTAGTATAGAGTCTTAGCATTCTAGGGAATGAATGTGTAGGGACCTTGCTAATGGGTGAGGTTGAAACCCATGTTCTGTTTGACTCGGGAGCGAGTCATTGTTTTGTTTATCCGGACATGATCGGAAAGGGACAGCTTCGGAAGGAACTCGGAGAGGACTTTGGATTAGTTCAGGCGGCTGGAGGCCAAGTGATGTTTTTATTAGGAACAGTTAAGAATGTTCCAGTGATGTTTGGCGAAGTGAATATGCCAGCGGATCTAGTGATCTGTAGAGTTAAGTCCTACGATGTCATTTTGGGAATGGACTGGTTAGGCAAGCACAAAGCTCACTTGGATTGTCACCGTGGAAGGGTGCAGTTTGAGAGAGACGGGGAGGTCTTAGTTTATCAGGGAGTTAGACCAACCTCGGGAAGTTTGATTGTTTCAGCTATTCAAGCAGAACGGCTGATTGAGAAGGGGTGTGAGGCGTATCTAGCAACGATCACTACTACAGAAGGAGGACCGGATGTAGACTTAGGCAGTATACCGGGGGTGCAGGAATTTGAGGATGTTTTTCAGTCGTTGGCAGGACTGCCACTAGCTCGTTCAGATCCATTCACGATTGAACTTGAGCCGGGGACAGCTCCATTGTCCAAAGCACCATACCGGATGGCGCCAGCAGAGATGGCGGAACTGAAGAAGCAGCTAACAGAGTTGTTGGACAAAGGTTTCATTAGACCTAGTAGTTCACCGTGGGGAGCACCAGTGTTGTTCGTGAAGAAGAAGGATGGAAGCTTCAGGCTTTGCATTGATTACCGCGGATTGAACCGTGTGACCGTGAAGAACAAGTATCAACTTCCTAGGATAGACGAGTTGTTCGACCAACTCAGGGGAGCTACTTGGTTCTCTAAGATCAATTTGGCATCAGGGTACCATCAAATACCCATAGAGGAGACAGACATGCGTAAGACTGCCTTTAGGACAAGGTATGGTCATTACGAGTTTGTGGTCATGCCGTTTGGTTTGACGAATGCGCCAGCTGCATTCATGAAGTTGATGAATGGCGTATTCAGAGAGTACCTAGATGAGTTTGTGATCATTTTCATAGATGATATTCTAGTATACTCTAAGGATGAGGAAGAGCATAAGAGTCATTTGCGGACTGTTCTGGAGAAGTTGAGAGAACATAAGTTATATGCCAAGCTCAGTAAGTGTAGCTTTTGTCAATGGCATATCGGGTTCTTGGGTCACATTGTTTCGGATAAGGGAGTGTCTGTGGACCCAGAGAAGATTCAGGCTATTGCGGATTGGCCTAGACCAGAGAATGCTACAGAGATAAGGAGTTTTCTCGGACTAGCTGGTTACTACAGGTGGTTTGTCAAAGTTTTTGCAAGCATGGCTCAGCCAATGACAAAGCTGACGGGTAAGGATGTGGAGTATGTTTGGACGGATGAGTGTGAAGAGTGCTTCTCAAAGCTAAAGGAGTTACTCACTAGTGCACCAGTATTGGCATTACCAGAACCGGGTGAGCCATACGTGGTATACACGGATGCATCCAGAAATGGACTAGGTTGTGTTCTGATGCAGAATGGAAAGGTGATAACTTATGCTTCGCAGCAGCTACGGAAGCATGAAGGAAACTACCCTACGCATGATTTAGAGATGGCGGCTGTGGTATTTGCACTTAAGATATAGAGATCTTACTTGTATGGGGAGAAGGTGCAGATATACACGGACCATAAGAGTTTAAAGTACATCTTTACTCAACCGGATTTGAACTTGAGACAGTGTATATGGATGGAGTTGGTAGCGGACTATGACTTGGAGATAGCATACCATCCAGGAAAGGCCAACTTGGTGGCGGATGCGTTGAGTAGGAGAAGGGCTAGCGTATCATCTGAACAGAATATTGGGAGCATTGTGAACATGCTAAGGACATTGCAGCTGAATGCAATAACAGAAGGGGTTGAACCGTTGGGTCTGGAAGCTGCAGATAGAGCTGACTTGTTGACTAGGATTCGGATTGCTCAAGAGTAGGACGAGAATCTGAAAAAGGTGTCACAGAATAATAAGACGGAATATCAGACTTCAAACAATGAGACCATTGTTGTGAACGGACGGGTCTGTGTTCCAGATGTGAAGGAGTTAAGGGATGAGATCCTGAAGGAGGCACATCAGTCAAGGTTTTCTGTTCATCCGGGAATGACCAAGATGTATCAGGATTTGAAACGGTACTATCATTGGGTTGGGATGAAACGAGATTTGGCTAAGTGGGTAGCCGGGTGTGAGACGTGCCAATTGGTTAAGGCAGAGCATCAGTTTCTGAGTGGTTTGTTGCAAACGTTGCCAATGCCGGAATGGAAATGGGACATGATCACCATGGATTTTGTACTGGGATTACCTAAGACTAAGAAGCTGCATGACGGGATATGGGTCGTTGTGGATCGTTTGACCAAGTCTGCTCACTTCATAGCAATAAAAAAGACGGATGGAGTACTAAAGCTGGTGGAAATGTACATTGATCAGATCGTGAGGTTGCATGGAGTGCCAGTGAGTATCATTTCAGATCGTGATCCGAAGTTTACTTCGAGGTTCTGGAAAGAGTTCCAGGAAGCATGTGGAACGCGGTTGCATATGAGTACAGCGTATCATCCTCAGACTGATGGGCAATCAGAACGGACGATCAGGACATTAGAAGATATGTTGAGAGCGTGTGTACTGGACTGAGGCAGTAGTTGGGAAGACTACTTGCCGTTGGCTGAATTTTCATACAACAATAGTTACCAAAGGAGCATTGAGATGTCTCCGTATGAGGTGTTGTATGGCAGGCCGTGCAGAACACCATTGTGTTGGACTCAAGTGGGGGAGCGTAGTGTAATAGGGCCAGCAGGGGTCGAGGCTACTACAGAAAAGATCAGATTGTTAAAGGTTAAGCTGAAAGAGGCTATGGACAGGCAGAAAAGTTATGCGGACAAGCGTCGCAGGGATTTGGAGTTCAGTGTGGGTGATATGGTTTATCTAAAGGCACTGACTTATAAGGGAACAGATAGGGCAGCTAAAAGTGCCAAGTTGAATCTGAGGTACATGGGGTCGTACCGAATACTGGAAAGAGTTGGCGCAGTGGCTTACAAGTTGGACTTGCCATCAGAAATGGGAGCGTTCCATAATGTATTTCATGTGTCACAGCTGAGAAAGCACATTACCGAACGGGAAACAGTTATAGAGGAGCCTCCAGCAGACTTGCAAAAGGACCTTGCAGTAGTGGCTAGGCCGGTTTGGGTAATAGGTAGGAGAGAAAAGACTAAGCGTGGGAAGCTGGTCAGAAAGGTTCAGGTCGTATGAGACTGCGACAGACAGGAACAGGTCACTTGGGAGAATGAAGCTAGGATGAAATCTGAGTATCCCAAATGGTTTGACAAGTTGCAAACGGATGAGTCGGATTCGAGGACGAATCCAGAACGAGTGGGGGAGAGTTGTAGCATCCGTATATGAGAAAATGTGGAATGATCGTACCGGACAGGGCGTTGTCCGAGGAATAATCGAGCCAAGGGTCGGATATTGGCTGGGAAATGGAGGTTTGGACTATGGTCGGGTGATGACCGAGGAAATAGTCGGGTATGGGCTGGATAGCCGAGCCGGATGGACCATATCCGAGGGAAAACAGGGTCCAATCCGTGGGAAATGGGATTTATCCGAGTGCAGTGGGATCTATCCGAGAGTCTGGGAGGTTAGTCCGAGTGTCAGTGGACTGTCTCCGAGGGAGTAAGGGAAACCTCCGAGTGAAGTAGAGGATTAGCCGAGGTGGGACAAGTTGTCCGAGAGAAATAGGAATATCCAGGTGAAAAATGGAAAACACCTCAGATAAGGGCGGTTTATCTGAGTGGGAAGGGATTTGGGCCGTGGGTCAAGTGTTTGGTCAACTATTTTGTGGTTTATCGAAGGAATGGTCGAGCCAGTACAGGGAATAGCCGAGAGAATCGAATCGGACTGGGATAAAACTTACTGGAACCAGGAATACGTCGGATAAGTCTGGGTTACCTAGGGTTTTGCGAGTATTTAAGGGATTTTGAGACTTTTCTCGGGAGAGTTGTGTTTATTCGAGAGCAATAAAGCAAAGAAAGAGAATAGTCGAGAGAAAACCCTAAGAAAAACAGTTTATCCCAAGGACATCCGAGAGAGATCAGGTTATCGCCGAACAGAAACGACTATCGCCGAGATAAATTGGTAAGCGATCGGATATTTCCCCAAGTGTTGAGTTTTCATCGGATAACCTCGAGCTAATAGCCTTATTTTGTGGGGTTTCTGAGGGAAAACAGAGTTTGGCTCGAAGAAAGATGAACAGATCAAGAGATAGCCGAGGGGATAAGGATCGGATCGTACGGGCAGCCGAGAGATTCTTAGGGAGATCGGATATCTTCGTTTTGGTGCGGTTTTCATCGGGATTTCTTCTGACCAATCTGTTTCCAGCCTTGTCTAAGGTGAGTGCGTGACTGTGGTTAGTGTCTAGGACCGTAGGATTGCTAGGGTTGAATGTTTGCATGTTGATTGTGTGATTTTCATGTTATATGTTTAGAACTGATAAGCAATTCTTATGTTATGATATATTGTGGTGTTTACCGTGGCATATATGATGTTTAGCTAACCTCAGGGTAATCCGGATCATGTACTAGCTTAGGGGATGTGGGATTCTCGCTGAAGTAGACATGAGTATTAAAAAGGGATTGAACTTGGTTGGTTAGGCTAGATGATCATGGCGGTTTGATATTGTTATGTCTATTGCAAATTGATTGTGTTGAATGTTGAATCCGAAAGTATGATTGCGTGTTTGGTAATGACCAGGTGTTACGGGATGACCGTACTCACTAAGTATTTATGAAATACTTATGCTTCTCATCTTGAGTGTGCAGGTACTAAGCAGTAAAAGGGCGAGACCAGGCGGCAGTGATGGATATGGATGGATCGGGACTTGGTTTTATTTATGTTTAAGACGTTGTGCTTTGTCTTATGGCTTTGGTGTTTGATTATTTAGGTTGCTAGATGATCGTTTGTATTCATTAGCGAACCATTGTGATTTGTTTAAGTTAGCCCCGAATCCTGTTAAGTGGTTTTATGAAAGTTAAATGAATGAAATGAGTTGCTTTATATTCCGCTGTGTATTGATAAGAAAGAATAAGAATGAAGAAAAAGTTTTAAAATATGGCTAAGTATAGAAACGGACTTAGAGGATGTAGTGGGACACAGCCGCGGTACGGTTTACCGGGTTGGGTTACCACAAATATCGTCAGTTTAGGGCAAGCCACGGAATCAGGGTGTGATATACGACCGAGAGGAGGACATCTGACAATGCATGATCAGGATGGGAAACTGCTTGTAAAAGCAGAGAGATCAAGGAACTGATTGTATAAAGTGCATATAGGACTAAAGGACAAAGCACGATTATATCTGACGGAAGCAAGCGAATCGAGTAGATGGCACGCAAGGGTTGGACACGTGAATCCTGAAACAATAAAGAATATGATTCAAAAGGAGCTCGTGCAAGGATTCCCGAGTATTACTTTTGAAAAGGAGATATGCGGCTCATGTGTATACGGGAAACAAACAAGGAAGGTCTTCCCGCAAGCCACTCTATATAGAGCAACCAGAATACTCGAGCTTATACACGGAGATGCACAGCTGGCGGGAAGTAAATACATATTCATTCTTATTGATGATCACTCCCGATACATGTGGACAGTCCTGCTAAGAGAGAAGAGCGAAGCTTTCACCAAGTTTAAAACTTTAAACGATTGGTGGAACAAGATTCAGGAGCTAATATCCAAACTATTCGAACAGACAGAGGTGGAGAGTTCATATCACAAGAATTCAACTCGTTTTGCGATAAAACTGGTATAAAACATCACCTTACTGCTCCTTACACCCCACAGCAGAATGGTGTGGTCGAAAGACGCAACAAGATATTAGTGGAGATGGCAAGAATTATTTTGAAGCATATGCATGTGCCAAACTATCTATGGGGAGAGGCAATACGATATTTCACATACTTTTTGAATATGATAGCAACCAGAGCTCTCAAGGATAGACGTATGAAGTTTTTCGAGGAAAGAAACCAAAGATTGATCATCTACGGATCTTTGGCTGCATTGGCTTTGCAAAGATAGATAGGCCACATCTGAGAAAGCTGGATGATTGATCTAGGATGCTTGTTCATCTGGGAACTGAACAAGGATCTAGGCTACTCGATCCACAAACCCGGAAAGTTGTAGTAGGTAGAGATGTTGTTTTCGATGAAACAAAAGGATGGAACTGGAACTATAACAACCAGGAGAAGAATGAAGATTCTACATTCTCTGTTTATGAGTCTGGGAACAGAGGTGTTATAGCGGAGCAAATCGCTACAGATCAAAGCAGAAGAGGAGCAGAAGAAGATGATGATGAGAACTCCATACCTTCGTGAGAACATGAAAGTGCAGAGTTGGAAGAACAGTTTGGCTCCCCGCCTGCAAGAAGACAACAAAGCGTGGAAAAGAGCACGCCAAAAGCGATTGCAAAGAGACGACAGAGCATGGAACAGAACACGCCAAAGTCCGAGCATGCACCTTCGCCCGAAAACAGGATACAGAGCAGAAAACAGAGCATGGCGACAACAACTGATGCTCGTACGCAGCCTCCAGATTTGAGGAGAACATAAAGAGAAAGCACGCTGCCAAGCTATTTGGAAGATTATGTTCTACTTACTGAAGAGGACTATGTTCTAGTTGCTGAAGAAAAAGGAGAGATATTACTGTTAAGCTTGAACAATGAACCATGAAACTTCGCAGAGGCAAAAGAATCAAAGGAGTGGACACTTGCGTGTAAAGACGAAATATTCTCCATTGAGAAGAATCTCACTTGGAATCTCGTGGAGTTGCCGATTGGAGCAAAACCAATTGGTTTGAAGTGTATGTTTAAGCTTAAGTGAAATTCAGACGGCAGCATAAACAAGTACAAAGCTCGACTAGTTGCGAACGGATACAGATAGAGATATGGAGTGAATTTTGAAGAAGTGTTTACTCTAGTAGCTCGGTTAGAGACAATAAGACTCCTTATCAATCTCGCAGCAGCCAATGGTTGGGAAATACATCACTTAAATGTAAAGACAGCATTCTTACACGGATAATTAAAAGAGATCGTGTATGTTTCACAACCAGAAGGCTTTGAAGTGAAGGGGCAGGAACACAAAGTTTACAAGCTCAACAAAGCATTGTATGGTTTGAGGCAAGCTCCAAGAGCCTGGAACAACAAGTTAAATCGGATTCTCATGGATTTTCAGTTTACAAAGTGTGCCAAGGAACCCTCAGTTTATCGGAAGAAGATGAGAGAACAACTACTAGTAGTTGCGGTTTATGTCGATTACTTATTTGTCACTAGAGCAAATAAACATGTCATAGAAGAATTCAAGGCGGAGATGTCATCTAAGTTTGAGATGAGTAATCTCGGAAAGTTGACATTCTATCTCGGGATCAAAGTATGCCAACATGAAGGTGGGATATCGTTAAATCGACAGCGATATGCAAATAAAATTCTAGAAGAAGCTGGGATGAAGGACTGTAATCCAGTTCATATTCCAATAGAGTTCGGGTTAAAGTTATCAAAGGCAGTAGAAGAAGAAGAGATCGATGCTACATGGTATAGGAAGAATGTTGGCTGTTTGCGATACTTTCTTCATACGAGACCCGACTTGTCTTACTGCATTGGAGTGTTGAGCAGATATATGCAGAGTCCAAGAACATCACATGGCGTTGCCATGAAACAATGTTTGAGATACTTGCGAGATACCAAGGTTGATAGGCTACAGCGACAGCAGCCACAACGTTGATCCAGATGACGGGAAGAGTAGAACAAGACACATTTTCTATTTTGATGACAGCCCTATTACGTGGTGTTCACAAAACAAGATACTGTGGCGTTATCATCTTGCGAAGCTGAGTTCATGGCAGGCACCAAAGCAGCAAGGCAGGCGATTTGGCTTCAAGATTTGCTTTGTGAGGTTACTAGTATAAAAAGGCGAGAGAGCGGTCATATGAATCGATAACCAATCAGCAATTGCCCTTACAAGGAATCCAGTGTTTCACGGCAGAAGCAAGCACATACACACACAATACCATTTCTTAAGGGAATGTGTTGAGAATGGACAAATTGAAGTCGAATACGTTCCCTGGAATAAGCAGAAGGCGGACATCTTGACAAAAGCTTTTGGAAGAATCAAGTTTAAAGAGATGAGAGATCTCATCGGTATTCAAAATTTGGTTCAAGCGGATTCAAGCTTAAGGGGGAGATTGTTGGTTTAAGCTTGATAGAAGCTTGAACCATAAGCAATCCTAATCTTGTTATGATTTGTATACCTAAAAGAGTTTAGAATAAGAAAGAATATTTAGGAGTTATCTAGTTATACTCTCTAACGGGATTAGGAGACCTTATGATTATAAAAGGGATGTCGAGCTGTGGCATTTAGAGAGATTTGAGAGTTTAAGGTTTTGAGAGAGTTTTCTTAAACTAATAAAAAACTTATTCTTATTTATTTTTGATCTTTGAGTTCTCAAGTTCTTGTTAGAAACAATAAAAGAGGCTATGTGATAACTGCCCCTTCTTTGATATACTTAGCAATAAACAATGTTCTGTATAAAATTCAAAACTAATGAAGAGATCATTGGAGTTTTCGACAAGAGCTTATCCCCCAAATTGTAAGAAAGCAAGAATATGCAATAAAAACATGTAGACATGTACATCATTTGACAAGTGAATGATGATATATGTAAATAAGTTTTGGACACTGATGTTGAAAAAGGATAAAGAGGTACAACACAAGCCAATGATATCATATGACTGTATAGAACATGAAAGAAAACTTATCGTGGAAATCATTGTCTCCATCTACTTTATCAAGGCTTATTGGAGATCTAACTATTTTGTGGGAAAATAATCATTTAGATCATAAGCATAATAATATGAAAGACGTAGCATATAATTTAATCATACGATCTGCCGTTTAAATTATGCGTGCTAGTATGACTTTTTGTAGTTTGATTTTCTCAGGTGTATGTATGAGTTGTTATCCGTCCGTAATTTTATATAAATACGAATGATTCGTAACATATGAATTATTAACTTTGATGTATCCAACTTTATATAATAAAATTTTAGAATTTTTATCAAATTATATAAAAAATATATTTTAGAACAAGATACACTAATGAAAATTGTGTTTTTTAGAAACTTATTCATCTTGATTTCAAATAAATCCTAATATATTAAAAGTATATTAAATATTTTTTAAAGGTTCGTATCTGCCCGCACATGGTGCCGGCAACAAAAGACCTACTTGTATGTTTGTAAAAGAAAACATTTACAGGCTCTCGCAGCTTCATTTTTTGTTGTTGTTGTCATCATGTAAACTGAGAAATGTGAAGAAAAGAAAAATCTAAATGAAGTAGAGCTTTTGCCGTTAGGATTCAAATACCTTATATATAAGGTATGAATATTGTTGTGTGCCTATACTGACAGCAAGATTCATCATACATAACATTTTGGCAGATAAAAGAACTTGGGTTTCTCTCGTCAGCATCATCTTCTTCTACATTCATTTAAGCCGTCTGTAATGAGATTCCATCATACTCTCTTGGGATACAGCAGCAGATTCTTACTACAAGCTCGAGTAATGAAATATACGATTGGTTAGTTGTTGTTGGGCTCACCTTTGGGCTTTATATAAGAATAGACTTTAAGCTACGCCGTCTTTTAGAGGGCATCGATTAATTTTTCTTAAAATTTTATAATTATATACCTCAGAAGCTTCTTTCTCCCTCTTTCTCTTGATCATATCACAATGGAACAGAATTGGTATGTTTCTTTGTTACGTTTATGTTTTTTGTTTTCTCTTTCTTAGAATCTTTTATCTGTCTGCAAAGATCCAACCCTACTTTTTTGAACCCTATAAAACTCTTTTTCTTTTTTTTTGGGCAACGAACCCTAAAACTTTTTATCTGTTGTTATTTGATTTAGATTTTTCATCTTCTTTAAACAGCAAAAGCAATGCTAAAAGTTTGAGAAATCAAGATGTTGTGAATGAGGACATAATCAGTGAGTTGCCTGTAGATTTGCTTCTGCAGATATTATCTTCACTTCCAACAAAAATTGTCACAACCACAAGCATTTTTTCCAAACGGTGGGGATCTCTTTGGAAATTGGTGCCAAATCTTGAGTTTAATTCCGGTCACTATGCATCGCCAGAGAATCTTTGCAAGTTTTTGATTTCACATAAAACTCCGGTTCTAGAGAGTTTGACATGGCATCTTGATTTTATTCATGATGTTTCGGATATTGGAACAGTGATTAGCATTGCATTTGCACGCCATGTGTGTGGATTAGACTTGAGTTTTCCCTATCAGGGCAATGTCAGATTTCCGAGTGAGTTGTGTAGTTGTAACAACACACTTGAGATCTTGGAACTCCATAGATCATTTCTTTCAGACTTTCCATCTTTCAAGTCCTTAGAAAATTGCATCTCTACTATGTGAAACTCATAGGCAAAGAATCTTTTCGCAACCTTTTACGTGGCTGCCTTAGTCTTGAAGATTTAGTCGTGATCGGTACCAATGTGGATGCTCTCACTATTGTGGTGCCATCGTTACAGAGGTTAACCATAAAATCTTATTGGACTAACCCAAGAAAAGGAGGCTATTTGATAAATGCCCCTTCTTTGATGTACTTGAGCATTGTCATGGTTCATGGTTGCGAGTTTGGTGTTATTGAGGATGCGCCAAAGCTGGTGGAGGCAAAACTTATTGACATTTATGATATAACCAATGAGAAGATTCTGGTGTCTCTAACTTCAGCCAAACGTTTTTCTTAGTCTTATCACCCTTGCAGGTAAGATTTGAGATTTTAACATCTATGAGGGCTAACATTGTTTTTTTTGTTACTAATGAATATTGCTTCATGCACAGATTAAATTTCCTACTGATAGTATCTTCTATCAGCTAGTACACTTGGAGCTATGTTCAAACAAAAGAGAGTGGAGCAATTTACTTTGGCTCATGCTCGATAGTTCTCCTAAATTGCGAGTCCTCAAGTTCATGAATGTAAGCAAATTCTTTTTTTTTGTTTTTGTTTTTCCAATAGCTCCATTTTCAGGTATTCTGATGATCTATTGTCATATTAATTGCATTGGTTTAAGCGGATTTGGCCCAATTGTGAGGACTTGGAATGGAAATTACCAAAAAGCATACCGGATTGTTTGCGATGAATGAAACATTTGTGTGGTCGAATTACGGATGGCAAAAAAAAAGATAATAAAGAAGTGGCCACATACATCCTAAGGAATGCAAAACGTTTGAAGAAAGCAACTTTCTTCACACGAGACATGTTGGATAAGAGACGCGAGGCGATGCTCAACGAGTTGTTAGGGCTTCAAATTCGTGTCAGCTTGTGTTCCAGGACTCCACCATAAGGTAGATGTAAATCGTTTGAAAGCAAAAGTCGTTTGAAAATCAGTTGATGTAATGTAAACACACTGTCGGAAAACGTCGGACTCGGTTCAATTAATTAATTTTGGTGAAGTCTAAACCGGTATAAAATTCCGGTTTATATTATATTAAAAAAAGCCAAACCGTGCTTCTTATTATATAATTTGAAATCAAGTCATCGACGACGGCGACGATTGGTTAAGGCAGAATGGAATCGAAGTCAGAGCCAAACGAGTGGAGCTCCGGCGTGTGGGCCCACCTCACCGACGTCCGGCGACGATCGCCGCTGGTTCAGTGCATAACCAACTTCGTCTCGATGGATCTCGTGGCCAACACGCTTTTATCAGCCGGCGCATCTCCGGCGATGGTTCATTCCGTCGCTGAGATCCCTGATTTCACGCCTCATATCCACGCGCTCTGCGTCAACGTTGGGACGCTTACACCTGACTGGCTTCCTTCCATGAAAGCCGCCGCCGAGCTCGCTTCTAAGCTCGGAAAGCCCTGGGTTCTCGATCCCGCCGCCGTGAGCTGCTCCGGTTTCCGGTTAAATGCGTGTTTGGAGCTCGTTGAGCTTAAACCTACTGTAATCAAAGGGAACGGTTCTGAGATTATTGCTCTCTCCTCTGCTTCACCGGGTCAAACTAAGGTATATCGTATAGTTGAATCGTATTAGTGTATGTGGCTGATGAAGTTGAATTGATTATATAATAGTGAACTTCGAAAATTATCTGTTATTTGATTCATCTCAATTCGAAGTTTGTTAATCAGAATTCAAGAAACCAAGAGTTTGGTTAAGAGAGGTTTTGATAAACTGATATTGAATTGAATTTTTGTAGTTTACGCTAGCGAATTCTCTGTTCTTTTAGTGAAGTTTTTTCTGGGCTAATGTATGAGTTTGTTTATAATCTCTTTGTTAGGGTGCTGATAGCTCTCATGAATCTACAGACGCCATAGAAGCTGCAAAGTCATTAGCTTTGTCAAGCGGTGCTGTTGTTGCAGTCTCAGGAGCTGTCGACATCGTTACAGATGGGGAACAGGTGGTTGGTGTCCACAACGGGACAAAGATGATGCAAAAGATCACTGCGACTGGATGTTCTCTATCTGGTCTGGTCGCTGCGTTTCTCGCCGTCGATCCATTGCATTCACTGGAAGCTACGGTTTCCGCAATGTCTGTCTTTGGCATCGCAGGTGAGTTGGGTGAAGCGTTGGCGAAAGGTCCAGCTTCGCTGAGAATGCATTTGATAGACACTCTTTACGGGTTAGATGAAACCACAGTGCTTAGCCTTGTGAGTATCACCAGGTTTGGTTGATGTATACAAGAATCTTCTTCTTCTTCTTGGAATAAAGATATATCTCTGCAACTTTCTTGATCACTTGCAAATATCTATATGAAGTAGGCAGTATTGATTAGGCTTTATGTGATTTGCTTTCAATAAATAACTGTTACACATAACAATGAAAAAAGAACATTCACACTGTCACACACACACACACATGCACAAAGCTTTCAAGTGTTTTGGGTAAGGCTTCTTCTGTGTTTTTTTTTTTTTTTTTCTCTTAGTACTTTAGATGAACAATGATTCTGAGCAAAGACTCTGCTCCGTCGATAAAATGCTGACCCGATGGAATCAATGGCCTGACCTCTGCAAAGCCACAAGCATTCTTGAACCTACCTGTTCCTCCGGTCACAGACAGATGCGACATGGCGCTTCCGATTCGATAAATCCCATAGAAGTTGAGGTTGTCGTTATACTCTCCACCTTCAAGCATAGCCGTGAAAGCCATCATCTGTGTGCTTCCATCTGCAGAGCTAGCAACGTAAACCCCTTGAGCCTTACCAAGCGGCTGCGAACCCAAGTCAGGACCAGATGTGAGTATGTCATCGATCACTGTGATTGTCCCAAACCCGAGACTCAGACCATCAGGACCCAACTGAGTCTGAATCCCGTTGAGGTTCTGACCAGAGTAAGCTGTACCAGACAAGCCTGTACCGAGAGGCACACCGTTGATTCCGTTAACCGTTGGTAAGGCGCCGTTTGCGTTTGGTATGGCTATACCGTTTTCTGGTGGAGTGAAACCAATCTGCTTAGCAAAAGGGACTTGACCGTTGTAAATGTTTCCGAGCAAACCCGTGATTGGTCTCGCCGTGGGGCTGCTTCCTCCGAGTAGATCGTGCATGTAGAGTTCGAAAATGGGATCTTCGGGTGCAGGATCAAGCGCTGCTGCGAAGACAGCAACTGTGAACAAGATTGCTGTTGAAAGCAAGAATGGTGATTGCTTCATCATCATCATGGAGAGAATGGTGTTTGTTTCTCTGATTTATGAACTGATTTCAAGAATTGTTTGATGAATATGTGAGATGTGTGGAATGGTGTTATATATAGAGATGGTGGTGATTGTGAAGTTGTTTGCGTTTTATGATCTTTGTGTAGTTGTTGAATTGAGTTTTTTATATCAATGTTATTATCTTGAATTTCATGAAATTTTTTGAAAATCCAAAAAAAAAATCAAACGTCAGAGATTTGATAGAGTACTCTCGTGAGAGCTCTTTAATTTAGTTGGTACCAAATTCTATTTATTAAAAAATATAGTACTTGTAGCTTAATTTTGGTGGTTTAGGTTGAATAATTAGGAATTAGTTCATGGTTTATTGCAAGAAAATGAGAAAAATAAGACTCAAAACCACAATGTATAAAAATTAATAATTAATAATCTGATTTAGTTCGTGCGCCAATACACTATCTGAGTAAGGATAAAAAAAGAAGTGTGCGAAGGATTTTGAAGAGTAGTGAATATATTTCCGATTGCGAAACCCTAAATCCCCAAATGTCCTTCGCCGAGGAGTTTGAAGCTAGTAAGCAAATCGTATCTTTCTCGAATCGCTTTTTAATAACTTTCTCTGATCGACGAGTTCTCCAATTAGTTTGTGAAATCGATCTCCTTCTCACGTTAGCTACGCCGGTTTGATCATTTCGGATGATTGAATTGATGTCTTGTTCTTGAATTGATCGAGAGTGATGATGATAAGCTAAATGGAATTAGCGTCCCCTTATTATGTATTTGTTAGTCGAATGATGTGAAGATGGAGGTCTGTAATTTTGAAGAATCATCTTTTTTTTTTCATTATCCAAAATCATTTTACAGAAAGAATATGTTGTGTAGAATTAATCAAGCTTTTGTCGCAATATTTGGGGAATTTAAGTAGCTTAAGATGGTTTACCTGTAACATAGATTGATTTGTGTGTTTCTCTTGTTCTTGTGCTATCCTCTTCCTTTGGATATGACCTCTTGTTATCTGTTCATTCCATAATAAGTAAGCAAACTCTTTTCTTGATGTATCTGGCGCAGATCTTGTGTCGCTTGCCCATGTTTTGCAGAAGAAATATGCACTCCTGAGTGATTTGGACAAAAGTTTGCAAGGTAACAATCATTCGGTTTGTATTTACAGTAGCATCATCATTGTTGTCATCATTTGAGATAGTCATGCTCTGCATAGCTTGCTGCTTTTGGGTTATGTTAGAGATTAGTTGTTTGCTGTGTTTTAGTATAAAGTAAGACTGTAATATATATGCTATGTGTTTATTGTTTTTGTGGATTGTATTTCATCTTTGTTTGTGTCTTTTTCTTTGTGGGTTTTGAGTAGAGAATCAAAGACAAAACGAACAACGGTGTGAAAAGGAGATAGAGGATATAAGAAGAGGCAGAACAGGAAATGTCACGCCCAATACTTCTCTTACACATTTCTCAGAGGAAGCAATTGATGAACAGAAGCACAGCGTCAGGATTGCTGATGAGAAAGTCGCGTTGGCTATGCAGGCATATGATCTGGTATGCTTCCGAAAATCTCTCATTCCTCGGATTTTGTGTTAGCTTAAGTTTTACTGTTCGGTTTTAAAACCTCATTGTGTATTATTTCAATGTTCCTTAAAGTCATTACTTTTCAGATGATATATTGCTTCAGGTGGATATGCATGTTCAGCAACTTGACCAGTACATGAAAAAATCCGATGAGGAGATGCGCAGAGGTCATTTTCTCCCTCGCTGTTTATTCTTTATGTCTTAATTTGTTTTTGCTCCTATCTTATTCGGTAGCTAACTTAAGACAGCGTGGTTTGTTTCTATCAGAGAAAGAAAACGCTGCTGCATCAAACCTCGAGAGCGGCGGGGAAGCTGGGAAGACCGGTGAAGGTAGAAGAGGAGGGCGAAAGAAGTAGGTGGCTTTTATATCATAACATACTCTGCTCAATCGATTGCATCGCCTAACAACAAGAACGTAGGTCCAATAAAACCATATGTTTAATGTTGTGGCAGGACAAGGCTAGCAACAGCAGCGTCAACAGCAGCAGCAGCAGCATCAACAGGGATGAGTTCAAGTGGGATGGATTTGGATCTGCCCGTGGATCCGAACGAACCAACTTACTGTATCTGCAACCAAGTTAGCTACGGAGAGATGATTGCCTGCGATAACAATGAGGTATATATAGTTTCTTTAATCTCTTATCATCATTGTGAGACACTCTTTTGAGACTGATGAGTATAATGAACTCAATTGCAGTGCAAGATTGAGTGGTTCCATTTTGGCTGTGTGGGTCTGAAGGAACAACCCAAGGGGAAATGGTACTGTTCGGATTGTGCTACAGTCAAGAAGAGCAGGAAAGGCCGATGATTTGGATCTAAAAGAAAACTCTGTGTTTCGTTAAAACCTCTGTAGTTTTCTTTCTTATGTGGGGTGTGATTGGTCCATATGACTCATGTGTGTTCTTTCTCGCTTAGGTAGAGTGATATGACAGAATCACTGCGTTTAGAGACCCAAAAGGCTTAATTGCTATTTGATAAGTGTGGTTTAGAGCCCCCAAAAGGTTTTGTGTGGTTAATCTCCATCGAGAGTTTAGTTCCTAGACTTCACTTCAGGTCAAATGTAAGAGGGAGAAGGATTGTTTCAAGACAAAGAAATCTTGCACATCATACATCTGGTTGTGTAATGAACAGTTTTGAGTTAACTCCAAGAAGCGAAACCCTCGGCTGACGAGGAAAATTGCTATATGTAAAAGAAAACAAGAACAATGTGGAGGGAAAACAGCCAATTCCTATTTCAAGACATACTCGCGGTCCCATTTCGATCCTGTATTCTTCATCTGTGTCAAAACCTATTTCAATCAAAATTATATTTGAATTTCATATCTTAATTATACAAAATCGGAATATTCATACATTGACTATAAAACCCATTAGTCAACTTCTGATCTGTCAATTACAGATTTTTACATGGCCATTACAGACTCTTACGTGGCTATACACTCATCTAATCAAACACAAAAATCCTCACTTTATCAAAACGGTGTCCTTTTGGTCAACAAAGCTTGAAAAAAAAATTACAAAACGACGCCGTTTTGTTTTGTTGCCAAAAAATACAAAACGACATCGGGATTTCTGATATCATCTTCTTCTTCGATTTGCTCTGAAAGTAGAAAAAGAGTGTATATGAAAAATCTGTGAAATTAGATTAAAAAAAGAGAGATTAAATTTGAATCTAAATCAATCAGTTTCTGCTAGTGGAAAGTACGAAAATGAGGTATGTTTGTCAATCAATTCATTATATAATTTACTGTCATAATTCAATTTGGGTTACGATTTAGTGAATGATGGTTGGATTTGTCAATTATTAAGCTAATAGGATTCTGGGTACATGTTTATTGTATATTTGCGTGAATGAATAAGAAGAAGTAAAAATGCATATGAGGTGTTCGATTAAATGTGCGAGTGAATCTTTTTTGTTGTATTTCTGGATTTGATGGTCTTCTTTACTATTTCAGGGCAAATCGAAGAAGATGAAGTGAGAAGTTCCGATGAGTTTCTTTAATTTAGCCACAAAACAAAACAGCATCGTTTTGTAATTTTTTTTTTCAAGCTTTGTTGGCCAAAACGACACCGTTTTGATGAAGTGAGGATTTTTGTGTTTGATTAAGTGACTGTATAGCCACGTAAGAGTCTGTAATGGCCATGTAAGAATCTGTAATTGACAGATCAGAAATTGACTAATGGGTTTTGTGGTCAATGTATGAATGTTCCAATTTTGTATAATTAAGGTATGAAATTCAAATATAATTTTGATTGAGGTAGGTTTTGGCACAGATGAAGAATACAGGATCGGAATGGGACCGCGAGTATGTCTTGAAGTAGAAATTGGCCGTTTTCCCACAATGTGGAGGTGAGAATCTAACTACTATAATCTGATTATCCCAAGTAAAACTCAAATCCAAGCATACTTGCAATTTTTTGAAATATTATAATCTTTGTTCAAAGAACACAGCAGGAGAAGAGAGAACGAACTTGGAACATAGCTTTTAAAATGGACAAATTAAAGCTGCACTAAACTTGGAACATAAGAGCACACACATGGGGAACAATCTACGAATGCAGATTCTCCCAGATGTGCTTCTTTCAAGGATCCATCCACTCCAACGATGTGAGCTGCATTGTGAGAGGGGTTATCTCTAACTTTGCTTCTATGAATAACCACGGCGACTTTATTCTCCTCGTTAACGAAGAAACTCCAAGCATATACCCAAAACATAAGGTCAAAGCGTGATCCCATATTCACTGCCAAGAACACCTTGCTGCTCCACGACACAGCGTTGGGCTCAATCTTGGTCGTAATCCATATCTCCATATGTAATGTATCCCATCGATTGAACAAAACCGCAAGCTGCTCTTCTCTAACACTTGATAGAGTCACACAATGAATAATAGGAAACCGTTGAACCGGAAGAGGCAATCGCGGACCAAATCTCTCTCTTGTGAAATCAAAACAGACTAAGCAATCATCTTTGATTCCTGCAACCAAATTTTTAGCAAACCAGTAGGTATTTCCCTTGAGAGAGACGCCACGCTCACGAGAATATATTTTCCAGCCATCGTCTAGAGTGAAATCGAGAACCCTCCATGAATTAGAGTTAAAGTCGTAGATTTTGAACTCAACACAAATATCAGCATCATCAGTAAAAACCAAGACTTTGTGCCTGCGGGACTTGCGGCTCTTGTCGTATCCAAGAGCATACGAATACTCGTCTACAGATTCGGAGTATTTATAACTAGGTTCGAGCCACCTGGTTATCTTTCATGACGCATAACACTAAACCTTCGCAGTCAAAGACTTGAGATACATCGACTTCATCTGAACCGTCTATGCTAATAAGTTTACCTTCACGTTTGATACATGATTCAACGTTGTTGTTGTTGTAAAGATTGACACGCATCAGATAAACCCTATAATCCATCATCATGACTACCGTTAACTCCTTTGCTTCTTCTACTAACTTTGCTTGATGAACAAGGTGCTTCTTTGCAAAGCTCCTATTTTTGGATAAAGTGTTCCAATTTTTGCAAGTAGTTCGAACTCTTCTCAGAGATGTCATCGGAATCCTAGAGAGCACCTCCTCCGCCATATCCCTTGGAAGATCGCACATCTTCTTCATCTTTCAAGGAGGATCGATGTAACGCAAATTCGTTTAGAGTAACACTTTACTTTTCCTCTCGTCTTTGGATTTGAGATTTTCTCAGCCTCTCCTCGATATATATATGCTCTTATCCATGTCTAATGCTTAAGGCTGGAGTGGTGATGTTTCTCTAGTTTCAAAATTACATAAAATATTTATATTATTAAACTAAAACTCCCTTTTCATATTTATATGCTTAAGGTTGCATGCATCGTTCCCCTTCTTCGAAGTAAAAAGGAAAGGAAAAAAAAAAGGAGAGTAAAATTAATAAACAAATCCACATAGGAAAAGGTAAGTGTAGTTTCTTGTTTGTCTTACGGAGTTCCTCGTTTATAAGCAAGGCAAACATGAAAAAACCAAAAACCTAATTTTATAATTACGGAGCTCCGAGTCGTTTACTTCTTCCTTAGTTGAAGAAATACTATTTAGGGTCCCAGCCACATCTTGGCAACGATGACGGTCTACTTGCAAACGATGTGACGCTTTATTCAAAGACCAAAATTCACTGAGAAGCCCTTTCGTATAGCTGCTTAATTAGTTTAAGGTTTGGCTCAAAGGATTCTCATTAGGAAAGAGTTTTTATAAAATTAGTTAATTTTAAACCCTATTATAAGAAAACTGTTTTATAAATATTAAAATGTAATTTTTTAAAAATGCTATAAAAGACAAACATTTTTATAAAAAATATTATGTAAATTCTTTAAAATCATCATATAAAAGTTGATGACATAGTGCATTGAGGGCATCGACATGAGATTAAAAAATTCGATATGATTGGTCCACATTAACATATTCATTAAATAAAAAAATGTTAAGTTATGATTAGGATAGAAAAAGTTGATTTAATTGATCCACATCAACTTTTAAATCAAACCAAAAATTATTAACTATAACTAAAACATTAAAAAGTTAATTTAACAAATTATGTCCAACAAAAAAGGTAAATTCAATCTGGTTGATCCAAATCAACATATTTATTAAATCAGAAAATATTGATATGGTTTAAAATTTTAAAAGTTAAATAAAAAAAATTAACAATTAACAGAACATGTATAAAAAAAGTAATCATTATCAATTATCAATTTAAAATAATCTACAACAACTCAATTTAACAATTAAAACAATGAAAACTGAATAAAAATATAACATAAAACTAAGTATGATTAGGACGGAAAAAGTTGATTTAATTGATCCACATCAGCTTTTAAATCAAACAAAAAATTATTAACTATAATTAAAATATTAATAGTTAATTTAACAAATTATGTCCAACAAAAAAAGTAAATTCAATCTGATTGATCCAAATCAGCATATTTATTAAATCAGAAAATGTTAATATGGTTTAAAATTTTAAAAGTTAAATAAAAAAATTAACAATTAACAGAACATGTATAAAAAAAGTAACCATTATCAATTATCAATTTAAAAAAATCTACAACAACTCGTTTTAATAAATAAAACAAGGAAAACTGAATAAAAATATAACATAAAACTCTTGGAAGACATGATAAAGAATGAAAAAATAGTATTGCATGATCATTACAGCTTCCTAACAAAATTAAATGTGAATCAACATGAATCATAGATTATATATACTGTGGTACACAACATCAATAAGACTTTCAATAAAAAACTATATATTTGAACACATAAACCTTTAAAAAAAAAGAACTATAAAAATTCTATGGAAAACAGAAAATAATACCAAAATCTTAGCAAGATTATATTTCTCTAAATCAAATGTATATGTACGTCAAAGTTGGATAATTCGATAGGTGTCATTGTTATTATTTTATCTAATAGTTTTTTAAAATTTATAAATAAAAATAGAATAAATTACACATTATATATTAAATTCTCTAATATAAATGAAAATTTCTATAAATATATATAATTTTTAATAATTTTAAAGATAGTAGCTAAAAAAAATAAACCAAAATATTAATACAGACTCGCGCGAGTTATATACCTAGTAATATATAAGAATTCCTATTTTAGTTAAATACTATATAAAAACGTTTTTATATAACAGTTTTTTTATTTTTATTTTTTTGAACTTTTATAACAGTTTTATTAATAGTATTATATATATAAATATTATAATTTACTAATAAAAATAATGATAACTATTAAAAAATTAAAAAGAATTTTAAATTAAAATTCTTATTTTGTTGACTATCGTAAATTTATAGATCTAACAAGTCTAACACAATACTTTATCTAACAATCAAAAACAAAAAATTTAATTCTAACAATCCTAAATCAAACAACCTAACATTAATCCATAATCTAACAATTCAAAGAAATAACTAACAAAATGAAAAAAAACTTACATGTTTTCGGATTTGGTAGAAGGTGGTTTGATAAGAAAAGAAGAAATGAGATTTGAAGAAACTTTTAAAGGTTCGAGAATGAAAAGAAAATGCATGGGAGTTTTTAAAGAAAACTTTTTGACGGGTATATCCGTCAGAATTTCACTTATGGTTTTCCCAAAAGTTTCAAAATCTAGTATTATTTTTGCGGCTAATATAGACTCATCGGTAATTCATCAGAAATTATTGGTTACAAAATTCTGATGGATTTCTGACAAAATTAAATCGGTCAGAATTTCCTTTCTTGTAGTGTTAGACTGTTAGTTTAGCTCTGATTCATGGAGGGTTTTGATGTCGTTGCACTCGACACTATAAGAAAACAGCTGATTTGCATCGGCCAAAAATGTCGTAAGTCCGTTGCAAAAAGGCTTTAGCGGTAGAATTGTGACAGAGCCAAAATCGTTGCAAATCATTAGCTGCAAATCCAAAAACGTCGCAAAACCATCGTAAAGCCGTCACAAATTTTGCGACACACGTAAGACAACGCAAAGACGTCGCAAAGTTTGCTAAGAGCAGGGTACGTCGCATATGTTGCAAGGAAGACCTAACGTTGCAAACACGTAAGAATGGTTCATCGCAAATCAGACATAATCTTTTCGACATAGTTGCGTGGAATTCTCCGTCGCTAAGTTGCAAATATTGTGACAGCTTTGCGACATACCTTGCTAAACATACAAACCGAATTTGTGAGAAGCGATGTCGCAAATGTGTTGCAAATCCTTTTTAGCTGTCTGTCGCAAGTATGTCGCAAATTCTTTTAGGTGCCCATCGCTGGGTATCGCAAATTATTATATGTTTCCGTCGCAAATGTGTCGCAAAAAAATTATTAGCAGTCCAGTCGCAAAGCCGTCGCAAATTTATTAACGGTGCAGTCGCAGTATTATTAGTACGAATTTTCTATTATATTAAAAAAAAATTAAAAATAATTAAAATGCAAATAAAATTATATAAATTATAAATAAAAGTGAAATTAAAAACTCAAGTCATTACAAAAACAAATGTAAATAAAAGACATCAAAGCAAATAAACTAAAGATCCGGCTCCGGCTGTGAAGGATTGGTCGAAGAACCCGCCGTATTAGCTCGCAACTGTGGATCTTTGTCCGCCAAGTAGTCGAAGAGCATAGCGTAACTCTTCATCTTCTCAGCTTGAGTCTCAATATTCTCAAATTGGGTGTCAATCTTCTCAGATTGAGTCTGAGGCTAACGAGTCTGAGTCTCGATAATAGTCCTCATAGCCTCCAAGTCGGGGTGAGATGAAGAAGAAGCAAATACAGCTGAAGAATCAATCTTAGACTGCAAACAACCGACTTCATATATTCTTCCTTTTTTACAGATAGCAACCTTAAAAATTAAAATAAAATGTTAAGTAATATAAATATGTAAATTTAAAAAATACAAAAATTAATAAAACAATTACCTCAATTAAGATCTTGTTATTGTCAGCTACAGACACTTCGCCAGATGTACCCTCGGGATCATCCGGATCTACCTGACTCATATCCGCCATCTTCGAAGTGACGTCTTTGTAGTTCTGTTCCGAATATCCATCGACAAAAGATCCGTCCGGCTTGCCTTTTGTCTCCTCGAGGACAGGTAGCAAATCCAGAATATCTATTCCGGTCCAAAGAGACTAAAAATAACAATAAGTATTATTAAAAAAGATTAAATAATATGCATTAAAATCGAAAATAAAATAAGTTGTAAAAAACATACAATTTTTCTAGCTCGGGCAGTGAACGACGTTTGACCAGAGCGATGCTTAGAAATCCCATATCCGTGGGATCACTGTATCGAGCCTTGCGGCAGTTGCCACTCTTCTTCTCATTGGCTGGATCTAACCAATATTGGACAAGACCCTCCCAGACTTCTGGATCTAGCCAATCAGGCCTCGCCTCATCTCCTACAACCTTCCATCTCGCCTTCTACTGGCCAATGTGATCAGTCGTCCGTTTTCTTAGTTTCGCTTTGAACTCTGTATACACTCTTTCATTGATGGCCTAATCCCAATGATATTTTTGCTGCAAAAAAAAACAAATTTAATGTGAAACATTAATTAGAATAATTAAGTTAGAAACATAAATAATTTTTTTTAAAAAATTATATAGAAAATCAGAACTTTATAAAACTTACAGCAAATTGCTCATACCACCGTTTAATGTTGGCCTCTAAATTGAGAGAAACATTAGGAGTTGCATGTTTGAGATCTCTTGAAAATATCTCACAGATAGAAGTACCCAAGCAACTATCATCAGTAAACCTGCAAAAAATACAGTTTATGTAAAATAGAAAAAATTATATTATAAGTAAAATGTAAAAGAAAAACATATCTTACTATAATGTACCAGGAGGACGTTCTGGTACAAGGCGCAATAATCTGTCATGATCGGGACACTCCAAAAGAGTGCGGATCGCCAAATCATGAGCAATATCCGCGGCAGAAGGTCCTGCCGGTGCAGGTGGAGGGGGTTGGGTCTCGGGAATAGCAGTAGGAGTCACCTGCGAACTACCACCAGGAGTAAACCGAGAAGCATACTGAAAATATAAACTTCCAAACATCTGAAATTGCAAAAAAAATAAATATTAGTAACAAGTTCTACAAAAAAAGTCAACAAATACATCTAAATATAAAAATTTACAAATCTAAAATCTAAAATATAAATTCTAAATCTAATTTTAAAATAATCTTTGAAAATTTATAAATATCAGAAATTATAAAATGAAATTACAAAATCATATATTAAAATCTACAAAAATAATATATTGAAATTGCAAATATGATATAATAAAATTACAAATTCATATATTAAAATGACAAATATCATAAACTAAAATTAGATAAAGAATATTTAAATTTTACAAAATAAAATTGGCAACAAAAATAACCTAAATCTAACAATTTCAATCTCTAAAAATCAAATACAAAACCTAATAAATTTCAATTCCAATTTGTAAATCAAATACAAAACTAATAATTTTAATATCTAAAATTCAAATACAAATCCTAATAACTTTCAATTCCAATCTCTAAATCAAATACAAAATCTAACAATTTCTAATTCCAAACCTAGAACAAAATCTTTGCATCTAACAATTTCTAATTCTAATCCTAAAACAAAATGTATGAATCTAAGTAAGAGAGATTCTTACCTTGGTAGATCCGGAGGTGAGGAGGCAACGGCGAGACACGGTGGCGGTGAGACACTGCGGCGGCCAAAAGAGAAGCTGACGACGGACTGCGGTGTTGGGGAGACAGAATAGCGACGGCGGCAAGCAGATCTGGAGCGGCGGAGCGGTGGAGGGAGTGTGAGCAGCAGAGCGTCGGAGCATCAGAGATAGAAAGAGCAGCGATCAATTTTTGGAGTCGAAGGGAAGAAGATGAAGTTTTAGAAATAAAATTAGGATCCATCGCAAACATGTCGCAAAGGGGGTCTAATCAATTTCGCGCGTCCCTTAGCGACGACTTTGCGACGGATCCGTCGCAAGCCCGTCACAAAATCATGAAATATATTAAATTTTGGGTCTGAATATTTTCAAAGCTCGCGAACTTTTTGCAAGAAGAATTTAAAAAAATTAAACATTGTGACGGTTTAGCGACATTAAAGAGCTTATCCGTCGCAAATCAGTCGCAAACTTGTGAATTATGTATACTTAACATATTTTTGATGTAATTGATATATATATAGATGTAAATATTTAATTTGAAAATTATATCTTTGATCAATCAAATATATATATATATATAAATGTTTAATTTCAATATATATATATATATATAAATACACACATATACATATATCATACATACGATTGCTTCTTTAAACCCTAAACTTTCTAGCTATATATATATATACTCTAATGTTAAACCCTAAACTATAAATCGTTTAATATGAGACAATCTTGTTATCTGAAATATATATATGGCTTTAAAAATGAATGGTTCTTTTACATGCATTTTACATCAGAAACAATAGTATGTTTGAAAGTTTGGTTGTGATAACCCTTAAACCTAAACCCTTGAGATGTTCATATTGCGACGAACATGCAACGGCTCTGTCACAGGATCGTCGCAAATGGAAAATTTGTAATTAACTTGCGACGGCTCCGTCGCAGATACGTCGCAAAATTGTTAGTGATTCTTAAATTTTTTTAAAAATTTGAAAAAACTACTATATGAATTGGAGTTTAAGAATGAATAGTTCTTTTACATGCATTATATATAAGAAACAATAGTATGCTTAAAATTTTTGTTGCGAAAAGCCTAAACCCTAACCATAAAGCTAACCGTAGCTAACCCTAACCCTAACCCAAACCCTTTAGTGATTCTAAAAAAAGTTACAAAATTGAAAAAACTAATATATGAACTAGTAAGCCATAGGATCAGACGGAGTTCAAAGAGAACGATCAATCTGAATAAACTTCGTTTCATATAATTATATTTATAATAATTTGTAATATTTTTTTAGGATAATTAAGTGATTTTGCGACGGTTTTGCGATAGAGCCGTCGCAAAGTTGTCGCAATCTCTCTATTTGTGACCACTTTGCGACGGTCTGTCGCAAAGCCGTCGCAAAATCACTTAGTGATTTCTAAAAACAAATAGGTATGGTAAAAGGGAGCATTCTCGCCTAAGTATTCATGCAAACGACACATGGTCTGAATATACCGTCTGAAAGTGCTTTCACGCCTTTGCATCTGAAGGATGTGTAACCTCTCCATCCTCTGTGGAATGTTCGGCATGCCATCTCATTGCCGACGCCGTCCTTTGTGAGTGGTACAACCACTTCAATCTTTCAGTGATTGGCAGGTACCACATATGTTGGTATGGAACCCGAGTTCTTCCAGTAGTTTCTTGATATCTCGGCTTCCCACAAAATCGACACTCCTGCAGCTTGTCATCGTCTTTCCAGAATAGCATGCAATTGTCAATGCATACATCAATCATTTCTGATGGTAAGCCAAGACCCACAACCAACTTATGTATTTCATAATAATTTTCAGCAGAAAGATTATCAGCTAGTAGGTATTCTTTGAAAAGTTCAGCCCACGAATCAATGCAAACCTCAGAGAGATTATTATCAGTTTTAATTGTCATCATCCTAGATGCCAATGGCAATTTAGACAGCCCTTCTCTACATCCATCGTAGATAGGCTGATTAGCAGCATCTAACATATCATAAAACATTTTTGTTCTACGTTGGGTTCTTCCCTAATATTATCAACAAATTAGGTTACTGGAGCTTCATGCATTGCATCTACAACCATATCATGAAACCTATTCTCTTGTTGATACCCTTGATCTACATTTCAAAACATATTCTGCCCATAATGTTCATAACTAGCATTATAATTAGGCTGTTCTAAATCCTCACCCATACAACTACTTCCGCCCGTAGCAACACTACTATCTTCCCCATGCAAAAATCATACGTAATAGTTCGGCATAAATCCTCTATTATATACATGCTTTTTTACGGTATCAATTTCTAAATATGGCACATTCTTGCACTTCCTACATGAACATAATATTTTACCATTTTTCCTTGCAAATGATTGGTTTGTCGCCTGGTATAAGAATCCTCGAAACTCATCCCGAAATTCTTTCGTCATCTCGCCGGTCTCCGGATCTTGGTGATTGTACACTACAATCTCTTTAATTTCTTTCTTTCTTTCTTCCATTCTTTCTTTCTTTCTTTCTTTCTTTCTTTCTTTCTATTGTTGTGATTCTTTGACTAACTCACGAAGGCTATTTATTGACTTTTAGAAATTTTGCAACGGCCTTGCGACTGAAACTTGCGATCAATTTGCGACAACATAAAATATTGTAAGACATTTGAGACGGAATTATGACAGAGAACCGACTGATTTGCGACCCTGTAACTAATTACTTAGACTGGTGAAATTGAGTAAAACGTGGTTCACCTACTTTGCCTATCTACACATATACGTCGCAAGTTAGTTGCAATATTGCAACCAACTTAGTTTCCTCGCTACCGCGTCGCAACTTGCAACATAATTTGCGACGGCCAGTTTTGTTCGTCGCAATTGCCCCTTTTGGTTGCAGATTTGTCGCAATGTCGTCGCAATGCTGTGTTGAATTTGCGACGACTATCGATGTCGCAATTTGCAACAGAGTTATTTATTTTGTATTTTCAGCAAATCCGTCGCAAAGTCGTCGCAAAATTGCAAACTACCCTTCACCTTCGCTAATTTCCAACATAAATCAGGCTGTTTTCTTGTAGTGCGATTGTCTCGCAGCATCAAAAAGTGTGTCTTTTAAAGGGGAATTAAATGCGTACTGGCTTGCTTGTGATAAAAGAGACAAACTCTACTTTCTTACTAAGTTCTGATTTTACAATAGATAAATTTAGAAGAATGTGTTTTTTAAACGTTTTCAAAATCCTGGTAATAACTGTAATTAGTTTTGATTTCCCGAAATTCGTTTTGAAGAGATCGTATCAGCCACTTGCACACCGTAAAACTGATAAAAACAAAAAGTAAGATAAGAAGGAAAACTTAAATTTTTAGGTTAAACGCAGCCTTACAGATACATCCGTTTATTTGCAAGAACAGAAAATAACAAACGAAAGAAAATATGCAAGCATCAATATCATCGACTCCTGTTTTCAAATCTCTAGCAAACCAGTAGGGTATTTCCCTTGAGAGACACGCCACAATCACGATTCACGAGAATATATCTCTCAGCCGTCTGGAGTGAGATCGAGAACCTTCCATGAACCAGGACTGAGTTTATTTTGAAATTTTAACGTAGATAGGCTACACTCATCTGCTTCATGTATTCAACCTGAAATGGATAGCAACAACAATGAAGAATTTTGTTTATATGAGAAACAATGTAAGAGAAAGAGTGTGTATTATTGTTATACGTAAAAGAAGAATACATATATATGCAAGAAGATAGAAGAGAAAGGAAACAATAATATTGACAATAATCACAGAATATTAGCTAGCCGTTGGTTCTTAATTGTTTAGATCTTGTATCTCCATTGATTTGGTTTAGTCTTCCAAATCCTCCGAGTTTCCTTTTCCAACATTCCCCCTCAAGCTTGGATTGTATGGATCCAACAATCCTAGCTTGCTTATTGTTTCATTTATCAACTTGATAGTGGTTGCTTTTGTAAACATATCTGCTAATTAGCTCTTGCTTCTGATGTAAACTGGACGAATGATTCCGGCTTGAGTTTTCTCCCAAACATAGTGGCAATCAACTTTAATATGTTTGGCCGCATTTGACACTATGTGGATCGCAGCTTGATTGTTGCAGTGGAGAATAATTGGATCAGAGGTTTCTATTCCCAAATCCTTGAGTAATGCTTTTACCCAAACTATTTCTCTTGAAGTTTTGGCCATCGCTAGGTATTCCGCTTCTGCGCTTGAAACAGATACTACGCTATGTTTTTTGCTTGGCCACATGACTAGATTTCCTCCAACAAATATGCAATAGCCGGTTGTTGATTTTCTATCTTCTACATCCCCAGCCTAATCAGCATCACAATATACCGTAACAGTTGTATGCCTGTTACACTTCATTTGAAGTCCACGGCCTGGGGAACCTTTCAAATACTTTAGTATTCGTTCAACCTTCTTCCAGTCCTCCTGAGTTGGTGCATGCATATGTCGACTAACCTGTGATACAGCAAACGATATGTCAGGTCGAGTTATATTGAGATATATCAACTTACCTACAATTTGTTGATATCGTGGAATATTGTCGTAAGGCTCTCTGGTCGTCCTCTCTTTGCTGTATTCGATTGGGCTCTTAGCAGGTTTAGCTCCTAATTTTCCTGTTTCAGTAAGAAGGTCAAGAATATATTTCCTTTGACATAAAAATAAACCTTGATTATCTCTAGTTATTTCAATTCCAAGAAAATATGATAGATCTCCTAAATCTTTAATATCAAACGTGGCTTTGAGATAATTTTTTGTTTCTATTATTCCATCATTATCACTTCCTGTGATAATAATATCATCAACGTATATAAGAACTGTTACAATACCTGACTCCCTTTGTAGCGTGAAAAGGGAGTTATCTGATTCTTTTTCTTGAATCCATGAGCTTCAAGAGCTCGACTTAATTTCATATACCATGCTCTAGGAGATTGCTTTAATCCATAGATCGCTTTATTTAGCTTTAAAACCTTGTCTGTCTTCAATCCTGGTGGAGGCAACATATATACTTTTTCTTCAAGCTCTCCCTGAAGTAAAACGTTTTTAACGTCCATCTGTTGTAACGACCAATCTTTGTTCACAGCAACTGATAGCAAATTCAGAACATTGTGGAGTTTAGCAACTGGGGCAAAGGTTTCAGTATAATCTTCTCCATATGTTTGAGTGTATCCTTGCGCCACTAGCCGTGCTTTATACCTTCTCACAGTACCGTCACTTTTGCGTTTGATCTTGAATACCCACTTGCTCCCTACAACTTTTTTTCCTAGAGATCTGTTAGATCCCATGCTCTGGTCTTTTCCATATAATCAAATTCTTCTTTTATTGCTTCTCTCCATAACTCATCTTTCTCTGCTTCCTCAAAACTTTCTGGTTCTGTTTCATTATCTAACCTTCCAATGAAAGCTTGGTGTTCTTCTGGAAGTCCGGAGATTGTATATACATCTTCTATTGGATGCATTGTTGAATGTCTTTCTTTAGTAGCCATCTTGCTTACCCACTCCGTAGTTGGATAACGAGAGGAAGGGATTTTGGTCCTCATACCTTTCCCTTGAGACACCATAATTTCATCTTGGCGTTGGACTTCTTCCTCAGTTACATCTGCATCTTTGTCGCTTTGTAGTTTTAATGCTTCCTCTGGTTTCTCAAGATCTGCAGCTTGATTTTCTAATGCTTCTGCAGGTTTTTCATTTTCTGCAGGTATTTGTTCCCCGTCATGCACAGCTTCCCCCTCACGTGCTATTTCATTTTGAATACCAGAAACACCACTTTGGGTCCCACCTTCTGATTGGTCACACTTATCTTCACGTAAATCCATTACCATCGTGGTTGTCTTCATGTGATTGAGCTCTCTGCAAAATGTATTCCCAGTTCTTTTCTTTATAATAACTCACTTCCTCTACAAAAGTTACATCACGAGAGATGTAAACGCGGCTTCTTATGGGGTCAAAGCACTTGTACCCCTTTTGATCAGTTGGATAGCCAATAAAGATACAACTTTTGCTTTTAGGGTCTAACTTGTCTCGCAAGTTACCTGGTACATGGACATAACAAAGAAAACCAAATGTTCTTAGATAATTAACATCAGGAGAAGCGTTTCTTAGTACCTCATAAGGTGACTTGTCGTCTAGATTTCTCGTAGGGGTTCGATTTATCAAATGGCAGGCATTGACGACAGCATCTCCCCAATGTCTTTTTGGCACATTCCTATGAAACATAATTGCTCTTGCAACTTCTAAGAGATATCGATTTTTTCTCTCGGCTACTCCATTTTGTTGGGGAGTGTATAGGCAAGACGTTTGGTGAATAATTCCATTTTTATGAAGAAATTCCTGCATTTTAAAATTCACAAACTCTTTTCCATTGTCAGATCGAAAGATCTTTATGTTGGCATTAAATTGGTTAGTCATAAAAGCATGAAAATCTATAAAAGCTTCATACGCATCACTTTTATGAGCAAGCAAAGAAATCCAAGTATACTTTGAAAAATGATCTATAAATGAAACAAAATATTTTATATTATCTCTAGAAGCACATGGTGAAGTCCATATATCGGAATGAATAAGTTCAAACGGTTTATTACAAGAAGTATTTGATTTAGGAAATACATTCATATGGTGTTTCCCCATTAGACAAGCTTCACATTTATCGTGATCAAAAGACAAGCTTCACATTTATCGTGATCAAACAAACAATCTGGAATCAGCAACTTTAAAGCTTTAAAATGTGGGTGGCCAAGGCGAGCACGCCAAATCTGGGTTGTCGCAGTGAAACTATGATGGATTGGGGTGATCTTATCCATCTGTTCCAGCACGTACAAGTCATCTTTGTTGCTGCCTTTACCAAGAACTTTTCCTGTCTTAGTACCCTGAAATAAAACTGAGTCAGTACGAAAAAATAACATCGCAATCTAAATCCTTAGTTGCTTGTTTAATAGAAATAAGATTTGATGCAAAGTCTGGAAGATAAAGTGCTTTCGATCCATGACCAAACAAGTTTAAGTTTCCAATTCTTTTAATCGGTATGGTGTGGCCATTAGCAATCCTAACATTTCCATTATAATCTCTTATGTCTTTGAGCAATTCTGAGTCTTTAACCATATGATTAGAAGCCCCAGAATCAACAATCATTGGACTTTTGTGAAAATTATGACTAAAGAAGTTTAAAAATCTTTTACCAGCATCGAAATCTTTGGAGATTCTGTATTCTCTGAGAAGATGCTCCAATCTGGCTTTAATACGATCATCAATATCTTCATTATTGGGGCGTTCCAACTCATGAGCAGTAGCAGCGGTTGGCATCTTCACTTTGTTGCGGAGATGATGGTGTAGCTCCCAACACTGTCTGCGGTGTGACCAATTTTTTTGCAGTGTTCACAAGTTAGACATCACTCTTTGCTATGACCTGGCTTTTTGCATATCTCACACTTCCTTTTCTCGAAACCCCTGTTCATTCGGTTAGTGTATGGTCCCTTAGACAGATGAGTAAAAGGTTCCGAACTTCCTGCGGTGAGAATGAGATTCTCCTCCTCCTTTTGAACCCTTGAGCAAACTTCATCATACGAAGGCATTTTTTCCATCCGTAGAATGTCCTGAACGATTGACTTATATGCTGGCTCAAGGTGAGATAAAAAGGAGAAAGACTTATCTTGCTCAATTCTTTCGGCAAGAATGGCTTGATTTGTCGTTGGAGGTCTGAGAACTTCAAGCTCATCCCATAAGGCTTGTTTCTCCGCCATATAGTCCGTGATGGATTTTCCTTCTTGTTCACAGCTTCTAAACACCTCATGATCTCATACACCCGGTTAGTGTTTGAAACGTTCCCGTAAACACGTTGTATGGTGTTCCAAAGTTGCTTTGCTGTCTGGGCATGAGAGTAGAACACAAGGATAGAAGGCTCAAAAGAACTTTGTAAAATACAAATTACCATTTGATCTTCTTCATACCACTGAACGTTTGTTTCAGTGACTTCTGCTGAAGTGACTTCAACGATCTGACCAACTGTGGCAGTACCAACGGTGGCAGTACCAACTGTTTCGTCTTTCTTAGGCTGGATCTTCTTCCCTTTCGTTGAAAAAGACAGATCTATTCCATAAGCCACGACTACATAGAGTCGTTTTTGCCATCCGAGACCAGATAAGATAATTCTTCCCATTGAAATTGATCGGAATAGCTTTAGCACCATTAATCTGGTCCATTGCTTTTGAAAATTTGGACTGAAAACAAAGAAAATTAAAATAATTGAGGTGGTCCTTTAAGGATCACCGCTCTGATACCATGAAGAATTTTGTTTATATGAGAAACAATGTAAGAGAAAGAGTGTATTATTGCTATACGTAAAAGAAGAATACATATATATGCAAGAAGATAGAAGAGAAAGGAAACAATAATATTGACAATAATCACAGAATATTAGCTAGCCGTTGGTTCTTAATTGTTTAGATCTTGTATCTCCAATGATTTGGTTTAGTCTTCCAAATCCTCCGAGTTTCCTTTTCCAACAAACAACTAACACAAAAAGTTGGCGCCAAACTATGTGTTTGAAATTCTATCAGAACCTCACACTTCGAAACGACATATATAGGGCAGCTATGTGTTTGTTGGTCAAAGTAGCTAAAACCTTATATTTATGAGTTGGCGCCAAACACACCTGACCTTCGTCGATGTTATAATGGGCTCACCGGTTCATGGATCGGAAAAGATGATGGAATTTACTTGTTCTGATGTTACTTTAAGTAAAAGGAGAATAGTAGGCTAATAAGTATCTATAAACTTGTTTAAAGAACATAAGCAAAAGAGAAAACAAACAAGAACATAGCTTAATCGGTATTGTCATATAGGGCTAATTAAAGCTGCACTAAACTTGGAACATAAGAGCACACACATGGGGAACAATCTACGAATGCAGATTCTCCCAGATGTGCTTCTTTCAAGGATCCATCCACTCCAATGATGTGAGCTACGTGGTAAACTTTACCTTTGCTTTTATGAATAACCACGGCGACTTTATTCTCCTCGTTAACGAAGAAACTCAAAGCATATACCCAAAACTTAACGTCAAATCCCGTGAGTGGTCTCATATCCACTTCCAAGAAGACCTTAATGTTCCACGACACAGCGTTGGGCTCAATCTTGGTCGTAATCCATATCTCCATATGTGACGTATCCCATCGCTGGAACAAAACCGCAAGCTGCTCTTCTCTAACACTTGATAGAGTGACTGTCTCTCTTGTGAAATCAAAACAGACTAAGAAAGCATTATAATCCTCTCCTGTTTCCAAATCTGTAGCAAACCAGTAGGTATTTCCCACAAGAGAGACGCCACGGTCGTGAGAATATATCTCCCTTTCATCTGGAGTGAAATCGAGAACCCTCCATGAATCAGAGTTAAAGTCGTAGATTTTGAACTCAACACAAATATCAGTATCATCAGTAAAAGCCAAGACTTTGTGCCTGCGGGACTTGCGGCTCTTGTCGTATCCAAGAGCATACGAATACTTGTCTACTGATGTGGAGTATTCATAAGTAGGTTCGAGCCACCTGGTTTGCCCTAAGTGCGGATTCCAAACACGAGCTTACCGTTATCTTTCATGACGCATAACACTAAACCTTCGCAATCAAAGACTTGAGATTCATCGACTTCATCTGAACCGTCTATGCTAATAAGTTTACCTTCACGTTTGATACATGATTCAACATTGTTGTTGTTGTAAAGATTGACACGCATCAGATAAACCCTAAAACTCATCAGCATGACCACCGGAAACTCTTTTGCTTCTGCTGGTGAGGTTGCTTAATGAAGAAGATGCTTCTTTATAAACCTCTTGTTCTTGGATAAAGTGCAAGTAGTTCGAACTCTTCTTAGAGATGTCATCGGAATTCTACGGAGCACCTCCACCGCCATATCCCTTGGAAGATCGCACATCATCTTCATCATTCAAGGAGGATCGATGAAACGCAAATTAGTTTAAACTAACACTTAACTTTTCTTCTCCGTCTTTGATTATAGATTTGATATACTAAGGTTACTACCTGCAGTAATATTTATCACAAAAATAATTGATAAATAGTATAATTAAGAATATTAATAAGAAAATTAAATTAATTTTTATTTTAATATATATATATATATTAATTTTATATCATATATTTGTATCTATTTTGTGTATGCCATTTTTGATCATTTTGACTTCCATAAACAAATTTAAATTTTATTTTTAGTCATAGAAAATATTTTGCCATATATAATTGGTAGTCAAATATACAATACAATAATCTTCTTTTAAGAAATATTATATATATTATTTAGTTTCTTTCGAACTTGTTTTTATATAATTTAGGATATAAATATTAATTAATAGATATTATGGAAATAAATATTTCTAAAATTGTTAGAAAATATGTTTATTGTAGTGTATCTAGCGATTTTATTGTTCTCTTAATATTCTTTGTCAAATCTTATAGTTCCTAAATTTCCTTAAGTTTATATTAATGTAGATATTTTTTTTTCTAATATGAGATATCTTTTATTTACTTAATTATAAAATTTTAGTTATTTATTTGAGAATATTAATAAATATTAGATCCAATCAAAGATGTTTTATTTATATTTCGAAATTAATAATAGTTTCTCTAAATTAATAACCTTTTCAAATATCCAAAAAATAAAAACCTTTTAATTTCTAAAAAGCAAAAGAAAACTTGATTTTTTTTTTATCTTTATGGCATAGGGTTTTACTTTTACCTCTTTATGTCTCATCTTCACAAGCTTCATAGAGCTGGACTTTTTTCCAAGATCATACATGCAATCATATACTAAGAGGTATAAAGAAGGACATAGAGCATTTAAAGAAAATAAAAAAAATAGAGAATCTTTAACATTTTCACTTTCGATCGCCAACAGAAGATTGCAGATGAGTTTTACCAAAAGATGTCCAATCATTCTAACTCGAACCACATTTGAGATACCAAAAAAAAATATATCATATTAGAATTTATGAAATCAGCTCAAAACTATATATGAAAACTGAAAACATTACTGGACTAATATTTATAGGTGAAAGAGATTAATGGTTTTTATAATATTAAAAATATCGTACATAAATATTTACTGTACTTAAATCACGATAAAATCTTAACAAAAACATATACTACTAGGTGATCAGTCTGGGCGATAAAATATTTTATATGTTAAATATATTATTAATATTATATATGGAAAATGCTTTATTTGAATATGATTAATTATGTATTAATAATAACATTATATCAATATTTAATAATAAAAAATAACAATAAATCAAATAAAAAATGTTATAGATTTCAATAGAAATTAAAGATAAAAAACATTAACCCAGATTTTAAAAATACTTTATTAGATAAAAAGTGTAAATATGATAACTAAATAAATTGAAAATATTAAAATATATAATAGTTTATTTATTTTTTATCGTTTGCCCACAAGCATATGCAAGTATAATTTTTTTATAGACATAAGTAGTTGTAATATTTAAGTATTGATTAATTTCTTATACATTATGTAAGCTTTATGTTTTTATACATATACAGTTTTAGAGTTTTACAACAATCACACAAATATTTCATATCATTTTGTGTCTTTGAAAAACTTATTATGTAAGCGTTACGTTTTTATACATGTACAGTTTAGTGTTTAACAACAATCACACAAGCGTTCATATCATTTTGTGTGTTTTGAAAACTTTTTGTTTTTTTAGTGTTTTGAGTTACATATAATTGCAAATATAAAAATTATATTAAATACTAATTAAATTCTTATAATATGTTTTGGATATTATCTATATTATATTTCTTTATCTCCTTGCATAATATAATCATGTCAATATATATATTTTAATTATATATTTTTTCTTAACCTATTCCTAAGTAAACCAAAATGGATTTTGCCATCACTACTTATCCTAAGAGCGGTGAGGTGGTTGGTATGCACGAATGTAATCGAGATTATAATACAAATTAACTAATAAGTAAAATGAAAATTACACTGTAATCAAGGTTAAGAAAATGTATGCACGATAAATATGCATGCGACTTTGATTTTTGCATAATTAATATTTATATCTACACACGTATTTGTGAAAAAATTGAAGTATGTCTTTTATGTGTTAAAAAAAACAAAATATATGTTTTATAATATATATTTTTATAAGGTGTGATTAAGTTTTTTTTATAAACAAATATGTATATTTATGCATATAGGTATGAATTATAAATAATTAAATCGTAATATTTAGGTGTTGGTTAGTTTTTCTGATATTTTTCGCAAACGTTGTAAATTTACACAATACAGTTTTGGCGTTTAACAATAATCACAAAAACCTAATCAGAATTTCTTATTTGTCAGCGTCTTATGAAATATGGTTTCTCAATAAAAATTAAAATTAAAATTTATTATAAAATTAGTGAATTCTTGTTTTATAAAATTCTCTGGTAGCTCTCCGCTCATCTATTCGTCAAATTTTTTATAGCCCGCAATCGTTCGCTTCCACAAACTTTCTGTAACTGCAGCGTTTAAATCAGCATAATCCTAAACTTATATGTGTATGGTCAAAAGTGTAAAATAATATATTTAATATTTAATTGTTATATTAAAAAATAATTGTTAATCGTATATATAATGGATCATAACATATACAGACTTGATTCATGAAATAATATTTTAAGATGTTAAAAAAATATATGCATGAAAGAATTAATATGTGTACGATAACATTTTTAAATATTTCAAAGTAAAAATGTAAAATCGATCAAAAAAAACTTTTTGGCTTCTTTGACTTATATTTTTTTCTCAATTTTGAATAATATATTAAACATAAAGATCATCTCCAATGTATTTTTCTTTTATTTCCTCTAAAATATAGGTAGACTTCTCTCCAACCTAAAGAAAAAAGAGAGATCGTTACTTTTTCTTCCAATCATAGAAGAAAAAAATAACATTGCTATTTTGCCTCTAATTTAGAAGATATATATATATATATATATATCCTTTATATAAAATAGATAGATTTCCTGCTCTTTGAGAGGTGCCACATAAGCAAAAATAATCAGCCAATAAGAATATAACAAATTGTCACATCATTAAATTATAAAAAAAACTAACCAATAAGAATAAAATAATATATCACATCAGAAAAATAATTAACCAATGGTAGATTTCAAAACATCTATGTCATCTTCTCCAACCAATAATTTAAAGCCATTTCATTAAATAATTTATTAAACAAAATTTCTTCAAATTTTACTTAAAAAAAACTTTTATAATTCTTAAATTCTCAATAAAAAAACAAAGCTAAAAAACTGAAAACGAATTACACTAAAACTCAATTATAAAGCTTAAAAAAAGCTTATTTTATGGAGTCATCGTCTTCTCGGTTTCCAATCATCTCGCTTCTGACTCACCAGAAACGGAATCAGCCGTCACTAAACACAAATTTTATTTATTAATTAATGACAACCAAACTGGTGATAAACAATAAAACTTAAATAAGTAGAGCATAAATATTTGGAAATCCAAAAGACATAGCAATGAGGATGTCAAAAAAAAAAAGACATAGCGATGAGGCACATATGGTATAAATAATATAAAACTCTATCACAAATGAAGTCTAATGTGTCTCATGTTTGAGTTTGTTGTGAGCAACATAAAAATACAATCTCACAATTGTTTTGCATAATGTGAATCAAGTAGAATGAGTCTGAATCATAGTATTGTTGGAACTGGAGAACGTCTTTCTTGCCAAAAGTAAAACTTAAGGAGCGATTCAGTTTTCTTTCGTCTAGAGAAAATTAATTTATACAATTGTAACTTTTTGAATTATAACAGATTTCAAGTTTCTAAAGCTGATATAGAGTTCCATATTGTTCGTTGTAATCTGATATTGTAGAAAAACTGAAGTAAAAACCTAACTAAAGAACCGGTGATTAAAGACAGTTACTCACCGTTTCTTAATTTTTATTTGTAAAATTTCATGAAATATAAAACTGAAAAGATTTTTTTTTCAAATAACATATAACATATAACGATAAATTTCACACTCTTCACCAATATTGGCAAATGGTTGAGCTAGCTAAACTATCAAACAAATATTATATCAATCAATAAAGAACTCATATAATAAAGAATTTTATTATTAATTGTCATTTGTTTTCTTCGTTGAATATATGAACTAATTATAAAACATCTATGTACATACTGAATATTAAAAAATTGATAAGTAGAGAAATGCATACTATATGAAAATTAAAAACAAAATCCTAAGATACAATATGAAACAAAAATGGAATAAGGATTGAGTTTTTCTTTTTAAAAGCATCAAGCGAAAGGGAAGCTTATGCAAAATATTTTTGAAAGTATAAAAAAATACTCATGGTGTTCATTAAAAAAATAGCATTATAAAATAATATGTCCAAATTTAGATAATAGATTTCTAATATAATATATAGTTCATGTGAATACTATTTACATAAACAAAAAATATAACAAAATTACAAATCAAATTATTATACAAAAATTTTAAACTTTACCCTTCATATTTGCAAAAACATGCATTAACTCTTAAGAAAATAGTTTAACTAAGCCAAAAGGTATATTAATCTACTTTCAAATTATTATACAAAACTTTCGATCATCTTTTCACATATATATATATATATATATACATCCTTCTGATACTTATTTCGCTCGATTATATCTAAGAATCACATGCAAATATACTACTCTACAATTTATCACAATATTAAACACAAAATTAATTGACAACCTTTTATAAAACTACAATATAATTATACAATTCACTCGTAGCATGGACAAAACACTAGTATATATATATATATATATATATAAAGTTACATTTTCTCACTTCTGGTGCTGCCACCTCAGCAACTATATCATTAATTGTTTTTCATTTAAATTCTTGTAAAACACAAAATCACATTACTATTTGATATAAAAATAGAAATATATATATCTATACTAAATGAAATTGATTGTTTGGGACTCCTAAAATCATCCACATCAGCAAAATAAACTTCTCTATCATGATGCCACATCAGCTTATTCAATATTTCTTCAATATTAATTTTCTGTTTAAGAGATCCAATTTTTATATCAATATTTATCCTCTAGTTATCAAATCTGAAACTAAGTGACTGTTCTAATTCTCCTTTCTTCAACCATCGAGATCCTCCATGGCTCCCATTTTTTGGCAGTTACTTAAAATCTATACTATTCAGCATATTGAATCCCCATTTTCTTAATTTCTAAAGTTTATGCTTCGTCAAATGATTAACCGTAAGGTATTTCTTTTATTTCTTTTTTTATTATTACATGATCATTATCGTTGTGAAAGTAAAAGACCTTTGCTCACTGAGATATGGAAAAAGTTGTTCAGTTATAAAACAGAAGGAACTAGGCAGGACGAAAAGACAAAGGGATGGAGCGGGTGAAAGACAGGTTCCGAGTTCACGGTTCTTCTTTTATCAATCTCTCATCTTATTTTCCAAGTTCTTCATCACTAATTTGAACATTCGGAACCCAGTCTTAACAACCACATCACGCATCACATCCATGATAATTAACCTCCTTTGTCATATGCCTTGCATGTTGGAGATTCGTGTTTTGTGGTACATACCTTATTAAATACTGCATTCTTCTTTACAGAACTATAAATATTTGAATGCCCTTTTAAAAAAAAGCTATAAATATTTTTGTTTTCTCTGTTGAAGGGTTTCTTCAATTTTAATAGTGGCTTCTATTGCCGTAAAATTCACTTAAAATATGGTTGGTTTCGAGTAAGCCAGTCTCCCAATTTGATTAATATGTAGGATTTTCTTTTATGTAGTAAACAACTCTATGATTTGGATATAAAGCATGGTTAATTAGTTTATATACTCATGCGGGATGGATATCTTGGATTCAATCATTTTAATGTTGAAGAGTGAGATTTTTCCCAATTTTGTATACATCTTTATAAGTACCATATCCAGTTCATGTAAACTATATATATTGTCATCTTCGTGATCACTTAATTAGAGACATAGACTCTACTTTCAATGTATGTTAACTTGGATAAGAAGCATGACTTTCAATGCACATATTTTATGAATGATCAGTTTCACAAAATTCGTCTTTTGATAGTGAATAAAGATTTGAAATCATATTTTCACTAAAATGTTAATATGGTCCAACTAATTAATATCTATTACATATAGCTGGAAACAAAAAGCTATTAAAAGCAATCCAATAAGCTCTAGGTCCGTAGAGTATAAAAGCATGCATCAAATATTTTGAACTCTTATAACAAGCCTTTATAAATATATACATTTTTGGTAGCTTTCCCTTCTTATGTTTGCTGAGGGAGCTTTAATTAAGTTCTTTTCGGTTCAGCATGGTTTCCATTCAGAGGTTTGTTAGCAGTTCTAAAGTACGAAAAAGAACAACAATGTTGGTAGGTGTCCGAGTTTGTCCATCTCTTTGCTTTCATTCTGACACATCAATGCAAATGTTAAATCGCTGTGCATGAGAGTAGCAAGTCACAGATTGTGGGTCGTAAGTGATATTAAAAAAAAAAACAGTTTTTGCTGGATCAAAGCAAAGACAGTTATTGTTCCTATAAGGTAGATTTGTAACTTATCATATTCATGTATTTCTTCCTCAATTCAGTGTGTTTCTCTATCTTTTAACTTTATTTGTTATATGATGTGCGAATCTGATTTACTTTGTATGGTTTCTTATTTATGTAAGTTGTATAATAAACAGAAAGAAACACAAAATAAGAATATATTCCTCGGTAAGTATTTCAAAAACTGTAATGGTTAGAACACAAATTATACAAAATATTAAAATAAAACTATTATGCAAAAGAAAATGTTAATATATAGATTCGTATGTGATAAGACTAAATTTGAAGAATTCGTTTCCATAAACAATAACACATAACTGACATTGTATATACACATAGAGATATCGACTGAATTGGCATAAACATTCAAAACTTAACTCACTGTGGGTAACTGAATGGCTCAGTGGCTTAGGATCATATTTTGGTAGAATTTATGTTTTTAAGTGCTTAAAAACAAATGTGTTATACAAATTTATAATCATTCGAGTACACTTAACAGCAAAAACATTTATCAAATGTTATTTTATCAAAATTTAACATTTATCCAAAAAGTTACAAACATATACATACTTACACAATCCGCGCGTGATGCTTCATTTTATTTTGTTTGGGGCTCCTAAAGCCATCCATATCAGCAAAAACAAAATCTCTATAATCATTCCACATCAGCAAATATCTAATAAAAATAATTTTTAGTATATTAATAACATACTTAAAATTAAATAATATTTAATCAACAATAATAGTAATATTTGAATATTGATTAAATTGTATGTACTATAGTAGCAAAACATATGAAATATAACTTGATTTTAACAAAAAAAATATATTATATATATAATATTTTAAATTTTTACAACTCAAATTAATAATAATCACATGTTTAAACTAAAAATCAATAAGATATAATATTGTTAGGTATTAAGTTTGTCCACACAATAATTAAAAATATCAAATATGTATGATTATGTACATACTATTCCTTTATTTTTGGCTAAATACATTTAGACATAAATTAAATTATTTACAGTATAGTATGAATCATCGTTATAGTTATGCGTTTGTAAAAATAAACTTGCATAACTTTATATTAAACATTAATGTATTACACTTCCATATTTAAAATAGTATATATATTTTTATATAAAAGAAAATGTCATAAAAAGTTATCTAACCATCTATATCAACAAAAAAAGAAATTCTTAACAAACCTAACATGTAAGAAAAACTAATTTGGTTTTTTTTGGTTATGAAACTCTTTTAAAAATAATATAATATATATTATTATTTTAATTATAAAAGTTTACCAAAATATATATGTAGAGTAAGAAAAATATATAAGCTAAATTATAAGCAAATGCAAATGAACCTTACACATTTTGAGTTTTGAGAAACTCGAAATACTTTATTTAATAGAATGAGTTAGTATGAAGCTATATTTGTATATGTATTATTTGCTTTTTTTATCACACTTCTATCATTTACAGATGCTTCATGACCCAAATCAAAAATGCAGTTTATCAATATGATTGTGATTTTATAAAATATGTAAATATTATTTTTATTTTTATAAAAAATAGTTCTTTTACGTATTTGTAAGAGTTCTGAACATTGATAGTTGTTTTTGTATTTAAGAGTGCTCATAAAAAAAATTCATTACACGAACACAATTTAAATGACAAGAAATATAAATTAATTGGAACAAAATATAGGTGTTTGAATTGTAGTCATATATTTGATAAGTTATTTGTTTTAATGAAAAAATTGTTTTAAATTAAATAAAGAGAAAACTAATAGTTGTTAAGTTCAATTATATATCAAATTTAGTTAAAACAAAATTAATTTTAATAGTAGTTTGAAAGTTGGTGAGCAGTAATAAGTATATATATAAATATTAATTTCTAGATTAACAATTAATTTTTACATATATTAAATTAGTAAATTTTTAAATTAAATCATAATATATTTTTTAAATACGTTAAAATGGTTTAGATGTATGACTACATCAAAATGATATTAGAAATATTAATTTACAAGTAAAATAATTATATTAAAATAATAAATAAATATTTATGAAAACAATCCGCGCGTAGCGCGGTAACATCCCTAGTATATATATATATATATATATATATATATAAAGTTACACTTTCTTACTTCTGGTGCTGCCACCTCAGCAACTATATCATTAATTGTTTTTTATTTAAATTCATCTAAAACACAAATTCACATTACTATTTAATATAAAAATAGAAAACCTAAAAAGACAATTATAATATGTTTTCAGCAAAATAAAATAAAATATTCTTTATATATTAAAAGAGAAGCATTTTTAAAGAATAACCTTAGTTTTGTAAAATATTACAGTGGTGCCATTTTGCTCATGCGTCATCACCAGAATCATTTTCAGCAATGTTATAAAAATAGACTTATATTACTAGATTAATTACATGTTATGCCACTAACATTAATTTGGTTATACATTAGTTTATATCAATTATATTGATGATGATTCGTCAAGATATTCTCTTTTTCTATTTCTTAGCAACAATATATCATATTAATTATTTGTTTAAATACAATATTTTATCTTTTATTTTTATAGAAAAATAAATAATCACATCATTCATATAGTAATATATATATATATATATATATATATTTTATGTGTCATAATTCAAATTTCATTAAAAATATATAAATTACTCAAATGACTAATAAATAAAAGTATGTTTTGAAATACTAAAATTAAAAATAAGGATGTGTAGATAGATGATTCGTAAATCAATATAAAAGTACATAAATAATATAAAAAAAAACCAGAAAGCTTAATTTAATAGATTTTATTATTATAATTATTTTTGGTTTCATATGGTTTTAGAACCATATAAATTAACCAAATAATATAAATATTTAAACTTTATAATAAGTACAAAATATTAATAAAAAGTTGAACTATTAAAAAATAGTTGAATATGCTAATAGAATATAATATTATAAAAAATTTATTTGATTAAAAAGTTAAATATCATAAATTTTAAATTTATACAACAAAATAACTTGGTTAAAAATTAAAACATTTTTTAAATATATTATATAATAATTTTATTAAACTTTTTCATATTAAAAATATTTTTATTGAATCAAAAAGTTAAGTATGTATAAATATTGACTCAGTTATATACAATTTTAGATAATTTATTAAAAATAATAAAAAAATATAATGTATTTTTATATAATCCTTATGTATATTTAGTATTTAAAATAAATTTTACAGTAATTTTCTTTTCTTAAAAGTTAATATTCTTATGACTATAGTTTTGCGGATTAATCTAATTGTGCATTTGTATTCGTATAAAAACTATTAAAATCAATTATCAAATCTTATAATCAAATTTTATTTTTACAATTTAATACTCTCTATTTTAAAATATAAGTTGTTTTTCATCAAAGCACAAAGATTAAAAAGCAATTTTTCTTTTAAAAAAGTAATCAATTAGTATATAAATTATATATAATTCAACTAATTATAAAAAAAATTGAATAAAATAATCGGCCACGTAGTATTCATAGGAATTAGTAAAAAAATGAAAACACCTATATTGTGTAACAAAAAAAAAACCTTTACAAAAAACTAATATTATGAAATAGAGGAAGTAGTTAATTTCTATTATTATTATCAATTATCATCTATTACTAATAAAAGTTGATGTTAAATGCCTCTAAGGGTGTCCACATAGGATTTAAAGATTCAATTCTATTGGTACACATTATCATTATTTTTAGTTAATTGTATATTGTATATTAACATTAATTAATTCGTCTAAATTTTAATTATTTTTTTTTGTTGTTATTAGGAAAGTTTCTAAATTTTAAGTTAGTTATTAATAAAAAGAGTTTTGAAAATAGATCTTATTTTTTATTAACAATAAAATGGTAAATTAACATATAAATAGATTATGAAAGAAAAATCATATATATTGAACAAAATTATTAAAAACTGTATTTAAAACCATAATTAAATTATTTTAAAATTTTAATCACGTCAAACAATTAAAATCTGAACTGCTAACTTAAAATATATTAGTTGTGGTATATGTTGATGTCTTAGGACATATATACTCAATCTGATTAGTCTATATCAGCGTTTTTTATTAAACATAAAAAATAAAAAAAATAATATTAATAAAATTAAATAAATTAAAACATACAAACATATAAAATTATCACAATAGAATGGAAAATTATGATAATTTTTTAACTAAATAAAATAAATTTATGTCAAAAATCTAAATCTATTGTGAAAATAAAATGAAAACTCATTGTCACAAAAACTAAACTAACAAAAATAAATATGTAAATCAATAACGAAAAGGTTAAATTAAAAAACAATTAGCATATATATTTTAAATGAGTAATTTATTGAGTAAAAATATTAAGACTAAATTTTCATATAAACATATAAAATTGTTATTTGAAATTATGAATACTACCAAAAAAAACATTCATCTTAAATTGTCAAAAAAAAAGTCATCTAAAACTTATAATCATTGGGAAAATATTTAAAAAATTAACACAAAAATCTTAACAAATCAAAAATAATACTTTATGCTAATTACTGAAGAAAGCAATATCAAAAAAAGTTTAACTAACAAAAACCAAAACATAAATTATTTCTTACAATATGTCAATACAATTAAAATAAAAGTTCATATCGAGAAAGTTAAATTAACAAAAAAAGAGGATGTCAACTTAATATATATTTTATTTATTTAATAAAATCAATATAAACAGAATAAGTAAGGGAATAAAAAAAATTAAATAATACTAAAAACTTAACTAACAAAAATAATATAAATATTTAAGCTAATTATTTAATAAATCAATATTAAGAAAATAATTAACTAAAAAACTAAAGAGAAAATTAAGTTTTACAAAATATTGTTTTTTTTTTTAACACTTAAAAATATATTGACTTGATATCTGACTAACTACTTAAAAAATTCATATAAAAATATTTAACTAACAAAAAAAATATTTCTTTAGAATATTATGGTGTGTTAAAATAAAATAAAAATCAATATCAAGAGAGGTAAATTATCAAGTCGTATAATGTAAAATTAGTTTGATATTTAGGCTAACTACCAAACAAATATTAAGTAAAAAAAGCAAATGATGGTATAAGCTTTTGAGAGAAGTTCACTTAAAATTTAGAATAGCCAGTTATAGCATGTCAAAATAGCATTTTAATTATTTTAAAATGTAAATTTAACAAAGAACAAGCATTTATGTAAAAGACATTAGATTAATATATATGCTACCTGTTTAAAAAATCAATAACAAAAGAGATTAATTAAAAATATATATTTTTTAAGTATATCAAACCTGCAGAAAATTAGATAACTAAAATAAAATATATAATTACGATCGAAGATATTTAAAATAACAAAAAAAACAAGATCTAAGAAACAAATTAGTTTGAAATATAGTTCTAAAAACATTCATGATTTCTAAAATATTGGTGTTGACTATGAATAACCATATAAGTTTTAATAGGTTATACAAGTTTCAAAATCAAACATATTATTTACAAAGATTAATACCTTGGTTGCGTCTGGTTGGAAAATTAACAAAGTAAAATACTACACAAGTAACTTTACATTCAAAATATAATAAGTAATAAAGTCTGATTTGTATACATATTTACTGCTTATAACTTAGTCAACATGAACAACACATGAGCAACATCCTCTAAAATTTTATTTAAATAATATAATACGACAAAGTTATGAATCAAATTCAAATGGGAGTATATGAAGATAAAATATTCAAATCAAAACATGAATAAACACACAAAAGACAAAAAAAACAGTGATAATGTGAAGTCTCAACATCATCTTATATGTTTAAAAACAAATATTAGCAAATAGTTGACTGCAAATAAAACAGATCTTATAAACTGAATAGAGATATAACCTAAAATTCGTAGAAGATCTAGTGGAGAAGCAAAAAGCAGCTTTACACGATTAGTGTAGCTTACTAACAAAAGTAAATCTAAATATTTAAACATATAAACCTTTTAAAAAAAAGAACCATGGAAATCCTAAGGATACAAAACAAAGCATCAAAAATTTAGTAAGCAAATCATTTTCTAAATCAAACATATGCACATCGAATTTGGATAATTCGTAAGGTGTCATTACTATGATTTTACTTAATAAGATTTATAATTTTATAAACAAAAATAGGAAATACTACATATTGTGTTTTAATTTTTTTTTCTATAAATATATTATAGTTTTGATAATTTAAAGGATATTAGACAAAAAATTAAACCAAATTATTAATACAGACTTGCGCGTAGCACGAGTTAAAAGCCTAGTTAGATACTTAATAATTTAATTAAAATATACTCCCTCTATTGATTTGAATGTTAAGATCATGTTATTAATCATGGGTTATAGAAAATATAAAAAGTGACTTCGTATTTCTATCTAGATTGCGCATATATATTTAATTTTTAAAGTAACTTGAATTAGAATTAAATTACCCCATATTTCATAAAATAAACAAAAAAAAATATTTTGTCAATGTTACATCATAATGTTATAAACAACTCATATAAAATCAATTGTATTTTGTTATATGATTTTAAAATTATACTATATTAAATAAATTATTATTATTTTATCCCGCACAGGATACGGATTATTACCTAGTTTCAATATATATAAGCTTCCAAACTCTAAAGCATAGAACTTTAAAATACAAGTTTCTAAAATCCTAAAAAACAAAATAATAACAAAAATTAATATATTAAATTTATAAGATTTAAATAAATAATATTTAAAAGCAGTGACCAAAAAACTCATCCATAAGAATATGTCATAATAAAAAAAAACATCAAATGATAAAATTACAATAAAATTAAGTTATAAAATAATAATAATAATTAAGTTAATACTTAACAAAACGAAATATATATGGACCTTTATAACACAAGAGTATGTGTAAGAAATTAAAATAAAATAAACATAACATCACAACGAATTGATATATGTGGAGACTAAATATTAAATAACATAAACTAAATATAATAATAGTCTTTATTCAAAACTATTACAGTAATAACCAAATAATATTAAATATAAGATCCTAAAATTGTTTACTAAAATACTTATGATAGTTAAAAACAATAATTTATTGAAAGCACAAAATAAAACTTCATGACATATCAAAATTATAAAAAATAAAATAGCAGATGAAAGAACAAGATTATACATTGAAGCAACCCGAAATCTGAATAATAAAATCATACAAAAAACTACAACTAAACTTAAACAATAAATAAAACTTGTGCGCGAAGCGCGGATCAACCCTAATTTAAAATAAAGATGGGTTAGATATGCTTTGAACTAAAGATATAGCCTGACATTTTTACAGAAAACCAAAGTCATAAAAATTCTTATTTACTTTTACTTCTACTTCTTATTCATATGTTTATTTATATCAAATAAAATTTATAATAAATAATTGTTATAAAAATTTGTGAAATCATATTTTATTAAATTCTCTGGTAGTTCTTTGCTCATCTATTTGTCCAATATTGAGGAATTAGTTTGATGAAGAAATTGAATTTCTTATGGTTGGTCTGCACGCATGTGTTCATTATTAAATTTGAGCCACACATGCATTTATTAAAAAACTTCTTTCTTAAAAAATTTAAATGACTCAGTAAAACAAAGTGTGAGAGTGTTACGAAAAAAAAACTGTAGATTTTTATTTGTACTTTTATTTCTTATTCATATTTGTTTTTTCTTATTTATAACTTATTTTTTCATCCGGTTACATTGCTTTTTACTTTGGATCTCAAATTTCGATCTACAATGAGATTGTATATGGGTATGATATAAAATTTTAATTTATTTTTAAAAAGATAAGAGATAAAATGAGATGAGTGTAAGCACGCAAATTTCAGAAAATAATAATATAAAAAATTAAATTATTATATACAAATAATAATATATCATACTCTCAACATTATTAATATATAGTGTATATACTATCTTATTGAATATTTTATTATTATTTTCTATATAACAATAAAAATATATATATTGGTTGTAAAATTTTCGTAATCATATTTTATGCAATCTATTATGAATATATGTAAAACAAAAATGAAATCAGAATAATTATTAATTTTTGTTAATTTAAATTTATTATTTTAATGTTATAATCTAGTACTATGTTATAATTTTTATTTAATTATAATATAATCAATCAAAACATTTTGCTTATTTTAGGAAATTTGTCATGTCACATTTCCATGTCAGCATTCATTTACACTAACTTTTGCTAAGGTGATGACACATCAGATTTTTTTATTAAACATGCTTCTCAAATAATAGTTAAGATTGTTGAGTTAGTTTCCAATTCCGTTATTTTTTATAGATATTTTATGAAATATATCATATTTGTAAAAAATATTTGATTTTGTAATCAAATAAATAATTTTCATAATTTAAACATGATTAAAGAGTTTCCTTAAATTAAATATAATTAAATAATTTCTTTAACTTCAGTGTGTTTAAATAATCTCCTTAATTTAAATACGTTTATATAATTTCTTTAATTTAAATGTGTTTAAAATATTTCCATAAAACAGAAATGCTCATGGGAGGACTCCCTGACTGCGATGATTCGGTTCGCACCATCAAAGAGTATGGCCGCAAAGCAATCACTTCGCGCAAATTCACTTGTCTGGTGGACTACCAACCCACGATCACTTTCACATCAAAAGACATGCACGGGTTGCACACCCTACACAATGACCCGCTCGTGGTCGAACTACACATCCACGATAGCGAGGTGGCTAAAATATTGGTGGATACCGGCAGTACTGTCAACATCATCTTCAAAGATACATTGACCAATATAGGGCTCCAAGATAAAGACATCAAGGCAGCACCAAAACCTTTGACTGGCTTTGCCAGCGAATCTTTCTTCAGCCTCGGAACCATACGACTCACAGTCTACGTTGGCAGAGTGACAAAAATTGTCAAATTTACCGTCATAGATAAACCAGCAATCTACAATGCCATACTCGGCGCACCATGGATCCACGAGATAAAAGCTATCGTGTCGACCTATCATCAATGCATGAAGTTCGCCACCTCGGCCAGAATCTTCACGTTTCACGGAAATCAGCAGATGGCACGATCTTGCTTTATCAGCGAACGTAAAGTGCGACTCTCCGCGGTAAAAGCCCTTGAGGATGCCAAATAAGCGAAGTGGGTTCGACAACGAATCTAGCCGCCTTAATTCTACTTAGTCTTTTTATTTTAATCCAGATTGGCTCTTGAGTGATAATACTCATTTATTAATTGTAATGAACTACAAACGGCTTGATCCCAATTCGGATACGTAGGCAACCTCCGGGTGCAGCTGTAAGATTTAATAAATTTTATTTTTGGAAAATCAGCTCGGCATGTAGAGTCCTATTTTCTTATGCGAATGCATCTTGCTGAATCGATGTTCTGGCCAAACATTCGATTCAAAAAAGCAAACACAAAAATTAACTTCGTGGCTGATCACCACTCCTTTGATACTTCGGTTTGATTTAATTACTTCCGAAGTGGATAAGAAAAAAGCCGAGGACAATACTCGCACGACCCTCAATCATACCTTTCAGTAGGCATGTCGAACGGGCTAGCCCGGCCCAGCCCGGCCCGATAATATATCGGGCTTATATTTTGAAGCCCGGCCCGGTCCTAACAGGGTTATCAAGCTTTTTCGGGATTTTTCAGTCTTTTTAGAAAAATAAAATAAAATTTAAAAATAAAATAAACTAAAAGAAATCTGAAAAAACATAATCATAGATATAGTTTATCAAATCTGAAAGCAAAACTTTAACTTATAAATTCATATAAATTATAATATCAAATATAATTGAATAAATAAGTAATGTAAAAAGTAGAAACGGCATAATCGAGATGAGAATCTTCAAGATGACGGTAGGAGTGCTTCTTGAAACTAGTTTAGTTTGAGCATTGATGTTTATATGAAGGCACACAACTAAAAATTAAAGTTTTATATTAATAAAGAGTATTATGAAAAAAATTAATAATTCTAATTTTTTAAAAATGTAAAGATAATTTATTAATAAAAATTTCTAAATAAAATTATAATATAAAATACAGGGTTTTCTCGGGTAAGCCTGAGACCGATCGAGCTTAAGCCCAAAAGGCCTGGTTTTTTTTTGGGCTTTTATACCAAAGCCCAAACCCAGTATTTTTCAGGGCCGGGCCGGGCTTTGGTCCAAATTGACATCCCTACCTTTCAGGCCAAAGCGAATCCTGAAAACTTGGTATTCGATCTTGATTAAGCGTTTGGTATAAGACGAGCAAAGGAATCCCACTTCCAGTTCTGAACTAAAAAGTTCCATTACACAAAAAAAAAGCACTAAGAGACTAACACTTTTTACGCAAACAAGAAAAAACACAATTCCATTATAAAGCCCTTTCGGGCTAAGTCATTACAAAAAAATGGGGGGGGGGGGGGGAAGAAGATCTTGCAAAGGCCAGTTAAATTACAAAGAATATGAAAAATAGAATAATTAAACACGGCTCCCTCTATATACGCTTCAGCAGACTGTCGATTTCCAACCTGCTTGGAAGACTGAGATCCTCATCAGTAATAGCTATCTCATCAATAGCATCACTGGTGGCCTTCCACTTCGCGTATTCCCTCTCGAAGGACGGAAGTGTTCCAGCAGGAAGTTTCCATCCTTTATCTTTCATCTTCTTTAAAAATTCCACCATGGAACTGCTCTTCTCCACGCCCACAAGGGCAGCCTCTACTTCTTCTCTCTGAGCCGGTGATGCCTGGATCCGCTCGAATCGCGGCTTAAACCACGAGACCATCCCATCGTAAACCTTGTCGGCAACGCCTCGCGAGATCTTGCTGTAAGATTCATGGAGCTTTACCTTTTCGGCAAAGAACTTTTGTGAGTTCTCCTTGTTCTGCTTTTCGAGAGACTCGTTCTGTGCTTGGAGAGCGGCTACCTGCTTGCGAAGTCGATTAGCTTCGGTCACGTTGCTTTTAAAAGCTTCAACGGTGCCTTCAAGCTGAGTGCACCTCTCCTTGAGAAGTCGATTCTCCTCTTTGGCCTCTCTGAGCTCCTTGATCTCGAAACAGGCAGCGTTCAGCATCATCTTTTCTTGGCAAAAATTATTATCATATGCCGCGAATGCGGACATATACGTTCCCAGGCCCTGCACCACGACCTATTGTCAGAAACACACGACAAAAAAAGGGGCATAGACACATTAAAGACAAAAACAAGTACCTGAGCTATCAGATGATTCGCCGAAGATATTGACTCCGCCAACTTCAACTCTCGAAGCGGTTTGCCCCACCTTAGATTCTTTCTGCACTTCCAGATCAAATTTGCGGCAAATTCGCGATTAAGCATCGCCGGAGCAGTCTCATCCCATCTCGCGCAGAAGTGATGAGGGTTGTAGGCGAAGAACTCCTCTTCCTGCTTGGGCTCGACATGAGCATTTGGACCGGCACCATCAGTGCCCGGAGCATTTTGTGAAGGAGCAACCTCCTCAGGACAGGCCATAGTAGGCTCTTCGGTCTCTTCCCGGCTTACGCCTTCTGAATTCTTAGGAGTGTCCGCTCGTGGACGGCAAAGAAACATCAACCCGGGGGGGCAAAGGAACATCAGCCCGGGGCAGCGAGGAAATAACCTCGCAATAGCTCCCAGCGGCATTGGAAGCACCCCCATCACCACCACCTACGGCCTGAGAGGCAGTTTCTTGGGATGCTGCGTCCTGAGGACCCCTCGCAGCCCTCTTGGTCCGAGCCCGCCTCAATCTTTCCAGTGCGGCTGCCCTGGAGAAACTTCAAGAAGAGAAGAAAACGATGTGTCAAAAACAAAAGAGATCATCTCGGCAGGACAAAATAAAACACGAAGTAATAATAAAAAAACTACCTCGCAAGGGTCTCACTCTCTGCATTGAGCTCGGCGTCATCAGAATCCACCAGAGTAGGTGGATCTTCAGGAATCACCCTCCTTCGTTTCGCGAGCGCATCCGCATTTACCACCGAAGCCGCCCTCCTCCTCCTCTTTGGGCCGCCTCCTTCGGATCGCGGCTGCGAAGCCCTCTTGGCGGCTGAAAGCATCAAGTAAATAAGGAGCCATTCTTAAAATCACGTCGATCTACTGAAATACCTGCTCCTGAAGAATTAGCCCTCTTTTCGGCCGGCTTTGTGATAGGGCTCATGTTTTACCCAAATAAAACTATTGCAAGTGCACAGCAAAGCAGTTGTAGTACAAGGGATTATCGGATCCCAATGGAGTATGTAAACTACACTATCGATTGTAGGTTCAGATTAAGCTAAGCAATAAGTAATGAATGTAATGTGAAACCGTAAAATAAATGCAAGGGGGCGTTTTATGCTTGTTCTTAAAGTTCAGAAAGCTAAAGGCGCTAAGTCAGGATAATTCGCAGGTTGAATCCGAGAGTGTAGAATACATGCAATCAGGAATGAATTAAAACCGTCTTGAACATGAATCACAAATATATAACTAATCAATTCTCATTGAAGAAGTTATATATGTCTAAATCACAGAGTTTCAAATCTCTTTGCAAACCCTAACAACCTAAACATGCATTAATGATGGGGTTCAATTGTTCACAAAACTCCTAAGCCAAATCTCTTTGCACTAGGGCGTTTTGTGCATCTAATACTAGTTCAGGTGATTAATAATGCTCTCACATCTATCAAACAACCTAGGGTTTCGAAATCCAGATGATGTGTCTAAGAAATCGATATGAATGCAAGCACAGATGAAGAAGCAATGTATTTCCTATTAGTTTAGCAATTCTACAAACTCTTTTTCAACTTTTAAAAAGCCCTAACTTAACTAACAAACTACTCAGACATGGTGAATGAAACAAACATCATGAAAAGAATAGATTGCATAATAGAAATAAGAAATAGAAAGTAAAGGAGTTCAAAATCTGCTCTGAATGAGTCTGATTTGTCTCTCCAAAATCTCTGCTACAAATCTCTCTCTCAAGCTCTCAAAAAGAATAATAAGATACAAGATATATGCCAAAAGAATGGCTGAAAAACCTAATATACAAGCTAAAACAAGATTTGGGGCCTTTTTGCAAATACTAAAACTTATGGGCCAAAAATGCAAATAGTGCTCCTTCTTTTAATAAATAGCCACGACCTCCTTCCTTCATGGGTGACGAGCATCACCAAGGGTGGTGACAATCGTCACCATATCACATACTTTCTTCTCCGAGCTAGGTACTTCGTGGCTTCAATTCGAAATGCTCCAAAAGGCTCTAATATCTCCAATTATGCTCCAGACATGCTATAACCTGCAAAGACTCTACTAGGACTCTAAAAAGACCAAAAAGACTCAATAAAAAGGACTTATATCATGGTTAAAAACCATAAAAACCATGATATATCAACTACCCCAGACTTAGCTTTTGCTTGCCCTCAAGCAAACATCAGACAAAGAACAGAGTCGAGGTTTGAAAACAAGAAACAGTCAGTCAGACATCAGGAACACCACATTAGTTAACACTTTCGAATCCACATACCACAGAGTCAACACAAGATCAAATTTCAGTCTAATCATCACAAGCTTAGCAAATCTCTCAAATCCAGTCCAAATCCCTTTAAGAAATCTGAAATCTCTACTGTTAACTCTTTATTTTTTATCTAAGTGTGATATCTCATCAAGGTTTTATCATCCTAATCACTTATAGATTCTTTTCCCTTCCTAAACAACTGAACAATTCAATCTTAACACAGCTCTCCTATTTTCTCTTCCCTTGATCTTTTTCATTCTGATTTTTTTTGATTTTTCAACTCTTTCTCATTTTTTTCACAGTCTAAGATATGGTTCTACTCAATATTTGTGTTCCTTGTGGGGAGACAGATTCTTGAGTGTGTTCATTACTGTTGTTCCTTGTGAGGAGACAGTGTCATGAATGCACCATTCTTTGGACTTAAACTCTTAAAAATCTACATCAGGGAAGATCAAAGAGAGACTGTATCTTAACTTTATTGTCAGTGCTGAAATAGAGAATCAATATCAATAAGAATCAAGCCCCAGACAAGAAGTTTAAAGTTCATTAAGGTGGAGCTAACAGTAAATTTTCCAGATTCTCTAAGAACCTAAGCCTTCATTGCTAGACTGATTTACCTATGACTTTCAAGTTAGTAAGACCTGTTATCAACTAATGTGGCAATGGTTCTTATAAGCAAAAACGTCCTATGGTTAGTTCCAAGAAAAACTGACAGTTTCAAAATTTTGACTCTATAAAAATAGGTTTTTGACTCAACTTTAAGACTCTATAAATATGACACAAAGCACAGAACGTTAGTAACCACCTCCCTCAGACTTAAACAACACTGTCCCCAGTGTTATTAAGCCAAGAGTTGGTTAAAAAGAAGCATGAAAACTTGTAAAACCGTGTCAGAAAAGTGGTGCCTCGCGAAGGGATGGGTGACGAGCGTCACTATTTCTGATACTCCAGAATCGACATGTTGGATGCTAAAACGTTGTGTCATCATGTGTACTCCGAAGTTGGACTGTTAGAGCACTCAAAACACACATCAAAAGCATCCAAACAAAGCATAACCCATGGTTTAACAAATTCACAAGACATCATCAAGGCAAACTGACAAATTAACTCTGTTTTTTCTATGTAAAAAGGAAAAATAAGCTAAGTATATGAAAAAGAAAATTGACCAGTGGGTTGCCTCCCACTAAGCGCTTGTTTAAGGTCATTAGCTCGACTTTGAATGCTGCTCAGACAGCTGGTAGGGCAGAAGGTGGCATTGAATGCCTTGGAGGAGAATGTCTCCTCATCCATGGTGGTTTATAAGCAGTAGATGCATGAACTCTTCGAAGGAAGTGAGGTACATCAGTAGGGCGGGTTGTGACTGTGGGTGGGAGACTTCTTTTTCCTGCAAAATCATCAAAAGAAACACCAAGATTTCCACGAGAATCTCGTTGCTTGCATAAGTGTGAAGCATCTTTTGCACCTTTTAAGTTCTTATTGATGAGATTAAGAGGTTTGGAACTGGTTCCAGGAAGTGCATACCCTAGCTTAGTTGCAGGTTTCTGGGTTGTGGAATGTTGAATTTTCGGTTTAGCAACATCAGATGGACTTATAGCTGAAAGATCATGTCGATCCTTTGTGTCCAGGTTGGTGACGAGCGTCACCAAATCAGTGACGGTCGTCACTGACCCTGCAGTTCGAGCTTCTGCAACTCTTTTGCAATTCAGCTCTGCAAGTCTTGCCTCCATTACAAACACGTCTTCCTCCAGTAACTTGGCATTGATGAGAACCTCTTCTTCAAGCCTAGTCATGAAGATATGATCCTCACTGCAATCCTCAAACCCAACAGCTTTGGCAGAAGTTTCAGATATTGCCTTTTGAACAGCCATCTTGTTCACTTGCCCACTAGTATCAGATTCAGTGACATAGCCAGCAATAATATCTTTTGAATGTTCCATGACTGTCTCTTCATCTCTGGAAGTCCTTACAGAAAAGGTCTGACCATCAATGGTAGAACTCCCTCTAAGCTTATCCATGTCAAAGTTCATGATGACATCACCAAGATCAAGCTCAATGTTCCCCTTTCTCACATCAATGATGGCTCCAGCAGTAGCCAAAAATGATCTCCCCAGAATAAGAGGATCTTTAGGTTCTTCAGCATATTTCAGAACCACAAAATCTGTAGGAATTATGCAGCCTTTAATGTTAACTGGAACATTCTCTAAGATGCCTTTTGAACTTCTTATGGATCGATCAGCTAGGATGAGAGAGATCCCAGCTGGCTTGAAATCAGCCATTCCATGTCTAGCAGCAACAGAGAAAGGCATCAAGTTAATACTTGACCCTAGATCACATAGAGAGTGGGGAAAACGTCCTGCAGAGATTGAGCAATCAAGATCAAAGGTCCCTGGATCAGATAGCTTCTCTGGAACTCTGCTTTGAATGATGGCATTGACTTGTTCATAAACAGTCACTTTATTCTTCTTCTTTGGAGCTGTGAATAAGAGAATTTCACTGATGTCTCAGGTAAGCAATGCGCCTTCCTTAGGACTTACACCATTCACAACCATTCTCTTTACATACCTTCTTAGAGCTGGTGAAAGCTTGACTGCATTAACAAGGGGCATCTCAACCATCAACTTATCTATCATAGCTTTGCATCTGGCTTCTTCTATCTCCTATTTAGACCATCTAGGATGCTTGGGGAAGGGTATCTTGGGTTTATATGCTTGCTCCTTGCTATTATCTGCAGTTACAGTCGAAAAGTCGTCATTCTGAGGTGGGTGACGACCATCACTCACCTGTAATGAATCGCGACTTTCTGCTTCAGCTTGGTGACGAGCGTCACCAGTTTCTGAAGAAAATTTGTCGGGGGCTTGCAATTTGGGTGACGAGCGACACCCTCCTTGGTGACGCTCGTCACTGATTTCTGACAGCGAAAATTTCATCTTCAAACAACATTTGTTGCACGATTTGCTTTGCACTCATCCTCTTATCCTGCACTTTTTCAAGCTCCTTTTCACTCATGGCTGTGATGGCATTAACCTGGTGCTTGGGATTTATATCAGTCCTTCCAGGAAGGAATCCCTCTTGCCTTTGAACAGCTTCTGCAGTTTGAGCAACCTGCACATCAAGCTTCTTCATATGAGAGTTCAGACTCTCAATTTTCCCATTCAGGTGTTGATATAGCAAATCCATCTTGCCATTGAAGTTCACTGTCATCTTCTGTTGTCCTTCAAGTAACTGCTCCAGCATAGCTTCCATCTTATTGTCTTGTGGAGGTGCAGTTTGGTAGGAAGAAGAACCAAAATTCCTGCTGTTTTGGTAAGGTTTTTCAACTTCAGTCTTCTGGAACTGTTGCTTGGGCGTGTATCCAGGGGAATTCTGACCTCCTGTAAAGGCACTCTTCTGATTATTGATGTTGTAGCCTCTGTTCCATTGCTGATTTCCAAAACTTTGGCTCTGAAAACCCCCTCCATTGATGAAATTAACATCTTTCTGCTCAAATTCTTCAGGATTTTCGAAACTCTCCACTTCTGCAGCAAACTGAACTGACTTCTTTCCCACCAAGAGGCTGTGCATACTGTCCAGTTTAGCCATAACTTCAGCAATCTGATTTCCATCATCCACACCAGCTTGTTTCATTCTCTGAAAATCTGCATTCTTAGTGCTGTTGCTGCAGACCAAGTTCTCAATCAACCTGATCGCCTCTTCTGGTCTGTTGGTGTTGAAGTTTCCTGCACTTGCTGCATCCAGTGCCATCTGATACTTCCATTCAATGTCTCTGAAGAAGATCCCAAGTAGTTGCACCTGACTGAAGCCATGATGAGAACAATCCCTTTGATAAGAGTTGAATCTGATCCAAGAAGCCTTAAAAGCTTCAGTAGGACCTTGTGTAAAAGATGCAATTTTCGTCCTCATGTCTTCTGATCTTGCATCATCACAGAAGTTGTTCAGAAAGGCATTCTTAGTGTCTTCCCAAGTGGTCAATGAAGCAGGTTCCAGTTGCTTCAGCCAATATGCAGCTTCTCTTTCAAGATAGTAAGGGAAAAGTTTGCAGAACAGAAAGTCATTGCTAACACCATTAGCTTTGACACTTGAGGCCAAATCCTCAAACCTCTCAATGTGATCCATAGGATGCTCATGAGGTAAGCCATGGAATGGATGCTGGCCAACCAGCTGATAGTAGACAGGTTTAACCTCAAAATCGTTCCTCTAGAAGGCAGGAGGGCGGATTGCAGCTATGTTGGCATAGAACTGATCAGGTCTGTTGTAGTCACCTAGAGTCCTCTGAACAAAACGCCCAGCAGCGTTATTGGCAGCAATAGGGACTCCAGCGTCTTCTGCCACTTGTTGAACCTGCTGTTCAACAATGAAATTCCCCTCTTGATCAATCCTCTGCCCCTCTTCGTTCCTCCTGTTTCCTTCTCTGTCAACCAAGTGACCTTCTGCATCTTCAACCAAGATAAGTGGAGCGACCATTGAAGATTGCTTCTTAGCTTTCCTGTTAATTCTCTCCAACCTAGCGAGTTCGTCGATGCTTAAAGTCACAAGCTCCTTCTCCTTGTTGCTTCTGATACTGCGATTAAGCATACACCTGAAACCAGCACAAAGAAAAGAAACTCAAAGTCAGTAAACAAATTAAAACTTAGACAAAATCCTAATACAAAAAATCGATAGGCAGCTATTACTCCCTAGAAACGGCGCCAAAAACATGATAGAGCTCAGGTTTTACCGAAATAATACTACTGCAAGTGCACAGCAAAGCAGTTATAGTACAAGGGGTTATCGAATCCCAAGGGAGTATGTAAACTACACTATCGATTGTAGATTCAGATTAAGCTAAGCAATAAGTAATGAATGTAATGTGAAACCGTAAAATAAATGCAAGGGGGCGTTTTATGCTTGTTCTTAAAGTTCAAAAAGCTAAAGGCGCTAAGTCAAGACAATTCGCAGGTTGAATCCGAGAGTGTAGAATGCATGCAATCAGGAATGAATTAAAACCGTCTTGAACATGAATCAAAAATATATAACTAATCAATTCTCATTGAAAAAGTTATCTATGTCTAAATCACAGAGTTTCAAATCTCTTTGCAAACCCTAACAACCTAAACATGCAGTAATGATCAGGTTCAATTGTTCACAAAACTCCTAAGCCAAATCTCTTTGCACTATGGCGTTTTGCTCATCTAATACTAGTTCAGGTGATTAATAATGCTCTCACATCTATCAAACAACCTAGGGTTTCGAAATCCAGATGATGTGTCTAAGAAATCGATATGAATGCAAGCACATATGAAGAACCAATGTATTTCCTATTAGTTTAGCAATTCTACAAACTCTTTTTCAATTTTTGAAAAGCCCTAACTTAACTAACAAACTACTCAAACATGGTGAATGAAACAAACATCATGAAAAGAATAGATATATGCCAAAAGAATGGCTGAAAAACCTAATATACAAGATAAAACACGATCTGGGGCCTTTTGTAAATACTGGAACTTCTGGGCCAAAACTGCAAATAATGCTCCTTCTTTTAATAAATAGCCACGACCTCCTTCCTTCATGGGTGACGAGCGTCACCAAGGGTGGTGACGATCGTCACCATATCACATACTTTCTTCTCCAAGCTAGGTACTTCGTGGCTTCAACTCGAAATGCTCCAAAAGGCTTCAATATCTCCAATTATGCTCCAGACATGCTATAACCTGCAAAAACTCTACTAGGACTCTAAAAAGACCAAAAAGACTCAATAAAAAGGACTTATATCATAGTTAAAAACTATAAAAACCATGATATATCACTTGGCCGGTTTCTTTTTCTTCTCAGCGGTTCCCTTCTTCGCCGCTTCGGGCCATAGCTGCCCACTTAGGTTGCACAGCTTCATCACATCAACGTCAAAACCAAACGGGTCCTTCCCGAGGTTTATAGCCATGGATACAACAAAGCAAAGAGACAGACACGTCAAACATCCATGAATTTTTTAAAATGAGAGAAGGGAGCAAAACAAGTATCGATTCATCTTACATGGCGTCGATCTCCAAGCTCTAAATAAACTGAGCTCGGAGATTCCAATGGACGCCTCGTTGATCTTCACAAAGAAGAAAAACCGGTCCCATTCATGAACTTTACTTGTCGAGTCCCCGCCGACAAATCCCTCCTTCATCGCGGTATAAAAACGCCCCCCCCCCCCCCCCCCCCCCACGGTTTAGCCTCCCTTTCTTCAGAATGGATATCCTCTCGAAGATATCCCAGTTAAAAAAAACCATTGCCGCATGAGCTACTGCCGTCAGGCTGTTGCAGTGACGGATTACGGCGTGAAAGAGTTGTGCCTCCGGTATCTTCCTCCGTTCGCAGTAACAGAGAAGCAGTGAAATCGGGAACTGAAGGCCAAACTCCGCGAAGTGGCACTCGTAAGAACAGAAATAGCCATCTGGGGGTGTTGTTACTCTCTCGTGAACCTGGGGAAGTAGCAGCTCGACCCCCTCGGGAAAACGGCATTTTGAGCGAAGCTCCTGGAGTCTTTCTGCAGTCATCCAGGTCCGTCCTTCCTTAATGCCGGTCTTGTGCTTCGATATTATGATATTCTGCAGAAGACCTTCAATCTTATTTTCCGACTCAAAGCCTTCTGGCTCGGGACCATCCAAATCCATTTCGGAATCCGCGTCAGGCTGATCTGACGGAATCTCGTCCTGATAACTCGAAGACCCCTCAGAATCAGAGGAAGAAGAAGCCACTGGGCTAACCCAGGCTCGCCTTGCGGCGAGAGAGATTTCATCATCATCAAAGGAAGAGTTTTGTGATGAAGTCGACATTTTGAAAGCAAAGAAATTTTGGGCAAAATAGAAGAAGCAAAAGGAAGATCGGCGGGGTGCAGGGTGCAGGTGGAACCATTAGCCGTGGATCTTCATAAGACGGTAGAATTGACCGTTGTAGAATCGTCGATCTAACAGTTCTCATAGTTTGCAATAGATTAATAAATCAGTGTTAAAAAAAAATAAGATAAAAAAGAAACTCAAATCCAAGCATACTTGCAAATTTTAGGTTAAACGCAGCCTTACAAATACATCTGCTTATTTGCAAGAATAGAAAATAACAAACGAAAGAAAATATGCAAGCATCAATATCATTGACTCCTGCTTTCAAATCTCTAGCAAACCAGTAGGGCATTTCCCTTGAGAGACACGCCACGATCACAATTCACGAGAATATACCTTCCAGCCATCTGTAGTGAGATCGAGAACCTTCCATGAACCAGAGTTAAAGTCGTAGATTTTGAACTCAGCACAAGTATTGCTTGGACCATCGGTACAATCAAAAAGAAGAAGACTTGGATGTAGACCAAGAAGAATACTTTTGTATTAGCTTTGCTGTACTTGTATGATGAGTGACTGACGCAATCACTCCCACCAGCGTTGGATTTGCTGTCGCTTGGGTTCTATATATAACTCAACCACACTCTTCTTTGTATATTTTTAATTTCAACGATTCTAAATTGCAATGTGTAACATTCCGGTTTCAGGATGGAAATATATATATATATAGAAAGGCTTAAGAGAACTAATTTAGCTATATATGTCACTAAAGTGTATTTTAGAGTTAAGCATGTTAGAGCAGAAGTAGGACTGGATGATCTTTCGGGAAATGATTCTCCAAATCGTGTAAGTGAGAACAAAACACAGGAAATATCATTTAGAGATTACAGGATCAGTATTTATGATTCTCGAACATTTCGACTAATGCACTAGTCGTTAGATAGGAGTGTGGCCCATAGATCCGAGAGCAGATGTAAATGTACTTACCTTTAGAGGCGGTCGAAGCGTTACACAATGCATATAAGGTTTTTTCTTTGTTGAAGTTGTATTACTTGGTCTCTTGTGATGTGTCTGTACAGGAGGTTGTGACAAGCCTGGTTTGGATACGAACATCAAGTATTTAACCTAGGGATGTGCCAACAGTACGGTTTGCGTACGGGACGGCTTATCAGGAAACCGTGTCAATACTTTCAACGGACATCAAGACGCAGTCTGATCCATCTCATCCTCTCTCTAAATTTTGTATATTGGTACTTAAGTCACTGAAAGTAATCATGATCAAAATCACAACAAAAAAAAATTAAAACCCTAATATTTATTTTGATTATGATTTATTTTTATATTGTAAAAATAATTGTATGTTGTTACATCATAAATTTTAAGTAGGTATTATTGGTTCTATGATTTTAATGAATTTGGAAAAATTAATTACATTCAGCGTTATTGGTTCTATAATTCAAAATTCATATTTAAATTCCGTGTTATTGGTTCTATGATTTTAAAATTCAGATTTAAATCTCCTATATATTAAAAGAGAAGCATTTTTAAAAAATAATCTTAATTTTGTAAAATATTACAGGGGTGCCATTTTGCTGATGTGTTTATTTTCAGCAAAGTTATAAAAATAGACTTATATTACTTGATTAATTACATGTTATGCCACTCATATTAATTTGGTTATACATTAGCTTATATCAATTATATTGATGATGATTCATCAAGATATTCTATTTTTTACCAAAAATATATCATATTGATTATTTCTTTAAATACTATATTTTATCTTTTATTATTATAGAAAAACAAAATCATCACATCATTCACATAGTATATATTTTCTGTGTTATAATTCAAATTTCATTAAAAATATAAATTACACAAATGATTAGTAAATAAATGTATATTTTGAAAGATAAAAATTGAAAATAAAGATGTGTAGATAGATGATTCATAAATCAATATAAAAGTACATAAGTGATAAAAAACAGAAAGTTTAATTTAATAGATATTATTTATTTATTTTTGGTTTCATATGGTTTTAGAACCATATAAATTAACCAAATAATATAAATATTTAAACTTTATAATAAGTACAAAGTATTAATAAAAACTTGAACTATAAAAACATAGTAGGATATGTTAATAGAATATAATATTATATATAATTTATTTGATTAAAAAGTTAAATATCATAAATTTTTAATTTATACAACAAAATAACTTGGTTAAAAATTAAAATATTTTTTGTAAGGATATTCTATAATAATTTTATTAAACTTTTTGATATTAAAAATATTTTTATTGAATCAAAAATTTAAGTATTATAAGTATTGACTCAATTATATACAATTTTAGAAAATTTATTAAAAATAATAAAAAAATATAATCTATTTTTATATAATCCTCATGTATATTAAGTATTTAAAATATATTTTACAGTAATTTTCTTTTCTTAAAAGTTAATATTTTTATAACTTTTTTTAAAAGTTAATATTCTTATAACATTCATATAAGAACTATTAAAATGATTATAAAATCTTATAATCAAATTTTATTTTTACAATCTTAATACTCTCTATTTTAAAATATAAGTTTTTTTGCATCAAAGCACAGAGATTAAAAAGCAATTTTTCTTTTTAAAAATTAATTATTTAGTATATAAATTAAATATAATTCAACTAATTATAAAAAAAAATGAAAAATGTAATCGGCCACGTAATATTCATAGGAAGTAGTAAAAAATGAAAACAACTATATTGTGAAACAAAAAAACCTTTAAAAAAACTAATATTATGAAATAGAGGAAGTAGTTAATTTTTTTATTATTATCATAACGCATTAGATACTTAATAATTTAATCAAAATATACTCCCTCTATTTTTTTGAATTTTAAGATCATGTCGTTAATCATGGGTATTAGAAAATATAAAGAGCGAATTCGTATTTCTATCTAGATTGCGCATATATATTTAATTTTTAAAGTAATTTAAATTAAAATTAAATTACCATATATTTCATAAAATAAACAAAAAAATATATTTTGTTAATATTACAGCATAATATTATAAACAACTCATATAAAATCAATTGTATTTTGTTATATGATTTTAAAATTATACTATATTAAATAAATAATTATTAGTTCACTCCGTACAGGGTGCAGGTTATTACCTAGTTCTATGTTATTGATTCATAATTTTAAAGAGGATTTTTGTGGATTTGAAAAGTTTTCCATGTTAAAAATACAAAGAATCATATCCAAAGTTAAACCTATGATTTTGTAAAATCAACATGTTATATTTAAAAATTAATAAATTATACACAATATATGGATTCTTAAATCAACTAAATACATAAATCAATAATACCCCCTAAGTTTTGCTTGATTTTCTTGGTCAGCTATATATTTAGTAAAATTATATATGTGGTTTGATCTGATTGGCGATCCTTGTTTTTTGAGATTGAATTCTTTTGTGAGCAAAAAAAAACTGATTACTCCTTGGTTCATGTTTATTTTTAAATTTAGCTAAAAACATTAGAAATATATTAAATGAAAAATTATTTTTCCACACAAACTTTTGTTTTTTTATAAATACCAAATTTTCATGTCTTTAATTCATATTAACGCCCCAAAAATAAAATTGCTTAAATAAAAAATGAATAACCTCATACTTTTTGTGTTAGTTGTTGTTGCTATGCATTTCAGGCTGAATCAAGCAGATGAGTGTAGCGTAACTACGTTAAATATTCAAAACAAACTCGGTCCTGGTAAGATTCTCTCGTATAGATGCTTTGGCTATCCTCTCCAAGAGTTGAAATTCAATCAGAACCACACACTTCCAAACAACATAGGATACAGTGCAGTTATGTGTTTGTTGGTTAAACACTAAAAGCCCGAATCCTTATATTTATGAGTTGGCACCAAACATATGTGCCCGTCGTCAATGTTATAATGGGCACACCGGTTCATGGATTACAAAAGATGATGGGATTTACTTCGAGACAAATGGAATGAAACGTATGATGTTTGTGAGTACTTGGAAAAGCAGTATTTACCGAATAAACAACACATGAGGCTTGTGGGTCGATGGAAAAGAAGTGACACATAATTCATATGATCGACGGGAATCAACCTGAGTTTTTTTTGTTTTTTTTTAATCTTTTTCAACCAAATAATCATTTTAGCTTGAAATCAGAAAAAACACCAAAATAATTGGTATCATTATATTTATGTAATATTTTATCAATTTTTAAATAAAACTATCACGATTTGTGGTCACTAACGACGATAGTTCAGACTTCAGAGCACCATTTGTGGTCACTATCGTCATAATTTATATTTTATATTTTTGGATTTTGGAAAAAATAAAATAACAATGATTAGAAAGAGAGAAAAAAACTGTAGGACCGCGAAAATCCGGATTAAAATCACGAAACCAAAAAACGATTGAAATTAATAATAAATGATAATAATTTATAAAACGTTTTAATAAAACGTTTGAGGAAAGATGATACACGGAGTCGAGATATGATCCCTTTCCTTAATTTTTTAAATCTTCTGCAGTGTGGCGGTTTGAAGAGACTCGGAATCCAATGATACAACCGTGTTGAGACTAAAGTCGCAGCACTCGACTATAGAATCTGCAAACTTAAGAATATATGCTATACTCTCGAGACTTACCTAAGACTGTAGAGAGGAGAAGGATTTGCTGGATTTTGTGTTTGAAAGCTTATTGCTTTTCTGGATGATGAATAATGAATGAGAGAGGTCCTTATTTATAGTGAAAGAGAGGTTTGTGGCGCAAGGCATATGCTTTTTTACTCACGAAAGATAAACGGAAATATTTCAAATATCTTTGTTCTTTGTTCAACAAGCTTAAGGAAAAACGAAAATATTCTGAAAACCTTTATACCTTGTTTAACAGAGGAAACAGAAATATTCTAAAAAAACTTTATTTCTTATTTGACAAAGATAAGAGAAATGGAAATATTTAGTAAAATAATTCGACTCAATCAATAAAGATTTATTAATATTATACAAAAATTATAAATGGAATATGGACAATTTCATTAAAGAAGTCAATAAATATTTATTACAAAAAATAATTATTTTGTGGTTTTGCATAATAGCCCTCATATTTCCAATGTGTGACAAATGCACATCTTGACTTTTAGTATTGATCACATGTCCACTTTGACCATTGATTTCTTATTCAAATTAATTTTGATTTTGATAAATAATTACACTGTCTATTAGTGCTCATTACAAAGATTTCAAAGAATCCATAATTGCCAAAATCTAAGTTTCAACAAAAACTAGGACTTGTTGTTATTTGTTTCACTTGTCTCGGTCAAAATCTCGAATAAGTCTCCTCTCTTCTTCTTCTTGGAATAGTACGTCTTGTAAATTCTATCAGTGTCTTTTTTGTTTTGAGTAGAAAATTAAAGACAACGAACAGCAGTTTGAAAGAGGTTTTTTTCTACATAAACAAAGAAACCTTGCACATCACACATCTTGTTGTGTAATGAACAGTAGTCAGTATAGAGATAACAGGTTCGGCTACATAGAATACATGGTGATAACGAGGGTCTCTCATTTTGGTTTGCAACAAAAGAAGATATGTTGGTTTTATTTTGTTGTAAAGTAGAATTATATATTCTTTAACTTTAATAAATTCTTTCAATTAAACGATGCACTCGATGTAACAAAGGTTTTTAAATTGAATAAAATCTTACATTCATTCAACAACAAAAAATGATAATAACAAACGAAAGAAAAAAGGAGAATATGAAGCAAATAAGTATCTATAATCTTGTTTAAAGTGCTGGAACACAATTTAATAAAGCATGTTGGAATTTATGAATTTGTGTATGTGAATAAGGAATGAGTTGGAAAGTATACAAATGAAATGTTTTCATTAGCTATAACTCTTTGTGAAAAGCTAGCAAAGTTACCAAAGTCCCAAATTGAAAATTTGAAAAGTTTTTGAGTAATATATAAGGACTAGCATTGGCATTAGTTCAAATGGTTAATCGAGGAAGAGTGGATACACCCGAGGCCAATTTTTAGATAGGCTCTTCGAACTCTTGTGATTAATCATGCCCTACCGTCCAAGTCCCCTCTCTACCTTATGTATACATGCCGTAAGTCTCTCTTTTTTATCATCCCAAATCTGATATCAAATACACAGAGCAAAAACAAACACTGAATATTGAGTTCTGCGATTCAGGGTTAAATGATTGCATCCTGGAACTCGTGAATCGTGAATTCCTGTCACACTACGAGTAATTCTTTGAGTTAAGGAAAGATTTCAGTGTTGATTTTGTTTCTTATTTATGCTATTTTCGATTTATTGTTTCAAAAATTTTTCTTACCTTGTTTTATTCAGTTTTGATTATTTTATTACTTTCGTGACTGAATTGATTCTTATCGTAGTTTATAACATACTATGTGAGCTGCCTATACCAACGCCACAAATTTTTTGGCGAAATTTTTTGCTGCACATTGTTTTTCTTCATTTTTTATGTTGGTGTTTAAAAAAAACAAAAAAAACAGTTATTAAAAAAACTTCCATTTTATATTGGTAAGAGTGTGCTGACTACAGCAACCAATCTGTTTAGCTAACATCTCGCATTGGATGTTAAGATAAACAAACTTTGGGACGAGAAACAATTATACATTTATTTATTCAAACCAAAATATCTAAAATAATAAAATAGAGTTGAGTTGTAAGAAATTAATTTGTCTCTCGAATAATAAAAACTCATCTAAACGTAAGTTGTCTTGCATCTCTTGTCCAACTATATCTATTTAAAAATTTAGAAAAAATATTAACGATATTAAGAAGATGAATCATATTTTAATTAAAAATTCAATGTGAATGAACTTAGAGTCATTAGACAAATATGCCTTTTGGCAATTTACATATCTAGTAAAAGGATCAATAAAAGTGTTTCTAACAAAAAGTTTTAAAAAGTATGAATCAATTTACTTATAAACAAGTAAGTAAGTATATAAAAAAACTTAATTGTTAGTGTATACATTCATGGTCCAAGCTTGCCACCATATAACACTAAAGAAAATATCATAGTAAAGTTAAATCGGTAGTATGCTCTACTGATTCGCGATTTTTGATGACTGGCTTTCATGTATACAAAGCAGAAAAAATTTCTTTATAAGAAGCTAAATCGGCAGTATGAATACATAAGATCTAATCTTTTTCACTTTACCATCAGGATGTGTGCATTTATAGTAACTCCGTGGAAATTAACTTTCTATAAAGTGCTTTTAACCATCTTTTCTCCAGTTAAACAATACTGAAAAATCGGATAGCAACATCCATCAAAATCGAAGAACCAGAAGCTGAACTGGAGCTCCATCAAATATGCCACTCAAGCCACCTAGGATCCGACCAGGATACATGTACCTTTTATGGGGATTATCGAAGCAACCAGAAGGATATAAGCAACAACCCAACTTGTTCCAGAAACTTGACTCAAAAGGGCTTCATGACGATATTGAATCAGCCCAAACCGATTCCAGATGAAGAAGTTATTCACTTTACAAATCGGATTAACCTTACCTTACCCGATTTGGATATACGAGCATTTATTGGAGGATTCCGACCAAACCAGAAAAATTTAAGCTATAAACCGAATCCACTGCATATTATTTGAGAAGTAACATTATTTAAAATAGCTTACTTGTCAACACTACAGCCAAAGTTAGTGCTTTAATTGATGACATGTAAATGTGACATGTCAAACTTCCTAAAATAAACGAAATGTTTTGATTGGTTGAATTAAAATTATAGTTGTGGAATTAAATCATAAATAAAATAGATTATATTTATAACATTAAAATTAACAAATTTAAATTAACAGAAAATAAAATTTATTATAATTTTAATTTTTTACATATATTCATAATTTCATAAAATATAATTATTAATTTTTTTCAACAATACATATATATTATAATTTCACATAAAAACAAAAAAAAATAATAATAAATGATCAAATAGAATAGTAAAAATTCTATTTATTAATAATACTTGAAGTATGATATATTTTTATATCGGAAAGTTATTAATTTACAAAATATATTAATAACATCTAAACAAGTTCTCAAAAAAAAAATTAAATAATACAATTTTAAATAAAGTACAATCATGATAAAAATAATTGAAAGAATAAAACGTTAAAATATTAAAATAATTAACTTTTATTGAAACGGTTTTAAAAAACGTAATTTTAAATAATTTTATTTTCAAACCGATATTTACTAATTGAATAAAGTATATACTAACTATTATTTTATAATACTAATAGGACCATATATTTTTCTATAACTTTTTCATCTTTTTATTGTTGTTTTCTAAAATGTACATAACTTATGTTACCATCTCATCTTATCTCTTATCATATTTTAAATAAAAATAATAGCATATGCATATATATATATAAATTTATTTTCATTGTATATAAAAATTTTGAGATAATAAATGAAATAAAAAATAACTGAACGAAAAAATAAATTACAATAAGATGAAAAAATATGAATCAGAAATAAAAATAAAAGTATATAAAAGTAAATCTCTCGCACTTTGTTTTACAAAGTCACTTAAAAACTTTTTAACACGTAAGAGTCATATTTTAATTTTTTACAAATACGCGTACATACATATATATTAATTGTACATTAGTTGAAGTCACATGCGAACTTTTCCGTGCATGTATTTTGTTAAGATTGATTACAGTCTAATTTTTATTTTAATTATTATACAATTTATATTTTTTAAAAATCTTTATCTATTCTAAATGTAGTGAAGTGGTTGGTATGCTCGCACATGCGTGCCAATTATCTATCCGCTCTTAGGAATAAGTAAAAATGGTAAAACCTATTTCAGTTTAATTTGCAATAAATCAAGAAAAATATATACTTAAATATATTATTTATGTATTTGCAAATTTATATTATGTAAGACGCAAAAAAGCATATCGTAGATTTTGTAAGGAGAAATAAAACATATTATAAAAATATTTAAAAATATTATAAGAATTTAATTATTATTTAACATAACTTTTATATTTGTGATTATATATTATTACAAGCATTATAAATATAAAAAGTTTTAAAATACATTGGTTTCAGAAAGAAGTTTGTGAAATATTAAAACAATATATATATACAAACATACCAATATTTAAAAAAACTAATCAACATTTAAATATAACAATTAACTATGTATATCAAAAAAATTATACTCGCACATATGTGCGGGCCAACCACCTAGTTTCTTTGAAATATGGTCCATCATAGAATCTCTGCGAATTGGATTCACTTCAATATCGAGTCAGACTTGGGAGTTATTGATTTTATAAGTTGGTGGACCTGTTTCGGACCCGATTGCGCGTATAGGCTAAATATCGAGCTACACAGCCCAACTCAGCCATGATATCAACGTTCAACCACTTGGAGATTATTAATGAGTCTCTTCTTGTTCCAACAAGCCCAAGATCCGAAGAAAGGTCAATCGAATTCTCAAGTTATGCCTCATCTCCTAAAACGGGTCAATTTGATTTTATTCCGGTCAAGTTATATTCATGATCGGTTTAGCACCTATCAAACTTATATGTGGCGACCAGGAGACTTTCTAATCATTTAGAAGCTATTAATGACGTCCCACCATGCACCAGAAAGCATAAGACCAGTCGAATCACTTCATATTCTCTATGGTGTCATCGATCTCTCATCACTTCCATCAACTGATCCAACAAGAGAGAGTCTCATGTCAGCTTGTTCGATCCCATCTCACGTTTCACTTCCATTTCATCGATTTCACAAGAGAGAGTCTAAGGTCAGCTTGTGTAATCTCCATCATTCTGCTGCCTAAGTTCTAGCATATCTAACGTGTTTGAATCTGAGTGAGTCTCTCATTGGATCTTACACCACTATATCGTTTGTTTTTTATCAGCGCTGTTATCTTTTTGTCATTCTTGGCTACATGATTCCAGAAACAGGTGCAAGATTTGGCTTTAATCTATGTGATGAAGTAAAAAGAGCGTTTCTAGTGAGGAAGTGAGGGAATTCATTACTCTTCTTGGCTCTCTATCTTAAGTACCTTTTGTTTTTACGCAAACTGATTCACTGGTGCAGATTGATTTGATGAAATATAGGAGCATACCAGTATCAGCAGTAACCTATCTCTCTTATTTGAAACTATTTGGGCTCGTCTTTGCTCTTCTTTCATCCTCTGAACTTACATTGTCTGAGAAACTAAGCACGCGTGTGCAGATAAAGATTATTTACAATCTTGTTCTGTAACTCAGTTTTAATGGCTTATAAATGATTGTTATTCTGTTATGGACTTATTGTTTCATCTAACAATGATCTCGTCTTGAACGTGAAATAAAGAAAACATAACCCAAAAGATTCATATAAATTTTGTTAGCAAACTTATTATTCGTGCAAGCCCATTCAAAATCTTCCAAACCTCAGTCATTTCAAACTCGTTCTTAGCATTCTGGTACTCCTCAAAAAGTTATATTGATCTCAGTCAGTTAATAACTTTGATGCATCAATTGTATATAGTAAAAAATGGATTCAATCTATCTTTATAAGATTGTATGAGAAAAAAATTTCCTACATATAATGTTCACAGTTATCTCATAAAGATAATGAATAAAAATGTCATTTGTAAATTTACGATTATATGACAGTGTCAATTAACATAATTCTTCAAAAACATATTATGGGAGATATTTTTCAAATTTATTATTAATCATATTGGATTTTGGAAAAATAAAATAACATGATTAGAAAGAAACAAAAGGAAAAAAAACAGACGTTTACCTAGTTTGGGAGATTATTTAAACCAGCAAAAATTATTTTTCAATTTTTTGAAAAAGAACAAGTTAATTTTAAAAATACAAAATATTTAGAATAAACTAAAACACCTTTCAAAAAATTTAAGCTAGACATGTATATGGATCGTTTCCTTTTTCAAAGTAAAGTGAGAAAAAAAAAGTAAAACTTATAAACAAATCCACATAGCAAGAGGTAAGTGTAGTACGAGGGGATCGCTTCTTGTTTGTCTATATATAACAAAGGCAAACATGAAAAAACCCAAAACCCTAATTTCTACTTACGGAGCGCCGAGTCGTATCCTTCTTCCTTGGAAGATACACAATGATAATGTCTGATCTTCCTCATGATTTGGTAGAAGAAATACTATGTATGGTCCCAACCACATGTTGGCAACGATCACGGTCTACTTGCAAACGATGGAACGCTTTATTCAAAGACCAAAGATTCATTGAGAAGCATATTCGTAAATCTGCAAGCCCGTCCCTGGTTCTCATGTTGGAGGAACAGAGAATCTGGTCAATGAACGTCAGTCGCAAGGTCGCTGATCCTTCTTTAGAGTTTGAGGTTCCACTTTTCCAAAAGGATTCTCATTCTGATCCAGAATAAGTCCATATCTTCCATGTTTCCCACTGTGGCGGTTTGTTGTTATGCCACATGTACGATACACTCCTGGTTTGGAATCCCTGTTTGGGGGAAACTCGATGGATCCAAACCAAAACTTATTGCGACGTACATGCTGTTCTAGGTAACGAAAACAACAAATCTTGCCCTAGATTCAAGATTTTGAGGTGCTACGAGCAAAACTCAAACTTTGTTGGGTCTGAAATATATGAGTGTAGCTCTGATTCGTGGAGGGCTCTTGGTGTCGTTGCACTCAACTGCCACATCTCCATGAATACGACGACTTGTGTGACTTTGAAGGGAGATGCGTACTGGCCTGCTGATGATAGAAGAGACAACTCTAAATTCTTACTAAGTTTTGATTTTACAAGAGAGAGTTTCAGACGTCTGTGTCTTCCAACGTTTCAGAATCCTGGCTATGAAGGTAACATGGCTCTATCAGTGGTGGGGTGACCAGTAAAATCGATACTGAAGCCGCTTTGTCATGGAGCAAATCCTTTACAGCGGATTTATTTAATCACAGATTTGATTATTATTATCCCACAAACTTTTTTATCGACGAGGAGAAGAAAGTGGCTATGTGCTGTTATATACGTTCGGGCAGGAGGTTGGCATGCACTATTCATAAATATAACACAGAGTTCCCTTCTGTAGAAACTACAGACGTATCATGGAAGTCCTTTGTTTGCAATTATGTTCCAAGTTTGGTTCAAATCCAATAGTGTTGATCAAATAAGAAATTGATCTGTATAAATACCGTTCTTTCTTTTATTACACCAACCAGTTTTAGTTTTATGGATTGTCTTCATCTTTGTTTTGTGTCTTAAAGAGAAAATGGAACAACACTGTAAGAGAAAGAAGATGCAAACACAATGATGCCTCAGAACACTTTTGATGCTAAAGAGTCTCATAACATTTTGCCAAATGTGCTGTTTTATTAGTTTTTGAGCAACAAAGGGCACACACAAGACTCCTAAAAAGAATCGTCTCTCTTCTCTCTCAAGTTAATGTAATGATTGGTGACAAAACACAAAAAGAGTTTTTGTAGTGATGAAACTAATAGTCCATGCCTCCCATGCCACCCATGCCTGCTCCAGCTCCTGCTGACTCGCTTTCGTCTTTAGGAAGCTCGACCACTACTGCTTCAGTTGTTGTCAACAGAGATGACACACTGATAACAACAACAACAACAAAAAGGACCAAGTTTTTTGCTTTAAGGCTCCATCGAAATGAGAAATGAGTACAGGGGCAAGCTTTAGCTTTTGATTGATTACCTCGCAGCATCAACAAGAGCCGTTCTGATCACTTTCAATGGGTCTATGATTCCAGCTTTCACCATATCCACATATTCACCTTTAGCAGCATCATAACCGAGGTCTGGGTTGTCTTGCTCCAAGAGCTTCCCAACGATAACAGCACCTTCGACTCCAGCATTTGAAGCGATTGTGTATACAGGAGTCTGGTAAACCAAGATTCATTATACAACAACTTAAGAATCATCACAACAAAAAATGATTTTTCGGTTTTAAAAAACAAATTGCTAACCTTCAAAGCGTTCTGAATGATCTGCACACCAATCTTCTGGTCAAAGTTGGCTGTTGGAAGTTTTTCCAACTCTCTAGCTGCGTATAGAAGAGCCACACCTCCTCCTGTGAAGTATTTTGATTTGTTTCTTCAGCACAATCTCTCGCAAACTTTCTAGCTTTTATGTGAATGAGGAAGAGTGTTCCTCACTGGAGGAGACATACCTGGCAAAATACCCTCTTCTACTGCTGCTTTAGTGGCATTCAAAGCATCTGTCACTCTGTCTTTCTTCTCACCAACTTCAGCTTCACTTGCTCCTCCAATCTATAATACCCAACAAGCCCATCAGAGTTTATAACAAAACCAAGCTGGTTATGATTCTTACACTACAGAAGCTCTTAAACATGACTAACCTTCAAGACTGCAACACCTCCAGAGAGCTTAGCCAACCTTTCTTGCAGTTTCTCAATGTCGTACGCTGAGGTGCTCAGCTCCATCGCTGACCGAATCTGTTTGTTGCAATACAAAGCAGTTAGAATTGGGACGATGGCTTTTTTTCACACCATCTTCCTCCAAACAAATTCTACCAACTGAGTTTATCAGGGCTTAAGGAACAAAACCAACCTGGTCACATCTCTCCTCGATGGCTTTCTTGTCGCCAGCTCCATCAAGAATAACGGTGTCGTCCTTGGAGATTGTAACCTACAAATAGCGATATAAATCTCAACCAATAAGGATATGCTGAAAATGCTATAGTCAATCAAACTTCATACTAAGAGCTTTCAAAGACTACCTTTTTGCAGGTTCCTAGCATGCCGAGGTCCACCTTCTCCAGGTTCATTCCAAGCTCATCCGTGATAACCTGTATCAAGCCAAGTCAATACTCTCGTAGTGTATATATTAGGGTTCACAAGACTAGACACATTACTCAACAAATGTACTACCTCTCCACCAGTAAGGGCAGCAAGGTCTTGCAAATTTGCCTTCCTATTCTCTCCAAACCCAGGAGCCTTGATGGCACAAACCTACAGAGAGGAAACTATCAGTCTCAAAAGCAAATATTATCACTCAAAGTCAGGGGACGATAGGTCAGTTGTTCAAACCTTGATTCCGGCACGTAGCTTGTTAAGGATAAGAGTTGCAAGAGCTTCACTTTCAATATCTTCAGAAACAATCAATAGTGGTCTTTGTCTCTGTAAGTTTTTTTTTGAAAAAAAAAAGGATAAATAAAATAAACCACATTAGATGCCTTTCTCACCGAATTTTCGAGAGAAAATGATTCCAAAATTTAGTAAATGAAGATAAAGCATACATACCTTCAGAGCCAACTCCAACACTTTCACAATGGAGTTGATGCTGGAGATCTTCTTCTCATGGATAAGAATGAGAGGCTCATCCAATTCCTACATAGATAGAATCACAATTCTGTAAATTATATAACTGATATGACCAAACAAGTAACTTGATCGAGTAGTGGGAGTAATAATAAACTTACACATTTTTGGGTTTTCTGATTGGTGATAAAGTATGGGGACGTGTAACCTCTGTCCAATTTCATCCCCTCTACAACTTCCAACTCGTTAATCAACGTCTTTCCATCCTGCAAATGCATTTTCACCAGCGTAAGCGTTATGGTTTGACCAATCTAAATCAGCAACCATGAGCAAACATTTCGGCTCATTCACTTACTTCGATCGTGATTACACCTTCTTTGCCTACCCTCTCCATAGCCTTAGCGATCAGTTCACCGATCTCCCTCTCTCCGTTCGCAGAAATGGTCCCGACCTGAGCAATCTCTTCGGATGTGCTGATCATCCTAGCCCTGCTCTTAAGGTTCGTCACCACAGCATCCACCGCCATGGAGATACCTCGCCTTAGGTCCATCGCATTCATTCCCGCGGCGACTGATTTGCAACCTTCGGTGAATATTGCACGTGTGAGAACAGTAGCACAAGTGGTACCTGCAGGACACAAGTTAGGAAAGTTTAGGTAAATAGTCTTGTAAAGTTTCTACTACTATAAAGTTTCCATCAAAGCGAATGATCTTACCATCACCAGCAACATCATTAGTAGCGTTTGCGACCTGCTTCACGAGACTGGCACCAACGTTCTTCACTTTATCTTTGAACTCAATGCTTTTGGCGACTGTGACACCATCTTTTGTCACTTTAGGAGCACCCCAGCTTTGCTCAATCACAACGTTACGTCCCTTCGAAGTTAGTATTCACAGAAACGTCAGTAACATTGACACTGACATGATAGAAAACAGAAGCAATAGGATAAAGAACAAATTTCCAGATTTTGCAATTACAGATTAACCTCCGGCGAAATCGGGTCTAAATCAAATCAAAATGAGTAGGAAGAAGAAAAAAAGAAGAGTACCTTGGGACCCATAGTGACCTTAACAGCATCGGCAAGCTCTTCAACACCTCTAAGCATCAAAGCCCGAGCTTCAACTCCAAACTTAATCTCTTTCGCTGCATAGTTCCTGCTCCAGCTCATTCTGCTGGAAACCTGAGCACGCGAGAGATCAAAGTTACCAAAGAGGGCGAAAGAGAAATCTCGTTACAGAACCCAGCAAAATCAAATTCAAGTTACCTGTCGTGTGTTGCTTGCAATCCTGAGAACAGAGAAAAAGAGAGAAAAACCAAATCAATCTTAAAATCGGGATTAAAAGCAAGCAGATTCAGAGAGAGCCCAGATGAAAATGAAGGAGATTTAATCAAAACCCGAATCGATCCACTTCCCCACATCTCCTTCCAATTTTCAAATGAACCCATCAGAAAACTGAATCAACAAGACGAGGAAAGTGAGTTCTTACCTTGCCTTGGAGGCGAGATTAGAAGCGAGACGGTACATGGTGACTGAGAAGGAAGAAGATGAACGATGACGAAAGATAATTCGGACGAGTGATGGAGATCGGTGGAGAGAAGAAGAGTCGAGGAGTTTAATAAACGAAGGAGAAGACTCTAGAAAGCTGCTGCTGCTTACTAATGCTCCTCTAGGGTTTTAGGGTTTAGCTTCATTCGAAACTTAATTGTTTACTTACATTTTCCAATTTAATTTCTGGATTTTCTGGGCCAAAAATCAATTAGGATTTTGATTTTCCCAGTTTCTTAATTTTTTTTATAAAGACACTATTTTGGATATTATGTTATATGTTATTGTTAACTTGTTAAGTGTTTTACTATTTTTTTTGTCATCTAAAAATTATCTTTAAGAACTTTGAAGGATACATCAATAAATAATTTTATACAGAAAAACTAAACTAACTAAAATACAAAGTCGAATTCCTAATCTCAAACATAAAAGATCTAACAAGGTTTAACCCAGCATTTAAAACTCAACAGAAATTAACCAATTATTTTTCCATAGAGGATTACCGCAGATGTTCTAAAATACTCTTAAACACTATTCATAATTGATAGGTAATTATTTAAATTTATTTTTAAAAAATTTTGTAATTGTTTCTTAAATTTTTAAGATATTATAATTTTAATTTTTAGAATAAAGGATATACCATTTGTAAACATTGATGGATATAAAAGAGCCAACATTACACCCCACCGATTTTTCATGAATAGGGTTAGAGATTGTTTTCTTTGTTGACATATTTTTTAGAATGCCCAATGCATTTTTGCAAATCCTTGTAATCTTTCTGAAAATGAATTTCGAGTTCCTGCCATACAAAACTATCGAGAAAGCTTACTGAAATAGGCTCAGTTATCTTCGATAATAAAAGCAAAACAAGATTACAGTCAATCTTTACCATAACATCATTCATAAGACGAAAAATAAAAACGTGAAAGCTTACTTTGTTAGATCATTAAACGTTTTATGTTGTAACTAGTATTATCTCCCATGTTAAGCACGAAAATTTAATTTTATCTATAAATAAAACTAAATTTCAATTATATACAACTAATAAATTACAGATATAAAATAGTTTTGGAGATGAACATTGAAACACTTATTTACCAAACTTGTTTTACATACACATTGAACTACTGAAAAGGCTATTGAGGAGGACTTTGGCTGAAAGGTTTTTGTGGGAAGAATAAAAATGCAACTTCTTTCGATATTTCATGTTTTAGAAGCTTCTTCTTTCGACATTTCCAGACTCTTACAACCATTCTTCGCATCGTACAATCACAAGATGAACACTTTGTTATTACATAATAGAAACAATCATAGAAAGTGATTGTCTTTACAAGTTTTTAAACTCATAACTTCATCTTCTACTTGATCAAATTGGTTCCTCTTTACAGATTCTGCGAAACCATCATAATGGAGGTTTCTTAATAAAATAATTTATTTTTACTATTAACTATCCAAAAATCAAATAGATTTAAATACCATATGACCCAAATACCGTTAATTCTGTCTTCCAATATGGTGAGGCTGATGAACGTTATTGCGATTCATATTTAACGCCTGAAACATCACAATTAAGCTAACAAAATGTTTAAAAACAAAAATAGAAAACTTCTTAAGCAAGTTTAAGTATAAAAGAGAAATCAATAATTAAGAGGAGAACACTTCGGCTTTAGGAAGAAGAGAGAAGTTGATGAACACGGTCACAAACTCTCCATGTGGAGAAGTTATTCCAACGATCTGAACATGATGATGATAACATTGACTAAAAAGTATATCTATAACTTCTGTTGTCTCTACCATTTTGATAAGAAGTTAGAAAGTAATTTTTTTTTGAATGGTTAAAAAGATGATCGTGTAATTTAACTGTTTAAAGAGATAATGGTGAAAACAAAGTTTTTATTTTTATTTAAAATCTTTAAACAGTTTTTTATTCTATTTAAATGACAGTTATCAAAATTTGATTACACACTATTTAATGAATTCAAATTAGTGGATCGTGAGATCAGAAAAAAAAAATGAAATGATAAAAACTCATAACTGATTAAAGAAATTTTAAATTAGAAAATTCAAAATAATTTTTAAAAAATAAATAAAATGACAGATGTCAGACCCAGAATTACCAACTGACTTGTGTTTTATAGGTATAAAGATATATGATATCATGTGTATTAATATCGCGGAAATCACATTAGTACGTTTTAACTTTTAAGACGTTCGTATGACCACATGTTCTTTCTTCTTTAAAACAAAGGACCCAACTTCGATTTGGGTAGAATTTTGTCGCCCTCACTCATGTTTCGAAAGTACAACTAAAGTCTCCAACGACATAAAGTACAAAAGTCAAACATAGTTTGTGAACTTTAAAATGAACGTACATAACATCATCAACACTTTAACTCTCAGAAGATCGTTTCGGACTCCAAGACTGGAGTAAAGCAGTCAACGCAGTACGAGACGAACCGGTTTTGGTCAAGGCCGATTCAGCGACATTCTTCAAGACCTTGGTTCTCTCCCTAACCGGACCATCCTCCACTATCTCCCGGACTCGTTTCTCCACCTCCATCGAGCTCACGAAACCCGTCTCCGATTCAATCATCGGAACCGCAATCTTGATCTCCTCCACGATCACCACTCGGTTAAATCTCTGTTCAGCATACAACGGCCAGGCCACCATCGGTACGCCTATTGTTTGTAAACCAGTCGAATTAAAACCACACCAAACCGTTCTATGCAATATAAATTGATTGGTGTATTTATATAACTTACCGGCGCAAACCGATTCAAGAATCGAATTCCAGCCGCAATGAGTGACGAATCCACCAATTGCTTTGTGATTCAGAACAGGAACTTGCGGAGCCCATGATTTGACGACCATTCCCTTGTTTCCGGTTCGATTTATAAATCCTTCCGGCAAAAGAGATTTCAAATCCGGTTCTGTTTGGTTTTGTATCCCGGGTGGATTACGAACCACCCACAAGAATCTCTGCTCACTTCTCTCTAAACCAATAGCAATCTCCTTGAGCTGTTCTTCCGTGAACAAACCCAAGCTCCCGAAACAGAGGAACACAACACTCTGTTCCGGCTGCGAATCGAGCCAATTCAGACAAGAATCTGCGTATTCAACATTCTTGTTTCCGGCTCTTCCGTTAACAATGAGCGGCCCAATTGGATAGATATTGCGAAAACAGAGCTCCTCTTTTATGGCCTTGATTGCTCTGTTCTCTAATGTCTCAAACGTGTTGATAATGATCCCCGAAGATTTACGGAGCTGCTTAGAGAACTGTATAAAAGCATCGTAGATCTCGTCTTCCCGGTTTAGCACCGGTTTAGGCATATCGGAGCCTTTGATCGGAGGAACGCCTGGTATGGTGAGTAGCGAGTGGACGTCTTTAAGGCTTTTTCCGGCTGTTGTTTCGTGGAGAGTTGAGAGATGGAAGAAGGAGGCGAGACATGCGGCTCCCGAGGTGAAGAAGTAGTAGACCGGGAAATTAAAATCGGCAGTGACTTCTAACACGGCGGTGCAGAAGAAGTCAATGATCATGGCGCAGAGGTTGAATGTTTGAGAGATGGAGAACAGAGCCCGGTGGACATTCGGGTTGCTGAAACAGATTGTTTCCAGGAGGAGTGACTCGTGGTGGTTTCGTGAGGTTGTGGAGGAGGAGTATGGTTCAACGGTTGGGAGGCGGTGGAAGGTGATTGAAGGGAAGGAGGAGGAGACGGTGGAGATGTAGGTTGCGGTTGATTCCGGCTGATATGGCGGTGGGACTAAGATGATGTGGATGGAGAGAGATGGGTTTTGGGAGAGGATGAGTTTGCCTAACTCAACCATGGACACTAAGTGGCCTATTGGTGGTGATGGATACAGAACTATTGCTTCTTGCTTCTCCATGGTTCTTACAAGAATGAAAAGAAGAATGTGAAATTGGAAGATGATGTCGATGATATGTTTTAGATTTACACGGCTCTTTGGTTGCGAAGCCGACGATTGAGAGATTTTCCAAAACTTTTTTATGGAGGAAATGACACATGGACCAATCAATGATATAATGGATTCACTTTACGACAAAGAAAATTCACAAGTTGATTTTCTTTTGAAAATTCGCAAAAGTAACAACCAAAATTGACAAATCACACAATCTCTTAGCATTTGTTGCTCTAAAGCTTTTGTAATCAAACACATGTTTCTTTTTGGTGGAAATTCACTTCTTAAAAAAAGACCCCCAAAAAATCATTTGTTTTGTTCCTTACTTACATACATCAGGGCAGAAATGAACTTACTAATGAAAAACATAACCAATCATATTACTTTTTACTCGTACATTTAAACCTACTCACGACTACTAAATAGGACTTCAGTGAACTGTTCTTGTTCATTGTTACTTATACACCAAAACCTAATCGTTTTCTTCTTCACCATTACAGTCACGACTTAGAAAACTTCACCCTTTCTTGCTATGCAAGCGAAGTTAATAATGGTTGCTTCTTTGTCCACGCATGAAAGCCAAACACTTAATGTAAGGAGATTGAAGAGAATTTTTCTGATGGACCGCTACAACACAGCTGTAGCTACTAGTGCTAGGCACTAGCTAGTCTTGTAGATATTCAATGATGAACGAAAGCAACATGTTCTTGGTCTCAGATTTGTTTTAGCAAAACGACCGACATATCTGAAACAGTAAAAATATACTCAATTGGTTCCTTTTTTATAAAATGTTTTGAAGGTTTTCGTAGTGTTTATTTTTTTTTATTAATAGTTGACGTATGTCTTAATCATGTACTAGTAGATTATGTTTTACTATATGTGAAGAAGATATATAAGTTTTTGTATTTTTTTAATATGTTTGTGCTTCCAGCTAAATCAGCTTATAAAATGGAACAGAAGGAAGGGATACTAAACTTGAATCTTAGGGAGCGGTTATTGGGAAATGGAGTTATAAATTTTTGATTGATTTTAAAAGTTGAGAGATTTGTTAAATTTGTTAAAAAAATTTGTTAACTTTGAAAAGAGTTTGTTTATTTATAATATCTATAAAAATATTTTATTATAATGACTTTGAGAATCTAAGCCATATAGGTAATATTTTGAAAGTTTTCCAAAATTTTGTTCTATGAGTTAAATTGTTTAAAATTCATATCCGAATAACATAAGATTTTAATAAAATCATAAAATCTTTAAAAGCCATTTTTTTTTAATAACAAAAGATTTTGAATAAAATTTTAAAATCTTTAAACCAATAATAATGGATTGTAGTAAGATTTTAAGAAACAATAAACCAATAATGATGGAATCTCAAAAATTTTATATGGTAATAGCATAATGATAATAGTATAATGGAAATAAGATAACACTAGGTAAGAGAGGTTCGAAAACGTGGTAATATTCGAAAACGTGGTAATAGTATAATGGAAATAACACTATATATCATAGGATCGCCGAACAAGTGCCCTTTCTATTCTATTATTGCCTAGAAGTTGCTGAATTCTGGTAACTACAATTGCTTATTGTTACATTAACGCGATATGATTATCCAATAGATTTGTTCGGATTAGCGTCTTTGGTATTCACTAAATTCTGATCATGCTCAGAAGATCATCTTTCAAGCCTTTCTTTATTTTTTATTTTTTTGGCAGTCAAGATGTTAATGCAAAGCATTGGGATAGGGACAAGCGTTGCTCCTACAAGCATTGCCCTTAGTAGGCCCCTTACGAGCGTTTCCCTTACGAGCGTTGCCCTTAGGCCCCTTAGGAGCGTTGCCTCTACGAGCGTTGCTCCTACGAGCGTTGCCCTTACGAGTGTTGCCCTTACTAGCGTTGCCCTTACGAGCGTTGCCCTTGCCCTTACGAGCGTTGCTCTTCGACCGAATCGTGTCTCCAGCGTACCTATCAGGTCGTCGTCATTACGCTTTGATTATCACCCTCGTGCGCCAATCACTCTCCGAGCAAGTGCGTCAATGTCTAGTCAGAGTTCGCCTCTCAGGAGGTCGAACACTGTTACATGGAAGCAAGGTTCTGGATCTGCGGAACAATTCGATTGAAGATAGTTTGCGAAAAAGAACGGTATGTTTCCAAGAACTTAGGGGCACAACTTTTCTGTTCCCTGTATGTCTAATGATTGTTGCAATGACTTTTGTTATCAGTTTTCACCGTTGGAAATAGCCGAGAAATGTAAGGAGATGATGGATGAATATACTTCGAGGACTAAGGGTAGAGATCGCAAGAAGAAATTGCGTGGGGCTTAGTCTCTATATACAGACAGTGGTATCCACGTGGTCCAGGTGATGGAGGTGGAGGTGGAGGTGGAGGTGGAGGTGGAGGTGGAGGTGGAGGTGGAGGTGGAGGAGGTGGAGGAGGAGGAGGTCCAGGAGGAGGTGTAGGGCGTCCCAAAGTCTCTGGTGAAACCCTGCAAGTGGTTTTAGCAACCTTAAGCTTCTTTTTGTTGGTAAAAAAGACGCAACTTTCTAAAAAAGATTTTGAAACTTAATAGTGTTTTCTTGCTTTGATCCAATCTTGTTTCTTTATTTTTCCTGCAGTATCTCTTCGTTATCAATGGGGAGGAATCGGTGAAGCTTGAGAGGGATTACATTAGGTTTCTGATGGGAAAACCTAAGACGGTTCGATTGACCAGGGCCTTTGATGGTTGGGACGGATTCATGGAGAAGTTATCGAGGAAAAGAGTTTACGGTGAGTACAAACGTCTCATGAGGGCTTATGTGGATTCACTCTCTGATGATTAGGAACGCACATAAATTGACAGTTGAAGTTTTTCTTTGCTTGAGCTTCAAGAATCTTTGCGTGTAGTTTGTTTATACATGATCATTATTCTCAAGATGGAAATTAAATAAAATGCAATCCCAAAATCTATCATGACAATAAATCAAAATCAAAGTTTCTTGGCCTTTCTTTCTTCTCTGCCTTTTGTGGATTTCTTCCTCCATCTCTTGTTCAAAGCAGTCATTGTAAATGGTAGCATATGGAATCTCTGGTGCCCCAACCTTAAACAAGATTGCATTGCAACGTGTGTGTAAACTTGAAGATCATATACCACCAGTAGTATTCACATTCGCCATGTTTTCAACAGAAATTGGTGTTTTCACTTACGGAATGAGTAGAGAGCTAATTAAGAAACGATGCTGTAAATCTAAATGTAGGTCTGAATATTTCTCTGAATTGATCACGGTGCAAGAGCACGGAGCACGACTGTCCGGTAAAACAGGGGATAAGCTATATCGCTAAAGTATATCTCTAATATACGAATATATCTGAACATATACTCTTCATCTGTTTCATAATAAGTGTCATTTGGAGAAAATGTAGTTGCAATGTATCTAGATGTATTAAACTCAAAACACATTCAGATATATCCAGTTACAATGCAGATACATTTTTCTTCAAATGAAACTTATTATAATAAGAAGGGAGTATAATTTATTTATAACAGATACAGATGCTAGCTGTTATTATAAAATTCGACAATATTTTAACAAACGGATACGATGGTGCATAGTTAAAAGATTGAAAACAAACATGGTTCTAGAATTGAGATCATGTGTACAAATATGGATACTTTTTGCAGATTCGAAGAAAAGCATAACCAAAACTGAATACTCTCTCCGTTCAATTTCAGACATATATAAATGACTTTGGTCGAAGACAAGTGAAGATATATATATATATATATATATATATATATAATGGAATTGTGTTTTATTAATATATATATTTAATTTTTATGATATATTTTTAGATATAACATTAATATAATATTTTATTTTAAATATAATAATAATTTTTTTGTAATTGTTAACTATGGTAATACATAAATATTGTTTAAATTAATCTACATTTTCTTTCATTTATACTTTTACATGTTGTTTTATTTTTATTTTTAAATTTCTCATACTAAATATTTTCTTGAATTTTTTTTCTTAAACTTATAAAAAAGAAGAAAGCTTTTTCATCTATTTAAACACTCCAAATTTGCTTCAAACTGGGTTAAGTATTTATGATCAGTCTATATTATCATGTGTGTATCTTTTAACAAATTTCAGTTTTAATTTTATGTTTATTTGTAACGAGACTTGAAAAAGTTGATGAAAAACTATTATATGTTATATGAAAGACTTATAAATATCCTGAAAAGTTGTGTTTATTGAAATTAACTTAGTAAATTCCCGTATATAGATACATATGTAAGAATTAAATTTAGTTATTATGTATTCTTTTTCTCCATTTCTTTGTTAAATTTTAGTATGAAGAATTAAGTATTTAAGAGTTAGCGAGCTATTTTCCCTTCATCAATATCATATAACATGCATATGGGTTTTTCTTTTACAATTTTTTTTTTAAATTGGTATGTGTATATTTTCTAAACAAATATTTTTTGATGGTTTAACGTGTATATTTAGATTTGATTTCATATCTAATATTTGACTTTATATGTCATAAACCGATAAAAGTTGCTAACTGAATTTCTTTTTATATAAAGTATTTTCTATTTTATTTATAAAATGATATCTTTATTTTACAATTTTTCTTAATTATTTTGTAGCACAATTTTCTAAAGATTGAATTAAGAAAACATTAATCTATTTTGATATGTTTTGTTTTAAAAAAAACATTAATCTATTTTGATCGGTTTGTTTTTATTTGCTTCAACCTACATCATCTGATTATATATATTTATTCATTACTTGAAAATTATTTATAATTTCACTGCCTTTCTTTTATTTTGGAAATTTAAAGAATATAATGTTTAATATTCTCAATACACACTTCATAACCACATACATTGGACATTTTTGTTTATAAGTATTAATCTGTATTGAAATTTCAACGTTTACATGCGGGATTTTTTTTTAATAGATGTGTGATGAGTTTAAATGTTTTATTTTGTGTATTTATCTAATTTTCAAAGTGAAATTAGTATAACTAAATCTATTAGTAAAGTAAATCAATAAGTAATGAAACCACATATATAGTTTAAATGTGTTGAGTTCTCTATTAAGATTGAATTTTATATGTAAAACATATATGAAAGATAATTTGATTTCTATTGAAAATGTATAAATGAAGTTTTAAAATAATTTAATGTATCTTTAGAAAAAAAAACAAATAATTTATCTTACTTCTTATTATAAAGGCTAAAAAAAGATATTTGTTGCTAAAAAGTCTGTCATGTTCATGAATAACCCCATAAAAGTCTATCATGTATATATGACCAATTCTTTAATTTAGTACATGTTCTACATATAAGCAAGTCCGTGTTTGTACTCTCGATTGGGAAGATAGCTATGAGAAGAGGGTTTTTTCTTAAGGAGGACAATAAGTCGTTCTTGCTTATTCTTTGATCTTTGTCTTCGTCTAACGAAATGTACATCCCTTGAATCTGTAATATGAGATATATCCAACTCGTTAGGCTATAGATCTTTCCCAAGTAAAAGAGATTTGGATTTGAATTTCAAAAGATTTGGATCTTTCCCAAATACACTTTACCTCGTACTTGTTCAAGTTTGGGATTCTATGTTTCAGCGCGTCTCCAAGCTGAGCCAAAGATAAAGAAAAGAGTAAGTCATATATAAGAACCCATAAGCAAATATGATAAAAGAGGTGAAGAATTAAATCTACTTTTTGAATGGAGATATAGCCATCTCCATATACGTCATAATGTGAGAATGATTGCTCGCATGTTTGCTGAAAAAGTGGTTGTGCCGATGCATGAGCCGAGGTAAATAAGAACTGCAGACCAATCAATGGAAGAGGAAGATACATTAGGGATCATATGCTACAAATTTTTTCAAACGGTGTGTTTGTCCATGAAGACGACTGAATCATATACGACATGTTACTTTGTAGAGAGATCCCTTGAAATTACCTTTCTGAAAGTGATTGATCCGAATATCTACAGTAGTGCGCTTGTATAAGTAATTTTCCCGAGGCATAAACGACGATAAAAGATGATAAGAGCATAATCATAACTGATCCCTTTAGAGAGAGTGCAAAGCTTCAGTCTAAGAGCCCGAAGAAAGTCATGTAGCGTAACACGTCCACTGCAGAAAGGATAACATTCTTGAGGTTGTAGGGAAATCTCAATCTTTTGAGAACTGGAATGCCAAAACAGGTATATCACTTGTGAAAAGTCATTACCTCGAGTCTGGATTCATGGAAGAAAATGTATCCAAAAACTGCACAGCCTCTAAGCTGCTTACATGGAATAGCTGAAAGGAACAAAGACAGAGAAACGTGATCAGTAGGGAGACAAAAACAGGCATGTATAATGGACTTCTTCTCTTGATGGAGCTTATATACAGGACACTATCAAAATAATGAGGTTCCACATGTTTATCCATGGTTTTGTGTACTCGACAATACCACAGCCGAAGATAAATGTCTCCTTCATGTAATTAATCAAACTTGTGGTGGTAGATGATAAACTTACCGAGTCAACCCTCCTCATTTCAACCATGTAATTAAAGGGGTTCTCATGCAACATAACATTTTAGATGAATCAACAAGATGAACTGCTTTCTGACATGGGAAGTTATTTTCAAGCTTCAACTGTGGGTCAGAGTAATTTTGAAGAAACTATGAGACTAAGAAAGAACATACAGATGAGCAAAACCTCCATGAGCTGCACGTACCAGCTTTAACTCAGATGCTCTGTTGAGTAGCATCAAGTCCCCATAAGAATGGGATGTTTGGATGACATTCAAAGATGTTGCAATTGCATGACTGGCCTGTATTCATAAGCAATACCATGAGAACTAATTTTCACCACAAGAAAAGAAACAAATGCAAATAAACCACATCTCTACCAAACACACACCTTCTGCGAGAGACGCACATTATTCTCATTTTTCAACCGAACATTGCAGTTTTGACTACTTAACTGCCCCAACATATTGCAAAACACCATCAAAGAAAGAAGCTTTACTACAATGGTTACATGGTATGAATAGTTAAGTAGCCTCAATGCAGCATGTGATCCGATATATTCAGCACCACCAGTGACTAATACACTCCTTCCTCGGTGCGAGAGAACTGCGAAGAAACAAGAAATTGCAGCAAGACTTAGAATACAGAAACATCAACTAAAAATAGTTTGAAATAAATCACGTTAATCACAAAAGAATTCTTTTAAAACACTACGAAACATCACAGAGATTGCCGAAGAGGCCTGTTTTAAGACACGTCAAGAAACGCCAAATAGAGAATATTTGCAGTTATAAAAGTAAAACTTTGGACCAAAAAGATGAGAGAATATTGATTGGAGAGACTGTAACTCATGAAGAAGTTTAAGAGATCTGAACATGTGTACTTATCTTGGAATGATCAACTACTTGTCTTTTGTCTGAAATGTTCAACTGGAATCTGAAGATTGATTTTCTTATTGAGGAAACCGAAAAAAAACACAGAACATATATGGTCATCTCAATCGCTTGCTAGAAAAGAAAAAAGTAACTTGCAAATAAGAGATTGAGTTTATACCACAGGGGATATATTAGACTCTCGAAGAGCACAAAGCTGAGTGTTTTCCATATTTCAAGTAATTGGCTTACTGTGTTTAGATGAACGTCGTTGTATATTGGAATGAAACTTGAGTTAGAAAAACACAACAGCTACAAACATAAAAAAAAAATATCGATAATCTTCCATCCTTAAAGGACGCAATCTCTAATCACGTTTCTCAATTACTGGTTTTGAATGCAAATCCATAAAAAGAGCAAAAAAACACTCTCACTCACTATTTGACATTCATCATCTTCAAGATTTATATAAATTTCAAAAAAAAAATGAGATTATATTTTTTTTTATTGAGGTATGAGCTCGCAATCGCCAGATCCGTTGAAGCACCATCCATGGTAGACACACTGTAATCTACCGGAAAAACGGCCAATTACATCATGAACTAATCAATCATTGATAATCCACATATTACATATGGAGCAATACCAAAAACTACATAAACTATATAAAAGTTTAAATTCTCATCATGAATTACAAAATTGTGGTCGAAACCACCAACACTGTGTTAGCTGCTGATGACTGGACGCCACGTAATCTCTCAATACGACGTTGTTATAGAAATTAACTGTAACAGATCCAAAATGGCGTCGTTTCTCTCTGGCTTCAAATTATGCTTTTTCTTTTTCATGGGTATGAGAGTCGGGTTCTTCACAAGAAACTGAAAAACTGTAGTTTGGAGAGTTAAGCTTATTCTAATTAGGTGGACGTCGATTCAAACTGATTAACAAAGGCGTTGGTTTGGAGTTTGAGAAAAGCCAAAAGCATTGGATATTTTTAATTGTTTTCCCATCTGAAAATTCATCAATGAGGTAAATGAAGTGTGATTTTCAGAAATTCTTAGTTTTTAGTAGATTTTAGATGGCGAAGTATGTTAGTTTCATCTAGGATCAACAATTTAAGTTAGTGTTGCCATTTTTGTTTGATTTTCATGATTAGAGAATGAGATTAAAATATGTCCACCAAGTGTTTGATTAAATGTGTCAGAGAAGTTAATTTGTTTTTTTTTTTAATTTCTGCAGTGATCCTCAAGTAGACACACATATTAATTTCGGTTGTTTCTATGGTGGCAAGTTTTGATAGTGTTGATGGCCGAGATCTTTACACCAGTGGTGGTTATCAGATTCTTCAAGCTCACCCTTCTTCACTCTTTACAGAGTTAATGAATCATCTGCGAGTGAGTTTGTATGGTCAGAGAGTATGGTATAAGCTCCTTTTTGAAGAACAGGAAAACCGAAAATTATTGTAATGGTGATGAAAACTTTAAGAAGATGTGCGAAGCTGCAATGTGGACCAAAACAATTGATATATTTATCGAGCCTGATATCGAGAACGAAGAGACTGGTCATACTGAGCAAGATACTCAAGTTGTAAGTGATGAGCATCAGTTTCATGAAGAAGCAAGGGTTGAAAGGAATATAGCAGAATTTACTGATGAAGAAATTGATGAGTATATTACATATGTGTGCTCAAATGATGAAGAAGCTGGTACTATGGCAGAGGGTTATTGCAGATACAAGAAATGTAGTGGTGAGCTGAAGTTAAGACAATCCTTTGACAGTTTAGAAGATTTCAAGCAAGCTATGGTCGATTATGTCTTAAAGGAGGGATGGAATGTAATATATGTCCGCTTGGAGAAAGAAAATTCTGAAATTAAATGTGCAAGTGAAGCTGAAGAAGAAGAAGAAAACTGTATGTGGAAGATTTACTTTTCTTATAAAGAACCATTACAAAAAATGGTTGGTTAAAGTATACAAAAAGAATCATACTTGCATGAAGACTTGGCATTCTAAGCTATTTCTCAAGAGGTCACCGCTAGGCTGTCTGTGGATGATCTAAGAGATGATCCGACCTTATGCTAAAACTATTCAATATGAGATTCATAAGCGTTGGGGTTTGATTGCATCGATAGACCAGTGCAGAAAGGCAAAGAAAAGAGCCTTAGAGATGATCCAAGAGGAACATAACTTACAGTTCTCAAGACTTAGAGACTACCGTCTAGAGCTTATAGAGTAAGTTTCTTGTTTTACATGTTTCATCTTTTGGTTTTTACATGTTTTATCTTCGGTTATAAAAGTTGTTTGTGTTTGTTTTTCTAGAACAAATGAGGGATCCACTATCGAACTTGAGACATTTCAGGGAGATGATGGAGCAGATGTCTTTCAAACATAGTCTTCTCATTGCTGCACTGAAGCAAACATGGTCTTCTCATTGCCGACCCATCTTTGGTCTTGATGGTTGTTTCCTTAAGAGCACAATAAAAGGGCAGTTGCTAGCAGCTGTTGGAAGAGATGCAAATAACCAAATGTTCCCAATTGTATGGGCTGCTGTTGATGTTGAGAATGAACCCAATTAGAGATGGTTCATTGAGAAGTTGCAAGTAAATTTGGATCTTAAAGATGGTGATAGCTTTACAGTTATATCAGATAGACAAAAGGTATTCATGAGTTTAGTTTACTATATATTTCATGATTATCATACAGTTTTAAAAATTATTGAATGCTACCGCATATTTCTAAAACTTTATTTGGGATTGTTTGCAGGGATTATTGAATACTGTCGCAGATTTCTTACCAAAGGTTGAACATAGAATGTGTGCAAGACACATTTATACAAACTTAAAGAAGAAACACCCAAACAGAACTGACATGAAACGGCTATTCTGGAAGGTTGCAAAGAGCTACAATGGACCACAATACATAAAAAGGGTGGATGAAGTAAAGGCGTATCATATGAATGTCTGCAATTCTATGATGGAGAATAATCCCAAAAATTGCAGCCTTGCTTATTTCACAGCAGTATCTTTGTGTGATGATGTAAGCAACACCATCTCTGAGTCTTTTAACAATGCCATTGACCCTACAAGAAACATGCCTCTGGTTGAAATGTTGGAGACAATACAGAGAAGAGCAATGTTGCGTATTGAAGCCATAAGGCTTAAGGCAATGAAGCATAGAGGGAAATTTAGTATAAAAGCAATGGAAAGAGTCGATTTGGAGCAGAAAAAGATCTTGCATTGTAAGGTATTTCCTGCTGGTCATGAAGTTTATGAGGTTACAAAGAAAAATTCCTCATTCGAGGTTCGCATGCTTGATCGCACTTGCGACTGTCGAAGATGGGATATGTCAGGATTGCCTTGTCGTCATGCTTTGAAGGGGATTTCCGGGAAGAAGCGCAAGCAAGAGGATTATATGGCTAATTGTTATATGACTTCTAAGTGGAGAAGTCAATATAGTACAACAATTAAGGTTGTACGTGGTTTAAACTTCTGGGGAAAGACTGATGAAGTTGGGATTGTGGCACCAGTTACAGAAACAGAACCAAAAAAAAGAAGAAAGAAAATTCCTAAAAGAATCAAGGGGAAGAATGAGTCTCCAAGTAAGAAGAAGACAAGACAGAGGGATCCGTCTCCAACAAGGATTTCAAGAGAAAAAAGAATCATTTATTGTGGAAGATGTGGAGAAAGTGGACATAACACAAGAAAGTGTCAGAATGTTGTAATTGCTCTTCACCAACCACCAAAAAAGAAGAAGGTGCTTGAAGCTCAATCTGATATTGCTGAGGGATCAAATCAGCCAATGCAAAGTCAAGTGATTGACTAATATCAGGTTTGTGTTTCACTTTCAGGTTTTTAATTTGGTTTTGTTTCAGGTTTTGATTTGTTTTTGTTTGTGGTTCATTTTTGGTTTGCAAGATAATATCTGGTTAAGAGAGGCTTTTGAGACTTTTGATGGTTCGATTATTTTAGTAGGCTATAATGGCGGTGTATTGTGTTTTGGATTCATAGAAACACTTTTTTTTTTAAATGATTAAAATACTTTAGGATGTTATTGAATTGTATTTTGGTTGGCTTTATGATTTACTTTGTTTTGGATTCATGGATTAATGTATTTTTTTTGTTTAATGGCTAATGATGTTATGATCTTATATGGTGTTCTTTTAACGATATCAAACCATTAAATGCAGGAGATAAAACCTGTAATTTTTGAAATCCTGCAGTTTTTGTAAAACCTGCAGTTTTTAAGATTCTAAAACCAACCCTTGTTTAATATAAAAAGGAGATGCATTCACAATTTGAACCAATGTGACAAAGAGGAAAACATTACAAACTACAAACATTACAAAGATACATTCACGATTTAAACCAATAAGACACAAGAACCATTGCATAACTCTTGTTCAAACTACAAACAACAAATTACAAACAACAAACTATAAAATCACCATCTTCTTCAACTTACTAGCTTCATGCATCCAACAAGGATTATACATCCAATGACCACAAGAACCATTGTTTTTTTCATGCTACAATTCACATCAACCAATAAATCTTCAACCCTTTCCAATATCTCATTCTCTAACTTCACTTGAACCTTCTCAAAAACCTTCTTTTCAAACTCCATACGGTCTGCTGTAATCTCTTTCAACTCTTGCTCAAGTCTTGCATTTTTGAATTGCAATGTCTCAATCTCGTTTAAGAGTGCCTCATCAACCCATTTGAATATATGATTATCATTCATAAGCTGAAAAAAAAACACATCAATAAAAATCACAAGCAATGAAATCACAGCCAATAAATCATAAGTAATTCATATTACTTTCTTTGATAGAGCATAACCACAACAGAAGTATCGACGGTAAGGATTTTTGTCGAATATGGATATCAAAGCAATAATCTCCTCGCCACACCAACATCTTCTGGGCACACCCACAACTCTTCCGCTTCTTGGCCGACCAATTGATGATTTAATCGAAGCCCCTGATACATTACTCATGGCTCCAAACATCATTCTATTACTTCGAGGGTTCTAAGATATGAAATTGTGAAATTTTTCCACAAACCAGAAAATCAGAAACGATGAAGACTCGATAGTTTTTTGTTAATTTTCGACAAGGTAAAACAACGCCGTTTTGTGTTTACCACGTGGCGTCCAGTCATCAGCAGCTAACAGTTCAAGTGACGTCTACAGTGTTGGTGGTTTCGACCATAATTTTGTAGTTCATGATGGAAATTCAAACTTTTATATAGTTTATATAGTTTTTGGCATTGCTCCATAGATCATATGTGGATTATTAGAGATTAATTAGTTCATGGTGAATATGGCCGTTTTTCGGTAATCTACCTCACTGATCGATCCTTCCATTGGACAACAGAGCAAGACGATGAGGACACATGTCATCCATCACTTTCCACTACTTCTCGTTCCTCTCCCACCAAACCACAAGATCAATCTCCATAACTTTTTTCCTGTGTGGTACCTTCTTGTCTAGATCGCAAATTTGCATCATTGGGTACCAATTCGCGTACTAATCAAACTTCTCCAACCTAAAACCGGATTTAATTTCAGATTCCGGCAAAGAATTCAATGATGGTAATGATATTGTGGTTGTAACTCGATTGGATTTTGATTACAGCAGTGAGAATTTGAAGATGAAAAAAATTAAAGAAATGGATTTTGGATAAAGGAAGGAGCTTCAGAATCGGGATACAGATTTGAAGATTCCAGGCGATAGAACATTCATATTGCAAATCGAGAAAACTGATAAATTTGTGAACTGATTTCACACAGAGCCACAAAGGAAAATTCACAAAGAGAAAGCAGAGAATAAGAGAGAAGAGATTAGACGCTAACTTTATTCAAATTTTCTTATATCGCTTTGATTTCTGAAACCTAAATTATGTTTTTATCTAGAGGTTTGAAAGTATAAAGAAAAGAAACGATTGTCGCTGTTAAAATCAACCATCTATTTTTTTGTTGTTCGCCCTAGCAGTTTCTCTCTCAGGCCCGAGCCCCGAGGTGCCCCCGCGACGAACCCAAGATGAGCTGCAGCCACTGCCAACCCTCCTCTTCCGCTCAGATCTCCACCTGAAGGATGCTGCTCCCCCCTCTCGGAATCATAGAACCCGAGCCGGAGTTTCTGCCTTCTTTTTCACCGCCTTCCCCACCTAGTCTCCCATTCCACCGCCCCTGTTCAAGTGGCATTGAGCTCTTCTGATTTCCAGCCGGGATGTTGCGTGTTTAGATCGGAGCTCCGCCCCTTCCTCAGCTTCCGGTGGCCCCTTCCTGCTTCCATGACTCCTTTGTTGAACTCCCTACACCATGACTGGGCTTGTCTTTTGTCGATCTCCTCAGATCTGGTGAAGGGGGCATCGCTCCCAAAGCTGTTCTCGGCGTTGTCTCCTCCTGTTGTTCCACGGCTGGAGCCTCCTGACCCCCCCGGATCTGCCAGACACGCCGGAGTCTTCTTTTTCTGGTAATTTTGTTTCAGTTCGTCTCCCTTGTGGAGATCCTTTACTCCCTCGTGGAGATCATTTACTCCCATTTGGAGATCATTTACTCTCTTGTGAAGAGTTCACTATTATCATCTTACAGCGTCAGATCTGTGTTTCCAATGTTGTCCTCCTGCTTCATAGCATTTCTGGAGGTTGAACTATTTTTACTAAAGAATTTATTATCTTTAGTGAATATGGTTCTGTTGGATTTTCTGTCATGTCTTCTTCTTTATGGAGTCTTCTGTTTCTCCAAAATTTTCACTTGTGATAAGTGATTTGGATGTCCAAGACCCTCTAGTATTGCAAGGATCTTTCTTCTGGTTTGTTGTCTCTCCTGCCTTTGTTGCAGAGCTTAAAGCACCTCTGAGTGTTCTGGATGCATACAGTCAAAAGTTTTATAGGATCATAGATTACTCTCAATTTCTTATGATTGGTATTGATGAATTGTATTCTCAATCTATCTTTTGTTAGCCTTTGTGTTTGGCAAATTTGCCTTTGTAAATTTTCCTCTTATTTTAGAGTTTGAGAATCGTTAATTTTAATGAAAAAATTTTAACAAAAAAAAGAAAAAAACGATTCATTTTATAAATTCATACAAATTTTTTAAAAAAAAATCAAAATTGATGTTATCGTCAGCGTCATTCTTAGGTGAGACACACCCAATCTTATAGTTTTTCAGATCAAATGTTATTACATTAGGAACTTAATTTCTGGCTTCTACCATTAACTGGATATAAAAAATAGGACCGATGGAGGTAAAGTAGTCAACGCGGCATGAGACGAACCGGTTTTGGTCAAGGCTGATTCGGCCACGTTCTTCATTGCCTTGGTTCTCTCCTGAACCGGACTCTGCTTAACTAACAACGGCCAAAACCACCATCGGTACGCCCATGAGATTCTAGAGATTCACAAATCTGATTAAAAAAATATATACATATGCCTAATTACATAGCTATCGAGAGATACGTACAACTAGCTACATAAATACATCATCACGAAAGTATCCCTCGTGAGTCGTGATAACATTGGTTTTAAACTTTTAGTTCAGTAGCTTGTACTTCTCTTTAACCAAACAATCCGATTATAAACCGAATCAAACTAAACACACACCTGGATGAAACCAACAAGGTTGACCTTGCTTCATTTTGTTTCAATACTTTTGCTTCTTTAATCGTCCTAAAGTTTAGGAATATGAAAGTTTCTGTTGTTTCATTTTAATAAACCTTTTCTTTAATAATGAAGTTATTTGGTGGTCTGTCGTCATGTTCCACGGGCCATATATATGTTCTTCTATTTTGTTTTTCATTCGTGTCATGTCGTTGATATGTGTCCATCACGACTCATTTGTCTCCGTTTTTTTATTATCATTACTAATTTTATTAACAAGCTCAACGTTTTGGAAAAAGAACAATAAACAATTATGGACAAATACAAATACAATTCATACAATTTTTTTTTATCGTTTTGTTTTTTTTACTTTGTCAATGTACATTTTTCTTAATGGAATTTAATTTTACTTACCAAACCGTTCAATTTTAGAAAAATAAAAAAACAATGAACTTTCGAAAAAAGTTTTGCAACCCAAAAAAAAAGAAGTAAAAACGTTCAAAGCAGCGAAGGAAAAAAAAAGGAAAGAGCAAATAAGAGAGAGAGAGAGGGAGAGATCTGGCGTAGAAGGAAACCAAATTTATAATAATTCCGACGAACAAACGTTGTCCTCTCGGCATCTCTCTGCATCAGATTGAAAACCCTAAATTTTTGAGTTTTGTTTTTAGGTGACAATTCCCTCGATTTTTTGAACTGTTTCTCGAGATCTTCTGTTTTCCCCCACAATTTTTTATCAATATCTTCTCGATCCTCGCGTCGGGATCTGGCTCCTGGTTCGAGTTTCTGTTCAATCACAACATTGGCGACGAGTTTCTTCTCTATAATCGGCGATTTCGGAATGGCATGGGTTAATGGAATCAAATGGTAATTGAAAAAGCATTGATTTGAGGAAGTTGGGGGCATTTCCCCTTTGCGAGATTTCGAGTTTTTTCTTCAATGGCATCAGCTCAGGTTAAGCCTAGTTCGCGGAGGCAGGAGGTCGCTGAAGCTGGACGGCGTAAGGTAGATAGATCAATCCTCGTTTGTTCAATTTCTTTGAATTTTCGAATTCTAAAATTTTGTCGGTAATGAGTCATTGATCCTCTTATCTGGGTTTATCTAATCATTGCTCGCCGTTTCAATTCCTGATATTAGAGTTGAGATTGATGTTCCAACACATGCAATTAGAATCTTACGAACAAGGAATTTTGTTGCATCTAAAATTGATGAGTGCCAATTGATTTAGTATCTAAAATTGTGTGTAATTTCTGGATTTCAGCTTGAGCAGTTCCGGAAGCAAAAAGCAGCAGAACGAGCCAAAAAGGCATCACAGACTGTTGATAACAGCCAGCAAAGTGTCAAAGATTCAGATGGAGATGTTGCATCTATGTCTAATGGACCTCCTCTCAAGCAATCTTCTGAGACTCATCAAGCTTTCTCTAATGAAACCCATACCAAGTCCTCATTTTCTGGAGATGTATATAATTTATCATTGGGTGGGGGAAGCAAAGAAAGAAGTCAGAGAGATGATGGTCAGGGATCAGTGGGTGCAGTCGATTTTTCAAGTAGCTTAGAGTTGAGAGGTTCCTCAAATGACTTAACAGTGAATAATAATAGGCCTGAAGTTGTACCTTATAGCAATATAGAGAAGCAACCAAGTGATAGTTTCAATCGTGCTTCTACTCTAAGAGAAAGTGATGGGTTTTCCAAAGGCACATCTTCTTTTCTTGGAAACAATCTGCTTTCAACCTCGATGCAAATGGACGGGTTCATGAATGGCAGTGGATTAATCTCATCCAGAAAAGGTACGTGGCTATCATGTGAGATCGATGAAGTAATGTAATTTTTGACAAATTTCAGTTCGTTAAAGGGAACAACCTAATCATTCTTTACGGTTTTTGTTGCTAGACTCTGTACAACCTACTACGAGAATGGCAGGGTCAATACACGAAGTTGCCAAAAGCGATCAGGGAAGTGATGAACTAAGAGGTGGTAGCTTTTTGCAGAAGCCAACTTTGTCTAGCAGTTATTTGTTTAGTTCTCCGGACACATCATCTCGACCTTCTGGATCTTCAGATTTCAGTGTAGATATCACAAGCCCTTCACCGTTTCATTCAGCTAAAAATGAAGCAACTGTGAAGAGGTCTCGTCCGTCTTTCCTTGATTCCCTTAATATTTCAAGAGCTCCAGAGACTCAATATCAACATCCTGAGATTGAGTCCGATTTTGTTACGTCCAGTGGTTCCCGGCTAACTAGCAGTGATGGTTATGGAACATCTCCACTCCAATATATATCAGGGAGAAGAGACAGTAATGGACCACCGTTGACAAGCGGAGCACCTGATCCTCCTAGTCCATTTGAAAATTACCGTAGTCCTTTGTTTCCTGCTGCCAATGGAGTAATGCCAAGTTTCAATGATTTCTCCATGCCAAAACAAAATGATGATTTTACTGCTCTGGAACAGGTAAGATACCGACTTCTTGCATCATCTGTTATTTTGGTAATGTTATTGTCGATATGCCACTTAATAGTTGGAAGGTTATGTTTGGTTGGTTTTGAGATTTGAGTAAACAAGAGAACCGGTATGGTCTTCTCATTTAGAAGAAGCAAGTGGGAGTTGATCGCTTGATATATGACGATGAACAAGTGTCGAATTTTGAATTGATGCCTCTAGATGGTGGTTCATAGTATTTTGACATTGTCGGGGATTGCTCTTTTATTTTACTCTAGGAGGCTAGCTTTCATTGTTCCTCTTTGTACGCCCTTTTTCCTTTGCATTTTCTGAGCTATGGTTTCATATTTCTATTTGTAGCATATTGAGGATTTAACACAAGAAAAGTTTTCACTGCAAAGGGATCTTGATGCTTCACGTGCTTTGGCCGAATCCTTAGCATCTGAAAATTCTTCGATGACAGACACTTACAACCAGCAGGTACATGAAGAGTTATGCCACCCTAGTTGGATAGTGTCCAGCATACTAAGAATACAATCTTGACCATATATAGAAGTTGGCTAATTTTTTGCATTTATCGCTCCTGTTCACCAGAATTATTTGTCATGTGGTGTCGGGATCCATGGGAGATGCAAATATTAGAATATTTATAATTCATGATTTAGACGGATGTGGATTGAGTATCTTTTTAGAACTTTAAAGGGCCATGCTGTTGATTAAGTCGTTTTTAGTCTATGAAATCATTGCTGCATTCACAAGTGAGACAGAGAAAGTTGTGAAAACAAAGAATTAAGGCTCTTTAGGATGTCTCCGTAATTGGCATTGACTAAGCTTCTTTAGTGTTGACCTTTATAATAGTCCCAAATGCTCCCAATGATTTGTGTAATAATGTTTTTGCTTCTATTTCGTCCAGAGAAGTATTGTCAACCAACTAAAAGATGACATAGAGAAGCTAAATCAACAGATCCAAGATCAAATGGTTAGTACCAACTACTCATACTCAATAAATTCCAGTTGTATGTACTCCAACAGTATATTTTGGTATAGCATGATATTGCATTTTGCTGCATTCATATTTTATCACATTCCTTGGTGTTTACTTATGAGACTCACAATTTGATTATGCCCGAGTATGATTCTGGATGAGTATCTCTATGTCATGTTCTTTCATCCGCCCGAGTTATTGTCGAGATTATTCGAAAAGTGTTAGTTGATTAACACTGTTTCCTTACAGGGGGAACTTGAATCTTTCAGGATTGAGTATTCAAATGCGCAGCTAGAATGTAATGCTGCAGATGAGCGTTCTCAAATTCTGGCTGCTGAAGTCATCAGTTTGGAAGATAAGGTAATAAATTTTGGATGTTTCTTACTATCACATTAGTTTTTTTTTTTGGAAAAAGCTACATTTTCAACTCAGTTAGCTGCGAAAGTGTGCAATGACATTTTCAGAAGTTTAGTTTTTTTTGAAGCTGTAAGATATCTGTTCCATCTACCTTCAGTTGCTCATATTCATCTGTTAACTTTTTCTTGGAACATATATTAGGCACTCAGACTCAGATCTAATGAGTTGAAGCTGGAGAGGGAACTGGAAAATGCGCAAGCTGAAATGTCATCTTACAAGTATGCTCTTGACTGTATTGTTATATACCTGCCCGTATCTTCACCTTTACTTGATGTTTAAAACAAAAAAGAACAACGGCATACTGGAAGCCCCCTAAGGATTCAATCTGTAACTTTCTGGATTTACTTCATCTTACCCATCAACTTGTACAGGAAAAAATTACAGAGCCTAGAGAAAGATCGTCAAGACTTACAGTCTACTATTAAAGCTCTTCAGGAAGGTATACACATTGAGATCTGTTCCTGTAAAAAGTAATGCGACTCTATAAGTTCTGTATGTATTTTATAGTCTGCTGCATCTTCCTTTTCAGAGAAGAAAATCCTACAGACTATGCTGCAGAAAGCTTCCTCTGGTGGAAAATCCACCGATCTCGGTAAAAGTTCTAGTAGCAGAAAAAACGCATCAACCTCTACAGAAGGTCTCGGTAATGGTCCTTCTATAGAAGCACAATAGTATATGCGCACTATTATAGAAATCTGAAGCATATTTTGGATGCCTAAACTCATATATTATCCTTTTTCGTCTTTGTTTTGTTGGTGCAGCAATCTCAGATACTATGCCAGGGAGCTCCAACGAGGAAACAGATTCTACTGCTCTGCTCGAAAGTGATTCAGCTATCATTCCTGAAACTGGACAATTAACTCTTGAAGGCTTTTCACTGAGCGTCCCAGCTGATCAGATGAGAGTGATTCATAACATCAATACGCTGATTGCTGAGGTAATAGTCATGTATTATTTATGTTATGTTGTCTCCTGTTTTTAATGCTTTCTTTAGCTGCGAGAAGCAATAGCGTTTCAATTCTCAAGGTGCCATTATTTCTCAATATAGATGATAATGTGACAGTTCTTTTCCTTCTTTGGCTGCAGTTGGCAATTGAAAAAGAGGAACTGGTGCAAGCATTGTCATCTGAGTTATCTCGAAGTGCGCAGGTGCAGGTACGATAACATAAACGAAATATCTTGACATTCATGGAGCTAGAAACGTGTCTTCTTTGACTTCAGCAAGTATTTTCTGTCACCATAACATCAATTATAAGTTCTGAACATGCTTTCAATATGGTTTCGCTAGAATTATACCTCCGAACTCACCTCGTAGGCACTTAATCCCACGCCATGTCTTCTTTGTATTCTTGTTTTAACTCTGGTCCATATTTTCTCTGGATGTGTGTCATAACTTAGAAGTAGTGTTTTAATGTTTTTCTCGTGTTTCCTCAAGTTTCTACATATTTATCGTGTTTCTTAACCATAGGAGCTGAACAAAGAGCTGTCGAGAAAACTTGAAGTGCAGACTCAAAGGGTAGAGCTTCTAACAGCACAGAACATGGCTATAGACAACGTTTCACCTGAGAAGCAGCCGGATTCTCATGTTGTTCAAGAGAGAGCACCGATTGCAGATGAAGGCGATGAGGTACTACCCCTCTCTCTCTCTCTCTCTCTCTCTCTCTCTCTCTCTCTCTCTCTCTCTCTCTCAGAGAGTTTTTAAACTTGGATCTTAAAAATGAACTCTTCACACATGAATCATATCTATGTTTTAGGTGGTAGAAAGAGTTCTAGGTTGGATCATGAAGATGTTCCCAGGAGGGCCGTCCAAAAGAAGGACAAGCAAGCTTCTCTAAAAGCATATATGGCCTTTTCTTCTTCTTCTTTATTGCCATATCTGTAAATCCGAGCATCATGATCCATGGCTATTATTGCTTCTTCTCCGTTTGTTTTGGAAGAAATTCATTTGGCGAATTTGATCCAAAATTTTTGGGTTTCATTTGGATTGAGCGAAAGCGAAGAAGAAGACAGCAGAAATGGGTATAGTGAGACAACACCTCAAAGAGTTCCAAACGGAGAGACACGAATGCTTGAACAAAAGAGGTTATCTATGAGAGAGCGTTTTTGTTGTTTTGTTTTTACTGAATTTTTGTAATTGTTGATGATTATAGCCAAGTTAAAATGTTCCCAGCAATATACTTATTACCATAAGAAAAAAATGATAACCTGTTAGAGTATCAAACTAGGATAATTGTTTGTTTGATTTTTTTCTTTCTCTATGTTATATATATACATGAATCACAATTGTACTTGATAAATAAATATTTTTAAAAATAGTTTTGGAACTCTCTCCTTCTCTGGTTCTCCGTTTGTTTTGGAAGAAATTCATTTGGCGAATTTGATCCAAAATTTTTGGGTTTCATTTGGATTGACCGAAAGCGAAGAAGAAGACAGCAGAAATGGGTATAGTGAGACAACACCTCAAAGAGTTCCAAACGGAGAGACACGAATGCTTGAACAAAAGAGGTTATATATTGAAGAGCATCGCGAGATTCAGATCGCTGTGCAGAGAATGGAAATCGCTAATCGATTTCGACTTCTTCAGAGATCACTACCTCTCCTTCAACTCCTCCTCCTCCGTCTCCTGGTCAATCATCCAAAGAAAGCTGCACAAGCTCTCACTCGAGATCGTGGGTCACCATGGACGCGAGAGATGGGGATTTGATCGTTCTCCAGGATTCTGATAAGCTCATGGATCGAGCTTATCGGATTAGTGACAGAAATGGAGGGAGATCGAGGAAGAGTAAGATGAGAAGAGAAGAAGAGAGAAAGAAATTGGGAATAAACCCTTTGATTGATAATCAACACAACGAAGTGTCTCTGTATAATTTGACACATCAGCATTTTCAAATAAATTGATACTTTAGCAAAAAAAAACATCAATCAAAACATTTCACTAATATAAGTCATCAATTTATTTTAACTTCTAAATTTAAACCCATTAAAATCCCAAATATTTTTTATTGTTAATTTTAGTTTTATCTTTTGGCCAAAACCAACCCCAATAATAAATAATAGCAAAAAATTGTTTTTTTTTGCCAAACTCAAATCTAAATAATAAATAACAACAAATAAAAAATTAAATCTTTATTTTATATTTTTGCCAAACCGAAACGCAAATAATAAATAACAGCAAAAAAAATTAAAAATTTCTAACTATGTGTTTACTTGATAGAGACGTATATAAGAAAGTGTAGACTCATCTTCAACTATGTTTCCATAACAACAATGCAAAAAGTATTATGTTATAAGAAGCTCACACATCAGCAAAAATTTGAACCAATAAAAACATAACAATAATACATATTATTAACACACTAATAAAATCAGTTTACTATTTTGCTAATCCATTAAAAAGCTCAAAGTTTACAAAAAAAAGAAATCGAAAATAAATGAGGAGAAACTCAGACCACCACAGCTTAGAGATTCGCATTTCCAATGGTTACCGAGAATAAATTTTCTTGGGTTCGGCGTGAATAGAAAATTTTCTGGTTTTAGTAGACAAATGTGATTTTCAGTTTTGGGAGGAAAACCTAATTTCTCGTTATGGTGGAAAAAAATGAATTATTGGGTTTGATGGAAAAATGTGAATTTTTGGTTTTGGTGAGAAAAAAAAAATATGATTTTGACGAGAAAATGCGAGGGAAATGCAACTTTTCAATTTTGACGAAAAATACGATTTATCGGTTTTAATAGAAAATGCAATTTTTCGGCTTTTGATGGATAATGTAATTTCTTGATTTTCACGGGAAATTTTAATTTCTTAGTTTTCGCAGAAAATTATAATTTGACAATTTTGGCAGAAAATACAATTTTTCGAGCTACTAGGAAAACAAAATTTCTCGATTTTAGCGGGAATAAACAATTTTTTAGTTTTGATGAAAAATACAAATTTTCAGTTTTTGACATATAATATGATTTTTTGGTTTTTGAGAGAAAATTTGATTTTTTAGTTTTCGCGGGAAATAAATGATAATTTGCTTTATATAATTTCAAAGGAGGATCAAATGACAATTTAATAGAAAAATAGATTACATTTGCCATTAACATGAAGATACTTAAAAATGTATTGTTTTATTCTTACATATACATTTACAGATAATTAGCTAAACGAATTTGATAATAGATTATAATTTTGAAAAATAAAAAAAATTAAGGATATATAATGTTTATTTAGATTTAAAACATATAAATACATAACTTAAGCTAATAAAAAATAAATATAATAATTATTTATATTATAAAAATAATTTTATTATATTAAAAATATATATAAAATCTAAAAAAATATCCGGCAGCATAGCACGGTAAATACCTAGTGATCGTAATTCGATAAAACGTTTACAAAGAATTGTTTCTCCTCTTAAAGGAAGAACAATACCAAAACGACAACATATTAGTAAATAATTAATCAATCTTGGCCCATTCTGAGATTGTGTACTTATCAATACTCCCTCCGTAAGAACAATCTTGTCCTCAAGATTGCAGAATCGACTTACTAAAATTTTTGCAGCGAGTTTCCACAAGCTTTGAGTATTGAGTCCATTGTACCTGAAATCTTCAGCTGGTGAAGGTTCTTGTGATTTTTCCCCACTTTATTGACACCTCCCAACGCTTTTGTCCTCCTCTTGCCTGATGATTCTGGTGGCCTTGGCGAATGAAGCCTTTCATAAGTGAGGAAAGTAGTTGTAGGGTTCTCCCGTTGCTCCACCCTGGTCTTGTATATCGAAGCTTCTTGTGCATCATCTACAGCTCTAGAGAACTTAACACCTTGCCCTGCTGCTGAAAACTTTATGCGATTCACCCTTTTAGAAAAGTTTTGATTGATCTGCATGTTATGTCCTTCAAACTGCAGCTTCCCTACGTTTCTTTCATACTCATCCAATATACCGGATATCAAATTCAGTAAGCGGCCATGCTTGTGATGTAACGTCAATTCCACGTTTTTCCACTCGCCGTGTCTCCCCACTTTCCTCATTTTCAGCCAAGTCAGATGACGCATCTTCATGTCCTTTGATCGTATGTAACCATCAGTTTGCAAAAGGCACCATTCCTCTAACACCAAGACTAGTCTGATTTCAGTATCTCTTAAGAAACTATTCATGTCACCCTTATCATCCTCATCAACCCAAATCCCCATCTTTCCCGTATCACAACCCAATCCCTTATCAAGACTATTACTCCCCCTTGGAAAACTCACCTTGTCCGCAAGGTGAATAGGTGCTAGGGAAGGCCGGGACAGCTCCTGAAATAGCTCTACTAAGGTCCATTGGAGACTTAACCATCCTGGCTTTTTGACATGAATCTGAGCGAGCTTCGATACCCCTATTCGCTTCCATAACATCTTCAGGTAAACCAGAACACGTTTCCACACTTCTATAGCGCTTCAGCTTATTTAGCTCATAGAGCTCCATAACTACATCCGACATAGAGTATAAAGAAAGTTGTGAGAGTTCATTTAACTCCATGTGCTCAGATTGTTCCCCTCTTCTGTTTCGGTTGCTAAAACGGCCAGGATCATGAGGCCTTTTACCCAAAACCTCCTCTGATGGGGAAAACTCTTGTGATACTCTCCCAACTCCAGTTTTGTGAACTCTTTGCATTAATTTAAGAGATCCATCGCCACTGATAGTCTCATCAATGTCCATGCACAATTGAACCTTAAGCCATGTACCCACAAGCTTCAGTACTCTTTCAACACTGTGAACTCTCTCTGGCCAATCAGCTTGGCCTAAAACTGTTCCTCCTGGCTCCCATACACGTTTAACTTGAGATAGATGAGTAGAGCGTAGACCTTCAGTAATTTCTTGAGGAAAAGAATCACTTGAAAACAAGAGTCTATCCACGTCTCCTGCCTCACGTAGTCTTGGTAATTGACTCATTCCAAATCCCATTAATGCCTTCTCACAGAGTGAATTTGCAACTATTGAAGAAAGCTCCACCTTAATCATCATGTGGCGAGTTGATCCCTTATAATCTGGGCTTAGGTTTCTGATGTCAACTCCACCAAAACTAAGCTTTGCATGACTCCGCCCATCTTTTGCAAGCTTCAATTCTTCCGGTTCAGGTTCTGAAACTTGAGTAGTCTTGGCGAATATGTTATTTATAGCCAGTGAGTCTCTCTGAATTTCAAACATCATCTCATTACCATGACTATCAGGATTTAACGGATCCTGTTGGCAAACTCCATAACAAAATATGCCCGTAGTTTGTCTTCTCTTCTTTTGAGAAAGAGACTTATGACCTAGTGTTTGCTGCACTTTCTGGTGACAATTTCTAGAATTCGCTGATGAGGGAGAACTGAAAGGCAGACCATAATTTGTCAAACATGTTGCAATCTTTGCCTCTCTCATCCTGGATCCTTTCTCACTGCTGTATCTTCGTTTCATTCCACTCTGGTTCACTCTTAAGAACAGCCTTGGGGATCTCACATAAGCTTTGGACTCAAATGTGGTTGAACTGATTTGGTCTTCTTTCCCGATTTGTCTTTTTCAAAACTTATAGTTTCTTTCTCTAACACCAGATCTTTGAGCCTCTGTTGCAGTCTCAGGCGTCATCAATTCAAAGCTCAAATCGTCCATTCGCTTCTCAGCAAGTTTAGAGTAGAGGTCGTCTTGCTCCAATTCTTCAACAAGCTTAGTAAAATGATCCTCATAAGTTGAGTTTCTGCTATCCTTCAACATAATCGGATCATCAAGGCTAAGGTGGTTTATAGGCTCAAGTGCTTGAATCCCATAACTAAAGAGATGAGATTCTCGTTTCAGGCATGTATCAACGATCAATCTCCTTCCCAATCCGTTCCGCCTATCCTCTTTAGGATCTCTAAGTTCTGGGGAATCGATGAACATACCATAACGCTGACAGGCCTGTACAAGCTCACGACGTGTTGCTTTCTTCTCACAGTGGTATGATCTCCTAGTGGTCTGGACACCTAAGAGTCTCGTCGAAATCCTTGGCGTAACTGAGATATCCATTTCTCCTCGAAATCTGATTTCCTTTTTGCGGACCTTGTAGTATCCTTGTGTGAATCTGGATCTACGAATTTCTGCTGTTCTCGCTGCTATCTGTGAATCAATCTCGACAGAAGCATCGTAGTGATTATCGCTAGCCATCTGTTCAGCGGAGTCCTTCAAAGGCAGATCCGGGTTTTCCACTGGTTTCGGCCCTTCTGGCTTAGCAGTTTGCTGAGCCTCATTCTTCTGTTGCTGAAACTTCTGCAACATTTGGGATACCAGCTCTAGAGCCTTGTCCAAAACGTCGCGAAGAAGGCTGTGCTCTGATACCATTGATAAGCTCATGGATCGAGCTTATCGGATTAGCGACAGAAATGGAGGGAGATCGAGGAAGAGTACGATGAGAAGAGAAGAAGAGAGGAAGAAATCGGGTTTCCCTTTGATTGATAATGATCGTAATTCGATAGAACGTTTACAAAGAAGTGTTTCTCCTCTTAAAGGACGAACAATACCAAAACGACAACATATTAGTAAATAATTAATCAAACCCTTAAATAGGCCCATCTTGACCCATTCTGAGATTGTGTACTTATCAGATTCTTCTTCCGTTTCTTCGCGGAGACCACAATCACAAAGCTATTGGTGTTATCCAGTACCGACGGATTAGTCTCGATCTGCGCAGAGAATATCTACGGATCGCCTTTGTATTACATTGGAAACCCTTTGTTGCAGTAATGGTTTCGAATCCCTCTCCCTCATTTTCTCTCTCCGCAGGATCTCGAGAGCTTACGGAAGAGCAAGCGTTTCAGCGACACTGGATTGGTAACGAAGACGGAGAACGGCATCGTCGTGAGCTACAAGGTCGTGTGGATGTTGACTCCAGATGTGTCCTCTGATAAACTCGATTTCATGATTTACTCATCTGATTCAGGGATCTGGGAGAAAACCCAGAATGTGCGTTGTCTCCACTCCACGAACTGGGCAAGGCAAGACAAATCGATTGCTTTGAATGGGATTCTTCATTGGCTCTCTGACGATAAACTCTGTTTCGACGCGAGCTCTATTGTAGCTTGTGATTTCTATGGAGATGATAACGATGATGGGTGTTGTAGTAGCATACATTTCCCTGGGAGCGAAGTCGATGAGGTAACTCAGCATGGTAGAGATGATGAGTTACGGCGTTTCAGGAGAAACTTCACGACCTCAGAAGGATCTATTGTGTATTTCAACGAGTTTTATGAGAACGACGAAGACGGCGAAACCCGGACGTTTCGTGTTTGGAGGCTTGTCAAGTACACAGATGTTGTTCCTGACGCTTGGGAACTCTCCTGGGAAATCAACTTGGAGTCGTCTTTGATCGGCGAGTTAGGTTCCGATTATTTCCCTGTGGTGATGCATCCTTTGAACTCCGAGATCATCTACTTGTGGAGCAGGAACCAGAAAGGCCTTGTCTTGTTTAACTTGAGGACGCATGTGTTTACTCTTCGCAAGGAAACCGAAGAAGAAGATGGCAAGTGTTGTATGGATGGTTGCATCTTGAGTTTTAATGGGTGCAGTGAGTACATGGAGGATATTCGTAGATACTATCTCCCATGGTATCAAGGTTGTCCTAATGACCTCTTCTTCTCGCAGTATGTTCTCCCTCGTTGGCTTCACCGTCTCCCTCGTCCTCGCCGTGCTTGATGTGTGCGTACTCTGTTTCGAGCTTGAACCCTCAATGACATCAAATTTCAATCAGGTATCAGAACCATGTTTCGATGTTGAGCTTTGTGATTGTGGTCTATGTAAAGAGCACTTGGAGCTTTCAGCTTTTTAGCAGATTCTCTCATGTTGTTCAAGAGATCAAATACATGGTTGAAACAGAACAAAGAGTGAATACATGGTTTAGTTAAACCGATCAATCAATCTGTCTTATGACAGAATGAACCGGGTAATATCTTGGTTTAAATATCTGATTTCTGGTTTAGTTGTTTGGTTGAATAATTTCATATTTGCCGCTAAACGATAGTTATCTCCTTTCTCTGAATCATTCATCTTTTTACTGTTTCAGTACTTCTTCTGTGTAGTCGCCTGCAAAATCGATAATTATCTCTCTAATCCAAGAATTCCCTCAAGAAACCCTAAGAACGAAGAATGGTTCTTCCAGAACTGGTATTGGTGAGTGTCTTGGTGCGATCTCCACTGAGGACCATCGCAAGATTCCGATTGATGAGCAGAAAATGGAGATCGCTCATCGATTCCGACTACTTCCGAGATCAATACATCATCTCCTCCAACTCATCTTCTTCCGTCTCGTGGTCAATCATCCAAACGAGACCACACAAACTGTCGCTGGAGATCGTTGGCCACCATGGATGCGAGACATGGGGACTCGATCGTTCTCCAGGATCTTTCCCGAGTTTCTTCGCCGAGACGACGATCACGAAGGTTCTGGTCTTATCTTGCACCGATGGATTGGTATTGGTTTACGCAGAGGACATCGATGGATCACCTTTGTATTACGTCGGGAACCCTTTGTTGCAGGAATGGTCTCGTATCCCTCTTCCTTTTCGAAACCTTGACTCCTTACGGAAGAGCATCCGTTTCAACGACTCTGGTTTGGTTACGAAGAGGGAGAAAGGTGTCGTCGTGAGCTACAAGATCGTATGGATGTTTACACCCGTTGAGTCCGCTAATAACATCGTTTTCTTGATCTACTCATCTGATTCAGGGAAGTGGGTAACAACGAAGAATGTGCCTTGTATCCACTCCACAATCTGGGCAGGACAACAGAATTCGATAGCTCTGAACGGGATTCTTCACTGGAATTCAACAGTCTCTGTTGTAGCTTACGATTTCTATGGAGGTGGTCATGGTGATAACGATGAGTTTCGTATCATGCGTTTTCCAGATGAAGATGATGAGATGCGGACTTTCATGGGAAACTTCACGACCTCTGAAGGCTCCATTGTGTATCTCAACGAGTTCTATGAGAACGGAAACCGAACGTTACGGGTTTGGAGGATGGTCAAGTACACAGATGTTGGTCATGAGGCGTGGGAGCTCTCCTGGGAGATCAACATGATGCCTTTGATCCAGTTCGGTATAGAATATGTCCCTGTGGTGATGCATCCTTTGAACTCTGAGATCATATACTTGTGGAGCAGGAGCAAGAAAGGTCTCGTCTTGTTTAACTTGAGGACACTTGTGTTTAGTCTTCACAAGGAGTACGAATGTGAGAGAAAGTGCGTGGATGGTTGCATCTTGAGTTTTAACGGGTGCAGCGAGTACATAGACAACATCCGTAAAGGCGATCTCTGCTTCTCGCAGTATGTTCTCCCTCGTTGGTTTCACCGTCTCCCTCGTCCTCAGCCTACTTAGTTTGTAATGATGATGATGCTTGTGCTTCACGTAACTAGCAATATCATCACACGAGAGATGTAACTTTTTTTTGTTAAACCAAGCACAAAGCCACAAACCATGAAGAACTTAATTTGGTTCTTTGATCTACGAATGTTAACAAATAGGTTAGAATGAGTTTTTTTTTTCCTTGAATTTTGTAGATATTTTCCACATTGGTGTAAAGTTGACCTATTTGCCACATTAAGGTGACGTGTAGTCCAACCCAAAAAAAAAGGAAAAAACTGTGACAAAGAAAGCTATGTCCTGTATCACATTACCAATATTGATCCGTCTTGCAACTTAGATTACATTGTTACATAGATTACATTGTTACATACCCATCTTCTCTCTTGGACACATTAGATTTGTGTTGGTTGTGTTAGCAAAATAGACCGCTATTTTGATAAGTGTTAAAGCTTACCTAAACCCTAAAAACCCTTGAACATCATAAAACCAAGCATACACTTATATAAATATATGTAATCATTAATAAAGTTATAATCACCAAGAGAAATTCAGAACCCAAAGAACGAACTTCAAAAATATTACTTACTACATATTCAAAAAATTCGTGTGAAAATCATCAAAGTGTAGCAGCAAGAACCGTCACCAACTTATATGAGTCAGGGAGTAGAAATTAACAAAGAGGCTCGATAAGTATTTTTGTATGTTTGTTTATTTATTGCTGAATTCTGTAATTGTTGATTAATTAATTTCAAATTGTGAGTGAGTGATCAAAAACTTTTTAGGAGAATATGGTTCAAAAAAAATCTCTATCTGCTTGATAAAACTTTTTAGGAAAGTATGATTAAGCCCAATTTAGCAAACTCAATAAAAGTTTTCACAAAAGTGATCAAATTTGTAGCAAATTAATGTTATTCATCATGTAGTTACCATAAACTTATTTATTATAATTATATTATTTTATAGTGAAAGATTCCGGTTTACAAAACAGAACAGAGACTAACAATTAAACCGTCTCAATCAATTTGTTCTCTGTACTTCTTCTTCTTGAGTGGAAAATGCAAAATCGATAACTCTCTCTAAATCTAAAAAGTCCATCAAGAACCCTAAATCAGAAAATGGATCTTCCAGAAGTGGCATTGGTGAATGTCTTGGCGCGATTTCCATTGAAGAGCATCGCGAGATTTCGATTGATGAGCAGAGAATGGAGATCGCTCATCGATTCCGACTTCTTCCGAGATTACTACATCTCCTTCAACTCATCTTCCTCCGTCTCCTGGTCAATCATCCAAATCAAACCACACAAATGGTCGCTGGAGATCGTGGGTCACCGTGGATGCGAGAGATGGGGACTCGATCGTTCTCCAGGAACTTTCCCGAGTTTCTTCGCCGAGACGACGATCACGAAGATGCTCGTGTTATCCTGCACCGATGGATTGGTATCTATTTACACAGAGGATATCGATGAAACCCCTTCGTATTACATCGGGAACCCTTTGTTGCAGGAATGGTCTCGTATCCCTCTTCCTTCTCTCGTCTCTTCTCTAGATCTCGACTTCTTAAGGAAGAACAACCATTTCAACGACACGGGATTGGTGACGAAGATGGAGAATGGTATCGTCGTGAGTTACAAGATGGTCTGGTTTTGGATATCCTCTGATAAACTCGATTTCATGGTTTACTCATCCGATTCAGGGACGTGGGAAACAATCAAGAACGTGCGTGATCTCCACTCCACAATCTTGGCTGGAAAAGAGAGATCGATTGCTCTCAACGGGATTCTTCACTGGCTTTCCACAAACTCCATTATAGCTTACGGTTTCTATGGAGGAGGAGGTCATGATGGTGATGGGTGTGGTGCTCGCACCGTACGTTTTCCTTGTAAAGACGACGAGGTACGGCGTTTCAAGAGAAGCTTCACAGCCTCTGAAGGGTCCATTGTGTATCTCAACGAGTTCCGTGAGAACGGAGAACGCACGTTACGGGTCTGGAGGCTGGTCAAGTACACGGATGGTCCCGAGGCGTGGCAAGTCTCTTGGGAGATCATCGTCCCGATGTCGTTGATCCAGTTCGGTACCGATTACTTCCCTGTGGTGATGCATCCTTTGAACTCTGAGATCATCTACTTGTGGAGCAGGAGAAAGAAAGGTCTCATCTTGTTTAACGTGAGGACACTTGCGTTTAGTCTTCACAAGGAGTACGAATATGAGAGCAAATGTGTGGATGGTTGCATCTTGAGTTTTAACATGTGCACCGATTATATGAAGAGCATAGACTATGTCCCGTGGTATCAAGGTGGTACTAATGATCTATTCTTCTCACAGTATGTTCTCCCTCGTTGGCTTCACCGTCTCCCTCGTCCGCACCGTGCTTGATGTGTGTAACTCTGTTTTTGAGTTTGAACAAGTTAGGTAATGATTATTTCCCTGTGGTGATGCATCGTTTGAAATCTGAGATCATCTACTTGTGGAGTAGGAACCAGAAAGCCCTTGTCTTGTTAAACTTGAGGACGCATGTGTTTAGTCTTCGCAAGGAAACCGAAGAAGATGGCAAGTGTATGGATGGTTGCATCTTGATTGTTAATGGATGCAGTGAGTACATGGAGGATATTCGTAGATACTATCTCCCATGGTATCAAGGTGGTCTGAACAATTTCTTCTTCTCTGCAGTATGTTCTCCCTCGTCCTCACCGTGCTTAGTATGTACTCTGTTTTGAGTGTGAGGCCCCATTGTGTAATGGTTCTGAGTGTGATTGTTAACATTGGTGCTAAATAGATCACATTCAAAACAAAATGATATTTTGTAAACTATGTTCATCTAGATTAGACTCATAATATGGGTGGTTATGTTCAACTTAAAACCTCTGGTTGACCTAAAAAAAATCATAGAATCAATCTAGCAAAATTGTTTTAGGTCTCTCTCTCTAACTCTTCATAGAAGATAAGCTAAATAATAAGTGATGAGAGAAAAGAGTATCACCAAATGTAATCGCCCTAGGTTCCTAAATAATACAAGGCAAAGAGACAAATATAAATCACAAGCTTTGCCGTTTCCTTTCGAGTCCCCCAAGAAGTGTACCTTATTGGAATTGAGCCAAACTTGGAACAAAGTTCAGAAGAAGTGGTTTAGATGATGATGTGATTGTAGAATTTGGATCATGAGGAACCACTTGTGTGTATTTATCTCCTCTCACAATATGCAAGATCTTGTTGTGGTCCGGGTGATGTCGGCTACAATACACTAGAGCTTTGTTCTGCTCGTCGGCCAAGAAACTCATCGACCCATACCTACCTACCTCATGACTGACATTGAATGTTAGGATCTTGCTCCATGTCATGAGTGGTCCGGTACTAGTTGTCACCCATACAAGTAAATCTCTTGAATTTGTGTAAGAAGTGCCTAACAGACAAAGTTGCTCGTCTCTAACCACCGACAAAGCCAGTATTTCATTCAGAAAAGGAAAATGATGAGGCAGAAACAGACTTTGAAATTTCTCTGTTGAAAAATCAAAACTTAGCAAGAAATCACCATGAAGAGCAATCCAATATGTATTTCCCTTCACAGACACGCCACGATGACTTGGTTGTAAGTAAAAATTGGTAGAACCAATAACTTTCCACGAATCAGAGGCAAAGTCATAGATTTCAAACCCATTCCAGACTGGATCACGACGATCCGCCCTCAAGATTTTGTATTTCTTGCAGGAAGAACTGTTGTCGTAGCCGAGTGTATAGACTTCAGATTCCTTGCAGCTGTCTCTGGTTTGGATCCACTTGGTTTCACCTGAACATGGATTCCAAACGACGAGTCTATTCTCCTTTGTGGTGCATAGCAATAAGCCGTCGCAGTGAAAGACGCGACGTATATCGACTTGTGATGAATCAGAATTAGAAAGTGGATCTTTAAGGTTGAATTCGTATGCTACTTTAGCAGACGGAGCAACAACATTAATGGATCCTTGGAGATTAATGATCCTTACTAAGCAAACCCTAGAATCAATCAACATGATACTCAGAGACTCCCCCTTTGGTGCGTAAGCTGAGTGTTTCTTAGCAAATCTCCAAGATTTCAACACAACGTTCCACTGTTTCGATGTTGATCGCAGTCGTGCCAGAGATTTAGTCGGAACCCTAGAGAGTATCTCTTCTATCAAATCCCATGGAATGTTTCTCCTCTCCATAAAGACTCTTGATTGAATAACTTTTAGCCCAAGCAACATGCCAGAAAGACCTAAATCTCTAGTTATATATCTCTGTGTTTTCTATTTACCTTTTTATTTTAAATTGAGCCAAAAGAAACAATTTAATAATATATTTGCACAAATAATAAGTATCCAATTATGCAAATACGATATTGCAAAAGTTCATAAAACAGCTACATACAACTTTTGGCAACGGGTTACAAAAAAATGGTAAATGGTACTATGCATCATTGAATGATTTCATCACATTCAAGCTTATGAAGTTGGTTAACCTTTTTTTATACAGCCCGAACAACGTTTCATAGTCGTTTTAGCACCACAAAATAAGGTATCCATCAAAAAAAGGTTTAATAACACAAGACACAATAACCATCAAACATAATGTTAAAAGTAGCCACACAATCACTAAAAGATTCAGCCTCATTATAATAAGTATGTCTTGCTCTCGTATGACAAACCAAGTCCCATCTACTTTCCTTTGGATCGTAAGCAACGCTATTGTTCTCAAGAATCATGTGGAACTTGCCATCATCAATACATGCCCTTTCTCTTACACGACCCAAATCTACCTCAAAGCTAGGGCTTTGCACGTGATCCCAAGTTTGTGTCTTTGCGTTGAACACGTCCATCGAGTTATCATCATCATCATCTTCGAATCCTCCTTGTACATAAATCTTTCCATCAACGACGCAGGCACAAGGGAATCTCCTCTCCACAGGCAAGCTTGGAGCCTCACGCCACGTGTGAGACCGACAGTCTAGGACCGAGACGCTAGTCGAAGGCAGACCCGGATCCTCGTCCATGGGTCCCCCGATCTTGTAGAGATATGAACTAACCGCGACGAGGCAGAACCATCGGGAGATAAAACGAGAACAGGGAGGTGTGATTGGGACCAAAAGATTGCCACTTGGCCCCATCTTCTTCTTACCCTTAACCTTACCGTTGTGATAGGTTAGGTTTCCGGCAGAGAGTGAACCAGCGAGGGTTAGAGTCGGTAGGGAACTGGAAACACACATAGAGACAACTCTCGGTGCGCCGTAAGAGAGAGCGGGTCTCGTATAGCTCCGGTGAGCCAAGGAGAGATCGAAAGCTCTTGGAGACGAGGGAGAAACGTGGGTAATACAATCTCGGCACGCGTGCTAAGCAGCTCAACATTAGGTCATCAGGAAGTGACGGAATTGAGTTCGACTCCGTCGTCGGTGAGAGTAACGGCGACGTATGCTTCGTCGTCGTCTTCCTCTTCCTCTTTCTTGGCGACATCGGCGGAGGAATGATCAAATGACGAAATCGCCGTTGAGCTCAAACTCAGATAATCGGAATTCAGATTGCTTCGTGAGAAAATCCAATTATGGGCTTAATGGGCCTTTTGAAGTTTGAATCGGAATCTTCATGGGCCTCAAATAAATTAGTTGTATCAAGGAAAGGATAATAAAAAACCTTCGTTGTTTAAGCTCCATGACAATACATTATACGAGAAAAATCTCATTATGGAAAACATTAAAAAATAGCATATGTAAATTGATTGGTTATGCAATTTACTGGTTCTTTATTTGTAAAAAACAATGAAAAAGGTGAATAAACAAGAGAGAAGTAGTCAAAAACATATATAGATCATGGCCATCCATGCATCTCTCCACCGAAGTTTACTCGTTACTTTCCTCACCACAAAACCTACAATCCAAATTATGTGAATACGAACACTATAAATACACTTCTTCATCAAAAAAGTAAAAAAATCAGTCAAAGCTCATTTAAGCACCAAAAAAACAACAGTTAATAAAATCATGTCGAACTTGCAACAATCGTACAATGCTGGACAGACCAGGGGCCAAGCTAACGTATCTTCTTTCTTATACCATTTCTTGTTTTGTTAATTTATAAATTATATAAAGATGAATTGGTTATGTAATAATGTATGGTTTGGGTATATTGCAGGAGAAGGCCGAGCAATGGACAGAATCTGCTAAGGAAACTGCACACAACGTTCGCGAAAAGACTTGCAACGCAGCTCAATCCACCAAAGAATCTGCTCAACATGGCCAACAACAAGCCTCTGGTTTCATCCAACAGGTAATTTTTGATTAATGCTTAAACCATATTGCTAATTATATATTTTATAACTAATATATTGTGTTAATGTTTTGGGGGACAGACTGGAGAGTCAATGAAGAACATGGCTCAAGGTGCTGTTGATGGTGTCAAGAACACTCTTGGAATCAATGAGAAGAAATGAGAAGTCAAATATACTTCTCATAATATATATTTTATTCATTTGGAGTTTTTCAAAGTTTGAAAACTCTTTTTGCTTTTTTTTTTCTAATTAATCTTGTAATAAAAATTTGGATATTTTGTTTTGTTTTATGTTTGAAAGATTTTGTATAATGAAATTTGGGAAGTAATAAAATTCCCTAGACATTTATTTACGAGTTTTGAAATTGTTTAACCTTGTAAACTGTAAATAATACAAAATGGTGCAATGCATCATGACACGGTGCGTTCACTTGATTAGACTACTCACACCTTTATAACAAGTTATAAAAAACAGAAATTCTCTTTTTTTTTACACTGAATCATTTATTTAGAATATGAAAGTTTCAAATTGTAAACCTATAACGAAACTCAAACCCACGACCAAAGCCAATAGGCATTGGATGCAGAAATAAAGCAAAAGAACCAGGAACCCGTAGGTTTAAAGTGAGACCACAAATGTCTCGAGAGAGGGAGTTACAGCCCTTTATCCTAATTGGGCATCTTGTTGGATAATGAGTTTGAGCCAACGAGGGCTGTGTCAGAGCAACATATGATTGGTGCCTCTGATCTTGAATTACACTTGAAGTCAACGCGAGTCACTATTAACAAAGATCAAGCGAGTTCCGTCTAAGAACTCATGGAGGTTTATCAGTTTTAAATTTCTTCATATCCATTACCTGAAATCTTTGCGTGTCACTCTTGTTGGAGTCTTCTCGAGTAGTTGTAGGATCTTGGATTGTTGATTGCTATTCACTCGTTGTTTGCTTACCTGCAGGAGACAAATAACCAGAAGATCAATCAACGATGGAACCTACTCAAGGAAAGTTCGAGATGGAGAAGTTTGACGGTAAAAGAGACTTCAGAATGTGGAAATACCAGTTTCTCAGTCAGCTGGAGATACAGGGCTTGAGATCAGTCTTGAAGGAGAAAGCAACGACATCATTGTCATCTGCTTCAGAGACGATTACGCAGACGGGCACGGCAACACCAGGGACGACAGTTTCAGGGGTTGTGACACCGGTAGAAGCGAGGCCTGGCCTTGCATCAGTTGTGAGAGACCTGAGGATGGATCCAAAGGAAGAAGCTATGGATCTCAGAGTCAGAAACTTGTTGGGAACATGCCTCACTGACTCGATCATTCGGAAGATAATGCATGAGTCTACTGCAATGGGTATGTGGAAAGCGTTAGAGAGTGACTATCAAACCAAGTCATTGCTAAATCGCATATACCTGAAGCAAAGCTTTGCTGGATTCAAGATGAATGAGAACCATACCATATAGGAGAACTATGATACGTTTCTGAGACTTATAGATGATCTTGCTAGCTTAAATATCATCATAAGCGAGGAAGATCAGCCTATTCAGCTTCTGACCAGTCTTCCACCACCATATGAACCTCTGTTTCACACTCTGAAATATGGCACAGGTAAAGAAACGTTAACAGTAAGCGAGGTTACTGCATCAGCTTATGCTAAAGAAGCAGAACTAAGACAGAAAGGCTTACTGGGCAAAGGGAAGCAGTCGTCAGAAGGGCTCTACGTTGAAGAAAGAGGCAGACCTAAAAAGAGAAACAACAACAAGTCAAGAAACTGTAGAGGCAGAAGCAAAGGGAATAATAACAACAGAGGTAGGTCCAAGTCTAAGAAAAAATTCGGTCCTAAAGCATGTTGGACATGTGGTGATGAGAATCACTGGAAGAAAGACTGTCCTCAGAGAAAGAGGAATGAACACAAGTCGTTCAATTCAGCAAATGTGGTAACCCTAACATAAGCTATTGCTCTATGGCTAGTTTTCATACTACAGAGGATGAATGGGTTCTAGACTCAGGGTGCACATTTCACATAACACCTAAAAAAGAGCTGCTGTCAGATTTTGTCGAATGAGAAGAGACTAAGGTGCTTATGGGGAATGACACATACTGTATGGTGAAAGGCAAAGGGAGTATCACTATAGACAACCCGAATGGAACTGTGGTGACACTAACTAATGTGAGGTATATGCCAGATATGGGAAGAAATCTTATCTCGTATGGGCAGCTTGAGCAGTCAAGATGCAAGTACAGTGGCAGTGGCTTCACGGTTCAGTTCTACAAGGGAGACAGAAAAGTTTTATCAGGGAAGTACGATCAGGGCCTGTACTATCTACATGGGTCAGTACGTGTACCTCAGGTGAATGTTGCGAGAGCACAAGTGGATATGACAAAGCGTTGGCACTCATGGTTAGCACACATGAGTCAGTCTTCCATGGATGTCTTGGTGAGGAAAGGTTATCTCAAGGGTGATGACGTGAAGCAGTTGGGGTTTTGTGAGTCCTGCACCATGGGTAAATCACATATGCATAGTTTCCAAAAGGCAAAGCATATGTCTAAAAGCATTTTGGAGTATGTACACTCTGACTTATGGGGTTCACCAAATGTAACGCCAAGTTTATCAGGGAATAAGTACTTCCTTACCTTCATTGACGATTACTCTAAGCGGGTTTGGATCTACTTCCTGAGAACAAAGGATGAGGCGTTTCAGAAGTTCGTTGACTGGAAGGTCCTTACGGAAAACCAAACTGGAAAGAACCTGAAATGTTTAAGGACAGACAACGGGTTAGAATTCTGCAACAGTCAGTTTGATAAAGTTTGCAGAGAGCCAGGTGTTAAAAGGCACAAGACGTTGATAGGCTCAAGATCCCACTGGCGTTTATGAAGAAGAAGAAGCGCACCAAAGGAAGAAGAGCTCGAGCGTGGGAGAAGAAGCAGAGTGGCGAAAGTGGCTAATCGCGAAGTAAGGAAAGAAGAGTGTGAGAAGACTCTCGGTGTGTGAGAGGGTTTCATGTTATATTGTAATGCATGGTCGTATTACTGTAGTGGCGAATGTTATTTAAACACTGTTCCCGATTAGGGTTACTTATCTTATGAAGATCAAACATTTAATATATCTTCCTTTCTCTATCTATCTCTCTTCTTATCTTATCTCATTTCATCTAAGTTCTTTAATATTACATTACCTCGAGTTATTATCCTTTTTGTGAGCAACGGGCCTTATCATTTGGTGCTTTCATTGAGAGTGGTCACACGATGAGTCCAACAGCCGGCGATACAGATCCCAGATCTGCAGCTTCAGAACTTGAGATGCATGTACCAGAGACACCAGCTTCAGCGACTACTCTGGAGCAACGGGTAGATAAAACGGAGAAGGCGATACTGTGGATCCAAGCCCTCAGCAGTATCATGAGATCCCAAGCTTACGGGGGAACGAACAACACTCCGATGGGGTTTTCAATCCCTAACCCAGGTTCTCAGCAACCCACACCCTTGACTCAGGGAACCAACATCGATCGAGCCAGCGGAGAAGGGCTTTTGCCTCGACCTAATGATGAGATCCAGATGAGACTCCAAGGGGGGTTTCCGATGACGGCGGCCCGTTAGCTACGTGTCGAGCACTCTCAGGCTCAGAAGAAGGTGGATCTTCCAGCCTACGAAGGACACAACCCTGAAGACTGGCTCTTTCACATCGAAAAGTGCTTTGCGATGAATGGGGTCTTGGATTCAGAGAAGCTGGACCACGCGGTCACCTGCCTCACGGGACCAGCGGTCACATGGTGGAGAGGAGCTTAAGAGAGAGAGAGCATATCATGCTCTGGAAGGATTTTAAGGAAAAGTTTAAGGTGCGGTTTAAACAGAGTCGTGGGTGTTCTTCCGTCGACCATTTGTTCTGTATCTACCAGAAAGGAAGCGTGGAAGAGTATCAGGAAAAGTTCGAAGCATTGGCGGTGGAGTTGCCGCATGTTCCTGATGACGTCCTGGAGTCCGCCTTCCTCAAGGGACTACGGAAGAGCCTTCGTGACCAGGTGGTGAGATGTAGACCCACCAACATGGCGGATATTGTAAACATCGCAAAGTTAATCGAGTCACAAGAAGGGGATCAGGCGAATTACTTCAACCGAAACCCACAGAAGACTCACACGACGACCATTACAAATCCAATAAACCGAGCTCCAGAATTTGTAAATGTTAGGGAGAGCAGAAAACCAGTGGGAGGCAACACTGCGAGAGGCCCGAACCCGTGCAAGTTCTGCGGAGAACCATGGTTTCACGGTCACCGTTGTAAGCAAAAGCTCAAATGCTTAGAGCTGGATGAAGAGGAAGAAACAGTACAGGAGATGGAGGAGACTAACGCAGAACCTGAGGTAGTGGAAACCGAGGAGGAACCACAAGAGTTAGTAACCTTATCATTACACTCTATGGTGGGGTTAACTACGGTGAATTCGATGAGGATGGGGGGAAGGATCAAGGATAAGGAGGTCATAGTTCTCATAGACTCGGGGGCTACCAGTAATTTCATATCCGAGACTTTGGTGAAGGAGCTGGGACTCCCTCAGTCTGACTCAAAAGGGTTTGGGGTTCGTGTGGGCGATGGCCAAGTCATCAATGGGAAGGGTCGCTGCTCGGGGCTCCTGCTTGATATTCAAGGCGTGGAATTGGTGGAAGAGTTTTTGTGCTTTGATTTGGGGACGACGGATGTTGTTTTGGGGTATAAGTGGTTGATCACTCTCGGGGATACAAGGATTAACTGGCTCCGCAGTACTCTAAGCTGGAAGATTGGTGGGTTGTGGGTTACTATCATTAGGGATCCGAATCTCAGTCGGGAACAAATCTCTCTATAGTCGATGGAGAAGATCCTTAAGAAGAATGGAGAAGCTTACTTACTGGAACTCATAACACTTTTCTTGAGTACAGAACCCGTAGCAGAGAAGGAACCTTCCCGAGAGTTGAAAGAAGTATTGGAGAAATACACTCAGGTGTTCAATATGCCAAAGGAGCTTCCACCAGCTCGTAACCGTGAGCACGCGATCACACTTCAGGAAGGTACGGGGCCAATTAATATCCGGCCCTATCGATACTCATTCTTACAGAAGAATGATATCGAGAAGTTAGTCCAAGAAATGCTCGATGCCAGAATCATCAGACCGAGCATCAGTCCCTATTCTAGTCCGGTTCTGCTGGTTAAGAAGAAAGACGGCGGATGGAGGTTCTGTGTGGATTACCGAGCCCTCAACAAGGCCACCATTCCTGACCGTTACCCCATACCCATCATAGAAGAGCTTCTCGATGAGTTGAATGGAGCTACGGTATTCCCAAAGCTGGACTTGAAATCGGGATATCACCAGATCCGAATGAAGAGTAGTGACGTGGAGAAAACTGCTTTCAAGACTCACCAAGGACATTACGAATTCCTGGTGATGCCTTTCGGTCTCACCAACGCACCTTCAACCTTTCAAAGTGTCATGAATGATCTCTTCCGACCATATCTCTGCCGGTTCGTGTTAGTGTTCTTTGATGACATTTTGGTGTACAGTGTGGATTCGGTGACACACCTTGAGCATCTTAATCTTGTGTTGAAGCTCATGCAGCAGCACCGCTTCTACGCTAATGCCAAGAAGTGTTCCTTTGGTAACACTGAAATAGCATATCTGGGGCATTGGATATCCGGGGATGGAGTAGCAGCAGATCCGGAGAAGATCGAAGCAATGTTGTCATGGCCAGTGCCTAAATCTGTGACAGAGCTACGTGGATTCTTGGGACTCACGGGCTATTACCGGAGGTTTGTCAAGAACTACGGCATCATGGCACGACCGTTAACCGAGCTCCTTAAGAAGGAGGGGTTCAAGTGGTCTCCTGCAGCACAAGAGGCGTTTAACAATCTCAAAACAGCAGTGACCACACTACCTGTCTTGGTACTGCCTGATTTCTCTCTACCGCTTACCATCGAGACTGATGCTTCTGGTGCAGGGATTGAGGCCGTACTGTCACAAGGAAGAAGACCCGTAGCCTTTCTTAGTCAAGCCTTTTCAGCTCAAGGAAGGGTTAAGTCTGTTTACGAGCACGAACTCCTGGCAATCGTAAAAGGCTGTCACTAAGTGGAAACACTACCTTACGGGTCGAGAGTTTGTCATCAAGACGGATCAACGAAGCTTGAGGCACTTGTTGGATCAAAAGGCGGTGTCTTCCGTGCAACAACGTTGGGCAGCCAAACTTATCGGGTTGAATTACCGGATTGAGTATAAAACCGGAGTGGAGAACCGCATAGCAGATGCACTGTCGAGGAGGCCGTGCTTAAAGGAGCTACAACAAATTGAGATGCGAGCCCCTTTCACCCTCGACAAGGCTTTGCTGGCTGAGCAGATTAGCAGTGATGCGGAATTGGGAGCCATCCTGCATAGTGTACAGAGAGGGGAAAAGATTCACACATAGTACATCACGCACGAGGGGTTATTGTATAAGAATGGGTGTTTAATGATACCAGCGGGGTCTCCTTTAGTGCAGCAGCTGCTGCAGCAGTTTCATGACAGTGATGTGGGAGGACATCAAGGGGCCGAAGACTTACAAGAGGCTCGTACAAGAGGTTTACTAGAAGGGGATGCGTAAGGATGTTGTGGAGTATGTACGACGCTGCCAAGTCTGCCAGGAGAATAAGTATTCTACCTTATCCCCTGCAGGACTTCTAGCACCTCTGCCTATTCGGCAACGAATTTGGTCAGACATTAGCTTGGATTTCGTGGAAGGGCTCCCACTATCTAAGGGCTTCAGCGTCATACTGGTAGTAGTCGACAGGCTCAGCAAGTATGGCCACTTCATCCCTCTGAAACATCCCTTCACGGCAAGATCTGTAGCCGAAGCCTTCATCCGTGAGGTGGTCAAGCTACACGGGTTCTCCGAGACACTAGTCTCTGACCGTGATAAGGTGTTCTTGAGCCATTTTTGGTCAGAGCTATTCAAGCTTCAAGGGTCTGCGTTACACAAAAGCACTGCCTATCATCTTCAAACCGACGGGCAAACAGAGGTAGTGAACCATTGCCTTGAGACTTACTTGGGATGTTTTGCAGGGAGGAAACCAACGACATGGTTCCAATGGCTTCCGTGGGCTGAGTACTGGTACAACACTTCCTACCACTCGGCGAGTAAGCATTCTCCCTTCTTTGTGGTTTACGGAAGAGAACCACCTAAGCTGTTGCGATATGGAGATACTCCAACAGCGAATGCTCAAGTAGAGGAATTGCTTAAGGATAGGGACAGTTTGTTAGTTGAGTTGAGAGAGAATTTGGAAAAAGCTCAGTTGAAGATGGTAAAGGGAGCCAACAAACACCGCCGAGACGTGGAGTTCACTGTTGGGGATTTGGTATATCTGAAGCTTCGGCCGTATAGGCAAAAGTCAGAGGCTCAACGCAGAAACGAGAAGCTCGCCCCCCGGTTCTTTGGTCCCTATAAGGTGCTGGAACGTGTTGGAAGAGTAGCATATCGATTGGAGTTACCAAAACACAGCAACATCCATCCGGTGTTTCACATGTCCCAGCTCAAGAAGGCTATTGCTGCAACACAACAAGCTCAAGACATCCCCGAAATCCTAAGCCATACTCTGGAGTGGATTACTGAACCCGAGAAGCTGCTCGATGCACGACGCTCTGCTTCAGGTACCGAAACTGAGGTATTGGTTCAGTGGAAGGGACTTCCGGAGTTCGAATGTACGTGGGAATCGCTTTCTGGTTTGGCAGGTCAATTTTCTTCTGTTAACCTTGAGGACAAGGTTGCTTCTCTTGGGGAGAGTATTGATAGGCTCAAGATCCCACTAGCGTTTATGAAGAAGAAGAAGCACACCAAAGGAAGAAGAGCTCGAGCGTGGGAGAAGAAGTAGAGTGGCGAAAGTGGCTAATCGCGAAGTAAGGAAAGAAGAGTGTGAGAAGACTCTCGGTGTGTGAGAGGGTTTCATGTTATATTGTAATGCACGGTCGTATTATTGTAGTGTCAAATATTATTTAAACACTGTTCCCGATTAGGGTTACTTATCTTATGAAGATCAAACATTTAATATATCTTCCTTTCTCTATCTATCTCTCTTCTTATCTTATCTCATTTCATCTAAGTTCTTTAATATTACATTGCCTCGAGTTATTATCCTTTTTGTGAGCAACGGGCCTTATCAGAAGTGTCCTTACACACCACAACAAAATGGCATATCAGAAAGAATGAATAGAACGATTATGGATAAGGTTCGTAGCATGCTATATGAGACTGGTTTGGGAGGAGAGTTCTGGGCCGAGGCAGCATCTACATCAGTTTATATAATAAACATGTCTCCATCATCGTCTATCAACTTTGAGGTACCAGCCCTATGGACGGAAAATAAACCCAACTACGAACATTTAATGAGGTTTGAGTGTATAGCCTATGTCCATACGGTGGCTGAAAAGATAAGTCCTAGAGCTACAAAAGGGGTATTTGTGGGTTATGCCCTAGGACTAAAAGTTTCAGGGTCTGGTTAATAGAAGAACAGAAAGTCACAATCAGCAAGCACGTTGTGTTTAACGAGGATCTTCTATTCAAAGACAGAAACACAGAAATCTCATAAAACGGAAGTACTAGAGTAAGCAGAGTTAAGAAGAGAGTTACCTTCAAAGATGACTTGGTTGAGGTGGAGCATGCTTCAGATACTTCAGAAGAATCTTCAAGTCATGGTGGAGCTACTTTAGAACCTGTGTCAGTACAAGAGAACACAGTTAGTTTCTTAGATGATGAGCAAGGTGATTGCACAGATTATGAAGAGCAGAGTGATCTAGAAGATCAGGAAGATGACGAGGAAGGTTCACCTGTTGTTCTAAATCGGTACGGAAGGAAGCTCAAGAAGCCTGTGAGGTTCAGAGAGGGGAACTTTGTTGCTTACGCTCTTACTTGTGCTAAGTCTATCGAGCTGGATGAGCCAAAGTCGTACAGTGAGGCTCAAAGGAGCAAACACGGAGACAAGTGGAACCGAGCTGCAAATGAAGAAATGGATTCGTTAAAGAAGAACTTTACTTGGGTTTTGGCAGACAAACCAACGAATCAAAAGGTCATTGGCAGTAAATGGATATTCAAATTAAAACCAGGAATTCTAGGAGTTGAACAACCTAGATACAAGGCGAGGCTAGTAGCAAAAGGTTTCGCTCAAATCAAAGGAATTGATTACAATGAAGTGTTTGCATCAGTGGTGAAATATGTATCAATCCGACTACTGTTGTCAATGGTGGTAAATCACGACATTGAGCTAGAGCAACTAGATGTCAAGAAATCATTTCTACATGGAGTGCTACATGAGACTATCTACATGAGTAAACCAGAGGGGTTCTCAGAGAAAGGTCAGAAAGACAAAGTCTGTCTGCTAAACAAATTACTATACGGTCTAAAGCAATCTCCAAGAGAATAGAATCACAGGTTTGATGAGTTCATGATTCAACAGAAATACAAAAGGAGCAGGTTTAATCCGTGTGTATATCAAAAAAGGGTCTACTGTGGATGATATGGTCTACCTACTGTTGTACGTTGATGACATGTTAGTGGCGTCAAAGAGCAAGACATCAGTGGATAAGTTGAAGAAACTTCTAAACACGGAGTTCGAGATGAAAGATTTGGATGCAGCAAGGAGGAGTCTAGGCATGGACATATTCAGATATCGTGAGAAAAGAATTCTAATCCTATCTCAAGAGGAGTACCTAAAGAAGCTACTCAAGACGTTTGATATGGCGGGTTGCAAAGAAGTTGCTACACCTATGGGTTCTCACTTCAAACTTCAAGCAGTAACAACATAACAGCAGCTTTCACAAGAAATGGAGATAGAGAGCATAGCAAATGCAGTGGGAAGCTTGATGTACGCGATGGTTGGATCAAGGCCTGATCTCGCATACGCAGTGGGATTAGTGAGCAGATACATGAGCAAATCTACAAGAGAACACTTGTTAGCTGTTCAGTGGATAATGAGATACGTAAAGGGAGCATCAGGAGTGTGCCTAACCTTCACGAAGCAGGATGATTTCAAAGTCAGGGGGTACTGTGATTCAGACTTCGCTGCTGATCTGGATAGGAGAAGATTGATACTGAGCTATGTCTTCACGGTTGGAGGCAACACTGTGAGCTGGAGACCCCAACTCCAGAAGGTGGTAGCCCTGTCAACAACAGAAGAAGAATATATTGCTTTGTCAGAGGCAAGCAGAGAAGCAATATGGTTAAAGGGCATCTGTGAAGAAATGAGATTTAATCAAGACGCGGTGGAGCTACATTGTGATTCGCAAAGTGTGATCTATCTAGCTAAAAACCATATGTTTCATGAGAGAACGAAGAATATACAGGTCAAGTATAACTACATCAGGAAAGTAGTGGATTCAGGCGAAGTGAAAGTACTAAAAATACATACTTCAGTGAATCCAGCAGATATGTTGACGAAGGTGTTACCTGGATAAAAGTTTGGCAGTTGCTTGCAGTCGCTGAATGTGATTGAAGCTTAAAGCTTCATCTGCGGCATCATCTCAGGTAGCTGCAGAGGTGACGTTTCAGTTCTGTTATTCTGGTTTGAATCAGCAGGAAAGCTTCGAAGTGAGGACAATTGAAGCGGATCAGCTGCTTCTCCGGTGGTGAGAAGGGACGATTCCGGTATGGATCATCAGCTTCCAGGAGCGGAGTTCACGGAGGTTGTTGTCAGGTGTCGACATGCAAAAAGGTTACGGAGAGTTAGGACCAAGGTGGAGTTTTGTGAAGAGTTGGTCCAAACTCTTAAGTCAGCTCGTCTGGCCTTTTGGCTTAAGGCCCAAGACGCAGAAAAGCAAACAGGTTGGGCCGAGATGCTTTGGTGAAGTGGCCCAAGATGGAAGAGGTTGTTATAACGGATAAGGGAGAGAGAGAAGGTTGTAACGGTTGATGATCGAGTCTTCTTCTTTCTTGTTCTGGTTCTCTTCTTCCTCCATTGTTGTAGCTCGAGAAACCTTGTAACTCGGTGACTGATATAGTGGATTCCAGGATCGCTCCTGAAGAGAGATGTAACTATATTTGTGGGGAACTCTATAAGTCTTGAGTGCATTAGCTAAACCAAATCAAAACACACGAGAGAAAGAAAGAGAGGGTTAAGATTCAAATCTGAATCTGAGAGGGTGATCGGAGCGGCTACACTAACTGCTTTTCTAAAGGAGGTAGTGGATGAGCTAGAGGACCTTGAAGTGATTGCAGCGTCTCTGAAATCTTATAGCCACTCTGTGTATTGTATGCACCATCCTTACTAAGCCTCCATAAGATGGAGTCTTGATGCAGAGAGAATGCCTTAATCATCAAGATATGGTTGGCATCTTCTTCTGCAAAGCATCTACGGACTTTGGGTGCATCCCATATTCCGGTTTCTCCGATAAGTAGGTCTTTCACCGTGAGTGTAAGGTCTATGGGATTAGTCGGATGATACATCAGAGTCCTTGGGATCGAATCCATATTCCACTTAGCATACCAGACATTCGTATCTCCGCCATTGCCAATTGTTGTGATCAAACCCTGTTTCATTAGGTCCCTTCCATGAATGATGCTTTGCCATGCATATGATGGTCTTGTTCCCGTTCCACATCCTAGGAAGGAACCATTTCTGAAATATATTGTTTTCATTAGCCTTGCCAGCAAGGATTCCGGTTGACTCCAAATTTTTCAGGCTTGTTTTCCTAATAACACTTAATTGAACCGTTCAATGTCATGAAAACCGAGGCCACCCTCCTCTTTCTGAGTACATAGCTTTTGCCAAGCTATCCACGATATCTTGCTTTTGTTATTACCGCTACTCCATCAGAGTTCAATCATTGCACTTGTGAGCCTGGCGCACAAATTTTTCGGAAGTTTAAAACAAGACATGGCGTAAACAGGGAGAGGTAGAGCCACTGGTTTTAGGAGAATCTCTTTATCACCTTGTGAGAGAGCTTTTGCAAACCAGCCGTTTAAACGCCTTTAGAGTTTTTCCTGGATGAAGTTAAGTAATTTTATCTTCGACCCACTAAAGCTCTCCGGGAGACCAAGGTAAGACCCTTCCCCACCTTCTTTAATGATTCCCAAGGCATTTTTAACTTCGTTTTTGACTTGCTTCGGAACCCGAGTTCCAAAAATGATTGATGACTTTATTGTGTTTATCATCTGCCCTGAAGCTTGCCCATAAAGATTCAAGACTCTGGTAATTTCATTGCTTTCGGCAGCAGAAGCTTTGCACATCAACAAACTGTCGTTTGCAAAGAGTAAGTGGTGAACATACGGTCCATAAAGAACAGAGATTCTGAATAAAAATTGCTAGAAATTTTGCTTTATCGAAGAAAACCTACTACATAGAAAACTCTCTAAAGATATAACCTCACACTTTGCCAGCAAAAATAAACATTAAAATTTAAAAGACTTAAGCTAACGAGTAAACTATAAGTGTAAGAGTAACAATTATGCTTGTTCTCAATTGTGTGTCGAAGAGATGGGAGCGATGCCTGCACAACTTTTCTTGAGGAGAGGAGGAAATAATGGATTCAAAGGGAACATATGAGGCCAACAGTTTGCGTCTAAGGTCGAAAAAGCTTTGCAACATGCGGTTTTAACATTTTTAAAATTTTCAGAGAAAATGGATTTCGAGATTTCGAGCACACATCCTTCAACATTGACTAGAGACGACCAACATTTCACTAGATCGACGGGTAAAGCAGGAGGAAAAATTCCAGGGAACATGGGTGGGTTTTGCATTTGAGCTACTCCTTGAGTGGCAGAAATGGCAGCACAAAGAGATGCAATTAAGAACATTGAAACAACAGCTTTGCATTCCATCTTTCCCACTAGTCGATGTTTCCTTTTTTTGTTTGTTTGTTTTGTTTTGGTTTAGACTTTAGATGCTTGGATGGTTTTGGATATTAGTCTATTAGAAGAAAATTAGAATTTATAGGAACTTGAAACAAGATGGTACTAAAATAAATCGAAACGTGTCAGAATAAATGTGTCCCAACAATGTAACCCATGTGTTAATTTTTTTTTACGTTAAGCTGTTTTGACTATTATGAAGTGTATATTTTTGTTCAGGTTTTGAAACGACAGACGTAATCAAGTTTATACTAGATTAAACATTTGGTATCTTTAGCCCCCCAAAAAAGCATTTGATTATCGACGGAACTACCAAGTTGACTATAGTTGTTAGTGGTACAACATTTTTAGATTTTTAGATTTAGATGACAACATAATAATTGGAAATGAGTAGTTTTATTATTGATTACGACTGCTTAATGGAATAGTGATAAACGCTTTATAATAAACTCCCTCTACGTGGCTTAAGAATGATGTGAACTTTGTCATTATCGCCACTCGTGATTTATTCTTCTTGACGTGTCATCTTTTGATTCGAAGTTGCAAAATGACTTCCACCCATAAATTATTCAAGAAATATAAAAAACAAGTTTCAGTTGAAGAAAGGAAGCATTTGAAGAGAATTTGTCCAACTGTTAATAGCTTCAATGAAGAACGACTAAGAGATCCAAGAACAAAGCTTATCCATTTCCAATATTAATTTTTCCAATTCTGGGTCAGTCTCAGTTCTTTATCTTCCTCAAGTTTTGGATTCTGTGTCTGAATACTGTCTTCCTCCCAACAACTTGTCTTTTTTTTTTTAATTGTTTTTGGTCTTAATCTGTATTCTGTAGCCGTAACTCAGATTCTGTTGCTAACCACTAAGAAGACTCTTTTCGAAATCCTCAGTTTTTTTGGTCAGTTTCTGACACTCTGAAAATCTGGGTTCCGTGTCTGCTTGATCTGCAGATCTCAGAAATCACTGCAAATCTCATAGTTTAAATTTGATTATAGAATGTCGAGTTCTCATAAGCCATTGTTACCTAAAGATCAGGTAAATCCCACGGATCAAGATTTCAACCAAAACTCAAGAACATCTTCAAGAAAAAGAAGATTGCGTCGCTGTAGAAGCGCTCCTCGTGATGGTGATTGTGTGTACAATAATGATACCAAAATCGATGAACCACCTTCTAGTCCAAGTAACATCCCAGTCTTCAACGATCTAAACCCGAGTCTCAAACGAGTGATCATGTTCTTGGGTTTATACCTAACCATTGGTACTCTCTGTTTCTACCTCGTGAGAAACCAGATCTCCGGTCATAAGACCAACGGTGTCTTAGATGCCGTCTATTTCTGTATAGTGACGATGACAACCGTTGGATATGGTGACCTTGTCCCTAATAGTTACACCTCAAGGCTACTCGCTTGTGCCTTTGTCTTCTCGGGGATGGTCCTCGTGGGTCACCTTTTAAGCAGAGCAGCTGATTATCTAGTGGAGAAGCAAGAGAGTTTGCTTGTTAGGGCTTTTCATTTGCGCCAAATCTTTGGTCCAACAGATATTCTCAAGGAGTTGCGTACTAACAAGTTGAGGCGCAAATGCTATGTGACATTCTTTGTCCTTGTGTTCCTCTTCCTTGTCGGTACGTTCTTCCTTGTGACGGTTGAGAAAATGCCGGTTCTTCAAGCTTTCTATTGCGTGTGTTCCACGGTTACGACGTTGGGTTACGGCGATAAGAGCTTTAGCTCGGGGACAGGGCGGCTTTTCGCTGTGTTTTGGATCTTGACGAGCACTATATGTTTGGCTCAGTTTTTCCTCTATGTGGTTGAGCTAAGAGCAGATACCAAACAGAGGGCGTTAGTGAAATGGGTTTTAACACGGAGAATCACAAACAATGATCTTGAAGCAGCTGATCTCGATGAAGATGGAATCGTTGGGTGAGAGGCATCAGACATATTTCTCTCTTCCGTTTCCATCTTCTTCTTGATTCTTGGCTTTTTCTTGTCTTTGTTTCTTTCTTGATTCTTGACTACTTCTTGTCTTTGTTTCTTTCTTGAGTCTTGGCTTCTTTTTGTCTTTGTTTCTTTCTTGATTTGTTGACTTCTTCTTATCTTTGTGTTCTTTGCTGTGTGTTGCAGAGCTGCAGAGTTTGTTGTATATAAACTGAAAGAGATGGGGAAGATTGATGAGAAAGATGTTGATGGGATAATGGAAGAGTTTGAGCAGCTCGATGACGATGAATCTGGAACTCTGACGACTTCTGACATCGTTTTAGCTCAGACGACTTCACAGATCAGGTAAGCAATCACTATTAGAAATTTTTGTGCTTTCAGATGTAAGGCCACACTCTCACTCTTTGACTGTTTCTTGATGCCATTGATCTGATATGAAGCTCTTCTGGTTCTCCATTATTCACAAGGAGTGATCTCGTAGCTGCTGATATCGATGGAGATGGAGTCGTTGGGTGAGACATCAGACATATTCTCCCTTATGCTTCCTTCTTCTTCTTCTTCTTCTTATTTTTCTTCTTTTGTGTTGAAGAGTTGCAGAGTTTATTGTATATAGACTGAAACAAATGGATAAGATTGATCAGAAAGATATTATTGGGATAACAAAAGAGTTTCAGCAGCTCGATTATGATGAATCCCGAACTCTCACAAATTCTGACATTGATCTTGCTCAGATCCAAAGGTAAAACATTCATTACTATCATTATCATCATCTTTCGGAGAACACATCTATTACTAATAAAAGTTGATGTTCATATAGGATTTAAAGATTCAATTTTATTAGTACACAACATCATTATTTTTAGTTAATTATATATTGTATATTAAAATTAATTAATTCGTTTTCATTGTTATATGAAAAATTTCTAAATTTTAATTAATTTTGTTTTTTGTTGTTATTAAGAAAATTTTTAAATTTTAAGTTAGTTATTAATAAAAAGATTTTTGAAAATAGATCTTATTTTTCTATTAACAATGAAAAGGTAAATTAACATATAAATAGATTATGAAAGAAAAATCATATATATTAAACAAAATTATTAAAAATTGTATTTAAAACTATAATTAAATTATTTTAAAATTTTAATCACGACAAACAATTAAAATCTGAACTGCTAACTTAAAATATATTAGTTGTGGTCCGTGTTGATGTCTTATGCCAATGAGAGCGTCCACATATGAAATATATACTCAATCTGATTAGTCTATATCAGCGTATTTCATTAAACATAAAAAATAAAAAATATTATTAATAATTTAGATAAATTAAAACATACAAAAATATAAAATTATAACAATAGAATAGAAAATTAAGATAATTTATTAGCTAATTAAAATAAATTGATGTCAAAAGTCTAAATATATTGTGAAAATAAAATAGAAACTCATTGTCACAAAAACTAAACTAACAAAAACAAATATGTAAATCAATAACGAAACATTTAAATTAAAAAAAAAAATTAGCATATATATTTTAAATGAGTAATTTATTTAGAAAAAAAATATTAAGATTAAATTTTCATATAGACATATAAAATTATTATTTAAAAATATCAATACTACCAAAAAAATAGTCATCTTAAATTATCAAAAAAGAAAGTCATCTAAAACTAATAATTTTGGGGGAAATATTTAAAAAAATAACACAAAAATTTTAACAAATCAAAAATGATAATTTATGATAATTACTGAAGAAAGCAATATAAAAAAATGTTTAACTAACAAAACCAAAACATAAATTATTTCTTACAACATGTCAATATAATTAAAATGAAAGTCCATATCGAGAAAGTTAAATTAACAAAATAAAAAGGATATTAACTTAATATCTATGTTATTTATTTAAAAAAATCAATATAAACAGAATAAGTAAGAGAATATAAAAACTTAAATAATACTAAAAAACTTAACTAACAAAAATAATGTAAATATTTAAGCTAATTATTTAAGAAATCAATATTAAGAAATTAATTAACTAAAAAACTAAAATAAAAATTAAGTTTTACAAAATATTATCTTTAAAAAAAACACTTAAAAATATATTGTCTTATATCTGACTAACTACTTAAAAAAATTCATATAAAAATACTTAACTAACAAAAAATTTATGTCTTCAAAATATCAATATTTTAAAAACAATGGTGTGTTAAAATAAAATAAAAATTAATATCAAAAGAGGTCAATTATCAAAAGAAAAAGTCGTATAAAGTATAATTAGCTTGATATTTAGGCTAACTACCAAACAAATATTAACTAAAAAAGCAAATGATGGTATAAGCTTTTGAGAGAAGTTCACTTAAAATTTAGAATAACCAGTTATAGTATTTTATTTAATTTAAAAAGTAAATTTAACAAAGAAAAAACATTTATGTAAAAGATATTCGATTAATATATATGCTATATATTTGAAAAATCAATAACAATAGAGATTAATTAAAAATATATATGTTTTAAGTATATCAAACCTGCAGAAAATTAGATAATTAAAATAAAATAAAAAATTACCATCGAAGGTATTTAAAATAACAAAAAACAAGATCTAAGAAGAAAATTAGTTTGAAATATAGTTCCAAAAACATTCATGATTTCTAAAATATTGGTGTTGACTATGAATAACCATATAAAGTTTTAATAGGTTATACAAGTTTCTAAATCACATATATTATTTAATTTTACAAAAATTAATACCTTGGTTGCATCAGGTTGAAAAATTAACAAAGTAAAATACTACACAAGTAATTTTAAATTTAAAATATAATAAGTAATAAAGTCTGATTTGTATACATATTTACTGCTTATAACTTAGTCAACATGAACAACACATGAGCAACATCCTCTAAAATTTTTATTTAAATAATATAATATGACAAAGTTATAAATCAAATTCAAATAGGAATATATGAAGATAAAATATTCAAATCAAAACATTTATAAACACACAAAAGATATAAAAAAAAACAGTGATAATGTGAAGTCTCAACATCATCTTACATGTTTAAAAACAAATATTAGCAAATAGTTGACTGCAAATAAAACAGATCTTATAAACTGAAAAGAGTTATAACCTAAAATTCATAGAAGATCTGGTGGAGAAGCAAAAAACAGCTTTACACGATTAATGTAGCTTACTAACAAAAGTAATTCTGAATCAACATATATCATATATTATATATGTATATGTACACAATATTAGTGAGACATTTAGTAAAGAAACTAAATATTTAAACATATAAACCTTTAAAAAAAAAGAACCATAGAAATCCTAAGGATACAAAACAAAACACCAAAAGTTTAGTAAGAAAATTATTTTCTAAATCAAATATGTACATCGAAGTTGGATAATTCGTTAGGTGTCATTACTATGATTTTACTTAATAAGATTTATAATTTTATAAACAAAATAGGAAATACTACATATTATGTTTTAATTTTTTTATATAAAAGAAAATTTCTATAAATATATTATAGTATTTATAATTTAAAAAATATTAGCTAAAAAATTAAACCAAATTATTTATACAGATTCGCGCATAGCGTGAGTTAAAAGCCTAGTTGAAGCAAATAATTGAACACTCTTTGATTGTTTCTTGATGCCAGAGTGTATACTTATATGAACATATTGTCTTAGTAAACTGAATCTTGCTATTGGTTTCATATGAAGCTCTGCTTCACCATTATTCACAAAGAATGATCTGGAAGCAGCTGATCTAGATGGAGATGGAGTGGTCGGGTGAGGCATCAGACACATTCTCTCTTCCATTTCATTTTGTCTTCTTCTTCTTCTTCTTCTTCGTATCATTCATTGTCTTTTTGTGTGTTGCAGAGCTGCAGAGTTTCTTGTATATAGACTGAAACAAATGGAGAAGATTGATCAGGAAGATATGATTAGGATTATGGAAGAGTTTGAGAAACTCGATCATGATGAATCTGGAGCTCTGACGAGTTCTGACATCGATCTTGCTCAGAAGACGACATTATCATCATCATCATCTTTCAAAGACTAATTATAATAATCTCTGTGAACATATTTTTAAAAGCAAATAAAGTGTTAACAGTTCTGAAATTTTTGTTTGCGTTTGTAGTGTAAGGCCACACTCTCACTCTTTGAATGTTTCACTAAACCGATCCAAACTTTTAAGTTCTCGCCATATTCATCAGAGTAGTAAAACTCATCATGGTATGGTTTCAATGGCTGTACATAGGTTTCTCTTTCGTCTTTCAGCAAATCTGTCTTTATTTAAAACACCACAATCAAAAGTTCTTATTTTGACAAAAGAAGAAACAAAATCTTTTAAAACAGAGAAAAATGATCCAAAAGCTAACAATAATACTAACGAAGACGATATAATTCCCCTCATGAACACTGCTTTTTGCTGCTCATTCACAAAACCACTCTGAAATCTCTCGCTTACTCATCAGTCACACATCCAGCTGAAGCCGATTGCACGTTCTTGATGTACTGTTTTTAGAATATATACATCAAAAACCATTGTTTCAGCAACTCATCATACAAACAACAAAGAGAGTTACATTACATTACATTACATACATACAAGTTAGTGATGATATCATTAAATACCTTGTATAGAACTCCGCGGTTAACCTTGTACGCAGGAGCAGTCCATCTCTTTCTACGCTCGTTCATCTCTTCGGGCGAGACTCGTGTGTCTATTCTCTTCTTTCCTATGTCGATTGTGATTATGTCTCCATTCTCTATCAAACCGATTGGACCACCCTCCTGCAAATATAACACACGAGGTAAGCTTTCAACATTACTGCCTTCACATTCTCAAACTCACATTAGTATTTCGGAAGATTACAAAATGAGAGAAAGAGAGAGAGAGAGAGAGACCTGAGCTTCAGGACAGATGTGGCCAACAACAAAACCGTGTGACCCACCGGAGAATCTACCATCAGTCAGTAATGCACATTCCTGCAGAAACCAATAGCATGACTCAGTTAGTCAGTTCGTAAACAAAGGAAAAGCAAAAGTATTTAACTTCAGACCAAGTCATATTGGTTTAATACCTTTCCAAGCCCAGCTCCCATTATTGCACTTGTTGGTGTCAACATCTCAGGCATGCCTGGACCTCCTTTAGGACCTTCTCCTCTGATAACAACCACTGTTCCCTGTAACAACGATACATCTCAGCAGATGGTAGATATAACAAGCTTCTTGAGATGAAACTTCATAACAAGAAACGCAATTACCTTAAAACTCGCGGGATCTGCTGATATAGCAGCCAACATAGATTCCTCTCCTTCAAATACAAGTGCGGGACCTAAAACAAATATAGATCCATTACAAAAAGCCCTAAAATTGAGATGTATTTAACTAGAATGTGGAGTGTAAAGAAGGAACCAGCATTACCAGAGAAATATAAGCCTTCTTTGCCTGTTATTTTTGCTACAGAACCCTCTGGTGCAATGTCTCCTCTCAAGATTTGGATGTGTCCTGTCTCCTTGATTGGGTTTGAAACAGGTCTAATGATATCCTGGAACATTGTTATAACGTTACTTAGACAAATGTATAAAATAACATCCATCAAAATCAAGATTTCTGATTGAGATAACTAAAAAACATTACAACAAATATACCGACCTGGCCTTCTGGTAAGCGAGGGACGTTTTCTAGATTTTGAGCCAAAGTCTGTCCAGTGACTGATAAGAGACGCAAAAGAATAGTTATGCAATCAGTTCTACAAGCAATATCACATCAACCGAAAACGTTGATACGAGTTCATAAAAAAGTTTGAGTAATTTATATACCTGTGATACAATCCCCATCCAAAAATCCAGCCTCTAGTAGATATCGAAGAACAGCTGGTGTACCACCTATCTGTAGATCAAAACATCAACAAAAGTTACAAAATGAATCAATAGAAAACATATGTAACTAATAAGCAAAACGATATTAAGTTCGTACCTTATGAATATCTTCCATAACATACTTCCCACTGGGTTTAAGGTCAGCTAGAAACGGAATGGCGTCGCTGACTTTCTGGAAATCGTCAAGGGTCAACTCCAAACCAACAGACCTGGAATGATCTTCGTTTATTACCTCAGTTTATTGTTCTCCATCATGATAACAACAATAAGCAAAGCATATTCAACACGTTACCTCGCAATAGCAATTAGATGCAACACAGCGTTGGTCGATCCTCCGAGAGCCATGACAGACACCATTGCATTACGAAGCGATTTAGGAGTGATGATGTCACGAGGCTTCAAGTCCATCTTTATCAATTCTAGAAGATATTTTCCGGCTAACCGGCACTCGTCCAGTTTCAATGGGTCTTCAGCGGGTATCGAAGAGCTTCAAAGAAAAAAGAAGGAACTGCATCAAAATTCTAGTAAATGTATAAACTTTTGAAACAAGCATAACGCAAATGCAGATTAATATTTCCTATTAAGCATAAATCTGGGAGAATGTGTGTGTCTTTACTCGTTAGTGTTGAAAGCCTAACCTGTAAGGAAGGCACATTCCCATAGCTTCAATCGCAGAAGCCATTGTGTTAGCTGTGTACATGCCACCACACGCTCCAGCTCCAGGACATGCGTTATGAAGGACAGTCTTTCTCTGTTCATCACTTATGGAGCCACTAACAAATTCTCCATAGCACTGAAACACATCAAATTTGAAAAAAAACATGAAGATACACATAAGTACAGAATAGCTTAACATATCATAAAGTAACAACATTACAAATAGAAACAAAGAGACACCTGGAAAGCAGATACAATGTCATATGTCTTCTCTTGAAAATGGCCAGGCTGCATTAGAATCAAAGCCACAAGGGTGAATAAATGGATCCAAGTAGTCACAAGGGGGTTTAGGGATTAGTGAAATGCAGAAAAAAAAAGAGTACCTTGATGGTTCCACCATAAACCATAATCCCTGGTCTGTTAAGCCTTCCCATGGCCATAATTGTTCCAGGCATCTGAAAACATCACATTAAGTCACATGAAGCTGAGATACAACACAATCAACAACACAAGAGAGATGATGATTGGGGGAAGAAGAAAGAACAAAAAAAGCTCACATTTTTATCACAACCAGGAATAGAGATGTTGCCATCATACCACTGAGCACTCATCACAGTCTCAATACTATCAGCAATCAAATCCCTAGATTGCAAGCTGAAACACATCCCTCTCGTTCCCATGGAGATAGCATCACTCACACCAATCGTATTGAATCTAAACCCTACCATCCCAGCTTTCTGCACTCCTTCTTTCACCGCCTCTGACAATTGAAGCAAATGCATGTTGCAGGTGTTGCCTTCGTACCATACCGACGAAATCCCGATCTGGGGTTTCAGCAAATCGTCGTCGGACAAGCCCACGCCGTGTAGGATCGCTTGTGAGCCGCCTTGGGATTTGGGCTCGGTGATTCTGGAGCTGTACTTGTTGAGCTTGTTGGAATCCGTGAGGGGAGGGGAGGGATCGGCGGTTACGGGTTGGACGGAGCAGGAGACGGTTGTTCGGCGGCGAGATTGGTCGCTGGAGCGGACATTGTGGGAAGGGAAGAGAGGTTTACAGGGGAAGAGAGTGGCGCGTGGTGAGAGGATTGTGGCGTGCATTGCGGCGCGTGGATGAGATTGATCAAATGGGTTTAGAGAAACGAGAGTAAGGTTTTATGCGGCGCGCTGTGTGGAAGCACGTTTGCAATGGTGAAGTCTGCGAGAGAGAGAGAGAGAGAGACGTTTACAGTGGAAATGGTTGGTGAAGAAGAGAGTGAGAAGAAGAGGTTTGGTCAAAATTCAGATAAACGACAAAAGTCAGAAAGTAGGGTTTTTTGGTGGTTTTTCAAAACGCCGACGTTTGTTATAACCGGGAAAATGAAGATCGGTTAATTCGAGTGTTCGAACCGGTTTATATCATTCGTACCAAATTAGATAAAAATTTGTATTAAGAAAAGCCAATTATGGCCAACACTGTAACTGAAATTTATTGAACCGATTAAAATCGAATTAACTTTGACATTCTTTTTAGTTTATCACTAAGAAACAACAACAATACATAATTATTTCAATATTTTTTTGGCATGAGCAGTTAAGAACAAGCAAAGGTGCTTTATATGCAAAAGAAATGGTTTCATGCCTTCATGATCATCATTGCTGGATAATTGTATCAGGAGTGAGTATCTTACATAAACAAAATAAATTATTTATGATCATCTTTTTGTGTCGTTATGTGCTATTTTTTAAATCATAGTGCTATAGTTTGATATTTCCAATATAAAAAAAGGTAAACAAACAAAAAAGAGAAATGATATGACATTGTGGATCAAAGATTCTTTGATGAGTGAGATATCATCATTGTTGCAGAAGAATATTTGACTATAAGTGTTTATGTACATTCCACACATTTGGTCTTCAAAATCAGCAGATTCATTGATGCAAACGATGTTCCTTTCTTCTTCTTATTCTTCTTGCTTCCGAGAATCCTTAGACTCTGTCTCAGTAAATCAATTTGTCTTTCCTTCTCATACTTTTGTCTATCCATCAAAGCTATTTTCTCCTTTAGTGCCTCAATTGTATCTTCCTTAACTCTAACTTCATCTCTCAATTCTTCCACTGTCTTAATTACTTCTTCTTCTTCTTGCTCAAGTTTCCTTTGCATTATTGCCTCTCCTACAAAAACCCACTTCAAAGATTCATACTTTATCAAGAATCAAGAACTGAAAATTAATTTAAGTTGATTTTTTTTACCAGAGGAAGAAGTTGTGTGGATGATGAGATGATCAAGCTCATTCTTGATAGCTAAATAGAGTTGTTTCCATTTCTCAACGGCTTCATCTCTCACTGCTCTCTCCACACACATCTCCTCAACAACCCACTTCCAGTACTCTCTCTCCTCTGTTGTCGTTGTCTTTGCTTCCTCTCTCTCCTCCACTTTCTTCCTTAGCCTCTTCACTTCCTCTCTAAGCTTCTTCCTCTCTTTCCTCCACTCCCTCTCCGCCTCTCTAAGTTGATTAAACATCACTCTCTCTCTCTCATCCATCTCTCTTCTCATGTGTCTTCTTCCTCTGCTTTTTTCAGTCGAAGTCTCCTTGACACGTCTCATGCTTCTTCTCTCTTGCTTGCTTGTGCATCCACCCATGTCTAGTCCTGTGGATACTTCTCCTTCCTCTTCTTATTATAACATGTGTAAGTAAGAATGTTAATGGAAGAGAATATCTCTCTCTCTCTCTCTTTGTCTCACTAGAATATGTGTTCTCTTGATGTAGAGAGGCTCTTCTTCATTCAATGAAGAGAAGAGAAGTCATAATTGTTAGTGAAGAAGCTCCACTACTAGTACCACTCTACCATATTTATATAAGGCCACCAAGAAAAGCATCCCACAACAGTAATTTCTCTAGCTTTCTTTGCTCTCACATGTGTAACACTACAGTAAAAATTAGTTAAATTAAAAATTTGGTGGTAAATGGAATAAATTAAGAGGTGAGTGATGATGGGAGATGTCAGAAAGGAAGGTGGAAATAGTGTTAGAAGATTAGGTTTAAGGACATGGAAAACTACAACACTATATTCTCATCCATTTACCAATAAATGGTGTGGGCTTTCTTTGTTTTTTTTCACATGGACCCATTCCTCTCTATAACCTATATACTCTATAACTATATTTATAAGTCTTCTCTTCATATTACTAATCAATTCTCTACAGTCACAAGTTACAAAAAACTAAGAGATAATTTTTGTTTAGATCTCACATTAGGAGGTGAATAGACATACCTGTTTTTGAGTGGCTCAAGGGTCAGCTTAATCATTTAGAGGAAGAGACAAAAGTAAGACTGTTGTCTAATCACAACCTTATTCATATGAATAGTTTATGAGATTTTTATATTTACAGCCACATAATCAGTTTTTAACGTTTAGGTTGGTCCCATGATTTTTGTTTGTGAGAATGAGAATGTCGATTAAGTATCCTGTGTTTGGCTGGTTTAAGAGCTGTCCCTTCACGTGAACTTCCCTAATAATATGGCTTTCTGTCTTAAATTATTCCCATCTTATACTACATCTAATCTTTTCTATCAATTAGAAGAAACATTAACTATTACTTAGTGTTTTGTCTCCCTAATTATAGTTGTTCTTTTGGTGAAAACATTGATCAAAGTACATGGAGTCTGGAGAAAAAATTAATAGCTTGTTAAATTTTGAATTATCTTAATTTACTTCTAATAACACAGTAAATGTTAGAGACTAAGGTGTTGGTTTTTGTGTGTGTGTGTTTGCCAGTAATTTCTTCAAAATCTGTAAATCAGTGTAGTACACCTCTGATACAACTATCGTAGCCATTTATTTATTTTTCTGCAAATTCACCATGCCATGCGATGTTTTTGAGAAATTATTTGACAACACGTTACTCTAAAAGGATCCTAAGAATTTTTGAACCGACGTGACACAAAATTAAAGAAAATGGACGAACACGTCATTATCTCACGATGTTCTAAAGGGCACTTAATGTTACCCGAACCGAGTTTTCCTTCAAGATACCTTGTCGACAAGAAATGAAACAATCAGCAAGAACACAAAAATTTGAGAATATACAATACCTTTAACACATTGCTGACATAGGAGATGAGCAAATCCGTAAGTATTTCTTGTGAGAAAAGTACATTCTTTGTTTATTGAACTAGCAAGATTATTAACAGGAAGATTCAGTTGTTCAACAAAATTTAGATCTCTAGACTCAACTGGCAAACCTATTGATAGTGTCAAAATTATATTTTATCATCCACTTCTCTTGCTTTAGTTTTCTTTAGGATCTTCTCCTCTTTCGTTTGACTTCCCTCAATTTTCTGAAAACAATTTCAAAGTACAGAAATTGGCGAAGAGCCAGGAACTCTCCTCCATTATCAAAGTATAGAGTTTGGATATGTGTTTGAAAACGGTTTTCAACAAGAGCCCGAAACTGTATGAAGATGATTTTGACTTGGGATTTGGCAGTAAGAGGAAAAAGCCATGTATATCTTGTGTAATGATCCACAATCAGGAGGTAGTATTTGAAGTTTTGAGTGGATAAGACAGGAGATTGTCAGACATCAGTGAATAGATATTCCAAAGGTTTGGATGTGACGATTGAGCTTTGGTGAAAAGGGAAGTTTGTGTATTTTATTAAGAAGACAATCGTTGCAAGAAGAAAGACTTGAAGTACTGTTTAAGCAAGGTAAAGAAAACTTGGAAACAACTGATTTGAGAGTAGACAAAGAGGGATGGCCCAAGCGATTGTGCCATTGTGAGAAGGTAGTTTTGGTGTCCAGGGAAGCAAAAGAAGCGGATGGGGAAGATAAGAATGCTGGCCACTCATACAAGTCATCCTTCGTTCGTCCTTGGAGTAACCGGACCCCCGTTGTGAGATCCTTCACCTGAAAATGGGCAGAAAAGAATTCAACCGACACTTGATTATCATTGCATTGACAATAGACAGATATCAATTTTTTGTGAACATTAGGAACACTTAAGACATCTCGAAGAAGAAGTGAACGAGATGGAGTAGGGAGAGAAGCTGAACCCATGTGTGAGATCTGTAGACCCTAGCCATCAGCAATTGCAACTTCTTCACCACTATTGTATGGATGATGAAGAGAAAGGTTGTTTAGATCAGATGTAAGGTGATGAGTAGCACCGCTATCGAGGAGCCATGAGTTCAGATTAAACGAGGATGCAGCAACATGATTTGCTCTAGGCTGCCATGTTGATGGTGCATTCATCGATTGTATTGTATGAGAGGGTAATCCAGCAGGGATATGAAGCTGTGAGCAGCAGCGAGCACTATGCCCATGGATTCCGCAGATCTGACAGCGACCTTTGTAGCCTCGAGGTGAGTTCTGATTCTGTCTCGGTGTAAACTGTTGTTGTTGCCAAGTCGGTTTATCCTGATAGCCTCCATGACTTGTGCGTTGATGATGATTACTGTTGTTTTATTATGGCCTTTGTATTGCATGTTGTGTGCAGACATAGGAGCGGAAGAGAGCTGGGTGGATGATGACTGAAGTTTCAACTCATGGTTGATGAGTTTTTTGTGGACTTCAGTGAGGGTATGAGGCGTGTCACATCCCTCAATCTGGTCTATGACTGTCTTGTAATCTTCAGGGAGTCCCTCTAGGATATGTTCGAGTTGATCTTCATGATCGAGAGCTTTGCCTAGGAGAGCAAGTTGGTCGAAACGAGTAGTGAGACCTTAGTAATACTCATTAATCGACTTACTGCCCTTTGTCAATTGTTTGAGTTGTTGTAGCAGTTGCTTGATGTGGCCACAACTTGGTTTGGCATAGGTTGATGTAAGGGTACTCAAGATCTCAGCAGCCGTTGTTGTTGTGGACAGAAGGGGCTGCAAATTTGTGGAGATCGCTCCAAGAAGAGCACTGTAAATCAGTTTATCCTGTCTCTTCGAGAGATTGTAAGTAGGATTCAGTATAACACCAGCAGGTGTAGTGATTGTGGCTGCATGAATAATGATCGAACCTTCAACATAGCCAGCGAGATCATATCCATCAAGAAGGGCGTGGACCTGTCGGTTCCACATAATGAAGTTGGAAGAGGTAAGCTTCGTTATGTTTGTCATGTTAACAATGAGGAGAGTAGTGGTCTCGGAAACAGTAATGGTTTCATTGGATGAAGCTGGTGATGTTGGGTTTGACATGTTAGAGATGATGAAGCGTTAGATTTGAAAAAGAAAGGTGGCGGCGAAGAGAAAAATATAGGTATTCTTTGGCTCTGTGATAAGGTCAGGTTTTACCCAAATAAAACTACTGCAAGTGCACAACAAAAGCAGTTGTAGTACAAGGGGTTATCGAATCCCCAAGGGAGTATGTAAACCACACTAGCGATTATAGATTCAGATTAAGCTAAGCGATAAATAATGAATGTAATGCAAAACAGTAAAATAAATGCAAGAGGGCGTTTTTATGCTTGTTCTTAAAGTTCAAAAGGCTAAAGGCGCTAAGTCAGGACAGTTCGCAGGTTGAATCCGAGAGTGTGGAATGCATGCAATCAGGAACGAATTAAAACCGTCTTGAATATGAATCACAAAGATATAACTAATCAATTCTCATTGCAGAAGTTATCTATGTCTAAATCACAGAGTTTCAAATCTCTTTGCAAACCCTAACAACCTAAACATGTAGTAAAGATCAGGTTCAATTGTTCACAAAACTCCTAAGCCAAATCTCTTTGAACTAGGGCGTTTTGCTCATCTAATACTAGTTCAGGTGATTAATAATGCTCTCACATCTATCAAACAACCTAGGGTTTCGAAATCCAGATGATGTGTCTAAGAAATCGATATGAATGCAAGCACAGATGAAGAACCAATGAATTTCCTAAAAGTTTTTAGCAATTCTACAAACTCTTCTTTAACCCTTGAAAAAGCCCTAACTTAACTAAAAAACTACTCAGACATCGTGATTTGAGAAAACATCATGAAAAGAATAGATTGCATAAAAGAAATAAGAAGTAGAAATAAAAGAGTTCAAAATCTGCTCTGAAGGAGTCTGATTTGTCTCTCCAAAAGCTCTGCTACAAATCTCTCTATAAAGCTCTCAAAAATAATAAGATACAAGATATCTGCCAAAAGAATGGCTTAAAAACCTAATATACAAGCTAAAACACGATCTGGGGCATTTTTGCAAAAATTAGAACTTCTGGGCCAAACTGCAATTTCTTCCCAATCTTTTTAAAACAGGCCACGACCCCTTCCTTTCTGGGTGACGAGTGTCACCAAAAGTGGTGACGAGCGTCACCATATGTGATACTTTCTGCTTCGAGCTTGGTACTTCGTGGCTTCAACTCAGAATGCTCCAAAAGGTTCCAAAATCTCCAATCATGCTCCAGACATGATATAACCTGCAAAGACTCTTCTAGGACTCTAAAAAGACCAAAAAGACTCAATAAAAAGAACTTATATCATGGTTAAAAACCATAAAAACCATGATATATCAACTCCCCCAGACTTAGCTTTTGCTTGCCCTCAAGCAAACATCAGATAGAGTACAGGGTCGAGGTTTGAAAACAAGAAACAGTCAGTCAGTCATCAGGAACACCACACTAGTTAGAGTTTTCGAATCCACATACCACATAGTCAACACAAGATCAAATTTTAGTCTAATCATCACAAGCTTAGCAAATCTCTCAAGTCCAGTCCAAATCCCTTCAAGAAATCTGAAATTTCTACTGCTAAATCCTTATTTTTATCTAAGTGTGATATCTCATCAAAGTTCTATCATCTTAATCACTTTACAGATTCTTTTCCCTTCCTAACAACTGAACAAATAGATCTCAACACAACTCTCCTATTTTCTCTTCCCTTGATCTTTTCCTTTGGATATTTTCGATTTTTCACTTCTTTTTCTCAACTTTTACAGTCTAAGATATGGTGCTACTCAATACTTGTGTTCCTTATGAGGAGACAGGTTCTTGAATGTGTTCACTACTGTTGTTCCTTGTGAGGAGACAGAGTCATGAATGCACCATTCTTTGGACTTAAACTTTTAAAAACTACATCAGGGAAGATCAAAGAGAGACTGTATTTTAACCTTATTGTCAGTGTTGAAAGAGAGAATCAAGATCAATAAGAATCAATCACCAAGACAAGAAGTTTAAAGTTCATTAAGGTGGAGCTAACAGCAAATTTTCCAGACTCTCTAAGAACCCTAACCTTCATTGCTAGACTGATCTACCTATGACTTTCAACTTAGTAAGACTTGTAATCAACTACTGTGGCAATGGTTCTTATCAGCAAAAACGTCCTATGGTTAGTTCCAAGAAAAACTGACAGTTTCAAAAATTTTGACTCTATAAAACAGGTTTTTGACTCAACTTTAAGACTCTATAAACATGACACAAAGCACACAACGTCAGTAACCACCTCCCCCAGACTTAAACAACACTGTCCCTAGTGTTATTAATCCAAGAGTTGGTCAAAATGAAGCATGAGAACGTGTAAATCCAAGGTGGAAAAGTGGTACCTCGCGAAGGAGCTAGTGACGAGCGTCACCATCTCTGATACTCCAGAAATCGACATGTTGGATGTTTAAATGCTATGCCATCATGTGTACTCCGAAGTCAAACTGTAAGAGCACTCAAAACACACATCCAAACATCCAAACAAAGCATAATCCATGGTCCAACAAGTTCACAAGATATCATCCAAGCAAACTGAACAAAGTGACTCTTTTTTTTTTCGATTTTTCTCATGTTTTTGGGTTTTTTTTTTTAGCTATGTAATAGAAAACTAAACTAATATATGAAATATAAAACTTACCAGTGGGTTGCCTCCCACTGAGCGCTTGTTTAAAGTCATTAGCTCGACTTTGAATACTGCTCAGAGAGCTGGTGGAACAGAAGGTGGCAGTGAATGCCTTGGAGAAGAATGTCTCCTCATCCATGGTGGTTTGTAAGCAGTAGATGTATGAACACTTCCAAGGAAGTGAGGAACATCAGCAAAGTGGGTCGTGACTGTGGGTGGGATACTTCTTTTTCTTGCAGAATCATCAAAAGAAACACCAAGCATTCTACGAGAATCTCGTTGCTTGCATAAGTGTGAAGCAGCTTTTTCACCTTTTAAATTCTTATTGATGAGATTAGGAGGTTTGGAACTGGTTCCAAGAAGTGCATACCTTTGCTTAGTTGCAGGTTTCTGGGTTGTGGAATGGTGAATTTTCGGATTGGAAACATATGATGGACTTGTAGCTGTAAAATCACGTTGCTGCTTTGTGTTCAGGTTGGTGACGAGCGTCACCAGGTCAGTGATGGTCGTCACTGACCCTGCAGTTCGAGTTGTTGCAGTTTTCCAGCAATTCAGCTCTGTAAGTCTTGCTTCCATCACAAACACGTCTTCCTCCAGCAACTTGGCATTCATTGGAACCTCTTTTTCAAGCCTAGTCATGAAGATATGATCCTCACTGCAATCCTCAAACCCAACAACTTCTGCAGAAGTTTCAGATATTGGCTCTTCAACAGCCATCTTGCTCACTTGCCCACTAATATCTGATTCATTGACACACTCAGCAATAGTGTCTTCTGAATGCTCCATGACAGTCTCTTCATCTCTGGAAATTCTTACAGAAAAGGTCTGACCATCAATGGTAGAACTCTTTCTTAACTTATCCATGTCAAAGTTCATGACAGCATCACCAAGATCAAGCTCAATGTTCCCCCTTCTAACATCAATGATGGCTCCAGCAGTAGCCAAGAATGGTCTTCCCAGAATAAGAGGATCTTTAGGTTCTTCCGCATATTTCAGAACCACAAAATCTGTAGGAATTATGCAGCCTTCAATGTTAATATGAACATTCTCTAACATGCCTTCTGGGGTCCTTATGGATCGATCTGCTAGGATGAGAGAGATCCCAGCTGGCTTGAATTCAGTCATTCCAAGTCTAGCAGCAACAGAGAAAGGCATCAAGTTAATACTTGACCCTAGATCACATAGAGAGTGTGGAAAACGTCCTGCAGATATTGAGCAATCAAGCACAAAGGTCCCTGGATCAGATAGCTTCTCTAGAACTCTTCTTTGATTGATGGTATTGACTTGTTCAGAAACAGTCACCTTCTTCTTCTTCTTTGGAACTGTGCCTAAGAGAATTGCACTGATGTCTCTGGTAAGCAATGCTCCTTCCTCAGGACTTACACCATTCACAACCATTCTCTTTACATACCTTCTTAGAGCTGGTGAAAGCTTGACTGCATCAACAAGAGGGATCTCAAGCATCAGCTTGTCTATCATAGCTTTGCATCTGGCTTCTTCTATTTCATGTTTAGACTTCCTAGGATGCTTGGGGAATGGTGTTTTGGGTTTATAGACACGTTCCTGGTCATAATTTGCAGTTACAGGCGAAGCAGCTTCGTTCTGGGGTGGGTGACGACCATCACCAGGAGGGTGACACTCGTCACTCACTTGTGACAACTCCCGATATCCTTATAAGTTGGTGACGAGCGTCACTCCTCCTTGGTGACGCTCGTCACTCACCTCTGAGACAGAAAAATTTTCATCTTCAGACTCCATCAGTTGCACGATCTGCTCTGCACTCAGCCTCTTTTTCTGCACTGTTTTAAGCTCCTTTTCATTCCTGATTGTGATGGCATTAACCTGATGATTGGGATTGATATCAGTCCTTCCAGGAAGGAATCCCTCTTGCCTTTGAACAGCTCTTGCAGTTTGAACAACCTGCACATCAAGCTTCTTCATGTGAGAGTTCAGACTCTCAATTTTTCCATTCAGGTCTTGATACAGCGAATCTAGCTTGCCATTGAAGTTCACTGTCATCTTCTGCTGTCCTTCAAGTACTTGCTCCAGCATAGCTTCCATTTTATTGTCTTGTGGAGGTGCAGTTTGGTAGGAAGAAGAACCATAATTCCTGCTGTTTTGGTAAGGTTTCTCAACTTCAGTCTTCTGGAACTGTGGTATTGGAGTATAACCAAAAGCATTCTGGTTTCCTGGGAATGTGTTCTTCTGATTGTTGCCATTGTAGCCTCTGTTCCACTGCTGATTTCCAAACCTTTGGGTCTGAAAACCTCCATTGATGAAATTAACATCTTTCTGCTCAATGTCTTCAGGATTTTCGAAACTCTCCACTTCTGCAGCAAATTGAACTGACTTCTTTCCCACCAAAAGGCTGTGCATGCTGTCCAACTTAGCTTTAACTTCAGCTATTTAGTTTCCTTCATTCAAACCACCCTGTTTCATTCTCTGAAAATCTGCATTCTTGGTGCTGTTGCTGCAAACCAAGTTCTCAATCAACCTGATTGCTTCTTCTGGTCTGTTGGTGTTGAAGTTTCCTGCACTTGCTGCATCCAGCGCCATCTGATATTTCCAGTCAATGCCTCTGAAGAAAATCCCAAGTAATAGCACCTGACTGAAGCCATGATGAGGGCAGTTCCTTTGATAAGACTTGAACCTGATCCAAGAAGCCTTAAAAGCTTCTGTAGGGCCTTGTGTAAAGGAAGCAATTTTCGTCCTCATGTCCTCTGACCTTGCATCATCATAGAAGTTATTCAGAAAGGCGTTCTTAGTGTCTTCCCAAGTGGTCAATGAAGCAGGTTCCAGTTGCTTCAGCCAATATGCAGCTTCTCCTTCAAGAGAGTAGGGAAAAAGCTTGCAGAACACAAAGTCATTGCTAACCCCATTAGCTTTGACACTGGAAGCTAAATCCTCAAACCTCTCTATGTCATCCATGGGGTGCTCATGAGGTAAGCCATGGAATGGATGCTGGCCAACCAGCTGATAGTAGACTGGTTTAACCTCAAAATCGTTCCTCTGGAAGGCAGGAGGTCGGATTGCAGCTCTGTTGGCATAGAACTGATCAGGTCTGTTGTAGTCACCTAGAGTCCTCTGAACAAAACGCCCAGCAGCGTTATTGACAGCAGCAGGGACTCCCACGTTCTCAGCCACTTGCTGAACCTGCTGTTCAACAATGACATTCCCCTCTTGATCAATTCTCTGTCCCTCTTCGTTTCTCCTGTTTCCTTCCCTGTCAACCAAGTGACCTTCTGCATCTTCAACCAAGATAAGTGGAGCGACCATTGTAGATTGATTCTTGGCTTTCCTATTAGTTCTTTCCAACCTAGCAAGCTCGTCGATGCTCAAAGTCATAAGCTCCTTCTCTTTGTTGCTTCTGGTTCTGCGATTAGGCATACACCTGAAACAGGAACAAAGAAAAGTAGCAGAAAGTCAGTAAACAAATTAAAACTTAGACAAAATCCTAATACTAAAATCAATAGGCAGCTATTACTCCCCGGCAACGGCACCAAAAACTTGATAGGGTCAGGTTTTACCCAAATAAAACTACTGCAAGTGCACAGCAAAAGCAGTTGTAGTACAAGGGGTTATCGAATCCCAAGGGAGTATGTAAACCACACTAGCGATTATAGATTCAGATTAAGCTAAGCGATAAATAATGAATGTAATGCAAAACAGTAAAATAAATGCAAGAGGGCGTTTTTATGCTTGTTCTTAAAGTTCAGAAGGCTAAAGGCGCTAAGTCAGGACAGTTCGCAGGTTGAATCCGAGAGTGTAGAATGCATGCAATCAGGAACGAATTAAAACCGTCTTGAACATGAATCACAAAGATATAACTAATCAATTCTCATTGCAGAAGTTATCTATGACTAAATCACAGAGTTTCAAATCTCTTTGCAAACCCTAACAACCTAAACATGCAGTAAAGATCAGGTTCAGTTGTTCACAAAACTCCTAAGCCAAATCTCTTTGTACTAGGGCATTTTGCTCATCTAATACTAGTTCAGGTGATTAATAATGCTCTCACATCTATCAAACAATCTAGGGTTTCGAAATCCAGATGATGTGTCTAAGAAATCGATATGAATGCAAGCACAGATGAAGAACCAATGAATTTCCTAAACGTTTTTAGCAATTCTACAAACTCTTCTTCAACCCTTGAAAAAGCCCTAAATTAACTAACAAACTACTCAGACATGGTGATTTGAGAAAACATCATGAAAAGAATAGATTGCATAAAAGAAATAAGAAGTAGAAATAAAGGAGTTCAAAATCTGCTCTGAAGGAGTCTGATTTGTCTCTCCAAAAGCTCTGCTACAAATCTCTCTCTAAAGCTCTTAAAAATAATAAGATACAAGATATCTGCCAAAAGAATGGCTGAAAAACCTAATATACAAGCTAAAACACGATCTAGGGCCTTTTTGCAAAAACTAGAACTTCTGGGCCAAAACTGCAATTTCTTCCCAATCTTTTTAAAACAGGCCATGTCCCCTTCCTTTCTGGGTGACGAGCGTCACCAAAAGTGGTGGCGAGCGTCACCATATGTGATACTTTCTGCTTCGAGCTTGGTACTTCGTGGCTTCAACTCAGAATGCTCCAAAAGGTTCCAAAATCTCCAATCATGCTCCAGACATGCTATAACCTGCAAAGACTCTTCTAGGACTCTAAAAAGACCAAAAATACTCAATAAAAAGAACTTATATCATGGTTAAAAACCATAAAAACCATGATATATCACTCTGATACCATATAGAGAATAGGCTGAATGATACACTTAATTAGAGATGTAGAAAGTATATATACATAGTTACAAGTAGGGTAAATCACTATGAATACAAAGAGTACCTATACAGATATATTATTTCCTTAACATTTTATACTATTTTCCAAGCTAGTATCGAAGTTGAAGCTCCCAAACTCTTCGAAACTCTTCAAGCTACCATCGAAATTGAAGCTCCCAAACTCATTACTTGGTAATGAAATGTTATCCGTCTTCTCCACATTATCAGAATTGTGATCATCATCACTCTTCATCTTCTTCTTCTTTGCGGCTTCCTCTTCCTTCGACGGTATGTGCCTCAAACTTTGAATCGATCTAACCAGAAACTTCATCCGACTTGCTCAGGCTTTGTCCAATGTCCTGTAAAGTAATGGACAGCCAGAAATTAGTTGGTAATATGAACCTTTGTTCACACACGAATTAGATTGAAAGATTTAGATTATTTTCCTCTTAACCCTAATCTTTTTAAAGATTAAGGTTAATTATTGGACGATCCAGAAGATTGACCATATTAATTTTTTTGGTATGTGTGTGAGAGATAAACGGTCTCTCACTGTTTTATTAAAGCAAAATCCTACAACAATCGAACACTTCGAACTGTTGAAACCCCGTTGATATCATCCGACAAAACCGGACCAATGCCTTCAGGAACAAACTTCAAATAAAGAAAACCTAAAGGAAGTGAGAAAGCATAATTAGCTAAACTATCAGCTAGCTTACTTGCTTCCCGATAAACATGTTTCACTCGGACTATCCAGTCCCTACAAATAAAGCCATAGCACATGTGTGCTAAGAAAGACAAAGGGTGTTGATCACTAACCCCTCTAGTGAAGAATCCAACAACCAGCTCTGAGTCCACCTCTAACTCCAACCTTGTAATCCTCTTTTCCCAAGCTATGTATAAGCCGTAGTACACGCCCCATAACTCAGCTAAGGGAGCAGAGCAAATCCCGATATTCAGAGCAAAGCCTCCGCACCATTCGCCGGAAGCATCTCTTAAAACTCCTCCTGTCGTTGCCAACCCCGGGTTTCCACGCGCTGCTCCGTCTGTATTCAGTTTAAACCATCCCTTATCCGGCCGAGACCATGCAATCATCTGCTCCACTCTGCCATTCAGACCACTCGAGTGAGCATCACCCACCTCTTGAGCTCGATCCTTCAATAATTTTACTCTGTCACGGCATTTGCTCGTGCTGCCAAATAGGTTCCCACATCGCCATTTCCAAGCCCACCATAACCCCATTGCAAAAATAGTTGACCATATGCTGTTATGCATTGCTTCTGTATCCTCAAGGTTCGTAAAGATCCATTATAGTAGTGAGCATGAAAAGAAACCCCTCTGCTTTCGTCTCGGTACTATACACATCCAGATTCCCAACATTGCAGGACAATCCCGGAGCATGTGTAAAATGGTTTCTTCGCCCCCCTTACACACCTAGATGTCGTCTCTGGCGCTCCATATCAGTCATCAGTTTCGTCTCTGAAGATTGACCATATTAAGATTATGAAAATTAAGAAAGATAAAATATTATGAATATTTATCAATATTTAGATTTTAATATTTAGATTTCTCTTAAATGTATGTTGTTTCTATCTCTATATAAACATATGCATTTTGTAACAGTATTCTTATGAGAGTTTAATATAATTTTTTCTAAACACATTTGTGTTTTTACTCTCATCAATTTATTATGGTATCAGAGCTGGGATTTAAATCCGATGAATCAAAGTTTTGTTATTTTCCATATTAAAAAAAAAAAAGAAGAAGATCGTGAGACTTAATCTACTTAGTGGATCGTTTTATTAATTTTGTCAATGATTAGCCATATTGAATCTGTATTGGCTAGCATAAATGCTAGTTTCCTAAATCATAAGATTTCTAATGAAGATTGTGATGATTTATGAACATGAATCTTATGCCGGGTTCGTCCCCCCGAGCCCTATAGAGCGAAAGAGCTGCCTGGTGATCTCTAGGTTGCCGGGTTTGTTCAATTTTGGCCGATTTGAAAAACTCTATGATCGGATATAAATATCATCGATTACTCGACAGCCGAGTATAAAGCCGATATTCTGAAGACTTATCCAATCTCTTATGTGCTACCATGTATGAGGTTGCGGGAGGGTATTGGGAATATCGTCTACATCAAGATTATGGAATTCAAGAAAGATAGAAGATTATGGATATTCACCAATATTTCGATTTGGATATTTAGTTTTATCTTAAATGTATTATTTGCATATTAATTTAGGCAATTAAGTTGCTTCCATCTCTATATAAACATATGCATCTTGTAACATTATTCTTATGAGAGTCTAATATAATTCTTCCTAAACACATTTGTTTTCTTATTCTCATCAATTTATATAGTAACACAAAAGTAATATAGTGATTAGTTATGTCTTCTTTAAATGCTCAAGGTCTTCCACACTTAGAGCCTAATTATTCTCTATAATCACCTCTTCATTTCTTCTAGTGTGAAATCATTCTTCAGATTGGATGTTTCCTTCAGTTTTGACAATGGCTGGTCACTCATCAAATCAGCTAAAGTCTGGAATGTGAAGTCCAAAAGACCATCGATAGCGAGAAAGTCAACAACCTAGAGTCAAAATAAACCAATTAAACAAACCATGAATCACAAAATCCGACCCACGCGTAGTAGTTCAAATCAGATTCCATATAATGCAAAAAAAGTCCCAATCTGAAACCCTAGAACTCAAAATGACAGATTGAAAGTGAAGGTAAACAGACCTTCAAAGAGCACACAGAGTTCCACGTCGATAAACTTGGCGTCTCATGCCTTTAGATCAGCCACATGCCGACTGTCCTTTGGCGGCTGCAGCAATAGCAGAGGAGGAATAGACGGCCACAGTCGTCGTGATTGTGCTTCTTGCTATATTTGATTGCCTTAGAGAGGATTTTCCCTGAGAACTCGATCTTGAAATCCTCAGGCAGACCCTTATCTTTTTCCTTCATTTTTGCCAGAAGCCTACAATCGCGATGCATCCACTTACCAATCTCGAAAGACTACCCATCGGAAAATACAAAGCAGACAATCTTAGGGAGTAGAATCCTGAAAGAGCAAAATCCTAAAAATAAATCAATTTTACATCAGATCAAAAGACAAAGAGACACAAATTGAAATAAGCAGAGCAAAACACTTGTTTAGTATGAAATCAAAGAGACAAACAACTTAAAAGTGTTTTCTCATCATATTGAAATAAGCAGAGCAAAACACTTGTTTAGTATGAAATCGATAGCGCAAATGTCTCTTGATAATATTTGAACAACCGCTTCTTATAGTCATAAAAGCTAACATTCTCTTCATTAGAGAGAGTCACATGCGTGAACAAAATAGACTTCTTAATATCTAAAGAAGCTAAACTTATGGAGTGAGTCTTGCTCCAGGTTTCTTCAATTCTACACTCATGCTCCATATATTTAGTTCCCAATTCATAAACAATACTCGGCTGAGGCATGGCTATGTCAAGACGATCCCCAATATTCACAATATGTGCTTCAAACATAATGCCCTGTGGAAGAGGCGGACGTTGGATGTCATGAAAGTCTTCTGTTTGGAGATCTAAGGCTAGTATCGTGTAGACGCCATCACCATGACGCATAATTCGTAACCAGTAGATTGTTCCATTAGCATAGTACATACAACTCAGAATTCACAACCAACACAAGTCTAATGTGGAAAATGCATGCAACACACATAAAAGATGTATTTATTCAACAATGTAATTTTATGTCCTTCACAAAATTTCATGTTCTCTATATGAAAATGTATTTACCCTTGATTTTCTAATGTGTCCAAGAGAAAATCAAGATGCATGCTTTCATGGCAAATCTAAGCAGTATTGGGTGTGTCACACAAATCTAATGTGTAACATGAAAGCAAAATTACACACAAATCTTGAGGAAAAACTAGGTTCAAAACCAAGTTTAAGCAGGGAGTTATGTCTATGATGTATAGAATATCTCACACAAATACTTTTTTTTCATGGAAAAATATCCATTAAGCAAGAATTCATGTTATTCAACTAATGATTTCTAAATGTCTTATCAAAGTCCATGTTATTGAACATGAAATTTATATAAAACCAATTAAAATCACTTCAACATCCATGTTATTCAATCAAAAATTTGTAAAAATCAAATCAAATCCACTGTTATTGGAAATTTTTTAAATAGTGAATTTTACAAAATATTGAGTACTTTTAAATGATTTGGTGGAGTTTGTTAGTTAAAAATTTAGAAAACCAAATCCCATTGTTTTAGGTGGGATTTCATATAATTTTAATATCAAATCATATCAACTTCCCTAATCTACATAAAATCATCTAAAATTTCATTAAAACTCAAATCTTTTCAAATTCTCTAAAATTTTAGTTTCAATACACCTCCTTAAGTTTAAAGTGATTGCGAATGTAAAATATCCGTTACTCAGCAAAATTATTAGACAATGACCCATAAAAAAATATTCAATATTATTTATTTTTTCATGTGACTGCAAGGGGGACGTAGTTACTTTCATGAATAAAGAATTTTATTTTCATGAAGAGAATTGTAACGCCCTGGATCTAGGCCCAATAGGAAAAGGAAAGGCCCATGTGTCAGAAGCCCAAGAGGAAATGGTATTAGGGTTTTTCCAGAGTCTTCCCTATATAAACAGAGCTAGAGAGTTATGTTTTCCATCACAACTTCCAAAGCACTCAGAGATAGAACCTAGGAACCCTAACCGAGCAAACCGCCGCCGCTGTTTGTCTTCGCCGCCGACCGCCGCCGCTGAGGAGAGCCGCCGTCGTTCCGCCGTTCCTAGCCTCCGTTTTCTTGAGTCCTTTGCTTTCCGTCGTTAGATCCCTTAAACCCTAGATCCTTTTTTAGCTTTCATTCGATTAGGCAAAGGTGAGGATGTGTTCATGTCTTCCCTTCGATATTGTTGGCTAGCTTCTCCTGATTAGATCTGACTTCCAAGTCCTCTAAATCCCCTACAAGTTCCGCTCTAGGTCGTAACTTGTAGATCTGTGCTGTTTGCTAGGTTGTTATTTGCTTTCAGAACATAGGTCTAGGGATGGATTAATACTGTTGATTGTTGCTTGATGTTGAATATTGCTTATGAGAATTGTGAACTGCATTGCATTGCATATAGTGTGTGAAAGCACAAACTGCATTAGGACCCAGCAGTGAGAGGCACTGCTGGCATGATTGACGCCTGCGACAGAGGATATGCCTGTCGTAGTGCCATGTGGTGCTCAGGTTGACGAACCAGTCGTGCAGTGACTTAGACTCTTGCGGAGATGCGTCCCCTAGCAAGGGTGTAAAACATACGAAACTTGTGGAGGTTAATCCATGGGATACTGTAACGAGAGGCGTTCAGTATGCTCGTTTTGTTCATTGCATATTTGTTTGTTGATTGTAGAGGAATCGTTAAACTGCGCTTGTTCGTTTGGCTCTAGCTAGCGACAGGTTGGATAATGATATGTGTGGTGGACCACATGTATGCATTCTCCTGGGTAATCTAAATTACTCATCCCCTCCTTTCCCGTTCCCCATTGCGCAAGTGAGCAGGAGCAGCAGGAGTGATTGGCGTGTGATGGTGGCGAGCTGGTTCTCTATTTCGGTCCTTGGGGTCCTTAAGACACTTAGCTTTCTATTTCAAATGGTTTTCAGTTGGTTTTAAGACTTGATTATGATTTACTTGAGTTTAAGTTGGTTATTTGGATTTATATCTATGAAATGAGTATTGATTTGGAGTTAATACGTGGTAACTTGGTTGGAAAGTTGAGTGTTTAACACGTCATCTCATATGAGGAGAAGCGGTGTTACAAGTTTGGTATCAGAGCCAGGTTACCAGTCAAACCGGTTCTGACCCGGGAGACATGTTTTCAAAGTAAAACCGTTTTTAAAAGTTTTTAAAAGTGGGTTGGGGTTTTCAAAAGTAAAACAGCATCATCACACCACGTCACTCTGCTCTCTAGGCTCAGTAAGTTAGTGTTTTTAGTTATCCTCAGTTCATCTTCATCTGCTGTCCACGGTCTACATAGTGTCTACCGTCTTCATCTGTTGTCTACATCATCTAGTGTCTACTGTATCTGCATTAGTTGTGGCTAATAGAATCGGAGGACACGATTCTGATTACTTATTCTTGTGAATAGATGCCACCAAAGGGACAGCGTTTGACTAGGGCTGCAGCATGCCGTGAGAGTGAGGAAGGAACCCAAACCACTTCAACAGAAAGTGTGAATGGAGGCAATACCGGGCGGACTCGTGCCAGGGTGCAGGCAGAGGAAGCACGTGCTCAAGCTTTAGCCGCGCAACAGGCTTTAGTTGCGGAACAGGACCGTGCCGCCGCCCATGCTCAGGAGCAGGCGCGTGTGGCTGAGCAAGCGCGAGTTGCAGAGCAAGCGCGTATTGCAGAGGAAACTCGTGTGGCTGAGCAGGCTCGCATTGCTGAGGAAACTCGCGATGCAGAGCAGGCTCGAGCTGCAGAGGCAGCTGCTGAAAGAGAAGAGTTGTTGAGGTACCGCGAGAAGTATGGAAATCCTCTTCGTGGAAACCTTAATGCGGAAGGAGTGTATGGAGGTGCCAATCCGCGCTGTGATGAGCCGTGAGTGGAGGTACATTTACCCCTGCCACCACCTTTGGGTCGTGGGCAGGACAGGGAGCCTGTACCGACCTATTGGGAGGCTATGAATCACGTTCGTCTTATGGGAACTGAGATGTTTGCGGGTAAGAGCGATCCTACTGCCGCAGACAATTGGAGAAAGAAGTTGGAGAGGAATCTTGATGGAGCAAGGTGTCCGCTAGCATACCGCAGAGACCTGGCCATCCAGTACCTGAAGGACGAGGCGCTGGTATGGTGGGAAGGTCTTGTGGAGAAGGCTGAGGGACGGTATGAACTCACCTGGGAGGATTTCAGGAATGAATTTTCCCGTAAGTAATTTCCTCGCGAGGCGATAGAAAAGATGGTGAATGCATTCCAAGACTTGCGCCAAGGAAGCAAGACCGTACGCGAGTACGAGGAGGAGTTCAGTCGTTTGAGGAGATTTGCTGGTCAACACCCAGGAGAGCAAGAATTGATCCGACTTTTCCTTAGGGGAATGCGGGTTGAACTCAAGAATCGCTGCTCCATAAGAAGGTATGACAGTATGATTGACCTCGTGGAAATGGCTGCAACTCAGGAGATTGGAATGGAAGAGGAGCAGAAGGTTGCACGGAACGTCCAAGCTAAAGCCGCTAAGGGGATGGAAACCCATAAGCAAACTTGGGATAATACGAACCAACGGAACGGTCCATCGCATCCGTGTAACAGGTGTGGGAAGTACCACCATGGAGCGTGTCGTGGAACGGCATGCTTCAGGTGCAACCAGCCGGGCCATATGGCTCGGGATTGTCCAGCAGTAGCGCCAGTGGAATCGTGCTACCGCTGTGGACGGGTTGGGCACAATGCAAGGGACTGCAGAGTGCTAGTACCACATGAAGGAGGCAATCAGGGACAGCTACCGCCAGCACCAAAGAGACACGCCCCTGGACCGTGTTTGCTCATGGCAGGAGACCACGCTGGTGTGGAACCGATCGCTGGTAAGTACATAGTTGTTATGGTTTAGAGGTTTTAAGTTCTGTGTGTTAGTTGTGTGTTTGTAGAGTAGAGCCTTAGAAGTAGAAACCCTATAGGATCAGTCCTCGTTCGAGGCATAGCAGCTCACACTCTGTTCGACTCAGGAGCTACCTATAGCTTCATTTGTCCGGAGATAGTGAGAGTTTGGACGTTCAAGGGAACCTGTGATCCGAAGTCCAAGGGGATCCAGACGGCTGGAACCGAGCTGGTACAATCCACGGGAGTGCACGTTAAAGTCCCCATAACGTTAGAAGGTGTGGATTTGCCTTGGGATCTCATAGAAATGAAGCTGAACCACTATGAGGTCATCTTGGGAATGGATTGGCTGACCCGATACCGTGCGACTTTGGACTGTCACAAGGCGAGGGTCAGGATTTCCAAGGAGGATCATTGGATAACGTTCCAAGGCGTTCAGTTGAAGTCAGGAATCAGAATCATCTCGATGTTGCAAGCAGAAGAGCTTTTGGGGAAGGGGCATGAAGCATATCTGGCCACCATTTCGATGGTAGAAGAGGAAGTAGTGGCAGATCTTAGTGCGATTCCTGTAGCAGCTGAATATGCGGACGTATTCCAGCCGCTGCAGGGACCGCCTCTCACGCGAGGTGATGCTTTCACGATTGAAGTTAAGCCCAGGACGGCGCCCGTATCAAAGGCTCCTTATCGTTTAGCACCTGCGGAAATGGCTGAGCTGAAGAAGCAGCTTCAGGACTTGTTGGATAAAGGGTTTATCCAGTCAAGTAGCTCGCCATGGGGAGCACCTGTGCTATTCGTGAAGAAAAAGGACGGTAGCTTCAGACTCTGTATTGATTACAGAGGTTTAAATAAGGTGACTATTAAGAATAAGTACCCTTTGCCGCGGATCGATGAGCTTTTGGACCAGCTGCAGGGAGCCTCTTGGTTCTCGAAGATTGATCTTGCGTCGGGATATCATCAGATACCCATAGCAGAGGAGGATGTGAAGAAGACCGCATTTTGGACTCGTTATGGTCATTACGAGTTCGTGGTTATGCCATTTGGACTGACTAACGCGCCCGCCGCCTTTATGAAGTTGATGAATGACGTTTTTTGCTAACACTTGGATAAGTGCGTGATTTTCTTCATTGATGACATATTAATCTACTCCAGGAGTAAAGAGGAGCATGACAGGCATCTGTGGATCGTTCTGGAGAAGTTGAGGGAGCATCAGTTGTTTGCGAAGTTTAGTAAGTGCAGCTTCTGGCAGAGGAAGATCAGATTCCTAGGCCATGTAGTATCCAAAGCCGGTGTAGCAGTGGATCCGGAAAAGATCACTTCTATTACCAACTGGCCTGCGCCGACAAGTGCTACTGAGGTCCGTACTTTTTTGGGTTTGGCTGGGTACTACAGGAAGTATGTGAAAGGATTTGCAGCATTGGCCAAGCCATTGACAGCCTTAACAGGCAAGGACGTCAAGTTCCAATGGACGGAAGCTTGTGCCAAAAGTTTTGCAGATCTGAAGGGACGTTTGACCGATACCCCCGTTTTGGTATTACCAAGGACAGGTGTACCATACGTGGTGTATACAGACGCATCGGGGTCTGGACTCGGTTGCGTGCTCATGCAAGAGGAGAATGTGGTCGCATACGCCTCACGACAGTTGTGCAAGCATGAAGTCAATTACCCCACTCACGATTTGGAGTTAGCAGCAGTAGTATTTTCCCTTAAGAATTGGCGTTCATACTTGTACGGGGAGAAGGTGCAAGTGTTTACGGACCATAAAAGTCTTAAGTACATCTTTACCCAGGGGGACCTGAATCTGAGACAGCGCAGGTGGGTAGAGTTGTTGGCAGACTACGATTTTTATATCGTCTACCATCCCGGGAAAGCCAATCAGGTGGCGGACGCCCTGAGTAGACGAAAGGCAGATGTATCTGTGTTAAGGAAGGTAGTTAGAGAGCCTGAGCTGATACTGCCTGATCCGCTAGTGGATGTGAGTGGAAACCTCCGGGTGCAAAGCACGCCTGTCTCGATAAAGGAATATCAGACAAAGGACTTTCAGGGGAAGGAAACCCAGATGGTCTTGGTGTGTTGGGAAAGAGATGGAATTAGTGAGGAGACCTGGGAAGAGGAAAATGACATGAGGAAATGGTGTCCTGAACTTTTTGAGGGTGCGAGGGGATCGCAGGGTGGTTACAAGAATTCGAGGGCGAATTCCTCTAAAGATGGGGAGAATTATAACGCCCTGGATCTAGGCCCAATAGGAAAAGGAAAGGCCCATGTGTCAGAAGCCCAAGAGGAAATGGTATTAGGGTTTTCCAGAGTCTTCCCTATATAAACAGAGCTAGAGAGTTATGTTTTCCATCACAACTTCCAAAGCACTCAGAGATAGAACCTAGGAACCCTAACCGAGCAAACCGCCGCCGCTGTTCGTCTTCGCCGCCGACCGCCGCCGCTGAGGAGAGCCGCCGTCGTTCCGCCGTTCCTAGCCTCCGTTTTCTTGAGTCCTTTGCTTTCCGTCGTTAGATCCCTTAAACCGTAGATCCTTTTTTAGCTTTCATTCGATTAGGCAAAGGTGAGGATGTGTTCATGTCTTCCCTTCGATATTGTTGGCTAGCTTCTCCTGATTAGATCTGACTTCCAAGTCCTCTAAATCCCCTACAAGTTCCGCTCTAGGTCGTAACTTGTAGATCTGTGCTGTTTGCTAGGTTGTTATTTGCTTTCAGAACATAGGTCTAGGGATGGATTAATACTGTTGATTGTTGCTTGATGTTGAATATTGCTTGTGAGAATTGTGAACTGCATTGCATTGCATATAGTGTGTGAAAGCACAAACTGCATTAGGACCCAGCAGTGAGAGGCACTGCTGGCATGATTGACGCCTGCGACAGAGGATATGCCTGTCGTAGTGCCATGTGGTGCTCAGGTTGACGAACCAGTCGTGCAGTGACTTAGACTCTTGCGGAGATGCGTCTCCTAGCAAGGGTGTAAAACATACGAAACTTGTGGAGGTTAATCCATGGGATACTGTAACGAGAGGCGTTCAGTATGCTCGTTTTGTTCATTGCATATTTGTTTGTTGATTGTAGAGGAATCGTTAAACTGCGTTTGTTCGTTTGGCTCTAGCTAGCGACAAGTTGGATAATGATATGTGTGGTGTGCCACATGTATGCATTCTCCTGGGTAATCTAAATTACTCATCCCCTCCTTTTCCGTTCCCCCTTGCGCAGGTGAGCAGGAGCAGCATGAGTGATTGGCGTGTGATGGTGGCGAGCTGGTTCTCTAGTTCGGTCCTTGGGGTCCTTAAGATACTTAGCTTTCTATTTCAAATAATTTTCAGTTGGTTTTAAGACTTGATTATGATTTATTTGAGTTTAAGTTGGTTATTTGCAAGACTGCTTGGATTTATATCTATAAAATAAGTATTGATTTGGAGTCCTTACCAAAAAAAAAATGAGTATTGATTTGGAATGAATGCTGTGGTAATTTGGTTGGGAAGTTGAGTGTTTAACACGTCATCTCATACGAAAAGAGAGATTGTTACATGTGTAGTCCTCGAAAAAAAAAAAAAAAAAAGCAACGGAATCTTCTCATACATCTACCAGAAATCTAGATGAGCACATCAACTTATCACAGGTTGACAAACGGCATTTCACATTAAAGTTCCTAGAGTTGTTTTTTTTCTTTAAATAACCATGCAGAGTCATCAAGAGAAAATAACAAATGCAAAATCAGAGATAAGTTATAAAAGAAACTATTATTTTTTCAATTCTTAGCTTCTTCTATTCCTTTTTTTGTTTGAAATAATAATAATTTGGTTGATTATCTAATTATTTTCTCATTGTTATTCATGTTAACATTTTTTACTCATGGCCACAGCTTTGACTCATCGCCTACGTATTTGACATTTTCTATTCTGAATAAGCTGATGCTTAAGTTATAAATGCTAGTTAAAGTTTTATTGGTTACTCAAGCCGGAAGCATTTTCTTTAACATCAAAAGGTTCCATTTATTAATAGAGTCTCCAAAACAGAGTAAATAATATGAAAAGTTGAAACAGAGTACTACTGCAAACGAAAAAGAAAGACCTGAGCCTGTCTTGGAGCAATTTCATTTGGTTATGCCATACAATGTTGTTCCTCCAAAGCCTCTCTCGAACACAAAGCGGAGATGTATTCAATCTAGCATTTGGAAGAAATTGGAAAGATTTTGATTTTAAATGAATTTTAAGATGATTTTGAGGTAATTATGGAAATTGTGATGATCTAATATTAAAATTCTATAAAATCTCGTCTTAAACCATGAGATTTTGTTTGATTTTTGTATTTTTAACTAAGAAAAAAAAAATTAAGAAACTCTACCAAAACATCTTAATCTTACTCAAAATTCTTTTAAATCTATTACTTAAAATATTTCCAATAACATTAGATTTGAAGCTACATTTACAATTCATCAGTTCAATAACATAGAATTTGAAAAAACTTTTTAAAATTCATATTTGAATAACACAGTATTTAAAAGTTTATTACAAATCACCACCTACAGAGTTTCACAACAACTATGAGTAACAATTCACTTTGCAAGAAATTAATTGCAATAATATTCTACACAAGCAATCAGAATAATATCCTACACATCAAGTATATGAAATCTAATGTAAGCTAAACAAATCCTTAAAGAAAAACTTTCCGGCCTAATATTTATATTTTCTATTCTGAATAAGCTGATGCTTAAGTTTCTTATAAATGCTAATTAAAGTTTTATTGGGGTTACGCAAGCATGGAGCATTTTCATTTGGTTACGCCTTACAAAATTGTTCCTCTAAAGCCTCTCTCGGACAGAGGTTTTTTGCCACAAAGTACCACCTACAGAGTTTCACAACAAGTATAGTAATAATTCATTGCAACAATTGTAATAATATTCTACACAAGCAATCATAATATCTTAATCACCAAGTATATTTTTACGAAGTTACAAATCTAATGTAAATTAATAAGCAACAATCAAAAGCTCCAACAAAACAAAGACTCAAAGAGGATTCAAGAGAGCAAAATTTACACGAGATTAGAATAATGCTAGAATAAATGTTATGTGTAACACTTTTTAGAATAGATTCACCAAGAAATGAAAGTAAGATGTCACAACAATGGAAAATGCATGGAACACACAAAAACAGATGTATATATTCAACAATGGACTTTTATGTCCTTCACAAAGTTTCATGTTCTCTATATGAAAATAGAAACTAAAACGCTTCAAGATCTACTCGGATAACACAGCAGAAATGCAAGTAAATTACAAGAAAAACGAGTGAACGCCCAAATTTCTTCATATGCCAACAGACAGTTCAATAAATCTAACATCCATTAAACTCAAATTAATAAGGAAATATAAAATATAGTTGATTAACTTTAAGGGCATGGAAACCTATAGCACTATATTCTCACCCATTTTGCCAATAAATGGTGTGGGATTTCTTTGTTCTTTCACATGGTCCCATCTTCAACTATTTGGATCCATGTCTCTCTCTATAAACTCTATAACTTTATATACTCTATAAGTCTTCTTTTCATATTACTAATCAGTTCCATAGTCACAGGTCTACCAAAAAGAGATAATATGTGTGTAGATCTCATGTTAGGAGGTGAATAGAGACAGACATACCCGTTTTTGAGTGCCAACTTAATCATATAGAGGAAGAGACAAAAGTAAGACTATTGTCTAATCACCACCTTATTCATGTAAATAGTTTTATCAGATTTACAGCCACATGATCTCAATATTACACGATTGGATAGGTCCCACGAATTTTGTTCGTGAAAATGAGAAGTTAGTATCTTTGTTTGGCTGGTTTAAGCTGTTCCTTCACGTGAACTTCCCCAATTATCCGTCTCTCTGTCTTTAATTATTCCTATCTTATACTAGTATATAGTTTTTTCCATTAACTAGAAGAATTACTAATTATAACTATGTGTTCTCCCTAAATACAGTCGTTCTTTTGGTGAATACCTTTATTAAGGACTTGAAAAAAATAGCTTGTCACACTTTGGATTATCTTAATTTTTAATGGCACAGTAAATTTAGGAAGTTAAAGGTGTTGGTTTTGGGATTTTGCCAGTAATTTCTTCATATTGTGAGTAAAAAAGTAAAACATGTACATATTAGCAATATATTATTAGTATTACAATGCCACAACCTGACCCAAAAAAAACCAGAGCTGTGGCATATTTCATCTTTTTTTTTTTTACTTAGCCTAAACATTTTTTCAGCATCATCATATATAATCATTTCATTATATCGCATACAAACACAAACAACCATCGAACCATGCCATAATCTCTCTTTGTCTCTCTCTCTAGTGAGTGAGAGCCACTGCAGCTTCTTGAACTAAAGGCTGGGTAACATGAACAAAATGCTCAGCTTCACGCTCCACTTCTTCCACGCACCTATGAGAGTCTCTCCCTTCACCCATTTTCTTCACAAACCCTACGAATTTCCCCCAATTCTCCGCCTGGAAAAGCTCCGGATTCATCCTCAGGTAAGTAAACGCACACATCTCTCTGTTTTCTTCTCCCTCTCCGTTCTGATCAAAGCTCAGAGCAGACGCCTTGAGGATCTGCTCGTGGGCGTATTCATCGTACCTAGGCAACGCGTTTTCACCAGCTAGAGGAACCTCTGCAGCTAGAGTAGCTAGAGCCACCTGGTTCACTAGCTTCTCTGGTGCACAGAGCGCGTCTTGAGGCTGCTCGTGGTCTCTCATCTCGATACACGTGAAGTTGAATATGGCGTTGTGTCTGGCTAACATTTGAGCTATGGGGAGGTATCCGTCTCTGAACCTCGTGTTGTAGTATCCTGCTGTGAGCTCAGGGGCGTGTGAGCGGCTCCCGTAGTGCCAGTGGATTCCGGCGATTTTGACTGATATTTTGACGCCAGTGTTTTCGAATATGGATTTGGCCGAGGATAGGATCCGCTCGCCGTGATCTAGTAGCATCTGGGAGTACCACGTGAGGAAGAATTCTCCGTACTCTGTGTTCCAGCCACCGTCTTCTTTCTTGAAGAACTGAGTGTCTTCTGGCCAGTTATTGTAGTGGCCAGCATCGGTTGGGCCAGTACCGCCCCACTCTGGCTTCCCGTAAGCCTCGGCTGCTGCTTTCAAGCTGCTTAATGAGTACTGCATCAATCATAGCAAGTAAAACAGATGAGTATTACATTGTTTTAATGAATCAGAGGCTGTTCATGAGTGTGATTTGTGTGGTAGTTACCTTGTCATAGCACTGGAAGGCTCCAATCCCTGGGAACCTCCATGTCCCGTCCTGCTCGGGGTATGAAGGGTAACGCAGCTCTCCTGCTGGTCCCATTCCCACTTGGATTTCCTGAAAAAAAAAACGAATCAAATCCAAACTCAATCATACAACCAAACATTGTAGAGAAACAGAGGAAGTTCTGATAAGAAGTATGGAACACGAAAAGGGTAAGAGGAAGCTGCAATTACCACAATGGTGTCTCCTAGAAGATGACTGAAGTTGTCTCTGAAAGCACGCATGAAATCTGAATAGCATTGCACGGGTGTTCTACCTTTGAGAACTGGGAGTGTATCAGCGCCAAGTGATATATACTCGTGGTTCCTTCTTCCCCATTGATCAGTGTAGGCAAGGTCTGGATCATTGTCAACCTCTTCAATAACCCACTGAGGCAGAGGAATACTGGAGGAAAAAAAATATTTCTCAATTAGAACACACCAAACCCATATAAAAAATACATGAACAAACTCTTTACGAAAGACAACAAATAATTCATGATGGTTTGATTGTTCAACTGGTCCATCTAAAAGAAACGTTTTTTGACTACCAAATCAATCTTTTTGTAATCAGTCTTGAAAGAGACATAAGAAGAAGGAGATGAAAAAAACAAAAAAATGCCTGAAATAAGAAGAAAACAAGGGAGAAAACGACGAACAAGTCACTCAATCTTTTAGTTAGAGACGCCCACGCAATAAACAAGAAGACGTGGCTCTTTTAGATTCTTGAACCTATCACTTTCCTCTAGAACATTGTGTCGTCACGTGTCAACGCCATTCCCGTGCACGTTACTCCGTTAATCAATAAAAAGTTTAACAAATTTGTTGCATACCCAAATCTCAATAAACTATTTCCAAAATTGATCATAATCTGCAATTTTTAAAGCCTCAAATTCTACTCTTGATCATTGCAATTCTACAATCCATCAACAATTCAACAACATGGTACTCGAATTTCATATTCCTAATCAAACTAAACATCCATAAACTCTCTCAAAATCCAGTCCAAGTGCACACAAATCGAGACCGAAGCTGAAATGCAAATCTTCCTATCAAAATGGTTAATTTTTAAAACGAATGAGAAATGAGGAAGAGAAGTGACTTACGTGACAGAGTCACCGACGTTACCACCGCACTGATGAAAAGACATAACAGCCTGAACCTTGAGTCCAAGCTTCTTCGCCATCTCAAGCAGCTCATTGTAACCTCCCCAATTATAAGCTCCCGGCGATTCCCTCTCCACCAAACCCCACCAAACATCGATCATGATTCCTTCAACACCAGCACTCTTCAACGCCTGAAGACTCGCTCTCATCGCTTTCCTCCGATTCACCGTATTCCCCATCGTCACGCTATCAAGCGGCATCATAACAAAAACCGGAACTCCTCCGTTCTCCTTCTTTCCTCCAATCCATCCTTCTTTGTACGTTCTCTGCTCCTCCATAGTCTCAACATCTAAAGCTGGACTCTCCACCGCGAAAGCCTTACACGCCACCGAGAGATCCGCTCGCGTCGCACCCAAAATCGGACTCATCGGCGGCGATACGTTTCTATTCGGGTCCACTCCGTGAGCCTTGTAATTCAGATTTATCGCTTTAGGCATCCTCGCCGACGGTGGTGAAACCGATAACGATGAATCCACCGGCGGTGCCGTCATTTCACCGGATTTGATCGGAGTTCCGGCAAAGGCTCCAAGCTGATGCGATAAATTTAGCGCCATTTCTCTCTCTCTCTCTCAGCTAATTTTCCCGAGAAAAAAATCGAACCAAAAATCGATCGTTTGAATATTCTCTTTCCAGTGACAAATTGGTTTTCTCTTTTTGAAATCCGAAAACTTGAGATTTCGTTTAGTTTTGTGTGACGGAGGAGATCTGGAAATGAAGAAAGGGAAGATATTTATAGGGAAGCATAGCAGGATAAGATTAAAATAATCTTTGATTGAATCGCTGATCGGACGACACGTGTATAAACGTACGATGTAGATAAAGACACGATTGGAGTCAGAATGGACGGTGATGTGAACAGTGCGCGTGAACTTTCCACCAGACGCGCTTATAGCCTCAGAAATATTTTTGTGGTGAAGAAACAATAGATTGGGGACCAAAAAGAAAGATTTTATTGTTGAGTTTCTCTTTTTTTTTTTTTTTTTTTTTTTTTGTTGAAATTACAATTGGACTTTTTAGTATAATAACTACATTGGAAAAAAAATCAGAGAATATAGTTATGTTGCTCAAAAAATTAGATAAATATCCATGGTCCACAGAGAAATTATAATACATCTCTTCAATTTTAAATAAAATATATACTGCGATATATTTTTTGACGTCATTGCTGTATAGGGTAGAAGAAACTTATATCATCACATCTATACTATAACTAGTGAGTTCTATACTATTTGAAAATGTGCAATCTAGTAGTATAATTATAACTGTCATACTATACTATTTTTAATTTATAGTATAATGATCGACGAAATGATATATAACTGGAAACTCTCATACTATATTATAGTAGTGTTGTTGTATACTGAACATATAGTATATTATAGTCCAATAGTAAACCATATGTTATTAGAGATATACTATATATTCAAATAGGAAAATAAGTTATTGGAAACAATAATCGATATAGTGTAACTTTAGTGGTGTTTAATATAAACTAATACGGTTTGTGTTTATTATTTTTCAATAACATATTAAAGTGCGATCTATCATTTGCGATGAAGATACATTTAATTTTTTATCTTTATTTTTTACTGCTAACGTCAGTAATTATTTTTCACTCCATTTTAAACAAAGGGGTTTTTAGTATATATTATAGAATATATAAGAAATATAATAACACATACTTTACTATGGTTATTTTCTGAATTATAGCTTTGATATGGCTATATCAACCAATTTACCATTGTAATTCTCTTTTTTTCTGGTTTTATTTTTCTTTCACGGTTATATATATAATCGATGAAACAAACCTTTCTCTTAAAAGAAAACGGGGGTAGTGTGAGTGAGTGATTAGTGATGGTTAAATAACGTTTTCTTTAATGAAATGTACGCTTCATATTGGTTGCTTCTGTAAATATTATATATGAATAGATAGTTGTTAAAGTCTCAAATTAGTTTAAAATATAGACTATGATTGATAACTTATGAATAAATAAAATTGTGAATTGAAATTCTCCTAATGTTGTCGATTAAACAAGCGATTTGTTGAGTATTGGTGCTGAAAATCAATCTGAATTAGGCTTAAACTGAGACTGGTTATGTAAAATTAAGTCACTGGTTATCAAAGTTCCGAGACTGGTTATGTCAAATTAAGTCATTGGTTATCAAAGTTCTGAGACTGGTTATGTCAAACTAAGTCACTGGTTATCAAAGTTCTTAGTTGGTATATGGTTTAGTTAAAACCGGCTATCCCTTGTAATCGATCTTAGTATAAAGCTAAGATGTGAATGGGTCTTCTTTTCTGATGTGATTCGAGTTGTAACATAGAAAAATAAGGAGAGATTGTAATCGGAAACACTTTAGTGGATTACTGGAAAATCTCTAGATCGAGACGTAAGATTTCTCATTCCGAGAATCCGAACTCGTAAAATTCTCTGTGTCATATTCTTTCTTCGTTTATCTTTATTTCTTGAGTGATCGTGAGCTGAGAAAAATTGTTTGGAGTTACAAGATCGAACAAAGCTCGAGTAGATTTGCGATTCAAGATCATACAAGTGGCATCAGAGCTTCGTTGAAGCGATAAACGAAGCAATGGCGAAGGTTACAGTCGCCGAGTTCGATGGTATTGGAGATTTCTCAATGTGGAAGAAGAGGATGCTTGCGCATCTATCGCTCATGGGGCTCAAGGATGTCCTAATTGAATTGATTCGAAAAGCAAAGGCGATGAAGAAAGGTGAAGATCCAGAGGCTTACAAAGAAATATTGCAGCTTGAGGAAATCAACAGGCTCGAGCGAGCAGAAAGAGCGATGAATATGCTGGTTCTCAATCTTTCAGATCAAGTCCTAAGAAAGCTGGAAGAGTATACAACAGCGAGTAAAATCTGGGCAGCTCTTGAAAGATTGTATAACATGCAAACACTTCTGAATCAAATCCATCTTCAGCACAAGTTCTACACTTTCAAGATGACTGATTCAAAGTCAATTGATCAAAATATCGATGACTTCTTGAAGCTTGTATCTGGGTTAAGCAGTCTGAAGGTCGTCGTGACAGAAGAAGTACAAGCAAAAAGTGGTGTTTAATATAAACTAATACGGTTTGTGTTTATTATTTTTTAATAACATATTGAAGTGCGATCCATCATTTGCGATGAAGATACATTTAATTTTTTATCTTTATTTTTTACTGCTAACGTCAGCAATTATTTTTCACTCCATTTTAAACAAAGGAGTTTTTAGTATATATTATAGAATATATAAGAAATATAATAACACATACTTTACTATGGTTATTTTCTGAATTATAGCCTTTGATATGGCTGTATCAACCAATTTCCCATTGCAATTCTCTTTTTTCTGATTTTATTTTTCTTTCACGGTTATATATATAATCGATGAAACAAACCTTTCTCTTAAAAGAAAACGGGGGTAGTGTGAGTGAGTGATTAGTGATGGTTAAATAACGTTTTCTTTAATGAAATGTACGCTTCATATTGGTTGCTTCTGTAAATATTATATATGAATAGATAGTTGTTAAAGTCTCAAATTCGTTTAAAATATAGACTATGATTGATAACTTATGAATAAATGAAATTGTGAATTGAAATTCTCCTATTGTTGTCGATTAAACAAGCGATTTGTTGAGTATTGGTGCTGAAAATCAATCTGAATTAGGCTTAAACTGAGACTGGTTATGTAAAATTAAGTCACTGGTTATCAAAGTTCCGAGACTGGTTATGTCAAATTAAGTCACTGGTTATCAAAGTTCCGAGACTGGTTATGTCAAACTAAGTCACTGGTTATCAAAGTTCTTAGTTGGTATATGGTTTAGTTAAAACCGGCTATCCCTTGTAATCGATCTTAGTATAAAGCTAAGATGTGAATGGGTCTTCTTTTCTGATGTGATTCGAGTTGTAACATAGAAAAATAAGGAGAGATTGTAATCGGAAACACTTTAGTGGATTACTGGAAAATCTCTAGATCGAGACGTAAAATTTCTCATTCTGAGAATCCGAACTCGTAAAATTCTCTGTGTCATATTCTTTCTTCGTTTATCTTTATTTCTTGAGTGATCGTGAGCTGAGAAAAATTGTTTGGAGTTACAAGATCGAACAAAGCTCGAGTAGATTTACGATTCAAGATCATACAAGTGGCATCAGAGCTTCGTTGAAGCGATAAACGAAGCAATGGCGAAGGTTACAGTCGCCGAGTTCGATGGTATTGGAGATTTCTCAATGTGGAAGAAGAGGATGCTTGCGCATCTATCGCTCATGGGGCTCAAGGATGTCCTAATTGAATTGATTCGAAAAGCAAAGGCGATGAAGAAAGGTGAAGATCCAGAGGCTTACAAAGAAATATTGCAGCTTGAGGAAATCAACAGGCTCGAGCGAGCAGAAAGAGCGATGAATATGCTGGTTCTCGATCTTTCAGATCAAGTCCTAAGAAAGCTGGAAGAGTATACAACAGCGAGTAAAATCTGGGCAGCTCTTGAAAGATTGTATAACATGCAAACACTTCTGAATCAAATCCATCTTCAGCACAAGTTCTACACTTTCAAGATGACTGATTCAAAGTCAATTGATCAAAATATCGATGACTTCTTGAAGCTTGTATCTGGGTTAAGCAGCGTGAAGGTCGTCGTGACAGAAGAAGTACAAGCAAAAAGTGGTGTTTAATATAAACTAATACGGTTTGTGTTTATTATTTTTCAATAACATATTGAAGTGCGATCTATCATTTGCGATGAAGATACATTTAAATTTTTTATCTTTATTTTTTACTGCTAACGTCAGCAATTATTTTTCACTCCATTTTAAACAAAGGGGTTTTTAGTATATATTATAGAATATATAAGAAAAATAATAACACATACTGTACTATGGTTATTTTCTAAATTATAGCCTTTGATATGGCTATATCAACCAATTTCCCATTGCAATTCTCTTTTTTCTGGTTTTATTTTTCTTTCACGGTTATATATATAATCGATGAAACAAACCTTTCTCTTAAAAGAAAACGGGGGTAGTGTGAGTGAGTGATTAGTGATGGTTAAATAACGTTTTCTTTAATGAAATGTACGCTTCATATTGGTTGGTTCTGTAAATATTATATATGAATAGATAGTTGTTAAAGTCTCAAATTAGTTTAAAATATAGACTATGATTGATAACTTATGAATAAATGAAATTGTGAATTGAAATTCTCCTAATGTTGTCGATTAAACAAGCGATTTGTTGAGTATTGGTGCTGAAAATCAATCTGAATTAGGCTTAAACTGAGACTGGTTATGTAAAATTAAGTCACTGGTTATCAAAGTTCCGAGACTGGTTATGTCAAATTAAGTCACTGGTTATCAAAGTTCCGAGACTGGTTATGTCAAACTAAGTCACTGGTTAGCAAAGTTCTTAGTTGGTATATGGTTTAGTTAAAACTGGCTATCCCTTGTAATCGATCTTAGTATAAAGCTAAGATGTGAATGGGTCTTCTTTTCTGATGTGATTCGAGTTGTAACATAGAAAAATAAGGAGAGATTGTAATCGGAAACACTTTAGTGGATTACTGGAAAATCTCTAGATCGAGACGTAAGATTTCTCATTCCGAGAATCCGAACTCGTAAAATTCTCTGTGTCATATTCTTTCTTCGTTTATCTTTATTTCTTGAGTGATCGTGAGCTGAGAAAAATTGTTTGGAGTTACAAGATCGAACAAAGCTCGAGTAGATTTGCGATTCAAGATCATACAAGTGGCATCAGAGCTTCGTTGAAGCGATAAACGAAGCAATGGCGAAGGTTACAGTCGCCGAGTTTGATGGTATTGGAGATTTCTCAATGTGGAAGAAGAGGATGCTTGCGCATCTATCGCTCATGGGGCTCAAGGATGTCCTAATTGAATTGATTCGAAAAGCAAAGGCGATGAAGAAAGGTGAAGATCCAGAGGCTTACAAAGAAATATTGCAGCTTGAGGAAATCAACAGGCTCGAGCGAGCAGAAAGAGCGATGAATATGCTGGTTCTCGATCTTTCAGATCAAGTCCTAAGAAAGCTGGAAGAGTATACAACAGCGAGTAAAATCTGGGCAGCTCTTGAAAGATTGTATAACATGCAAACACTTCTGAATCAAATCCATCTTCAGCACAAGTTCTACACTTTCAAGATGACTGATTCAAAGTCAATTGATCAAAATATCGATAACTTCTTGAAGCTTGTATCTGGGTTAAGCAGCCTGAAGGTCGTCGTGACAGAAGAAGTACAAGCAAAAAGTGGTGTTTAATATAAACTAATATGGTTTGTGTTTATTATTTTTCAATAACATATTGAAGTGCGATCCATCATTTGCGATGAAGATACATTTAAATTTTTTATCTTTATTTTTTACTGCTAACGTCAGCAATTATTTTTCACTCCATTTTAAACAAAGGGATTTTTAGTATATATTATAGAATATATAAGAAAAATAATAACACATACTTTACTATGGTTATTTTCTGAATTATAGCCTTTGATATGGCTATATCAACCAATTTCCCATTGCAATTCTCTTTTATTCTGGTTTTATTTTTCTTTCACGGTTATATATATAATCGATGAAACAAACCTTTCTCTTAAAAGAAAACGGGGGTAGTGTGAGTGACTGATTAGTGATGGTTAAATAACGTTTTCTTTATTGAAATGTACGCTTCATATTGGTTGCTTCTGTAAATATTATATATGAATAGATAGTTGTTAAAGTCTCAAATTAGTTTAAAATATAGACTATGATTGATAACTTATGAATAAATGAAATTGTGAATTGAAATTCTCCTAATGTTGTCGATTAAACAAGCGATTTGTTGAGTATTGGTGCTGAAAATCAATCTGAATTAGGCTTAAACTGAGACTGGTTATGTAAAATTAAGTCACTGGTTATCAAAGTTCCGAGACTGGTTATGTCAAATTAAGTCACTGGTTATCAAAGTTCCGAGACTGGTTATGTCAAACTAAGTCACTGGTTATCAAAGTTCTTAGTTGGTATATGGTTTAGTTAAAACCGGCTATCCCTTGTAATCGATCTTAGTATAAAGCTAAGATGTGAATGGGTCTTCTTTTCTGATGTGATTCGAGTTGTAACATAGAAAAATAAGGAGAGATTGTAATCGGAAACACTTTAGTGGATTACTGGAAAATCTCTAGATCGAGACGTAAGATTTCTCATTCCGAGAATCCGAACTCGTAAAATTCTCTGTGTCATATTCTTTCTTCGTTTATCTTTATTTCTTGAGTGATCGTGAGCTGAGATAAATTGTTTGGAGTTACAAGATCGAACAAAGCTCGAGTAGATTTACGATTCAAGATCATACAAGTGGCATCAGAGCTTCGTTGAAGAGATAAACAAAGCAATGGCGAAGGTTACAGTCGCCGAGTTCGATGGTATTGGAGATTTCTCAATGTGGAAGAAGAGGATGCTTGCGCATCTATCGCTCATGGGGCTCAAGGATGTCCTAATTGAATCGATTCGAAAAGCAAAGGCGATGAAGAAAGGTGAAGATCCAGATGCTTACAAAGAAATATTGCAGCTTGAGGAAATCAACAGGCTCGAGCGAGCAGAAAGAGCGATGAATATGCTGGTTCTCGATCTTTCAGATCAAGTCCTAAGAAAGCGGGAAGAGTATACAACAGCGAGTAAAATCTGGGCAGCTCTTGAAAGATTGTATAACATGCAAACACTTCTGAATCAAATCCATCTTCAGCACAAGTTCTACACTTTCAAGATGACTGATTCAAAGTCAATTGATCAAAATATCGATGACTTCTTGAAGCTTGTATCTGGGTTAAGCAGCGTGAAGGTCGTCGTGACAGAAGAAGTACAAGCAAAAAGTGGTGTTTAATATAAACTAATACGGTTTGTGTTTATTATTTTTCAATAACATATTGAAGTGCGATCTATCATTTGCGATGAAGATACATTTAAATTTTTTATCTTTATTTTTTACTGCTAACGTCAGCAATTATTTTTCACTCCATTTTAAACAAAGGGGTTTTTAGTATATATTATAGAATATATAAGAAAAATAATAACACATACTTTACTATGGTTATTTTCTGAATTATAGCCTTTGATATGGCTATATCAACCAATTTCCCATTGCAATTCTCTTTTTTCTGGTTTTATTTTTCTTTCACGGTTATATATATAATCGATGAAACAAACCTTTCTCTTAAAAGAAAACAGTGGTAGTGTGAGTGAGTGATTAGTGATGGTTAAATAACGTTTTCTTTAATGAAATGTACGCTTCATATTGGTTGCTTCTGTAAATGTTATATCTGAATAGATAGTTGTTAAAGTCTCAAATTAGTTTAAAATATAGACTATGATTGATAACTTATGAATAAATGAAATTGTGAATTGAAATTCTTCTAATGTTGTCGATTAAACAAGCGATTTGTTGAGTATTGGTGCTGAAAATCAATCTGAATTAGGCTTAAACTGAGACTGGTTATGTAAAATTAAGTCACTGGTTATCAAAGTTCCGAGACTGGTTATGTCAAATTAAGTCACTGGTTATCAAAGTTCTGAGACTGGTTATGTCAAACTAAGTCACTGGTTATCAAAGTTCTTAGTTGGTATATGGTTTAGTTAAAACCGGCTATCCCTTGTAATCGATCTTAGTATAAAGCTAAGATGTGAATGGGTCTTCTTTTCTGATGTGATTCGAGTTGTAACATAGAAAAATAAGGAGAGATTGTAATCGGAAACACTTTAGTGGATTAATGGAAAATCTCTAGATCGAGACGTAAGATTTCTCATTCCGAGAATCCGAACTCGTAAAATTCTCTGTGTCATATTCTTTCTTCGTTTATCTTTATTTCTTGAGTGATCGTGAGCTGAGAAAAATTGTTTGGAGTTACAAGATCGAACAAAGCTCGAGTAGATTTGCGATTCAAGATCATACAAGTGGCATCAGAGCTTCGTTGAAGCGATAAACGAAGCAATGGCGAAGGTTACAGTCGCCGAGTTCGATGGTATTGGAGATTTCTCAATGTGGAAGAAGAGGATGCTTGCGCATCTATCGCCCATGGGGCTCAAGGATGTCCTAATTGAATCGATTCGAAAAGCAAAGGCGATGAAGAAAGGTGAAGATCCAGAGGCTTACAAAGAAATATTGCAGCTTGAGGAAATCAACAGGCTCGAGCGAGCAGAAAGAGCGATGAATATGCTGGTTCTCGATCTTTCAGATCAAGTCCTAAGAAAGCTGGAAGAGTATACAACAGCGAGTAAAATCTGGGCAGCTCTTGAAAGATTGTATAACATGCAAACACTTCTGAATCAAATCCATCTTCAGCACAAGTTCTACACTTTCAAGATGACTGATTCAAAGTCAATTGATCAAAATATCGATGACTTCTTGAAGCTTGTATCTGGGTTAAGCAGCGTGAAGGTCGTCGTGACAGAAGAAGTACAAGCAAAAAGTGGTGTTTAATATAAACTAATACGGTTTGTGTTTATTATTTTTCAATAACATATTGAAGTGCGATCTATCATTTGCGATGAAGATACATTTAAATTTTTTATCTTTATTTTTTACTGCTAACGTCAGCAATTATTTTTCACTCCATTTTAAACAAAGGGGTTTTTAGTATATATTATAGAATATATAAGAAAAATAATAACACATACTGTACTATGGTTATTTTCTAAATTATAGCCTTTGATATGGCTATATCAACCAATTTCCCATTGCAATTCTCTTTTTTCTGGTTTTATTTTTCTTTCACGGTTATATATATAATCGATGAAACAAACCTTTCTCTTAAAAGAAAACGGGGGTAGTGTGAGTGAGTGATTAGTGATGGTTAAATAACGTTTTCTTTAATGAAATGTACGCTTCATATTGGTTGGTTCTGTAAATATTATATATGAATAGATAGTTGTTAAAGTCTCAAATTAGTTTAAAATATAGACTATGATTGATAACTTATGAATAAATGAAATTGTGAATTGAAATTCTCCTAATGTTGTCGATTAAACAAGCGATTTGTTGAGTATTGGTGCTGAAAATCAATCTGAATTAGGCTTAAACTGAGACTGGTTATGTAAAATTAAGTCACTGGTTATCAAAGTTCCGAGACTGGTTATGTCAAATTAAGTCACTGGTTATCAAAGTTCCGAGACTGGTTATGTCAAACTAAGTCACTGGTTATCAAAGTTCTTAGTTGGTATATGGTTTAGTTAAAACCGGCTATCCCTTGTAATCGATCTTAGTATAAAGCTAAGATGTGAATGGGTCTTCTTTTCTGATGTGATTCGAGTTGTAACATAGAAAAATAAGGAGAGAGAGATTGTAATCGGAAACACTTTAGTGGATTACTGGAAAATCTCTAGATCGAGACGTAAGATTTCTCATTCCGAGAATCCGAACTCGTAAAATTCTCTGTGTCATATTCTTTCTTCGTTTATCTTTATTTCTTGAGTGATCGTGAGCTGAGATAAATTGTTTGGAGTTACAAGATCGAACAAAGCTCGAGTAGATTTACGATTCAAGATCATACAAGTGGCATCAGAGCTTCGTTGAAGAGATAAACAAAGCAATGGCGAAGGTTACAGTCGCCGAGTTCGATGGTATTGGAGATTTCTCAATGTGGAAGAAGAGGATGCTTGCGCATCTATCGCTCATGGGGCTCAAGGATGTCCTAATTGAATCGATTCGAAAAGCAAAGGCGATGAAGAAAGGTGAAGATCCAGATGCTTACAAAGAAATATTGCAGCTTGAGGAAATCAACAGGCTCGAGCGAGCAGAAAGAGCGATGAATATGCTGGTTCTCGATCTTTCAGATCAAGTCCCCTAAGAAAGCGGGAAGAGTATACAACAGCGAGTAAAATCTGGGCAGCTCTTGAAAGATTGTATAACATGCAAACACTTCTGAATCAAATCCATCTTCAGCACAAGTTCTACACTTTCAAGATGACTGATTCAAAGTCAATTGATCAAAATATCGATGACTTCTTGAAGCTTGTATCTGGGTTAAGCAGCGTGAAGGTCGTCGTGACAGAAGAAGTACAAGCAAAAAGTGGTGCTTAATATAAACTAATACGGTTTGTGTTTATTATTTTTCAATAACATATTGAAGTGCGATCTATCATTTGCGATGAAGATACATTTAAATTTTTTATCTTTATTTTTTACTGCTAACGTCAGCAATTATTTTTCACTCCATTTTAAACAAAGGGGTTTTTAGTATATATTATAGAATATATAAGAAAAATAATAACACATACTTTACTATGGTTATTTTCTGAATTATAGCCTTTGATATGGCTATATCAACCAATTTCCCATTGCAATTCTCTTTTTTCTGGTTTTATTTTTCTTTCACGGTTATATATATAATCGATGAAACAAACCTTTCTCTTAAAAGAAAACAGTGGTAGTGTGAGTGAGTGATTAGTGATGGTTAAATAACGTTTTCTTTAATGAAATGTACGCTTCATATTGGTTGCTTCTGTAAATGTTATATCTGAATAGATAGTTGTTAAAGTCTCAAATTAGTTTAAAATATAGACTATGATTGATAACTTATGAATAAATGAAATTGTGAATTGAAATTCTTCTAATGTTGTCGATTAAACAAGCGATTTGTTGAGTATTGGTGCTGAAAATCAATCTGAATTAGGCTTAAACTGAGACTGGTTATGTAAAATTAAGTCACTGGTTATCAAAGTTCCGAGACTGGTTATGTCAAATTAAGTCACTGGTTATCAAAGTTCTGAGACTGGTTATGTCAAACTAAGTCACTGGTTATCAAAGTTCTTAGTTGGTATATGGTTTAGTTAAAACCGGCTATCCCTTGTAATCGATCTTAGTATAAAGCTAAGATGTGAATGGGTCTTCTTTTCTGATGTGATTCGAGTTGTAACATAGAAAAATAAGGAGAGATTGTAATCGGAAACACTTTAGTGGATTAATGGAAAATCTCTAGATCGAGACGTAAGATTTCTCATTCCGAGAATCCGAACTCGTAAAATTCTCTGTGTCATATTCTTTCTTCGTTTATCTTTATTTCTTGAGTGATCGTGAGCTGAGAAAAATTGTTTGGAGTTACAAGATCGAACAAAGCTCGAGTAGATTTGCGATTCAAGATCATACAAGTGGCATCAGAGCTTCGTTGAAGCGATAAACGAAGCAATGGCGAAGGTTACAGTCGCCGAGTTCGATGGTATTGGAGATTTCTCAATGTGGAAGAAGAGGATGCTTGCGCATCTATCGCCCATGGGGCTCAAGGATGTCCTAATTGAATCGATTCGAAAAGCAAAGGCGATGAAGAAAGGTGAAGATCCAGAGGCTTACAAAGAAATATTGCAGCTTGAGGAAATCAACAGGCTCGAGCGAGCAGAAAGAGCGATGAATATGCTGGTTCTCAATCTTTCAGATCAAGTCCTAAGAAAGCTGGAAGAGTATACAACAGCGAGTAAAATCTGGGCAGCTCTTGAAAGATTGTATAACATGCAAACACTTCTGAATCAAATCCATCTTCAGCACAAGTTCTACACTTTCAAGATGACTGATTCAAAGTCAATTGATCAAAATATCGATGACTTCTTGAAGCTTGTATCTGGGTTAAGCAGCCTGAAGGTCGTCGTGACAGAAGAAGTACAAGCAAAAAGTGGTGTTTAATATAAACTAATACGGTTTGTGTTTATTATTTTTCAATAACATATTGAAGTGCGATCTATCATTTGCGATGAAGATACATTTAATTTTTTGTCTTTATTTTTTACTGCTAACGTCAGCAATTATTTTTCACTCCATTTTAAACAAAGGGGTTTTTAGTATATATTATAGAATATATAAGAAATATAATAACACATACTTTACTATGGTTATTTTCTGAATTATAGCCTTTGATATGGCTATATCAACCAATTTCCCATTGCAATTCTCTTTTTTTTCTGGTTTTATTTTTCTTTCACGGTTATATATATAATCGATGAAGCAAACCTTTCACTTAAAAGAAAACGGGGGTAGTGTGAGTGAGTGATTAGTGATGGTTAAATAACGTTTTTTTTAATGAAATGTACGCTTCATATTGGTTGCTTCTGTAAATATTATATCTGAATAGATAGTTGTTAAAGTCTCAAATTAGTTTAAAATATAGACTATGATTGATAACTTATGAATAAATGAAATTGTGAATTGAAATTCTCCTAATGTTGTCGATTAAACAAGCGATTTGTTGAGTATTGGTGCTGAAAATCAATCTGAATTAGGCTTAAACTGAGACTGGTTATGTAAAATTAAGTCACTGGTTATCAAAGTTCCGAGACTGGTTATGTCAAATTAAGTCACTGGTTATCAAAGTTCTGAGACTGGTTATGTCAAACTAAGTCACTAGTTATCAAAGTTCTTAGTTGGTATATGGTTTAGTTAAAACCGGCTATCCCTTGTAATCGATCTTAGTATAAAGCTAAGATGTGAATGGGTCTTCTTTTCTGATGTGATTCGAGTTGTAACATAGAAAAATAAGGAGAGATTGTAATCGGAAACACTTTAGTGGATTACTGGAAAATCTCTAGATCGAGACGTAAGATTTCTCATTCCGAGAATCCGAACTCGTAAAATTCTCTGTGTCATATTCTTTCTTTGTTTATCTTTATTTCTTGAGTGATCGTGAGCTGAGAAAAATTGTTTGGAGTTACAAGATCGAACAAAGCTCGAGTAGATTTGCGATTCAAGATCATACAAGTGGCATCAGAGCTTCGTTGAAGCGATAAACGAAGCAATGGCGAAGGTTACAGTCGCCGAGTTCGATGGTATTGGAGATTTCTCAATGTGGAAGAAGAGGATGCTTGCGCATCTATCGCTCATGGGGCTCAAGGATGTCCTAATTGAATCGATTCGAAAAGCAAAGGCGATGAAGAAAGGTGAAGATCCAGAGGCTTACAAAGAAATATTGCAGCTTGAGGAAATCAACAGGCTCGAGCGAGCAGAAAGAGCGATGAATATGCTGGTTCTCAATCTTTCAGATCAAGTCCTAAGAAAGCTGGAAGAGTATACAACAGCGAGTAAAATCTGGGCAGCTCTTGAAAGATTGTATAACATGCAAACACTTCTGAATCAAATCCATCTTCAGCACAAGTTCTACACTTTCAAGATGACTGATTCAAAGTCAATTGATCAAAATATCGATGACTTCTTGAAGCTTGTATCTGGGTTAAGCAGCCTGAAGGTCGTCGTGACAGAAGAAGTACAAGCAAAAAGTGGTGTTTAATATAAACTAATACGGTTTGTGTTTATTATTTTTCAATAACAAATTGAAGTGCGATCCATCATTTGCGATGAAGTTACATTTAATTTTTTATCTTTATTTTTTACTGCTAACGTCAGTAATTATTTTTTACTCCATTTTAAACAAAGGGGTTTTTAGTATATATTATAGAATATATAAGAAAAATAATAACACATACTTTACTATGGTTATTTTCTGAATTATAGCCTTTGATATGGCTATATCAACCAATTTCCCATTGCAATTCTCTTTTTTCTGGTTTTATTTTTCTTTCACGGTTATATATATAATCGATGAAACAAACCTTTCTCTTAAAAGAAAACGGGGTAGTGTGAGTGAGTGATTAGTGATGGTTAAATAACGTTTTCTTTAATGAAATGTACGCTTCATATTGGTTGCTTCTGTAAATATTATATATGAATAGATAGTTGTTAAAGTCTCAAATTAGTTTAAAATATAGACTATGATTGATAACTTATGAATAAATGAAATTGTGAATTGAAATTCTCCTAATGTTGTCGATTAAACAAGCGATTTGTTGAGTATTGGTGCTGAAAATCAATCTGAATTAGGCTTAAACTGAGACTGGTTATGTAAAATTAAGTCACTGGTTATCAAAGTTCCGAGACTGGTTATGTCAAATTAAGTCACTGGTTATCAAAGTTCTGAGACTGGTTATGTCAAACTAAGTCACTGGTTATCAAAGTTCTTAGTTGGTATATGGTTTAGTTAAAACCGGCTATCCCTTGTAATCGATCTTAGTATAAAGCTAAGATGTGAATGGGTCTTCTTTTCTGATGTGATTCGAGTTGTAACATAGAAAAATAAGGAGAGATTGTAATCGGAAACACTTTAGTGGATTACTGGAAAATCTCTAGATCGAGACGTAAGATTTCTCATTCCGAGAATCCGAACTCGTAAAATTCTCTGTGTCATATTCTTTCTTCGTTTATCTTTATTTCTTGAGTGATCGTGAGCTGAGAAAAATTGTTTGGAGTTACAAGATCGAACACAGCTCGAGTAGATTTGCGATTCAAGATCATACAAGTGGCATCAGAGCTTCGTTGAAGCGATAAACGAAGCAATGGCGAAGGTTACAGTCGCCGAGTTCGATGGTATTGGAGATTTCTCAATGTGGAAGAAGAGGATGCTTGCGCATCTATCGCTCATGGGGCTCAAGGATGTCCTAATTGAATCGATTCGAAAAGCAAAGGCGATGAAGAAAGGTGAAGATCCAGAGGCTTACAAAGAAATATTGCAGCTTGAGGAAATCAACAGGCTCGAGCGAGCAGAAAGAGCGATGAATATGCTGGTTCTCAATCTTTCAGATCAAGTCCTAAGAAAGCTGGAAGAGTATACAACAGCGAGTAAAATCTGGGCAGCTCTTGAAAGATTATATAACATGCAAACACTTCTGAATCAAATCCATCTTCAGCACAAGTTCTACACTTTCAAGATGACTGATTCAAAGTCAATTGATCAAAATATCGATGACTTCTTGAAGCTTGTATCTGGGTTAAGCAGCCTGAAGGTCGTCGTGACAGAAGAAGTACAAGCAAAAAGTGGTGTTTAATATAAACTAATACGGTTTGTGTTTATTATTTTTCAATAACATATTGAAGTGCGATCTATCATTTGCGATGAAGATACATTTAAATTTTTATCTTTATTTTTTACTGCTAACGTCAGCAATTATTTTTCACTCCATTTTAAACAAAGGGGTTTTTAGTATATATTATAGAATATATAAGAAATATAATAACACATACTTTACTATGGTTATTTTCTGAATTATAGCCTTTGATATGGCTATATCAACCAATTTCCCATTGCAATTCTCTTTTTTTTCTGGTTTTAGTTTTCTTTCACGGTTATATATATAATCGATGAAACAAACCTTTCTCTTAAAAGAAAACGGGGGTAGTGTGAGTGCGTGATTAGTGATGGTTAAATAAAGTTTTTTTTAATGAAATGTACGCTTCATATTGGTTGCTTCTGTAAATATTATATCTGAATAGATAGTTGTTAAAGTCTCAAATTAGTTTAAAATATAGCCTATGATTGATAACTTATGAATAAATGAAATTGTGAATTGAAATTCTCCTAATGTTGTCGATTAAACAAGCGATTTGTTGAGTATTGGTGCTGAAAATCAATCTGAATTAGGCTTAAACTGAGACTGGTTATGTAAAATTAAGTCACTGGTTATCAAAGTTCCGAGACTGGTTATGTCAAATTAAGTCACTGGTTATCAAAGTTCTGAGACTGGTTATGTCAAACTAAGTCACTGGTTATCAAAGTTCTTAGTTGGTATATGGTTTAGTTAAAACCGGCTATCCCTTGTAATCGATCTTAGTATAAAGCTAAGATGTGAATGGGTCTTCTTTTCTGATGTGATTCGAGTTGTAACATAGAAAAATAAGGAGAGATTGTAATCGGAAACACTTTAGTGGATTACTGGAAAATCTCTAGATCGAGACGTAAGATTTCTCATTCCGAGAATCCGAACTCGTAAAATTCTCTGTGTCATATTCTTTCTTTGTTTATCTTTATTTCTTGAGTGATCGTGAGCTGAGAAAAATTGTTTGGAGTTACAAGATCGAACAAAGCTCGAGTAGATTTGCGATTCAAGATCATACAAGTGGCATCAGAGCTTCGTTGAAGCGATAAACGAAGCAATGGCGAAGGTTACAGTCGCCGAGTTCGATGGTATTGGAGATTTCTCAATGTGGAAGAAGAGGATGCTTGCGCATCTATCGCTCATGGGGCTCAAGGATGTCCTAATTGAATCGATTCGAAAAGCAAAGGCGATGAAGAAAGGTGAAGATCCAGAGGCTTACAAAGAAATATTGCAGCTTGAGGAAATCAACAGGCTCGAGCGAGCAGAAAGAGCGATGAATATGCTGGTTCTCAATCTTTCAGATCAAGTCCTAAGAAAGCTGGAAGAGTATACAACAGCGAGTAAAATCTGGGCAGCTCTTGAAAGATTGTATAACATGCAAACACTTCTGAATCAAATCCATCTTCAGCACAAGTTCTACACTTTCAAGATGACTGATTCAAAGTCAATTGATCAAAATATCGATGACTTCTTGAAGCTTGTATCTGGGTTAAGCAGCGTGAAGGTCGTCGTGACAGAAGAAGTACAAGCAAAAAGTGGTGTTTAATATAAACTAATACGGTTTGTCTTTATTATTTTTCAATAACATATTGAAGTGCGATCCATCATTTGCGATGAAGATACATTTAATTTTTTATCTTTATTTTTACTGCTAACGTCAGTAATTATTTTTCACTCTATTTTAAACAAAGAGGTTTTTAGTATATATTATAGAATATATAAGAAATATAATAACACATACTTTACTATGGTTATTTTCTGACTTATAGCCTTTGATATGGCTATATCAACCAATTTCCCATTACAATTCTCTTTTTTCTGGTTTTATTTTTCTTTTACGGTTATATATATAATCGATGAAACAAACCTTTCTCTTAAAAGAAAACGGGGGTAGTGTGAGTGAGTGATTAGTGATGGTTAAATAACATTTTTTTTAATGAAATGTACGCTTCATATTGGTTGCTTCTGTAAATATTATATATGAATAGATAGTTGTTAAAGTCTCAAATTAGTTTAAAATATAGACTATGATTGATAACTTATGAATAAATGAAATTGTGAATTGAAATTCTCCTAATGTTGTGGATTAAACAAGCGATTTGTTGAGTATTGGTGCTGAAAATCAATCTGAATTAGGCTTAAACTGAGACTGGTTATGTAAAATTAAGTCACTGGTTATCAAAGTTCCGAGACTGGTTATGTCAAATTAAGTCACTGATTATCAAAGTTCCGAGACTGATTATGTCAAACTAAGTCACTGGTTATCAAAGTTCTTAGTTGGTATATGGTTTAGTTAAAACCGGCTATCCCTTGTAATCGATCTTAGTATAAAGCTAAGATGTGAATGGGTCTTCTTTTCTGATGTGATTCGAGTTGTAACATAGAAAAATAAGGAGAGATTGTAATCGGAAACACTTTAGTGGATTACTGGAAAATCTCTAGATCGAAACGTAAGATTTCTCGTAAAATTCTCTGTGTCATATTCTTTCTTCGTTTATCTTTATTTCTTGAGTGATCGTGAGCTGAGAAAAATTGTTTGGAGTTACAAGATCGAACAAAGCTCGAGTAAATTTGCGATTCAAGATCATACAAGTGGCATCAGAGCTTCGTTGAAGCGATAAACGAAGCAATGGTGAAGGTTACAGTCGCCGAGTTCGATGGTATTGGAGATTTCTCAATGTGGAAGAAGAGGATGCTTGCGCATCTATCGCTCATGGGGCTCAAAGATGTCCTAATTGAATCGATTCGAAAAGCAAAGGCGATGAAGAAAGGTGAAGATCCAGAGGCTTACAAAGAAATATTGCAGCTTGAGGAAATCAACAGGCTCGAGCGAGCAGAAAGAGCGATGAATATGCTGGTTCTCAATCTTTCAGATCAAGTCCTAAGAAAGCTGGAAGAGTATACAACAGCAAGTAAAATCTGGGCAGCTCTTGAAAGATTGTATAACATGCAAACACTTCTGAATCAAATCCATCTTCAGCACAAGTTCTACACTTTCAAGATGACTGATTCAAAGTCAATTGATCAAAATATCGATGACTTTTTGAAGCTTGTATCTGGGTTAAGCAGCTTGAAGGTCGTCGTGACAGAAGAAGTACAAGCAAAAAGTGGTGTTTAATATAAACTAATACGGTTTGTGTTTATTATTTTTCAATAACATATTGAAGTGCGATCCATCATTTGCGATGAAGATACATTTAATTTTTTATCTTTATTTTTTACTGCTAACGTCAGCAATTATTTTTCACTCCATTTTAAACAAAGGGGTTTTTAGTATATATTATAGAATATATAAGAAATATAATAACACATACTTTACTATGGTTATTTTCTGAATTATAGCCTTTGATATGGCTATATCAACCAATTTCCCATTGCAATTCTCTTTTTTTCTGGTTTTATTTTTCTTTTACGGTTATATATATAATCGATGAAACAAACCTTTCTCTTAAAAAAAAACGGGGGGTAGTGTGAGTGAGTGATTAGTGATGGTTAAATAACGTTTTCTTTAATGAAATGTACGCTTCATATTGGTTGCTTCTGTAAATATTATATATGAATAGATAGTTGTTAAAGTCTCAAATTAGTTTAAAATATAGACTATGATTGATAACTTATGAATAAATGAAATTGTGAATTGAAATTCTCCTAATGTTGTCGATTAAACAAGCGATTTGTTGAGTATTGGTGCTGAAAATCAATCTGAATTAGGCTTAAACTGAGACTGGTTATGTAAAATTAAGTCACTGGTTATCAAAGTTCCGAGACTGGTTATGTCAAATTAAGTCACTGGTTATCAAAGTTCCGAGACTGGTTATGTCAAACTAAGTCACTAGTTATCAAAGTTCTTAGTTGGTATATGGTTTAGTTAAAACCGGCTATCCCTTGTAATCGATCTTAGTATAAAGCTAAGATGTGAATGGGTCTTCTTTTCTGATGTGATTCGAGTTGTAACATAGAAAAAGAAGGAGAGATTGTAATCGGAAACACTTTAGTGGATTACTGGAAAATCTCTAGACCGAGACGTAAGATTTCTCATTCCGAGAATCCGAACTCGTAAAATTCTCTGTGTCATATTCTTTCTTCGTTTATCTTTATTTCTTGAGTGATCGTGAGCTGAGAAAAATTGTTTGGAGTTACAAGATCGAACAAAGCTCGAGTAGATTTGCGATTCAAGATCATACAAGTGGCATCAGAGCTTCGTTGAAGCGATAAACGAAGCAATGGCGAAGGTTACAGTCGCCGAGTTCGATGGTATTGGAGATTTCTCAATGTGGAAGAAGAGGATGCTTGCGCATCTATCGCTCATGGGGCTCAAGGATGTCCTAATTGAATCGATTCGAAAAGCAAAGGCGATGAAGAAAGGTGAAGATCCAGAGGCTTACAAAGAAATATTGCAGCTTGAGGAAATCAACAGGCTCGAGCGAGCAGAAAGAGCGATGAATATGTTCTCAATCTTTCAGATCAAGTCCTAAGAAAGCTGGAAGAGTATACAACAGCGAGTGAAATCTGGACAGCTCTTGAAAGATTGTATAACATGCAAACACTTCTGAATCAAATCCATCTTCAGCATAAGTTCTACACTTTTAAGATGACTGATTCAAAGTCAATTGATCAAAATATCGATGACTTCTTGAAGCTTGTATCTGGGTTAAGCAGCGTGAAGGTCGTCGTGACACAAGAAGTACAAGCAATTTTTCTGTTGAACTCTTTACCAGCTGCGTACAGTTCTCTAAAGGAGACCTTGGAGTATGGAAGAGAGACTCTCACCATTGAGTCCGTCATGAATGCAGTAAAGTCTAAGGAGATATAACTAAGAGAGGTTAAAGATCTCATCAACTCTCAGAAAGGTGGAGAAGCTCTTGCTGCTCGTGGGGGACCAGATAAAAGAGAATCTGGAAACAAAAGAGGAAATAGCAGATCAAGATCAAGCTCAGGTTCTAAGGTGACTTTCTGGTACTGCAAGAAAGAGGGCCACAAGAAAGCTGATTGTTATGCTCGGAAATGAAAAATGGACTCTGAAGAAGGTGTTGAAGCAGCTGTTGTAATAGATGCATTGAAAGATAGCAACGCCTTGACAGCTTCAGGGGACTGGCATCATGATAAATGGATTATAGACTCTGGATGCTCCTATCACATGACATCAAGACGTGATTGGTTTGATGAGTTTTAGGAGCTGACATCAGGAAAGGTTTTATTTGGAAATGATTTCTCGGTAACATCAAAGCATACGGACGCACAGTCAAAACTCTATCCCACGTCAGGTACGTTACCTTCTCTTGACTGGAACATTGGATAGACTAGGATTTGATCATGCTGGTGTAAATGGAAAGTCTAGGTTCTATAAAAATAAGAAACTAGCTCTTCAGGGAACTCTTGTTGGCACTTTGTATTTGTTGGATGGTGAAACTGTAACAGGTGAATCTAACAGTAGTATTTCAAAGAAGCTGTCAAACGATGAGACAGTTCTCTGGCACAGACGTCTCAGACATATGAGTATGAAGAATCTGCGTATCCTAGCTCAGAAAGGGATCATTGACAAGAGGAGGATTGGAGAGATGAGCTTCTGTGAAAGTTGTGTGATGGGAAAACACAAGAAGACCAGTTTTCACATCGGCAAACATGATACAGGGGAAGCCCTTAAGCACATTCATTCAGATTTGTGGGGTTCTCCAAGCGTGACACCAAGTATGTCTGGAAAGACATATTTTCTGTCAATCATAGATGACTACACAAGAAAGGTGTGGTTGTTCTTATTGTTTGCAAAGAGTGAAGCGTTTGAGAAGTTTGTTGGTTGGAATAAATTAGTTGAGAATCAAGTCAGTAAGAAAGTCAAGTGTCTATAGACTGATAATGGCTTGGAGTTCTGCAACACCGAATTTGACAACTTCTGCAAGCAATATGGGATTGAAAGGCACAGAACATGTGCATGTACACCTCAGCAGAATGGTGTAGCCGAGCGCATGAACAGGACTATAATGGAAAAGGTCCGTTGTATACTTGACGAAAGTGGTCTTGGAGAAGAGTTCTGGGCTGAAGCTGTATCCATTACAGTGTATCAAATTAACAGAAGCCCTTCGTCAGCAATAGACATCAACTTACCAGAAGAGTTGTGTCTCAGAAAGAAACCAGGATACGGTCATTTGAGAAGGTTTGGCTCCGTTGTATATGTTCACAAGGACCAGGGAAAATTTAAGCCAAGGGCTCAGAAATGGATCTTCTTGAGCTATCCACCAGGAGTTAAAGGGTATAAAGTATGGCTTCTAAAGGAAGAAAAGTGTGTGATCACTCGAAATGTCAAGTTTGTTGAGGATCAAGTCTACAAGGACCTGAAAGGGAGTAAGGTTAGAAGATTTTAGAGACTGAGAAAGGTGGTAACAGTCAGGTCAAGACTGTTATGGGAACGGGTATCATTTCAGTGGAATCAGAAAGAAGATTCATCTTCAGGAGAAACAGAAACAGGTCCAGTTTATTTCAGTGATACAGAGTCCGACGAAGAAGGCTCAAGTGAAGAACCTACTCCAGGATCGGTTCAACGCAGCAGTCATCAAGTAGCAAGAGAAAGACCAAATAGGATAACAGCACTTCCTGCAAAGTTCAAAGACTATGATATGTCATCCTTTGCATTCATAGCTGCCGCTAAAATAAGCTCAGAGGAGCCGAGAGACTATCAAGAAGCTATGAGAAGCAGTGATAGAGGTCAATGGGATGGAGGTATGGATGAAGAAATGGATTCCCTAGAGAAGAACAAGAATTGGAGGCTAGTTGATAGACCAACCAACAGAAAGGTTATTGGTTGCAAATGGGTTTACAAATTGAAACCGGGAATACCAGGAGTGGAAAAGCCAAGACATAAGGCTAGACTGGTAGCAAAGGGGTATTCACAAAAGGAATGTATCGACTACTAAGAAGTGTTTTCACCAGTTGTGAAACATGTTTCAATAAGGTTTTTTCTGTCCATAACAGTGAATCAAGATCTTGAGCTTGAACAGCTTGATGTGAAAACAGCTTTTCTTCACGGACTTATAGAAGAAGAGACCTACATGGAACAGCCCGAAGGCTATAAAGTGAAGGGAGAAGAAAAGCAGTGCTTACTTGAAAAATCCCTCTATGGGTTGAAGCAAGCCCCAAGACAGTGGAACAAGTGCTTTGATCAGTATGGGGTCAGTCACGGCTTCGAGAGGAGTGAATATGATCACTGTGTTTACATAAAAATGGGAAAAGGTAGAGCACTTGTCTATCTGTTGCTATATGTAGACGACATGCTTGTTGCTGCAAAAGAAATGGAAGAAGTCAAACTTTTTAAATAGATGTTAAACAAGCGGTTTGAGATAAAAGATCTAGGTCCTACTAGTCGGATACTAGGCATGGATATTCACAGATATCATGTAAATGGTGTTTTGTCTCTGTCTCAGTCAAGCTATGTGAAGAAGGTTCTACAAATGTTTAATATGGATGAGTCAAAAGCAGTGTCAACACCGATTGGCTCTCACTTCAAACTGTCGGTTCTAAAGGATGATCAAGAGGAGACAGTGATGGATGATGTTCCATATGCAAATGCTATTGGGAGCATCATGTATGCGATGATTGGTACTCGCTGTGATTTGGCTTATACAGTCGGCTTAGTCAGCAGGTACATGAGTAAGCCGAGTATGGTTCATTGGACTGGTGTTAAGTAGGTTCTGAGATATTTCAAGGGAACTCAAGATTTGAAGCTGGTGTTCAGAAAGAATAAGGAGTTCAAAGTTGAAGGGTTTTGCGACTCAGATTTTGCATCAGATTTGACAGGAGAAGGTCCATTTCAGGTTATGTTTTCACAGCTGGTGGAAACGCAATTAGCTGGAAATCGAGTCTACAACAAGTCGTTGCTCTGTCAACAACAGAAGCAGAGTATATGGCTCTTGTTGAAGTCGTAAAGAAAAGTATTTGGTTAAAGGGTTTGGCAGAGGAGTTTAACTTTAAGCAAGATTCTGTTGAAGTCTGGTGTGACTCTCAGAGTGCTCTCTGTCTAGCGAAGAACAACGTCCATCATGAAAGGACGAAACACATAAGCAGGAAGCTGCATTTCATAAGAGATGTTGTCTCAGAAGGAGAAGTCAAAGTATCGAAGATATGCACTTCAAAGAATCCAGCTGGTATGTTAACCAAAGTACTTCTAGTTGATAAGTTTGAGAAGGCTTTTAGATTTCTTAGTCTAGCTAAACACTAAGGTGCTTTGGAGCTGCCTGGAGATGTTCACATTTGCAAGATTTGTGCAGCAGTTCAGATTTGATTGTCATTAAGGTGGAGTTTGTTAAGTCTTGGTGCTGAAAATCAATCTATAAACCAGGACTGGTTATGTTAAATTAAGTCGTTGGTTATCAAGTTTTTTAGTTGGTTTACGATTTAGTTAAAACCGGCTATCCCTTATAATTGATCTTAGTATAAAGCTAAGATGTGAATAAGTTTTCTTCTCTGATGTGATTCGAGTTGAACATAAAAAAAGAAAGAGATACTATAATCAGAGACATTTTAGTGGATTACTAGGAAACTCCAGGCCGAGATGTAGGATTTCTCATTCCAAATATTCTGAACTTGTAAAATTCTCTGTGTTATTTTTTTTCTTTATTTATTTTTGTTTCTTGAATGATCGTGAGCTGAGAGAAATAGTTTAGAGTTACAAAATCGAACAAAGCTCGAGTAAATTTGCGATTCAAGAGCATACACGATTGAAGTTGAGAACCAAAACAATTGGCTAACCGTCTGAAAAAATGAAGTCACTCATAACTATTTGTTTATTTCCTACTAAAGGTTCTCAACATAAATGTATATATTCAACCATGTTGAAATTAATATAAGGATTCCTTGTATTGTAATTTACATAATTTATACTTTTTAGATTTCTCATATAGTCACGGTTAAATATTACAATCCTAAATTTCCATTTACATATTACCCCAACCGGCGAATCAATCATATGAAAAATTATTGCTTCTTGTCAACATAATATTTGTTTATTGTTTAGATCCTTGAATGCTTTCACAGCCCATATAATTCATGTTGGCGTGTAAATGATATGGGCCGAAAAGGTCTCTACGCATGAAATCATATTTTAATACGCATGTACAACTTTGAGCAACAAATAAGATTTTATAGTGTATAGTTGTATACTTTAATTGTAAATGACATAAATTGCACGAAATTGAAATATAGAATGCTAAGTAAACTTTATAAAGTATAGTCAAATTCTTTGGATTTAGTACTGTTCCATTTGGTATCTCACACGATCTATATATTTGAAGTATTTGATCCGACTCAAGCTCCAAAGAATACACTTATATTTCTTATTTGCATGATTAACGTTTTTTTTAAGCAAAAAGTTGAACCAATAAAAACATAACAATAATACAAATCATCAATACAATAATAAAACCAGTTTACTATTTTGCTGATCCATTAAAAATCTCAAAGCTTATAAAAATGGAAGTCGAAAGCAAAGAACAAGAAGCTCAGACCACCACGACTTGGAGATTCGCATTTCGGCTGGTTACTAAGAACAAATTAATAACTTTTTGATTATTCTCTGCCGCTGAGCCTCACATGAGAGCTTTCTATCTCTCATGTTTTTAATTATTTTGCTGCTTTGTCTCTACTTTCGTAGTTCTGTAGCTCGGATTTTCTCCCAGTCATTCATAAAAACCTCAATTTTGGTGCCATTGACATCAGAAACACAAGAATCACATCAGTTTCTCAGTTTGGATGTAAAAACAAAATTTCATGGTTTAAATAGGAAAATAAAAAAATTTGGAAAAATAGAAATTCGGGAAAATGAGATTTTTCTATTTTGGCGCGGAAATAAAATTTCTTGGTTTTGACAAAAAATATGATTTCTCAGTTTGGTATTTTGACGGAAAACAAAATTTCTGGATTATAGTGAATAAAACAAAATATTACGGTTTTGAACCATATCGTTATGTTTGTCTCGCAGCTTCAATACCTGCCATGAACTCGGCTTATGAACTCGGCTTCACAGAAAGATAAAGTCACAGTACCTTGTTTCTGTGAACACCATGCGATTAGACTTTCACTAAGATAAAATATATGTCCCGTTGTGCTCTTTCCATCGTTTGAAGTAATGTTATAGCTACTATTGTGGTAGCCTACCAACTTTGGTATCTTTTAAATTGATTGTTCAAAGTTCAAACGTCAAACCCAGAGTAGTGGTTCCTTGCATATATTTTAAGCATTGTTTCATGGCAATTCTATGAGACTCTGATACCAATTATAGAATTAAAACACAATTTTAAGAACTCAAAGATTAATAAAGAATAATTCTTTTTATTTGCTTTAGAAAATCACTTAATCCTAATCTCTTTACAAATCCATATCTCGGTAGAATTAGGATAACTTAAAACTCAAACTTCCTTCAAGCTTAAGTCAACATTCTTTAACATATAAAATCATCATTCGATTAATATATATTATTTTCTTTTCGCAAGAGCAGAGCCAGATCCATTAACACATCCAGCCATGGCAGGTGCAGGTGCAGTGGCAAGATGTGTTAAATGGTTGTATTCAACTCCCCTGGGTAGATTGAATCTAATCTCGATTGCAGCAGCACCGTTCGTAGGTTACGTTCTTATACAACAGGAAAAAGAATTTGCTCGTCTCAAAGGCTAGAACGACCTCGTGGTGGAAGCACTGATTGCTAGAGGAATAACCAGAAAGCAGTGATCGGATGTTTTTTTTTTCTTTTGTATTAGGAAATATTTGGGGGTCAAGTTCGTATCTTCAATAATACGGAAGTTTTCCATTTACTTTGTATAATTACGTTTTTGGTTTTATCGCTTTAAGGACATATGTAGATGTATATAAACATTGATCATGAGGTCTGTGAATAATAAGAGAGAATTTCAGATCATAAACTTCTAATGGTATCAGAGCCATCTTTTTGTTTTTCCTACGCTTAATCGAAGTTGTTCTTTGTCGACTTTGGCATAAATTCCGTGCCATTATCGCTTCGTAAAACTTGCCAAGACACATAAATTCCGTGCCATTATTTTTTACCTCTAGAGATGTAATTTTTCAAAAAGATGTGTTCCCGTTTGTTATATCATCGAAACGTGTGGATGAAGAAACAATACCTTTGCTGATTTCTCCGACTATGAATGAGGTTGTTAATGATGAAGCTACACCTCATGATGTTGTTAATGATGAAGCTACATCTCATGATGCTTTGAATGATATTGTCACTGATGAACCTGCACCTCACGTGGAGCCAAATGAGACGGGCACGGAGTTGGATACATCCATCGACAATAATGTCTTGGCTGCACCGGACAACTCAACGATAGCTTCTCCACCACACTTGGGTCGTGGTTTTAGAACTAAAATGGTATCTACATGCCTAAAGAACTTCGTCATGAATACAGTCTCTCTTCCTCACTCTCCTCTCACGATCACCACTCCATCACTTTCCTCAGGTACGGTTCATCCTCTCTCCGACTATCATATAATTGCGATCGTTTTTCTCCTAACCACCACAGATACTTACTGGCCTTAACGGTGGCTGTTGAGCCACGGTCCTTTAAAGAAGCAATACAAGATGAGAAATGGCGAGGTGCAGTACGTGGTGAGGTTGATGCTTTGGAACTGAATCGAACTTGGGATCTTGAAGATTTGCCTCCGGGCAAAACGGCGATTGATAGCATGTGGGTGTTTAAGATCAAGCATCGTGATGATGGTTCCATTGAACGTTATAAAGGACGACTTGTTGCACTTGGTAACAAGCAGCTTGAAGGGATAGACTATGATGAGACTTTTGCCCCCGTTGCTAAGATGACCTAGGTTCGTATCTTTCTTGATATTGCAGCGAAAAAGGATTATGAAGTATGGATGTTAACAATGCATTTCTTCATGGTGACTTGGAAGAGGAGGTTTATATGAAGCTTCCTCCTGGATTTCGCTCAGATTCCAATTCTCGGGTATGCCGTCTTCATAAATTGATATATGGTTTGAAACAGGCACCACATTGTTGGTTTGCAAAACTTGCATCGGCACTTCGCGATTTTGGTTTCGATAACACTCATGCAGATTACTCACTTTTTGCTACTCCAAACAAGGACTTGTTCTACGTGTGCTTGTGTACGTCAACGATTTGATTATTTCGGGTAACTCGCCAGCTTTCATTACCAAATTCAAGATGTTTCTCTCAACTTGCTTTCATATGAAAGATCTCGGGTTTCTTTAAGTACTTTTTGGGGATTAAAGTGGCACGAAATAAGGAGGGGTTTTACTTGTGTCAACGAAAATATAGTACGGACATATTGACGGAAGTCGGTTTCTTAGGTTGTAAACCGGCCGACTTCCCAATTGATCAGAAGCATCGACTTGCTTTAGCTTCTGGTGATCTTCTAGATGATATGGCTATTTATCGACAGCTTGTTGGTCGACTGGTGTACCTCTCTGCGACTCGACCTGATTTGTCTTACTCTATTCATTTGCTGTCTCAGTTTATGCATCAGCCGCGAACAGAACATTGGGAAGCTGCATTACATGTCGTTCGTTACCTTAAGGGTACACTTGGACAAGGCATTTTACTACTAGCGGATTCACCTTTTCATCTAACGGGTTGGTGCGACTCTGATCGGGCTGGATGCCCTATGACTCGACGCTCGTTTCCGGTTGAATTGTTCAGCTTGGTTCATCACTAATCTCTTGGAAGACGAAGAACAAGATGTTGTTTCATTATCTTTTGCCGAGGCAGAATATTGAGCCATGAGAGAAGTCATGCGTGAGTTGAAATGGCTCAAATCTTTACTTTCGGCATTTGATATTTCTCATGATGCTCCTATGACTATTCGCTGTGATAATCAAGCTGCTATTCATACCAGTGCTAATCCAGTCTTTCATGAATGTACAAAGCATATCGAATCCGATTGTCACTTTATAAGGGATGAGATCATCCGCGGCATTGTTACTACTTCTCATGTTGCTTCTCAAAATCAGCTTGCGGTTATTCTCACAAAAGCTTTTGGAAGAAAGGAGTTTGACACTTTTCGTTCCAAATTGGGCATTAGAGACTTACATGCTTCACCTTGAAGAGGGGTATTAGAAAATACTTGGGGGTCAAGTTCGTATCTTCAACAATACGAAATTTTTCCATTTACTTTGTATATTTACGCTTTTGGTTTTATCGCTTTAAGGACATATGTAGATATATATATATATATATAAACATCTATCATAAGGTCTATGAATAATCAGAGAGAATTTCAGATCATACACTTCTCATTCTGTTTTTTCATGATGTCTGTCTTTCTTCTATGTATAATACTAAAGTTTTTTTCTATTAGCCCAAAAGAATGATTTTTATGCCTATAAGATTCCTTGCGTCATATTGACTCCTTGCTTCATATATATATTGATTCTACATATGTTCTATCTAAGAAGGAGCTCAGGCTTCCAACTCGTGCCTGTGTCATGTCTATATTGATTATAGCTATACGGATGCTTTTATAACATGCATGTGGTTTTTCTAGTGAGTGTTAATTGTAGCATTAGTGGTTTTGGTACGTGTGAACGGAGTATATATATTTTGGTTATTGCTATTGCGGATGTCGTTTATGGAATTATTATGTTTTTGTTAAAGATCGTTTATGGAATTATAATCATCGATATCTATTAACTTAACTTCCTATTTCAATCATAGTTTTACCTTTTGTCTGTTTCCTATATATAGCAAAAATATTTTTTTAAACATCTTGTCACGAATTTAAATCTCAAAATATTGCTGGAAATACATTATAATACTTACAATTCCATCTGCATGTACATGTTCCTGAACCACCGATTTTGTGGCCCGTGTGGTCACATATTGCAGACATTTTTTATAAGGATCGACTCCAAAAGTACGCGCGCGTCGCGTTTTGCAAATTGCATCAGTTTTGCATGGCCCCCAAATGTAGTTACAGGCTTACAGCTATAGTCACGGTGACTCACCCATATTCAGATATTCTGCTCAACTAAGGCAAACATCACAGCAGGATGATGATAACGGCAAGTGAAGAAGATGCGTTGGCCATTTTTTTTTCTCTCTTTCGTTTATATACTTTGGATACAAAATATTGATAGATGCTATAAGAGCAATAATATTATGATGTGTAATTATATATGACTAACATAATAATAGAAAAGAGAAATTAAGGAGGCTCTTGCGTGAATTAACAATTTTTTGTAGAAAAATAGGAAACCATTAACAAATAAGAAATTTTATAATGCACCTAAGAATCTCGTTATGAAAATTTTGTATTATAAAAATATATATTAGATATGTACCCTGCTACGCTGTGGAATGTTAGCATACGTTTTATATTTAAGTCTTGTTTATTTCTTCATCTAGATTGTTTATTTAAATAAAAATATTTTTTTTGGCAATAAAATCGAAAAAATTTAAATGAATCATCTCGATGATTTTTTAAAATTTAAATAAATTTACGAAAATCATCTGGATGAACCAAATTGGGCTATCCAAATGAAAATGTTTCAATCCAAAATAATAAATAACTAAAATACTTTTAAACTTTAAAAACAAAAAACAAAAAATTTCATTATTATAATTTTTTTGCCAAAATCAACAAAATCATAAAATCACGTTTTTTTCTAACAAAATATGAAAATAGTAATTTTTTTTCCAAACTCGTAAATCACATCTTTTTTGGTTAAATCGAAAAATCAAGTTTTTTCAACTAAAATTTTTATTTTTCGGCCAAAACTGAGAAATCGTATTTTTCCACCAAATCCGAGAAATTACTTTTTTTTTCATCAAAAATCACGAAATCGCATTATCCCGAAAAAACCGAGAAATCGCCTATTCTCACCACAATTGAGAAAAAAAAATTCCGTCAAACCGTGAAATCACATTTTTATACCAAAACCCAGAAATTACATTTTCTGCCAAAATCATAAAATTGTATTTTCCTGCAAAAAACCGAGAAATTGCACTTTCCCATGAAAAACCGAGAAATCGCATTATCCTTTAAAAACCGAGAAATTACATTTCCATTAAAACCGAAGAATCACATTTTTCATTCAAAACCGAGCTATTTTTTTCCCATCAAAGTCAGTTTTCCCGTCAAAACGAAGAATTCTGTTTTCTTGCCAAAATCAAGAATTCACATTTTTATGCGAAAACTAAAAAATCGTATTTTCCAGTCAAAATTTGAGAAATCACATTCTCGTGCCAAAATGAAAAATCAAATTTTCCCGCCAAAACTGAAAAATTTTGTTTTCTTGTCAAACCGAAAAATCATGTTTTTCTACCAAAATTGAGAAATTGCATTTTTTCCGCTAGTATCATCAAATTGCACTTTCGTGCAAAAACAAAAAAAATTACATTTTTCAGCAAAAACCAAGAAATCACATTTTCCCGCGAGAAATCACGTTTTCTCACCAAAATCAAGACATTTCATCTACCTGCAAAACCGAGAAATTATATTTTTTCTGTCAAAACCGAAAAGGTTCATTTTGCTCAAAAATCGAGAAATTGTCTATTCCTACTAAAACCAAGAAATTTTATTTCCTCGCCAAACCGAAAATCAAGTTTTCTTACCAAAAATGAGAAATTGCATTTTTCCGTAACATAAAACCCAAACTCCGATAATCGGGTCAATCAAAAGAAAAATAAAATCACTCTAGCATATATGAATACAAACAACCAAATCAAAGTTGGTTCGAAAAGTCACTCGGGAGAATGAGGTTTTCGCGGACGACCGGAGGGGGGGGGGAGGCGGAGCTGCAAAAATGGAGACGAAGCAGCAGATGAATTGAAACCATGAAAGATGGAAAGCTTTCATGTGAGACTTAGACGGAGAATAGTCGGACATTTATTGATTTGTTCTCGATATTCACCAGTACGAATCTCCGAGTTATGGTGGTCCAAAAAAAAAATGTTGATTTTGTTTGGGCTTTTCAATAATGTAGATTTCTTTAGATTTTTAATGGGTTTGGCAAAAAAAAGTAAATGTCAGTTGATGAATTTTTTCATATGATGTGCAGTAATGTTTTAATTTGATTGGTTTTTAAAATTACTGATGTGTCAGCTTTTGAAAATTACAAAAAACTGATATGTCATCTCCTAGAAAGACATTAGTGTTATTAGTGTATTGATATCTATATCATATATATTAATTAAAAATATTTTTAAAAACTAATTTTATATTTTTTTTATGTAATCATAATAATGCTATTTTACTAATGTGTGAGAGAACTATAGAAACTTTTCAATATATATATATATATGTTATTAGACTAATTATATAATATAGTATTATGCATTTTATGACCAAAACACATGATGTGATTTATTTATTTAAGTATTTAAATGATATACCATCGAACAAAATTAATCTAAAAAAAACGAACACAACCAATAGAATATAATCACTATGTATATTTATAACCAAATATATGATATAAATTTATTTATATATTCAAATGATATATTATTAAACAAAATTAATTTAAAAATAAACATAACCAATAAAAATATAAATATTATGTAAATTTTATTACAACAAGTATAACTTCACTTAAATTATATGATTTGCTATTATGTATTTTTTATATTCGAAATTTAAGATATGATTCCTTTTTTTTTATGTATTCAAAGGATATATTAATGAAGAAAGTAATTTTTTAAATATTATACAATCATAGTTTTTAAACGGATATAAACTAAAAAAATCAGGTTATACTCCTAAATAGTAAACCTCAAACATGAAAAAAACAAATCAAATTCGGGACTCTCAAGTGCAAATACTACATAATCTATTAGCTTTATAAAATCGTTCTTATTATTTAGTTTGTGTTATCATCTAGTGCTAATCATCTGAATATATTATCAGTTATATATATATATATCAGAAATTTATTCAGAATAATATATATATGTTCTTCATTTTATTTTGGACCAAATTAAAAATGGAAGAACTGTTTTTTTTTTTTTTTTTTAAAAACATCTAACTAGTGGTAGTATCACCATAATAAGAAGAAAATTAATCTTAGCAATTAAGTACAAATATCCACGATAGATTGATCAATATAAGAAACAATGATCATCATACACGCATAAGCACAAAATAGCACGTACATAAAGTTTCCAATAATATTAAAAAGTTGCATGCAAATACAATATATGAATGGTGGAGAAAGGTGAACCATTATTGAAGTTTCTTCTATAAGCGTAACACATGCCCTGTGTGGTCCTCATTTTTTTTATGAGATAATTACTCAGAATGACATCTATTAATCATTTAATTACTAGATTAGCATCCAATAAAAACAATTTAGTTAAATAATGATAAATGACATAATACCCAGTATTATTCATAGTAATTACATCTATTGCCATTTTGATTTAAATTTAACAATTCAAATAATTCAGTTTAAATTTGTAATTTTTAAAACACAAAAATCAAATTTAATGAAATTAATTCTATTCCAGATTTATTATAGAGCAAAAACAAAACCCTTGTGCTATTCAGTGAAGACGGTGCTGAAACGACAGTTTTACTCCTCTCCGCCTCTATTGTTTTTAGTAATTGACGAGCCTCCGTTTAATTTTCCGATAATTATCTGTCTCTTCTTACGATCAACATCTGCCTTCCTTTCACTACCTTAATTTCGCATCGCTATCATTCTCCTCCATCAAGTTCTGAATTCTCCGACCTCGGCCGGTGTCGTTTCACCACCACTGCACTTGAAAGGTAAATTCTTTTTTACTGATTAGTGATTATAATTATTAATGATTGTTATTTTTTTAGTAACATATTGTAAATAGTGGCAGCAGAATTGTAGACAATCATTGGGTTGCTTTGGACATTGATTTGGGGAAGGGCTTGATTTAAGTTTATCTTTTTTTTTTATAGATATGGCTTCAGCAAGTGTTAAGAGTAATTACCTTCCACTACTTTATGCAAAGGGGAAAGCACCTAGCCAAAACAAAAGTATGAACTACTACTCTTATTTGTCCAATCTACGAATGATGGAAGAAAATGTAGGAAAAGATGTTTGGGATGCCTTGAAGATGTCTTCTGTTGGAGTTATACCTAAGCTTAGAGAGATCGAATACAAATGATGTGCCAAGGTTTTCCACTACTTGCTTACGCATCAGCTACGAACTATAAAAAATAATGAGATTTGGCCATTGATTGATTGCCAACCGATCCGTCTATCGTTGTTAGAGTTTGGGGACATTACTGGCCTGAATTGCGAACCGTTTCAAAAGGAGGATAGCTGGAATGTTGATCATAGGGAGTTTTGGAGAGAAATGAGAGTTTCTACATCTGAAGGACCTAGCTTGAATGAGTTGCAGTTGGTATTGGAAAAATGCAAGAATTGGAGTTTTGATAAGAGGAGAATGGTTGGATGGTTGTGCATTTTGTCTATTGGAATCTATGGCATCTCTCCGTCAAGTTGAATCCCTTTGGAGTGTGCCAAAAGAGTACTTGATCCAGAAGCTTTTGAGAGATACCCATGGGGTCGGGTGGCGTGTACCAGCCTGATAAACTCGATTAAAGTTGTAAGTTATGATGCTAAAATAAAATATACAATGTAAGGATGTGTTCATGTTTTGCTCATATGGGCGTATGAGTCAATTATTGGCTTAGGAGAAAAATATGGGAACAATAAAGCTGGTGAAGAAGTTCTTCTTCTTTCATGGAGTGGATCTCGTAAGCGATTCCGTTTTGAGGGCTTTGTTTCTTCATGGGAACTCTTTTTCTTAGCTTCTTAAAAAAATATTACATTTTCAGGTGCGTGTCAGGCATTGCGTTGCACAGTTAGACGGAAATATTTATCCTAAGTGGGATGACGAGGTCGAACATGAAGCTTTAAAGATCGTGGTTAACGATATAATTAACAATTGTGTGGATGAAAAAGCTTGGGATGTCAACGAAACTTCCATTACAAAGATGAAAAAGGTAAAGATTTAGTCCATCAGAGTGATGCTGACTTTGACGGAAGTGGTGGAGCTGAAAAGTCTATGAAGATGACAAAGAAAAAAAAACAATCTGGTGGAGATGGCTGAGACAAAGATCTTTCAACTGTGAGTACAAGTAACATAATCATTTTGTTAATTATGCATAATTGATATACTCATATATTTCGCATATTTAGTATATTTAGCATGCATTTAGAGTAGTTTTCATGCATACATCCTTCATAATAGGCTAGTTTGCACCATTTATCTCATTTTAGGTCCTAGAACACTTTGCATTAGCATTTTGCATATTTATTGTATTCTCGCATCATATTCAGGTTGTTTTGGCTACAGTGGAGCTATGGAGGGTGCGTGGACATGCTAAGGATCGAAAGGGAGCCTATGGATACGTGGAGGAACTCAGCCATGCAGCGAAGGAACTGGGATCGAGACGCAGATCGAGCTAGGCAGGTCGATCTAGACGAGATCGAGCAGAAGATCGAGTTACCCGGGTCGTTTCAAGGAAGAGGATCGAGATCAAGATCGACCAAGGTGATCGAACATGAGTACGGACACGGAACTAAGCCCGAGAAGAACGAGGGCCAGATCGAGGTCACGACTCGATTGGCTGAGGATCGACCAGAAGATCGATGGAAGCACTCGATCCATCCGACCGAATCGACCCGAAGATCGAGCAAAAGAAGACGTCCTGTGCGGAAGATCGAGTGAGAGATCTACGACTCAGATCGATCTGGGAACCTTATCCGGACAGCTCATTTTTGGAGTTTAGTGAGGGGACCATTTTTGCCTTTACCCTATTTAGAGGCAACAAAACAGATCGATTCTGGATGATACACTTTGTCTCCTATCTTTTATCTTTCCTTTAGGCAAAAACGCCATTGTTTAAAGTTTTAAGCTTTTCATATTTTGTAGATTTTAATCTTGCTTTAATCTGAAGTATTTTTCTTAATCTCTCTTGCTTAGTAGTTTAATCATGCTTATCTTTTCTTCCTTTGCATTTTTATGTGTTTTAATCATGTCTAGTGAGTAGTTTACCAAGGATTTAAGGTTGAGGTGATTAAGGGGTTTAAAGATTTAAGCTTTGGTCTTTTTCTTGTTCTTAACTTAATCTCTTCTTGGATTTGGGGGTTTTAATGCCTAGAGAGTCTTGGGAAATATCTCTTTGATCTCAGGAATTTCCTTACCTTAGCAGGATTCAGGAGATCCCTTAAAACCAAATCCAAGAGACTAGCTCATCCTTTCCCAAATGCCATGGATGCTTAGGGAGCTAGTTAGGCCATTATTTGAGTTTATGCTTCATGTTCTTAAATCTTTATTTCCACCACACGCCATGGGTTAGGAGGAAGGGTTGAGGAAAGGATTTATACCACACGTCATGTATAAATCTAGTTTAGCTTCTCAAGGCTTAGAGATAGCACTCAAAAGTGTAGATCTATGTTTTCAAAACCCAAAGTTTGAATCTTGAACCTCTTAAACATGATCTTCAACCTTGAATCTATTTTTAGCATTTAAAAACTTAAAGTTATCATTTCCTGGTTCTAAAGTTTGCATCTTTTGTCTTAGTTTCTTGAATATCATCTAAGGTTGCTAGATCTTTCCTTTTCTGTTTGCCTTTAGCTTTCGAATTTTAAAAACTAGTAGTCTTGCATTTTAAATTCTTAGAAGTCATCTAGTAGTTGTTTAACCCATCAGTAGGGATTTTAAAATAGTTTTCGTGGTCATTTAGTAGCTGCATTTAATTTTCATAGATTTTCTCCTCAAATAATCCGGATTTCATTTAGATTTACAAAGTTCTTGCATTCCTAGTATCTTTCATCATACCTGAGCTGGATTGACACCTCTAGCACTATACTACAACAAAAACAGTGCTTTTGGCTTTGACAAAACCAGACCCAAAATATCTTGTTATCAAATGGCGCCGTTGCCAACTTGGGTTTAGTTTGATAGTATTATGATTTGGAGCTTAGTAGAGACTAAATCTTTATTTTTACTTTGGTTACTAATCTAGCTACCTTCAAACTTGTATTCTCAGGTACATGAATCTGAGGTCTAGAGGTGACAACAATCTACTACAATCTCTAGACAACATTCATCAACTTGGAAGTGCAAGGGAAAGAAGAGCAAGAGAACAAGCACAAGACTTTGAGGAGATATTGCAACCGGATATTGTTGATTTTGAGGTCATGGCTGAGCAAGACCAAGCTGAGGCTCCACCTCACCGTGCTGCTGCTGCTAGGGGTAATGGAAACCCCAACCACGCCCAAGGCAACCAAGGATCATCGGAGCGGGTGATGCACCAAACACGCATCACAACCATTTTGGCATCACTCCTCCACCGGTGCAAAACAACAACTTTGAGATCAAGCCAGGCTTTGTCTCAATGGTACAGAACAACAAGTTCCATGGACTTGCTATGGAGGATCCTCTAGAGCACTTAGACAAATTTGAGCAAGTGTGCGGTATGATCAAGATCAATGGAATCTCGGAGGATAGCTTCCAGCTTAGGCTTTTTCCTTTCTCACTTGGGGATAAAGCAAGGCATTGGGAGAATACCTTACCTCATGGGACTATAACCTCATGGGATGATTGCAAGAAGGCATTTCTGTCTAAGTTCTTCTCAAGTACAAGGACAGCTCGCCTAAGGAGCGAGATCAGCGGTTTTACAAAAAGGCAAAATGAGACCTTTAGTGTAGCAATGGAGCAGTTAAAGGACTACACCATTGCATGTCCTCATCATGGCTTCAGTGAGGAGACACTATTGAGCACCATCTATAGAGGAGCTCTTCCCAAGATTCGAATGCTTCTAGACATGGCAAGTAAAGGGAACTTCTTTGGACAAGATGTAGAAGCAGGAATGGAGCTTATTGAGAATCTTGCTTTGAGTGATGGCAACTACGCTGAAGACTATGATAGAGCACCAAGAGGGTCTGACCTTGAGGCAAACAAGAAGGAGCTGAAATCTCTCCATGAAAAGATTGACAAGTTGGTACTTGCAGATCAAAAGCATGTACACTTTGTGGGAAAGGCTACGGAATTTATAGATGAGCTGGAGGAGAGCCAAGAGGAAGCGAATTGGGTTGGAGGCCAAGACTATACTAAGCCACAGGGCTATGCTCAGAGGTATTAAGGTAACAACAACCTCTCTTACCAAAGTACCAATGTGGAGAACTCTAAGGATCAAGTGTACCCTCCACAACAAGGAAAACCTTTTGCTCCTTACAACAAAGGTGGGTTTACAAAAAACAGTGGGTACCAAGGGCAAAGACAAGGAAACTTCCAAGGCCAGCAACAGCAAGGGAACAAAGGCTACCCTCCTGGTTTCGTGCCTCAGCAGCAACAAGTCCAAGCTCCACCATTCATACCACCTCAAGATCCGGTTCAAGCTATGTTCCAACAGTTACTTCAAGGACAAGCATCTACAAATCAGAAGTTTGTTGATATGAACAATAGGCTCCGGTCACAGGAAATTCTACACTGAAGCGCATCATCTCAGGTGTAACTCCATCTATTATGGCATATGATCCGTTAGCTGTGGTGGTAGACTGTAAACTGCAACAGTTAATGAATTTCATACAATGTGATGAGTACGTCATTCTAATTGTTTTTTTTAATTATGTTGTATAATAAGTTTGACATTAGCATTGTGTGAAACAATTTCTGTAATAATTTTGTAGGGAGGAACCACAAGGAACTTGGGATTCAAATACTGAATTTACTAGAATTATTATTATTCCAAGAGAGCTATGGCCTAATACCACATATGGGTGGTTGACTACTTTGGTTAGTACCCTGATTTAATGTTAAAACAAACTTTTCTTATGGCCTTTGTCAATTACTTTTAACATTATTCCTTTACAGCATATGTGTTCTGCAATGCATATGTTCAACAAGAGATCTCTACGTGATCCATCTTCGTACCATTCTCAATGGATTGCGTTCTTGGAACAGTGGTTCATCAATAAGTTGGTTCATGATTACCAGCAATTTGATCCTAAAACCTGGCGAGTGTCGGATAGTTATTTAGGTGTCTTCAACGGTTATATCCAGCTGACTCAGTGACAAACAGGAGGTGGCTTCATGATGTTGAGCATCTGTATGCATGCCATTTCATAAATGACAATCACTGGGTTGCTTTGGACATTGATTTGGGGAAGGGCTTGATTCACGTTTACGATAGCATTCTCACTGTTGTCGAGGATGACAAATAAATTTTTAAACATTGTCGGCCATTTACAAGGATGATTCCTGCGTTGCTGAATGTTGTGGTTCCTTCTATTGTTTGAAAGAAAAGCGACAAACAGTTAACTGTAAGAAGATTGAGAAACGTCCCATAGAATGTTAACCCCGGAGACTGTGGTGTATATGCTCTAAAGTATATCGAGTGTCTTGCAATTGGATGTACATTTGATGGGTTAAATGATAAGAACATTCCAGCAATACGACAAAAGTTAGCAGTTGAGATTTATGACGAGGTGGGACAGCTGCGAATCTCTCGATCCACCCAACTACTGATGGATTCACAATAGCAGTATCTTAAGGTTATTTTTAGTATTGAATTTTGCAATTTCTCTGTTTTGATTTTTTTTCTCCTATTTAATAGAATTTTGTAGCTAAGAGTTGTGTTTTTGATCAAATACGTTTGAGTCTACATCTATGAAACATGTTTTGTTATTCTCATATATTCATATTTGTTTTCAAAAAACTTGTGTAAGTTATACAAAAGTGACAATCTGATACATGTATTTTATAATCAAAATTCAAAACACAAAAGCTGCAACTGGAATGCATTTTTGTGGAATAGATTTATTGGAACATTCCACATATTCCATTTTTTTGAATAGAAAAGAAAAGCAAATCTTTCTTAAAACTTATTCCTTTCATTCCACCTTCTAAATCTAGAAGAATAAAAGGAATGAATAGAATTCACTATTACACTAACAATTTAATTTTTCATTCCATATTATTTATCATTCCATTTTTTTTCATTCTTTTTAATTCCTTTTAAACATAACTAGTTACAGCCAAACATAAAAATTGATGCATGGCCATTATATAAAAAAAAATACCAAATTTTGTATCATATGAAATAACTAATTTGATTAAAAATTACGTAAAAATGATCAGATATTCTAGAACTAAATGAGAACCTTACATGTCTTACAATTATGCCCACTCTCATGGCATAGAGAATGTGTTGTTTTCTAGGACTTTTTTTACCTATGGTTTTTTCCAATGCTGATTTAATTCTTGAATTTTTATGTCTTCCTGGCGGTTGGTACTAAGAGAGGCAGACATACATTTTGGGTGACATTCTCTGGAACAGGTGTAGCAGCATCTCTTGGCATTACAGTAGCAGAATAGGCAGTGTACACGTACTTATTGTGATAATAGAGATGACATAATGATATAGAAGATCTTTTACATGCCTCTGCTGCAGCAACTGCATGGAGACATGGTAACTTCTCCACATCAAATTGACGATAAGAACATTTTTTCTCCGCCAAGTTAACTACATGCCAAGATGTACCGCCTATCACTTGTACCTGATGTAAATCTATTGCTTGTACAGTAAGCAACTTAGCTAGGGGTATACGTTTCTGAAAAATAAAACAAAGATTTGTTACCTTATGTTGATTTAAAGCAATGATCGAATAAATAAATATGAAATTTAAATTTTACATCCAATAGTTTCTCTACTCCACGAGTCAGCGTCGTCTTCATAACTCCTGCATCACTTCTTCGATCCACAAACCATCTTGTCATCATTGCTCACACAGCATCCAAAAGTCGTATAATTGACTAACTCCTTGCATCTAAGAGAACTTTATTTATCTGACTCTGCTATGTTTGTTGTAGTTAAGTTATATCTGTCACCAGGAAAATATACTCGCGCCCACTTTCGTATATCAGCGTTTTCCAAGTATGTATGTAGTGTTGGATTTAAAGCTTGAATCTCATCAAATGAAGTATCAAAATCTGATATTCTGTAAGCATTTGCCGTCTTTTTAACCAATCGAAACGCATCACCCCCTTTAAAATGTACCAATATATTCTTATATAGTTTGTAAGTGCAAACTCCACGGCTGGCCTTAGGATACACCTTTCCGATAGCATTACCAATAGCTTTATGCCTATCAGAAATTACTGCAAGTCCTTTGTCATCTGGAATCACATTGCTAAGCTGCTGGAAGAACCATTTCCAAGAATCATCATTTTTTGTATCAATAACTGCAAAGGCAATAGAAAATATTTGAAAATTTCCATCTTGAACTGTTGCGATTAGTAGTGTCCCTTTATATTTTCCTTGAAGAAACGTACCATCAATGAAAATCACCTTTCTCATATAGGGAAATCCATTTATACTAGCACCAAATGCAAGGAACAAATACTTAAATCTTTGCAACTCATCGACTTCCAAACGTGTGAATGTTCCAGGATTTGCTCTTCTGATTTGGTGTAGATACATAGACAGTTCTGAGTATCCACTTTCTGCCGAACCTCTAACCAAATTTCGTGCACATGCAAGTGTTCGATGTGCCTTCCAGTAATACATCTAAAAACAAAATAAAATTAATAAGCCAAATGATTTATAAGCCATAAACAAATAACGAAACCCTTATATATTACTATTACTTTAATACCTATATAAATTTCATAATTACACTGCATTGTCAATATAGAATGGTGTATTACGATATGAAATAAATGAAAAAGTTGAACTATTTTATATATATAGACGTGGTGTGATGATCAAACTATTATTCAAAAACTAAACAAACTAAAAGTTAATGACTCATCTTGATACCAAATCTCATGTTCAAAGCTTCTGCAACATGTTTTGGCACAACCTTTGAATCAACACCACCAACATAATCCACATATAACATTGCAAGTATGTCTGGAGTCGCTTGTCGGGCACAAGCAGAACGCTCTGTGACGGAACATATATGTTCTGCAACATACACACAAATAGTAAACTGAGAAGAATCTCCAATTGGTGTAGCTCTTACTCTCCAACTACATCCTTCCACCCAACACTTGATAATTAACAGCGTTGGCCTTGATCTTTCTATGTTAAAATGAAATTGTTGTAGAACTAACATAATCTTCAACCTTGTCTCCAATGCATCTTTTGTCTCATACCGTTGTTCGACAGCTAAATCTAGTGTAGACAATTCTAACTGAACATGTTTTGCTTGAGCGTTTATAAATGTCGAACTATTCTTCGTATTTGCTAACTTTTGCTTATTCTGTTCTTCTTGTGGAGGCATCCCGTATAAGCTAAAGTCTTCATCACCAGAAGATACTCCATCGGAATCATCACAATAATCGAATTGATCACCATCGTCGTCTTCATCTTGAATGGTCATGGTTTCTATTTTTAGGTGAGACACATCGTCTTTTATACCTTTCTCCTTAAGTTCGACACATAGTTGCACCGTCTCGATTTTTAATTGTCCTAAAAATCCTTGATACTGCCTACAATTTCCAATACGTACTGGTGGTGTGTTTTGTGATAATGTCAACAAAACTCTCTTAGAAAACATGTAGCTCAATTCCACATCGTAGACTTACATATCGACATTGTAATCTTCGATCACCATTTGAAAGAAATCTTTGTAAGTAGTACTATTGCTTGCTGCTATAATCTTACTCCCTCTTTTTTGATCAATAGCAAACATCTATTTGTTTGTATCAAACATCCATTTACCACACACAAGAATAATCTGCTCCATTTCTGATAAATGGATGAATGTGAGAAAAGCTGGATCTAGAAATCAAAAGTTAACGTCGATTGAATCCATTCTGTAATGTTGGAAGAGGTAGTGCGGCTTAACCTAACTTAGAGGCCATAGTTTTTTGGGTTTTTTTGCCACATCATCAAATTGTAAATTAATTTCCTTAATTAGGTTACAAATAGCTATGGTAACTAAAGATATTGCCACGCCATAAATTATAATGTTTACACATTACTAACTGTATCTGCTAAGAAATTTAAATCTGTGATATTAAGTCTGCTATAACCAAGGCCGGCCCATAGGCTAAGCCACCAAAGCCAAGGATTAGGGCAGCTAAATTTTAAGGGCATCATTTTAAAATATTTTCTTTATTAGGATTAGTTACTTAGAGATATTTTTTTTAAATATTTTCCTTATTTGGATTAGTTCTCTATTAATGTGATAATATATAATTTAATTTATTTTATAATAGTAATGTTTATAAAGTTTTTGTTAGCAATTTTATGATCTTTTTTATTAACAAACATGCTAATTAAGTTTTGTTGTTTTTATTAACTAAATTCTGAAAATGGAGAATTGTTATACAAACACCAAGTAAAATATCAAGTATCAATATCAGAAAAAAAATTCAGAAGCCTATTGAAGTGCTTGATTTTATGAAAAAATGGAGGATTGTTATACAAACACCAAAATTGTTTGTTGTATTTTGGTTGATTATTTTGGTATCAGTTACCATGACTGAAAGAAGTTTCTTTAAAAATTGGAGAATCTGATTAAAAATTATATGTGGTGTACGATAACAGAAAAAAGATTGAATAGGTTGGCTTTGTTATTGATTGAGATAACTATGGTTGAAAAACTAGATTATGTGAGTTTAATGAATGATTTTGTAAGCAAAATGCAAAGAGTAGTAATTTTTTAAAAATAAATATTTTTTACTGTTTTATTTTATTTTTTTGTAAATTATTTATGAACTGAGATCGTTTGTTTGGAATTGAATTCTTTTATAAAGTTTTAACTATAGTTTATTTTTTAGTTTTTATGATATCAAATATAATATATAAAAAGGCATATTTTTTAAATTCGAATAGGGCATCCAAAACTATCGGACCGGCACTGGCTATAACATTATTCAAAAAGTCTGTTATACATAAACCTGTTATCATATAAACGATCCCGAAATCAATAAAAGATTTATATAAGTTTGTTGTATCTACTACTCTAAAAAACTGTTATCAAATAAGTTAAGTGATGCAGAAAATAAATATCTGTTACAACGTTAAAATAAGTATACTATTATGATGATGCTAATCTAGTAATTCAGTTTTAAAGTGAAATAAGTCTTTTAATGATAGCAGACTAATACAAAACTAACGATAAGTCTATCATCATTCAGAACATAAAATTTAAATTTGTTATCACTCATATACATATTAGTCTATCGTACAAAATATAAGAATGTGAAATAAGTCTATTACAAAAAATTAGTCTATCAAAAATAAGTAAATCTATGGTCAAAACATAACAAGTCTAAGAAATAAGTTTATCGGCAAAAATACTTTTTTTTTCTCTGAAAAAAATATAACGCTTCATAGGAGAGACTTATTGATATAAGTCTATTATTCTGAATAAATCCGTGACAAAAGTTTACTGTTAAAAATAAATATGTTTATAAAATTAAATATGTCATTAGCAGTTCTTGTACAATAGATTTATTCGAATATAATGACATTTTTCGTAATTATTAACTATTTTTTGCTGAGTTGGAAAAAAATAATAATAGCATTCTTGTAAACATGATTTTTCATAACAAATAATTAATGGGTATTACGGATACAAAAATTTAGTCAGTGAAAAAAAAAATTAAAAGCTAATCTAGTAATAAAATAATAAATTTGTGCTATATGTGTAATTTTCCCTTTTTTTATTCTGCATGACGAGTTCCCACCCTCTCGGGATGACTTGTCCTGATTAATTTGTTCAAAACCAACGGCTGAGATTGAATCAAATTGTTACTGTCAAATATATATAGATACTCTGTGAAATGATTTTAAATTCATATGAAAAAGAGTTTCATTTCACTTTTTGTTGTTGTTCAAAAAGAGTTTCATTTCATTTTCTGATAAAAAGCTTTTAATTAAAATGCAGGAAAATATCACAATAATATGAATTATTAATGCCATATATATAGTTAGGGAAAAGCTTTTTTATTTATTTATAGTTACCCTTTTTAAAATCGTATTTGCTCATTTTTTTTCTTTCTCAAATGCTACTTCTCAAAACAGATTACTTTAAATAACAATATCATAGTTACTCATTCTAAAATCGTACTTATCAATAGATGCAATGGAATAGTCGAAACAGAAAATCATATTATTAATTGAGAAGCAAATTGAACTGTGGTTGAGAGTTATCATGATTGATTACCTTTTACCCCATGTAAATTTATTTTAATTATCTTTAATGAAATCTATTAATTATTTACTTATATTAAATTCTATTATTTTTTTCCATCTAAACCTAATTAGTTTTTTGCGATTAAAAAAACAGATTTTCTCAAAAACTTCATATACAAATTAAACCTAAGTTTCCACTGTTTTAATTCAGAATCAGCCGCTTATCACTTTCCTCTTCATCAATCATTTTCTCATCGATTTTGTTTTCCTTATGTTCATTCATAGTTATAGTTTTATCATTTAACACGAGTGTTCTTTATTGCTTTGTTGATGTTCATTCCTTTTTGTTTTCTTTGGTGTGAGATTAATTTTTTGAATAAAGTAAGGGTGATCATCGGGAAAGATCTTTTGATATGGAGTCTGGACTATACCGAAACGAAATTGAGGTGATTTCACTATTTTGATACTTCATCTAAATTGTGTTTTCTAATTCCTAAACATCTATTGTTTAGGCTGTTTTAGTTATGCTTATGATTGTTTAAATGTTTCTGCAGTTGTAGACTTTGTTTTGTAATTGTATCTTTTTCTAAGGATAGAAACATGATAAAGTAGGGGATCGAAAGCAAAAACTTTGAAAAGGTGATATAAATTTGTTTAAGAGTCCTTATTGCTGTTTCATATGATCCAATCTTTTAAAGTTTTTTACAAACAGTGTTATAGTTTGTATACTTACTTTATTGATTCACTCTTCTTAATCTATCCTATAGATGGTTTATCTTCTCTTGGAGAACAAGATTAACACAAACCTGAAACATCTAGATGAACAAAAAAGATTAAGAATCTTTTCTTACAACAACTTCACCAAATCCATCTATATTTACAAGGTTTGAGTATCAAAATCTCATTTTTCTAAGTTTTTCCTCTTATCTTTGATATTTTTTCTGATTTCTCTTTGCTTATTAGAGGGGATTTTTCAAATTTTTTTATTATAAAAGAGTCGAAAGACTCATTGATATCACCATATTAATTGTATATGGTATATGATTGCTTAGAAAAGTTTTGTTTAAACGTAGCAGATGATGATCGTACTTGGATTTAGATTCTCCATCATAAGTGGAGTAAACATTGATGCTACTTATTTACGCAGACTACGATAGTAACTCTGGATCATCTTTCTTCCTCAAAACTTCAAACCATTGATTCAAATCAAATCATTCTCTTTTAGTTTTGGTCTATTGTTTGTTTATATATAAGTCCATCTTTTCAATTTGTCACAAACTGTTTATCACAGATCCAGAGGCTTATTTTGGTAGAGGATGAAGTTTCATATCTCACGAGTACTTGGTCGTTTTGATTTTATCCAATCTATTAATTTGAAAAGAAATTCTCGGCATATATGAACTCTGAATGTTTATATGGCATGATGCAGCTTTTGTGCCTTTTTTATATGCCTCAGGAAAATCAATAGAGTATTGAAAATAGCTAATTAGGTCAAGACTGTATGATTAAAGTTCTTATAATTATAGAATCAGTTTTGTTTATATATGGGAAGCGGTAGCTGTTGAGAAAGATGAGGTGGAGGAAGAGGATCCATTGTCCTGGATACAATAGGTCTGAGTCTGACGGTATATGCATCAATGGATATATTATTTAGCTTGCGACGGTAGTGGTTTGAGTTCTTTCACAGTTTGCTTTGATCTTAAGTCTGAGGAATTCAAGGAGTTTATCAACGCGGAATGCTTATGTGAGAACGAAGATACTATTACTACTAAGTCGATACACTGCATATAAGTGTAAATTAGTTGGGGTCGATTAGAAGTATGCTACGGTTGATGGAAGGCGTACCCTAGAGTTGTGTATGTAGGTTCTTGAAGACATGGAGAACAAGAATGGTCGAAACATGTCTATACTTTATGGGATGGTAAAATCGTTGATCCATGCAATTTTTCGGTCGTTGGAGTGCTGCTACAGGTGAAATGGTTTTGTTGATGGACTATACATGTAAACCGTTTTATGTTTTCTTCTTCAATCCGTAAAAAACACTCTCCGGAGTGTTGAAATCCAAGGTTTTGGAGCTGACCTTGAAGCGCTTGAGGCTCGTGTTAAGTTAAATCACACATTTGTATACTATGTAGAGGATGTTAATCTTAATGATGCAAAGCAACTCAAGTCAAACATCTCTGCTTTATCTGTGAAGGCATATGCAAAAGCAATGGGCGTACTGTGTTCTATGTGTTTTATGGTTCTTTGGTTTGGGTAAAGACTTCTGAGCAAAAACTAATGTATTATCCCACATTAATTGGTTTTTCTTAATGATTGAGTTTAAAGGTTTGTGTTTGATCTGTTTAGTTTCACCGGCTGGGAATCTATCTTGCATTCATGCCCAAATAACACTGACCTATATTTGATGTTCTACATAAAAACTTAAAAGGATGAAATAGAAGAAAAAGAAAACTGGAATATGAAAAAGTAGAAGCATGAAAATAAAAACTGGAAAATTAAAAAATCAGAGAAAATGAAGACAATAAAATATAAGTAGGTAGAAACAGAAGAAGATGAAATTGTATGAGGTGAAGACGATGAAACATGAAAAAAGTAAAAGCAAGACGAGAAAGAAGACGTATACAAATTTAAAGATAAATGAAAATTGGTAGAAAATAAAGAAAGAAGATGAAGGAGAAGAACATAAGAGAGTTGGAGAATAAAAAAGCAAAGTAAACTGTCGGAGAAAATAAAAAAAATAAGGAAAAGGGAGGAGAAGAGGAAGAAGAAAACACGCAAATAACAAGAGGTAGAAAAGAGATGACGATGATTAAAAAGGAGGAGAATGAGAAGGCGAGAAAAAAAAATCAAAAGATAATGAAGAGGATGAAGAAGATGATGAAGCCAATAAAGAAGAAATTTGATAAAAAATCGAAAATGAAGACAAATACAAAGTAAAATAAAAAGAAAGAGATGAATGATATGAAGATAAATAAGAAGTAAACGAAAAAAGCAACAAAATTAGAAAAAGGAAGAAAAAAGTTCGAGGAGATGATGAAAACATTGAAGAGGAAGAAGAAGAAGAAAACCAAAAGACATAAAAGACTAAGTAGGAGAATGGATGAATTCTTTTCTAAGAATTCTAGATGACAATAAAAGAGATTATATCATCTACTGAGCTATTTATTTATATTGATTTAAAATTATATCTTTTTGAGAGTAGTTAAATTCAACCCTTTTTATATATTGGATATATAAATTTAATGTGAAAGTTGGAAAGTGTGTTACAACTACAAATGTTAATTTTTCCAAAACAAAAACAAGATTATACTATATGGTATTGTGTATATTTGTTTGATATCGATTTCTGAATATGTTTATGTCTATACATGGTATAGATAATCTGTCGTACAACTATATAAAGTAAAATAAACGATTGGTTTGACACACTTAACAAAAAAAAACAAAAATATTCAAAATTATTGTATTAATAAAAGATTGAAGTATCGACATAGAGTTAGAACAATAATAATCTACAATGTTTTGGAAGATTGAACTATTTAAATAAACAAGATAATCAAAGAATTCAATATCGATTTGTATGATAAAAATAAACTTATTTTTTTGGACTTTGATTTGATTCATTTATTTTATCAATATTATATATTCTATACAATTAATTGTAAATTGTTTGGCAGCACACCTAGTTAATACAATAACAAAAAACAAAAAACAAAATCACAAAAGTGTATAAGAAGTGACCATATTAAAAGTAATAAAGGTTTTAAAAATGATCGAAGCCCAACACATCTGACACTTATGGCACGAACATAGTAAATAGTTTTTTTTTCAACTAAAAATTTAAACATAGTAAATAGTTCAATGAGAAAAATCACGTAACTTTCGAGAATCCATCGTTTATGACATTATACCGTGAGTATGCCAAATACTTTAGAAGGTTTTGGTGAAATCTTACTCCTTTTTTTTTGTTTTTTTGAACTTTTTCGTTGAAATCTTACTTCTTTCCATACCATTTACAAAATCCGGAGCTGTTGATAGTAGAATCCAACTTTTTACATAATTCAACTTATTGATAAAACAAGTTAAATGATTACAAGAAGCAAGACTGGAAAAAACTAAAAAGGCATTTCCAAAAAGGAACTTCGAAAAATAGATTTCTGAAAAAAAAGGATTCTGAAAAGTAGAAACGACAAAATGGGAACCTCGAAATGGGGAACTTCAAATGACAACCTCCAAATAGAAACCTTAAAATGGGAACTGCAAAATGAGAACTTCAAAATGAGAATCTTCAAATGACAATCTTGTGTTGTGTTGCAGGTTGCAAATGCTATTAATGATGCTGTTGGTAATCATTCACTTTGATTGAAATTCTTGGCTCTTAACTACATTATGTGATTTATAGTAGTAGAAACTTTATGTTGAACTAGAAAATTATCACTAGGGTTTAATTAACAGTTGTGGGTTTCGGCGAATAATATCTTTATTAATAGCATGAAAGCGTAGCAATTACAAAGAAGGGTATAACCGAGAGGTTATGCCGAAGTGAAAAGAAGGTTTGCGAAGTAAATTTGAAAGCGTTGGAGTCTCGGGTTTTAGCTCTGCTGCTCTCTAGATTGTATGAGTTATTCCTTTCAGGCTCCGGGACCTTTGTATTTATAGGAATAGGAGGTCGGTTGCTTCGAGTTCCTTTTCCTTTTGCCTTTAGTGAATATTTCCGTATCTACGATATGTAAACATCCCTTATTCTCCGAAGAATATGGAAATTCTCTTTTATCTTTTGGGCTAATCCAATGTTTCCGGTCTTCCATAATTATCTTTTAAGAGTTTTTCTTTAATCCGAGCTAGGTCGGCGCGGTCATCCTGGTTGTGATGGACTTAGGTTATTGCGAGGGAATGCATTTTAGGAAATGTGCTCATTTCCCCTCTAACAGTAACCCCCCCAGTTCGGCGAGACTGATTGTAAATCAGGTCGGCGGACTTCATGATGTTATAGGTGGGTTTGACTTCGCAGTAACTGTCAGTTCGTCAAGAGCATTGTTTTTGCCAAAGCCAGTTCGGCTAGATTTTAAGTGGATTCGCCACGTGGCGTGTCAAGAATTTATTAAATACTCCGACCCATTAGGGTTTCTGCTTTTAAACGCGAAATGCGAAGGGTTCGCCAGACGACAAGATTGTAAAAATCTTGACACGTGTCTTCTTAGGAAACTGTTGATATTTTTTTCCGATTTTATTTACTTTACTTTTTACCTCTTCGTCTTCTTGCTTTTAGAAAATCTTCGTCTCCTTTGCCGATTTCTGCAGCAATCTTCTATAATGATTTGCCTATCTTTTCTTTGCTCATTTATTTCGTTCAAAAACTTCAAAGATGTCTGCTGCTTCCTCGCATTCTTCTTTTGATGACGACGAGATTTGTCTCGCCGACCGCACCAAGCAGGCTTGAATTAGTCCAGTCGCTTCTACTTCCTCCATTTTCGGGGGCTCTTCGGACTATCGGGACGAGATTCCGTCGGATCATCCCGATCCAGACTCCAAAGTAGATTTGGATGGTCCTGGACCAGCGAGTTTTGAATCGGGGATCAGGGTCGAGGGTCTCCCCAAGAAGATTGCAATGTCGCCGCATAGGACCAGCATTAAAGACGGGAGGACTTGGATGACCGCGGAAAGGCTCGAGGAACTTCGTTTGAAGTGCGGTTTTCCCGTTGAGGTTGAACTGCTACTTTCTCAAGTTCACGAGAGAGTGACCACATCCCTAGAGGGTTATTTCTGCTTATACGAGTGTCATTTTGCAGAGTTCGGCCTTCAGTTCCCGATCTCGTTGCTTTTCCGTTATTGCGAACGGAGGAAGATGTCGGTGGTGCAGATTACTCATGCGGTAATCTGTCACTTCAATAGCTTGGCGGCGGTAGCTCGTGCAGCTATGGTTCCTTTTTACTGGGACATTTTTGAGAGGGTGTCCATCTTGAAGAGAGGAAGGGTGAACCGTGGCGGGTGGTGCCATTTTTACACCATGATGAAGGAGGGAATCATAGGTGGTGATCCGACGAGCAAGGTCCACGAATGGGACCGGTTTTTCTTTTTCGTGAAGATTAACGAAGCGTCCATTGGTGGTTCCGATTTTACCCTCTTCAGAACTTGGAGATCGGCGCCATGTAAGGAGAATGGAATTTCTGATTGACTTTTATTTTTGATTTTGTTTGACGACTCGCTGGGTACTAATACATATTTGCCATTATAGTGGAAATACGTCTGAGGGATGACCCAATCGGGTTTAGCGAAGACTTCAAGAGGCTGCGCGATCTGAGCCGGCAGTTATGGGCCGATAAAGAGAAGAAGGGGGCTGCTAGAAAGAAGGCGGTTAAGCCTGCCGAGGAGAAGGCCAAACCTTCAAAAGCTGGTAGGTTACTTAAGCGAAGTGGTTTTAATCAGTCGCTTGATGATGAGGTCTTATGGACGTATTTGTTGTTGCTTTTGTAGCTTTTCGGAGGGCTTCGCAGCCGAAACCTGTAAGGACTGGCCAAAAGAAGAGGAAGGCAACTTTGCCGGCTCCCGCAGATGCTCCGGCGAGTTCTTCTGTAAAGAAGAAGAGGATGACTTCCCAGGATCCGCCGAAGTGGCTGCTGAGAACGAGACTCAGACGAGGTAAATTTTTTTAGCTTCGTGTTATTATGCCGAAGAGATTTCTGACGCTACATTGCTTCGGTTTGCCCCCCTTTTTTATTTTTAAAGTTTCTCTAGGGCGGCGGCGCTGGAGAGATTGAGGCAGATGCTGGCTGAGAAAACTGCAAAGGATTCGCAGGGTGAGGCGTCCCATACTCCCACCTCTCAAGTCGCAGATGGAGAGGGTGCTTCTGCTGCTACCGGGAGCCGTCGCGAGGTTGTTTCCCTTTCAGTTGATGCTCCCTCGTCACCTCATGTGGACGTTCATTCACCGTCTCGGACAGGTGTGTCTCAAAGCCCTGAGATACATGTCGCAGAAGATGTAGGTCGGGATAGGACCGAAGAGCCCGGCGCAACTTATTCCGAAGGGACGACCCCTCCCGAGGTTGCTCCGGACATGGAAGATGCTGGTCTTGGCGCTCCTGAGGAGGCTGCTCCTTCTCAAAAGGATGCTGGTACAGAAGGCGCCAATTCAAGCGCTCCGATCGAACCTAAGCAGGTGGAGGAGTTTTTTATTATAATCCTCATCATCTTTGCATGAGATGGGACGGGAATACTCCGGCGATGCTTAATCGCGAGTTTGCCGCGGATTTGATCTGGAAGTGCAGGGAGAAGCTGCGATGGGTAAAGCCACTTCGCGAGTTGAAGCTGATGAATTCGATCTCCTCGGCGAGCCAATTGATAGCTCGGGTAATTTTATTTATCCGATGATTGTGCTACCCATCTTCTTCTCATTTTTTGGTGTGTTTCTGATAGTAGGTTGCACTACAGGGTTTGAGAAAGTATATGTCCGCGTTCGCTGCGTACAATGATAACTGGTGCGAAGAAGAAGCGATGGTTAATGCTGCGTGTTCCGAGATCAAGGAGCTTAAAAAGACGGAGGAAGAGAATCGGCTTCTTAAGGAGCGGTGCGCTCAACTGGAGGGCACCGTTGATACTTTTAAGGTTGAGGTGCATGAAGCTAATTGACTCCACAAGCAAGTCGCCGCTGTCCAGGCTCAAAATGAGCTTCTCGAAAGGCAGAATGAGGAGAACCTGCAAGGATTTCTTGCCGAGAAGGAGAAGCTTCAAAAGGCTTACAAGGAAGCTGCTTGAGATGCTGCTAACAAAGTTTTTGATGATATGTCTGCTTGGTTCAAGCCGCGTTTAGATCGGATTCAAGCCTCGCTAGTTCAGCGCGAAGAGGTGGAAGCGGCCCTCGTTGGTGTGGAAAAGAGTGGCCATATGGTGGCTTTCTTAAAGAAGATGCAAGAGAAAGGGTGGAAGCTTCCTGCCGGGACCCTTCCATCTTTTGAGAGGGAGTTTGCCAAGTGGAAGGCGGCCAGCGATGCTATTGATGAGATAGTAATCACAAGCAACGATCTCAATCTTCCAAGTCGCTCGGAGATTGACGGGCTGCAAAGATGAGCTTCGGCGATTTGTTATATATCTTTTTATCCTTCTTTTTTTTTGTAAGAATTTTGCCTGAGACGGCCTATTATATTTTGATAATGAAAAAGTTCCTTTAACTGCTCCTTATTGTTTCTTCGTTTCGTTTTTTTTATGCGTGATAAAACTTTTTAGTTCAGAACCAGAAGCGGGATTCCTTTGCCCGTCTTACACCGAACGACGATCAAGATCGAATACCAATTATTCAGGATTCACTTTAGCCTGAAAGGTATGATCGAGGATCGTGCGAGTATTGTCATCGGCTTTCTTCTTATCCGCTTCGGAAGTATTTAAATCGAACCGAAGCATCAAAGGAGTGGTGATCAGCCACTTATTTTGTTTATTGTGCTTGCTTTTTTCGAGTCGAATATTTGGCCAGAACATTGACTCAGCAAGATGCATTCGCATAAGAAAACTTGACTCTATACGCCGAGCTGATTTTTCTTTCGTTGAGAAGGCACATTCGTGCTGATGACTGGTCGCCTAGAAGTGTGAATGCACCAGGTGGGGTTGGGAACTTGATGCATTGATGGTACGTCGAGACGATGGCTTTCATGGCGTGAATCCACGGTGTTCCAAGGATGGCATTGTAGATGGTCGGACGGTTGCAAATTCTACCTTTTTTAGTCATGCCGCCGATGTAAGTGACTAGGTATATCGAACCGATGCTGTAAGAGGTGTCGCCTGCGAATCCGGTCAATGGTTTTCTGATTGCTATTATCTTGTTTTTATCAATATGCATTCTTGACAGTGTTTCTTCAAATATGATGTTGACTGTGCTCCCACCGTCGATCAGGACTTTGGCGATCATGCTGTCATGGATCTGTAAAGTTATTACTAGCGGGTCGAAGTGTGGTTCGTGCGTGCTATGTTGATCCTCTGTTGTGAATTCTATCGGCGTCTCGTATCTTGGGATGGGTGGATTTCGCTTTGCCGCCGCCGCCTTTTCTTCGTGTTGTCTTATTTCTTGCAACAAGCTGGGATCGTGAAATATTCCTCCTAGAATCATGTGGGTACCGTTGATGGTTGCTCGTACGTGTTTTTTCGTAGGTGGTGGGATCGCGGTAGTAGGGCTGCTGGTGCGAATAAGATCGCTTTTGTCGACGAGGAGGCTTATTGCTTCGGCTTTCTTACTAGATTTTTTTTTAAGAATTTATTCTCCTAATCCCCACAGACGGCGCCAATTGTTGAACCAGAAAATCACCACTAGGGTTTGATTAACAGTTGTGGGTTTTGGAGAATAAGATCTTTATTAATAGTAGGAAAGCGTAGCAATTACAAAGAAGGGTATAACCGAGAGGTTTTGCCGAAGTGAAAAGAAGATTTGCGAAGTAAACTAGAAAGCGTTGGAGTCTCGGGTTTTAGCTCTGCTGCTCTCTAGATTGTATGAGTTATTTCTTTCAGGCTCCGAGACCTTTGTATTTATAGCAATGGGAGGTCGGTTGCTTTGAGTTCTTTTTTTTTTGCCTTTAGTGAATATTTCCGTATCTATGATATGGAAATATTCCTTATTCTCTGAAGAATATGAAAATTCTCATTTATCTTTTGGGCTAATCTGATGTTTCCGGTCTTCCATAATTATCTTTTAAGAGTTTTCCTTTAATCCGAGCTAGGTCGGCGCGGTCTTCCTGATTGTGATGGACTTAGGTTATTACGAGGGAAGACCTTTTAGAAAATGTACTCATTTCCTCTCTAACACTTTACAAAACTATTTTCTTAAACTTTACAGCTACTCACACATGCAATATTCACCCAAGGTTGTAAATCAGCCACGGCAAGAATGAATGCAATGGATGTAAGGCGTGATATCTCCATCGCAGTTGATGCTGTGGTGTCAAATCTCCAGAGCAGGGTAGGATGCTCAGCACATCCTAAGAGATTGCACAGGTTTTTGCAAATGGAGAGAGCGAAATCGGTGAACTGATCGCAAGGGCTATAAAGAGGGTCGGCAAAGAAGGTGTAAGTGAATCTCCGAAATGATTTCTTATGTTGTTGATAGATTGGTCAAACCATAGCTCTTTCGCGGGTGAAATGCATTGCAGAATGAAAAGATATTGATTAACGAGTTGGAAATTGTAGAGTGGATGAAATTGGACAGAGGTTACACATCCCATACTTTACCGCCAATAAAAAAAAACCAAAGACGTGTACGTTTTATTCTTTCCACAACTCAATTATGTTACTTGATTGGTCATATCAGTTATATAATTTACAGAATGTGATTGTATCTATGTAGGAATTGGATGAGCCTCTCACTCTTATCCACGAGAAGAAGATCTCCATTGTGAAAGTTTTGGAGTTGGCTCTGAAGGTTATCTTCACTAAGTAAATTTGGAATCATTTCTTTCGAATTTTTCATAATAAAAATAATCTGATGTGTTTTATTTATCCATTAATTTTCCGTATAAAAACTTATAGAGACGAAGACCGCTATTGATTATATATAAAGATGTGGAAAGTGAAGCTCTTGTAACTCTTATCATTAACAAGCTACGTGCCACAATCAAGGTATGAACAACTGACTTATTGTCTCCTGGTTTTGAGTGATGGTTCTCCGGAATAGTTTCCTCTCTGTAGGTTTGTGCCATCAAAGCCCATGGGTTTGGAGAGCATAAGAAGGAAATTTTGCATGACCTTGCTGCCCTTACTGGTGGAGAGGTAGTAAAGTACATTTGTTGCATAAAGTGCCTAGTCTTGTGAACCTTGCTTTACGCTTGGAGAGTATTGATGCAGTTTATCACAAATGAGCTTGGCATAAACCCTGGAAAAGGTGGACCATGGTACTTATTGGTATTGCTATTTCTAGGTTACAATCTCCAAGTACAACACCGCTATTCTTGATGGGTCCTGGCGATTAGAAAGCCATTGAGGAGAAATGTGAGCGGTTTGGTTTCTCGAAGCCTTGATAAAACTCAGTTGGTAGAAGTTGTATGGAGGAAGATGATGTTGCAAAAAAAAAAATATCGTTCTGACTGCTTTGTATTGCAACATACAGATTAGGTCTGAGCACCTTAGATTATGGCAAGGAGAAACTGCAGTTTTGAAGTTTGGTCGATGTTTTCAGAGTTTTCCGTAGTGTCATAATGATAGCCAGTTTGCTTATGTTATAAACTCTGATTTGCTTTTTGGGTATTAGATTGGAGGAGCAAGTGAAGCTGAAGTTGGTGATAAGAAAGATAAAAGTGACAGATGCTTTGAATGGCACTAAAGCAGCTCTTGAAGAGGGTACTTTGCCAGGTATGTCTCTTCTCTAGTGAGGAACACTCTTTCCCATAAAGCTAAAAAGTTTTTGCTGAAGAAAGAAACAAACCAAAACACTTTGCAGGAGGAGGTGTGGCTCTTCTATACACAGCTAGAGAGTTGGAAAAGCTTCCAACAACCAACTTTGACCAGAAGATTGGTGTGCAGATCATTCGGAATGCTGATACAAGAGTTTTGAGTCTCTTTCTCAATCACCCTTCGTACTAGTTATTGTAGTAAGGGTTTTTATCAATTCTAAGGGGTTAAGCTAGATACCACTAGAATTGTAAGCAGAAAGCTTTAAATCAGGTGAATTCAGAGAAAGGGTGTGTTGCTTAGCAACTAAGACTATCAATCTAAGTGATCAAGCACCAAATAGAACTCAAAAGAGAACAACTTGGCAATGATGAAGAACAAAACAGAGCAATAAAACAGAGCATTTGAAGCAAAATTCGAAATTCAGACAAGAGAAAGAAAGTTCATAGATGTGGCTATTGACATTGGAAGGCAAGACTTAGGATGTTTCAAACACCATTGATGAAGCAAACAAGCAATCAATGCTAATTCCTAGACATAGAATTCACAATCAAGCAAGTTAAGTCCAATCTCTTGACAAATAACCCTTTGCTAATCATCCTAACAAGAAATAATTCTCATTAGTGCTAGAACAATCAACAAGCATGAATAACCAACTCTATTCAAGTCAAAATACTTTGATTAAAATGATAGACTTGTTCTTACAATGACTGAAAAACTCTTAAAACTAAGCAAGAACAAGACTTTATTCTAAAAAGATTAGATCAAGCCTATTTATAGTAAAAGACAAAAGCCCTAGAATAATGGCAAAGTTGTAAATAAAAAGAAGTTCGGACTGGCTTCCATCGGTCACAAGTGACCGATGAGGATGACCGATGCTCCACTCGCTTGGATCCCATCGGTCAGTCTTGACCGATGCAGGTGTCCTGTATCTTCTCATCGGTCACAAGTGACCGATGCTCTTGACCGATGGGATTCACCCGCTTCTCTGCTGCTTTGCATCGGTCACTTCTTGACCGATGTGCTTCATGTCATGACCGATGGAACACCAGAAATCGTCTCTCTTAACTTCTTTTGCTCCTTCTCAGCTTGGCTAACTCCTTAAACCATTCCCACACTTCCTTCTTGCTCCCAATAGCTTCTTAAGTACTTAAAAACATCCTTAATGCATAGAGAATGCAAACTACAACCTCAATGCAATCTAAGTCTAAAAGGAAAGGAAAATGGGACTAAAGAGAAGGAAAACATGCAAAAATAGACCAAAACATGAACTAAATGCAAGCTTATATGATGCAAATATATGAGATATCAAACAAATTGAAGGTTAGCAATTTTTTTAAACCGAATACTATCATTTTGTTCTGATGCTTCTTAAGAAGTTGTTTAACGGATCTTTATTTATCAGACTCATGTTCACAAAATCGCTTCAAATGCTGGAGTTGAGAAGTTGCTGTTATTGTTGGCAAGCTCTTGGAGCAAGATTGTTGAACCATAATCAAATCTCTATAAACCAAAGTCACATTTACATAAGTTAGTTACACAACGAAAAGTCACCATTTCTTAAGAGTCACGACTTGTTACTTCTATAAGTTGTATCTTTTCTATTAAGAGTCATCTCTCTTCCACGACTTGTTACTTCTATAAGTTGTATCTTTTCTATTAAGAGTCATCTCTCTTCAACACAATGCTTCGTTTAGTATCAATATAGGTCAAGTCTCACATTTGTAACACAACAAGTTTTTTCATAATCAATAATAAACAAAAGTTTTCTCTTATACTCTGTTTTTCATTCTACAAAACAGAGCAACAAGTAAACACTTATTTTGCTCTTTGAGAAAGAAGCTTTCACTTCTAACATGGTATCAGAGCTTTACGATTAAGAGGACAAGAGAGAAAGGACTAACAACAGAGAGAGGCAACAAAGAGAGTTTGTATTCGTCTCCACAATAAACCGAGACGAGACGATGCAAGGCTCCTCAACATCTGGAGTATTAAGATGGCAACCATATTCTGAACAAGAAAACTATGGTCGGTGGTTGATGAAGGTGTGCCGGCTGAACCGGTGCAAGAAGAAGCAACCCCTGAAACCGCAAGAGCAAGGACGCTCAGAGAAGAAGCAGCAGTGAATGATATGGTGCCTCTGCAGATCCTGCAAACTGCCTCAAATATTCTCACGCATTGCAGCAGCAGCAACATCAAAAGAGGCATGGGATGCATTGAAAGATGAGTATGAAGGCTCTCCACAAGTCTGATTGGTCAAAATCCAATCATTGCGTAAATAGTATGAAATCGAAATATGTATGACGGTGATGACATCGAGACATTCATCGATAAGTTAATTGTTCTGGAGAATCAATTAACTTATCATGGAGAGAAGAAAACAAACTCTCAACTCATACAGAAAATACTCATCTCTCTCCCAGCCAAGTTCGATAGCATTGTTAGTGTCCTAGAGCAAACTAGCTATTTGGATTCACTAAAAATGTCAGAATTTATTGGGATCTTGAAGGCACAAGAAGCGAGAGTTGCTGTAAGAGAAGAAACATTCTATGTTTGCTCGAAAGGAAGAGAATCCAGTTTCAAATCAGAAAACACCAAAAGCCATGTCAATCAAGGCAAGCGGTGGTGTGGATTTGCAAGAAGAGAATCACACCAAAGAGAATTTTTTGGAAGAAACCGAAGAAAAGCGATCATGGCAACAGCCAAAGAAGTAACAAGGTGTGTTACAAGTGTGGTATGATCGGCCACTACTCAAATGTGTGTCGCTCAAAGAAAAGAGAGGGAGCACATGCAAGTCTTAAAGAAGAAGACTTAGAAGATGATCATATGCTGTTTAGTGAAAGTGAGGAATCATCAACAACGTTAAGATAAGATGTTTGGTTGGTTGACAGTGGCTGCACAATACCATATGACGAAAGAAGAGAGATACTTCTCAAACATAAATATAAGTATCAAAGTGCCGATTAGAATTGGAAATGGAGATATAGTCATGACAGCCGGAAAAGGAGATATTACCGTCATGACAAGCCATGGCAAAAGAATCATCAAGAATGTTTTCTTAGTGCCTGGCTTGGAGAAGAACCTATTGAGTGTTCTTCAAATAATCTCAAGTGGCTATCAAGTACGTTTTGAAGACAAGAGATGCATCATCCAAGATGCAAAGGGCAAGGAGATCATGGACATTGAAATGACGAAAAAAAGCTTCAAGATCAAGTTAAGTTCAGTCGAGAAAGAAGCCATGACAGCAAATGCTCAAATAGAAGAAACATAGCAGAATAGACTTGGCCATGTAGGCAAGCGACGCTTACAACAAATGCAAGACAAAAACTGGGTAAGGGGTTACCAAATTTTAAAGTCAACAAGGAAGTGTGTGTAAGGCGTGTAATCTTGGGCAGCAATCATGCAAGAGCTTTCCAAAAGAATCTCAAACTAAGACAGCAGAAAAGCTTGAGATTGTGCATACGTATGTATGTGGACCGATACAACATCAATTGCTTGATGGAAGCCATTACTTTGTGTTGTTTTTGGATGATTATACTCACATGTGTTGGGTATACTTCCTAAAGCAAAAATCTGAGACCTTCTCAATGTTCAAAAAGGTCAAGGCGATGATCGAGAAACAATCAGAGTGTTCCATCAAGACGTTGAGATTCGATGGAGGTGGTGAGTTCACTTCACAAGAATTTAATCGTTTTTGTGAAGAAGAAGGAATCAATAGGCAAGTTACTTTGCCTTATTCACCACAACAAAATAGTGCAGCAGAACGGAAGAATAGGTCCTTTGAGATGGCGAGAACGATGCTTGTTGAGCAAGGCTTCCGCTCAAGTTATGGGCAGAAGCGGTATACACCTCGGCTTACCTACAAAATCGTTTACCATCAAAAGCAATTGAAGATTATGTGAATCAGATAGAGAAATGGCGTGGACACAAGCCAAACGTGTCACATGGAAGATATTTGTGAGTATATGTTACGTGCATATTCCGGATCAAAGAAGGAGAAAGTTAGATGCTAAGGCTAAGCATGGAATCTTCATTGGCTATAGCAATCATACCAAAGGCTATAGAGTTCTCATCTTAGAGAATGAGAAGATTGAAGTATCAAGAGATGTGCAGTTTGAAGAAAATAAGAAGTGGAATTGGGATAGGCAAGAAGAAGTGAAGAAGACGTTTATTTTATCCGTCAATGACGAATAACGCCAAGAAATCAGATCGAAAGGATATCCAGCCCTGTTTTCCCTCAAGATGGTGACCATAATAACAATGAAGAAGGAGAAAATTTTGAGTCACCAAAGAAATACAAGGCTATAAGTGAAATCATGCAAATAGCACCAAGAGTGGAGGTTGAAGAAGCTGCTCAAATAATAGAAGCTTGCCTTCTTGCGCATGAAGAACCACAAACTTACGATGAAGCTTATGGTAGTGATGAATACAGAAAGGCCATGAATAAAGAAATAGAAATGATTGAGAAGAACAAGACGTGGAAACTAGTAGACAAGCCGGAGAAGAAGAATGTGATAAGTTTGAAAGGGATCTACAAGATCAAACGGATGCAAGCGGAAATCACATCAAACACAAGGTGAGGCTAGTAGCGAGAGGTTTTTCTTAAGCATATGGAGTCGATTATCTTGAGACATTCACCCATGTCTCAAGGCATGATACAATACAAGCATTACTTGCATATGAAGCTCAAACATAGTGGATATTATATCAAATGTATGTAAAGTCGGCATTTCTAAATGGAGAACTCGAAGAAGAAGTCTATATCACACAACTGCCTGGGTTTGTGGTTGAAGGACAAGAAGAGAAGGTGTTAAGGCTATACAAAGCCTTATATGGCCTTAAAAAAGCCCCCACGAGCATGGTATGGAAGAATAGATTCTTATTTAATTCAAAATGGTTTTGAAAGAAGTATGAATGATGCGGTTTTATACGTCAAGAAGCAAGGAGGAAATGTGTTGATCGTTAGTTTATACATCGATGATATCATCATCACCGGAAACAATAATCATCTCATCAACACATTCAAAGAGAACATGAAGAACTAGTTCGAGGTGACGGATCTTGGATTACTTAATTACTTTCTTGAATAGAATTAAACCAAGATGATCGTGGCATCTTTCTCTCACAAGAGTAATATGCAAACAAACAAACTGACAAGTTTGGGATGAAAGGAAGCAAGAGTGTAAGTACCCCGCTTACATCACAAGGAAAAAGAGAAGAAGATGGTGAAGAGTATGGAGATCCAACAAAGTATAGAAGCATCGTAGGAGGGCTCTTGTATTTTGTGTGCATCAAGACCTGATGTGATGTACGCAAGCTTTTATCTGTCAAGGTACATGTCATCACCGCACATGAAGCACTACCAAGAAGCCAAGATGGTGTTAAGATATGTTAAGGGAACGTCAAGCTTTGGAGTGTTCTTCACCAGTGCAAAGGTACCAAGATTGATAGGCTACTCGGACAGCGATTGGGGAGGTTCTATCGAAGACAAGAAAAGCACCACATGTTATGTTTTCAGTCTTGGATCGGCTATGTTTTATTGGCAATCATGTAAGCAGCAAACGGTGGCTCAATCAATGGCGGAAGCAGAGTATATAGCCATTTGTGCAGAAACAAACCAAGCCATTTGGTTACAAAGACTCGGAGGATTTTGGTTTAAAGTTTGAAGAAGGCATTCCCATCTTATGTGCCAACAAGTCGGCAATAGCAATTGGAAGAAATTAGTGCAACATAGAAAGACGAAGCACATAGAGATCAAGTATCATTTCGTGAGAGAAGCCGAGCACAAAGGACTCATTCAACTTGAGTATTGCAAGGGAGAATATCAACTCCCGGACATACTTACGAAGGCTTTAAGCGTTTCAAGGTTTGAAGACTAAGGAAGAAGCTTGGAGTGAAGCTGAGATATGATTAAGGGGGAGTGTTGAACCATAATCAAATCTCTATAAAACAAAGCCACATTAACATAAGTTAGTTACACAACGAAGAGTCACCATTTCTTAAGAGTCACAACTTATTACTTCTATAAGTTGTGTCTTTTCTATTAAGAGTCATGTCTCTTCAACATAATGTTTTGTTTAGTATAAATATAGGTCGAGTCTCACATTTGTAACACAACAAGTTCATTCATAATCAATAATAAACACAAGTTGTTCTCTTATACTCTGTTTTTTCGTTCTACAAAACAGAGCAACAAGTAAACACTTGTTTTGCTCTTTGAGAAAGAAGCTTTCGCTAACCCAGACCTTGGTTATGATGCTCTGCTTTAAAAAGTGAGTTAACAATCGTTTATCACCTAGATTTTAATATATTCGGAGGTTGTCTTTAGCTAACTCTAGAGAACAAAAAACTAGGCGAATGTATGGGTATGGTGTCATAAACCCAGTGAAAGTGACCAGGACGGCTCTTGTTGATGCTGCGAGGTAATCAATCAAACGCTAAAGGTGAAATGCATTGTAGGATGGAGAGAAATTGATTAATGAGTTGGAAGTTGTAGAGTGGTTGAAATTGGACAGAGATATACAAAAGCTCTTTTGTCTTTTTCTTTCACAAATCGTCACATTAACCTGAGAGAGAAGAGAGACGCTTCTTTTTAGGAGTCTTGGTTGCTGAAATAACAAATAAACAGCACATTTTGGAAAATGTTATGAGCATAGCAGTTTTCTGAGGCATCTCATTATGTTTGTAGCTTCATATATAACCTCTATTTCTACGTCAAAATCATTTTGTTTGTTCATTTTCTCTTTGATTTTCCGCTCAAAACATAGACGAAGATAAAAGAAAATCCACAACACAAGCTGGTTGTTCTACATTTCACGGGCTTTGCCTAAAAAATCCACAACACGATCCCTTAAGAGTTTGCAAACAAGAAAAACACAACTCAAAACACAATGTAATGCAAACACTAAAATCACAAATCATCACAATCTTTGCATCGGATCTAGTATGGCCACGTAGGGAACTCGGAGTTATCTTAAAGACCTCTTAGCAATATCATATGCCATGACAACAGATCAACCAAACGAATTGTCCTGAAGCTGTCTTTTGTTGTGGATGAGAATTATAGAGAAGTTACCTGGAAGAGGAATCTTACGTTGAAAGACTCTCCTGATCAGATGCTGAATCACATAGTTAGCATATTCATGAGTCACGAGGATTATGGCATTCACATCCAGAACGTTTGCAATATAGAGAAAAGTTTCCAAGTGAGCTTCATCCAAGGCGCTTTTCACCAGCCAGTTGCCATACTTGTGTATAGAGAGAGTGAAAAGATGTTTCCTTTACGTCTGGAGAGCAGATTGCAGCTGCAAAGAATAGAGGATACATAAGCTGAGAAAGACAAAAACAAAAAGAACAAGATCACATGAACAACAAACAAACAGACATAAACCACATTCCGAGCTTGTGTACACGCTGCTGTCCAGAAATTAGCTTGCAGCTGGGAAATGAGATAGTCTCGAATTGTAGAGCCAGTAGATATCAAAGTCACCAGGTCCCCATTCCCAAACTCTTGCTACCAGGCCTGTTTGTGTGATCATATATTTGAGAAATAGTTTCTGAAAGAAAAGAAAACAGAAGAAATGAATAAGCAAGGGAAACAGAAGAGAAAAACAGACATAATCAAGCTAATAATCAGTAACTACCATGCAAAGAGACGGAACAGTTATTAAAGCTCGAGGTAATTAAGTCAAAAGGCACCTACTTCTTTGAAGAAAAGTCTTATTCGTACTAAATACTAAAAATCTAAAAATCTAAAAATAAATCACAACAGTAGGGCACAAACAAGTCTTATTCTTGCTTATATATGCAATCTCTATCTGTATTTGCAATCCCTATAGATAAGTCTTTGTAAACCAAAAATTATTTTGCACAAACTTTGCGTATGAAAATTGCAACCTAAACTTTAGGCTGCGAACCATTTTTTTTGGGTGTTAAATAAAGTCAAAACAAAAAAAAACTAATTCCAAATTGATCTACAAATTAGTTTTTCTCAAATTTGAAAAAGGCGATGTAGTAGAAATTTAGATTTATATAAATTTTCTCCAATTGATTTTAGGTTATCAATGAATTCATGAGTATTCCAACAACATGGGATAACTTTTAGAATCATAATATGACTTCATCCATGTTCAAACTGAAAACATCAGTTATTTTATCACACTTTTAGTATACTATATGTTAGAGGGGAAATGATCACATTTCTTAAAATGTTTTTTCTAGCAGTAACCTAAGCCCATTAATACCAGGAGGACCACACCGACTTAGTTCGGATAAAAAGAAAACTTTTAAGGATAATTGTGGAAGTCCGGAAGCGTCGGATTAACTCGAAGGATAAAGGAGAATTTCCATATTCTTCGGAAAATAAGGGATATTTCCATATCACAAATATGGAAATATTCACCAAAGGGAAAAAGGAAAAGAAGTTCGGAGCAACCGACCTCCTATCCCTATAAATAAGAAGACTCCGAAGCTTAAGAGAACAACTCATACAATCCAGAGAGCAGCAAACCTAAAACCAAGAACTCCAACGCTTTTTAGTTTACTTCGCAAGCACTTTCTTTTTACCTCGGCCTAACCTCTCGGTAAAGTCATCTCTTGTAATCGCTTCGCTTTACAGCTATTAATAAAAGATCTTATTCTCCGAAACCCACAACCGTTAATCAAATCCTTAGTAGTGATTTTCTGGTTCAACAGTTGGCGCCGTCAGTGGGGACTAGGAGAATAAATTTTTGAAACTAGCTACTAAAGAGTCGAAGCGATGAGCCTTCCGATCGATAACAGCGACCTCACCCTCAACAACGAGGACACCACCATGCGTACTGAGACATCTGCTCTCGACGAGCACGACAATCCTATCACCGCGATCCTACCACCCACGGAAGAACACACAACGCTCGATGATTCCTACATGAACTTAGGAGGAGTATTTGACGACCCCAGTTTGGTCAAGGAAATTAGGGGTCACGAAGAAAAAGCGGCATAAGCAAAGCAAGATCCAATCACCCCGAAGAACGAAGCACCAGTGGATTTCAGAGCAGAGGATCTACACAGCTCGCAGATGCCACACGTCGACCTGCTGGTCATAACTTTACAAATTCACGAAAGCACGGTAGCCAAAGCTTTGGTTGACAATAAGAGCACCGCCAATATTATCTTTAAGGACACATTGGCGAGGATGAGCATCAATGAAAGCGAATTAACAACAACGACAAAGCCGCTAACAGGATTCGGAGGCGACACCTCCTACTGTATCGGCTCGATATATCTACTCAACTACATCAGTGGCGTAACCAAAAATGTGAAATTTACAGTCATCGACTGCCCGACTATCTACAACGTCATACTTGGGATCCCGTGGATCCACAGCATGAAGGCCATTATCTTAACATACCATCAATGCATAAAGGATCCAACACCTACCGGCACGTTCACACTACAAGGCGATCAGTCAACAGCACGAATGTGCCTCCTCAGCAAAAGAAAAATCAGAACGGCGACTACATGCATGATCAACGAAGACTTAGATCCACGCCTTCCCTTCCATAAAAGACCGAAGCTTGAGTGGGTTATACAGGTAAGCATTGACGAGCAACATTCGGAAAGAATCGTTAGCATCGACGGTGGTCTCGCCGAAGATATAAAAACGGAGCTCGTCAAACTTTTATGGGACAACATGCACTTATTTGCCCTGTCTATGGAGGACATAAAGGGAATCGACACCAGAATCACAACGCATAAACTAAACGTAGACCCTACGTTCAAGCTAATTAAACAAAAACGAAGGAAGCTAGGCCCCGAAAAAGCACAAGCAGTAATCGATGAAGTGGAAAAACTACTCAGAGCTAGATCGATTACCGAGGTTCAATATCCCGATTGGCTAGCCAACCCCATTGTCGTTAAAAAGAAGAACGGCAAGTGGAGAGTCTGCGTTGACTTCACCGATCTCAATAAAGCTTGCCCAAAAGATTGCTTTCCACTCCCTCACATTGACCGACTGGTCGAGTTAACAGCCGAAAATCAGCTGCTTTCCTTTATGGACGCGTTCTCCGGGTACAATCAAATCTTTATGCACCCCGACGATAAAGAGAAAATGGCGTTCATTACCGATTGCAGAACATATTGTTACAAAGTCATGCCTTTCGGACTAAAAAATATGGGAGCCACATATCAGCGGTTGGTCAACAAAATGTTTGCAAGTCAGCTCGGCCGCACCATGGAGGTTTACATTGATGATATGTTTGTAAAATCCACATTCGCTAAAAATCACGTCGACCACCTCAGGGATTGCTTCAAAACCCTCAAGAAATATGGAATGAAAATAAATTCAGCCAAATGCACATTCGGAGTGACTTCAGGACAATTCCTAGGTTACGTTGTCACCCAAAAGGGAATAGAAGCAAACCCAAAACAAATTTCGGCAATACTGGATCGCCCAAAAATACGCGCGAAGTACAAGACTAACCGGGAGAATTACCGTGATAAACAGATTCATCTCGCGTTCAACTGATAAATGTCTCCCCTTTTATCAATTACTTCGGAGTAATAAACGTTTTGACTTGGACGACAAGTGCGAAGATGCGTTCGCACAATTGAAGGAGTACCTAACCACCCCGCCGATATTAGAAAACAGGAGGATGGCGAGACTCTGTACCTTTACATCGCAGTTTCGACAGCGGTAGTAAGCAGCGTCCTTGTCAGAGAAGATCGCGGCGTCCTTGTCAGAGAAGATCGCGGGAACAAAAACCGATCTTCTGTATCAGCAAAACTCTGGATGGAGCCGAAATTCATTACCCAGCTCTGGAAAAACTCGCTTATGCAGTAATTATCTCGGCGCGGAAGTTACAACCCTACTTCCAGTCTCACACTATCGTCGTCTTCACCAGTCAACCACTTCGAAGCATTATGCACAGTCCAAGTCAGTCTGGCCGAATGGCTAAATGGGCGATAGAATTATCCGAGTATGATTTCGAGTACCGTGCTCGCACTAGCGCTAAATCTCAAGTCTTGGCAGACTTCATGATCGAAATACCACCATACCTACTAAATGATGAAACACCCGCCAAAAATTACAGGAATTTGTACGTCGACGGTGCATCCTCAAAGCAAGGGTTAAGAGTCAGCATCTTTTTGAAATCACCAAACGGAGAAGTCTTTGAACAATCATTCGAGCCCGGCTTCCCTGCCTAGAACAATGAAGCTGAATACGAAGCTTTGCTCACATGGATTTGGCTAGCCAAAGAAGTAGGAGCGAAAAATATTCATGCCTTTTTGCGATTCCCAGCTCGTCGCCAGGCAGTTCAAAGGAGCCTACGATGCGAAGAACGATCGAATGGACGCTTACCTGAAGCAGGTCCAGGAAATAACAAGGCGATTCGACTCCTTTGAACTAACTAAAATCCTGCGAACTGAGAGCACCACCTCCGACGCGCTGGCAGCATTAGCATCAACAATGGACTCCGTACTTCACTGAACAATTCCAGTTGAAATTATTGAGCAACCTAGCATCCAGCTATCCAAAGGATCTGCAACATGGTTCTTCACCAGGAAGATGAAGCGGACGACCCAATGGAAGTAGATGCCGAACAACAAAAGCAACCTTGGCAAGATGAAATTAAGTCCTACCTATTCAAAAGAACAGTCCCGCAAGACAGATGGGCAGCTAGGCATCTCCGGAAAAAAGCAGCACAATACTTCATTCAGGACAGCAACCTGTTTCGATGGACATCAAACAAAGTGATATTACGGTGCTGCGATGAAGCGCAAGCAAAGAAAGCAATGGTCAAAACTCACGAAGGAGCAAGTGGCAACCATTCAGGAGGAAGAGCATTGGCCTTGGAGATAAAGAATCATGGGTTATTCTGGCCTAGAATGATCCAAGATTGTAAACAATTCTTACTACAGTGCGAACCGTGTCAGAAACACGCGCCCATCATCAACGCACCTACTGAGCTCCTTTAAACCGCCGTTCTACCATACCCCTTTATGAGGTGGTCAATCGATGCAATCAGCCCGATGCCTAAGTCAGGTCGCAACCAACACATCTTGGTGATGATAGACTACTTTACAAAGTGGGTTGAAGCTAGAGCATACCCCAGCATTAAGGCAATCGATGTCCAGCTTTTCGTATGGGAAAACATCATATGCTGGCACGGCCTCCCATACAAGATCGTTATGGATAATGGCACGCCGCTTACCTCGTCAATTTTCCAAAATTTCTGTGAGGGTTAGGGAATACGCATAAATGACTCAACACCTTGCTATCCACAAGGAAACGGACAAGCAAAGGCTTCTAATAAAACCATTCTCGACGGTCTTAAAAAGCGGCTAACAGACCTAGAGGGAAGATGGGCATATGAACTGGACGGGGTCCTCTGGTCCCACCGAACGACTCCACGAACTGTAACAATAGAAACTCCTTTTTTGCTGTCTCACGGATGTGAGGCGTTAGCACCCGCCAAAGCACATGTACCGAGTGCTAGAAAAACCTTAATGGTTCAGAACCCGTAACTAAACAACGAAAAACTAATCAATGCTCTGGATGGCTTAGAAGAACTTTGCGATAAAGCTTTATTGTGCATTCAGAACTATCAGCCGCAAATCTTTAGATATTACAACAAAAAGGTACGCAGCCGATTGTTCTCGCTTCATGATCTCGTTTTGCGGAGGGTTACAAACCCAACAAAACTTAAAGCAAATTGGAAGAGACCATATCGCATCACGCACATCATCAAACCCGACGTCTACAAACTGGAAAAATGGATCGAAAACTGGTCAAGCGAGCACAAAATTCGATGAATTTAAGGAAGTACTACCCTTAGAGAATGCAGCTCGGCATTTAAGTTTGCAATTGTTACCAAGAACTACGAATGACTTGATCCCGTTTTGGGTACGTAGGCAGCCTTCAAGTTCAGTCACTATCCTAATAAAATTACCTTTAACTTTGCTAACCAGCTCAGCGTTCAAAATAAAGGATAGCTACTGGTCCAAATTGACCATAAAATAAGCTCGGCACGTAGAGCAATCTTTCTCGTGCAAATACATCTTGCTGAATCGATGTTCTGGCCAAACATTCGATTCAAAAAAGCAAACAACAAATATTAAATTAGTGGACAAAAGCCGAGAAAAATACTCGCACGACCCTCGATCATACCTTTCAGGCTGAAGTGAATCATGAAAGCTTGGTATTCGATCTTGATTGTCGTTTGTTATAAGACGAGCAAATAAATCTTGCTTCCAGCTCCGGCACCGCAAGACAAAAGAAAACTTTTTGACTTCAAAAAACCCTCGAAGCTAAGGGTCACTTCGTCAACAAGCAAAACCAAAAGCATTACAATATTATTCTGATCTGAATTACTTCTTTTCATTAAAAAGGGAAAAAGCGTTTATCTCGCATACATTTGTCAAAAAAAGAAGGGGACAAAACAACAACTATGAAAACCATTACAAAAAAAAGAAGAGAAAAGTTATAGCTCAAAGCCGCTTCGGCACTTGAATCCCGGCCACCTCCAACTCTGAGTCAGAAGGTCGCATATGAACTCATGTTGGAGCGGCGAAGTTGTCCTGAGTAAGTAGAGTATCCTTGATCCCATGACGCTCCATCTTCAAACGGTCGGCATTAGCAGAGTGGGACAGAAGTTCCTTAACCGGAACCTCGTGTCTCGTCGACCTCAGCCGCTTGTAGCAATCTGCTCTCGCCTCGGCATCAATGATCTTAAGCTCGAGCCGGTGGATGTCGGGCTCCTGAGCCATAAATGCCTTAATCTGCTCAATGCGGGGATCGTACCACTCGCACAAACATCGGTACATCAGGTTGACGACATGCTCAACAGACTTGCGTTGTTGACCTCAAAACTCCCTCTCGGCGGCAGCTGCTTTCTTGGTTTCTTCGGCCGCCATCTTCTCCAAACTTTCCCTGTGGAGTTGTCTTTCTTTAGCGGATTCGACTTTAAGAGCCTGATATTTAAGCTCCAAACCAAGCTTCTCGCGCTCAAGCTCTTTGATCTTCGCCAAAACGTCACGAAGCTCCCAATCTTAGACTGTTAGTTCCTCGTCTTTCTTATCTTCCCGCACCGATTCTCGATCATATGAGTCATTCAAAGATGCGCACATGCCTAGACCCTGCACGAAACGCTGAGCCATTCCAGAAAAACAAGCGAACCGCTCCAGTTTTCCCACCGATGTCCCTTGGTTCGGCTTCGCCCTACATTGCCAAACTAAATTCACCGCAAAATACTCGTTAAGCATCACCGGGGAATCCCCGCCCCAACAAAGCAAGAACGTGAGGATTGAAACTGGGATCCTCATCGACATCCTCCAGGTCCTTCGGCGAGCTGCTCGTCGGACCTGGCAGGTTTGTTTCTTGCTCCTCCGCCATCACAAAAACGGAGTCTTGCTCCTCGATTGGCGATTCGACCTCCGGATCCTCTGTTAGAGTCATTGGAGATGAGCGGGCGTCTGCAACAGCCACATCAGGCTTATCCAGCAAAAATATCCAACGACGGTCAGATCTTGAGATGGAGCCTCCGATCTGGGCTTGTTGTTCGTAGAAAAATCGGGGATGTCAATGTCTAACAAAGGAATTTTGTCTCTTTCTTATCCCCATGCCTCTAAAACGATATGCTCAACTAAGATCTGAAAAAAAAAAGAAGAAGAGAGGAGATCGTCGAGAAAAGAAGATTATCGCGGAGAAAGATCAATTTGAGGGAAATAAGTTAGAAGACGAAGAAATCAAATCGAAAGAAATATCAACAGTTTCCTAAAGGGATGCGTGTCGAGATTCGCACAATCTCGCCGTCTGGCAAACCTTGCGCCTTTCCCGCTTAAAGCAAAACCCTAATGGATCAGAATATTTAATAATTTATTATGAGGAAGCGCCATGTGACAAATCCACTTAAAATCGGACCGAGCTGGCCATCGCGAAGAAACGCTCTTGACGAACTAATACTTATTGCAAGCTCAAGCCCGCTTAACTTCATGAAGTCTGCCGACACGATTTACAATCATACAATCCAGAGAGCAGCATAGCTAAAACCAAGAACTCCAACGCTTTCTAGTTTACTTCGCAAACACTTTCTTTTCACCTTGGCCTAATCTCTTGGTAAAGCCATCTCTTAATCGCTTCGCTTTACAGTTATTAATAAAAAAGATCTTATTCTCCAAAACCCACAACCGTTAATCAAATCCTTAGTAGTAACTTTCTGGTTCAACACTATACTATATAGTATAGTGAATTCTGTTCAACTTCCGAAAACCAATTAGGTAAGTGAGATCAGAAAATGGAGAAGCTGTTCGCTTGAATTTTTTCAGCATGGCAGTAAGGTTTCTAATACCCAAATTATGTTTTGCAATAGATAGAAGATGTGTAGCTTACTACTATTTACTTTATAAATTATTTGTGTAAGTTATAGAATATTGACATAATTTGACTAATACCTATGCGTACGTGCAGGTTTTTATTTATAAAATATTATTATATCATAAAAATAAAATATTGCTATATGAATTGCATAGTTTTAAAAATTTTCATACATAATATAATACTTTGAAAATATAGTATTTTGTCTATTACGCATATTTTGCATGAAAATCTATTGAAATCTAATTTATGTCATCAGTTAATTTATAACATAATATTAGACATTTTTAAGGCATATAAATCTATATCAAACATGAGCATCCAATTTTCTCTTATTTGTTACTTTTCTTTTTAATTTTCTTTTTATTGTTTAATAATTTTTATTATTTTTATTTATCAAACAAAAGTATTGTAACACATCACATAAATATATATTGTATATATTTATATTATCTGCACCATATATATATTGTATATATCTATATTATCTGCACCATCAAATTATAATTTCTATAATACTGCAAGAAAGTATTGCAAAAAGTAGTTTTCTCTGATTTCTTTATATTTCTAATAATCTTTGATTCAAATATAATTTATATAATATGGATCTAATAATTCAGTAATACCATCTTATACACAAAGAAATTAACATTTCATATTCTCCAAATGCATTAATCTATTATATAAAAGATTGCCAATTCTTTCAAATTGAATGCCACGTCAGCGTTGGAGAGAGTGACATATGGCCTTTTAAAATTTTGTAGATAATAATTTATTATTATAAAGTAATCAATGTTAGACTAATTAATTATTTATATTTTAATTGCATACTAATTAAAATCATATTTATTTTACAGAAGCATAATATAATTCATATTTTCTGATGGACAAAACATTTATCACATATATAGTTATTATCCATATAATACATATATATGTATTATATATTTATTTAAATTTACAAAAATTTTAGGGAAAATTCAGACATAATAAATCAACATTAAAATTATAAGTTTCTCATTCAATAATAATAGATGAGTACTCTTTTTATCATACATTTTAACATCATATATTTATTTAGTTGTAACACATTTAAAAAATATAGTCAAGAACTGTTGCAGCATCAAGTTAAATTAATACGATGATTAGAAATCAAAGTCAGAAGCTATTACTATTGTTCATGAAAAAAGATTTAAGTATACAATAAAATAATTTGTAACTAAATGTTTTAACAAATTATATTCTGAAGTAAAAATCTGCTCATCGCGCAGATACTCATCTAGTGATATATAAAACATGTATAACTAATTATTATTTATTTAATAATAATTATTTTTTCGATGGTTTTAATTTCTATTGGACACTTGTCATTTCTAAATTCATTTAAAATATTGATGTGTCAAACTGTGGGAGATAATTCACCTTTATTCACAAATATGACTCTAATCCCAATAATTAGCACTAGTATTAGTTTATTATCTATGAGTATTAAACGAAAAACTAAAAAAAAAAAATTAAATCACTTGTCAACGCCAATACAGAACTACTTATAAAATAGTCTAAACACAGATTATGTAGGCCATTGATTAAATAATTCACAAAACAACAAAAAAAACCAACTAAATAAATTATCATCTTCGTAGTTACATAGATATTAATATTTTGCATTTTAATTTGAATGAAATACAAATTGCAAGAACCAATTTATTTTTAATATACTGTTAATTAAACATATAATTAGTAGTATTATATAGACATAAAGAAGAAAATTCCTTTGTAATTTGCAAATAAGAAGAAATACACGGAGACAAAAAAAGTACGTGGATAATTCCAAAGTTTTTTCAACAATATTAAAAAAATTTCATTTACATAAAATAAGATTGAATGCTGGAGAAAAGTGAGCCAAATGTTGGACCGCAAAATGCATACACGGTCCATAAAGACCTAATGTACAGGTAACGGACGTCGTGGGAACCTGAGATATATTAAATACATCGTATTTTTTAAAAAGAGCCGTAATGATGGCGATTAGGAGAAGGTAGGATAGGTTGGTAATCTATTTTTTTTTTTACTACACGCATGGAGGAGTTTGGGAATAGCGATAATGATGAAAAAGGACAAAAATTGGTACCTGACCCGGAGAGCATGGAGGTCCGAATCCAGGAGCGACCCAAAACCATGTATTCCCTATAAAAACACACTCCTCTCGACACCAGAGAGGAAGGAGACATCTAAAACGATAACATCATTTTCTAGCTTTATTTTACAATAGAGTATCACCATCCTAAAAGTTCTATCGGAATCCCTTCGAGTCGATAGAACGCCCCCATAATCAGTCCTTCTGGTAGACCTAATACGTCTTCGTCCAATCCTGTGTCTCTTCTAACTAGAGCGTTAGAGCGTAATCGGAGGGCAACCCTTTTTCGGCTTACCAAAGATCACTTACTTCTTTCTCGTCGTTGCAGGTTAACCCCCCCCCCCCCTCCCCCCGACTTCAAATCTCCCCTGCATCATACGACAATGAATCACATACCCCCACGTGACATCCCGAAATTTGCTCCCAAACAGTTGGTGCTAGAAAGAGGTAGAAGAACAAACCTAATGTTAAACGAAGGAAGCGATTCACCGAGCCCACTGGAACAAGGCATCCAAGGGGACTACACACGGGGTACTACCAGTCAGCACCCCCGATGGCCCCTCTGTCCCCGACGTTCCGTCAAATGCTCGACTACAAGGACGTTTATCGTCTCTGAGCTGGCCTCGAGCAGCTCACGAAGCAAGACCACCAGTTGGAGCAACAGGCCAGGCGTGCAAGCACGCCTCCACGCCACGCCACCACGAGGCCCCTAGACGCCGACGGTCCAATGATATCGGTGGGCTGGAATGCACCGCTCTACCCGGAACACAGGGGAACATTTGCAAGGTTCACCCTCGCGGATGACACTGCAATGCCAGCTGCTCACGGAACTACGGACGAGGGTGCAGGTCGCCGAGCCTCAGACGATGCCATGAACCAAGCCTCGAGGTAGATGGATGTAGACCGCCTCATCGCTCAAAGGATGGCGGAGCATATGGCGAATATAGACACCCGACTGTCGATGATCCCGGGACTACCCCCTCGGGTGACCCAAGCAACAAATGAGTCATACAATGACTCCCCCTTCTCAGAAGACATCACCAACATCGAAGTACCCAAGAAATTTTAGTACCCAACGATAAAACCTTACGAGGGGACCACCGATCCTGAGGATCACGTTGCTCAGTACAAATAGAGAATGTTCTCGGTGTCGCCGCTGGCGTACATCAGGGAAGCATGCATGTGCAAGGGGTTCGGTGCAACACTCTTGGGGGCCACCTTGCAGTGGCTGATCAGCATCCCCAGCAAGACGATAGACTCCTTCGCGCAGCTGCACAACCTGTTTGTCCAGCTGTTCACCGGCAGCCAGAAACCGGCTCGGGGCATGGGCCACCTGTTTGACGTAAGCCACAAGGCATATGAAGCGCTCCGATCCTACGTGACTCACTTCAATGCCGTCAGGGTAGAAATATCTGGCTGTCACAAAATCACGGCAGTGCACGCCTTCAGGAAGGGACTCCTAAAGGGCTCCAGGCTCTACGAAGACCTAACCAAGAACGAGTACTCCACCATTACGCACACATGCATATTCGATGGGAGAGTGACCCGGATCACATCCTTGCCGCGGCGCCGCGCCCTCAGAGACAACAAAGGGGCCGGGAGGAACCCTCCGGGGGACACTCTAACAAAAGAGGCAGTTACGTTGCTAGGACATCGGGTGGGTATTTCGGGTCCCCAAGCCTACAAGTCTCCAGGGGCAGGTGGAAGTCCTCCAACCTAGCATCGGGTGACGCGGTCCAGATCGAGATGGCATTTGACAAACTTGAAATTGATGCCACTCCAATGGTAATGATCGAGACCCTGAAAACCACCGGGCCCGTCGTCAAATGGCCCCCACCCAGAAAGAAGTTCCTGGAAGATCCCCTCACATGAACACCTCGACTACTGCGAGTTCCACAAGGATAAGGGGCACACTACCAAAGAATGATACGACCTAAAGAAAGAAATCTTGGAGCTCATAGACAAGGGCTACTCACCCACCTCCCCTCAGAAAAAGCACGGGCCCGTCTGCTCGAGCAAAAGAACGGCAGAGCTGCAGAAAAATCCCCGGAGACCCGCGAAATAATCAACGCCATCACGGATTTACCCCTTCAGCCAACCACAGACCTCTCGGATCTCAACCCAGGCGCTCGGGGGCAAACTCGACCTGAAGAAAGAGCCCCCGCATAAGAGGCGGTCAGACAAGAAATACGTTTCCTGACTCCTACAGCGACCCTAGTGGCCTCGATCCAAGATAAACCGCTTGTAATCTCGCTCAGAATCTAAAGATTCCAAGTCAAGCGACTACTAGTCGACACCTGAAGCACTAGAAATGTGCTCTTTGTGGAGATCCTGCACTGAATGGGGATACGGATCTTGGACCTCGCCCCCCGGTACGTCACCATGGTAGGGTTCAATGGCGAAGCCACGAGGTCACTAGGAGAAATAACCCTCCCAGTAACTGCCGTACCCAATTCACGCCAACCGAGGAAGAGAATTGCAAAATGCTGTACGCGAACTTGGACCTCCTAGACGACACAAGGGACTCCGCGGCGATAAGGAACGCATGCTACCAGGCCGAAGTGGCACGAAGCTACAATAAAAAGGTCCAATCTCGAACCGTCCGAGAGGGGCAGTGGGTCCTCCTGATAGGGCTCATGTTTTACCCAAATAAAACTACTGCAAATGCACAACAATGCAGTTATAGTATAAGGGGTTATCGAATCCCAAGAGAGTATGTAAACTACACTAGCGATTATAGATTCGGATTAAGCTAAGCGATAATGAATGAATGTAATGTCAAATAGTTAAATAAAAGTAAGTGGGCGTTTTTATGATTGTTCTTAAAGTTCAGAAAGCTAAAAGCGCTAAGTCAGGAGAAATCGCAGGTTGAATTCGAGAGTGTAGAAGGCATGCAATCAAGGATGAACTAAAACCATCTTGAACATGAATCACAAAGGTATAACTAATCAATTTTCATTGCAGAAGTTATCTATGTCTAAATCACAGAGTTTCAAATCTCTTTGCAAACCCTAACAAATTAAACATGCATTAATGATCATGTTCAATTGTTCACAAAACTCCTAAGTCAAATCTCTTTGCACTAAGGCGTTTTGCTCATCTAATACTAGTTCAGGTGAATAACAATGTTCTCACATCTATTAAATAACCTAGGGTTTCGAAATCTAGATGATGTGTCTAAGAAATCGATATGAATGCAAGTATAGATGAATAACCAATGAATTTCCTATCAGTTTAGCAATTTTACAAACTCTTCATCAACCTTTGAATAATCCTAACATAACTAACAAACTAATCAGACATGGTGAATGAAACAATGATCATGAATAGAATAGATTGCATAAAAGAAATAAGAGATAAAGATAAAAGAGTTTGAAATCTGCTCTGAAGGAGTCTGATTTATTTTTCCAAAAGCTCTGCTACAAATCTCTCTCTCAAACTCTCTAGAAAATTCAGAAACAAGATAAAAGCCAACAATGGCTGAAAACCTAATATAAACAAGCTAAAACACGAGATGGGGTCTTCTTGTAAATAATAGAACTTCTGGGCCCAAACTGCAATTTCCTTTCCATCTTTTAATAGAAGTCGCGATTTCTCTTCAGAAGAGGGTGACTAGCGTCACCCATAAGTGGTGACGAGCATCACCCACTGCAGAACAACGCTTCTGAGATGCTAACTTTGTGGTTGATCCTTGCAATGATCCAAAAAGCTCTCAAACCTCTAATTATGCTCCAAACATGCTATAACCTGCAAAGAATCTACTAGGACTCTAAAAAGACCAAAAAGACCGAAAAGACTCAATAAGAAGGACTTATGCCATGGTTAAAAACCATAAAAACCATGATATATCAACTCTCCCAGACATAGCTTTTACTTGCCCTCAAGCAAACATCAGACAAAGAACAGGGTCGAGGTTTAAAAACAGAAACAGCCAGCCTAACATCAGGAACACCACATTGATTAACACTTTAGAATCCACATACCACAGAGCCAACACAAGATCAAATTTCAGTCCAATCATCACAAGCTTAGCAAATCTCTCAAATCCAGTTCAAGCTTCTTCAAGAAATCCGAAATCTCTGCTGCTAACTCCTTATATTTGTCTAAGTGAGATATCTCATCAAGGTTTTATCAATTCAATCATTTACAGATTCTTTTCCCTTCCTAAACAACTGAACAATTCAATCTCAACAAAGCTCTCCTATTTTTTCTTCCCTTGATCTTTTCTTTCTGATTTTTTTTTTTTTTTTGATTTTTCAACTTCTTACTTCATTTTTTTACAGTCTAAGATATGGTGCTACTCAATACTTGTGTTCCTTGTAAGGAGACAGGTTCTTGAGTGTTCACTACTGTTGTTCCTTGTAAGGAGACAGGGTCACAATGCACCATTCTTTTGACTTAAACTCTTAAAAGCTGTATCAGGGAAGATCAAAGAGAGACTCCATCTAAACATCCTTGTCAGTCTTGAAAGAGAGAATCAAGATCAATGAGAATCAAGCCCCAAGATAAGAAGTTTAAAGTTCATTAAGGTGGAGCTAACAACTAATTTTTCAGATCGTCTAAGAACCTAAACCTTCATTGCTAGAGTGATCTACCTAATGACTTTCAACTTAGTAAGACTTGTAATCAACAACTGTGGCAATGGTTCTTGGTTCTATGATCCAAGAAAAACTGAAAATTTCATAATTTTGACTCTATAAAACAGGTTTTGACTCAACTTTAAGACTCTCAAAACAAAAAAAAAATGTACACAACGTCACTAGCCACCTCTCCCAGACTTAAACAACACTGTCCCCAGTGTTATCAAGCGATGAGTTGGTCAAAAAGAAGCAAGTGAACGTGTAGAACCATGTGTGAAAAGTGGTACCTCACAAAGGGATGGGTGACGAGCCTCACCTCTCAGTGGTGATGATCGTCACCATGTCTGAACCTCCAGAATCGTCAAGTGAGATGTGTTAATGTAATGCCATAATGTGTACTCCGAAGTCAGACTATTAGAGCACTCAAAACACACACTGAACTCATCTAAACGAAGAATAACCCATTGTTCAACAAGTTCACAAAACATCATCAAAGCAAACTGAACAAACTGACTCTCTTTTTTCCGATTATTCTCATGTTTTTGGTTTTTTTTTATGTAAACGAAAATTAAACTAAGTATATGAAAAAGAAAACTCATCAGTGGGTTGCCTCCCACCAAGCACTTGTTTAAAGTCATTAGCTCGACTTTGAATGCTGCTCAGACAGCTGGTGGAACAGAAGGTGGCATTGAATGCCTCGGAGAAGAATGTCTCCTCATCCATGGTGGTGTATAAGCAGCAGAAGCATGAACTTTTCCAAGGAAGTGAGGAACATCAGCATGGTGGGTTGTGACTGTGGGTGGGACACTTCTTTTTCCTGCAGAATCATCAAAAGAAACACCAAACTTTCTACGAGAATCTCGTTGCTTGCATAAGTGTGAAGCATCTTTTGCACCTTGTAAGTTCTTATTGATGAGATTAGAAGGTTTGGAATTGGTTCCAGGAAGTGCATACCTTTGCTTAGTTGCAGGTTTATGGGTTGTGGAATGTTGAATTTCCGGTTTGGCAACATCACATGGACTTGTAGCATAAAGATAATATCCCAGCTTTGTGTCAGGATTGGTGACGAGCGACACTAGGTCAGTGACGATCGTCACTGACCCTGCAGTTCGACTTTCTGCATTTTTCCTGCAGTTCAGCTCTGCAATCCTTGCCTCCAACACAAACCCGTCTTCTTCCAGCAACTTGTCATTCATTGGAACCTCCTTTTCGAGCCTAGTCTTGAAGATATCATCTTCACTCCAATCCTCAAACCCAACAGCTTTGGCAGAAGTTTCAGATATTGCTCCTTGAACATCCATCTTGTTGACTTGCCCACTAGTATCTGATTCATTAACACACCAAACAGTAATGTCTTCTGAATGCTCCATGACTGGCTCTTCATCTCTGGAACTCCTTACTGAAAAAGTCTGACCATCAATGGTGGATTTTCCTCTCAGCATATCCATGTCAAAATTCATGACAACATCACCAAGATCAAGCTCTATCTTCCCCTGTTTCACATCAATGTTGGCGCCAACAGTAGCCAAAAATGATCTTCCCAAAATAAGAGGATCTTTAGGTTCTTCAGCATATTTCAAAACCACAAAGTCTGTGGGAATCATGCAGCCTGCAATGCTAATAGGAACATCCTCTTAAATGCCTTTTGGGGTACTTATGGATCGACCAGCAAAGATAAGAGAGATCCCATCTAGCTTGAAATCAATAATTCCAAGTCTAGCAGCAACAGAGGAAGGCATCAGGTTAATACTTGACCCTATATCACATAGAGAATGGGGAAAACGTCATGTTGAGATTGAGCAATCAAGCACAAAGTTTCCTGGATCAGGTAGCTTCTCTGGAACTCTACTTTGAATGATGGCGCTGACTTGTTCAGAAACAGTCACCTTCTTCTTCTTCTTTGGGACTGTGCTTAAGAGAATTGCACTGATGTATCTGGTAAGCAATGCTCCTTCCTCAGAACTTACACCATTAACAACCATTCTCTTAACATACCTTCTTCGTGCAGGTGAAAGGTTGACTGCATCAACAAGAGGAATCTCAAGCATCAGCTTGTCTATCATAGTTTTGCATATGGCTTCTTCTATCTCCTGTTTAGATTTCCTAGGATCTTGGGGAAGGATGTCTTGGGTTTATAAGCTTGTTCCTAGCTGTTATCTGCAGTTACAGACGAAGCAGCTTTGTTATGGGGTTGGTGACTGTAACACCCCCGGTTTGATCTAGACATAGATAAACCGAAAGCGCCACAATATGATCGCCTAGAGCATTCAAGTCCTAGTACTAAAAACGAATCCAAAACTAAATCCTAAATACTTTCAGCAATCGAACCTCTACACCTTTGGCCTAAGGCTTTTCAACCAGTTCCAAGGTTTCGAGTTGTGTTAGCCCGGACTAAGCTAATACCATTGAACACAAGCCAATTTCACAAAAAAATACTAATAAGGATTCTTACAAACATTATAAGTTTCAGCTAAGGCATAGACCCAAAATATTATACATATTATACAACCAACCGATTTTACAAAAGCCAACGCCAATCTACTCCGGTTTCGTTCCGTACACCCTTACTGATCTCCTATAGATTTCCTGAAACAAATAGGCGAGGCATGAGTAATCTAAGATTACCCAGTGAGTCCAGGACCCTCTATACAACAGTTAATTCCCCAACACAAACCCCCAAATAAACAATGCAATGCATGCTTACACCATGCAACTATATCATAGAAATAACACAAGCGGAAACTCAAACAAGGGTGGCATGTCCATAGTAACCTCATTGTTACTATGCATGCCGAGGCTATAGTAACTGCAGTTACTAAGCCTAAACCACAAACATGACCCTAGCCCACTGGCTATGCATGTCTACACTAGGCCTCAATCATGACCTTAGCCCACTGGCTATGCATGAGAGGCACACACTACACTAGGTCTCCATCATAACCATAGCTCTATTGGCTATGCATGAGAGGCATACACTACACTAGGCCTCCATCATGACCATAGCTCTACTGGCTATGCATGAGAGGCACAAGACGGGTAACGAGGCCTCTACGGTGTATCGGTTAACAGCTCCCTCCACTTGAACACCCGTGCCTACTTACCAAAAAGGACCATAGACCGGAACATCAATCCGACATGTCCTTGCCTTGACAGTCGGCCCGTATTGCCCTTACTCGACAATCGGTCATGCATCATCATGCATTACTCGGCCATGGGCGCTACCCAAGTCACTCTGAGTCTTCCTCCCGTCATGAACCGAGGGTTTCTCGTATCCAATCAGTTTGGGAAGCGGGACTGCCGATACACCTCCTAACCACATGTGAATGATCACACCAGATAGATTCACAACACTACGAGATCATGTGAATGATCACACCACATGATCCGTTCTAAGCATATGGGCTTTCACGCACCATCATGCTTCCACTACATGCACCAACATGTAGTACAACAATTTCTGCAGCATAACTCTTCATAGTTAATGCGGCATACTTATCATAACCATTTCTGCGGCATAACTCTTTATAGTTAATGCGGCATACTTATCACAACAATTTCTGCGGCATAACTCTTCACAAAACTCACTTTTTGTGAAAGTTAATACGGCATACTTATTCAAAATTTCTGCAGTATAACTCTTCACAAAACTCCTCTTTTGTGCAAGTTAATACAGCATACCTAATAAAATTTCTGCAGCATAACTCTTCACAAAACTCTCCTATTTGTGAAAGTTATAAAGCAGAACCTCTACCAAACAACAATAACTTAAGATGAACACACATAGTGTTTCATCCTTAAGTTACAACCTGCATAAGAATCCATTAGCATGAATCTATACTTCCGGGACTCACCTTGGACTCTCCTAGCTTAGTGGGATCCTTCCTCTTTAGATCGCCTAAGCTCTACTCTTCTTGGAGTTTACTAGCTCTTCACTACTCTCTCTCTCTCTAGAATTTTCGTTTTATCTTTGCTGTAGCTGAGAATGGTTTGAAAGAATGGCCTCAGGGGGGTATTTATAGGGGAAGGAGTGCCTTGGACGTTGGTAGCTCATCCAATGGCTATGTGACACTCATCGTTCTTATCTACTCATCCTTGAAGACGAAACAGCAGTCCATGCTTATCCTTGAACCAAAGAAGACGAAACAGCAGTTCAAGCTTATCTCCTCATCTATATGGACGTAATAGGAGTCCATTCTTATCTCCTTATCCATAAAAACGAAATAGCAGTTCATGCCCATCTCTTTATCTCTTCAGTTTGGGTATTTTCGTGTTATTGGCTGAAATTGGGATAAGTATCAACAAGACCCTTATCTTCAAGCTTTTATCCCGTGTGTTGTCTCTCCACTGGCCATAATCACGGCTCTTATCTTCTGCTCTGACCAAAGTCACGAGGCTTATCCCATAGCCTGGTTACGATTTTGTCTCCATTGATCTCCTTTTCAGACTGGGTGTTCTTGTGAGATTGGCTGTGTCGTTTGATCTTATCTTCTGATCCATAAGCTATAATCACGAGACTTATCTCTTAGATTAGTAGCCTATCCCTTCTCATGGTTACAGCCACGGTTTTTGTCTCATAGATGACTCAATCCACGTTCATCCATGACTGGTCTCCAATGGTGGCTGGTTTCGTCCTTATAGATTCACCCTTGGTTTCGTCCTTGTAGATTCACCTTTGGGCATCAGGATTGGTCCGTCTTTGGTGGCTAAGACTTGAAACTTCCTTTGTCATTATAGATGTGATCTACAGTAATGCAAACTAGTCACACTGTGACACCTCCTCCTGTGATTATAAGCTGGTGAAGCAGCTGCTTGGGTGTCGCCGTCTGATTGCTCGAATTTGGACTTCGACTATTTCTTCTTCTAACTTCAGATTCTTGACAAATAAATTTCTCTCATTCACGTGCCACTGTTGGAATGAAGCTTAGTCGTCTTGTTCATCTTTTATCCGAGCCTTTCGAGCTTCAGATGACCATTTTGCTTCTTCTTTGAACGCTTGTAGATTTTCTTAATAATTCTTCAGACTTCTTTTGACCAATCACTTAGATTTATTATTCTAAGTGTGTCAAATCTTCATCTTCTGAGATATTATACCTCGATCAAACAATCTAAGCAATTATCCCATTCTGTCCGGGACGCCAGTAAGGTCCGATATGACCATCTTGCCACTCTTCTGGGTAACTCTTCATCCACTCGATTTTTTTCAGATTTTCTTCGAGCATTCTTCATATTTTACTTCCATTAGTTAAACCAAATCAACTCCTCCTTGAATCTGGATCTTCGACTTTTGGCTTGTCCTCTCTCGACCATCTCCACGTTCGCAATGGTCTTCTCTTGGCCATCTTAGGTTGCATCAAGCTTTTCTTCTTCTGCTTCGGCCATAAGGTTAATTTTGGTCTAGGCTATCGATCCAAGTCATCCTTGAGTTGATTCCATGATTTTGGTTTTTTGGCCAAAATTTTCTCTCCTGGCCGCTCCGCTCGGCTGTTCTCTGCTCTCATCCAGGTCATTACATTCTCCTCCACTTCATAGAATTCGTCCCGAATTCTAAAGTGTAGAATGTGATTCCATCTTCCTCTGTTTGTTAACTTGATTCTCCTCTACAAGTTATGCCATCTAGCCCTCCATGGCTAATTGGTTGATTAACGGCTGCTACCACACTCCATTATGATTCTGCTACTTCCATAGCACCATTTCACAGTATCATTTTGCATAAATATAGTGACTTTGGACGTCTTCCACTCCACTGGGTGTTACCATGCCGTCTTCGTCATTGAAGATTCGTCTTCAGACTCCATTCTAGTACCACCATGCTTTGATTGTACTAATACCGCCATTTTCCACTAGTAAATGACACCATTTCTCGCTGCTGGTCTCAACACTCTTGTGTGTTCTCATCATTTAGTCTACCACGCTTGGTTTAGACTATGACAAGTTCTTTCACATCTTCACGCTTGAGTTTATAGCAAGGTACAATCTTTACTTTGACCTTCTCTACCCACTCGACTCTTGTCGTAGTGATAACTCGCCTTAAGTTATACAGCGATCTTCACTTCTGGTACAGTCTAAGTAATAGTTTCCCATAAACTATACACTTCTTTTGGCTTGACTCCACACACGTTAACATTGGCCATAAAGTCCTACCATATGCCAGTACCGCTGATCTTCTCCTCGGGTGTCCACTTGCTCCATTCATCTTCATACCCTTCTTCCCCTGATCAATCTTCTTCCAATTCTCGCCAAAGGTAAACGACCTAAACCAACACTCCTAAGGTTTCTAACATGGTTTCGGGTACTATGGCAAGATCTCCCTAGACCTCCATGATCAACCCCGACCTCACCACAAAACAACCACTAGGAACTTCCTCACTTCTCACAAGTGAGTTTACATCCTACCTGGAAATAAAACTAACGAAAGTTCCTCTCTAACACAATGATTCATCGTCTCCCCAACCTGGGGCCCCTTAACGATAAATCCTTACTCACAAAATGATTCGTTGTTTCCCTTAACCAAGGGTTCCTAAATGACAAATCCTATTCACCACACTCATATAATATCTATCATATTAGCAACCTATGCTAAGATAATATTATACTAACCCCTATATTACCATACGCATTCTCAATACGTAGAAGCAACAACCAATGACTAAACTACCAATCATGCAATAAATTAAACACGCAATAGGGGGTAAGCGCCCAAACAAACCTGTAATGGGACCTTTCTCGGTCCCGGCTGGTTGAACGTCTCTCCATCAAATAATAGTTAAAACTCAACAAGAATCCTAAAATGCACGGAACGTACCGGATTATCCTAGTTGGCTTTTGCGACTCTTTTTGACTCGATAAAACATTGAAGGCTTGTCCCGTGAGCATGATCATAAACCATGCTCTGATACCACCATTTGTAACACCCCCGGTTTGATCCAGACATAGATAAACCGAAAGCACCACAATATGATCGCCGAGAGCATTCAAGTCCTAGTATTAAGAACGAATCCAAGACTAAATCCTAAATACTTTCAGCAATCGAACCTCTACACCTTTGGCCTAAGGCTTTTCAACCCGTACCAAGGTTTCGAGTTGTGTTAGCCCAGACTAAGCTAATACCATTGAACACAAGCCATTTTTACAAAACATACTCCATATATTACATCCTTCCAAAATAAGGATTCTTACAAACATTATAAGTTTCAGCTGAGGCCTAGAGACAAAATATTATACATATTATACAACCAACCGGTTTTACAAAAGCCAACGTCAATCTATTCCGATTTTGTTCCGTACGCCCTTACTGATCGCCTATAGATTTCCTGAAACAAATAGGTGAAGCATGAGCAATCTAAGATTACCCAGTGATTCCATAACCCTCTATACAACAGTTAATTCCCCAACCCAAACCCCAAAATAAACAATGCAATGCATGCTTACACCATGCAACTATATCAGAGAAATAACACAAGCGGAAACTCAAACAAGGGTGGTATGTCCATAGTAACCTCACTGTTACTATGCATGCCGAGGCTATAGTAACTGCAGTTACTAAGCCTAAACCACAAACATGACCCTAGCCCACTGGCTATGCATGTCTACACTAGGCCTCAATCATGACCTTAGCCCACTGGCTATGCATGAGAGGCACACACTACAGCAGGCCTCCATCATGACTATAGCTCTATTGGCTATGCATGAGAGACACACATTACACTAGGCCTCCATCATGACCATAGCTCTACTGGCTATGCATTAGAGGAACAAGACGGGTAACGAGGCCTCTACGGTGTATCGGTTAACAGCTCCCTCCACTTGAACACCTGTGCCTACTTACCACAAAGGACCATAGACCGGAACAACAATCTGACATGTCCTTGCCTCGACAGTCGGCCCGCATTGCCCTTGCTCGGCAATAGGTCATGCATCGTCATGCATTACTCGGCCATGGGCGCTACCCAAGTTACTCTGAGTCTTCCTCCCGTCATGAACCGAGGGTTTCTCGTATCCAATCAGTTTAGGAAGCGGGACTGCCGATACACCCCCTAACCACATGTGAATGATCACACCAGATGGATTCACAACACTACGAGATCATGTGAATGATCACACCACATGATCCGTTCCAAGCATATGGGCTTTCACGCACCATCATGCTTCCACTACATGCACCAACATGTAGTACAACAATTTCTGCGGCATAACTCTTCATAATTAATGCAGCATACTTATCATAACCATTTCTGCGGCATAACTCTTCATAGTTAATGCAGCATACTTATCAAAACAATTTCTGCGGCATAACTCTTCACAAAACTCACTTTTTGTGAAAGTTAATACGACATACTTATTCGAAATTTCTGCAGTATAACTCTTCACAAAACTCCTCTTTTGTGAAAGTTAATACAGCATACCTAATAAAATTTCTGCAGCATAACTCTTCACAAAACTCTCCTATTTGTGAAAGTTATAAAGCAGAACCTCTACCAAACAACAATAACTTAAGATGAACACACATAGTGCTTCATCCTTAAGTTACAACCTGCATAAGAATCCATTAGCATGAATCTATACTACCAGGACTCACCTTGGACTCTCCTGGCTTAGTGGGATCCTTCCTCTTTAGATCGCCTAAGCTCTACTCTTCTTTGAGCTTACTAGCTCTTCACTACTCTCTCTCTCTCTCTCTCTAGAATTTTCGTTTTACCTTTGCAGTGGCTGAGAATGGTTTGAAAGAATGGCCTCAGGGGGGTATTTATAGGGGAAGGATTGCCTTGGACGTGGGTAGCTCATCCAATGGCTACGTGACACTCATCGTTCCTATCTACTCATCCTTGAAGACAAAACAGCAGTCCATGCTTATCCTTGTACCAAAGAAGACGAAACAGTAGTCCAAGCTTATCTCCTCATCTATATGGACGTAATAGGAGTCCATTCTTATCTCCTTATCCACAAAAACGAAATAGGAGTCCATGCCCATCTCTTTATCTCTTCAGTTTGGGTATTTTTGCGTTATTGGCTGAAATCGGGATAAGTATCAACAAGACCCTTATCTTCAAGCTTTTATCCCGTGTGTTGTCTCTCCATTAGCCATAATCACGGCCCTTATCTTCTTCTCTGACCAAAGTCACGAGGCTTATCCTATAGCCTGGTTACGGTTTTGTCTCCATTGATCTCCTTTTCAGACTGGGTGTTCTTACGAGATTGGTTGTGTCGTTTGATCTTATCTTCTGATCCATAAGCTATAATCACGAGACTTATCTCTTAGGTTAGTAGCCTATCCCTTATCATGGTTACAGACACGGTTTTTGTCCCATAGATGACTCAATCCACGTTCATCCATGACTGGTCCCCAATGGAGGCTGATTTCGTTCTTATAGATTCACCCTTGGTTTCGTCCTTATAGATTCACCTTTGGGCATCAGGATTGGTCCGTCCTTGGTGGCTAAGACTTGAAACTTCCTTTGTCATTATAGATGTGATCCACAGTAACGCAAACTAGTCACACCGTGACACCTCCTCCTGTTATTATAAGCTGGTGAAGCAGCTGCTTGGGTGTCGCCGTCTGATTGCTCGAATTTGGACTTCGACTATTTCTTCTTCTAACTTCAGTTTCTTGACAGATAAATGTCTCTCATTCACGTGCCACTGTTGGAATGAAGCTTAGTCGTCTTGTTCATCTTCTATCCGAGCCTTTCGAGCTTCAGATGACCATTTTGCTTCTTCTTTGAACACTTGTAGATTTTCTTAATAATTCTTCAGACTTCTTTTGACCAATCACTTAGATTTATTATTCTAAGTGTGTCAAATCTTCATCTTCTGAGATATTATGCCTTGATCAAACTATCTAAGCAATTATCCCATTATGTCCGGGACGCCAGTAAGGTCCGATATGACCATCTTGCCACTCTTCTGGGTAACTCTTCATCCACTAGATCTTTTTCAGATTTTCTTCGAGCATTCTTCATATTTTACTTCCATTAGTTAAACCAAATAAATTCCTCCTTGAAGCTGGATCTTCGACTTTTGGCTTGTCCTCTCTCGACCATCTCCACGTTCGCAATGGTCTTCTCTTGGCCATCTTAGGTTGCATCAAGCTTTTCTTCTTCTGCTTCGGCCATAAGGTTAATTTTGGCCTAGGTTATCGATCCAAGTCATCCTTGAGTTGATTCCATGATTTTGGTTTTTCGGCCAAAATTTTCTCTCCTGGCCGCTCTGCTCGGCTGTTCTCTGCTCTCATCTTGGTCATTACAGTGACGTTCGTCACTAGGTGGGTGACGCTCGTCACTGACTTGTGACGACCTTTGAGTGTCAGGCTTGTGTAAAAGGTGACGAGCGACACCCCCCTTGGTGACGCTCGGCACTGACTTTGAGACTGCAAAATTTTCATCTTCAAACTCCATCAGTTGCACGATCTGGTCTGCACTCAACCTTTTTTTCTGCATTGTTTCATGCTCTTTTCACTCCTGACTGTGATGGCATTGACCTGATGCTTGGGATTGATATCAGCCATTCCAGGAAGGAATCCCTCTTGCCTTTGAACAGCGCCTGCAGTTTGAGCAACCTGCACATCCAACTTCTTCATGTGTGAGTTCAGACTCTCAATTTTTCCATTCAGGTCCTGATACAGCGAATCCATCTTGCCATTGAAGTCCACTATCAACTTCCGTTGTCCTTCTGGAGTTGTTCTAACATAGCTTCCACCTTGTTGTCTTGTGGAGGTGCAGCTTGGTAGGAAGAAGAACCATAGTTCATGTTGAAGTTGCTGCTGTTCTGGTAAGGGTTTTGGAACTCTGTCTTCTGGAACTAAGGTTTAGGCGTGTAACCAGGCGAATTCTGATTCCCAGTGAAGGTGCTCTTCTGATTATTGCCATTGTAAACTCTGTTCCATTGCTGATTACCAAACCTTTGACTCTGAAAACCCCCTCCATTGATGAAATTAACATCCTTTTTCCTCAAATTCTTCAGAATTTTCGAATGTCTCCACCTCTGCAGCAACTTAGACTGATTTCTTTCCCACCAGAAGGCTGTGCATATTGTCTAACTTAGCATTAACCTCAGCTATTTGGTTTCCTTCATTCAAACCACCCTGTTGCTTTCTCTGAAAGTCAGCATTCTTGGTGATGTTACTGCAGGCCAAGGTTGCAATCAATCTGATTGCTTCTTCTGGTCTGTTTGTGTTGAAGTTGCCACTACTTGATGCATCCAACGACATCTGGTATTTCCAGTCAATGACTATGAAGAAAATACCAAGCAACTGCATCTAATTAAATACCAAGCAGCTGCACTTGACTGAAACCAATATGAGGACAGTTCCATTGATAAGACTTGAATCTCAGCCAAGAAGCTATAAAAGCTTCAGCAGGACCATGGGAAAATAATGCAATTTTCGTCCTCAGGTCTTCTGATCTAGCATCATCATAGAAGTTGTTCAGAAAAGCACTCTTGGTGTCTTCCCAAGTGGTCAGCGAACCAGGCTCTAGTTGCTTCATCCAATAAGCAGCATCTCCTCCAAGAGAATAAGGGAACAACTTGCAGAACAGGAAGTCATTGCTAACTCCAGTAGCCTTGACACTTGAAGCCAAATCCTCAAACCTCTCAATATGATCCATAGGATGCTCATGTGGTAAGCCATGAAAATAATGCTGTCCAACCAGCTGATAATAAGCAGGCTTGAGCTCAAAATCATTCCTCTGGAATGCAGGATGGCGGATTGCAGCTCTGTTGGCATAAAACTGGTCAGGTCTGTTGTAATCTCCTAGAGTCTTTTGAACAAAATGCCCAACAGCGTTATTAGCAGCAACAGTAGCTCTAGCATCTTGTGCCACTTGTTGAACCACCTGTTTAACTATGACGTTCCCATCTTGATCCAGTCTCTGCCCCTCTTCATTCCTCCTGTTTCCATCTCTGTTAACAAAATGACCTTCTGCATCTTCAACCAAGATCAGTGGAGCAACCACTGTAGATTGCTTCTTAGCTTCCCTGATGGTCCTCTCCAACTTAGCGAGTTCGTCGATGCTCAAAGTTACAAGCTCCTTCTCTTTGTTGCTTCTGGTAGGTATACACCTGAAACCAGCACAAAGAAAAGTAGCAGAAAATTAGTAAACAAATAAAAACTTAGACAAAATCCTAATACTAAAAATCGATAGGCAGCTATTACTCCACGGCAACGGTGCCAAAAACTTGATAGGGCTCGGGTTTTACCCAAACAAAACTATTGCAAGTGCACAACAATGCAGTTATAGTATAAGGGATTATCGAATCCCAAGGGAGTATGTAAACTACACTGGCAATTATAGATTCGGATTAAGCTAAGCGATAATGAATGAATATAATGCGAAATAGTTAAATAAAAGCAAGTGGGCATTTTTATGATTGTTCTTAAAGTCCAGAAAGCTAAAGGCGCTAAGTCAGGACAAATCGCAGGTTGAATCCGAGAGTGTAAAATGCATGCAATAAGGGATGAATTAAAACCGTCTTGAACATGAATCGCAAAAGTATTAATCAATTCTCATTGCAGAAGTTATCTATGTCTAAATCACAGAGTTTCAAATCTCTTTGCAAATCCTAACAAATTAAACATGTAGTCATGATCAGGTTCAATTGTTCACAAAACTCCTAAGTCATATCTCTTTGCACTAAGGCGTTTTGCTCATCTAATACTAGTTCAGGTGATTAACAATGTTCTCACATCTATTAAACAACCTAGGGTTTCGAAATCCAGATGATGTGTCTAAGAAATCAATATGAATGCAAGTATAGATGAAGAACCAATGAATTTCATATTAGTTTAGCAATTCTACAAACTCTTCATCAACCTTTGAATAATCCTAACCTAAATAACAAACTACTCAGACATGGTGAATGAAACAATCATCATGAATAGAATAGATTGCATAAATGAAATAGAGATAAAGATAAAAGGAGTTCGAAATCTGCTATGAAGGAGTCTGATTTGTCTCTCCAAAAGCTCTGCTACAAACCTCTCTCCCAAGCTCTCTAGAAAATTTAGATACAAGATAAAAGCCAACAATGGCTCAAAACCTAATATAAACAAGCTAAAACACGAGCTGGGGTCTTCTTGTAGATAATAGAACTTCTGGGGCCAAAATTACAATTTCCTTTCCATCTTTTAATAGAAGTCGAGATTTCTCTTCAGAGGAGGGTGACGAGCGTCACCCATAAGTGGTGACAAGCGTCACCCACTGCAGAATAACGCTTCTGAGATGCTAACTTCGTGGTTGATCCTTGCAATGATCCAAAAAGCTCTAAAACCTCCAATTATGCTCCAGACATGCTATAACCTGCAAAGACTCTACTATGACTCTAAAAAGACCAAAAAGACTCAATAAAAAGGACTTATACCATGGTTAAAAATCATAAAACCATGATATATCACCTCTGCAGAGTGTTCCGCAACACTAAGCACCACTATGACAAGCTCAGCCCCAACTAGGAAGGATCGTACGAAATCATCAAAGGCCTAGGGTCGGGAGTGTACCTCCTCAGGGAAAAGAATGGCAAGTGCCTCAAAACATTCTTGGAACGCTACAAATCTTAGAATGTATTAGTTCTAATAAGCATGTATGCGTGCAACGAAACCCGTTAATGTATACTATTACTGCTTTCAAATAAAAAATGGGGGCGAAACGCCAAAAGTCTTAACACACAAAAACCGACAAACACTAGCCGGTTCAAAACAAACAATCAAAAAAAAAATCACCTCGAGAGGGACCCTAGTATAATGTCCTCGGAAGAAGGCCTCGACCCGGGAGCCTGGGAGGAATGGCCCTGGCAGGAGCCGCCAAAGCACCCACCCCCAACGGGCTGGCCTCGGGTGTAGTAACGATGGGGGCAGCTCCGGGTGGAGAAATCGGACGAAGGAACTGAGCGAGGGATGTGATCATGTCATCGACCAAAAACACCAGCGTCCCTGCTACTTGCGCCTCCTCCATTGCCGCCTGGTGCACTCCCCAAATTCCCTCCTCATTCCAACATCCCTAGCCATGCTCCCAGCACCCCTGAAGGATTGTGAGAGCGCAGCTGCTCATCAGCATCTCCGACCTCAGTTCGCGAGCAGAATTGAGAGCGTCAAGCTCCGAACACAGCAGCTCCATGGCCTCCTCCACCTTGGAAGCCATAGACCTCTCTTCGGCGATCTGAACCTGGAGTTCCGCCACCTGGTCACGCAGACCCTCGGTCTCCGCCGCCACGCTCGACAGACGCTTGACGTCCCCCTCGACCTGCTCAAGTTGCATCCAAACTCAAATGGCCTTGCGGTGGTGCTCCTTCTTCTCCTCGCGCAACCGACCGGTATCTGCAGATTTCGAGGCCACCATTTCCTGAAGCGAGATTAATTGGGCCTGAAAGGTGGAAGCAGAGGCAGCCAGATGCGCACTCATGATATCGGCCTGCAAAAGGACAAGAATAGAGGAAGGGGAAGGAGAGCTCACCTTTCGAGTGGAATCCCCTTTGGGAATTTTCACCTCTTTGCCCCTTTTCCCTCGTAAGGAGCAAGGAAGGCACGCAAGAACGGAAGAGGTTGTAGGCGCTCCACGAAGAATGCAAGGTTGCCGAGGAGCTGTCTCCTCAGAAGGACCCTCATCGGTAGAACGCTTCCGCGTGACGCTCTGTAAGTAAAGCGGGGATCCATCGGACTCGTCGGCAGAGCCACCCCCCATATTGGCCAAAAAATCCAGAGAACCTCTCAGGAAACCAAGAGACGGCCGAGTAAAGACCCTGCCTCGTAGAAAGGCAAGCACGAGGAATCCAGGGTTCAGATACAATACTTTTGAAGGTGAAGGCGTTGCCTACCGGCGTGCAGAGGGAGCTATTAGCAAGGCAGCGCTCAGATAGCAAGAACGACTGTCTTCGAAGCCCGAGCAAAATCTCAGCAAGATGCCTCTCCAATTCCGCAACGTCCCTCGGCCCCGTGGGATCTACAGCAAAAGTGAACGGTTAGTCAATCGAGGAACAGAGCAGAAAAATGAGGATATCACCTATCGGGATCCCTCCACACGGTACGTATAGAACCTGCGGGATCCACCCGCCAGAAGCAAAAATTCTGAGTCCATCGACGATCGTTGCCCATTCTAGTAGAAAGGATCATTGGCCCCCCGGCGTTTCGAGCAAGGATATGCTGCAAAGGGTCATACGCACCCCTCTTCCTGAGGTGGAAGAAGGCCCCGACGTCCTTGGCAGCAATAGGAATCCCGACAGGTCACTCAGGACCTGGAACGAACTCAGAACCCCCCACGCGGCAGGAACCAGCTGGCTAGGGCAGATTCCCATCAACCAACAGAATTTGATCAAGACTCCTTGGATTCGACATCGGAGTCTATTTGACCAATAAATGGCGTAGAGCGCTATACAACTTGGAGGCCCTCGGGAAGCAGAAGCCAAACGGTCAAAGAATACCGACATCATGCTATGCGGGCGGACCGAGTCCAGAAAAGCACAAAAATCCACCGGATCTCTGGTGGATGCAACACCTCCGAAGCGTATGGAAAATCCCCACCGCGAGGACCCACAGGAGACAGTGTGGCGGGGTCGTCGACGTCGTAGTCAAGAAGCAACGGATCCTCTCGGAGTTTAGCACAAGGATCGGACCCCTCTCCGTTTAGGCATTCGAGGCATTGACTGAGAAAAGGGTAGAAGAAGAAGAAGAAGAATCTTACCAAGAGAAAGGGAGAGAAAGCCCCAGAATCAAGGTAGCGTGAAAAGCGACTCGTGAAAGCGAATAAACGGCAGCGTGGAAGAAAAATACCAGAAACACACGTGTAACCCTAGCAAAAAAGAAATATTTATGGGGATCCACACGATCCGCACGGCGAAGGGGTAATAAAAAGAAAATCTCTTGTCATTAGGAAATATTTACGAAAATCCGAGGACCGGCTTGCAAAGTCTGCCCACTCTCCTAAGAGACGAACCACACATGAAACTCTGCGCCGACCGCAAACTGGGACCCGCCCGAGCGCCCTTGCCACGATAGGGCTCTGATCCTAAAAGTTCTGGATCTCGGTCATGGGATTCAGAAACATGCCATTCGAGGACAACAGTCTTTCCGAGACCGTCCTCCAAGGGCACGCCCTTCTGGGAACTCCCTCCGGGGACAACGGTCTTTCCGAGACCGGCCACCAGGGGTACGCCCTCCAGGGAACTTCCTTCAGGGATAACGGTCTTTCCGAGACCGGCCTCCAGGGGCACGCCCTCCGGAGAACTTGCTCCGGAGATAACGGTCTTTCCGAGACCGGCTTCCAGGGGCACGCCCTCCAGAGAACTCCCTCCGTGGACAACGGTCTTTCCGAGACCGGCATCCAGGGGCACGCTCTTCGGAGAACTCCTTCTACGGATAATGGTCTTTCCGAAATCGGCCTTCATGGGCACGCCCTCCGGGAAACTCCCTCTAGGAATAACGGTCTCGAGACCGGCCTCTAGGGGCACGCCCTTTGAGAAACTCCCTCCAGGGATAACGGTCTTTCTGAGACCGGCCTCCAGGGGCACGCCCTCCGGGGAACTCATTCCGGGGATAACGGTCTTTTCGACACCAGCCTCTAGGGGCACGTTCTCTGGGGAACTCCCTCTGGAGATAACGGATTTTCCGAGACCGGTCTCCACGGGCACGCCCTCCGGGAACTCCCTCCAAGGACAACGATCTTTTCGAGACCAGCCTCTAGAGGCACGCCGACTAGGAAACTCCCTCCGGGAATAATGGTCTTTCCGAGACCGGCCTCCAAGGACACACTCTCTGGGAAACTCATAACAGTCTTACCGAGACCGGCCTCCCAGGGCACGCCCTCCAGGAAACGCCACCAGGGAACGGGCTTTTCGAAATCCACCCTCGTGGAAATCAACGTCAACAGGACCCAACCCGCAGCTGGAAGACAAACGAGATAAGAGCATACTGATCTTCTATACTTCATTTCGCGTGCAAGGCAGACTTCCGAACCTCCCAAGCGAGCTCCGTATATCGGGGGCAACTGTTGGACCGCAAAATGCATACACGACCCACGAAGACCCAACGCGTGGACAACGGACGCTGCGGTAACCCGAGGCGCATTAAATGCACCGCACCTACCAAATAGAGCTGCAATGAGGGCGGCTAAGAGAAGGCAGGGCAGGTCTGCAACCCATTCCTTCTGACTACATTCACGGAGGATTCCGAGAATGGCGATAATGATGAAAAAGGATGGAAGTTGGTACCCGACCCGGGGAGTCTGGAGGTCCGAACCTGGGAAGCGATCCAAAACCAGGTATTCTCTATAAAAACACACTCCTCTCGACAGCAGAGAGGGGGAGACATCTAGAACGATAACTTCATCTTCTAGCTTTATTTTACAATAGAGTATCACCATCCTAAAAGTTATATCGGGATCCCTTTGAGTCAATAGAACGCCTACATAATCAGTCCTTCTGGTAGACCTAATACGCTTTCGTCCAGTCCTGTGTCTCTTTTGATTAGAACGTCGGAGCGTAATCGAGATGGTAACACCTTTCCGGCTTACCAAAAATCACTTTCTTCTTTCTTGTCGTTGCAGGCTAACCCATCCTCCAGAGTTCAAATCTCCTCCACATCATATGACAACAAATCACATATCCCATGTAGCATCCCAAAATTTTCTCTAGACCACTAATATATTCAAGTTTCTTTTGAACATCAACATGACCTGATCTCACCAAAATCTGGAGAACATTGAAATCAGTGAGACCAATATAGGTAAAGAAATTTGTAGAGTGTGGCCCTGAAAACTAAATAATATTCGTTATAACTCATAACCTACTTTCTATGTTATTTGTTCATCTATGTTAGACACACAAACCCTGTTAATTGACTGTACAAAAAGTTCATACACACCATTGAGTCGATGACCTATATGAATTTATGCATGATAATATGATACATCTAATACATCTAATCAATAATGAATGAATGTGGATATATAATATCACAATCATATTGATATAATATCACAATTATATGGAGGTATCTGTCACGTTGAAATTTAAAAATACTACTCAAATTTATTTTCATTTCTTCTTTAAGGTACCAAACAACATGGCATTACCATTATAAACTCTTGGGAATTATTAAAAGATAAATTCATAAAAGTTGATTGTGAAATTAGGATTTTCGTATAACTGGATGTCAATGGCGGTAAAAAAATTCCTTAGAAAGATGAACACGTTCTCTTGTGTCGCAAAGGACGTGTATGTCGTCTTTGTGGCTTTTGTGAAGGCACTCTCGGATTTCAGAATCGCTACAGTTTCCAAGTATTCTCCTTGAAATAGCATCTACACGCTGAACATAAGTGGTCAAAATGTTAATCTATGCTCTGAATCGACTAATAGCCATGGTTGCACACATAAGAAGAAGAGAAAGAAGATGTTGCACACAGGAAGAGGGAAAAGAAATAGAGGACACAGTTAAAGAGCAATGAGGTTCTGGTTGTCTCTAACTAACTTAAAACAGGAACAACATGCCTTTACTCACGATCGTGGTCACTTCAGGACCGTCCGGAGCACTCAGCGTCAATGGGAAAGAAGACCTCTCCTTCTTGTTCTAAAATTAATTTTATTCTCTCCTCCGCTTACTCTTTTCATTAATATATCTGCTGTACTTGTGAGTCACTTTTGCTGTTAAAGTCAACCAATTCCGTAAAAACATGAGTCAACTAATTACTACTACATTTAATTTTTTATATTTATATTTATATTTTTACAAGAGGTTAAGAAGGGCCCTTTTGTATTTATTTTCTTTCATACCGCATGCAAAGTTGTTCTCGTATGTAATTATTAGATGTATTATTTATGTTAACAAAATTAGTTACTTGACCGTTTCTTAGATATTAATTAGTCGACATATATACATTAATTTGAATCACCCGCTAACAAATAAAGATAATCAGTTCCTCATTTTACTCTTTTCTTTTGGTTTTGACTATTGCCGCCAAGCATGTTCGGATTTTTTAATTACAACAATTCCAAATACAAAAAATTATTAATTTTCTTTATTAATCATAAGTAAAAAAGAGCATTTTTAGTTTTTGGTTCATGTAACACTATTATTTTATAATTGTATGTTTTGGAGGTGTCACATTGAAATTTAATGATACTAAGCAAATTTATTTTCATTTCTTCATGACGGTACCAAACAACATGGCATTACCATTATAAATTCTTGGGAATTGTTAAAACATAAATTCATCAAAATGGCTTAGGAAATTAGGATCTTCGTATAACTGGATGTCTGTGGCGGTAACAAAAGTCTTCAGAAAGATGAACCCGTTTTCTTCGGTCGCAAGGACGTGTATGTCGTATATGTGGCTTTCGTGGAGGCACTCTCGGATTTCATAATAGCTACAGTTTCCAAGTATCCTCCTTGAAATAGCATCTGCACGCTAAACATCTCTGGTTAAAATGTTAATCTATGCTCTGAATCGACTAATAGCCATGGTAGCACACACAGGAGGAAGATGTTGCACACAAAAAAAGGAAGATGAAATAGACGAAACAGTTACTGAGCAATGAGGTTCTGGTTGTCTCTAATTAACTTAAAACGGGAACAACATACATTTACTCACGTACATGGTCGCTTCAGGACCGTCCAATTTTGATGGATTAACAGCCGAGATCCGTCCGGAGCACTCACCGTCGACGGGGAAAAGATAACAGCTTCTTTATCTTTATTTTCTTTTTCTAAAATTAATTTTCTTTTCTCCTCCGCTTATTCTTCTCATTTATGTATCTGCTGAACTTGTGGATCCCTATTGCTGTTTTAGTCAACCACTTCCGTCAAAACGCGAGTCAGTTAATTACTACTACAGCTAACTATTTCTAATTATATTTATATGTTTACCACAGGTTAAGAAGGGCTCTTTTGTATTTATTTTTATTCATACCGCATGCAAAGTTGTTCTCATATATAATTATTAGGCGTATTATTTATGTTAACAAAATTAGTTACTTGTCTGTTTCGTAGCTGTTAAGTACTCCTCATATATACACTAATTCGAATCATCCGCTAACAAAAAAAGATAATCAGTTTCTCATTTTACTCTTTTTCTTTTGGTTTTGACTATTGTCACCAAGCATGTTCGACTTTTTAAATCACGAGAATTCCAAATACAAAATTTTTTAATTTTTTTTATGAATCATAATTGAAAAAGACTTTTTTTAATTTTTGGTTCATGTAATACTATTATTATATAATTGCATGTTTTGATGTTTCACGTTGGAATTTAAAAATACTAAGCAAATTTATTTTCATTTCTTCCTAACAGTACCAAACAACATGACATTACCATTATAAACTTTTGGGAATTGTTAAAAGATAAATTAGTAAAAATGGCTTGTGAAATTAGGATCTTCGTTTAAATTGATGTCTGTGGCGGTAACAAAATTCTTCAGAAAGATGAACTCGTTCTCTTCTGTCGCAAAGACGTGTATGTCGTCTCTGTGGCTTTCGTGGAGACACTCTCGGATTTCAGAATCGCTACAGTTTCCAAGTATCCTCCTTGAAATAGCATCTGCACGCTAAACAATAGTGATAAAAATGTTAATCTATGCTCTGAATCGACTTATTGCAATGGTTGCACACACAGGAAGAATATGTTGCACATAGGAAGAGGAAGAAGAAATAGAGGAAACAGTTATAGAGCAATGTGGTTTTGGTTGTCTTTAATTAACTTAAAGTGGAAACAACATACCTTTACTCAAGTACGTGGTCACTTCAAGACCATCCGATTTTGATGGATTAACCGCTGAGATCCGTCCTGAGCACTCACCATCGACAGGGAAGAAGACCTCTGCTTCTTTTTCTTCATTTTTGTTTTTCTAAAATTAATTTTCTTTTCTCCTCTGCTTACTCTTCTCATTTATAAATCTGCTGCACTTGTGGGTCCCTTTTGCTGTTTAAGTCAACCACTTCTGTCAAAATGCGAGTCAATTAATTACTACTATAGCTAATTATTTATATTTATATTTTTATTTTTATGAGAGGTTAAGAAAAGCCTTTTTGTATTTATTTTCGGGAGGATTACTAGAATACTCTTTTAAATAGGTGTATTCACTAGAATAGCTAAAATTTGTTTTTATTACTGAACTAACCTATCGTACCGATTATGTCTTTCTAGCCTTTGATAACAAAAACGGTATTTACGATTGTGCCATTACTTTTTCTTTGCCATGTCAGCGAGATGTTTGACGGTAGACTTGTTTTGTTTGGTCAACGGCTAGTAGATTTATTTCGTGTGGTAGAGTTGTTGTTGACGGTGAAGTGCTTATGACGCAGGAGATTTTTTGGAAATGGTAGAGTTGTTTCTCGAACGGTAGATTTGTTTCTCGAACGGTAGATTTGTTGGGGACCTTGGTAGACTTAAAAATATGTTGTGGAAGATTTTTGTTTTCGACCCTACCAGAGGGTGATTGATTGACTTTTTACATTCATTGACTTTGAATGGCGGTAGATTAGTTTTTGGACTTGGTAGATTTATTTTTATTTGGTAGACTTAGTATTTGTGGTGGTAGATTTTTGTTACTCCTAGTAGATTTGTTTTGTATTTACTTGGTAGTAGAGTTATTTTGTTGATGGTAGAGTTTTTAGTGCCAACGAATCCTGGTAGAGTTATTTTGCTGTTGTGGTAGATTTACTTTATTTTCGTAGTGATAAAGTTATATTTTCTATAATTACCAGAATAACATCATTGGTAGATTTATCGTGTTACGTGGTGGTAGACTTATTATGTGCTGGTAGATAGTTGACTTTTTCACAGATCGTGATTGCGTAGTGGTAGACTTTTCATGGGGTATTGGACGGTGAAGAACGTTGAAATCAAATGTTGATCAGTGGGATGTTGATTTTGGACGTGATAAGAATGTGAATATTGCAGTGAAGAGATTCAACCTCTATAGCGACTGTTGAAGACTCGTTCATTACATTTCAAAATTTATAGAAAGTGCATAGAGAAGCAGTTCTTAAAGAAAGAAAGTACTTAGAGATGTTCAACGAACAAAGTGCATAGAGATAGATAAAGCGATCCACAGTAGAAAATAGACGCTATTAAAACTGAAATCTAAGCAGTTGGTACTAAAGAAAAAGGTAGCACTCGTGACAACACATTAATGGGTGTTTGAACCTGCAGCTTGGAAATTCTTCTACTTTGAAAACATTGGGCAACAGATCTGCAGTAGCACTCTGCATTCCCATCTTGGTTCGAGAAACCTCTTCACCTAGTTCGATCATGTAGTGCATGCGTGATCTCCAACCTACAACTCTTTCCAACATCTCCATTGCAGTTGGATAGTGGCCATATGCGGTTGCGATAACAGTGACCATCAATGTTGCTTGGTCTATCCCGGCTTTGGAAGCCTTGTTCAAAAAAATCTGAGCGAATTTTCAACGCCGTGGTCTATAGCTATTGTCATCAATCCGTGCAGGTATAATGCATGCAGATTGTCTGATGAGAGAGACAAATTGAAGAAGTAAGGATATCGTTCGAGCAAAGTTGTATCAGCAACGAAGTCTGATAGGTTTAGTGCTTGCATTACAGATGGTTCCTTTAATGCTGTCTTTAGTTGTTTTGACGCACATGCTGCACGACATGCGTCCTTAGCAGAAACTCGTCCCACTCTCTGAAGAATCGGCCAAGTAGGTCTCTTATTTGGTGGAGTCCATCATTTGTTTCCATTTTACGCTGAAACATAGAGAGTATAGAGAAGCGTATAAAGTCAGAACTGCAGATAAAGTAAATCTTCCATCAATTAACCAAGTATATCTACCACAATAGATTAAAAATGGTCGTGCAAAAAACATAAATCTACCACAACGGCTTATTATCAGACCTAGAGTTAACGTAAATCTATCAGCAAGAGGCCTTGTATAAGTACCACACAACATCAGACGAAGTGATTTGACGATAATCTCTAACTATAACCTATAACAGATGTGAACTCGCCACAGAAGTTGAGATATTTGGCGGATGAAAAGGAAGAGAAAGTGGAATACTTACCAACGAGAGTTGGCAGTCTCGAATTCAAGTAGAGTGAACTTGCCGACGTCGGGTAGAGTGAGTTAGGAGGCAGAGTGCCCGGACAGAGACTGATGTCGGCGTTGGAGGTAGAAGAGTTAGTTGGGAGAGGAGGAGTAGTAAAGTAAAGGGTTTTGAATAACCAAAAAAAAAAAAACAAAAATTTGGGACCACACATCACATTATCTTCCTCACACTCTATGTTATCGCCGCCTCCATCATTTTTCTCCACCTGGTTCGACCAAACAAACTAAAATCTCGATCTTCTTCTTGTTCTTCTTCTATTAAATCCACATTTCGATTTCTCTTTAGCTGGTTTATGAAGGTCTTGGTCATTTTGAATCGATGGAACAAATTATTTTGGTTTGTGGAAAATGGAGTTTTCACAATAATCGATGGAGGTTTGTGATATATCATGGTTTTTATGGTTTTTAACCATGATATAAGTTCTTTTTATTGAGTCTTTTTGATCTTTTTAGAGTCCTAGAAGAGTTTTTGCAGGTTATAGCATGTCTGGAGCATAATTGGAGATTTTGGAACCTTTTGGAGCATTCTGAGTTGAAGCCACGAAGTACCAAGCTCGAAGCAGAAAGTATCCCATATGGTGACGATCGTCACCACCTTTGGTGACGCTAGTCACCCATCAAGGAAGGAGCGTGACTGTTTTATTAAAAGTGTGAAGAAGATTTGCAGAGTTGGCCCAGAAGTTCCATTATTTACAAGAAGACCCCAGATCGTGTTTAGCCTCTATTTATTAGGTTTTTCAGCCATTGTTTGCCATTATCTTAGTTTTTGAGAATTCAGAGAGCTTAGAGAGAGATTTATTCAGAGCGTTTTGGGGAGACAAATCCTATACTCTTTTGAGAAGATTTCGAACCCCGTTATTCTTTTACTCTTTCTCTTAATGCAATTTTATTCAGTTATGTTTTGTGATCTCATAATCATGTCTGAGTAATCTGCTAGTTAAGTTATGGCTTTTTCAAGGGTTGATGAAGAGATTGTAGAATCGCAATTCTGTTAGGAATATCTTTTGGTTTTTCATCTCTGCTTGCTTTAAAATCGAATTTCTGAGAAACATCATCTAGGAATCCGAAAATCTTAGGTTGCTAAATAAATGTGAGAGCATTATTCATAACTTGAACTAGTATTTGATGAGCAAAACAACTTAGTGCAAAGAGATTTGGCTTAAGAGTTTTCTAAGCAACTGAATCTGATCATTCCTGCATGCTTAGGTTGTTAGGGTTTGCAAAGAGATTTGAAACTCTGTGATTTAGGCATAGATAACTTTTGCAATGAGAATTGATTAGTTATACATTAGTGATTCATGTTTAAAACGGTTCTTAATCATTCCTGATTTCATGCATTCTACATTCTTGGATTCAACCTGCGAACTGTCCTGACTTAGCGCTTTTAGTCTTCTGAAACTTAGATCATCTTACAAAATCGTTTGCTTACTTTTATTCATTTATTCGCATTACATACATCATATCTTGCTTAGCTAAATCCAAACCTACATTCGATAGTGTAGTCTGCATTACTCTCTTGGGATTTCGATACCCTTTGTATTACAACTGCTTTGCTGTGCACTTGCAGTAGTTTTATTTGGGTAAAACCTGAGCCCTATCAAGTTTTTGGCACCGTTGCCGGGGAGTAATAGCTGCCTATCAATTTTTAGTATTAGGATTTTATCTAAGTTTTAATTTTTTTACTGACTTTCTGCTGCTTTTCTTTGTTCCTGTTTCAGGTGTATGCCTAATCGCAGAACCAGAAGCAACAAAGAGAAGGAGCTTGTGACTTTGAGCATCGACGAGCTTGCTAGGTTGGAGAGAACTAACAGGAAAGCTAAGAAACAATCTACAATGGTCGCTCCACTTATCTTGGTTGAAGATGCAGAAGGTCACTTGGTTGACAGGGAAGGAAACAGGAGAAACGAAGAGGGGTAGAGAATTGATCAAGAGGGAAATATCATTGTTGAACAGCAGGTTCAACAAGTGAATGAGAACGTGGGAGTCCCTGCTGCTGCCAATAACGCTGCTGGGCGTTTTGTTCAGAGGACTCTAGGTGATTACAACAGACCTGATCAGTTTTATGCCAACAGAGCTGCAATCCGACCTCCTGCTTTCCAGAGGAACGATTTTGAGGTTAAACCTGTCTACTATCAGCTGGTTGGCCAGCATCCATTCCATGGCTTACCTCATGAGCATCCTATAGATCACATTGAGAGGTTTGAGGATTTAGCTTCCAGTGTCAAAGCTAATGGGGTTAGCAATGATTTTCTGTTCTGCAAGCTTTTCCCTTACTCTCTTGAAGGAGAAGCTGCATATTAGCTGAAGCAACTGGAGCCTGCTTCATTGACCACTTGGGAAGACACCAAGAATGCTTTTCTGAATAACTTCTATGATGATGTAAGATCAGAGGACATGAGGACGAAAATTGCACCATTTACACAAGGCCCTACTGAAGCTTTTAAAGCTTCTTGGATCAGGTTCAAGTCTTATCAAAGGGACTGTCCTCATCATGGTTTTAGTCAGGTGCAATTACTTGGGATTTTCTTCAGAGGTATTGACTGGAAGTATCAGATGGCGCTGGATGCAGCAAGTGCAGGAAACTTCAACACCAACAGCATTAAAAATGCAGACTTTCAGAGGATGAAACAAGCTGGTGTGGCTGATGGAAATCAGATTGCTGAAGTTAAGGCTAAGTTGGACGATATGCACAGCCTTTTGGTGGGAAAGAAGTCAGTTCACTTTGCTGCAGAAGTAGAAACTTTCGAAGCTCCAGAGGAAGTTGAACAGGAGGATGTAAATTTCATCAATTCTGGTGGTTTTCAAGGTCAAAGGTATGAGAATCAGCAGTGGAACAAAGGATACAGCAACAACAATCAGAAAAACACCTTTACAGGAGGACAGAGCACGCCTGGTTTCACTCCTAACCCCTATTCCAAAAGACAGAGTACCAGAAGCCAATCCAGAACAGTGGAAATTACAGAAACTATGGTTCTTCTTCCTATCAACCAGCACCTCCACAAGGGAACAAAATGGAAGCAATGTTAAAACAGATCTTGGAAGGACAACAGAAGCTTACAGTGGATTTCAATGGCAAGATAGATTCGTTCTATCAGGATTTAAATGGGAAAATTGAGAGCCTGAACTCTCATATGAAGAAGCTTGATGTTCAAGTTGCCCAAACTGCAGGAGCTGTTCAGAGGCAAGAAGGATTTCTTCCAGGAAGAACTGATGATAATCTCAAACACCATGTGAATGCCATCACATTGAGGAGTGGAAAGAACCTGCAACCAGTGTTGCAGAAGGATTTAACCTCAAAAAATTTCGTGGGTATTGAAGAGTATGAAGATGAAGAAATATATGCTGAAGACCCACGGGTGACGCTCGTCATCAATAATGTGTGTCGCTCATCACCCATCGAGCACAACCCCGACCCCGACTCTTCACAATTTGGTGACGACCGTCACCAGGAGGGTGACGCTCGTCACCCAAATCCAATGATCAACCCCGACTTGTCCAAAGTGAGTGACGCTCGTCACCAGACGCCATATGCTGCAGTTTCGCCTAAGACTTCAGATAATGCTAAGGAGACCGTGTATAAACCTAAGATACCCTATCCTAAGCATCCTAAGAAGTCTAAGCAAGAGCTTGAATATGCAAGATGCAAGGCTATCATGGACAAGTTGGTTATAGAGATCCCATTGATTGATGCTGTAAGGATCACTCCTGTTATAAGGAGGTATGTGAAGAGGATGGTGACCAATAACTTGAGTCTAGAGGCTGAAGCTATGATGATCAACGAGCATGTCAGTGCAGTGATTCAGAACAGAGTCCCAAAAAAGCTTTCAGATCCAGGAAGCTTTGTTTTAGACTGCACAATCTTCAATGACAAGTTTGAGAGGTCATTGTGTGATCTTGGTTCTAGTGTGAACCTCATACCTTATTCTGTTGCCAAGAGCTTGGGGATGACCGATTTCAAAGCTACAAGGATATCTCTGGTCCTAGCTGATATATCAGTCAGAGTTCCTGAAGGAGTGATAGAGGATGTTCCTATCAAAGTAGGAGATTGTATGATTCCTACTGATTTTGTGGTTCTGGAGTATGGAGAGGAACCCAAAGATCCCTTGATTCTTGGCAGACCCTTCTTGGCTACTGCAGGAGCTATTATTGATGTCATGAAGGGTAGAATAAAGCTGAATGTTGGTGATTTAGTGATGAAATTCGAAATGGACAAGCTGATTAAGAGGCCAACCATAGATGGACAGACTTTTTATGTGGATCACAAACATTGCTGATCAGATCTTCCATGAGATGAGTTCAGAGGATCCCTTGGAAAGGGCGTTGACCACTTCTACAGCTGAGTATGAGAATTTAGATGCTGCTGCAACAGGGTACACAAAGATGATGGATGCTACTGCACAAGTGATGCAACTGGTTGCACATGATGAGCTTGTCTCCACATCTGCGAAAGCTGCCACAATGGGTGATTGGTCTGCAGAAAAAGCACCAAAAGTTGAGCTTAAACAGCTCCCTGCAGGGCTAAGGTACGCATTTCTTGGAGAAAACTCCACCTATCCTGTTATTGTTAATGCTTCATTGAACAATGCAGAGCTCACCCTTTTGCTAAGTAAGCTGCGAAAATTTCGCAAAGCTCTTGGCTACTCTCTTGATGACATTTCAGGTATCTCTCCAGACTTGTGCATGCATAGGATACACTTGGAGGATGAGTCGAAATCATCAGTTGAGCATCAGAGGAGGCTTAATCCAAATTTGCAAGATGTAGTCAAGAAAGAGATCATGAAGTTGTTGCAGGCTGGTATCATCTATCCTATATCAAACAGTGCTTCGGTGAGTCCAGTGCACGTGGTGCCTAAGAAAGGAGGTGTCACAGTGGTGAAGAATGACAAGGATGAGCTGATTCCAATCAGGACTGTCACAGGACAGAGGATGTGCATTGACTACAGGAAACTGAATACAGCAGCAAGGATGGATCATTTTCCTCTGCCTTTCATCGATCAGATGCTGGAGAGGCTGGCGAATCACAAGTTTTACTGCTTCCTTGATGGGTATTCAGGCTTCTTTCAGATCTCCATTCATCCAGATGATCAGGAGAAGACCACTTTTACCTGTCCCTATGGCACTTTTGCATACCGCAGAATGCCTTTTGGGCTGTGTACTGCTCCTGCAACCTTCCAGAGATGCATGATGTCGATTTTCACAGACATGATAGAGAAGTTTATGGAGGTGTTCATGGATGACTTCTCTGTTTATGGGTCCTCTTTCAAGAGCTGCTTGGATAATCTGTGTGCAGTTCTGCAGAGATGTGAGGAGAAGCACTTGGTTTTGAACTGGGAAAAGTGCCATTTTATGGTTCAGGATGGTATTGTGCTTGGCCACAGAGTCTCAGGAGACGGTATAGAGGTGGATAGGACGAAAATTGAGGTGATGACAAGTCTGCAAGCACCTGATTCAGTCAAAGCAGTGAAGAGTTTTCTGGGTCATGCAGGCTTCTACAGAAGATTCATCAAAGACTTTAGCAAGATAGCACGCCCCCTTACTGCTCTCCTCTGCAAGGATGTGAAGTTTGAGTTCACAGAAGAGTGCAAATCTGCCTTTGAACAGATCAAGCAAGCTTTGGTTACAACTCCTATTGTGCAGCCACCAGATTGGGACTTACCTTTTGAGGTAATGTGTGATGCCAGCGATTTTGCAGTTGGAGCAGTGCTGGGACAAAGGAAAGACAAGAAACTCCACGCCATCTACTATGCAAGTAAAACTTTGGATGATGCTCAGAAGAATTATGCAACAACTGAGAAGGAATTGTTAGCTGTTGTGTTTGCTTTTGATAAGTTCAGGCAATATCTTGTTGGTTCCAAGGTCGTGGTTCATACTGATCATTCAGCACTGAAGTATCTGATGCAAAAGATGGATGCAAAGCCAAGGCTGTTGAGATGGATCCTGCTTCTTCAGAAATTTGACATTGAAGTGAAGGACAAGAAAGGGGTTGAGAATGGAGTTGCTGATCATCTATCCCGGATTCAAGTCGAGGACAGTGTCCCAATCAATGATTTCTTGCCTGAAGAGAATGTTTACTTGGTGGAAACAAGAGAACAGGAGGAAAATATTGAAAACCTGCAGTTTTCTCGAAACTGCAGGGGAGTGACAAGCGACACCAGGAGGGTGACGCTCGTCACCAACCCAGAACAGCCACGACCAAAGTGTAAGAAAGAGGTGACGCTCGTCACCAATCTCTATACTTTTCTGCGATTTGTGCAAGCTTGGGGATGGCTTTTGAAGAGCCTGTTTATGCTTTGAATGATCCAAAGAGGCCCTGGTATGCTGATATTACCAATTACCTTGCTGCAGAGGATGAACCACATGACTTCAAAGGCTATGCTAAGAAGAAGTTCTTGAGAGAACTTAGGAGATTCTATTGGGATGAGCCATACCTCTACGAGCATTGTGCTGATGGGATTTACAGGAGATGCATAGCAGAAGAAGAACTGCAGGATGTCCTATTTCACTGTCATGGATCAGAGTATGCTGGACACTTTGCTACATTCAAGACTGTCTCTAAGGTATTGCAAGTTGGATTTTGGTGGCCTACTATGTTCAGAGACGCCCATGCCTTCATTATAAGCTGTGATACTTGTCAGAGAAGAGGAAAAATTAGCAGGAGACATGAGATGCCACAAAACTTCATTCTGGAAGTTGAAGTCTTTGATTGTTGGGGTATTGACTTTATGGGACCTTTTCCTTCATCATATGAGAATATATACGTTCTGGTTGCTGTTGATTATGTATCTAAGTGGGTAGAGGCGTTGGCTACTCCTACTAATAATGCAGCAGTGTTTTTGAAACTGTTTAAGAACATTATCTTTCCGAGATTTGGTGTCCCACGGATTGTCATAAGTGATGGTGGTTCTCACTTTGTCAATAAAGTTTTTGACAAACTGTTGAAGAAGTATGGTGTACAGCACAGAGTAGCCACGCCCTATCACCCCCAAACAAGTGGGCAAGTTGAGGTTTCCAACAGGCAGATCAAGCAGATTCTAGAAAAGACAGTTGGGAAGACAAGGAAAGATTGGTCTGTAAAGTTGGATGATGCATTATGGGCTTACAGAACAGCATACAAAACGTCACTTGGGACTACACCATTCTATCTTCTCTATGGCAAGGCGTGCCATCAACCAGTAGAGTTGGAGTTCAAAGCAGAATGGGCCATCAAGAAGCTGAACTTCGATCTGAAGCCTGCTGCAGAAAGGCGCTTGATTCAGCTCAATGAACTGGATGATATCAGATATCTGGCCTATGAAAACTCCAAGTTATACAAGGAGAAGACAAAGGCATATCATGATAAAAAGATCATCTCCAGGCATTTCGAGCCCAATGACCAGGTGTTACTCTACAACTCTCGTTTACAGCTTTTTCCTGGTAAATTGCGTTCTCGATGGTCGGGTCCTTTCACTGTCAAAGAAGCTTGCCCACATGGTGCAATTGTCCTGATTAACTCCAAAGGAGAGGAGTTCACTGTCAATGGACAAAGGGTGAAGCATTACTGGGCACAAGCAGAGATTCCAGCAGGACACATTGTGTCTCTGGATGATGCACCAGCTGTCTAAACAGCCAACTAAAGTCAAGCTAATGACTTTAAACAAGCGCTTAGTGGGAGGCAACCCACTGGTGAGTTGTAGATATTATATTTAGCTATTAGTTTCGTGCTTAGGATTAGTAATTACAATTCTATTCAGTTTATAAAAAAAAAAAAAATGGTGACGATCGTCACCCTTAAGGTGACGCTCGTCACCCGTAGGAGTCGAGCACAGGTATTAGTTTTCTTTCTTCTTCTTCCTCGCCACAACCTGCAAAAATAACGAACACATAGAATATTTTGAGCTTTTATAACTTTTGATTTTCTGAACCAAATTGAGTGATTCAAGAGTCTAATCCGTGCGGATTTTGCTCCTCTTTCTGAATATCAATTCGGTTATTAAGATCTGCAAGGTATGTGTTCGGAATCCCCAATTTTCAGTCCGCCATAGGTTTGATAAAATCTGATTTTTGACTTGATTGGCTTAATTTTAACTGTTGAATCATGGTTAGTTAGGTTGTATTAGAGGAATGAAACCATCTATGTGAGCTTTTATCGGTTGATTTTCAAGTTTTGAATTTTCGAGTTCATGATGAAAATTTCAAAAATCTGGAAATTTTGGGTGATTTGGGTTGAACTGATGATTGAATTGTGTTCCTGGTAGTGCTGTAGTTGATCGCCATCAGTTATTTCACCTTGATTGATTGATTTTTCGAATTTTGAAAAATTTGCTAATTTTGGTGATGTTTTTAGTCGATTTTGATCTTCAATTTTCAGATGCCTAGACAGGAGAAACGACCAAGGCAAAGCTCGTCTTCAAGCACTGTAACAGGGTCTACAGATTCCTTCAGTCAGTACCCGGTTTGCAGGCCTCCATGGCCCAAGCGAGAAGATCGGAAAATAGCCTCTGGAGTGGCTTGGGCAGGAACTCCGAGGCAGGAAATATCACGGGACACTTGCATATTCCGTGATATCCAGGAAGAGTGGGATGAGTATGACACGCTATTCTACAATGCGTGGCTGGGATTGAAGATTATCCCCACTTGGTTCGCGGATTCTGCTGTTCTGCAGAAAATGGGGATCTTCGAGGAGGTTGTTCAGATTCTGGAGAGCATTGGGATGGGGACTATGCCGTTCCAGCAGTATGATCTATACCCAGATTTGGTCCACCAGTTTCTCTCTACAGTTCGCGTCTACTACGCGAATGAGCTGGCGAAGCGTGCGCAGGAAGGCACGAACGTTTCTGATCCGAGGGGTTCGATACCGGATCAGTCTGATGGAGCTTTGTGGGATCTATGGCTTCTCTGACCATCCCACAGGCGTTCTCCTTCCCTCTCAGTGGACCCATATGCGGACATTCTGGTCTAAGTTCGGGAATGGAGTCTATGACAGCAAGACTAGCACGCAGACAGAGGTCCGCCATCCTGTCTTCAGGTACATTCTGCGTCTCTTTGGCCATACCATTTTGTGCAAGTCTGCGCCTAGCAAGACTCGGGTTAGTGAGCTAATTCTCCTCTACTACGGACTTTATGAGATGCTTGATGATGTGATCCCTATCGATAGCATGGTTCGCGCCAACTTGAGCGCTGTTTTCGCTGAGCATCTGGTCTCCTAGAAGACCAAGCCGTTCACCAGTCCGGGGGAGAAGACCGAGAGTGTTGGCAGCCTTCTGACACCGATCTTTCATCATTTCCAGATCGATGTCACTCCTTGCAGTCTGCGCAGTGACAGATCACTTATGGATGACCAGTATCTGCGCCATGTTACCTGGCTGAAGATTGGAGTTGTCTGGACTTTCACTACTACTTCTGGAGAGTATGTTGGCATTAAGTTGCCACAGAGGGCCCTCACTACGATTCAGGGAGTCCCACACCAGCTGTTCTTCATGCCAGCTGAGACTCTGCTGCGCCCTTTGGCTCTGCGCCCTGCTAGAGCTGCTACAGGTGGTGCCTCTGCTTCTACTGCCGTTGCTGCTGATGCTGGACCTTCTACACGCCAGAGTGGCTCTTCTACTGCTTTCAGACGTCCTCCACGACCACAGACACCCATGGATATGGCTGCTTTTCAGGAGTATGTCATTGACAGCTTTGAGGGACTCTGGGATGCTGTTGCTACACTTAGCAACTGTGGTTGTGTCCGGCCCCATTACACCACTGAGCCTTGCGAGGATGAGGACTGAGGCTCCACTATTTGGTTTTCTTTGAGTCAGTTGTCAGTTTCTTTGATGATGTTTTGTGAGATTGTTGAACCAGGTTATTATTGCTATGTTCGGATGTTGTTAATTATGTGTTTGAGTGCTCAAAAAGTCTAACTTTCGAGTACACATGACAACACTTTGTTAATTAACATCTAACTTAACAATTGGGTAATACAGGTCGTGGTGACGCTCGTCACCAGATTGGTGACGCTCGTCACCCGACCCCACGTGAGGTAACACTTTTCTGACTTAGTTTTTCGACTTCTCATTCATTTTTCTGACCAACTCTTGGCTTAATAACACTGGGGACAGTGTTGTTTAAGTCTGGGGGAGGTGGTTACTGACGTTGTGTGCTTTGTGTCATGTAGAATCTTAAAGTTGAGTCAAAAACCTGTTTTATAGAGTCAAAATTTTGAAACTGTCAGTTTTTCTTGGAACTAACCATATGACGTTTTTGCTTATAAGAACCATTGCCACAGTAGTTGATTACAAGTCTTACTAAGTTGAAAGTCATAGGTAGATCAGTCTAGCAATGAAGGTTTAGGTTCTTAGAGAATCTGGAAAATTTGCTGTTATCTCCACCTTAATGAACTTTAAACTTCTTATATTGGTTATTGATTCTTATTGATCTTGATTCTCTCTTTCAGCACTGACAATAAAGTTAAGATACAGTCTCTCTTTGATCTTCCCTGATGTAGTTTTTAAGAGTTTAAGTCCATAGAATGGTGCATTCATGACCCTGTCTCCTCACAAGGAACAACAGTAATGAACACACTCAAGAACCTGTCTCCTCACAAGGAACACAAGTATTGAGCAGCACCATACCTTAGACTGTAAAAGTTGAGAAAAAGAAGTGAAAAATCGAAAATATCCAAAGGAAAAGATCAGGGAAGAGAAAATAGGAGAGCTGTGTTGAGATTAAAATTGTTCAGTTGTTAGGAAGGGAAAAGAATCTGTAAAGTGATTGAGATGATAGAACCTTGATGAGATATCACACTTCGATAAAAAAATATAAGGAGTTGACAGTAGAAATTTCGGATTTCTTGAACGGATTTGGACTGGACTTGAGAGATTTGCTATGCTTGTGATGATTAGACTGAAATTTGATCTTGTGTTGACTCTGTGGTATGTGAATTCGAAAGTTCAAACTAGTGTGGTGTTCCTGATGATTGACTGGCTGTTTCTTGTTTTCAAACCTCGACCCTGTTCTCTGTCTTATGTTTGCTTGAGGGCAAGCAAAAGCTAAGTCTGGGGGAGTTGATATATCATGGTTTTTATAGTTTTTAACCATGATATAAGTCCTTTTTATTGAGTCTTTTTGGTCTTTTTAGAATCCTAAAAGAGTTTTTGCAGGTTATAGCATGTCTGGAGCATAATTGGAGATTTTCGAACCTTTTGGAGCATTCTGAATTGAAGCCACGAAGTACCAAGCTCGAAGCAGAAAGTATCCCATATGGTGACGCTCGTCACCACCTTTGGTAACGCTCGTCACCCATCAAGGAACGAGCGTGGCTGTTTTATTAAAAGTGTGAAAAGATTTGCAGAATTGGCCCAGAAGTTCCATTATTTACAAGAACACCCCAGATCGTGTTTAACCTCTATTTATTAGGTTTTTCAGCCATTGTTGGCCATTATCTTAGTTTTTGAGAATTCAGAGAGCTTAGGGAGAGATTTATTCAGAGCTTTTTGGGGAGACAAATCCTGTACTCTTTTGAGAAGATTTTGAACCCCCTTATTCTTTTACTCTTTTCTCTTAATGCAATTTTATTCAGTTATGTTTTGTGATCTCATAATCATGTCTGAGTAATCTGCTAGTTAAGTTAGAGCTTTTTCAAGGGTTGATGAAGAGATTGTAGAATAGCAATTCTGTTAGAAATATCTTTTGGTTTTTCATCTCTGCTTGCTTTAAAATCGAATTTCTGAGAAACATCATCTAGGAATCCGAAAATCTTAGGTTACTAAATAAATGTGAGAGCATTATTCATAACCTGAACTAGTATTTGATGAGCAAAACAACTTAGTGCAAAGAGATTTGGCTTAGGAGTTTTGTAAGCAATTGAATCTGATCATTCCTGCATGCTTAGGTTGTTAGGGTTTGCAAAGAGATTTGAAACTCTGTGATTTAGGCATAGATAACTTTTGCAATGAGAATTGATTAGTTATACATTAGTGATTCATGTTTAAAACGGTTCTTAATCATTCCTGATTTCATGCATTCTACATTCTTGGATTCAACCTGCGAACTGTCCTGACTTAGCGCTTTTAGTCTTCTGAAACTTAGATCATCTTACAAAATCGTTTGCTTACTTTTATTCATTTATTCGCATTACATACATCATATCTTTCTTAGCTAAATCTGAACCTACATTCAATAGTGTAGTCTGTATTACTCTCTTGGGATTTCGATACCCTTTGCATTACAACTGCTTTGTTGTGCACTTGCAGTAGTTTTATTTGGGTAAAACCTGAGCCCTATCAGTTTGGCATAGATAAGGGAAAGGGATGTCGAATATTGCGGGTACATAAAGAAATCTCTTTTGCTGTATTTCTGGGAATGGTGTTTGAAGATTTTGGATTGGATCCTCGAAATCAAGATGTGCAATTAAGCTACATGTTATCCAAGGATGTGCTGCAAAGATTACCACAAGATACACCTCATGTATTTGTGGGAAATAATAGATAGTTGAACGGGTTTTTCGAGCAATTTAAAGAAGATCGGATTCGCATGTGTGTTGAGATTAAATCAAAAACTCCCGATGATTTTGGTTCAGATGGAGAGAATCGTCCTGCTGCTAGGCAAAAGTCTCCATTACGATCGGACCATGTTACTGTTGAAGAGGAAGAAGATGAAAAAGAAGGAGATGAAGAAGAACAACAACATGAAGAAGCAAAACGAGATGAAGAAGACGAAGACTTTAGTACCAGATATGATGGATGCGAAGATTGGGATGGTGCTACTTCTGATGACGAAGAATATGGAACTTCTATAAAATCAAGGGATAGAGAAAGTGTTGATGTAGAAGATGATGGTGAAATTCTACCAGCAAAGGCAAATCCTGCAACAATTCCAGATTTTCTTAAGATGGAGATCAGTTCAATGGATTTAGCCGTTGGCCAAAGGTACCAGACAAAAGATGATTTGATTATGCGCCTGTAAATTCTGAGCGTCATTAAAAAAATTGACTACGATGTTGCATATTCAACACCAATATTGTTGGTGGTAAAGTGTTGGGTTCAAAGATGTGCATGGAAAGTTCATGCTTCAACTGTAGGTGATGGTTCAATCTTCTACATTAAGACTTATGTTAGCAAGCACACATGTTCTGTAACTGTCTGATCACTTCGTACCCACCATGCCACTTACCAGATTCTATGACGTCTCTATAAAGACTTTATCGACGGTGATGAACTTTCTGTATTGCCAAACCATGTCTCTGATGGGCTGACAAAACGATTTGGAATTAAGGTAAGGGTATGGGTATGTTCTGATTTGGTAGACTTATTTATGTCATTCCGGTAGATTTATGTACACTTTGAGGTGGTAGATTTAATTACGTAGATTTTTGTACCCCTGTGATGTGATGGTAGATTTATTTAAGGTGGTAGATTTATTTACGTAGATTTACGTGTGGTGGTAAATTTATGTTGGGTTTCTCTTACTACAGGTTGATTACTGGAAAGCACATCGGGCTCTACAATATGCACGACAGTTAGTTTCTGGAACTTTGGAAAGTGGGTATAAAGAACTGCCATCTTACTTATACATGATTAGGCGAGCTAATCCGGGGACACTTCTAAAGCTTGATGTCGACGATGAAGATCGGTTCAAGTTTATGTTCATCGCGTTTGCTGCAAGCATTTACGGGTTCCCATACATGAGGAAAGTTGTTGTGGTATATGTCATGTTCTTGCACGGGAAAAACAAAGGTACACTACTAATCGCAACAACCCAAGATGGAAATTTTAATATATTTCCAATAGCATTTGGTGTTGTAGATACTGAGAATGATGAGTCTTGGGAATGGTTCTTTAGACAACTTCACCATGTCATTCCAGATGATGAAGGTCTAGCTATTATTTCAGATAGGCATAGAGCTATAGGAAAGGCCATAGGAAATTTGTACCCCCTAGCAAACCGTGGTATTTGCAGATATCACTTGTATAAGAACATTTTGTTGACATTCAGAGGGGGAGAAACATTCAGCCTTGTCAAAAAGGCTGCTAGAGCATATACGGTAGCAGAGTTCAATGCCTACTATGCGCAGATTCAAGCTTTGAATCCTCAACTATATGATTATTTGCAAAAGACTGGTGTGTGTAAGTGGAGTCGTGCTCATTTCCTAGGTGAAAGATATAACTTCACGACTAGCAACATAGCTGAATCGCTTAATAGAGTGTTTTCTAGTGGTAGAAGTAAGCCTATTGTTCGCCTACTCGAAGATATTAGGATATTTTTAAGAAGGTGGTTTGCAAAAAGACGCCGAGTTGCTAGTCTAATGCAAACATCTCTCACAACTGGAGTGGAAAACTTGCTTGCGGTATGTTTTCATGGTAGTTTTGTTTTGTATGCTAAAAGATATCATTGAACTCATGTATCATTCTATGTGTCCATAACAGGTTAGAGTTGAAGATGCAAAGCAGTTCGGAGTCCAAGAGATAGATGATCATCAAACACAAGTAATGCATGGGACAACATTGCATGTGGTTAACCTGACAGAGAAAACATGTACGTGCCACAGGTTTAATTTGGATAAGCTCCCTTGTGTCCATGCCATTGCAGCGGTTGAAGCATTGAAGAGGTCTCAAAATCCCCCTTCCCTTACACCCATCACCCTTTCGCATCCTTACTATCATACGAACTACTTGCGCAATGCCTACTCGAACTGTATTATGCCACGAGATATTGCAATGCTTGTGCCTGATGAAGTGGCCACCAAAGTGTGTCTCCCACCTGTAATGCGAAACCCTCCAGGAAGGCCAAAAAAAACACGGTTTAAGGGAGCATTTGAGGTCGCCATGGAAAACAAATGTCCTAGAAATCAACATAAGTGTTCTCAGTGTCATCAAGTAGCTCATAATAGGACTACTTGCACTACTTAAATTTTTGTTTAAAACTACTTTTCTTCCTTCTGTTATCTTTGTTTATGTACTGCTTAACTTTGTTCTCATATGGGTTGATTGTAATAATAACAGACATTAGGCACCATGAATTTATATCATGAATAACTTTGTTATCATATGGTTTTCCATTAGTAACATGATTTAAAACAAGCCTACCATAACCTAAAATGATTTAGAACAAGTAAAATGATTTACAACAAGTCTACCATAACCTTAAACGATTAAGAACAAGTTTACAATAATCTTCATTGATTTGGAACAAGTCTACGACAACGGTAACTGTTTACGAACAAGTCTACCATAACATTGTTACATAAAACAATAAAAGCCGCAATTAAATCTACAAACAAAGGGTCATACATACAAAAACGGTTCAATCTACCACCAAATAAAATAAGTGTGACCCTTTGAGATGTTACTGTACCAAAACAATCATTAGCGCCGTACAAATCTACCACAACATCATTTGGCTGAACCTGTCTGAAGTGGATACCTGTCATCCCATTCACCTCTAGGGTTAGGATCAGACCGCTGCATATTGTGGTCATTGTCCGCTTCATCCAATATCTCAGCTGCCAGTTTGAGCTGAATTCCTGCCATGTTACTATCTGTGAGGGGATCCCAACCGTGCTGAAGAGATAAACACTCGCAATAATTCACCGTATACACACCACAATCACCAGTTTGTGTGTTAGGTGGAGCTGTTTTCACTCGGTATGTGATAAAGGATTGCTTGTATTTTTTGGCCCGCTTCTCAGGTGATGCAATCCGGTTCAACAAAAGAGGAATCAACTTTGCATATGGCTTAACTGACTCTTCTATGTACCTGTCATCATATAACCAATGAACACTATCAAATACTCGAATCATACTCTTAAAAAATTTAAATGGACACTATAACCAATGTGAATTAGCACTATCAAATTCAAATGTACCTGTCATCGTATAACCAACGGACACTATCAAATACTCTAATCTTCCTTTTTGAAAATTCTACCTCTAGAGCCACCCAATGTGCATTGTCGATGTTGTGGGCGATGTACAATACATCAATATCTTCCCTAATCAACCATGTAGAAATCAACCCCTGCAATTGATTCGTCAAACGGGTTTTCTCTAATACAATAATTTAGAACACTTACTCTAGGGAAGTTCTTAAATAACAATCTACTAATTTAATGAAGAGGAATAATATCCTTTAAATGCAAGACGAAGATCAAAACACTTACAAATCTTCCTTGATGTATTGGAGCAAGCAATTTAACTTTCGCTGTTCGACCTACTCAAATGGGTTGTAATGAGCCTTCCCATGAGATACAGCACCCATCATTCTACGCACAACAGAACTCCCTGAAAATGGTGAGTTTTGAGTGTGCGAAATGACACGGGGTCTTGGCTTTTTGCCGGATTCTTGGTCAATGACGGTGGGAAGTGCCATAAGCCTCTCCAACGCTAGGAGTTTTTGGGTCGTCAGGTTCATCAACCAGCTGTGGAATCTTAATTTGCTCTCGTTGAGGCGTCACATATGCTTGATCATCAATAACCTCCGTCGGTTTCGCCTCACCCTCACAGCCTTCTACTTTCACTTTACGGAGGATCTTAACTTTGATCTTCGGATTCCTACTCACTGTTGCTTTTGGAAACTGAGGATCAGACGTATCCTGCATCTCCACAGTCCATGACTGTTGAACCATAACCCAATTAGTACATTGTTTTAGACTTATCATTTCAATGGTAGATTTGTTATAAAAAATTTAAACTTATTTAAAATTTTAAGCATTATTTTAAGCAAAATTCTTATTCAGCAAACTTGTCAAATATGAAATACAAGAAATTTAAACATCTGAAAGACCATAGTTCATAATAAACAGAGGAAATAGATACTACAAATCTGCAAACTTTGGTCCAAAAAGTCTACCATTACTAGTTTCAAAATGCATAAAAATACAACACCCTAGAAGAGAGACTTGCGTACCCGATCCTTCGTAACCGCGGGTTCATCTGCTTTGGATTCGGCATCTCCAGCCAGATTTGCTCCCTTAGGTTCTGCCTCTTCCGGAATCTGAACATTGTCTTTAACCCCACACACAAATGTAGTCACCCTCTGGTCTATAGCGTCAATTTTGGAAGATAATACCTTAATTTCCTGTAAAAGCGCATCTCTCTCACTACTATTCTCCTGCGTCGTTATCCTCTTCTTTACCTTCTCAACAAACTGACCTACCGGCATGTCCAACTCTTCATCCTCACTACTCTCCGCCTCCATCACCGTCACTTTCTTTTTTTCTTTCTTCTTCTCACACGAGGCACTTTCTTCATGTCGCTTCTTCGTCCTTTTAGGCACTTCGACAAAATAATTATCACTTCCCTCAACACTACTCTTCTCCTCCTTCTTCTTACTCCCCTTCTTCTCCCTCTTCTCCTTCTCCTTCCCCTTTTTCTTATCCTTCCCCTTCTCCTTCTCCTTTGAATTGCTGTCAACTGTCTCCTCCCAAACTGTCTCATCTAAACATCCATCGAGAATATTAGTTAGCATATTGTGAAGCTTCAGATCCACGTCTGGTGTTGACTCCTCATCTGGCCAAAACGGATATATATCCTCTCGAGGAACCTCGACTAGATGCCTCACCCTAATCTGCAGACAAAGATACATAAGTCAAAATCATAATGCTAACAAGTATACCACGTATATATATATCTATCACAAGTAATACTTAGTAACAAGCCTACCACAAGTAACAAGTCTACCACCACTTATATATATGTCTAATACTAAAAAGTCTACCACAAGTAACAAGTCTACCACCACGTATATATCTATATATGTCTAATACTAAAATGTCTACCACAAGTGATACTAACAAGTTAGCCACATAAGTAAAATGAAATGAAAATCTAATATACTTTCAATCATATCTACCACCATAAGTATTTTAACGATAACTAATGTTATAACTACCAAAATACTACATATGTAAGGAAAACATACCTTTTTGTCATCGAATCTGCTTTTTTCTTCCTCCAAAACTTTCTCAAGAATGTATCTGTCCCTAGACGAACGCCAACGAAGTAGGGGACACGGTAAAGTGAGCGGATTATTCTCAAGTTTGCTAAATTTTTCTCCCAAAATCGGAACTGGCTCATACACCCATATAAGCAATGCATGCGCACATCCATGAAAGGTGTAGCTGTTTCCTCCCAAAGATGCCACTTTGATGGACATAATCATCTCCTTAAAACCCACACGCTCCCATGGATAACTCTCAAAAGCTTCATCATCCATAACTCTCTTCGCACAGTTCAAAGAAAGTCGACTATTCCGATTAATACCGAATATCCCAACGTGCAGTATGAACAGAAGCGCAACCATCTTCTTCTTCTGATATGACCAAGTTTTGCATCTTTCAAATACCTCAACCAACTCATGCCAATTTGGCCCTAGACCTGCATTCACGCCAAGCTCTTCCCAGAACTCGTGGTGATCTATGTCCCACGGCTCATCCCCAACGGGCTGACAGTTGAGCCCGGTTATCACTTCAAACTCGTGAAGCGAAAACCGCACTGGACGCCCACTGATAAGTGACCAAATCTCGTAACTTCGATCAATAGCCAGTTGGTTTGTTACCATGTTATGGACCGTTTTTGCTGCCCATATGTACTTCTTCTCTGCAAGACTCAATACCACTCCTACTTGAGAATTGTTCTTTATGACATTGTAGACCTCCTCACCAACAGCCTCCTTCAACATCTAAAAATCCGTCAAATGGCAATAGTTGTTCAAACTCCTCTTCTGAACAGGAGATTTCCCCGGGGGAAACAATCGGGGTGGGTATTTCAGCTTCTTCCCACTTGAAGATGCCATCCAATAGCTACAAAAGTAAACACATATATCACAAACAAGTCTACCACAGCCAAATTAAGTCTACCACCAAACAACCATCAAGTCTACCAACACGTTTACCATCACAAAACAAGTCTACCATCATGTTTACCATCGCAAAACAATTAAACAACTAAAACAGCATGTTTACAATAACTGAAAACAGCACAAAACAAGCCTACCATCATGTTTACCATCGCAAAACAAGTTTACCACTAAATCAGCATGTTTACAATAACTGAAAACAACATAAACAAGTCTACCACCACATAGAAAATAAGTCATCGAGCAAACAAACAAGTCTACCACCACAGAGAAATTAAGTCTACCACCAAACAACCATCAAGTCTACCAACACGTTTACCATCACAAAACAAGTCTACCATCATGTTTACCATCGCCAAAACAAGTTGACCATCATGTTTACCATCACAAAACAAGTCTACCACCAAACCAGCATGTTTATAATAACTAAAAACAGAAAAAAATGAAAATCTAGTTACCTTTTCGCGGTTCACTTTCTCAATAATCACCAGATTCTGTCACCTACTCGTTGTTGTCCTCACCGGATCTCTGTTAACTGAAAGGAAAAAAAACAAATAGTCCATTGAGAAAGTTAACAATAAGTCTACCAAAACAACAAATTTGACCAATAATAAGCTAATAAGTCTACCAATTAAATGTCTACCATCAAATAAATTTATCTGGTTACCTTTACCAAGCACTTTCTCTATCCTCACTGGATTCCGTCGCCTTCTACTCCTTGTCCTCGCCGGAATTCTGCTAAATAAAAACAAAATTCTGGTTATAAACTTCGACAATAATCTAGATATACAAATCCAAAACCAATGTTACCATCAAAAAAAACCATAGATCTACAAATGGAGACAAATCGACGGTGAAGGGTCTTACAATTCAGTCGCCATGAAACAAATCAGCCGTCAAAAAACTCTTTCACCGTGAAACAAAGCAGTTCTCGCCGTCCGTCTTAAGGAGGCGCCGCCGTCTGTCGTAAGGAGACGCCGCCATGTGAGAAGATGTAGGCACCGCCGTCGCAGGTCCAAGAAGCTCGGGAGCTCTACTTTTGCTCCACCGTCGGTGCTCTTCACCGCCGTAATCGGAGATTGAGTCAGTTTCTTCAAATCCGGCACAAAATCTCCCTCCCTTCGCGAGCTGTGTCTTTTTTTAAGGTTTTGTTGTTTTACTTTTTTTTTCCAAAAATCTTTCTTTTATCAATTTTATTATTTTTGATCATTTTTTTTATCAAAATGGCATTTTCGTTATTATATCCAAAATTTGGATTTTGATGTCTTTGCACAACTTTGTAAGGTTATTTTAGTTAGTCAGTTGTAAAATGATGTTATTCTAGTCAATACCCATTTTATAAGGTTATTCTAGGTAAATAACTCTTTATTTTCTTGCATACCGCGTGCAAAGTTGTTCTCGTATGTAATTATTATACATATTATTTATGTTTACAAAATTAGTTACTTGACCGCTTTTTAGATATTAATTACTCCCTATATATACACTAATTCTAATCATCCGCTGACAAAGAAAGATAATCAGTTCCCCATTTTTCTCTTTTTCTTTTGGTTTTCACTGTTGCCACTAAGAACTCCAAATACAAACAATTATTGATTTTCTTTATTAACAAAAAAATGAAAAAGAGCATTTTTTTTGGTTCATGTAATACTACTATTATATAATTGCATGTTTTGGCGGCGTTACGTTGAAATTTAATAATACTAAATAGAATTTATTTTCATTTCTTCCTCACAGTACCAAACAACATGGGATTACCATTATAAACTCTTGGGAATTATTAAAAGATAAATTCATAAAAATAGCTTGTGAAATTAGGATCTTCATATAACTGGATATCTGTGGCGGTAACAAAATTCTTCAGAAAGATGAACTTGTTCTCTTTTGTTGCAAGGACATGTATGTCGTCTCTGTGGCTTTCGTGGATGCACTCTCATATTTCAGACTTGCTACAGTTTCCAAGTATCCTCCTCGAAATAGCATATGCACGCTTAACTTCAGTGGTCAAAATTTTAATAAATGTTCTGAATCGACTAATAGCCATGGTTGCACACACAGGAAGAAGATGTTGCACACACGAAGAGGAAGAAGAAATAGAGAAAACAGTTACAGAGCAACGGAGTTCTGGTTATCTCTAACTAACTTAAAACGGGAACAACATACCTTTACTCACGTATGTGGTCGCTTTGGAACCATCCGATATAGACAGATTAACCGCCGCGATCCGTCCGAAGCACTCACCGTCGACGGGGAAGAAAAACTCTGCTTCTTTTTCTTCAATTTCTTTTTCTAGTATTAATTTTCTTATCACCTCCACCCACACTTCTCATTTACATATCTGCTGCACTTGTGGGTCCCTTTTGCTGTTTAAGTCAACAACTTCCGTTTAAACGCGACTCAATTAATTACTACTACAACTATTTATTTACATTTATATTTATATTTTTTATCAGAGGTTAAGAAGGACCCTTTTGTATTTATTTTCTTTCATACCGCGTGCGAAGTTGTTCTCGTATGTAATTATTAAGCGTATTATTAAAGTTAACAAAATTAGTTATTTGACTGTTTCTTAGTTATTAATTACTACCTATATAATTCGAATCATTCGCTATAAAGAAAGATAATCAGTTCATCATTTTACACTTTTTCTTTTGGTTTTGACTATTGCTGCCAAGCACGTTCGATTTTTTTAATTACGAGAATTCAAAATACAAAAAAAAAATATTAATTTTCTTTATTAACCATAAATGAAAAAGAGCATTTTTAGTTTTTGGTTCATGTAATACTATTATTATATAATTGCATGTTTTATCAGTGTCACGTTGGAACCTAAAAATGATAAGCAAATTTATTTTCATTACTTCCAAATTGTACCAAACAACATGCATTACCATTACAAACTCTTGGAAATTATTAAAAGATAAATTCATAAAAATGGCTTGTGAAATTAGGATCTTCATATAACTTGATGTATGTGGCGGTAGCAAAATTCTTCAGAAAGATGAACCCGTTCTCTTCTGTCACAAAGACGTGTATATCATCTTTGTGGATTTCGTGGAGGCTCTAATTTCAGAATCGCTACAGTTTCCAAGTATCCTTCTTCAAATAGCATATGCACGCTGAAAATCAGTGGTCAAAATGTTAATCTATGCTTTGAATCGTCTAATAGCCATGGTTGCAGAAACAAGAAGAATATATTGCACACAATAAGAGGAAGAATAAATAGAGGAAACGAGGAAACAGTTACAGAGCAATATGGTTCTAGTTGTCTCTTACTAACTTAAAATGGGAAAAACATACCTTTATTCACGTATGTGGTCGTTTCAGGACCATTCGATTTTGAAGGATTAGACGAGATCCATCCGGAGCACTCATCATTGACAGGGAAGAAGACCTCTGCTTCTTTTTCTTCATTTTCTTTTTCAAAAATTAATTTTCTATTCTCCTCCGCTTACTCTTCTCATTTATTTATATATATATATATATATACATATCTGCTGCACTTGTGGGTCTATTTTGCTGTTTAAGTCAACCACTTCCGTCAAAACGCGAGTCAATTAATTATTACTATAGCTAATTATTTCTATTTATATTTATATTTTTATCAGAGGTTAAGAAAGGCTTTTTGTATTTATTTTCTTTCATACCGCGAGAGAAGTTGTCTCGTATGTACTTAATAGGCGTATTATTTATGTTAACAAAATTAGTTACTTGACCCTTTTTTAGCTATTAATTACTCTCCAGATATACACTAATTCGAATCATCCACTAACAAAGAAAGATAATCAGTTCCTCATTTTACTATTTTTCTTTTGGTTTTCACTATTGCCGCTTAGCATGTTTGACTTTTTTAATTACGAAAATTCCAAATACAAACAATTATTGATTTTCTTTATTAATAGAAAACGAAAAAGAGCAGTTTTAGGTTTTGGTTCATGTAATACTATTATTATATAATTGCATGTTATGGCAGTGTCACGTGTAAATTTAATAATACTAAGCAAATTTTTATTTTCATTTCTTCCTAACAAAACCAAACAACATGACATTACCATTATAAACTCTTGGGAATTATTAAAAGATAAATTCATAAAAATGGCTTGTGAAATTAAGATCTTCATATAACTGAATGACTGTGGCGGTGACAAAATTCTTCAGAAAGATGAACCTGTGTTCTTCTGTCGCAAGGGCATGTATGTCGTTTATGTGGCGTTCGTGTAGGCACTCTCATATTTCAGAATCGCTACAGTTTCCAAGTATCCTCTTTGCAATAGCATGTGCACACTGAACATTAGTGGTCAAAATGTTAATCTATGCTTTGAATCGGCTAATAGCCATGGTTGCACACAGAACAGGAAGATGGTGCACACAATAAGAGGAAGAAGAAATAGAGGAAATAGTTACAGAGCAATGAGGTTTTGGTTGTCTATAACTAACTTAAAACGGAAACAACACACCTTTACTCACGTACGTGATCGCTTCACGACCGTCTAATTTTCACATATTAACCGCCGAGATCCATCTTGAGCACTCACCGTCGACGGGGAAGAAGACCTTTGCTTCTTTTTCTAAAATTAATTTCTTTTCTCCTCCACTTACTATTCTCATTTATATATCTACTGCACCAGTGGGTCCCTTTTGCTGTTTAAGTCAACCACATCCGTCAAAACGCGAGTCATTTAAGACCGAAGCTAGCTCTCTTGAATTTCCCCGGAAAGACGGAACCTTTCCAGCTCACTCACTACTACAATTAATTATTTATATTTCTATTTATATTTTTGCTAGGGTTAAGAAGGGACCTTTTGTATTGACTTTCTTTCATACTGCGTGCGAAATTGTTTTCGTATGTAATTATTAGGCATATTATTTATGTTAACAAAATTAGTTAGTTGACCGTTTCTTAGCTATTGATTACTCCTCATATATACACTAATTCGAATCATCCCCTAACAAAGAAAGAAAATCAGTTCTTCATTTTACACTTTGTCTTTTGGTTTTCATTATTGCCACCAAGCATGTTCGACTTTTTTAATTACGAGAATTCTAAATACCAAAAATTATTAATTTTCTTTATTAATCAAAAATAAAAAAAAGCATTTTTAGTTTTTGGTTCATGTAACACTATTATTATATTATTGCATGTTTTGGTCGTGTCAAATTGAAATTTAATAATACTAAGCAAATTTATTTTCATTTCTTCATAATGGTACCATACAACATGGCATTACCATTATAAACTTATAGGAATTGTTAAAAGATAAATTCATAAAAATGGCTTGTGAAATTAGGATCTTCATATAACTGGATGTCTGTGGTGATAACAAAAATTTTTAGAAAGATGAACCCGTTCTCTTCTGTCGCAAGGACGTGTATGTCGTCTCTGTGGCTTTCGTGGAGGCAATCTCGGATTTCAGAATCGCTACAGTTTTCAAGGATCCTCCTTGAAATAGCATCTGCACGCTGAACATCAGTGGTCAAAATGTTGATCTATGCTCTGAATTTACCAATAGCCATGGTTGAACATACAGGAAGAAGATGTTGCAGACAGGAAGAGGAAGAATAAATAGAAGAAACAGTAACAAAGCAATGAGGTTTTGGTTGCTATCTTACAGGAACAACATACCCTTACTCACGTACATGGTCGCTTCAGGACCGTCCGATATTTACGGATTAACTGCTGATATCCGTCCATAGCACTCATTGTCGACAGGGAAGAAGGCCTCTGCTTCATTTTCTTTTTCTAAAATCAATTTTCTTTTCTTTTCCGCTTACTCTTCTCATTTAGATATCTGCTGCATTTGTGGGTCCCTTTTGCTGTTTAAGTCAACCACTTTCGTTAAAACACGAGTCAATGAATTACTATACAGCTAATTATTTATATTTATATTCATATTTTTATCAGAGGTTATTAAGGACCATTTTGTATTATGTGAAGTTGTTCTTGTATGTAATTATTAGGTGTATTATTTGTTATTTATGTTAGCAAAATTAGTTATTTGACCGTTTCTTAGCTATTAATTACTCCACTTATAGACACTAATTCGAATCATCCGCTAACAAAGAAAGATAATCAGTTTTTCATTTTACTCTTTGTCTTTTGGTTTTGACTATTGCCGCCAAGCATGTTCGACTTTTTTGTTTACGAGAATTCCAAATACAAAAAATTACTCCCTCTGTTTCAAAATATGTGTCACTTTGACATTTTTCACACAAATTAAGAAAATCATTAAAAGTTTTGTTTTATCCTTTGTTCACGCACAAAATAACATTCTCTTTCTAATAAAACAATAAAAATCAAAGGTTAAAACTGGATAATTATTCAAAATTATGCATTAAAAATGTAAGGTGAGACTTTTTATGGAACTAAATAAAACTTTAGAATAAGACACTTATTTTGAAACGGAGGGAGTTTTAATTTTTTTATTAATCAAAAATGAAAAAGAGCATTTTTAGTTTTTGGTTTATGTAATACTATTGTTATATAATTGCATGTTTTGGCGGTGTCAAGTTGAAATTTAATAATACTAAGCAAATTTATTTTCATTTCCTCCTAATAGTACCATACAACATGACATTACCATTATAAACTTTTGGGAATTGTTAAAAGATAAATTCATAAAAATGGATTGTGAAATTAGGATCTTCGTATAACTCGATGTCTGTGGCGGTAACAAAATTTTTCAGAAAGATCTCTTCTGTCGCAAGGGAGAGTATAGACAAGTATGTCGTCTCTATGGCTTTCATGGAGGCACTCTCGGATTTCAGAATTGCTACAGTTTCTAGGGATCCTCCTTGAAATAGCATCTGCACGTTGAACATCAGTGGTCAAAATTTTAATATATGCTCTGAATCGACCAATAGTCATGGTTGCACACACGGGAAGAAGATGTTGCAGACTTGAAGAGGAAGAATAAATAGAGCAACCAGTTACAGAGCAATGAGGTTATGGTTGTCTCTAACTAACTTAAAACGGCAACAACATACCTTTACTCGCGTACGTGGTTGCTTCATAACCGTCTGATTTTGATAGATTAACTGCCTTGATCTGTGCAGAGCACTCACCGTCGACGGAGAAGAAAACCTCTGCTTCTTTTTCTTCGTTTTCTTTTTCTAAAATTAATTTTCTTTTCTTCTCCTCTTACTCTTCTCATTTATATACCTACTGCATTTGTGGGTCTCTTTTGCTGTTTAAGTCAACCACTTTCGTTAAAACGCGAGTCAATTAATTACTATACAGCTAATTATTTTTATTTTTATTTTTATTTTTACCGGAGGTTAAGAAGGACCCTTTTGTATTTTTTTTTCTTCCATACTGCGTGCGAAGTTGTTCTCGTATGTAATTATTAGGCGTATTATATATGTTAACAAAATTAGTTACTTGACCCTTTTTTAGCTATTAATTACTCCCCATATATATACACTATTTTGAATCATCCGCTAACAAAGAAAGATAATAAATTTCTCATTTTACCTTTTTTCTTTTGGTTTTGATTATTGCCACCAAGCATGTTCGACTTTTAATTACGAGAACTCCAAATACAAACAATTATTAATTTTTTTATTAATTAAAATGAAGAAGAGCATTTATAGTGTTTTTCATGTAATACTATTATTATGTAATTGCATGTTTTGGTGGTGTCACATTGAAATTTAATACTACTATTATAAACTCTTGAGAATTGTTAAAAGATAGATTCATAAAAATGGCCTGTGAAATTATGAGAACTCCAAATACAAACAATTATTATTTTTCTTCATTAATCAAAAATAAAAAAGAGCATTTTCAGTTTTTTGTTCATGTAATATTATTATTATTATATAATTTTATGTTTTGGCGAATATTAAAATTTAATAATACTAAACAAATTTATTTTTCCTTTCTTCCTAATAGTACCAAACAACATGGCATTACCATTATAAACTCTTGAGAATTGTTAAACGATAAATTCATAAAAATGGCTTGTGACATTATAATCTTCGTATGGACATCTGTGGCTGTAACAAAATTCTTCAGAAAGATGAACACATTTTCTTCTGTCGCAAGGACGTTTATGTCGTCTTTGTTTATGTCGTCTTTGTGGCTTTTGTGGAGGCCCTCTCGGATTTCATACTCGCTACAGTTTTTAATAATCCTCCTTGAAATAGCATTTGTACGCTGAACATCAGTGTTCAAAATGTTAATCAATGCTCAGAATAGACTAATAGCCATGGTTGCACACACATGAAGAAGATGTTTCACACAGGAAGAAGAAGAAGAAATAGAGGCAACAGTTACAGAGCAATGAAGTTCTGGTTGTCTCTAACTAACTTAAAACGGGAACAACATACATTTACTCACATATGTGATCGCTTCAGGACCGTCCGATTTTTACAGATTAACCGCCGAGATCCGTCTGGAGCATTCGCCGTCGACAGGGAAGAAGACCTCAGCTTTGTTTTCTTCATTTTCTTTTTCTAAAATTAATTTTATTTTCTCCTCCGCTTACTCTTCTCATTTATATATCTGCTGCATTTGTGGATCCCTTTTGCTGTTTAAGTTAACCACTTATATCAAAATGCGAGTTAATTAATTACTACAACAACTAATTATTTATATTTAAATTTATATTTTTGCCAGAGATTAGAAAGGGTCCTTTTGTATTTATTTTCTTTCATACCGCGTGCGAAGTTGTGCGAAGTTGTTCTCGTATGTAATTATTAGGTTTATTATTTATGTTAACAAAATTAGTTATTTAATCGTTTCTTAGCTATTAATTACTCCACATATATACACTAATTTGAATCTTCCGCTAGCAAAGAAAGATAACCAGTCCCTCATTTTACTCTTTTTCTTTTGGTTTTGACTATTGCCGTCAAGCATGTTCGACTTTTTTAATTACGAGAATTCCAAATACAAATAATTATTAATTTTCTTTATTAATCAAAAATGAAAAAGAGCATTTCTAGTTTTTGGTTCATATAATACTATTATTATATAATTGTATGTTTTGGCGGTGCCACCTTGAAATTTAATAATACTAAGCAAATTTTTTTTTTTCCTCCTAACAAAAACAAACAACATGACATTACTATTATAAACTCTTGGGAATTGTTAAAAGATTAATTCATAAAAATAGCTTGTGAAATTAGGATCTTCATATAACTGGATGTATGTGGCGATAACAAAAATTTTCAGAAAGATGAAGCCGATCTCTTTTGTCGCAAGGATGTGTATGTTGTCTCTATGACTTTTGTGGAGGCACTCTCGAATTTTAGACTCGCTACATTTCTAATAATCCTCCTTGAAATAGCATATGTACGCTGAACATCAGTGGTCAAAATGTTAATCGATGCTCTGAATCGACTAATAGCCATGATTGCACACACATGAAAAAAATGTTGCACACAGGAAGAGGAAGAAAAAATAGAGGCAACAGTTACAGAGCAATGAGTTTTTGGTTGTCTCTAACTAGCTTAAAATGGGAACAACATACCTTTACTCACGTACATGGTCGCTTCAGGACCGTCTGATTTTGACGGATTAACCGCTGAGATCCATCCGGAGCACTCACCGTCGACGGGGAAGAAGACCACTGCTTCGTTTTCTTCATTTTCTTTTTCTAAGATTAATTTTCTTTTCTCCTCTGCTTATTCTTCTCATTTATATATCTGCTGCATTTGTGGATCCTTTTGTTGTTTATGTTAACCACTTACGTCAAAATACAAGTTAATTAATTACTACATCAACTAATTATTTATATTTATATTTATATTTTTGTCAGAGATTCAGAAGGGTCATTTTGTTTTTATTTTCTTTCATACCGCGTGCGAAGGTGTTCTCGTATATAATTATTAGGTGTATTATTTATGTTAACAAAATTAGTTACTTGACTGATTCTTAGCTATTAATTACTTCACATATATACACTAATTCGAATCTTCCACTAGCAAAGAAAGATAATTACTTCCTCATTTTAGTCTTTTTCTTTTGGTTTTGACTATTGCCGTCAAGCATGTTCGACTTTTAATTACGAGAATTCCAAATACGAACAATTATTGATTGTCTTTATCAATGAAAAATGAAAAAAAGCATTTCTAGTTTTTGGTTCTTGTTATACTATTATTATATAATTGCATGTTTTGACAGTGTCACCTTGAAATTTAATAATACTAAGCAAATTTATTTTTATTTCTTCCTAACAAAACCAAACAACATGGCATTACCGTTATAAACTTTTGGGGATTGTTAAAAGATTCATTCATAAAAATGGCTTGTGAAATTAGGTCTTCGTATAACTGGATGTCTGTGGCAATAACAAAATTCTTCAGAAAGATGAAGCCGTTCTCTTTTGTTGCAATGACGTGTATGTCGTCTCTGTGGCTTTCGTGGAGGCACTCTCGGATTTCAGAATCACTACAGTTTCCATGTATCTTCCTTGAAATAGCATATGCACGCTGAACATCAGTGGTCAAAATGTCAATATATGCTCTGAATCGACTAATAGCCATAGTTGCACACATAGGAAGAAGATGTTGCACACAGGAAGAGGAAGAAGAAATAGAGGAAACAGTTACAGAGCAGTGAGGTTCGGATTGTCTCTAACTAGCTTAAAACAGGAACAACATACCTTTACTCACGTACGTGGTCGCTTCAGGACCGTCCAATTTTGACGGATCCGTCCAGAGCACCCACTGTCCACGGAGAAGAAAAAACTAGGCGAATATATAAATATGGTGTCATAAACCCATTGAAAGTGATCAGGACGGCTCTTGTTGATTCTGCGAGGTATTCAGTCAAACGCTAAAGGTGAAATGCATTGTAAGATGGAGAGACATTGATTAATGAGTTGGAAGTTGTAGAGTGGTTGAAATTGGACAGAGGTTTACAAAAGCTCTTTTGTCTTGTTCTTTCACAAATCGTCACATTAACCTGAGAGAGAAGAGAGACGCTTCTTTTTAGGAGTCTTGGTTGCTGAAATAACAATTAAAAAGCACATTTTGGCAAATGTTATGAACATCAAAAGTTTTCTGAGGCATCTCATTATGTTTGTATCTTCATATATATCCTTTATTTCTCTGTCAAAAGCATTTTGTTTGTTCATTTTCTCTTTGATTTTCTGCATAAAACATAGACGACGATAAAAGAAAACCCACAACACTGGTTGTTGTTCTAGTTTAGCAGAATAGGAGCCATAACAATAACTACTTTTCACGGGCTTTGCCTAAAAAACTATCTTGTCAATATGGTAACCTTTAAGAGTTTGCAAACAAGAAAAACACAACTCAAAACACAATGTAATGCAAACACTAAAAACACAAACCATCACAATCTTGCAAAGGATCTAGTATGGCCACGTAGGGAACTCGTAGTTATCTTGAAGACCTCTTAGCAATATCATATGACAACCACTACAAAAAAAATGGTATATTACATCACTTATAAAGTGTCAATAAAATAACTGATTCTATTTAAAATCACTGCACTGACATAAGCCCGTTTGGGTCAATGATCCTTTGCAAAGATTGTATGTGTGTAGGTGGATCAGTTTTTCTAAAAATTTTATATCAGTTTTTAAGTTGATACTAATTCTAATTTGATTTGTATCAATTAAAAATAATTGATACTAATACTGATTTGATTAACATCAATAAAAAATAACTGATACAAATCATTATTAATTTATATCATTTTTGAAAACTAACACAAATATATAAGTTTACATCAATTATATAAGTGAAGCATTTGATCAACTAGCATTAGCATCAATAATAAATGATGTTAATATTTCTTTCAGTTATAAAAGTGATGCAAATAAAATTTTAACTAAACAACTACTTATCCCACATTGCTAAGAATGATGAAGAGTACTAGTTTTCTCCTCTATAAAAGAAACTCATTAACACTAAATTTTTTTTAATTAAATCATATGTATGTATTTACATATATTTCTCAGAATAATAAATATAAAATAATTAGTTATCTTAAATTTATAATATTATAAAAATTATTAAAAAAATTTAAATCAATATGAATTTTAGTATCCCTGAATTTTATTATATAATATTATTTATTATAGCTGATAGTAAATATTAATATCATTTATTATAACTGATGTAAATATTAATATCATTTATTTTAAGTGATGTAAATATTAATATTATTTATTTTAACTGAGTCAAATTTTAATATCACTTATTACAAATGATATATATTAATATCAATTAATATAAATGATGAAAATTATTGCATCATTAATAATATTGATATAAATGATTAGCATCACCACTTCTAGAGTCATTTAATTAAATGATGCAATTGAATTTGCATCAATCAAAAAATGATAATAACAAATAAAATAAATGATATAACACATATGATTTCTTGTAGTGAACAGATCAACCAAACGAATTGTCCTGAAGTAGTCTTCTGTTGTGGATGAGAATTATAGAGAGGTTACCTGGAAGAAGAATCTTACGTTGAAAGTCTCCTGATCAGATGCTGAATCACATAGTTAGCATATTCATGAGTCATGAGGATTATGGCATTCACATCAAGAACGTTTGCAATACAGATAAAAGTTTCCAAGTGAGCTTCATCCAAGGCGCTTTTCACCAGCCAGTTGCCATACTTGTGGATATAGAATGAAAAGATGTTTCCTTTAAGTCTGAAGAGAAGAACATGGGAGATCATAAGCTTGAGCAGATCGCAGCTGCAAATAATATATGATACAGAAGCTGAGAAAGACAAAAACACAAAGCACAAGATCACATGAACAGCAAACAAACAGACATAAACCACATACCCAGCTTGGGTAAACGCTGCTATCCAGAAATTAGCTTGCATCTGGGAAATGAGATAGTCTCGAATTGTAGAGCCAGTAGATATCAAAGCCTCCAGGTTCCCATTCCCAAACTCTTGCTGCCAGGCCAGTTTGTGTGATCATATATTTGAGAAATAGTTTCTGAAAGAAAAGAAAACAACAGAAATGAATAAGCAACGGGAAAAAGAAGAGAAAAACAGACATAATCAAGCTAATAATCAGTAACTAGCATGCAAAGAGACGGAACAGTTATTAAAGCTCGAGGTAATTAAGTCAAAACCCACCTACTTTTAGTCTTATTCTTACTAAATACTAAAAATCTAAAAATAAATCACAACAGTAGGGTACAGACAATTCTTATTCTAACTTATATATGCAATCTCTATATGTATTTGCAATCCCTATATATAAGTCTTGGTAAACCAAAAATTATTTTGCACAAGCTTTGCTTATGAAAATTGCAACCTAAACTCTAGACTGTGAACCATTTTTTGGGTGTTAAATAAAGTCAAAACAAATAAAAACTTCACTGAAGAAACTGCATACTTCTCCCTTTAAGCAAAAGTTCAAAAAAAAAAAAAAAAATGCAGACAAATACAACATGAAAATTTAATTCCAAATTGATCTAAAAATTAGTATTTCTCAAATTTGAAAAAGGCAACATAGTTGAAATTTAGATTTATGTGAATTTTCTCCAATAGATTTTAGGTTATCATTGAATTCATGAGAATTCCAACAACATGGGATAACTTTTAGAATCATAACATGACTCGATCCATCTTCAAACTGATAACATCAGTTCGTTTATCACACTTTTAGTATACTATACTATAGAGTTCTGTTCAACTTCCCAAAACCAATTAGGTAAGTGAGATCAGAAAATGGAGAAGCTGTTGTCTTGAATTTTTTCAGCATGGCAGTAAGGTTTCTAATACCAAAATTGTGTTTTGCAATGGATAGAAGATGTGTACCTTACTACTATTTACTTTGTTATGGGATATGGACATAATTCTAATCCCAATAATTAGCACTCGTATATATTGGTATTAGTTTATTATCCATAAGTATTAAACCAAAAACTAAAAAAATTCTATAAAAAAAAATAAATCACTTGTAAACGCCAATACAAAACTACTTATAAATAGTTTAAACACAGATTATGTAGGCCATTGATTAAATAATTCACAAAACAGCAAAACAAAAACCAACTAAATAAATTATCATCTTCGTAGTTACATAGATATTAATGTTTTGCAATTTAATTTGAATCAAATAAAAATTCAAGAACCAATTTATTTTTAATATACTGTTAATTAAACACATAATTAGTAGTATAATAGTATTATATAGACATAAGAAGAAAATTTCCTTTGTAATTTGCAAATAAAAAGAGATACTAGGGGACAAAAAAAGCACGTGGATAATTCCTAGTTTTTTCAACAATATTTTAAAAATTGCAATTACATAGAATAGATTGAATGCTGGAGAAAGGTGAGCCAATATATTCAAGTTTCTTTTGAACATCAACATGACCTGATCTCACCAAAATCTGCAGTTCTTGGCTCTTGGGTCCAAGAAAAGAGCTTGAAAGGAGTATAATACTTTCACACGCTTTCAGCAGTTTGGCTGGAGAACATTAAAATCAGTGAGACCAATATATTTAAAGAAGTTTTTAGAGTGTGACCATGAAAACTAAATAATATACGTTATAACTCATAACCTACTTTCTATGTTATTTGTTCGTCTATGTTAGACACACACCCTGTTAATCGAGAGTACAAAAAGGTCATACACGCCATTGAGTCATTGACCTATATAAATTTATAGTTAATATATAATTTATATATATTATACAGACATGTGGCATATAACAAATGCAATAATAGCTCATATCTTAAGATGTATGCATGATAATATGGATACATCTAATCAATATTGAATGAATGTGGATATATAATATCACAATCATATGTCATACGAGGAGAGATATTATAAACCCAACTGCTTGTTCTCTTATCTTCTCCACATAAACAGTTAACCTAGTTGCTGTTATTTTCCATAAGATACATATGCTGTATTGTAGAGAGGAGACACTCGAGCAGGGTTTAAGCTTTGAGCTTCGAGATTTGGCTAATAGGTCAACGGAATAAACTCATGTTGTTGTTGGCAAAGTCAATAAAACTATCTCCTCCAATTGATGTTGTCAATGTGACTTAAGTGACAAGTAAGTGAAAATTCAATTTTGATTTGGTAACTTCAAATATTTTAACTCACCTCAATTGTCATTATGAAAATGAATTATCTCTCATTCTTTATAAGAAGAATTTAAAACAATCTCCACACACTTTTTTTTCTTTTTTTTTAGTTTTCCACCATCACGAAAGTACAATACAAAAAAGGTTCGAAAGCTTTTGACCCAAAAAAAAAGTTCGAAAGCTAATAAGTTTAGGATGATACAAATCATAAGAATAATGTAGTTGTATCCTAAGATTCGGAACGCCATACAACTGTCATACTATAAAGCATTTACAGAATTAAAAAAAAAAAAAAAGATCACCATATCTGGACCATCTCTTTTTCCAATGTAAGTTCTCCTTAGAAGTGTTAGCAACACTCACTAAGAAACTCTTTGGTCCAATGTTCTCGGCAGAATGGCAGGAAATACTAAACTACATAGCGGATAAGAACCTGAAGAGAACTCAGGGACTGCTTACTCGCTATGTATTTCAGCTAACACTTCACAGTATATGGAGGCAAGGCGACATGCCACTACTCCTTCGCCCCTTACCCATTTCATTGATAGACAAGTTCAGAACAAGATTTCTTCGATTCACGCTTCAGGAGACAACACCTATGAGGAGGCTTTCCAAGCGTGGTTTGGAGCTCAACCATAGCTTCCAGTAATCCCCGCTTTCGTTGATTTACTCGATTGTATTTTTTCAGTCTTTCCAAACTCTCAATTCTAAGTTGCATCTGATGTAAAAAGGTTTTTTTCTTGAATTAATTTGAGAAATACTTCAAAAAAATAATAATAATAAGTATATTGAAAACATGTAGTATTATTGATTTAGTAATTAAGTTGAGTGATGAGTATGATAACTCGTACTCTTAACAATCATGATTTATTTTATTTTCCGAAGAATTGAATTTGAGTTAGGTTGTGCTGTGTTTGCATTAGTTAAAGATATATATTTTTTTTTCGTTTTACAACAGTTAGTTTCTATAATGTTAGAGGGTAAAACAAAGAACGAAAGCATGAGGATTGAGAAGGGATGTACGAGAAATGTGGTGATTGCGTTAGAGTGAGAATGTGTACATCAGTACATGGACAATCCAAGGATCACATGGCTCGCTTCTTTACTATACTTCTAAAATTCTATCTATTGAACAGAGAAGAAGAACATGCCATCTTTCTCGACAAGTTGAATGTTCATAATAAATCAAACTATATAATTACTCCACATGCATATATAGTAATAATTCTAGTGATAAATTTACGTTATAAATAGATAAAAGATATTTGATAATTTGTGTGGCCAATGAAATGGCAAGAACTAGCGTATTAATTTTTACGAGCATCGCCATCCAATTCGGATTCAACTAGTAGCAATTATATGTGAATAGTGTGATGCAAGTTATAGACTAACAAAAAAAAAAACAAAAAAATCTTGTGTGGAATAAAAAACAAAAAAAAATTACAATCATTTGTACTCATTACGTAAAATTTGTTTTAAATACGTAACTTTTGTTTTTAATCAATGTTCTACACAGAGTGTATTTTTAGATCGACGAAAAATGATTTTTTTCTTTCTTGGTTTAGTTAGCCAAGTTCGTTCCCACTGTCACCAGTTACATACAAATTAAACTGTACACAGAATTTTCATTTTCATTGTATTCTTTTATTTTATTTTATGATTTACTAAATACTAGTTATCATATATCTATAGCTTTTTTGGTGTTATTTTCTTCTCGTTGATTGGGTCATTTATCCTTCAGGACACTTGTGTTTAGTTTAACTTGGTTATGGATTGGCATAGGGAATTTTTTTTTTTTTAATTGGCATAGGGAATTGGTTAGGGACTTATTGCGTATTTGCGTGATAGAAAGCGTTTTGTACTGATGTTTGTCTGAATGGCTTCCTCATCAACTTCAGCCGCCGTATCCGTGACGAGAGAAGAGTTCAATGCTTTCCACAAGCTTGACAGATCTCTTTCACTCGTCTTGTCTTAAATCTAAGACGAGACATTAGCCAGTCATTACAGGTCATGAGCTTTCTCCTCTCTCGAGCAAACTGCTCTCGTGAGCAACCTGCTCTCGTGAGCAACCCTGGTCGTACATCTTGTCTCTTTACCCGATTTTTTATCAACGCAGTGGCTGACGAAGTCGTGATGTGTCTGAACTGCTTGTCATATGATGATCTTTCAGCGTTCGTTGCCAAGTTGGGGCAAAATATCAATGTTTACTATACCTTTGAACACCGCGAAAGCATTCTCCTTGAGATAAAGAAGCACTTAACCCGAGTATGCTACCCAGCTTTTGAGTATATATGCCTGAGCGCTGAGATGTATAATGAAAAGAGGGAAAAGGCGACAGAGAAGATGAACCAGTTCTTGTGTGGTCAGCAAGAAACAACTAATTATGTAGGAGGGAAGAACATGTTGCTGCTGCCTTAATCTCCGGGGATGAGCAAGTAACTGCAGACGCCAGGACTATCTTCCTCACGTTTTCTAGAGGATACCCAATCTCTGAAGCAGAAGTGCATGCCTACTTCACCAGGTACACTCATCATTCACATTATAGTGTTTGTTTTTGGTGTTAAAGGAGATATGGGGAAATCATAGAAGCGATAGAGATGGGTGGAAAGGAAGAGAATGATCAGGTGCTGCACGCAAAGATGGTTTTACAATCTGCCACCAAGATTCCAGAGATTCTAGATAATGGTGGGTCAGCAGGAACAAATTCACCATCAATGGCAAACATCAAACGTAAGTACTATATATTCTTTTACTTTGCAAATGTAACATCACACTCAAAACCATCAGAACATTAGGGGTTTCAAGCTAAAAACAGAGTATACACTAAGTAGGCTGAGGACAAGGGAGAACATACTGCAAGACGAAGAGATCGTCCTGATACCATGGGAGATAAGTCTTTACGGATGTTGTCACCAACGAGGGAGAACATACTGCGAGAAGAAAAGATGAACATACATACATTCAACAATGGATTTTAATGTCAGGATTTAAAAAGATAACACAGCAGAAATGGGTGATTACCTGCAGTTACATTGTAAAGCTGAATCCAAAATCAAATTTGCAGGTTCCACGGTAGATTAAACCAGCAAAGATAACACAGCATAGGATGATCCATTTCATGCTGGAAACTGATTCGAAAACACAAGTGTAGGGAGAGGACGACTTGTAGCTCGGGTAGCTAGTGAGTAGATTGTTCTTGAAATGGGTTCGGAACTCAGCTGAGACGTCATTAAGGAAGACAGACTTGCACATCATTACTCCACAATGATCAATCATACATGTCATGTTGATGTCATGCAAACCGATCTTTCTTTCAACATAGCCTGTACACAAGATGAAAAAGCAAGAAAAAAACTGTTGAAACAGCAAATGACACTTGATCTTTAACAACAACGAAAGATAAATCACAATAGAATACCTTTCACACATGCATTACAAATCAAATGCCCACATCCATATGTCTGACAAGTGGTAAGTGCAAAGCAGTAATGGCACTTGGTCCTTCTTGTGATAAAGCTGCAATCCTTCATTACTAAACTTGCAAATGCATTGACAGGAAGATTCCATTGTTGCACAATGTGTTCTTCATCCCTAAAGTAAAAAAAGAAAACAACATCAACAAGAAGAAATGATGATCAACAAGAAGAAATGCTAAAAAGTACAAATGATCATACCAATTGTTAGCGACCAGAAGGACAGATGCATAGTCTCTGAAGAGAGATAGTCTCTTTGCTAGCCTAATTTCAGCAATTTCTAGCTGTTCATCACTCATATCTGCCGATTAGAGGAAACTCACGAGTCACGACTCGACAAGAAGACTGGATCGGCATTTCAAACACAAAATTCATATGTTGATGAACTCAAACGGTTCAGGACTTAGGAATCATACAAGTCGAATCACACTGAATTCAATTCAAACCAGAAATCGTCATCTTTGTAGTTAATTACAATACTCAATTCAAACCTAGAAATCGTCAAATTCCTCGATTGCTGTGATTCACTATAAACCTAGAAATCGTCTATCTAGGCAAACAACTAGAACGAACTACACATCATAAGCTAGATTGATTGAATCGGAATCTAAGGGCAAAACTCACCGATGAGCATGAAGATGATGATGCTCTTCGACTCGACCGACTCTGAGGGAGAGATGAAAAAGAGTGTATGAAAAAAATATAACAAAGAATCTGTTTATAAGAAGACGTCATCGCGAAAGGGCGCGGCAAAATTAAAACAACAACAGAATTTGGAAGTGTAATAAGAATTGGAGAGAGGACTCAAAACTGAAGGAAACAGAGGTTCTTGTGAGAAGAAGCATTTAAAGGGAAAAGGTTCTCTCGGGTCGGGTTTTTGGGTTTCAGGCATTTATTGCTTTTTTCCAATTTCTTTTTAGATGTTTCCATTTTTATTTTCCTAATTAAAATCTAATCTCTTTTTCTTTTCGGGAAGGTAATATTATTTCTTCAAAAAGAAAACTAAATTGATTCTTTTTTTCATTTAAGTATTACGAAAATTTGAATATGAAAATACTTGTGAAACCTAAAGCCTAACTTTCTTTCTATGAAATCAAAAATCTTGATTGCACGATTCAGAAAAGGATAATTTAGCTAATTAGCAAAACCTCGTGTTTTTGGTTTTCAGGCATTTATTGTTTCTTTCAATTATCTTAACTAAAATCTAATCTCTTTTTCATTTTAGAAAGGTAGATTTATATCTTTAAAATGAGAATTAATTTTTACGAAAACCTGAATATAGAAATATTTGTGAAAACCTACCCAACTTTCTTTTTAAAATCTTGACTGGAGTATTCAGAAAAAAGAAAAAAATAATTCACAAAATCTCAGTTTCTAAGTTTAAATTTATTTTAATAATATTAAATTTAGAATTGAGTTTAAATTTTTTGTGGCGGTGGAGAGATTAAATTCTACGATTCCCCCAATCTGCTTGATGTAAAAACTTTTTTTGTACTTTTAACACTCTTCATCTTCTATTTTTACAGCAATTTTAAAATAACAGTAAAAATTATATTTTGTCTAATTAAGACCATCTCTAATTTATTTCTTCATTTTCTACTTTAAAATAGAATAACTCCAAAATGAAGTTGTGTTTTGCTCCAACATATTTCTCTATTTTCTATTCCAAAAAAGAATATTCTAAATAGATTCTTATTCGATTTTATTATAAATACTTTTTAGTTTTAAAATTTACAAATAAATCTCACTTATTTTTTTATTTACAATTTCTTTCAAAAACTATAACTTAAATATTTATCAAATAATGAAAATTACATAACATCACAAAAAACATATGCAATTTTTATGTAAACATTACTATTATTAAAGAAAATTATTATTAATGTCTTTTGTATTTGTTGTCTTAAATTTATTTATATTATTTATCTTAATTTTAGCACTTATTATGTATTTTAAAGTTTATTATATTTTGTAATTTTTTAGGAATAATTGCAATGTTTAAACATTCATAATTATCAGTTTTATAATATTTTTTATACATATTGAATAGTATAAAATAATTATTTAAATCTAAAAGATTAATTTACAAATATTAAAGTCTAACTCTAAAATGGAGTAGAGTTTAGATCTACTCCAAATATGGAGTAGTATTTAGGTTTACTCTATTTTGGAGTTGAAAATAGAGTAGGGTTGGAGAGAATTTTACTCCAAAATAGCATTTGGAGTTGAAAATAGAATAGGGTTGAAGATGCTCTAAAGACTATTTTTGTTTCTTCATTACATATTTTGGAAGTGATACGTTAAACGATTAAAATTAATTTAATTATAGCACGATATAATTTTTTTCTACGATAAACAATTGAAATTCAAAATTATTAAAAGTTTACAGCATATTAATTTACCTCCTTTATTATGTTCGTAACGGTATCACACAAAAGTTTTTTTTGGAAATTGTTGTAGAAAAACAAAATGACTTAAAATAATTATATGATTTTTGGTACCTAATTGTACAAGTAAGTAGTAGTGTGTGTTTAAGTGTAATTATTTTGTAACAATCCATAAGATGTGTAGAATAAAAAGCCTAACAAAGGCCCAATTCACAAAAGAATAAGAAAACTTCAAATCCTTCATGAACACATCCTTGAATTTATATACTCGGATTAAGGATTAAAATTTTTAAATTATCTTCTGAGATTACTTCCTGAGACTCCCCTTTCAGGAAACTTTCCTTCGAGTATCATTCTTTAATATCGTCTTCCTGGTGTACAGATGGATTATCGCAAACTAATGAAAAGCAGTTGATATGCTTGTTTTAATAATCCTTTAATGTTCCCAGGTGACCACGCCGAGGAAAATGAAAGGAGGATAGACTTCTGAACCTCGCTTGAACCAGCTTCGATAGTTGGAGGCAACTGTTGGGCCGAAAATTGTGCCATGGTCCATTAAATCTAATGTCTGGGAAACGGACACTGCTTGGATGACCATTAAATGTTCTGCATCTACTAAGATAAACTGCAATGATTGTGGTTAGGAGAAGGCAGAGCAAATCAACGGCTCTTACTTTAGCAACACGCATAGACAAGTCCTATCAGTTCGAGAATAATAGGGAAAGACAAGTTAATGGATAATAGCGTGAATCTGATCTGGAGAGATGACTGAAGCCCCCAGCCCGTGTCCAATTTGCAACCAGGTATTTTCTATAAATACCTTTTTTATACCAACGATAAGAGGATGAGAAATTCTAAAGAGATAAGTTCATTTTCTAGCTTCATTCATAAAAGGGATTCCCTAAAAGCTTTGTCAAGATCATTCTGAGTTGACAAAGTGACCCACTCCCTTTCCGCTCTCCCGATATCTCATATCCTCCTAATAGGTCATGTGCATTGTTCTGATTTGAGCGTCCAAAAATAATCGAAAGGGCAACCTCTTTCTGCTTCACCTCGTCCGCTTTCTCCCGTGTATTTCAGATTGACTCGTCCCCCAGATTTCGAATCTCCCCAGCAGGTCCACCCACCTATCAAAACACTCCATGTAAGCATTCCGAAATTTACTCTCGAATATATATATATATATAAATATAAAGTAAGTTTTTTCTCTTATGGCGCTTCCACCTTAGCATCCATCTCATTAATTAATAATTGTTTTTTATTTTTTTTTAAATATAAATTAACATTAACATTTAATATAAATATAGGAAACATTAAAAAAAATTATAATACACAAAGTAACATTAACATTAACATTATATATAAAAAAATAGCAAATATTAATAGATAACTATAATGTCTTGTCAAAAAATATACAAAAATGATAATAAATATCAGTTTTGAGTATTTCAAAATTTAAGACAGAAATTTACGATATTGTGATGGGAATTAGAAATTAGAAAGATAGAAAACAATTTTCAAAAAAAATTCAGGCAATGAAGTGGGTTTGATAAATTGCATTATCGAAAATCTATTTACAATATTCTCAATAATTTGGATAAAAGTCAACTTCAAAACAAATATTTTGAAAAAATTATGAAAAGTTAAGGAATTTTTTAAATGGATAATTCGGACATCTAATATCATATATGTTCTTTTTGTCGTACTTGTTTGAATAAACCAAATATTCTTGAATAGATAATATTTGATCAAAGTTGTGATAAGACGAGAAATTCAAAATGAATACTGTGAAAAAAAGAATCAAATCACAAAATATTCAGAATTATATGATACAATAAATATAATATAAAAATATATAAAATGATTATCAAAAAGAATCAACCTTTTTCTGCTTAAAAAAAAATAATCGAAAGGGCAACCCCTTTCTCCTTAAAAAATAATCGAAAGGGCAACCAACTAAAAGTCAACAAAGATAAAAAAAAAATTGTCTTCAAAAAAAATTCAAGACAAGTACATGTGAGAAATGAAAATTTTCCTTTTTAGTCTGCTTTTATCACACGCAAAGTATATATTAATACTTTGGGAACACGAAAACAGAGCAAACCTAATACAATGAGGAAAGAAGAAAACCCTAATTCGATCTATATTCCTCGCGAGCTTATGAAAGACATCTTCTTGAAACTTCCCCTGAAATCTCTACTCATATCTAAAACTGTGTCGAGAGAATGGAGATCGATTCTGGAATCAAAGAGCTTCGTGGAAATGCATCTGAGTTCCCAAGAAACTGGGAAGACTCGCCGGAAAATCCTCGTCGGTCACCACTGCGACTGCGGCGGCCCGCCGAATATACTCCCCGGGTCTCGCTTCGAAGGGGACGAAGAGTTCGTGTATCTACACTGCAACACGGCACGACCGACGATGAGTTGCGAGGGTTTGGTCTGCATACCCGAACCAGGTTGGGTCAATGTCCTAAACCTCGCGACCAGACAACTCCGGAGATTCCATTCCGGGCCGGATCCCGTATCCTCTCTCTTTATACCCCGCCATAAGAGCGTTTTGTTTAGAGGACATTGGCGTTACTTTCCGGGATTCTGGTCGATGGGATTCGGCAGAGACAAAGTTAGTGGGAGTTATAAAGTGGTGAGGATGTTCTTTGATCCTAGCCATTGTGATATTCTTGATGTTGACGTTGGGGGGTGGCGGAAAGTGAGTCCACCTCCTTACCAGGTTCACGTGGGAAGGAGATCGGCTTATGTGAATGGATCAATTTACTGGTTTGAGATTGGATCGCTTGCTTGCCGAGTTTTCCAGATACTAGCTTTGGATCTTCACACGGAAGAGTTCCATGATGTCTTGGTGCCGGCTGATTTGAGATATAAGTTAGATACTGAGATAATGAGCCTTGGGGACCGTCTAGCTATAGTCACAGCCCGATTTAGTAAAGACGATCTTGATTGGAATCTAGAGATTTGGACCATGGAATTGGATGCCGAGGAAGAAAGATGGAGCATGACTTATTTTATAAGTTTAGCTTATCTAGCTATTAAGCCATGGGAGTCTAGGTGGTTCATGCCGGTGACAGTTTCAACACAGGGGGATGTTTTGTTCTATGACAATAGCGAGATGTTTCTGTACAAATACTATCCACATACAAATATCGTCCGTCAGATCTTCCCCAATACTTGCGATGTTATTATATCTCCTTATTATCTCGAAAATTTAGTCCGGTTTCAGGCTGATCAAGTCCATGTAAGGACATACATCAATGTATATGTTATTCATCCCTTATTTATTTGGTATGAATGTCTTACTGATAATAAGTCCGATTTGTAGGATGCGATTGCTTCGGTTCTTGGAGTTGATAAGTTTCTTTGTAAGGGAAAAGGTGAGAATCTTCCAATTGCTATTATTAATTGACCCTGCAGTATGATTGACACGGGTTTGCTCTATGATTGACCGACAGATTCGCTATGGCGTAACCAAATGACAATGCTTCTTGCATTTTTGTTTGTCCACTTGCTGTGGTCCTTGTGTACCGGTGATAAAATGTCTTTAGCGATGCTAGTTTGGCTAGCTAGTTTGGAATTTTGGGACATTATCAAGGTAACCTTCTACTCTTGTTTAAAATAAATGGACTACGTAGACGATTTTTCTTTGACATTAGATCGTGCCAATCAATGTGAGATTTCTAATTTTTGCTTGTTTCCAACTTCACAGTTTGTGGTCATGATTATAGTTTTTAGACTTATGATGATATAATTCTCACTCTTGATTATTGGAGGTAACTTCTTCTATTACTTTTTTTTTTCTTTTGAAATATTAATAATTTGGCTGATTATCTAACTATTTTCTCATCCTTATTAAGTTTTGATATTCATGGCGATGCTTAATTTTCTTATAAATTCTAATTAAAGTTGTATTGGTTAAGCAAGCAAGAAGCATTTTCATTTTTCTGTTCTTTTCTAATAAAAAAGGAGAAACTTACAAAATTGATTGTAAAAATGTAACTTACTTTATATATATATATATATATATATATATCTCTTTTTTTTAACATTAATCACTTTTTATATATTTATGAACTTACATCATTTTTTTTGCGAAAATTCAAATGACTAAACAATTCTCATATTCTCCATTTATTTACGAAAATATCATCATCAACAATTCATGCAACCATCATTTAAACTAATTTGAAGTTTTAAAGGTTTCAGCAACCCATTTTGTAGCAGTCCAAACTCATGATCTCCTCTCATAACCTTATATTCCTCCATTTTCTCGCTATATTTATTTCAAAACTCTTTAATTTAATTTTTCAAAACTTAAAGTTCTAAGATATTGCCATATCCAGTGATTTGATTGGGCATAGCAATTGAGCTACTTTGGTGGTGACTAGAATCAAAAAAAATTTGACGATCAAAGAAGCTAAAGACTGCTAAGTAATTTTGTCAGTCGATTTTTTGAAATTTTTAGATCTGTGTCGCGAATGCAGACTTTTTCTGAAGTGTACTTAGGCCTTCATTGGTGATGTGACTGTAAAGACTATAGAGACTTTTTACAGTTTTAAAAGTCCATTTTTTTCCAATCAGACTTTCACTTTTTATTTTTTTCTTAGAGCCTTCACAGTTCATTTTCTTATTTTTACTCTTGAAACTTAAAGTTTTTCTAAAGTCACTTAATAGAGACTTAAAAGAACAATATGATTTTTAAAAAAGAAAAAGTTTGATTGGTATGTCAACTTAATAGCTGAATAGGGAATAGCTGTATAATAAACTAGTGGAATCAATAAAATAGGTAACTGAAAACTGAATAAACTCAAAACGCTAAAAATCTAGTATCTATTTGATGGATTGATTTTTTGCTAAACTAGTTATAAATTTAAAATGTACAGGATGAATTGAAAAATAGCGTGTTGATTTTCAATTTTTATCATTTAATGCTTAATATTATGAATGGTATGCATTTAGTAGAATCATGTTTTCAAAACGTGAAAATGTGAAAAAGCTATACATACCATTCAGCCCCAAGTAATATTCTTTTTTTTCTATCTTCTTCCCAAAATAATTAAAACTTTTCTCTAACATTATATATATTTTATAATAAATAGATTCTAACTAATTAATTATTAATCTTTTTTATCTTTCTTTTGAGACCCAGTTTACCATATAATTGAAAGTTCAATTAAAATATAAAACTGATTTGTTTTACATATTTATATTTATAACAAATAAGAAAATTTAAATATATTTTTTTAACTCTAAACAAAAAAATCTTTTTAAAAAGTTAAAAATTATAATATTTAAAAGTAACAGTTTCTACAGTTTTTTTTGTTACCAATTATACTTTCAAAAATTTATAAAGTAACAATCACAATTTTTACAACAAAGTTCTCTATAGCCAAAAGTTTACAATTACAGTCTACAATCACAAAATGTTCACAATTACAGTCTAAAGTTTACCAATTGGAGCCTTACAGTCGTAGACTTCTGAAAAAGTTTGCTGGTCGACACACAAGTTAGTTTTGCAATTGATCGTGTGTACCAATTTCTGACAGTAGACTTCGGTTGAAGTTTGTGCAATTTCCTTTGAAAACAAAAAAATGGCATAGACTTAAAAAGAAGACTCCGTTGATAATTTTTCATTTGACGAAGACAAAGACTTTTTCAAGGAATTTTACAGAAAAAAAGTTTTTTGCAATTGACCAATGTTGGACTTTTTCTGCAGATTTTCTTTTGTACTCTGAAGCTAGTTTTGGGGTTCTAAAAATTTCAATTAAATAGTTTACTCCTTTAGCAGATTTCAAACAAAATCTAGTACTCTTTCCGTTTTTTATTGTATGATGTTTTAAAATTTCTACTTTAAAGTTTGATATTTTAGTTTTAAATATATATATTTTAAATTAAATATTACTTTTACTTTTATTCTATAAGTATAGTTGTATTAAAAAAGAAAAAAATAATGAAAAAGTAAAATAATTTTAAAATCTGTGCAAAAGCTAAAACATTTTATATTTTTTGAGGAAATATTTAATTAATTCAATACTTGGCCAATCTCAAAACTAATCCACTAAAGTCTGCTCAATGAATACGAAATGTGCTTGAAAAGGTAAAATTTGGTCAACTGACCACAGTGCAGTATTCTTTTTGAGTAAACTTTTCATATAAAGTCTTCTTCTACCAGTAAACAACAAAAGAAGTCTATTAAGTGTGACGAAGTGTACTCGGATAAAGTCAAACTTTAGTCAGTTACAAAATTAACCTACCTTTTTATGCATATTTCATGTGAAGATTTCTTATTTTTTTGGCAATTACAAAAGTAAGCTAAAATACAGACTTAATATGAATTTACTGTGTTAAATAGTGTACTAAAGTAGATTTCATTACACGTCAACTTTTTCAAAGTTTTTTTAAAACATATTTTTATCAAATTTATAATTAATTTTTAAAATTTTCTCAAACAATTTGTATTCCACTCTTCATGATCTAAGAGAAAGAAAACATGGCAGCTTCTTCAGACATCATATACAAAGAAAAAGAAAATCATCCAATTGTTCTTTTTGGTGCAAAAACTAAAAAGTTTGCTATAATAAGTATTTTTGGTACTCAGCGCTTTAAATTCGCCAGAAAATATAACAATGTCATGGATTTCTTTCCCCCAATTCGGTTATATTACGAAGACGGCAGTATATGGTATCTGAAGCAACTAACAAGTGTTCAAACTTTTCGACTAAACAGTAACCAATCATGCAGACTTCAGCAAAAATCAACCGAAAATAACAATAATATTTACTGAATTTTGTTTTCTAACAGGACGCATCAAGAGAACATGATATTTTTCCACATATTGGAGATGCAAAAATCAAAGCGAGATGGTGAACTTGATGAAAGTAACAAATCTAACCTCCAATCTCAATCTTTGTGTGTTATTCAAATGCTTACTTGAAATATCCAATCATGAGAGTAGAAGATTTGTTTGACTGAACGATATATGTTTAGAATATAAGTAGTTCTCAATTTCAAATTGATTTGTTATAAACATATATCGTTCAGTCAGTCAAACATAATCCAGTTTTAACTTTGGTGTATTAATTAGTAAGAGAAATTTGTTTAATAAATTACAGTATAAAGAATATAATAGACCTTTTTTTATTAAGTTTTTTAATTTATGTGAAAAATATCAAAATAAATAATAATATTCTTTATGAAAGAGAGAGTATTTATTGCATAGTGCTATATATGTTAAACTACTCAAAGTTACATTAGCATATTCAAAACATTAGACATGGTGAAATAATAATTAAATATATGTCGATCAACTATGAAAACCTTAATGTGCACCAGATCCTTGCATGGTAACCCTGGTCTGGCTATGGCAGGAGGGGTTTTAAGCGATGCAAGAGGAAACTGGTGCGGTGGTTTCTCTCTCAATAGTAAGATTTGCTTAGCTCTATTAGCAGAATTATGGGATGTGTACTACAGCCTCTATATAACCTTGGATCGTCAGGTTTCGCGGTTAGAGATAGAAATGAATTCTAAGATAGTGGTGGGGTTCTTAAAGAAGGGGATCAATGATTCGTTCTCTGTCCTTTCTAGTATGGTTGTGCTATGGCTTCTTATTAAAATACTGGTTAGTTCGGATAACTCATGTTTATAGGAAACTAATCGTTTTGCGGACATATTAGCTCACCATGCTTTTTCTTTACCTCTTGGCTTTCGTTTCTTAGCTGTGGTTCCCGATAGTGTTGTGTTGATTATGTCGGATGATATTCTAGGGGTTGCTCGGGATTTATATGTATGTTTATAATTTTTGTTACTTATTTTGAATAAAACGAGGGGATTGTCTCCTGAATGTGACAAAAAGAAAAAAGAAATTGGACGTCTGGTAAAATAATAATTAAATATATATCAAACACCTTAATCTGGAAAACAGAATAGCTACTTTCTTATATATTAATTGAAAAACATTTTTTAAAAGTAACCTCATTTTTGTAAGTATTTACAGTGGTGCCATTAAGCTGATGTGTCAATTCCATATTTATTTTCAGCTAATTATTTTAAAAAGACTTAAATTATTAGACTAATTACATGGTATGCCATTATATAGTTTATGTCCATAAATATGTTATGTTTTATTTTAAAATATGTCATGTTTTATTTTATAAATTAGCATTTAATTTATTAAGATATTCTCTTTCTTTTATTTCTTACCAAAAATATATCAGTTTTATGGATATAGAGAAAACGTAATCTTTTAAAAGTTTTTGGAGTCAATAATTATTTTTTTTCTTCTACAAAGAGATAATTTATGGATATAATTATTATTTTTCAAATTAAAAATATAAAAATTGTCTTAATTTAATTCATTCGATTTAGTAGATAAGTAACAAACTATTTAAATAATAATATTTAATTATTATTTAAGAGTCAAAAGTAATTAAATATATACATAAATTTTATATATCCAAATCATAAATATTGGTAAAAATGCTAAATCATATCATCAATCACGGAAAATAGAAAATGTATATGGTGACTTCGTATTTCTATCCAGATATATCATAGTACTATTCATGATATTTAATTTTAAATTTAATTTATATAACAATTAAATTACTCTATAATTCATAAAAAATATATTATCTATGTTATAATATAATATTATATGAAATTCATATAAATTCAATTATATTTTATTATATTATATGATTTTAAAATTATACTAAATTTAAATAAATAATAATTATTTTACCCCGCAGGGTGTGAGTTATTACCTAGTGAGTTATTACCTCCCCGGCAACGGCGCCATTTGATAACTATTATTTTTGCAAGAGTGAGTATGCAATGAGACTATCAAAACTCAAATGCAAGACAGGTTGTAGCACATTATGCAAGAGAGAGTCAATCCACACCTAGGATGATAGAAAGAGCAAAGAGAATGCAAGAGCTTTGCAAATCTAAGCGAACAAAGATCGGTTTTGAGAAAATCCCTAAAAACTAGATGCAGCAACTAAATGGAATGCAAAACTATTTTAATATTACCAGGAATGATCAAACTACCATGAGGAACAAACATAATAATTAAAGAAAAAAGCTACGAATTACTAAAATTCGACTAGTGGATCGACCACTAGATCGAGCAACAACAATCGATCTCGTCTAAAAATGTAAGAACAGCGAAACTAACGACCAGGATGCTATCAAAGATCAAACGAAAGACGAGAGAGGATGTAAAGATGCTAAGAAAGAGGGTCTAGGGTTGAGATTCATGGTCAGGGGTTTCAAAAGTCCGAACTTGGGTTGTAAACTTTAAATCGACTCACGGTGTGAGAATCTCTAAGCCTTGAAAGCGAAATAAGATCTATCCGTGGCTTTCGGTATAGATCACTCCTTCATCCTCTCCTTCAAACCCATGGCTTTTGGTGGAAAGAGAGGTTGAAGGGCAGGAAAAACAGATTTCAAACACATGGCTTAACTAGTCCCCCAAACTTCCATGGCTTTTGGGAAGGGGTAACTAGTCTCTAGGGTGTGATCTTCAGAGGTCCCTGGATCCTGTCAAGGTAAGAGACCTCTCGGATCATAAAGATCTTGGCGTGAGAGTCTTTAAGCTTTAGAAACTCATCACCCTAGAAGAGATAGCCATTAAGCGCTAGAAAACACCAAGATTGAAGACCTTTTTTGACCCCTTGAATCCTCTCAACCCCGAACCCTAATGATACTACTCACTACACATAAGATAAATCAAGAAAAGCATGAAGAAAGAAACGATGAACATGAAAAAGGACTAGATTAAACTTTTTTTTACGATTCGATTACAAAAGCAAGAAAAACTTTAAGTTCGACAATGGTGGATAATCCCCAAAACCAGAGAGAAAAGCATAAAAAGATAAGATTGAAAAAGTTGTGTGGAAAAAGACATCGCCGCCTTCCCAAAATGGCGAAAACAGCTCGATGGTCCCCCCCTCGCTAGCGGCCAAAAGCGGTTGAAAGGACAGAGATTGACTTCGGGATCGAGCGGCTCTCTCGATCATTTTCGGACATCGTGTCTTCGACTTGATCTGGGTCTCGATCATCTTCGGCGGATCGAGTATTGCATCCGATCTTGGTATCAATCTTCGGTTGGATCGAGTGGTGGACTCGATCCGGCTCTCGCTCTGCATGGCGTCATTTACGTCCGTACCATTTGATCGATTGCTCCACTCGATCTTATGCTCGATCAGTTTCCTTGGATCGCCTGGTCTTCTCGATCTTCTGGTCGATCTCATCTAGATCGACCTGCCATGCTCGATCTGTTCCCCGATCTCTGGTCCTTAGCAGACATCCGACCTTCCACGAACCGCCACAACAGTTTCAGCACGTCCACGAACCTCCACGACTCCAAAGTAGCCAGAACAAACTGAATGTGATGCAAAATGCAAGGAACATGCGTATGCTGGTGCGAGAATGCTCTAGGACCCTAAGTGATGCAATCTAGTCTAAAGTGTGATGTAAATGCATGAAAAGCTAACTAATATGTATGCAAAATGTATGCAATATGCAGTAACATCAACTCCTCCAAACTTACTTCTTGCTTGCCCTCAAGCAACAAAAAATAAGTAAGGAAGAGAGGTTTAAAAACGAATAGGGGTTTAAGCTTCTCGCAAAGGTGCCTTTCAAATGAATCAATCTCAATGTCCTAGTTAACAGTTCTAAAATGCTATGCACACACTCATACTCCAAAGAACTTAACCATACTCATCACACAAAGAAATTCAGATCATGACTCTCCTATTCCTAACAATCAAAGAAACTCATCATTTAACATTCATTAACATCCGAACCATGAATCAAATTTATGTACTTTAAAGCAAAACACATTTGGCTAAGGGTGTAGGTTATGAGCACAGAATGATCTCATTTGAAAAGGGTTTTCAATGAAAACAAGGGTTTCTCTCAAAAATGGCAAGAACTTTATGCATAATGCTAAAGGTGAAGGCAATTGATGCATACATGATCAGATTCTCATCTACCCATGTAAACTAACAATGATCCTAAACCCCTCTCATTTATTAACTTTCATCCTCACTCACCACTTAGAATCTATCCTTTTTTTTTTCTCAAAGCTTAGCATTCCCCAATTCAAAACAGAAAGCATTTTTAACTCTTTAGGCTAGTGAAAAGGTTGAAAATAATTTTGCTTTTTAACTATTTCTTATTGGTAGCTCTCTTATTTATTTATTTTTTTTCTCTCTTTTTTTATTTTTATTTTATTTTTGGCACTTAGGCTCTTTTTCTTTTTTATTTTATTTTTATTTTAGAGAGCTACCTTCTGAAATTTATTAGAGCATATATATAATTTTTAAACACAACCCTTCACTTAAAACTTATACTGTAAAATTATAAGTTCCAATATATAATTGTACTGTAATTGTTTCTGCCAAAAGCCTAGAAACTTTCATTATAACTTAAAAATCAGAATAGCTAATGATGATAGTATATGGAAAATAATAATTAAATATATGTCAAACACCTTAATCTGGAAAACAGAATAGCTAATGATGATAGGATATGGAAAATTATAAGTTCCAATATATAATTGTTTCTGTCAAAAGCCTAGAAATTTTCATTATAACTTAAAAATCAATTGATTCCTGATTAATATTACATACATTAGCAGCGGATGAGTTTAGAAACAATAGGTCGAATCATGTATGGCTGCTCTTGGTTTTAATAATAAATGGTTAGGCTGGATCATGACTATGGTACAAACTGTAACATATTTCGTTCTTATTAATGGCAAACCCCATGGTTATATTCTCCCCCAACGAGGATTGTGATAGAGAGCGGAAGCTATAACAAGAAAAGGGATCAAACTCTCCAGGAGAATTCGAGCTTCTCCCGGATCTTGTTCGAAGTCGAGACAGACGAAGAACAATAGATTTGAGAATACTCTTCTCAGTGCTTGTAAAAGCTCTTTATTAAAATCCAAATCAATAATCAAGTTGTTTCATCTTACAACGAGAAAGCCGTATAAATAGAACCTAAGACGATCACGTCAAATCTTAAAAACATATCCCTACGAAGATTTAAACTTATCTTCTAAACACTTATCCTATTCTAAAGAAGTAATAATAAAACCAAATATAAAACGATAACTTGTCAAATAAGTTACGTTGTTTGATAACAACGGTAATGATGCTGCATCAGTCTCCCCGGGTTTGAAAAGATTCGTCCCTGAATCTGAATCATCGTATGCGTAACACCAATTTTTCTCGAAGATACGTTGTATCACACTCTCCAAAGCCAAAATAACAATCAACAAGAGCTTGATTGATGCACAAGTAGTGAGACTCCATCAATATCTATATTAAACATGACGAACTTGGAACTCAACAACGGCAATGACCCGGTCGAGAAGCTACACGAAGATGAAGCTACACGAAGATGCGTAGAAACTCTTCTTTGCTGCTTAGAAACGCCGTGATGCCACGTAAGTGACATGGTTGGGAAGGTCATGATGGATTCGGGTGTGAACGGAATTAGAGGAAACACACAAGTGCTGAGAGCCCATGATACCCATAATAACTTAAACTCTTCGGTGTCCGTGAAATCAAAGACCATAAAAGAATCAGAAGGAGGCATCAAAAACCCAGACAACAACAACAAAGCGAAGACTTGTACTCCCTCATGCTCTGCTTTGTTCAAGTCCATGAAAAGACCAACATATGAGATCAAACCATTGAATATCACACCCCAAATGACACTGAACATGCATTCCTTTGTGTCCAAAAAAAGGATCTTGTGTTGACAGTTATCAAAGAAGGAGTGGCGTCGAGACGTCAGTTCACCAAACAAGGTGCCGCAAATAATAACATCACGAATAAGATCAATTGTGGCGGTGAGATTAATAATCCTCTGTCGCTGTAGACTTTCACAAAACTGGTGCCATTGTCTACTAAGTCGGAACAACTCTTCATTGTGCGAAGCTAAAACAACAAACCAGCTTGCTTAATTTGCAAGTAACTGCACACCACCAAATATGGAGCATGTATGTGGCAGTAAAACTCCATTGTGGAGTAGACACAACTCCCGTTCCGTGCTGACCTCTATAGGGTAACAAAATCGTAGACTCACCAATGTCCGCGAAGACAAAGGCTATGACAAAACCGAAGCTAGAAAGCAACCAGTGGTCGTACGACATCGGAGTCTCCAGCATGAATACATCATTAATACAACCAACTACAGCATGTAAATCATACCGAGAAAGTGGTAGAATCAGACGAAAACACTCGTAAGCCAATCGAAAACACGCTGAAGTGCGAGTATGAGAGAACCGAAAATTTAGATATTCTTTGACCAATATTAGACAAACTGCATTTACGTACGCACTGCTGTCCTCAAGAGGTGGCATTCTGCTCGTCGAATTAACAACACTATCCCGCCTTCTAACAGCCTTCTCCCACCTAAGAACTGCAATTATCTTGTCAAAGAGCTTCAACTGTCGCATACGCTCAGCTTCTACGCGTCTCTTAAAAGCTCCATGTTTCAATCGAAATTGAGACGTGACAGTAGAGAAGAACAACACGGGCCTAGTTCTGAGTATGTGGAGAACAAACACCAATGCTATTAGAACCCACGGTGGCAACACAAAAATATACAACTCCCTGCCAGCGAGTATGTAGACCATACGATAGTCGAATCGAGGCATTAGACTTTGAGAAAAAGAGACCAAACAAGTCTTACTTTGGACTTTCGCAAGCTGCACTTCGCCATTTTGCATTGAAAACCCCATGTAAAACACCACACTATGGCTAAGAGAAGCCCACTTGACTTTGATCTTGTGCTTCCTTGTTGCTTCAAAACGACCTCCACAAGTTATGAGATCAAATATGTGATGTTGGTGTAAACACGGCAACTCCCTCACATCGCAAAAAGAGACTATATCTTTCACTGATATTTTTGACCTTTCCATAAGAAAAGTAGAACATGTGGCATGCATGTAGACTATATTACTCGAAAGATCTATATAAGAACTCATATCATGGAAGAGAAAATCCCAGTGGCCATTGAACTCGTACTTTCCTTTATCCGCGAAAAGACGTACATGAAGGATGAACTTAAGGAATTGGTGGTGACGTGAATAATGTACTTTGAACACGACTCCAACAATAACTATATCGTTGAAAAGATGCACCATGACTTTCAAACCAAGCCACATAATAGGAAAACTTGATCTCAGTCGCGGCTGAAACCACTCCGTAAGATTCTCGTGTCGTATGTTTTGACAACCATCACCACTACCCCATATGAACAAAGAGAACCAAGTGGATCGCGGTGAAGACTCAGCAATGTTATATAGTTCGAACACGTCACTCTCACGGGAAAATCCATGGAAGAAGTTAGACTGAAAATAGAACAGCAACCGACATCTCAAACCCACGTTCACACTTGCTCGGCACAAGACACCATTAAGAACCGTTGGCGGTGGTAATGGTGGTAACACGGGGTCATGTACCAGCATCGTGAGTATTCGGTTAGCACAAAAAACGCTTGTAACGTCATTCTTCTTCACGTTGTGTGTAACATTTTGCACATCAAAATTCCCAAAAAACTTGAGACTATGTGTAGGACACATGCACTGCAATAGGCTTCCTACACACTTCTCATATTGGAGATTCTGAACGTCAAAATATGCAGTAAAAAGTAATATAAGGCATTGACAATCCTTTCTTCCTTCACAAGTTTCTGGAGCTCGTGCTTCATATGTATTGAGAAATAGACGCATGGAATTAATGACCATATCATACGTCCTCGTAAACCCATGTAATAAATGCATCATAGTTATGAAACTTCTATCACATAAATCCACCATGTGTCGCTTATTTGAAGCAAAAGCTTGAGCTGTGAAAAATAATTCAATAGGATCTACGATATATACCTCCTCATCGTACAAGACAAACTGACAAGAAGATGAAATTAGGACTGGCTTTCCTTGTCTAAAATCCCAATTCAGAAACTCCATTGATGAACTACACACAATGATATTCTCATATGTGTGTTTTGTCATGTAGCGCACACATACATCTTCTCTTGTTAGTCCATCTTGTTGTAGAATTTGAGACAACAAATTATCGCATGGACCACGATCTGGCGGCGCATCATAGATAACAAACACTGGATCAACATAGGGGGAAATATAGATCTCGCCATCACAAGCTTGAATCTCGTCATCAAAAGCCCGAATATCACCACAATCTTCGTCAACATAGCTGTCAAAAACCATTGTAGCATGGACCTCGTTGGAGAGATCGTCATCACTGTGACAAAACATTTTTTTGCTGCGACCCCGATCTGGTGGCTCATTGTCGAACTGAACATGTTGTACAAGCGTTATATCATTCACCTTTTGATTTCCAATGACAGAGATTTCAGTCTTTCGGAATAGGTCATCGGTCGAATCTTCATCAGCTTCGACATTGAAGACTTGATCTTCCTCTGCCCAATATTCAAAACCTATAATCGATGATATGGCGTTGGAAACCACAGTATCGAAGTGTTCTCCCTCATCGTACCTATCGAATATTAGATCTGTAACATCACAAGCATCAAAGACTTGATTTGAATCATCGTACCTAGGTTCCATAGGTAAAAAAATTTCATCTCCGTAAACATCGTAGACGGGTTCGTTGATGTTGTTCACATCATGATCAAAACCATCATCTGGTTCACAACGTTGCAAAAACTGGGCTTGGACCACGTTCTCAGCCGATTTAGGGATTGTAGCTAGGAAATTCTCTAGCATCGCAAAGAGAGTCTGACGAAGCTCTGCCCATTCGTTTGGCTGATCATTAAGATGGATTTTGTTAGCGTAGATATGGTTGGATGGCATGATTGGTGTTGAGAATCAATCGACAGAATCGTTTGTCTCTAATACCAACTGATAGAGAGCGGAAGCTATAACAAGAAGAGGGATCAAACTCTCCAGGAGAATTCGAGCTTCTCTTGGATCTTGTTCGAAGTCGAGACAGACGAAGAACAATAGATTTGAGAATACTCTTCTCAGTTCTTGTAAAAGCTCTTTATTAAAATCCAAATCAATAATCAAGTTGTTTCATCTTACAACGAGAAAGCCGTATAAATAGAACCTAAGACGATCACGTCAAATCTTAAAAACATATCCCTACGAAAATTTAAACTTATCTTCTAAACACTTATCCTATTCTAAAGAAGTAATAATAAAACCAAATATAAAACAATAACTTGTCAAATAAGTAACGTTGTTTGATAACAACGGTAATGATGCTGCATCAGATTGCGACAGGGTGATCTATTATTCCCATACTTATTCATTCTATGTGCTGATTTTCTAAGCCACCTTCTTGATCTTAATGTAGCCAAAGGCAAGATAAATGGAATAAAAATAGGCAACGATGTTCCCAAGCTTACCCATCTATTCTTTGCTGATGATTCATTATTTTTCTGCCAAGCCAACGAAAAAAATTGTTCGGCTCTCCAAGCTATCTTTCAATTATATGAGGAATGCTCGGGACAAAAAATCAATCAGGATAAATCGATGGTAACATTTGGTTCACGTATCTCCGGTGCAAAGCAGAACCGTCTCAAAACACTTCTAAGCATTTCAAAACATGGAGGTGGGGGAAAATATCTCGGTCTTCCTGAACAATTTGGATGGAAAAAGAAAGAAATGTTTGCCAACATCACAAATCGGGTTCAACAAAGGACAAGCTCTTAGAGCTCCAAACTCCTTTCACATGCAGGCAAAGAAGTGCTCCTCAAATCAGTTGCTATGTCAATGCTAGTTTATTCCATGTCTTGTTTTAAGCTCCCAAAAAATGTGACCTCCGACCTTACTAGTATTCTCACACAGTTCTGGTGGGGGAAAAATACTCAACTCAGAGGAATCCCTTGGGTAGCCTGGAAGCGACTGCAATATTTGAAACATGAAAGGGGTTTAGGATTCAAGGATTTGGATAAGTTTAATGATGCATTATTGGTTAAACAAGCGTGGCGTCTTTTCGAACATCCCAATAGCTTCTTTTCTCGACTCTATAAAGCAGGATATTTCAAAGATGAATATTTCTTAGATGCAAAAGCGCGCCCATACCAATCGTACGGTTGGAAATCTTTATTATGTGGAATAAATCTAATCAAACAGGATTCCTGTTTCATTGTTGGAGACGGTGAACGGATACGAGCCTTTCAAGATAATTGGCTGCCGCTACATCCTCTCAGACCAGCTCGTTCGCGTCAGGATTCAGACAACACTTTAGTTTCTGAACTCCTATCTACTGGTCCACACAAACAGTGGAATGATTCCTTTTTACACCATTTTGTATTGGATGAAGACATACCTTTAATTCAATCCCTATACTTAAGCCAACGTCCCATTCCTGATCGGCTTCATTGGAATTATACAAAGAATGGAAAATATTCTGTTAAATCTGGATATTGGTTTCTAAGGCATCATCCGGACTCTCAAACAAACGAACCGGCCATCCCGCACGGCGATCCTCTACTCAAACGTAAAATATGGCAATTACATATTATGCCAAAACTAAAACATTTCCTATGGAAAATTCTTTCCAAAGCTCTAGCTACCTCTACTCGTCTACAAATCGTGGCATTACTATTGAAAACACGTGTATGCGATGTGGTTTGCAACCGGAAACAATCCATCATTTGTTCTTTACATGCCTCGTTTCTGTATCTATTTGGCGATTATCTCAATCCCCTCTTAATTTTCTCATCATTCCATCTCACGACACAGAGACATGTATAAGAATGATACTTAAGGCACAAGAAACGAATGACCTGTCGGATACAGAGAAGTTACTACCGTTCTGGATATTGTGGAGAATCTGGAAATCAAGAAACTCATTTATTTTCCAAAACAAACGTCTGCGACCAAATAGTGACGTCAATAAAGCAAGAGCTGATGTTGCAGAATGGCTACAAACGATGTCCCCACCATTTACATCGTCGCAAAACCAACCTCTACAAACATCTTGGACTCGACCATCTCTAGGATTTTTTAAGTGCAATTACGATGCAGCTTACAATCCTCAAACACAACAAAGTTCGGCTGGATGGCTAATCCGCGATACTTCTGGCTATTGTCTTTCTTGGGGTTCAGCACATATGGGTCACTCTGCATCAAACCTTGAAGTGGAAGGAAAAGCTCTACTTATCGGGCGAAATTGTTGGTTCCTAGGATGGACAAATGGCATTTTTAAAGGAGATTGCAAACTACTTACGGACCTACTCCAAAATGCTGCTCAAGATATTTCTGTGCTTAATCTTTTAATCGATATCAGGTTTTGGTTGGCCAAGTTCACCAATGTTCAAATTCTACATGTTAAAAGACATTGTAATAGGCTAGTCTTTCAAATAATGTATTCTCCTCAGCTTATAATCCTCCGTCGATTTGGCTGATACCAACATTGTACTCTGATTTAAATTATTCAATATAAATCTTATATTTCGACAAAAAAAAAAACGTACCATGGATTCGAAGAAAAAATAACAATATTTTGGTTTTCAAGTAATTGTATCTCAAAGAAACAAACGCAACAACAAAAAGTCATACAATATAACTCTTTTAATCCTTTAAAAAACAGCTCTAATATCATATTATATATTGTATATTATACTCAGATATTCCAAATTTACAGCATATAAATGATCAGATTAATTATGTTCAAATAAGCAAAAATACAAACTATATAAAAAAAACAATTCAAAAATATAAATAATTATTAAAATTTCTACATACAGCCAATATACAAACACAATACAACATCAAGATATATATATACAAAAGCCTAATCAAATAAATGAAAATATGTGATATTGATGTTGGTACATATTAAATTTAAGAGTGTGAACACACCCTAATCAAATAAATGAATTCGAGGAAGGAAACGAGCAAGTTGAGTAAGTAAACATATCAAATATTTAGTAAAAAAGAAGTAAGAAAAAAATAAACAAATTAAAATATGTAAGCAAACAATGAAATAGAATTGGTTAGGCCTGTCTATCAAAAAGATTTGATAAACTACTATAATTTGTCTTTAATAGAATTCCACTGAAGTCCTACAAATCAACATTACAATATACTGGGATTATATTGTCAACTTTGGATGATTAAATATGTTTAATATGAAGCTGTCAAAGAATTTTTTTCTAAAAACAAATCGAAAGATATTTGACATAAACAAGTTAACAAGTCAAAGCTGTAAGAAACAAGTAAGTAAGGAAAACTCAAAGAATCAAAGAAACAAGGAATAAAGCAAGTAAACAAGTTAAACATGTAAGTAACAATGGAAAAAATAAGTTAATGATGTATGGAAACACAAAATCAAATAATCAAAGAAACAAAGAATAAAGCAAGTAAACAAGTTAAGCATGTAAACAAGCAATGAAAGAAACAAGCAAAAAAAGTTTAGCAATAAAATAATCAAAGAAGTAAGCAAATAAACAAGTTAACGATGTAAGCAATCGGTGAAAGAAGCAAGGAAACACAAAATCAAAGAATCAAGTCAAACATGTAAGCAAGCAATGAAAGAAGCAAACAAGCAAGTTTAGCAATGAAATAAGCAAATAAGCAAAGAAGCAAGCAATTAATCGAACAAAGCAAATATGCATGCATACATGTACACATGCATCATGCATGGATGTATGCACTGTCCAAGGAAACCAAGGGACAATAGTGTTAAAGTAGTTGGAAGATATTTTTCAATATATTCATATACTTTAATAATATTCTCTTGTTTCCGTCTACAGCGTAATCTCTTTGATTTTGGTGGTGATGGTACGTACCTATGAATAATTTGTTGGGATCTCAGATAGGTTCACAAGGACTAAAAGAGGCGATAACTTCAAGCTATAAGAGAAAATTAAAAGACCAAACAGAAGAAACTAGAAGCTAACCCTTTGAGATAGATTCTTTTGAATCACCTTTATCACAAATATGTTTCTTGCTCAAGTTCTTGGGTTTTCTCTACGAGGGGATCCACTAAGATGACAACTTACAAGTATTAGAGGGGTTTGCGTATTGCATCATCTGAATCAGTAGCTCAATCCAGAATATACTATTTAAGGTCGCACTATGAACACATTTTTACACATTGAAGTAAAAAATAAACCTAAGAAACATGCATTCCTCGAAAATATTAAGGAAGAGAAACCAACAGCTTCATCTATGCCTAATCAAAACTCGATGACACTTCTCCTCTCTTGATCTAATTGTTTTAAGCTTCTTCCCTGTCAAACTTACACATTTATTAACTAAATCCGAGACACAAAAATATGAACAACAAGATTAGGTCAAGAACAAGAGCATTAACTTTACAATACCTTGATGCATTCATATTTCTCTTACTAAATCATGTCGTTCTCTGCTGCTAAACGTTGTACTAAGTCAATGTTTACAGTCTTTTACAGAATAATGAAAGATTGATTCATTCTCACATTTCAGCTTCTCTTTCGTTCTTCTCTCTTTCTCTCTATTATTCATATCGTGACAGCTAAAGGAGTGATTCCTCCAAAGGCAAGACATGGTTGTGCAAGAGTAGAAATCCAAATTGATACGAAAAACCCAAACCATGTTCAATCAAAATTCAACCACGGCAAGTTTTTTTTTCTTTTTCTTTTATCATAAACCATCATTAGTCCTTCATTCCCACAAAATGATATCTATGTATACATTGTAAAGCAAAAGACACTTGCTCTACGATTGTCTCAAAACATTATGAATATATACTATCAAATTTATTTTCTGTATGAAGCTCTTAACCGGAAGTGAAGACTCTAGAAAAAATACTGGTACTCCTTGATCACGGAATTTGCCAAGTTAGTGTGCTTTAAGCTCTGTAGCTATCTCTTCCAAACCGTCAGATGAGCTTCTGGACCACATAATTTCCATACTTGTGTGTAACAAGCACAGCAAATGAAGGAGAAATTTCGGAGGAGATTGAGAGAAGAGATGCACTGTGAGCAGCTTCAGTGAACATTCTGATAAAGTTTCAATGAATTTTCCGACAAAGTAATTGCCTGCTACATCCATATGTATTTGCAATTCCTATAAACAAGTCTATCAAAAATTATTTTGCACAGGTTTTGTTTATGAAAATTGCAACCGAAACTTGTAGGATGTGAATTAATTTTAGTGGTATTTAATATTAAGTCAAAATCAATAAAGACTTCACTGAAGAAACTGCATACAAATACAATATGAAAATTCAATTATAAATTGATCTACAATTTAGTTTTTCTTAAATTTGAAAACCTGAAGTAGTAGAAATTTAGATTTATACCAATTTTTTAATAAAAAAGATTTATACCAATTTATCTCAAATACAATATAGATTAGAGGGAATTGCTGAATATGACTCAAAACTTGAGTTGAAATACAAAACTAGACCCTTTATTGCATGTTTGACAAAAATAACTCACAGAGATAGTGAAATTACAACATTAACCCTTATGGCCAAACAAATAAATGTAAGCCTCAATTACTGTTTTATCCCAGAGAAGTTTACTAGAGAAGTTAAGTATACTGAAATGTGAGAATTTAAGTATACTTCTCGAGTAGACTTCTTGGAGAAGTCTACTCTCTAATAATATGTTTACAATTAATTTTAAAAATCATAAAAAATAATTTGATAAAAAAATTAGATACATAACACAAATATATACTTTTTACATCTATTAAAAATAAAATTTGATAAACAATTTAAATCATTATAGATAAATTAGGATAAAAATCAATAATAAGTAGACTTCTCGGTTTCTCGAGTAGACTTCTCGAATAGACTTCTTGGAGAAGTCTAGTCTCTAATAATTTTTTTACCATTAATTAAAAAAATCATAAAAAATAATTCTACTTAAACAATTTTTTCTGCATATATAAAAAGAATTTAACTTAATTGTATTAACCATAAAATCTCTCTATCTCAAAATCATGTCTCGCAATGGATAGAAAATGTGTAGATTCTAGTGGCAGCGAAAGAAAGATCTCGTTATATATATATTAAAATCATTGCTTCGCGTGGTACTTATCCTATATTAAAATTTAAACAGAAAAATATTATATGTGAAAATGCATGGAACAAAAAAAATGATACGAAAAATTTAATTATTGAAAAAGAGGTAAAAGGAATTCTCTTCCAAAAACATTCTTGGTTTATTGATAATATAAATGGAACGTTAAAAATAATTTTCAAAAACATATGCAATTTTATGAAATGTATTTAAAGATTGTTATTCGTAAGAGAAAAAAATAAGAAAACAAATAATTATAAGACACACAATTATGTAGAGTATTTTTTTTATAGTGTTAAAAAAAATTATAAATGAATATATACAATACAAAAATATGATGTTAATATGTAATTTTTCAAACTATATGATAATTAAAAATTGGTATATGTGAAAAGATAATTATAAAGAAGTTTTTTAAAACATGTTATAAAATGATTATAATTATAAGTGAAAATTAAAATTACAAGAAAATAATTTTATATGATGAAAATTTGCCATTTTCTTATAAATATTATACGAATACCAAAAGCAGTTATAAAAAAAATATTGAATAAAAAATACGATGAGTTAACCAAAAACTATTAGTTGAGCATAATATTAGGTCAGGACAATAATGCTGTAAGTAAGAAAGAGAAACAAAATTGAATCTATAAAAATGCTTATCTATTTGATATAATTACTTAGAATGCCATTAACATGAAAACTTTGTCGAGCGTCGTAAATTCCCAATAATACTGTTTACTATTTGCTGTTAACACTGTTTATAGCCAAAATATTGTTTATCAAATGTTAAATAATATAAATCTATATAGTTATTATTGTAACGATCCAGATCTGGCCTAATTGAATAAGTTTAAATAGATTAATTTGGCTAAGAGAACTCTAGAGTTAAGCGTGCTTAAGCTGGAGCAGGAATAGGATGGGTGACCTTTTGGAAAGTGATTCCCGAAACCGTGTGAGTGAAGCCAAAACACGGAGAAAGATCATGTGGTGATTGCAAGGTCAGTAAATAAGTCGGTTGGGCTCCGGAAAATAATGCACCGGCCGTCAGACAGGGGCGGGGCCCACGAGCCCGACGGAGGGATGGGTGACTCGTCCGTAGGGGTGGTCGGAGACGTTACAAATGGTATCAGAGCCTCAGAAGTCAAACTAGTTATGTCCCAAGAGACTGTCCTAGGGTTTTGGGGTTAGAGCTCACACTATCGGGATCAGAATTTGGGGTCGAATTCCCGTTTAGTGGGGGAGAATTGTAACGACTCGGGCCCGGCCCATTTGAATAAATTTAAATAGATGAATTTGGCTACCTATGTCACCAAATTGCACTTATTTTTTTGGTTAGTGGGCCTGAGAGAACTCCAGAGTTAAGCGTGTTTGAGCTAGATCAGGACTAGGATGAGTGACCTATCGGGAAGTGATTCCCGCAACTGTGTGAGTGAGGCCAAAACAAGGAGAAAGATCATATGGTGATTGCAGGGCCAGTAAATAAGTCGGTTGGGCTCCGGAAAAAATAACGCACCTGCCATCGGACAGGGGCGGGGTCCACGAGCACGACGTAGCGATGGATGACTCGCCAGTAGAGGCGGTTGGGGGTGTTACAATTATGTAGTTAACATGTTAAACAAGTTAACGTACTGTGAAAAATACATGTTAAATCAGTTATCTACCTTTGAGGAAGTGATTTCCGAAACCGTGTGAGTGAGACCAAACACGGGAAAAGATCATGTGGTGATTGCAGGGTCAGTAAAATAAGTCGGTTGGGCTCCGGAGAAATTAACACACCGGCCGTCGGACAGGGGCCGAGCCCACGAGCCCGACGGGGGATGGGTGACTCTAAGGTAGGAGCGGTCGGAGGCATTACAAGTGGTAAAGTGGTATCAGAGCCTCGAAAGTCAAACTGGTTCTGTCCCAGGACATTGTCCTAGGGTTTGGCGGTTAGAGCTCACACTATCGGGATCAGAATTTGGGGACGAATTTCCGTTTAGTGGGGGAGAATTGTAACAACCCGGGCCCGGCCCATTTGAATAAGTTTAAATAGATTAATTTGGCTACCTATATCACCAAAGTGCACTTATCGTTTTGGTTAGTGGGTTTGAGAGAACTCCAGAGTTAAACGTGCTTGAGCTGGAGTAGGACTAGGATGAGTGACCTATCGGGAAGTGATTCCCGAAACCGTGTGAGTGAGGCCAAAACACGGCGAAAGATCATATGGTAATTGCAGGATCAGTAAATAAGTCGGCTGGGCTCCGGAAAAAATAACGCACCAGCCGTCAAAAAAGGACGGGACCCACAAACCCAACGGAGGAATGGGTGACTCGCCGATAGGGGCGGTCGGAGGTGTTACAATTATGTAGTTAACCTGTTAAACAAGTTAACATAATGAAAAATACATGATAAATCAGTTATCTATCATACATGTTTAACCAGTTATTCATGTAAACTATATGTTAAACCAATTATTTTGTGGAAAATTATCGTGTTAACTTAATTATCATATTATAAATAATACATATTATTAAAAATACATGTTTAATCAGTTATCCAACATACATGCTAAACCAATTATTCATATAAAATATAAGTTAAACATGTTATCCATATAAAATTATCATATTAACTCAATTATTATATCACAAAATATATAATTTATTGTTAACTTAACTATGTTCACTTAACAAATTTATGTAAATCATTTGTTCAGTGTTAGTGTTACTGATGTTACCATCAGCATCATTCTGCAGTATTATCGTTATCATCGTCTTTATCATTAACTCACCTGTTCAACATCAATAACTCAGTTATCATCATGGTATTGCTGACATCGTAACTGTCATCCCATGAGCTGTTGAGAAACTAACCGCAGCTGTGATTTAATTTTAAGAATATATGATTTCATCCACTCATATTTCTCTAAAAAATAATAATAATGCTACAAGATTTAATGATGCATTTTCTAAGACTATTATGGATAGAAGGAAAAATACAAAGATTTAAAGATATCATTTTCTAATTTTGTTTTTCACATTATTTAAAAAAGTACATAACTGTTTAGGAGCAATTTACAAAATGCTTACGGGGGTGTGTGATCGTCCAGAGTCATGGAGTTAGGTTTTCGAGTTTCATTCTCTGGAGGGATGTGCGGTATGTGGCTCTGGGTGAAAGTCTGGCGGGGTTTCGACAATCGAGTAAATTGGTTCACCCGGGGGGAACCGGAAGGGGTTTTCCCTCCCAAAGGTTCTCCAACGCTCAAGTCATTGAATGCCCTACGGAAAACAGGAACTCGGGGTAGGTTTTGTAAGTTGTTGTAGTTCGGATATCCCATCCGTGGATCGTGATACCCATCTGTTTGGTGAGGGTGGAAGTAGGGTAAATGGATCATGACGAGAGCGGGGTAGAAACTCTCTCTACATAGGTGTTATGATATCCAACTAAGGAGAGAAAGGAAGGCTTATCTCGGTAGGCTTTCTTCCGGGGACGGCGAGCGTTCCTCTTCAGTCTCACTATTTGGTAGGGCTCGGGAAGAGCTCCGGTGAAATGGAGGTAGGAGGTCTTCCCTCTTCCTCTCCTTTTGTTGTATCTTCTCTCCCTTTAGAGGTTTTGGGCTCATGGATCTGGATTCAGCCGATACCCTTTCTTTTGGCTTTAAGCCTTCTTTTATACGCCTCTTTCTCTCATCAGTCCCATCCATGTGACGTGCGGTGGGGGCAGGTAAGCTGGTACATCACGCTTGACTTGGTAAGCATGCCGCCTTCCCGGGAACAGTCCGCTAGGAAACCACTGGCAGGCCTAAACGGAGAAGTCAATGCTTGGGCGGGGCCCAATAGCCATGTGTCATCCCAGGGTTGGCAGTGTAAAAGCGGGCCCAATAATTGCCCCTGACTTGTTGACTGATTGGAAATGAGTCAGGGAATCAATCATTTCGTCGTTCCTGGAAGATAATCAAAATTTGTCTAATCCTCGAGGGTTTTGGCTAGTCCGAAGCCGTGCTGGAACAGTTTGTCCCGGCCCCGCTGTGCATCCCGGAGGAGTACGAGTGTAACCGAGGCAAAAACGAGGTTTATAGAAAATTAGTCGAAAAGGCTCAACCTAACCTTGCCACGTATCCTGGGAGAGTACATGTGATGTTGAGGCTTTTATCTCTTAGCTCAATCCTCAAACACAAATATCATTGTAGCACTTGAGGTGTCAATCCACTTGGGAAGCTAATGACACTTGAGATATAGAGAACTTTACTAAGCTAAGCTAACAGAGAAATGATTTGATATCAAACAACCTAGTGACAAACAAGGAAGCAAAAGAAGGCAAACAAGAACATAATAACGAAATAAAGCAATGATAAGAGCAAATTAAGCAAGGCAAAACAGAATATAACTAAGCTTCAAGGATAAAAGGCAAGGCTCAAGATTAAGGCAATGTGACTTTAGGTGGTTCTAAATCATGTTCAAGGTGTGGAAGCAACAATCAATACAATATCCATAGGCAAAGGCTAAAATCATAAATTAATTCAATCACTTGGTACTAATCCCTTTGTCTTATCATATTTCAAACCCATGGTCAATTGTGTATATATGACAAGCAAGCATTCAATCACAAAATCTATAAAGCCAAAAAGCATGCTAGACATCTAATGTCTTAGACTAGGTTTACTAATCTCTTGTGCAATATATCAAACGTTAAAGACAATTTCTCCACCAATGTGGTACTAAGCAATAAGCACATTTAACCAAGAAATGATAGATGCAAAGACTCATGACTAACTAAACACCATTTTCAAGCATTGAATTTCATTCAGATATTTCATCAAACACATAGTGTGCAAGTGAAAACCTAAGATCAACTTTTCCAACAAAGAGATACTAAGCATTAAACACAATCACACAAGAAGGAAAATATAAAGATCTAACACTCTAACACCTTAAACAATCATTAGCACCACCCTAATCTACCTTAATCTCAAATATAAAAGTTACTACTCGCTAATCATTGTCAAAACCACAAAATCCATAGAGAGAGTATGATAAGATATGATTAGGAAGAAGATTATACAAAGAAAGATTAAGAGAAGTGCAGAAATTCAATAATCAAATAAAGATTCTACAAAGTTTACTCAAAATAGAATGTTCTTAAGCTTAGAAACAATAAAAGATAGATTGTCCAAAGTTTTTAGGCCTTAACATATTTATATGAGGAAGAAATACCCATAATAAACTAGGAGTAAACCGATTCTTGATCTGGTTCGAGTGGTAATATCAGGGTGTACTGTTCGATACGCTAGTCGATATTGGCTTCATCTGTCGCTGCCTCTTGCAGCATATTAAGGTATGCTCTTTGACCTTTCTGACCCTGCCTTTAAATCTAGAACTGTGTTGTTGTTGATTTGTCTTGTTGATTTTGCAGCCAATTCTTGCCAAAATCTCTCAAATTTTTGAAATACTAGCAGTGTTAGAAATGGTCTTAAGGCTCTGATTGGTGCATGAGTTAGCATTGATTAAGTTTGAGCTAAAAGCCTAACTCAAAAATGTTAACAATCATATGTTAAATTTGGGGTTTTGTAATTTTAAGTTTGAGTTATGGGCCTGGCCCAAAATTTTGATGTACCCTCGACCAAAAAATAAAATAAACCCTTATTTAATATGTATTTTTATTTTTATTTCTAAATAGGTCCTTAAATGTAAAAAAATTTTGCCAAAAATTAACTGGACCTGTGCATTTGTATCTTGGGTACATGCCCATAACTAGGCCATGGCTGATATAAAAATTTGAGTTGTCTATTTGTTAAATTTCTAAGTCAAAAGTTGATACTAAATAAAAAAAAAGTAATAATTTACAAATTGAGTTATCATATTTCTCTCAATTTTAAATTTCTATTGATGAAAAAAATTCTAACCGCTAAATGGATCAACTATGGATTATGGTATCGTTCTTTTCCCATTGTTGAAAAACCAAATTTGGTAGAAAATATTTTTTCAATTTTTACTTTCACATTTTTTTGTTGAGAAAATCTTTTTTGAAGTTAGTAGAAGATTTTGTTGCTATTTGAATTATTCACACAAAGTTGTTCCTATGATTTTAAATGTTGATTTTATTTTATATTTTTTTAAATAACTACTAATATATATATATATATATATATGAACATTAGTAGTCAATTGTCGACAAACAAAAACACCATTTACGAGTTCAAGGTCTGCTTTTCTTTCTTCTTTCTACTCACATAGATACTCTTAAATCTTGATTCATTTTTTATATATTTTTAAAGATATTAGTGTAGAATTTGTTATGATCTTACTAATTATTAATTGTTTTATTTTCTTTTGATGAAGATGTCTAATGATGGTGGTGTCGAGGTTGATGATGACGCAAGTATTCGTCGTAAGGTAATTATTATAAGTGATATTAAACATATTAGACATTGCAAGTTACAGTATTTAATATTATTTACGTAAACTATAGAAACAAAAACAAGTTTTTTGGGAAGTTGAGCATATTAGGATATACTTGGAGCTTCTAGATATTGAATTGGCCAAAATTAGATATAAGCAGAAGTTGCAGAAAAAAGTTGGAAGAGAATGTATTTATAAAAGGTTTTTGAAAAAATGGAATAAGTCTTCCTTGGGAATCTTTCAAGAGTAAATAGGAGTATAGGACGCTTTGAGAAATAAGTATGGATCATATAAGAGGTTGGTGAATTTCAGCAGACAGCAACACTGGTATGATTTATATGGATTCTGACTGGTGGGATACTAGGATGACCGTGAAAAGGTACATTATTTTCTATTTTGAATTTTAAAATAGTTTATTATAAGTTATAGCTAATGGTTATTGATGCTTACGTAATATATTTTATGATTGATTTTTGCAGGAAATACAATATACAAAACAGATTTGTGAAACGAAATCCCTCATATGGAGCTGATGACGCATATATTTGGCCGTCAAGGTAGTAAACCAGAAGCTATGTACTCAACTCATATACTCATATACAAAATCCACAGAATGTTGAACAAGATGAGAAGGAGCCAATGGATAAATCTGTTCCAGAAATCATGGATAATGCTGCAGATGATTCAAACAACATTCGTACAAGTGATGTTCATTTACATTCACAAACCAGTGTCATCTATCGGTCCATCAAAGTGTTCAAACAGAAAGCAGTCACGTTTCACTCCATACGGAAGTAATCAAGGGGAAAGGTGTATCACAGAGTCGGGAGAAAAATATACCACGAAGAAGAAAGAGTTTTGAAACAGAGATAAATGGGCACTTCAAGGAAATAATGGAATTCCGTCGTGTTCAAGCGACAGAAGCAAAAGAGCGTAGAGAAAAGAATGAAGCTCAACCATACAAAGAGGCATATGGAATTTTCCAATCAGTTCAAGGTCTAACAAAATGGACATATGTTTGGTGGGCTTGTGTCAAAGTACTAAAAGAGGATCCGTTTGCCCGAGAAATGATGGTCTGTAATGAAAGTGATGATGATAGGATCATGTTTTTAGAGGGTTATACTGGATATGATCGTTTACGGAAGCTACATTGGAAATTGTTTCAAGACTTTGCAAAGTTGCAATGGTGATTCTTCAAGTGTCAACCTAAAGCAAAACATCAGAAACATAGAAGGGGGAATCATAGAGAATTTGGTGTTCCATCTCATGCAGAACTGATGTCATTATTCCAACAAGTGGGTTATAAATGTGATGGTGGAAAACTAGCTGAAGTTGGAGAAACGAGCGAAACGACGATTAATCTTGAAGATTAATTATTTTTTTGTTTTGTTTTAAGTGATCTTTTAAAGTTTATGCTTTTTGATATTTTTCTTCTTTTTTGTTTTTAGCTAATAATTTAGGGGTTTTCTTTGTTTCTAGCAAATAATTTAGGGTTTTTCTTTGTTTCTAGCTAATATATAATAGTTTTTTTTTTCTTTATTGGTTATATATTTTATAATTTTTGAATATCCTCTAATCAATTTTTTATTGTCTTTCTATATTTACAGGCCATACGATTAAATGAACTGTATTTTAGGGGTTTAGAAAATCTTACAGAAGAAGAGTTGCTAGAGTTGTACGAACTAGAAGACGAAGAGTTCATGAATATGATCATGCAACCTCTGCTGGAGTATTACCAAAGTTATTTTTTCAAGCAACCAATGACGTTTGAACAGGGAATCGGTTGGCTAAACCTCGAAAATCAGATTCAATGTCTAGTACGTTGCATGAGCATGTTACTGCAGCGGCGTCACCACTTACGGAGTACCGATCATATCAGTGTTGATGAGATGGTGGCGATGTTTCTCGTTACATGTGCACAAAATGATACACAACGTTATGTTGGGTTGTCGTTTGGTCGTTTCCAAGAGACTGTCTACCGAAAGTTTCACACGGTATTAAATGTAGTGGAGAGTCTTGCATGTGATTACTTAAAAACTCCAACAGAATCGTCACTCCAGCATTATCCATGTAAGTTACAAGATTCAAAATATTGCCCTTTTTTAATGAATTTGTTAGGGCACTTGACGGGACACATGTCAGAGTAAAAGCTGGAGGTTCTGATGCTGTTGGGTATTGGGATAGGCATGGACAAACAAGCCTAAACATAATAAGCATATGTGATATAAACATGGTCTTCAAGTATGCATGGCTAGGCGCATCTGGGTCTACACATGATTCGTTAGTGTTACAATATGCAATAGATGGAGATTCTTTATTCCCCAACCTCCTATGGGTAAATACTATATTGTTGATTCTGGATATGCAAACAAGCGAGGATTTCTAGCTCCATTTAGAGGAAAATATAGAGGAAACAGCAGAAAAAAGATCAGATATATCATCTTTCAGAATTTGATGAGGGTCATCCCATAAATAAAAAAGAATTGTTCAATAGGTGGCATGCATCACTTCGCTCGATAATTGAACAAACATTTGGAGTTTGGAAAAAGAAATAGACAATCCTAGACAATCTGCCTCGGTACGACGTCAAAACACAAAATAGAATTGTGCATGCTACTATGGTTCTTCACAATTTTGTAAGACTTTACAGAATTCCAGATGATGATTTTGAAGAAGATACTAGTAGATAGTTGAGACAATCATAGGCGGCGATTTGATAAAGAAGAGCTTAACACACTCGAAGAACAAGAGGCAACAACAGATAACCAATATATGAATCACATACAAGACCAGATTGCAAATCAGATTTGAAATTCATTTTAGGCTTTTATTAATCTTTATTATTATCAAAAATAATTTAGTTAGTTTGATGATTTTTATGTTAGTATTAATTTTTAATTGATTTTATTATTTTAATTTATAATAAACACTATTATTATATCATTCGTTAAATTTTATTTTAAATAATATATATTGCAATTTATATATCAAAAGAGTTACCAATTATTTATTTTAACTCGGATTTTTACAGCAAGTTTACCATATAAATCTACTAATTTTAACACATAAATTTACTGCAATTTACATTGAATTATAACATCATATGTAACTCAATTATAAAACTTGATGTCACCAATCGGAGTCTTTCACAACCTGATCACTTGAGAAGCTGGATGTTATGCCTATTGCTTGCACTCATAAAGGGTAAACTCATTATGATTATCTTATGACTCATTGCTATGTGAATTATGTCATCCAAATGCTGCTTAAAATAATGAAGCATATTGAGGTATGGTCTTTGACCTTTGTGAATCAAGCACACTTGTGATGGGATAAATGAAGTAATATAAGAAAAAATGTGTTGGTGAATCTTATGTCTTTTCTAATGATATTTACATACAAATGTCGTAACTTGGTCACTTGGTCACATATCTTAAAGAACTGATTTTTATTTTGCACAAGAAGTGAACTAAGCTACATAGGTGATTGAATAAATTACATACAACTGGTTTTTTTTTCACTGTCCATCATTTCATGTTTTAACAAAAAATTTTAAGTTTTATCGATTAGGTCAATGTTTATTTATATAATAATATGTTTTCAATGTAACACAATGATGATGAAGGAAAATAATTTTGTTAAACTTATTACTGACCATACTTCCATTGAGATGATGGTTGGATCACCTATTACTAATATTCTGTTCCCCAAATTTTCTATGAGAATGATGAAAGCATCTGAGAGTGATATGCAGTCTTCCATTATAAAAATGTTCGATGCTATAGAACTTTTCTGCAATCATAAATGGTAAAATGCTTATTGTCTAGCTCTATATATGTGTGTTTATTTCGTCTACGCCTGATTCTTTTGTTCTTCTTTGATTTGTTTGTTCTCATCAACTACTTTGGGCAGTGTGCATGGTCACTCCATGTATCCTAGCTTATAGTTAAGAAGCTTGCTGGAAGCTTATTCGATCTACCAACATGTATGAAAATCATGTGCTACAGAAAGCAATTCGTTATGCAGATGAAGTGATGGCGAGTACTCAATTTTGTGGCTTTGATAGTTCTTTTTGTATCTACCAACTTATGAATGAATCCTTTTTAGTTCTTGGGCTGAAAGCTAGTGGTGGTTTCTCTTCTTCTGTGGCACATTGCTTCTAATATGACCTTCGTTAAGTAATGCTACTGATTTTTTTTGCAATATTGATTTCATAATCAGATTTAGTTATCTTCTCCCTTTGATTTGAAAATGTCCAAATTTAGCTAGAAATCGTGGGAGCTAATGGTATGCAGATAATGTGCCTGATTGCAACACCCTAGTTTTAATATTTGGACCAGTTTGGATTAATTAAACGTATGAGGCCCAAGCCCATTTATCATTCTTTTATTAGTCGGACGTGTAAGTGTGAAAGCGTGATTGCGTACGTTGAGGAGAATCAAGGTAAAACCTATCACCCAATTTTCACGTAGCCGCTGCCTTAGAGAGAAAGAGAAGGAGATACTGTTCACCATTGGTGATGTTTCAGTCCGTAGTTGTGGTGGTGACGCCTAAGCATTAGTCAGTAGCGAAAAGAAAGGGGAGATCAAGTTTTAAAGAGATAAAAGAGGAACATAATTAAGAAGGATAAGAAGCGTAACAAAAGAAATCGTGAAAGTAGGCAAAGAGAGAAGGGATGTTAATTCAAGGAAGAAGAAGACAGACAAAAGTAAGAGAGATAATAGAGTGTAGAAGAGGTTGTCTCGGAGATAATAGGAGAGGAAGCAGAGACGTAGGTGTAGCGAAAAGGAGGAGACGATGCTCACGTGAGGAAGAGAGTTTTCGTCTGGAAGAGAACACCGCCACTAAGGAAAAGCACTGGAAAAGGAAGATCTGATCTGTTTCAATGAGAAGAAAGAACAGAGCAGATCGGAGTAGATCCGAATGTCAAAACCTGAGTTCAAGCAAAGCAGATTGAAGAAGAAAACAGTGTAATAAGAGCAATTTTGGAGGCATGTTAGTGGAAGAGGAAATGTTGGTTATGTGCACCGAGGGCAACGAGGTTCTGGTTGTCTCTAACTAACTTAAAACAGGAACAACATACCTTAACTCACGTATGTGGTTGCTTCAGGACCGTCCGATTTTGACGGATTAACTGCAGAGATCCGTCTGGAGCACTCACCGTCGACGAGAAGAAGACCTGTGCTTCCTTTTCTTCATTTTTTTTTTCTAAAATTAATTTTCTTTTCTCGTCCGTTTACTCTTCTCATTTATATATATGCTCCACTTGTGGGTTCCTTTTGCTGTTTAAATCAACCACTTCTATTAAAATGCGAGTCAATTAATTACTACTACAGCTAATTATTAATATTTATATTTATATTTTTATCAGAGATTAAAAAGGATCGTTTTGTATTTATTTTTTTTCATACCGCGTACGATGTTGTTCTTGTATATAATTATTAGACCTATTATTTATGTTAATAAAATTAGTTACATGGCCGTTTCTTAGCTATTAATTACTTCTCATATATACACTAATTTGAATCATCCGCTAACAAAAAAATAATAATCAGTTCCTTAATTTACTCTTTTTACTTTTGGTTTTGACTATTTAGTGGTTGCATGTTCGGCTTTTTTAATTACGAGAATTTCAAATACAAAAATTATTAATTTTCTTTATTAATCAGAAATGAAAAAGAGCTTTTTAGTTTTTGGTTCATGTAATACTATTATTATATAATTGCATGTTATGGCGGTGTCACATTGAAATTTAATTATACTAAGCAACTTTATTTTCATTTCTTCCTAACGGTACCAAACAACATGGGATACCATTATAAACTATTGGGAATTGTTCAAAGATAAATTCATAAAAATAGCTTGTGAAATTAGGATTTTCGCAGAACTAGATGTCTGTGGCGGTAACAAAATTCTTCAGAAAGATGAACCCGTTCTCTTCCGTCGCAAGGACGTGTATGTCGTCTCTATAACTTTCGTGGAGGCACTCTCGGATTTCAGAATCGCTACAGTTTCCATTATCCTCCTTGACATAATATCTACACGCTGAACATCAGTGGTCAAAATTTAAATCTATGCTCTGAATCGACTAATAGTCATGGTTTCAGACACATGAAGAAGATGTTGCACATAGGAAGAATGAGAAGCAATAGAGGAAACAGTTACAAAGCAATGAGGTTCTGGTAGTCTCTAACTAACTTGAAACAGGAACAACATACCTTTACTCACGTACGTGGTTGCTTCAGGACATTTTGATTTTGACGGATTAACCGCCGAGATCCGTCTAGAGCACTTAGCGTCGACGGGAAAGAAGACCTCTGCTTCATTTTCTTTTTCTAAAACTAATTTTTTTTTCTCCTCCGCTTACTCTTCTCATTTATATATCTACTGCACTTGTGCGTCCTTTTTTTGCTGTTTAAGTCAACCACTTCCGTCAAAACGAGAGTCAGTTAACTACTACTACAGCTAATGATTTACATTTTTATTTATATTTTTATCAGAGGTTAAAAAGCGCTCTTTTGTATTTATTTTCTTTCATACCACGTGCGAAGTTGTTCTCGTATGTAATTATTAGGCATATTATTTATATTATCAAAATTAGTTTCTCGACCATTTCTTAGCTATTAATTACTCCTCATATATACACTAATTCGAATCATCCGCTAACAAAGAAAGATAATCAGTTCCTCGTTTTACTCTTTTTTCTTATGGTTTTGACCATTGCCGCCAAGCATGTTCGATTTTTTTAATTACAAGAATTTCAAATACAAAAAATTATTAATTTTCTTTATTAATCAAAAATTAAAAAGAGCATTTTTTATTTTTTTGGTTCATGTAATACTATTATTATATAATCGCATGTTTTGGCCGTGTCACATTAAAATTTAATAATACTAAGCAAATTTATTTTCATTTCTTCCTAACAGTTCCAAACAACATGGTATTATCATTATAAACTCTTGGGAATTGTTAAAAGATAAATTCATAAAAATGGCATGTGAATTTAGGATCTTCGCATATATTTGGATGTCCAAATTCATAAAAATGGCTTGTGAAATTAGCATCTTTGCATAACTGGATGCCTGTGGCGGTAACAAAATTCTTCAGAAAGATGAGCGCCGTTCTCTTATGTCGCAAGGACGTGTATATCTTCTCTATGGCTTTCGTGGAGGCACTCTCAAATTTCAGAATAGCTACAGTTTCCAAGTATCCTCCTTGAAATAGCATCTGCACGCTGAACATCAATGATCAAAATGTTAATCTATGCTTTGAATCGTCTAATAGCCACGGTGGCACACACAGGTAGAAGATGTTGCACACGAGAAGTGGAAGAAGAAATAGAAGAAACAGTTACAGGGCAATGAGGTTCAGGTTGTCTCTAACTAACTTAAAATGGGAACAACATACCTTTACTCATGCATATGTTCGCTTCAGGACCGTCCGATTTTGACGGATTAACCGCCGAGATCTGTCCGGAGCACTCACCGTCAATGGGGAAGAAGACCTCTGCTTCTTTTTCTTTATTTTCTTTTTCTAAAATTAATCTTCCTTTCTCCTCCGCTTAGTCTTCTCATTTATTTATCTGCTGCACTTGTGGTTCTCTTTTGCTGTTTAAGTCAATCACTTCCGACAAAACGCGAATCAGTTAATTATTACTACAACTAGTTATTAATATTTATATTTATATTTTCACCAGAGATTAAAAAGGGCCATTTTGTATTTATTTTCTTTCATACCGTGTGCAAAGTTTTTCTTGTAGGTAATTATTAGGTGTATTACTTATGTTGACAAAATTAGTTACTTATCGTTTCTTAGCTATTAATTACTCCTCATTTTACTCTCTTTTTTGGCTTTGACTATTGCCGTCTAGCATGTTCGACTTTTTTAATTACGAGTATTCCAAATACAAAAAATTACTAATTTTCTTTATTAATCAAAAATGAAAAAGAGCATTTTTAGTTGTTGGTTTATGATTGCATGTTTTGGCGGTGTCACGTTGAAATTTAATAATACTAAGCAAATTTATTTACATTTCTTCCTAACGGTACCAAACAACATGGCATTACTATTATAAACTCTTGGGAATTGTTAAAAGAAAATTCATAAAAATTGCTTGTGAAATTAGGATCTTCGTATAACATGATGTCTGTGGCGGTAACAATATTCTTCAGAAAGATGAACCCGTTCTCTTTTGTCGCAAGGACGTGTATGTCGTCCCTTTGGCTTTCGTGGAGGCACTCTCGAATTTCAGAATCGCTACAGTTTCCAAATATCCTCCTTGAAATAGAATCTCCACGCTGAACATCAGTGGTCAAAATTTAAATCTAAGCTCTGAATCGACTAACAGTCATGGTTTCACACACATGAAGAAGATGTTGCACATATGAAGAGGAAGAAGAATTAGAGGAAACAGTTACAGAACAATGAGGTTCTGGTTGTCTCTAACTAACTTTAAACAGAACAACATACCTTTACTCACGTACATGGTTGCTTCAGGACCATCCGATTTTGACGGATTAACTATCGAGATCCCTCCGGAGCACTCACCGAGAAGAAGACCTCTGCTTGTTTTTCTTTATTTTCTTTTTCTAAAATTAATTTTCCTTTGTCCTCCGCTTACTCTTCTCATTTATATATCTGCTGCACTTGTGGGTCTCTTTTGCTCTTTAAGTCCACCACTTCTGTCACAACGCGAGTCAGTTAATTACTACTACAACTAGTTATTAATATTAATATTTTTATTTTTACTAGAGATTAAGAAGGGCCCTTTTGTATTTATTTTCTTTCATACCGCGTGCGAAGTTGTTCTCGTATGTAATAATTAGGTGTATTATTTATGTTAACAAAGTTAGTTACTTGATCGTTTCTTAGCTATTAATTACCTCCCATATATACATTAATTCTAATCATCCGCTAATAAAGAAAGATAATCAGTTCTTTATTTTACTCTTTTTCTTTTGGTTTTGAATATTGCTGCGAAGCATGTTCTATTTTTTTAATTACCAGAATTCCAAATACAAAATATTAATTTTTAATCAAAATGAAAAGAGCATTTTTAGTTTTTGGTTCTTGTAATACTATTATTATATAATTATATATTTTAGCTGTGTCACGTTGAAATTTAATAATACTAAGCAAATTTATTTTCATTTCTTCATAACAGTACCAAACAATATGGCATTATTATTATGAACTCTTGGGAATTGATAAAAGATGAATTTATAAAAATGGCTTGTGAAATTAGGATCTTCGCATAACTAGAAATCTAAATTCATAAAAATGTTTGTGAAATTAGGATCTTCGCATAAATGGATGTTTGTGGGGGTAGTAAATTTTTTCAGAAAGATGAACCCATTTTCTTTTGTCGCAAGGACGTGTATGTCATCTCTGTGGCTTTAGTGGAGGCACTCTCGGATTTCAGAATCGCTACAGTTTCCAAGTATCCTCCTTGAAATAGCATCTGCACGCGGAACATCAGTGGTGAAAATGTTAATCTATGCTCTGAATCGACTAATAGCCATGGTTGCACACAGGAGGAAGATGTTGCACACAGGAAGAGGAAGCAATGAGGTTCTGGTTACTAACTTAAAATGGGAACAACATACCTTTACTCACGTACATGATCGCTTCAGGATCGTCCGATTTTGACGGATTAACCGTTGAGATCCGTCCAGAGCGCTAACCGTCGACGGGGAAGAAGACCTCTGCTTCTTTTGTCTTTATTTTCTTTTTCTAAAATTTTGTTTTTCTCTTCGGCTTACTCTTCTCATTTATATATCTGCTGCAGTTGTGGGTTGAAACAAGACTTTTTGGGTCTAAACTCAAATATCCTTAGCCTCTAACCAGTTGTAGAATATGGATCAGGTATCAATCCAATTTATAGAAGATAAGATGCAAACAATGCCATAAACTAAGTCATGATGGGGTTTTGATTGAACAAGGACAAGTCTAACAATCTAGTAATGCAATAAAAGGAAAGCATAAACTAAATGCAAGTGAACAAAACTAAACAATGAACTTAAGGCAATGACTAAACAAGACCTAAGCAAGAATGACTACTAAAACAAGAATTAAGCAATATGTTCTTAAAGACAATTAATTAAAAGCAAGACTCAATGTTCTAAGCAATTGTGGGATAGTAGTTTTCAAGAGTCACAAGGGGATTTCTACTAAGGCACTCAACAAGCATTAACAAAGCAAGCAATTCTCAATATTATGCTCATAGACAAGGTATCTAAAGGGAACCACTTGACGTCAATAAGCAATCTATATTGAACAAGATCGAAGTGTCAGACCCACTTGTGATGGCGTATCCTTCAACCATGAGCATAAAGATCATAACCATTCTAGCCTAAGAGATGAACTAATCAGGCAACTACTCTCTCACCCAAGCAAGAAATCAGATCAACTTAACAATCTTGTGAATCAATAAGGACCTAGGCAGCTATACACCAATCAAAATATGGATTTAAGCACAAACTTGCAACATCCTAACAAAGCTAAGCAATGAACAAGAATGAAGCAAAGGCAAGATCTTTCAATGCATACTATCTAACCATCAAGCAAGAATCTCAAAACCAGCATTATCTAGCCCTAAGTGAATCATCTAGCTGTAGTGAACTATCACTTTGGTGTCACTGAACAAAGGAAACATAGACTAAGAAAGACTATCAAGCCAAATAAGCGAACCATGCTTAGCAAAGAGATATCAAGACATCAAGCGAACCATATGCATCTATCAAATTATATTCAATCAAAAGGGGCAAACTTTATCAACATTAATCACTAATTTGCAAGAGAAGGAGATAACAGAGAACCATTAAACAAGCCTAATCACCCCTTAATCACATTTTAATCACCATTTATCCTACTTAGAACCCTAAATCTAAGGGGGACTACTCACTAATCATGTTTAATCCCATTGATTTGGAGTTAAACATAACTAGATGAGGCTGAAATGCAAATATGATAAATCTAATCTACCAAGATGTAAGAACAAAGATTAAAAGCCAAGATTAAACCATAAAAATGCAAACTTTATTGAATATAAGGATCCTTAAGGCAAATTGCACTTTAAGGTTTAAAGAAGAGAGTTTTTGATAGAAAGCTAAACTTGGATCAGATAAAACTTGATAAAGATAATGTTTTGTGGCTTCCCTTTTATAGTAGGGAGCCAAAAGAAAAAACCTAAAAAGATAGGATAAGGTTAACAAAAGTCAAGTGGTCAACGCGGATAAGTTGCATCGAGGTCGTACAGACGATGTTCTGCTCGATATGTGACCTCGATATGGTTTGTGCAGCCCGCATCGACTTCCTTCCTCGATGCTGGTCCTCGATGCATACCAACGGCTTGAAATCCTCGTGCTGATTCTCTTCCTCTCGTCCTGCTGCTTGCATCGAGCATACTCCATGGGTGTTTTGCTCGATATGGACCAGACTTTGCAAGAGCCCCATTTCTGACATCCTCTGCGATCATGAGCTGCTTCCATCTCCTTCCCAACTCCAAGAAACTTCAAAAACACCTGAAAATCACCACAAACATGCACATGTATGCAAATGCATACAATCCTAAGCTAAATGCATGCTATGTTGATTCTAAATGGAAATGATACTAAAATGCTAAGCTATAATGCAAAAACAGAGGAAAAAATACATGCAATGCAGCCTAAAATGATCTAAAATAGCAAGCTATCAACACCCCCACACTTAGCTTTTGCTTGCCCTCAAGCAAACAAACACTTAACATGGTGGTGAAGTTTTAAATGGGAACCCATATCTTTGAAAATGCTAACAATAAATCAAAATGAAGGCCATGTTCCTAATTCTAGAGTGCACTTGATGGAAGAATACTTTAAACACTTAGACACTTTCATCACAAGGCAATAATGATCACTAAGCTATCAATCTACACATGCTCATCAAATCAAACAACCTTTTTAACATTCAATTATGCTCAAACCGTGAATCATGCTTATGCAAATGCGAAAGTGTCATTTAGCTAAGGAACAAGGCTTAGTGGAATTAAAAGGATCCCACTTCACAAACTGGTTTTGGTGTTTAAAGGATTCTCTCAAGGAAAAGCATGGTTGTGCTTTGGTAAAATGCTAAGGGTCAAAGAACAACTTACACATACAAAGGAAGACTCCCATCTACCCAAGATCTATAAGATGTGTTTCTAATTTTAGCCTATCAGTATTAAACCCTCCTATGCTACCCTTTTTAAGAACTTAAACCCTTTTAAAAAACCAAAAAATTCTCCTTCAAGCGCTTTGGAGGACACTTCTTCTTTTGAACTTCAAGTGGTGGCGATTTGCTTCTTTTGACTTTGGCTCCTTTATTTGGTGATGCTGGTGCTTGATTCGCCTTTGGATTTTTGATTTTATTGTTTTGCACTTCTTGCATCTTCTTTTCTTCTTTGAACATGAGCCTTCTTTCTTTGAGTTTGGAATCGCCGTTTCCACCTTTTTGCTTGTGTCACACTCCTTTTTTTCTTTTGTTCTTTGACTTCTTTTCTTCTTTGCCTCTCTTCAACACTGATCCCAAGATAACCCCAGACCATTCCCTAAACATCCTAACTTATCTTACTCAAGAGTGAGCTAGTTCTACAATGGAAGTACTTCCCTTGTAGTTCCAACCCAACACTTTTTGCTAAGAAACAACCATGATGGAAGAGGCCTCACAAGTCACACACTATTTATGTCTTGGCTTGAAAAAAGGTTTAGTTAAGGATGGGGAAATCTAAATAGATTTTTCAGAGTGGGGAAAAAGAGAATAATAAGATCCAAATATTTTAAACTATTCATGGCATCAATCACAAAAGCATTAGGCATGATAATTGCGAATTCAAATTAGGTTCCACTTAAACAAAGGTTGAAATCATTTCAAAGCATGCTTCACTCTCAAACAAATCTCACACAATTGCAAATTCCAAAAGTGGTTCAGCTTTATTTCTAGTTCAACATCAAATGCACCAAAGGATTAAAAACAAGGGCTTCATTTTCATAAACCACTAGCATTAACAAAGATGTACTATCATAGTTCCCAATTTAAAAAAGCAAGCTAGTTCTATATGAATGCATGAAGTCTAAATCCTAAAAGAATGCATAAAAATAAAACTCTTTTTGTAAAACAATTTTTGAAATTTTTTAATTTTTTGGTTTTTTCTATGCCTTAGATACTATGAAATCCCGATGCATGATTCCTATTCTACTATGCAAAAAAAAAAAAGAGTGGTATTTACAATGGTTAGTGTGGTGTACCTTACTTCAGGTGGAAGAGTGGTGAGAGTCTAAACTCTCAATGGTATGGGAAGGTGAAGCTTCCTCCCCTGGAGCTTGCTGTTTAGTCCTTCTATTCTTTCCTTTTTCTCCTTGGAGCAGCTATATGAGATGAATACATGGCCGGTTGAGAAGCTTGTGTCCTTGGACGCTCACTAATGTGAAATGAGTGTCTCTCTTGGACTGTAGCCTCTGGTGTGTCCTCAGCATCAGATCCTCCTCCTTATGGCTCTGCATGGACCGCTTGATCAGTTCTCTTGGCTGATGAAGATCCTCCCAACTTCTTCTTGAGCTTCCTCACTTTCTTCTTCAATGAGTCAAACGATTTCTTGCTTGCTTTGACTGTCTTCAGCAAACCTCTGATGGCTTTATCCTGGAAGTGGTTCCACCTCTGAAGAAGCTTAATGTGCTCATTTGCAGCCTTTGAAGCTTCAGATGTGCAGATCACATCATATGGGTCAAATGCATAAGGGCGGCTATCATAGTCTTCATGTTCATCCTCTTCCATCCCTTGATGTTGAACCTCTTGTTCTTGATGCTGCTCTCCTTAGATCTTCCCATGCTTTGTTTTAACCATTATGTTCTTCAAGCCATTCAAAAGCAACCCCATCTTTTCTTCTTTGACCATACTTTGCTCTTTTTTGTAGAAGAGTGTGCTGGTGAGGACTCTATGAACATATCTGATAGCTGGATGGCGGATGCTAGCACTCTTCATATGACCAGCTCTATAAGCATCATTCGCTATCTCCTCCCATACATGCATTAGCTCATCATGCTTGAAGCGCATGTTTTGTGCTCTTGAGCCTTGATCAAATCCAAAGGTTTCTTCAAGTTGAGTGAACCCCATGGTGTACCATGCTTTTTTGGCTCTGAACTTGATGAATCCATTGCCAAAGTCTTCTTCTCCTTCATCATACTCTTCATAAAACTTGTAGAAGTAGACTTTAAAGCTTGCAAGGAACTCACAAGAAAGTTGCTTGTAAGTTGGATAGCCAAGACTAGCATATTTCTCCAGTCCAATGTTTCTCAATAGCTCATCCACTTCAGTCTTGATTTCTAGCTCTCGCAACAGACCAGGATCAGCATATCTTGTATGAGTGAAGTCCACTCTCCTCATCGCTCTCAAGTAGTCGTTTAGCCTTGGTGCTGCATCTTGGATTGGTTTTTCTTCAACAACTTGCCTTTTTCCCTCAGCTCTGTTTCTTGCGGCAACATTTGAGTCAGAGATTTCCTCATTTCCTCTAGTGTTCGACATAGTACCTGAAAATACAATGCTTGAAGCAAAAATTAGTATACTTATCCTTTGAGAGCACTGTACAGAATTGTTTTTTCAAACATCAAGCATGAAATGAAAAATTCTGTTAAAATTCACACTGATCACCAACAAGCAGAGTCGAATTTAGCAAAAAGTTTCAGCTCAAAAGGATAGATACAACTAAAACTAAAATTCCCACAGTAGCAAGCAGCGATTGCAACAATTCCAAGCATATGAAGCCAAAAACATCATTCTCTCTCCACCAAACTATGAAAATGCATCAGAGTTACCATCTCTAGTCTAATAAGAAACATTTCAATGGTCAACATGCTGGAAAAACAATAGCATGCCTAGATTTGGCCAGAATCTAAACATAATGTCAAACTAAGCACAAAACAGAATTTTTCAAACATTTCAACCATAAAATTTCAAAGAAGAGCAACAATGGTGATATGCAAATAAATATCATAATCAGAATCATGCAAAACAACCTTAATAATAATTATAATGCATTCCTACTTCATTTTGCAAAGATTAAACTCAAGAAACAAAGGATTTTAACAAAGTTTACTTTAATTCTTGAACCAAAAAGATGATGTTCTAGAGAATGCAAGAGAGAAAGAAAGAATGCTTGAAAAATGATGTTTAGCTCGATATGGGAGATGAAGATTGCTAGTTTTAATGCAAGAGGATAAGGGAGATCTAGAAAAATCCAACGATAATGCGAGAAAATCTAGTTTAAAATTTAAAAATGCATGTGAGGAGGAAAAAAAAGATTCTTTTACCATCCATCAAAGCCCACAAAAAAGTTTTACTCAATTCACCCATGTAAAAATTCACAAAAATTCTTACACGGATCATATCGAGCAAAACACTCGATGTGGTACCTCGATGTGTATCATATCGGGGACGTTGGGTCCTGTAGCTCGTTGATGATGCTCTACTGCCTCGGGGGTTCCGTGTTCTGGTCAGCTTCTCCTTCAGGGCACTTTGCATCGAGCAGTCTCAGTAGTTCTGCTCGATGTTGTTGCTCGGTGTAGGGAGACACTTCGACTTGCATGATCCTTCCTATGGGCAATACATGGCACCGTCTGGATGCTTGTTTCTGGCTCGGCCATTGTGCATCGAGCAAACATGTTGGTGTTTTGCTCGATGCTACACCTCGATGTGGAACGTCTCGTACTCGGTTGCTGATCTCCACAGTGGTTGCCGTACCGGACACTGTCTCGCATCGAATTGGTTGATAGCACCCATATCGAGCAGAACCTTGGATGTTCTGCTCGATGCAAGTCCTCGGTGTGACTTCATCGAGCAATCTGCTCGATGTACGGGATGTAGCATATTGATGTACGGACTGACGATTACATCGAGCAGGGTTTTTGGTGTTCTGCTGGATGCTACACCTCGATGTGATCTCCACTGTGCGTCTTGATCGATGTACGGTCCAATCTCCTCGATGTACAGACTGCAGCTTCAGGAGAGACCACATCGAGCAAGGCTTTTGGTATTCTGCTCGATGCTACACCTCAATGTGATCTCCATCGTACAATCTGCTTGGTGTACGGACTCCTCCTTCCCCAAGATAAGCTGTATCGAGCAGCAATGACAGATGTTCTGCCCGATATGGTACCTCGATATGAAAACAGAGTCTTCTTTCCTTGGCCTTTAAACCATTCTACACATCCATGGACCTGATCTTTGACTTCTGAAACACTAAATAAAGACATTAGTAATAAAAGAAAGCATATATTTACAAGGATAGTCATGAGATTACCTCCCAAGTGTGCTTGTTTTAAGTCACTAAGCTTGACTTTGATGGTTTGAGGACTAGTGAGAAGAGGTTGATGGAGCTGGTGCTCCTTCCTCTTTCTTCTAGTAAACCGAAGTGCCCACTGACATCAGTCTCTTCTTCTCATGATCTGTCTTCCTGTTTCTCTTCTTCTTGACACTTGGTGTGCTCAAAGGCTTCACTTCTTTGGTGACCAAGCCTTCATCCTCTTTCAAACCATCTTCAAGCTTGAACTCAGAGTCAATCTCCTGCTCTGGCTCATCAGGGAGAGTGTTTCTCATCAACATACTCATTATGAAGCTCATAGCATGCTCCACACGCTCTGGAAGTTGCTGTTGCTCACTCTCTTCTTCAACAACCGTTCCACAAAAAAGCTATGGAAGGAGAGACAATCTTGTAGACTTTAAACTCATCAACATTATTCAAAATCACAAAGCTTCTCTTGAAGTCTACTTGAGCTCCCTCTGTTGCCAAGAATGGTGTTCCTAAAAGAAGTGATACCTCTCTTGAATATGTCTTCTCTATAACCACAAAATCTGTTAGCACCAGCAATTCTCTTGTTCAATGTCTTTAGCTCCTTGTTTCTCTTCAGATCAGCCCCCACATTCTCTAGAATTGGCTCCTCTACTTTCAGCTTGTCAAAGACTTCTTTGAGGAACCTGATTTGATCCTTCACTTCAAGCAAAGTGGTGCCATGAGGAAACTTTATTCCAGCGTCTTGTATGTCTTTCCTGAACTTTGAATAGACTACCATCTGAGCCTTTGTAAAGTGCATCGTGGGGTAAGGGATTGGTGGTTTATAAGCTTGAACTTCAGGAGCGTTACCCTACTCATTGCTGCTTGAGGAGCTGCCCACTTAGCGATCATACAATTCCATGAAGTCTTCAGGACTTTCTCTAGCCAAGACCATCAAAGCATGGTATGTCTCTACAAGCTCTCTATCAGCTTCATTGAGCTCTGGTTTGGCTTCTTCTTCTGGAGCAACTAAAGCTTTCTCAGCCTCTTCTTTCTCAGCAGCTTCTTGTGCGGCCCTTTCTTGCTCTTCTTCTCTGTTCAAGCTTTCATCTAGCCCTTGGAGGAACTTTTCTACAATATTAACAGCTACTTGATCATCAATGGTGACGTTGATGACATTCCTCCCACACTCAGCCTTTAACATGTCCACATGTAACAGCATCTCTTGAAGTATAATGCCAAGGTCTTCCAATGAAGCATCTTCATCATCAAACTCTTCATCCTCTTCAGCAAGCAAGTGGCAGAATTCCTTAGGATTTGCTTCACTCTTTCCTGGTAACTGATTCTGAGGTTTTGAAGATGAAGATCCTTTGCTTTCTAGAGACTTAACTCATTGGTTCAGAGCATCTAACTTGCCGTTCAGGTCACAAGTAGTGGCGTCTATCTTGTTGTGCACTTCAGCAAACTTCTTGTGCAGCTCTATAGTGGTGTTGGCTTGACCAGTCAACAGCTGTTGTATCATCTGCTTTAAATCAACATCTTGAGTGCTAGAAGAGGTTTGTGTATTGCAAAAACCTGGTGGGACAAAAGTTGGTCTTGGCTGAAAGTTAGCTTGTTGAAAACCGCCCTGAAATGGTGGTCTTGGAGCAAAGTTGTTCTGTCGGTTGAAAGGAACAAAAGGTTTGGTTCCTTGGTTTTGTTGAGCAGCTTGTGATGGATAGATTTGATCCTGAGGGTTAGCCACGTTGGTGCTTCTATAAGAGAAATTGGGATGGTTCCTGTAGTTGTTAAAACCGCCTCCTTGTTGATTCATGTAGAAGGCTTCTTATTCCACAACTGCTCCATCTTCTTCTTGTGTAACAACACTATCACCAACAAAGCTGACATTCTTAAAAGACACACTCAGCAGCTTGTCTAACTTGTTATTCAAAGCTTTAATCTCCTTCTTTGTTGTGCTCTCACCTTCAGCGCTTACAACAGCTCTAGATGTTCTGTCATATTCTTCACCGTAGTTTCCATCAAAAAGCACCAAGTTCTACAAGAGCTAGTACATCAACAACAGTATTCCCCATGAAATTTCCATTGGAAGCTGTGTCCAAAAACATTCTGTACTTTGGCCTCACTTTTTTATACAAAGTAGACAGCAAGCTCTCATTTGTGAATCCGTGATGAGGGCACTGCAAAGTATAGGATTTGAAGCGCTCCCATGCTTCAGCAAATGTCTCATTCCCATACTGAGTAAAGCTGCTTATGGTGTTCTTGAGCTTTGCTGTTCTTGTTGAGTTGAAAACATTTGTTGAGGAATGTTGTCTTGCACTCATTCCATGTAGAGATTGAACCTTGTGGAAGTGTCTTCTCCCACTGATGTGCTTTGTCACCTAAACTGAAAGGGAATTGATAAAAAATAAATTCATAAAAATGGCTTGTGAAATTAGGATCTTCGTATAACTGGATGTTTGTGGCGGCAAGAATATTCTTCAGAAAGATGAACCCGTTCTCTTTTTTTCGCAAGGACGTGTATGTCGTCTCTGTGGCTTTGTGTGGAGATACTCTCGGATTTCAGAATCGTTACAATTTCCAAGTTTCCTCCTTGAAATAGCATCTTCACGCTAAACATCAATGGTCAAAATTAAAATCTATGCTCTGAATCAACTAATAGTCATGGTTTCACACACAGGAAGAACATGTTGCACATAAGAAGAGGAAGAAGAAATACAGGAAACAATGACAGAGCAATGACGTCCGGGTTGTCTCTAACTAACTTTAAACATACCTTTACTCACATACATGGTCGCTTCAGGACCATCTGACTTTGACGGATTAACCGCCGAGATCCGTCTGGGGCACTCACCATCGACGGAGAAGAAGACCTCTGCTTCTTTTTATTTATTTTCTTTTTCTAAAATTAATTTTCCTTTCTACTTTGCTTACTCTTCTCATTTATATATCTGCTGCATTTGTGGGTCCTTTTTGCTGTTTAAGTCAACCATCTCTATCAAATCGCGAGTCAGTTAATTACTACTACAACTAGTTATTAATATATATATTTATATTTTTACCAAAGGTTAAGAATGGCCCTTTTGTATTTATTTTCTTTTATACTGCGTGCGCAGTTGTTCTCATATATAATTATTATGCGTATTATTTATGTTAACAAAATTAGTTACTTTATCATTTCTTAGCTATTAATTACTCCCCATATATATACTAATACGAATCATTCGCTAACAAAGAAAGATAATCAGTTCCTCATTTTACTCTTTTTCTTTTGGTTTTGACTATTGCCGCCAAGCATATTCGACTTCTTTTATTTACGAGAATTCCAAATACAGAAAATTACTAATTTTCTTTATTAATATAAAATGAAAAAAGCGTTTTTAGTTTTTGGTTCATGTAATACTATTATTATATAATTTCATGTTTTGGCGATGTCACGTTGAACTTTAATAATACTAAGCAAATTAATTTACATTTCTTCCTAACGGTACCAAACAACAAGTCATTAGCATTATAAACTATTAGGAATTGTTGAAAGATAAATTCATAAAAATGGCTTGTGACATTAGGGTCTTCGGATGTCTGTGGCGGTAACAAAATTCTTCAGAAAGATGAACCCGTTCTCTTTTCTCGCAAGGACATGTATGTTGCCTCTGTGGCTTTCGTGGAGGCACTCTCGAATTTCAGAGTCGCTACAGTTTCCAAGAATCTGCACGCTGAACTTCAGTGGTCAAAATGTTAATCTATGCTCTGAATCGACTAACAGCCATGGTGTCACACACATGAAGAAGATGTTGCACACCGGAAGAGGAAGTAGAAATAGAGGAAACAGCTATAGAGCAATGAAGTTCTGCATGTCTATAACTAACTTAAAACGGGAACAACATACCTTTACTCACGTACGTGGTCGCTTCAGGACCGTCCGATTTTGACGGATTAGCCACCGAGATCAGTCCGGAGCACTCACCGTCGATGGGGAGGAAGACCTCTGCTTCTTTTTCTTCATTTTCCTTTTCTAAATTTTTTTTTCACCTTGGCTTACTCTTCTCATTTATATATCTGCTGCATTTGTAGGTCGCTTCTGCTGTTTAAGTCAACCATTTCTGTCAAAACGTGAGTCAATTAATTACTACTACAGCTAATTATTTATATTAATATTTATATTTATATTTTTACCAGAGGTTAAGAAGGGCCCTTTTGTAGTTATTTTCTTTTGTACCGTATGCGAAGTTGTTCTCGTATGTAATTATTTTAGTTACTTGACCATTTCTTACCTATTAATTACTCTCCATATATATACTAATTCCAATCATCCGCTAACAAAGAAAGATAAGCATTCCTCATTTTACTCTTTTTCTTTTGGTTTTGATTATTGCTGCCAAGCATGTTGGACTTTTTTAATTACGAAAATTTCAAATATAAAAAATTATTATTTTTCTTTATTAATCAAAAATGAGAGAGTATTTTTAGTTTTTGGTTCTTGTAATACTATTATTATATACCATGTTTTGGCAGTGTCACATTGAAATTTAATAATGTTAAACAAACTTATTTTCATTTCTTTCTAACAGTACCAAACAACATGACATTACCATTATAAACTCTTGGGAGTTGTTAAAAGATAAATTCATAAAAATGGCTTGTTAAATTAGGATCTTCGTATAACTGAATGTTTGTGGCGGTAACAAAATTCTTCAGAAAGATGAAGCCGTTATCTTTTGTCGCAAGGACGTGTATGTCTTCTCTGAGGCTTACATGGAGACACTCTCGGATTTCAGAATCGCTACATTTTCCAAGTCTTCTCCTTCAAATAGCATCTGCACGCTGAACATCAGAGTTCAAAATGGTAATATATGCTCTGAATCGACCAATAGCCATGGCTGCACACACAGGAGGAATATGTTGCACACAGGAAGAGGAAGAGGAAATAGAGGAAACAATTACAGAGCAATGAGGTTCTGGTTGTCTCTAACAAACTTAAAACGGGAACAACATACATTTACTCACGTACGTGTCGCTTCAGGACCATCTGATTTTGATGGATTAAACACCAAGATCCATCCATAGCACTCACCTTTGACGGAGAAGAAGACCTCCACTTCGTTTTCTAAAATCAATTTTATTTTCTCCTCTGTTTACTCTTCTAATTTATATATCTGTTGCACTTGTGCGTCCCTTTTGCTGTTTAAATCAACCACTTTCGTCAAAACGCAAATCAATTAATTACTACTACACATAATTATATTTATATTTATACCAGAGGTTAAGAAGAACCCTTTGTTATTTATTTTCTTTTATACTGCGTGCGAAGTTGTTCTCCTATGTAATTTTTAGACGTATTATTTATATTAACAAAATTATTTGCTTGACCGTTTCTTAGCTATGAATTATTCCTCATATATACACTAATTCAAATCATCCGCTAACAAAGAAAAATAATCAGTTCCTTATTTATTTTATTTTTTTTTTGGTTTTGACTATTGCCACCAAGCATGTTCGACTTTTTTTTATTACGAGAATTCCAAATACAAAAAATATTAATTTTCTTTATTAATCAAAAATGAAAAAGAGCACTTTAATTTTTGGTTCATGTAAAACTATTATTATATAATTGCATGTTTCGATAGTGTCATGTTAAAAATTTAATAATATTAAGCAAATTTATTTTCATTTTTTTCTTAACGGTACCAAACAACATAATATTACCATTATAAATTCTTGGGAACTGTTAAGAAGATAAATTCATAAAAATGACTTGTAAAATTAGAATTTTCGTATAACTGGATGTATGTGGCGTGGGAAATATTAAATTTTGCTATTCCCAGTCTCGATGCCAACTCTTTTTTTGCTTTTAATTCTTTCCATCTTCGAACAATCTCTTAACACACAACACAAATCGTATTTTGGTCTAATCAACGATCATTTATTTTTGATTCTTCTCTCCATTTGGTCTTTTGGCGGTAGTAAGCTAACGATTGGAATTTAAAATTATTAAGAGTTTCCACCATATTAATTAACCTCATGTAATCTGTTCGCAACGGTACGAAACATTAATAGTCTTTCTAGAAAAACAAAATGACTTATCAACTTCCATGCTTCTTATCTATATATAAGTTCGATGTACACACAGACTTTATTATATCACTCACAAAAGAATATCACACGTATATAATATCTATTACAAAAAACAATTCTTTATTTATACCTAAAGCATTCATCAGTTTCTTTCCCATAATATCGATTTGTTTATGGTCCGTCCGTACGTATAAAATCAACACAACAATAACCCATAAGTCTCTCCATGGCTTGACACATCAGCATTTTCAAGCTTTTAAGAGATGATATTTCAGCAAAAAAAAACACCAATAAAAATATTTCATTAATACAAGTCATCAATATATTTTAACTTTTAAATTTAAACCTATTAAAAATCCAAATATTTTTATTGTTAATTTTAGTTTTATTTTTTTTGGTCAAGCCCAAGCCCAAATAATAAATAACAGCAAATAAAAAAAATTGTTTTATTTTGTTGCCAACCCCAAATAATAAATAACAACAAATAATAAAATTAAATCTTTTTTTATATTTTTGCCAAACCGAAACTCAAATAATAAATAACAGCAAAAAAAAAAAATCTACCTATGTGTTTGCTTGATAGATACGTATATGATTGAAGAAAGTGTAGACCTATCATCAACTATGGTTTCATAACAAAAATGCAAAAAGCGTTATGTTATAAGAAGCTCACACATCAGCAAAAATTTGAACCAGTAAAAACATAACAATAATACATATTATTAACACACTAATAAAATCAATTTACTATTTTGCTGACCCATTAAAAAGCCCAAAGTTTACAAAAAAAAGTGAAATGCGAAAGCAAATGAGGAGAAACTCAGACCACCGCATCTTGGAGATTCGCATTTCTACTGGTTACCGAGAACAAATTTTCTTGGGTTTGGCGGATATAGAGAATTTCTTGGTTTTGGTAGAAAAATATGCTTTTCAGTTTTGGTAGGAAAACATAGTTTCTCGGTTATGGCGGAAAAAAGTGAATTCTCGGATTTGGCAGAAAAATGTGAATTTTTGGTTTTGGTGAGAAATAAAAAATTTGATTTTGACGCGAAAACGCGAGGGAAATGCAACTTTTCAATTTTGACGAAAAATACGATTTCTCGGTTTTGATAGAAAATGCAATTTTTTGGCTTTTGATGGATAATGTAATTTCTTGATTTTTGCGAAAAATTATAATTTGACAATTTTGGCAGAAAATGCAATTTTTCGGGTTGATAGAAAAGCAAAATTTTTTGATTTTGGCGGGAATAAACAATTTCTTGGTTTTGATGGAAAATGAAACTTTTCAGTTTTTGACATATAATTTGATTTTTTGGTTTTGGAGGGAAAATATGATTTCTTAGTTTTTGCGGGAAATGCAATTTCTCATGAGATAATGCAATTTTTGGTTTTTGCGGAAAATTGTAGTTTATCGGTTTTAGTAGGAAGACGTGATTCTTGATTTGACGAGAAAATATTTTTTTTCTTGTTTTGGTGGGAATAGATGATTTTTGCGGAAAAAATATCTTTTTGGTTTTGACGGGAAAATACTATTTTTTTGTTTTTGCAGGAAGATGAAATTTTTTGGTTTTAGTGAAAAAACTTGATTTCTCTGTTTTGACAGCAAAACACAGGTTCTAGCAGGAAAATGTGATTTTTTGGTTTTTGAGAGAAAATGTAATTTCTTTATTTTGGTAGGAAATTAAATTTCAGGTTTGACGAGAAAATGATTTTTTTTGGTTTTGGCGGGAATAGGCGATTTCTCAGTTTTGTAGAAAAATATTTTTTTTTGTTTTGTCAGAAAATGCAATTTTTCGGTTTTTGTAAAATGATAAAATTTATCTGTGCTAATTTTCAAAGTTACAATATGTTTATAGTAACCGAAATTAAATTATTTAACTTCAACTAAATTGATATTTCAACAGTTCAAATAGAACTTTCTATTTAGTTCTAAAGTAATAGTAATGATTTTGATATGAATGTTATTGATTATAGTTTGGTAGATTTAGAAACATATGTCTATAATAAATATTTGATAAACAAATAAATTTTATAGTTTAAAATAATCATATTAATTAATATTTTTTAAAATGGAAATTTGCTTTATATAATTTCAAAAGAGGATCAAGTAGCAATTTAGTAGAGAAAATAAATTACATTTACCATTAGCATGAAGGTACTTAGAAATGTATTGTTTTATTCTTACATGTATATTTATAGATAGTTAACTAAACAAATTTGATAGTAGATTAAAATTTTTAAAAGTTTAAAAAATTAATGATATATAATGTTTATTCAGATTTAAAACATATAAATACATAACTTAACCTAATAAAAAATAAATATAATACTCATTTATATTATAGAAATAATTTTATTATATTAAAAATATATACAAATCTAGAAAAAAATATTCTGCAGCGTAGCACAGGTATAACCTAGTACTTTATTATATCACTCACAAAAGAATATCACACGTATATAATATCTATTACAAAAAACAATTCTTTATTTATACCTAAAGCATTCATCAGTTTCTTTCCCATAATATCACTTTGTTTATGGTTTGTCCGTACGTATAAAATTGGTCATTTATCATCTTATGACTAGTAGCATACCCTATTTTAAACCTCTACAATTTTTGGGAAAGTATTTTCAATTTTCACCCAAATACTGTATAGAGCTAAGCTTGCAAACAATTTATGCTCTAGTATTGATTAAACAATTCATGGAATGCACATGTTTTACTACGTATAATATGCAGCTATATCTATACGCAATATCCAGTTACACAAAAAACTATCTCTATATGCATGTAATTTTAACTACTGACTAAAGAGAACTTGTACGAGAGATCATGTTACTACTTACTACTAACTATAATAAACATTCCGTATCATGTTTCCACATTATGTTCTTTTTACTTTATTGTTTCCAAAAGCCATTAGCACATTGGTCAGTGGTGAAGGCACTAATTTGTTCCTCTTCAGTCTTCACCAACACCCCGAGGGGCATATGTATCTTCTTTCCTTCTCTTTTTTTTTTGTTTTTTGTTTTTGTGGTTTACACTTTAAATATGCATTTGTTCTTATGGATCATGACGATCACGGTACCACCAATATAGACATATACACACATGCCTCTCCATAAAACGTGGATATAAATGGAAGGGGACATGGAGAAGAAAGGATTGCATACAGTACTCAATCGCTATACATACTTGGACGTGGATTACACACCAATTTTATGTTCTTCTTTCTATTATGATACTAGTGTTCTTTTTCTCCACTTACAAAAACAAATTTTTGTAATCAAATATAATATGTATTGATTTATGGTCTCATGGTCAACATTTATTTTAGTAACTGTTTAGCTTCAATGTGAGATTCTAAAGTTGACGAAAGTATGAAGTATTTATGGAAACTAAATTCTTCTAATACTTGATTTTATGTTCTTCACGCTCCAGTTTCATAGAGGCTTAAGAGTAATCAACTCGTTATATATTAAATTTATCGCCGCCCATCACATGTTCCAAGTTTTTCAGTGGACAATTTTTGTATTGTTGCATCACAATATGATAGATTGTGAATATTTCGTTAGCTCTCCTGATAGATTGTGACATCTAAAGCTGCTTTAGTACCTTTGGGTTTTTTTTCCATGTTTGTTAGAGAGATATTATGTCTCATGAAGACGTTCGCCAAAACGAAAACGGAGAATTAATAACGTCTCGTGGACATTATATTCACCATAAATATGAAGGTAATTAGAACAGAAGATGTAAACAAAACCAACTTGAAAACTGAAAAATTTATTTGAGCCCGAAGAGAGAGCCTTGCATTTGAAACTGCTAAGAGAGAGGGTTTTCTATACCTTGTGGTGCAAGGTAAGACCATGGCTTGGCAGCTACAGAGATCCTTTGATTAACAAGCTCTATGTTGTAAAAGAATTTTATATAGATAGGGTTTTTGTTTTTTTTATAAAGAAAAAGAAGCAAAAAAAGAAAAGAAAAAGCTCAAAAATAAATGAAACACGCCATCCTAGCTAGAAGCAAATGAGCTTGTGTTATGATGGCGATGAAGGAATCCGATGCAGCCAACGCGGGAGAGCAAACACCAAAGTGAATAGGACAGTGATGTCGTCCTTCTCCTTCTCCTTGTACGTTGTACCATCAAAAGGGTTTATCCCCAAGAGAATATTTTGAAAAGTTTGTACATAGGAGAGATCAGAAACTAATTGCCATTCCCAGCTCTTTAGCCTCCACGCACGTAACCTATAGTATCCGTCTACACAGACGAAGTTCGCATAGAGGATAAATCCTTGAGAAATTGTGCAACTTCTATAGAAATGCCTATCTTGTTCGCATCCATCAGGGTAAACCATAACTCGGCATCGATCAGATTTCGCGTATAAATCATGGGATACAAGAACATCACCATCATTGTGACCGTTGCGGCTGATTAAATTGCAGCCGAACCAGTAAATGCTCCCGTTCAAGGTAATGAGATCGGCGTCAGACATAAAGTTGAAATGGGGATGAGACTGGAGAGTGTTGTAACTCCACAAGCTTGTCTCAGACGAATACACGTGTAAACTTAAGACACCACCGTGGACATCACTTGTATCCGTCAAAACAACTTTGTAACCTAAAAGCACGTCCTTCTCAATTCGTGTGGCGAGTACAGATCCGCATAAGTCCTCTCGTGTTCCTAAGGACAAGGGGGACGATAAGGCCGAGGAGGGAGCTTCACACATTGTCGTGAAATCGGATTAGCCGCATAATAGGGAGGATCCTTGGACTTAGATCTCAACGTAAACAAAATCAATCCAACATCGGTGTAAGCCAGGACTCGAACCTTCGCCTTCTGGGTCTTGAATCTATCGGCAAGGAAAAACGAGACGTATGAGCCTTAGAGATCGTGCAAGTCCCCAAGTCCCCTGGAGAAGAGCGACCACGAAGATTACGAATTTTGATGATTAGACAGGAAAAGCTCGCGGAAAAACGGAGATTCCACTATTGTTTTCCATCGCTTGCAAACCAGTTTTAAAGCTGTGATGATCTTAAGCGGCAATCTCGCAAGTATAATCTCCCACAGATCCTCCGTCAAGGAACCCATGCATCCTCTTGCTTTTGTCAACTTTCAATGATCGTACAGTCGTGCTTTTTATATAATAATAACATAAAATAAAATCATTAGCCCACTATAATTATATATGTGCATGGAACAGGAAAAGTTTTCCTTCTTCCTTGTAAATTTTTAGAAATTTTCCATGATATATTAAATTCATGATGTGAGAAAAATGTAAAATTGTCCAGATTGCCTTTCTTGAAACCCTTTCCTTATTAAACAAGGCTATGGGCGTTTTGTGCACGCGCGGTTGCTTTTGTATATGTATTTCCGTTTAAGGTTATATACTTTTGTTTCTGTGTTTCTTATAATCTAAGAAATTAATAACTTTGGCTACTTTATTTATTTATTAATGTTTTGTCAATAGAACATTGACCTTTTTTCTTAATCGTTTGCGTGGAAATGGAGTCAAATATCGGTAATAAATGGTCCATCCAAAATGGCAACGGCAATAATAGAAGAGCCGAAGAGATATTAACTCCACAGATTTGTAACGGCTAAGAACACCTCCATTTCTTAAGAGTTTTTTAAGGGTTTTTTAAAGTAAAAAATAAAAAAATAAATGATTAATATTTAGAAAAGAGCAGAGACGGTTGTTAATTGACAACTTTCAGAATTGTTTAGAGACGATAACGTATGGTTTAATGGACTCCTTTTAACAAAAACCAACAAAACAAAAAAAAAATTATTTCTCTCTACTCTCTCTTCCGTTTAAGGGTTTGATTCAGATCAACCCATCTTCATTTCCATGTCTCTTCGATCTTGAGTTCCTCAGTCAGCAATTCAGGAATAGGGATTCCAGGTTTTTCATCAACCAACCTATCAATGGCGTCTCTGCTATTCTCGGGAACAAGATTGGTCAAGGTAGTGTTGATTTCGGCGCAGTGGCGGTTGAGAAGAATAAGAAGATAATCGAAGTGAATCAGGCGACTGAAAAGCGGCTAAAGTGACTTCATAGTTGGTATATTTTCATTATTTTCAGCTATTCAAAATTTTCCAAATTCAAGCATTTGTGAGTACTGTTCTTCTTATAATATACCATTTGAGTATAGTTCCCGCAAAGAGTAGGAAGGTGTTTTTTTTGTTCTAGGAAAAACATAAATTTGATTTTGCTTATTTTTGAGAATGAGGAGAAGAAATTTGATATACTGTACATTAGCTTTGTTTGATCCCCACAAGGCTAATCCATTTTATTGTTAATGTCGATCAAATAAATCTGAACACTTTCATGACGGATCAAATTGTGCTGCTTGGTTGCTGTGCTTTTTGGATTTTGTTTGATATTGTTTCTGCACACTTTTAGATTTATCTAGTGAAGATCAGTTTGATCAGGTCTTGGGTCAATCATTGTAAACGTATCACCAAAGTAGAATCTCGTGTGAGCTTATTCTTATCATCATTATAGGAAGTAGTCACTATTGAAGAGAGTTGATAACACGTCGTTTTTTAGAGTTTCATGTTTTGTTGTTTTTCAAGATTGGTCAAGCTGGTCTTAGAACCGAGGCTAAGATGATTTAGTTAAGTTCAATCACATTGCTTCGAATCTTTAGCCAATGATTACAGACGAGCTCATTAGATTTATGCTTATTATGCATTTGGTACAGGTTCCTGAAAATATTCTAATTGAAAGAGTTGTTGGGTGTAGATTGGATCCGAAAATCGCTGGGAGGGTCACCCAACATCTTGATGATACTGAAGAGAAGGCAAGTCAAACACTTCTTATGTATTTCCATGTGATTTGAAAGTTCACTCAATCATTTTTTTTCTCAGACATCAAGCACACTCTTAGTCCAATCAATTCTGTCTTTGAATTTTCTTTTGTTCTTTTAGGCAAAACTGCGGCTCAAGACTCATAGCCAAAATGTGACAGATGTGCTTCAACATAGGAATGCAGTTTGATGAAACAAAATGTTATTTTGTTTATTTCTATCATTGAGATAAAGTGAAACCGTTCAAATTGCTTCAACATAGGAATGCAGTTCAGCTTTTTCTAGAAACACACAAATGTTTCATTTTTTGCAAAGCTTTTCACGATAATTTTTCTTTCACTTCTCTTTTTATTTGCATATGATAATTTCTAAAATATAATTTTTTATTTTATTTATAAGAACCCTTAATAGATTCTTACCAATGGAAGAGGAAAAAAGATAAAGTTTTCTAACAAGGTATTTAAAGTGAGATGATGAGAAATTTATATTAAAAATTTTGTTAACAACCTCAATTGGGATTTACCAATGGAGATGGTCTAAGAGCGAAAGGTCTACTACTAATAAAATATAACCTAACTTGCAAAATATTCAATTTTTTAAAAATAAACTCACATTATAAAAAAGTACATAACAAATATACTCTCTTTGTTTCATTGTTTTGAGTAAAAAACACTAAAATTAAAAAAATAGGTTTGTTCAAAAAGTATCATTTAATAAATAAACTTAAAATACTTTAACCAATCATAAAAATAATAGCATACCCCAAATTTTTTAACCAAATTCAAATATTCGTATGTTTGGTAATAAACTAATAATAGAGTTAAAGAAGAAACATAATAATTTATTATTTGTTTCCCACATGTATCATCTTTTATTTATTTAAATTAGAGAAATTTTTGGAAATAATCCACTTGACAATTTTATTACTAAACATGACATTTTCTAAAATGAACCATAAAATAGGTTTACTAGTTTGGTTTCAGACTGTTGTTAGTCTGCCAGTAGTCTAATTTAATTATTTGACCAATCATCTGTCAGTAGTCTGCATTCAATCTGCTGTTACTCTGTCATTAGTCTACAAATAACAGTAATTAGAAAGGTAGTGCTAGTATTTTATAAAATAGTAAAAAGAGGTTATTTTTATAATGCTCTCTCAGTAGAATATCCATTTCACATTATTTTATCATTCTGGATTATTTTAGAGTATTTCTTCTTTAAATTATTATAAATACAGCATAATGAGAGAGGGAGAAGAAGCACAAAAAAGAAGCCATTTTTTTTTTCTGAGGAAGTTAAACCGAAATGAAATCCGGCGAACATCTTTACCGTCGAATTAGTTTAATCGGATGGCTAGGATGGTCCTTCACGCAGATGGCAGAACAGTTTTCTCTATCGCTCCTTCCGACAAATGGCGATCTGAACACACGATAAGGTTCATCGGATGGTTTAGAAATCTCAGTTGGATAGTTATATAGCAAAAAGGTCCGTTGCAATTTCCCCACCTCTTTGATCATACTTCTCTTATTCGAATCCCTAATTACAAATATACTCCTACGATGTTTAATGCTTAAGCATCTTCTGTCATGGATGAAGATGATACTTCTCAAATCATGTCGTTGTTGGGAGAGTATGGTCTTTGACCTTTGTGAATCAAGCACAAGTAATATAAGAAAAAATGTGTTCGTGAATCTTATGTCTTTTCTAATGATATTACATGCAAATGTCGTAGTTGGTGAATCTTATGTCTTTTCTAATGATATTTACATACAAATGTCGTAGGACTTGGTCACTTGGTGACATATCTTAAAGAACTGATTTTTGTTTTGCACAAGAAGTGAACTAAGCTACATAGGTGATTGAATAAGTTACATATAACTGGTTTTTTTTCTTTACTGTCCATCGTTCCATGTTTTAACAAATATTTTTAAGTTTATCGATTAGGTCAATGTTTATTTATATAATAATATGTTTTCAATGTAAACACAATGATGATGAAGGAAAAAAATTTTGTTAAACTTATTACTAACCATGCTTCCATTGAGATGATGCTTGGATCACGTATTAGTAATATTCTGTTCCCCACATTTTTTAAGAGAATGATGAGAGCATCGAAGAGTCATATGCAGTTTTCCATTGTTAAAAAGCTCGATGCTATATAGAACTTTTCTGCAATCCTAAAGGGTAAAATGCTTATTGTATAGCTATATGTATGTGTGTTTATTTCGTCTACGCCTGATTCTTTTGTTCTTCTTTGATTTGTTTGTTCTCATCAACTACTTTGTGCAGTGTGCACTATCTCTCCATGTATCCTAGCTTATAGTTAAGAAGCTTGTTGGAAGCTTATTCGATCTGGCTACCAGCATGTATGGGAATTATGTGCTACAGAAAGTAATTGGTTCTGCAGATGAAGTGACGGCTAGTACTCAATTTTTTGACTTTGATAGTTCTTTTTGTATCTACCAACTCATGAATGAATCTTTTTAGTTCTTGGGCTGAAAGCTAGTGGTGGTTTCTCTTCTTCTGTGGCACATTGTTTCTAATATGACCTTCATTAACTAATGCTAATGATTTTTTTTTGCAATATTGATTTCATAGTCCGATTTAGTTATCTTCTCTCTTTGATTTGAAAATATCCAAATTTAGCTAGAAATCGTGGGGGTTAATGGTATGCAGATAATGTGCTTGATTGTAACACCCCAGGTTTAGTATTTGGACCAGTTTGGATTAATTAAACGTATGAGGCCCAAGCCCATTTATCATTCTTTTATAAGTTGGATGTGTAAGTGTGAATACACTGTACACATATTGAAAGCGTGATTGCGTACGTTGAAGAGAATCAAGGTAAAACCTATCACCCAATTTTCACGTAGGCGCTGCCTTAGAGAGAAAGAGAAGGAGAGACTGTTCACCATTGGTGATGTTTCAGTCCGTCGTTGTGGTGGTGACGCCTAGGCATTAGTCAGTAGCGAAAAGAAAGGGGAGATCAAGTTTTAAAGAGATAAAAGAGGAACATAATAAGAAGGATGAGAAGCGTAACCAAAGAGATCATGAAAGTAGGCAAAGAGAGAAGGGATGTTAATTCAAGGAAGAAGAAGACAGACAAAAGTAAGAGAGATAATAGAGTGTGGAAGAGGTTGTCTCGGTGATAATAGGAGAGGAAGCAGAGACGTAGGTGGAGCGAAAAGAAGGAGACGATGCTTACGTGAGGAAGAGAGTTTTCGTCTGGAAGAGAGTTTTCGCCACTAAGGAAAAGCACTGGAAAAGGAAGATCTGACCTGTTTCAATAAGTAGATGCAGAAACAGAGCAGATCGGAGTAGATCCGAATATCAAAACCTGAGTTCAAGCAAAGCAGATTGAAGAAGAAGACAGTGTGATAGGAGCAATTTTGGAGGCATGTCAGTAGAAGAGGAAACGTTGGTTAGGTGCAGCGAGGGCATCAGGGTGTTCACCATCATTTTGAAGGAGTTAAGTCGGAACCCTAGTAACACCAAAGGTGTCGCGTGGAGAAATTGCTTCCCGGTCAAGAAACACCTGAGAAACCTGCAATTGGGAATCCAGAAATTACAGTGTTCATGTTGTCTACTTTGGAGGAATATTACGTCCAGAATAGAAGGAACCAGACAAGTATTGAGCTGTCTGTCATGGACTTGATATTTGGGATCAATTCCGTGCGGCCCTAGTTTCTCTTTGCCTCAACAAATAGACTAGGCAGCCTGACTCACAAGAAAAGCCAACCTTTTTTAGACTAAACTTGAAAGAAAGAAGGGAAAATGTTTGAATAGCTCTCTTATTCAAGAAATGAGTGAGTGATTACAAATGAGGGATCCCACCCCTATTTATACAAAAACACCTCCAAGATGGATGGTGAGGATCAACTTGATCTAAGGGCTCATATTGAAGATATGGCCTTAACTCCAAGATCTGCAACTAATGAGGGCGGATTTGTAGGGATTTGGACGGATCTGTAGGGATTGATGGGTTGACTGAGCAGATTCTTTGGGATCCTCATAATTGCTATCAACCTTCTAGAAGCCCTTACAAAACCAGCCATCGTGATAACCTCGAGTAGAGCCTTGCTGGTCCGGTCCAAATAGATGCTATGCAAAATGGGCCGTGACATTCTCCCCCACCTAATTCGGCAACGCCCTCGTTGTCGTGATAGTCTTGTGCTGGTCTGTGAGTTGCCATAGTTCGTTCTCCGGTTCACATTTTGCTGCCCCTCGTCACCCCTTTTTTCCATCCGTTTGCGGGACTTCTTCAAACAAACCCGGGCAATGTTAGGATGATCATCCCATGTTCTGACCATCTTAACCACTTTTCGACCTTTTGGCTTGACCATCGGTGTGACCAAGGTCTGCTGAGTTAACTCCAATAACTCCACGGGTTCTTTGGTTTCCCCTTTGTCTTGCTGACACAACAGGTAAGTCTTCCCCAACTCTTTGCCAGTGGTATCAGGGTTTAATCATTTCTGATCCTGAGCCACGACCGTATCCAGGGCATGACTGATCGCCGGAAGATCTGCATGACTGGAGGGAGCTATGTGATGTGGTGGCTCGACTCCTACTTCCATCTCAATCTGATGAACTACCTCCCTCCTTGGTGGTAGCTCCTTGGGCAGCTCAGGTGGCATGATGTCTTTGTTCCGCTGAAAGACTGCCTTGATAATGGGTGAAGAGATACTTTCTTCCCTTATCCTATCATCCACTTTCTTTACTCCCTTGGTGAGTTGCATCGCCGAGAGCTGCCTGTTCATGTCCCCTTTCTCATTGGGTGACTTCACGGTTGGGATCATGCATACTGAACCCTTTTTAAGTATACAGACTATGTTAAGAGCAGGCATTGGGATCGCCGAGACTTGCCTCTGAAAGTCTAAACCCAGCACTACCTTGAAGTCATCCATTTGCACCACTGAGAAGTTCACCGGACCCTTCCAAGCTCCCACACTAAGCTTGACATCCCTGGCGACTCCCTGTAGTGGTTTGGCTTTGGCGTTCACTGCTTTCAGCCAACCCTCACCCTTGGTCCATGTGAGACCAAGTCTTCTTGCTTCCTCAACTGATATGAAATTATGGGTTGCGCCCGTGTCCACCATCGCTTGTGTTGGTTGCCCGTTAATGACGACTTCAACATACATTAATCCCTTACTTGTTACTTTGGACACTGGAGTTGTCCTTAGGGCATTGAGCAGTTGAAGAGATCCCATTATCTCGACCTCCTCCTCTTGAGTTTCGGCCTCTCTTTGCTCAAGAAGGGCGGACAAAGAACCCAGTTTTGGGCACTCCCTTGCTGGGTGTGGTCCCTTGCACACATAACATCCGCTTCTCGGTACAAAAGTGCGCTTCTTCGCCTCGTACTCTTCACGCCTCGAATCTCTTCCCTGGTTCCGAGCCTCATACCTGTCACGCCTCGAGTCTCTTCCCTGGTTCCGAGTGTTAGACGGTGTCACCTGGTCCTGCTTCTCTTCCTCCAAAGGTCAAACCAATTTTTCTTTTCTCTTGAAGTCCTCTATCTGGTTTTCCTCATAAAAATCAGAAAGAGATTCAGCCGCGGCAATGGCTTCGTCCACAGACTTCACCCCACGCCGCTGCAACTCCTGTTTAGCCCATCCTTGGAGCCCATCCACGAAATGAAACACCAAGTCTTGGTCGGACAGATTTGGAATCTGCAATGAGAGAGTAGTGAAATCCTTGACATACTCTCGGATTCTACCCCTCTGTCGAAGTTCCCTCAGCTTCCTCCGAGCCTTATAGACAACATTCTTCGGATAGAACTGCCGTTTGAGTTCCTTCTTGAACTCCTTCCACGTGTCCATCTGGCATGTGCCCCTCTCAATGTCACTATGGCGCCTCCGCCACCATAGCATGGCCGTATCTGTGAGGTAGGATGTGGCCGCCTTGATCTTTGCCGACTCATCGGTAAGACCAAGATTATCAAAGTACTGCTCCATTTGCCATAGGAAGTTCTCAACTTCCTTGGCATCCCTTGAGCCATCAAAACGGGAGGGTCTCGGGAAATCCACTCTTCCCGTCCCGGGGTTGTTGGTACATCCATTGGCAACTACCTTTTTGCACAATGCGAGATCTTCTTGCATCACCTCGATGCTCACCTTCAACGACTGGACCGCCCCCATCACTGTCTCCTCCAACCTGGTGAATCGCCCCTCGATCCCACCCAAGTCATTCTTGACTTCTGCCATCTCGTTGAACAGTGCGTTCTCGAGTTCAGAAGTCGAGTGTTCGACTCGCTCTAGTCGTTCACCCATATCGGTAATGGCTATCCCCATAGCCCCGACCTCATCACGGACCTTGCTCCTGTCGCGGTTCCTCTTGGTAATGTTCTCAAGGCCGTCCTGGTCTTCGCCTCCATTGGTACTCCTGAGAACATCCTCGGTGTTCGACATTGCTCGGCCCTTAAACGGAACCTGGCTCTGATACCACGTGTCACGGACTTGATATTTGGGATCAATTTCGTGCGGCCCTAGTCTCTCTTTGCCCCAACACATAGACTAGGCAGCCTGACTCACAAGAAAACCCAACCCTTTTTAGACTAAACTTGAAAGAAAGAAGGGAAAATGTTTGAATAGCTCTCTTATTCAAGAAATGAGTGAGTGATTACAAATAAGGGATCCCACCCCTATTTATACAAAAACACCTCCAAGATGGATGGTGAGGATCAACTTGATCTAAGGGCTCATATTGAAGATATGGCCTTAACTCCAAGATCTGCAACTAATGAGGGCGGATTTGTAGGGATTTGAACGGATCTGTAGGGATTGATGGGTTGACTGAGCAGATTCTTTGGGATCCTCATAATTGCTATCAACCTTCTAGAAGCCCTTACAAAGCTAGCCATCGTGATAACCTCGAGTAGAGCCTTGCTGGTCCGGTCCAAATAGATGCTATGCAAAATGGGCCGTGACATGTCGTTGGGTAGAGTTCGCTTCAGAAAATTTAAGGTATTCAATGGTACATCAATCAGAGTTATATAGCATTCTGAAATTGATCTGCAAATTGGCCAGAAAACAGTTCCGTTGTAGAGTTTTCAAGGTATCGTCTCTAGGGTTAAATGAAGCCCGATTGAGATGATATTTGGTGTCCTTCAAGGTGGCACGTTAGAAATCATATTCAACGGTGGGACTGAAAAGTTAACGGTCAGTCTGATAGTTATTCATGCCTTTCTGAAGCTAGTTGATGCAGTTTAAACAGTTGAGAATGTCTGACGAGTTGTAATGTTTGAATGGCTTAACGAGCTCGGTTTGAACTAAAATTTGGCATGAGTATTCTACACTCATGGAGCTACCTCTCAGTTGAAGGAGAACCAATTTTAGCATCAGGAGTATGGGGAAACATGTGGTTGAAGTTATGAAGTAAACCTGTCCAAGTGTAAAGAAAAAGAAAGTTTTCAGCAAGTGGCAAGGGTGAAAGTTGTGATTTGTGGAAATATAGTTCACATTCCTTTAATTATTTTTCATGAGTCATTGTGTATAATCTTAGACCTGATTGCTAGAATAGGTTGTGTGATGATGTTCTTGGAAGAATAATATGATATGATATGATATGATAGGATAATATGAGTTATGTTACGAGATATGTTATGTGGGCTTTCGAGCCGGCATGTTGGCTTTCCAGTCGGTATGAGTGGCTGACGAGCTGGTATGAGGACTTTCGAGTTGGTATGGGGAAGGCTATCTCGTAGTTGAAGGAGAACCGATTTTAGCATCAGGAGTATGGGGTAACATGTGGTTGAAGTTATGAAATAAACCTGTCCAATTGTAAAGAAAAAGAAAGTTTTCAGCAAGTGGCAAGGGTGAAAGTTGTGATTTGTGGAAATACAGTTCACATTCCTTCCATTATTTTTCATGAGTCATTGTGTATAATATTAGACCTGATTGCTAGAATAGGTTGTGTGATGATGTTCTTGGAAGAATGATATGTTATAATATGATAGGATAATATGAGTTATGTTACGAGATATGTTATGTGGGCTTTCGAGTCGGCATGTTGGCTTTCCAGTCGGTATGAGTGGCTGACGAGCTGGTATGAGGACTTTCGAGTTGGTATGGGGTTTTAAGGCTATCACGAGGATAGTGTCGTTTATGGGGTATATAAGCCTAAAGTTTATGTGGATGTCTTGCTTTATTGACAAGAAGATTGATATGTGAGCTTGGTTAGTTAATCCGGCTATATGATTGATAGTGTTTAAGGATTATGTGTTTTGATGAGTGTCAAATATTCGTAGAAATAGTAACTATGTTTCAATGAGTAGAGATGATCTCCCTCATTGAGTAATTCATTACTCAACCCTTTTCTCTTTTTCAGTTGTGCAGGTTTGCTAAGGTTAGCGCACGAGACCGGTAGTTCAATGGGTTAAAGTTTTCAAAAAGAAAGTTTTTCAGAGTTACTAGATATCTTGGCTATGTTAGTTAAGTCGGATATTACAAGTGATATCAGATCCAGGTTATAACCACTCCGATTCTGAACCGGAGGGTTAGTTTTCAAAAGTTTTTGAAAGTGTTTGCGAAATATTTTAAAAATCTAAAAAAAATTATTTATGAGAAAATATTTTATTGGGTGTCTAAGTTTCCCGCAAGAGTAATTTTGATCTCTTCTGTTTCATCTCAGTGTTGATGAAATGGAGTTTGTGCTGTGGTTTATCAGCTATTCCTTTGGGAGTTCTTATCAACCTTAGAAGCAAGCAGAAGTGACTATGTTGCACGGAGACGTCATTTAGATATGGTTTCCCCTACCCGTAACGTTTCGGAGATGGAAACTTAGCGAAGACGGCTAGGAAACGTTCCAAAAACGTTTCCGGCGGGATGGGTAGGACAATATTAATGGAGACGGTGTAAACGTTTATCTTTTTTCTACAAATAAAAAAAGAAAATTAGATTAAAATTAAACTATGTTTTAACTTATTTTCAATCATCTCTTCTAAATCCTCTCACCGTTGTCTCTTCATCTCCATCACCAAAAGCACTCTGTTCAACTGTTCATCTCTCTAAGCCATTCAATTGCTTGCTATCTTCATCTCTCCTAAGTCCTAAGTAAGGTTTCTAATCTCTCAATTCTCTCCTTAATTTATGATTGCTTGTAGTCTAAGTTTTGATACACGCTCATGGCCTCATCATCCACGATTCCACAATCCGTAGTTCCACATCTTTCGTTCTCCATCACTTGATCCCCTGATGTTGCTTTTTCATTCTTTGTCGTTTGTCTTTGTTTATGTCGATCATATTGTTTTGATTTCAATTTTTTTTCTTTCAGTTTTGTTATAGCTTCTCAAGGAGAAACTAATAATATTGGTAGTACTTCCACCACGAGTAATTCACCAAATCAAAGTTATGGAACTATGTGACTAAGACAGACAAACAAGGAGCAAAAGAGGTACCTGGGAATTGAAGTGTAATATTTGCGATAAAAGTAGACAAGGTTCGTATTCGACAATTAGAGCGCATCTTCTTGGGATTAAGAATGAAGGGATTGATATATGCGAGAAAGTAACAAGGAGTCAACAAGTTAAAATGAAACAGTTGGAAGCTGAGTATCAGAGGAAGAAAAACGATTCCAGCTCTAGAGTGGTTCTTTTGCCTTGCAAAACGATCTCTGTTTCTAATAAAATAAAGGCTGTAGATTCTCCAATTGCTAGATCCTTTGGTGTTCATGCGAGAGAGCAATTGGATCAAGAGATTTCTTGGATGTTCTACACTGCTGGCTTGCTTTTTAATCTGGCAAGAAACCCACATTACCATAGGTCTTTTCAGTTTGCTGCTAATAACAAGATTGATGGTTATGTGCCTCCAGGTTACAATAAGCTACGAACTACCTTGCTTCAGAAAGAGAGAACCAACATTGAGAATTTATAAGTCCCACTGAAGTCAACATGGAAAGAAAGAGGGGTGACAATTGTGTTAGATGGTCGGAGCGATCCTAACAGAAAACCTCTAATTAATTTTATTGCTACTTCTGGAAATGGTCCTCTTTTTCTCAAGGCTGTAATTTATTTTGGAAAAGTGAAAGATAGATTCTTTATTTCTGAGCTGATGAAAGATGTTATCAATGAAGTGGGCCATTAGAAAGTTGTACAAATCATCACTGATAATGCAGCAAATGGTAAGGCGACTGGAGAGATTATTAAGTGTTTGTTTCTTCATATATACTGGACACCATGTGTGGTTCATACACTTAATCTTGCTCTAAAGAACATTTGTGCTGTAAAGAATGGGGAAAGGAATGAAGCAATATATGACGAGTGCAACTGGATAAAAGTAATTCATGGAGATGCACTCGCAATAAAACATTTAATCATGAACCACAACATGAGGTTGGCAATCTTTAGTAAGTTCTCTCCTCTTAAATTGCTTGTGATTGCTGATACACGTTTTTTTTCCATCATCGTGATGCTTAAGAGATTGAAACTTATCAAAAGAGGCCTCCAAGCTATGGTCATAAGTGAGGAGTGGTCTACTTATAGAGGTGATGATGTGGGGAAAGCAAGTTTTGTTAAGGAGAAGATTGTCAGTGATGATTGGTGGGAACACATGTCTTATATTATTGATTTTACAAGATTTATTTATGAGATGATTAGGTTTTGTAACACTGACAAGCCATGCCTTCACTTGGTTTATGAGATGTGGGATTCTATGATTGAGAAGGTGAAGTATGAGATCTTTAAGAGAGAAAAACGTCCAGTCTTTGAAGATAGTCCTTTCTACAATGTTGTTTATGAGATCTTAGTATATCGTTGGGCGAAGAACAACACTCCTCACAACACTCCTCTGCATTATTTAGCTCACTCTTTAAATCTGAGTTATATGATGTATTCTTGCTTTTAGTTTTCTTTCCACATATATATAACTTGTTTTCTGTATTGTAGATTTTATAGTGATGAATGGTTAAGTGGGGATCCCGCAAGAACTAGTCCACATAGAGATGCAGAAGTCTCAATAATGAGAGGGAAGTGTTTTCAAAGATTGTTTTCCAATACTGAGGATCATCTTAAGGTTTTAGATAAGTATGCATTGTTCTCCACGAAGAATGGTCATTTTCAGGATTTAACATGCATTTCAGTGATGTTTACTATGGAACCCAGGAATTGGTGGGCTAACTTTGGTGCTCAAACTCCTCTCCAGCAGACTTTGGCTTTTGGGTTGCTTGTTAGTTCATCTTCATGTGCTGAGCGCAATTGGAGTACTTACGTATTCATTCACTCTTTTAGAAGGAACATGTTGAATCCAAGTCGAGCTCAAGACCTAGTTTTCATCCACCACAACTTACGTCTTTTATCAAGGAATTCCGATCAATATGAAGAAGAACAGACGAAGATGTGGAATGTTTGTGGAGATGATTTTGATTCTATGAAAGATGTGGGATTTTTGGAATTTGCAGCCAGATTTTGAAAATGTGTTACTCGATGATTAATATCTTCTTTATTTTATTTATGATATTATATTTAAGTGCTTTTTTTACTTTGAGATTTATTTTGAGATTTATCATTTGAATTTTTTATATTTTAAAAATATAAATATTTAATATATTTTTTTAGAATTATCTATGCCGTACCTGTATCTATAAATTTTTTAGTTTTCTCGTTTCCGTCCCGAATCCTGTCCCCGTTTCCGTCTCGGTGCAACACTGAGCAGAACCCCAAAATTTGAATTACGACAGAACTAAAGAAACCTTGTGTCCAAGTTTTTTCTCTTTCTCTAACATACAATAAGAAGAACCAATCCTGAATCAATCTTTGCCCTAAACCGATTATATGAATAGCAATCAAGATTGACATACTCAGTGAGTCTTGGATTCTCATGGTCAAAACAACTAATATCAGAAACCCCTGTTTCTGAGACAGAGGATTAAGCAAAGAGTATCAAGCTTGGTGAGTTATCATAAACACACAAGAGATTCTCTTATAGAAGTCCTAACTTCTGTGCATAGCAACAACGGAAGTAGCTACTAATTCTAGGTTTGACAATAATGTGCTATATGGTTACACTTTTTCTAATTAATTTGTCAATCTTGGTTTTAATTAATTGAACTTTGCGAAGAACCATAAAAGGATCTGCTCTCTTTGGCAGTGAGACATAGATTATATTGAGAGATACATAATTGACTAGAAATCCTTCGTAGATCTCAAATACGATTAAATCAAAGCCTGAAAGGTAGGTCAAAGAGAAAGAAGGATCACCATAAAGCACTGAGATCCGTGGGGACGATGACGATGGCGTACGAGAGAGAAAAAGGTGTTTTAAGAAGATAATGATTCTGATTAATTCTCTAGATAATTCCAGTACAATGTACATAAGGTGTGATTATTGTTGCAACGGTTTAACATTTGACCTTAACCGATATGCAAACCGGATTATTTAAAAGACATTAAACCGATTGTAAATATAAATAAAGAACCGATGGATAAGAATGCAGAGAAAGCCTGTCACAATACTCCCTGCTTGACATCATCTTTGTCCTCAAAGATGGAACTGCGGATACTTAGCGATGAAATCCTGATAGAACTCCCATGTAGCGCTCTCTGGTGGCTCTCCCTTCCACTGGACCAGTATCTTACTGGCCGCGGTGTTCTTGTGCTTAACCACCTTCTTATCCAGCACGAGTTCAGGTTCCTAGAGTTGCCCAGAACCAACCAATATTGTGGCAATACTGGTGTAAGAGCAGTCGGCGGGTTATGACATAACTTCAGTTGGCTGACATGGAAGACATTATAAATCGCTGCATCTGCCGGGAGGTCCAATTTGTAGGCCACAGCCCCCACCTTATCAACATCACGGAACGGACCATAGAAGCGAGGAGACAACTTATGAGGAATTTTTCGAGTCTTAAGTGAGTGCTGACGGTACGGCTGTAACTTTAAGTACACAAAGTCACCCAACGCGAAGGCTCGAGGTGATCGATGAGAATCAGCTGCTTGTTTCATTCTGTTCTGTGCTCGCAGCAAGTGAAAATTCAGCATAGTAATCACCTCTTCACGCTTCTGCAAGCTGCAATCAACAATGACGGTTGAGCTCTCACCAGGCAAGTACGGGAGATATAACGCAAGTGGCTGTCCATAAACAACTTCGAAGGATGTCCTGCGGATGTTAGAGTGGTAAGTGGTGTTATGCCACCATTCGGCCAGGGGCAGCCATTTACTCCATGTGTGCGGAGCTTTAGTGGTCATACAGTGCAAATAGATCTCGAGAGTTTTGTCGGTAATTTTGTCTGGCCATCAGTTTGAGGGTGGTAAGCTGTAGAGTGTTTCAGCTCAACTCCGTGTACCCGAAACATCCCTTTCCAAATTTCACTGAGAAAGGTTGGATCCTGATCGCTAACAATATCCTTTGGCATGCCGTGAAGCTTGAAAACCTGATCCAAGTAAGTTTGAGCAACCTCCGGAGCAGTGTAAGGATGTAATCGTGGCAGAAAATGAGCTTTCTTGCTTAACCTGTCCACGACAACCAATATACAGTGCTTACCAGCGGATGAGGGAAGACCCTCGATAAAATCCATGCTGATTGATTCCCAAAAACTCGAGGGAACAGGGAGTGGCTGGAGTAACCCCGGTTTAGCGATGTATTCGTACTTGTTTGTCTGGCAAACATCATAATTATGGATGTAGGCTTGCACTTCCAAGTTCATCTTTGGCCAGTAGAAGAGGGATTTTATGCGGTGAACAGCCGAATCATGCAACCAAGTGAGAATGTGGGTTTTCACTATCACATCATTACCAACCACAAGTTTGCCCTTTCTCCTAAGTTCATCATTTACAAATGTATACGCAGGATGAGAGGAAGGATCAGACTAGAGATCAGTGATTACCTTAGAGAGATGCGGGTTTGTTTTCCACAAAAGCTTGAGGGCATCGTAGAATCCGTGATGAGCTTGAGACAGAGTAAGCTGAAGAAGCTGCGAGCCCTGTTTGTATTGGATTTCAAAGTCGTAGGCCATCAGTTTGGAAAGCCACATGAATTGAAACGGCGTAGAGAGACTTTCTGTTCCACCATGAACTTGAGACTCTTTTGATCCGTTTTAATAATGAAGGGCCTATGCGACAAGTATGCGCCCCACGTTTAAACCGCGTAAACAACAGCCATGAGTTCTTTCTCATACACCGAAAGAGATTGGTGGCGAGGTACCAAACATGGCTGATGAAGCAAATAGGATGGTGATCTTGCATTAAAACCGCGCCGATACCCGTATTCGAAACGTCTGTTTCAACCACAAATTTTTTAATGAAGTTAAGCAGAGCCAGGACAGGAGCAGAAGTGAGAGCTGTTTTGAGGTTATTGAACGCTGCTGCTGCATCGGATCCCCATGTAAACCCATCCTTCCGTAGGAGGAGTGTAAGAGGGCGAGCAATGATACTGTACCCTTGTATAAACCTCCGGTAATAGTTAGAAAGGCCGTGAAAACTACGGAGCTGTTTCTTATTAGTAGGAGTAGACCACTAAGAAACCGCCGAGATTTTCTTTGCACAAGTGCTCACACCTACAACTGATAAAATGGCCCAAATACTCCATGTTGGTAGCCCCAAACGTGCATTTGGATGGCTTCAGATATGTTGGCTGCGCAGGATAGTGAACACCTTGTGGAGATGAGATAAATGGCACTCCCAGCTCGGGCTATAAACAAGAATATCATCAAAAAAGACCAGAACCGATTTCCATGCCACCTCCTGGAACACATGACTCATCAAACTCTGAAATGTGCAAGGAGCGTTAGACAGACCAAAGGGCATCACAAGAAATTAAAAGTGCCCAGAGTGAGTCTTGAAAGCTGTCTTATACACATCATCGGGTAACATTCTCAACTGGTGGAACCCTGCGCGCAAATCCAACTTAGAAAAGAATTTTGCACCACCTAATTCATCCAACGGATCCTCGAGTAAAGGGATCGGGTATTTGTCTTTGATGGTCTGCTTGTTGAGCCGTCTATAGTCCACACATAACCTCCAGGTGCCGTTTTTTTTCTTCACGAGAACAATGGGGGAAGCGTATAGGCTAGAGCTGCATTGGATAATGCCATGGTCAAGCATCTCCTTAATCATCTTATCAACCACGTCCTTTTGCAAAGTAGAGTAGCGATATGGGCGTAGGTTGACGGGATTTGAACCAACTTCCAAAGGTATCTTGTGGTCAAACCCCTCGCAAAATGGTGGTAATCCCACTGGTTCTTCAAACAAATCAGAAAAGGAACTTAGCAGAGATGACATAGCAGGGTCAGAGGCTGAATCATCACCAGGGGTAGCCACATGAGACATAAAAGAAGTGGGAGCCAGCGGATAAAACAGCAGAATCATCAATCTCTCTGAACTGCAACAGAGAAAATTGTGGTTGTTGCAGCAAGAGCTTGTTGAAGCTATTGTTCTTGATGAGTTAACAGCTTGTTTTTGTGACACCACGCAGGACATGTTTCTCGCCATTGATGTTGAACTCCATTCAAAAGTTGTGAAAGTGCCACAGAATAAGGCCTAAAGGAGCGAGCCATTGAACACCAACCAACACGCAGCCTTGGAGAGAAGTGTCTGAATTTCAGAGGTGTAAGAGTGGCCTTGTACTTTCCAACAGAAATCCGAGTACCTGTAGTGAGTCACCAAGTCACCGCTCGCAGCTGCTACAGACATGGGGAGCATTGCTTCCATGCGACAACCGAGCTCCTTGGCTACTTGGATATCCGGGAAGTTCTGAGTTTTATCTCCATCGACCAAGATATGAAGCTTTCTCTTTCCGTAAATCCCCACCACACACATACAGTTGAATGTGGCTGAACCGCTGAGTGTGTTGGAGAAATGGTAGGGATGGGATCTGGAAAGCTTGTTGGAGGAGTTTCGGTGGCTGTCACGATTTCTGCAGCCAGAGGCAGTTCCTCTTCATCCTCATCATCACATTCAAGGACATATATATGAGAGCGTTTATGCTTGAGTTGATGCCCATGTGTAAAAGCATAATCACAGAACGTACACTGCCCTTGAGCGCGGCGGTCCTGAATTTCCTGGTAACTGAATTTGCGAGGTAGCTTCTCCTCATTTGAGCGAGGGATGAAACCAGATTTAGCTGGGCTCGAAGTGTCGGGCAGGGGAAGCAGTGGTGCTGTAGTCGGACCCTTAAGGGAGGTGAAACTGGATTGCTTCGGGCTCGACAATGGATTGAAGGGAGCTCATTGAGTTCTCTGAGGTGTTTGGGCGAGGGCAGCCTCATGGAGCTTAGCGATCCTCGCTGCTTCAGAGATAGTAGTGACAGCGAACTGCCTCACATGGAGCAACAGATGCGGTTGCATATTCGTGAGAAAAATGCTTTGAGCATGAGACGTAAGGAGAACGAGATGAGTATAGGCACTCTCGAATTTTTTGTGGTACACCTCAATAGAATCATTACCCTGCTTCAGCGAAACCAGCTCAGACATATGATCATTGAAAATACCGCTGAAACGGCTCGAGATCTCAACCACATATTCGGACCAGGAAGGAAGGAGCCCGTATATCTCGGAGATGAAGTTGTGATGCCACTTAAGCGCCTCATCCTCAAGATGTATAGAGGCCAGCGGAACACGTTGTTCAGGAGGGGTGTTGTCGAGGTTGAAGAATTGATCACAGCGATAGATCCATTTGCGTAGCTTGGACCCGTGGAAAATGGAAAACCCAACTTCGTAAGACGGGAGGAGAAGCTGTTTGGTAACAGAAGGGGGCGAGGTTGCTCGAACAGCCCCTTTTCAATTGGATCTGATCGAACCCAGGCCGACCGGGTGGAACCGGCAGCCTACTAGAACCAGGAGAAATCATCTCAGCGGAAGGTGAGGCGCTGAACTCCTGGTTTGGGTGGGGATAAGTAGATCCATGTGAGAACTGAGCGAAAATCAGCGATTCGAGCTTGGAGAACCTCGCATCAAGTGAATCGACGTGGCCCTTGAAATCACCGGATTGCTTATCCTGGCGGAGTCGCAGATCCTCAAGAGCTCAGCGAGAGCACACTTCTCTTGTTGCCATGTTTCCTCTATCGTTGAACTCCCTAGAACCATATGAGCTCTGATACCAAGACAGAGATTATATTTTGTGATATATAATCAACTATAAATCCTCCGTGGATCTCAAGTACGATTGAATCAAAGTCTGAAAGGTAGGCCAAAGAGAAAGAAGGACCACCTTAAAGCACTGAGATCCGTGGGGAAGATGACGATGGCGTACGAGAGAGAAAGAGGTGTTATAAGAAGATAATGATTCTGATTAATTCTCTCAATAATTTCAGTACAAAAAGGTGTGATTATTGTTGCCACGGTCTAACATTTGACATTAACCGATATGAAACTGGATTATTTTTAAGACATTAAACCGATTCTAAATATGAATAAAGAACCGATGGATAAGAGTGCAGAGAAAGCATGTCACAGGCAGGTTTCATTTAGTAATGTGGTTGCTTGCTTTTGTTGACAATACTGTCTTGTGTCTCAGCCTAAGTTCCATAATTAAAACTAAGTGATAAATAATCATTTAGTCTTTGTGGTTACTTGCTCTTGTTTTCATTGGTTTGAATTAATTTTTCAATCACGTTTTTAATTGATGATAAGATCCTCAAAGGCTGAGGCTCGCTTGGGGAATGCACGAGACTGAAAGCTGGACTAAAGTCACTCTCTTTCAACCGGTTGGATGGAATATGGTCGAAGTGGATAGATGGCGCCTGTTCAAGGGACTATAGCCACTCCTTTAGAAGACTGGTTGGATGATGTTGAATAGAGGGATGGATCGATGGTCGCCACAAAGCATGATGGTAAAGGAAATGATAAGACAAGTTAAACTGGACAGAAATCGAAATGCCTAGAAAAACTGAATAAGAGAGAACTCTTTGAGAAAATGCTTTGTTCTTTATTGATTGTGTGAAAAATACAAGGCTGTGAGGGGAATTTATATAGAGTCCAAACAGCTATACCCTTATAGGGGTCTTGAAACAGATTACAATAAATATAGCTAAATTAAAGGGATTAAAAATTGCTAACAATTGCCTAATCTAATGGAAATTCGAAATTAAAAGTAAATGCAAGAAAATCAAGACAAAAACAAAGAAAGTTAGTCAAACAATATAATGGATTCATTCTTACCTTGGCATGATTGGTAGGGATTTCTTTGACATGATGAAGGGGATGAACCTGGACGCTTTAGGTTGGGAGAATGATAAATAAGGAAACTTCATGTCCATACTTGATGAGTGGCCATTATTCCATGTATTTTCTTGGACCGTCCTTCATGAAATAATCCTCCTCTTGATACGGTTTGGTTTGCATCTCCCAGCTTCCTTGGTTTCTAAGCATTTCGGTTTGACCTTGATCTTTGGAGATGGTTACCTTTGTCAGCTGCTTGGTTATGTCTATAACCTCTTGATCGGCAAGTAATGACTCCATAGCTTGGTTGAAGTCTCCCTTAGCCTCTTAGCTCCTGCTCTAGTCAAGGGTGGGACGTTCATAGCTGGAACAGGGATGGTCGGTAGAATATTGGTACTTGGGATCACATCATCCTCACCCTCTTGTAAAGGTTCTGTCCTCAGAACTGTTTCATCTGCATCATAAGGAGCTAAGTCAGATACATTAAAGGTTGTGAAAATATTAAACTCACCTGAAGATCAATCTGGTAGGCGTTGTCATTGATCTTTTTAACCACTTTGAATGGTCCCTCTCCTCTGAGTGCTAGCTTGGACTTCCTTTGGCGTGGAAACCTTTCGGCTCTCATGTGTAGCCATACCCAATCTCCTGGTGTAAACCTGACACTCTTACGACCCTTGTTCACACATTTTGTGGTCTGCTCGTTTCTCTTCTCAATGTGCTCTTGGCCTTTTGGTGTAGCTTCTTATCAAACTCAGCCTTGGCTTCTCCATCTTGGCTGATTTGTTCCCTATGTGGTAGTGGTATGAAAACCAAGGGAGTGCTAGGCTTAAAACCATACACAAGCTCAAAAGGAGAGAATTTAGTAGTAGAGTGTGGTGTTCGGTTATAAGCAAATTCGATGAAAAGGAGACACTCAAGCCAATTTCCTAAGTTGTTACCGACTGTGGCCCTTAAGAGGGTGGATAGTGTGCGGTTTACGACTTCAGTCTGTCCATCTGTTTGGGGGTGACAAGTGGTAGAAAAGAGTGATAAACAGAATGTTTGGGAGCTGAATATGAAAGCCAAATGCACATGTTAATGATGTAGTATAGTGCAAGAGGTGTCAATCCAGCCTAGGTTGTAGAAAGCCATTAAGAATGCAAGAGCAATGCAAAGCTAAAGCAGATTCGGGGAAATTCGGGAGAAATTATACAAAAACTAAATGCAATGCGAAATGAACAGGAAACCTATTTTAAAATCCCTGGAAGAGGGTTAAAAACTACTAGAAGAAAACAGAGGATTAAAAATGCAAAACTACTAATTACTAAAAATCGAGAACTAAAGCGGGTAAATAGAGAACTTCTAGCAACTTAAGGTTATATGCAATGAAACAGAAGCAAAGATGCGAACTTTAAAGACTTGGAAACGAAAACTTGAGGTTTTGAAATGCTAAAAGAGGGATCTAAGGTTGAGGGTCATATTAAGAAGGTTAAAGTTTCAAGCTTGGGTTTTGAAAAACATAAATCTACTCATTTGATGAGCTTTCTCTAAGCCTTGAGAAGCTAAAAGAGGTTTATCCATGGTTTGTGGTATAAACCCTTTCCTTAACCCTTCCTCCAAACCCATGGTTTGTGGTCGAAAGAAGGGTCGAAGAACATTAAGGTTAGATCTCAAATAGTGGCCTAATTAGTCCCCTAAGCAACCATGGTGTTTGGGAAAGGGAAACTAATCTCTTGGATCTGGTAAGGTAAGGAGATCTCTGAGATCATAAAGATCTTTCCCAAGACTCTTTAGGCATTAAGCCCCCAAATCCAAGAAGAAGAATGAGTTGAAAACAAGAAAAGACCCAAGCTTTAAACCCTTAAACCCTCTAAATCGCCCCAACCTTAAACCCAAAAACGAACTACTCACTACTCATGATTAAAACCGATTGAAATGTAGAGAAAAGAGAGCTAAGCATTATTAAAGAAGATAGATCAAGCAAATACTCAATGATTAAGGAAATATTAAGGTTTTTAAAATAAGGAAAGCTTGAAATCGTAACAATGGAGGTTTTTCTCCTTCGACCGTAAGAAAAGCTAAAAAGGTCCAAGACAAATCAAATGGATGAGAAACGATTGCCTAAAATGGCCAAAACATCAAAATGGTCCCCCCCACAAGAGTCCAAAAATGACTTGGCTGGATAAGGTTGTAGAGATCGAGTTGGGTGATCGATCTCTAGGTCAATCTTCTTCGTGGATCGTCTACTTTTGCTCGATCTTCTACTCGATCCTAGGATGATCGGGTCGTGCACTCGATCTGGATCTCGTTCTGCATGGCTTGATTCACGTATGTACACACGATCGATCACCTTGGTCGATCTTGAACTCGATCCCTTCTTTGAAACGATCTGGGCTTAGTCGATCTTCTGGTCGATCTCATCTAGATCGACCTGCCTAGCTCGATCCACCTCTCGACCTCAGCTCCTTTGCTACACGGCCGAGTTCTCCCAAGTGTCCACAAGCTCCATTTTGATCCTTAGCAAGTCCACTCAACCTCCACAGCTCCAGTGTGTCCAAAACAACCTGAATGTGATGTAATAATGCAAGAAATATACAAATACTAATGCAAAATGCTCTTAAGACCTAAAATGAGACAAATGGTGCAAACTAGCCTAAAATGAGAGATGAATGCATGAAAAACTACTCTAAATCCCTGCTAAAGATGCAAAATATGTAAGTATATCAAAGAGAAGCTTAGTCCCGAGCTTTCTCCACAAAGTCTTCCAGAAGTGGCTTAGGAACTTGGTGTCCCGGTCTGAGACGATAGTCCTTGGCAATCCGTGAATTCTGACAATCTCCCTGAAAAACAGATCAGCAACCCGTGTGGCATCGTTGGTTTTGTTGCAAGGGATGAAGTGTGCCATCTTGAAGAACTGATCTACTACCACAAATATGGAGTCCTTGTCTCTTATTTTAGGCAGTCCTAACAAAGTCCATAGACACATCTTCCCAAGGCATGTTAGGACAGGTGCATGGGTACGGTTATCTTTAAGCTTCTGAAAAGTTTCTTCCTGTTTTGGCCCCCAAGTGAATGTAACATTCTTCTTGAACGCCGATAAAAGCTTGTTAGTCCGTAAAAATTCCGAACATGACCAATGGTCGTTGGCATGGGCCAGTTTTGTATAGCTTTGATTTTCTCTTTATCTAATTTTAGACCCTGTGAACTAACAACAAAACCTAAAAATACCAATTGATCAGTACAGAAAACACATTTTTGTGATTAGCATATAATTGTTCTAGCTTTAAAGTTTCTAAAACTTTCTCAAGATGATTAAGGTGTTCATCTAAGCTAGTGCTGTATACTAGAATATCATCAAAATATTAGCATATAATTGTTCTAGCCTTAAAGTTTCTAAAACTTTCTCAAGATGATTAAGGTGTTAATCCAAGCTAGTGCTGTATACTAGAATAACATCAAAATACACAACAACAAAATTACATATGTAGGCTCTTAGAACGTGGTTCATGAGCCTCATGAAGGTGCTTGGTGCGTTGGTGCGTTGGTGAGACCAAATGGCATGACCAGCCACTCATATAGAACCCTCCTGGTCTTGAATGCTGTCTTCCACTCGTCACCTTCCTTCATTCTGACTTGGTGGTAGTGATATAAGATCAAGGGGTATGATCTTATAATGCTTGGGTGAATGGGCGGAAGCAAGCAGCTAGACTGAAATATCTTTCTACTTGCTCAAGAGATGATCGAAGTAGATGATTATGGGATCAATCGTGCTGGACTCAAGTCTCTTTCAGGCTGGATCAGTGGATGAGATGAATAGATGGATGGATCGAAGAACGCCACTCAAGGGTGTGAAAGCCTCTGTGATGAATTCTCAAACCTAGTCTCAAGGCATCGCATACAAAAGACATAGATTCAAATGTTTACTAAGTGAAGAATTCTATCTTGCTTAGATAAACAAAAACAAAGCCAAAGCTTTAGAGAAAAATCTCTTTTAATTTCCAAAAATTTCTATATCTTTTTACAATGAGAACAATGAGCTTTTATAGCTTTTACAAAGAATTTTTACAATAAATTACATTTAAATTAAATTATTTACATTTAAACAAAAGAAGAAAAATAAGTTAACTCAAATAATGGTCTTCTTGCCACCAATCTTGCTTTGGACTTGAATAAGAATCCTTTGACTTTATAAATTATAAAGAACAGATTCTAATAATAATTCACATATTAAAGACCCTTGATTTACTGATTTTTGATATTGTATCATTCTCTCCCTCTTCAAAAGGTTTTGTCCTCAAAACTATCTTTTTTTTTTAATTTTTTTGCAAATATTATTTAGAAAATATATAAAACCTTTTTTTATTTTATGTTTTTTAAAACAGAAAAAATCGAAATAAATAAAAGCATAAATAGAAATAGAGTTGTTTTTTGTTTTTCTAATGATAGAAACAAACTTCAATTGAGTTTTTTATGGGTTTATTTTTTTTAATAAAAAAATCATGAATCAAAGAACAAAAACATAAAACTACTTTTCTGATTTTTTTATATAAATTAAAGAATAAAAACAACCAAAACCTTTTTTTTTCTTTAATGGAAATCTTGATAAAACATTAAACAAAAAAATATAAAAGATAGAGGATAGAAGCTTTTAGCTCTGATACTAAATGAAATAAAATTGGAATCACTCAATGATCAAGAGATTTCAAGCTTAATCTTGCAGAATGTAGAAAAGATGGTAGAGATGGAGGATGGAGGGTGACTGACTCGCTCAATCAGTAGGAGAACTAGAGTGTTTGAATCACTCAAACAATCTGATTCGTGGTTTCAATATAACCAAAGTGAATCACACACTTAAGAGCTAAAGAACAAGTAACAACTTTAAAGACTTTACTTTGAAAAGAAAAACTTATGTTTATTCAAAATATATATTCAAGGGTGATTACAAATGAACGACTATAGAGAGCACATATAGGCTCATACTAACGGTCTAAAGCTATAAAGAAAGAAAGAAATCAAAGAAATTAAAGAACTAGCCGTTGGAGGCTTTATGTATCAAATCGACCAAATAAGGTAAGTCGGAGGCTCCTTGTATCTTGAAAGCTTGAGAAGGAAGTGGCACGCCTTTGGAACTCTCTGGACAGTGTAAGGAGGCTTCAGTACGTGCCCAAGTTGAATAATATGACCGTTGAGACGAATCAAGAGCATTGGTGTGAACTTTTTAAATGCACCAAGTGTAAATATGTGTGGAAAAGGAAAGTTGAAGTGCAAGAGGATTCGCCTAATCTTCTGGATGCTGGAGAATGGTAAGACGTCTTGAGTGACTGCTAGATGATTAATATACTGTCCTGGTCTCCAAAGTCTGCTTAGTAAATGATTAATCCCGAGAGCTGCCAAATAAGACATGTTGAGGGTCCTCCAGTTCAGAAGTTGAATAAGTTTTAAACCATGATGAATTTTGGAATGAATCCAATTCTTCGTGGTTCTCTGATGGATCAAGATTCCAAAACAAGTAGGTTTGTAGCTTACTTCTTCCTGTTTCAGTGGGAAACCTCCAATAACCGCTCGCATGTCCAATACAGGTAAGCTCCGGTTCACCCGACTTTAAACATGAATAACTCCTTTGTTTGAAATCTGTTTGGTCCGACTCAAATTCTGAACGTGCCTCTGATTCGTTTAGAATCCAAAAAAACTTGATTTGTTTCTTGGTTCATCCTGGTTCAACTGGAATGATTCATGAGTGATCGTATATCTCCATCGAACTCATTGAAGATCTGCCAAATTGTATCTTCAATCACTTCTTCATATGAAATCCTTTTTAGCTGATTCTTCTTCGTGGTGAACTCTATATGAGTTGAGTATGATTTCCATGTCTTGGTTGATTCTGAATGCATGGAGAGATTGAGGTCTAGAAGGAACAAATCATGAAAGATAGTCTCTCCTTTATTCATGACATGTTCCCCAAGGGAGATCGTCTCCCATTTACCCTTGGCTAGAACATCATGTCCATTGATCCTTAGATCCATTGTTGATGCTATCCTCAATATTGTATCAGGTAGCCACTCTTCAGGTATATCATTGAAAAGATGGTGGCTCCACTGAGCTCATCCAACATGTCCTCCAGTCTTGGAATGGGATGCCGATATTTGATGGTGATGTATTTGATGGCCCTGCAATCTACGCACATTCTCCATGTGCCATCTTTCTTGGGTACCAAGAGGACTGGTACTGCACACAGACTAAGGCTCTCACGGATATAGCCTTTGCTCATCAGGTCTTGAACTTGCTTCTCTAGTTCCTTAGCCTCCTCGGGATTGACTATATAGGCTGGTCGGTTGGGTAGTGGGGCTCCGGGTACAAGGTCAATCTGATGCTCAATTCCTCGGATAGGTGGTAAGGCGGTGAGAATGTCTTCAGGAAAAACATCATTGAAGTCCTCTAACAGCTTAAGTACTCCTTCCGGTTGCTTGTCCTTTTCGGGTCATGAAAAATACCCTTCTCTAAAGACCATTACTAGCAACTGCTCTTTCATTTCTAATGATTTAATAAATTTGCCACGTGAAACATAGAGACTGGTCTTACTTACCTCGGTTTCTCTTGACAGCGCCTTCTGCATTTCGTGTACTTCTTGAGGGGTGAGGGGTGCTAGGTTATGCTTACGTTTGTTATGGATGAAGCTGTAGTAGTGAGTCCGCCCATTATGCATGGTCTCCTTGTCAAATTGCCACGGCCTCCCTAGCAAGAGATGTCCGGCTTGCATGGGAACAACGTCACACACTACGGTGTCCGTGTACTTGCCTATTTGGAACGGCACCATGACTTGTTCAGCTATCTTGAGCTCGCTTTCATCGTTGAGCAACCTCAGCTTGTAAGCGTGAGGATGCTTGGTCTTTTCTAGCCCTAGCTTATCAACCAAATACTTGCTAGCCACATTAGTGCAAGAACCACCATCAATAATAAAACTACATACCTTGGAGTTTATGGTGCATCTAGAGTGAAAGATATTTTCCCTTTGGATCATCTCAGCATCAGAGAGTGCACTAAGAGCTCTCCTAACAACAAGTATTTCTCCTACTTCAGGATAGTTAGTAACATCATCATTGGAGTGTTCTAACTCTTCTGCTTCTCCTTCATCTAGGGAGTCATACTCCATTAGCCTTGAGAATCATGGTCCTTTGATTGGGACAATCTCTGGCATAGTGTCCATTTCCCTGACATTTAAAACAAGAAACATGATGTAAGCCTCAAGTCTAGATCAACTAAACCAACCGAGCAACGGAACCCTGGAGCTAAGGAGGGTGCAATAAAGCTTGTAGCTGTGGGATTTGAAGGTCTTGTAGCTGAGCTTGGAGGCACTAAGGACCTAACCACCATACGCCGCCGTTCTAGACATCACAAGGAGCCTTTTGATCGAGCCAAAACCAATCCGGTTCAGATTGAAACACAAGATATTGGAGCTAAACCGCCGAGGCTATCAATTGAGCCAGTTATGGAAAGTCAGCATATTGATATATCATGCGACCGTTCTAAATCATTTCCTGAAGCTAAGGAGGTCCAGAAAACGTCTCTGGTTCAACTCAAGCCAAAATTTAACCAAGAAGATCTACTCAATCTGTCAAACTAACAACTAAGCCAAGATATGCATTCAACGAGCCATATAAGGAAACAACGGATATAACTTGCATCAAGCCATTTTATTCGCCCCCACCTTTCGTCCACTGGAGCTTACCATACTCATTATACACCAGATAAAGCCAGCAGCCGCCCTCTTTCATCAGAAGTCAAAGGAGAATACCCCAAAGAGGAGCTTTCCTTAAAAGAAGATCACCATTCATATCAAAGGAAAATTAAGGATCAAGAGCCATCAACATCATCTAATCTCGTCCATCTATTCACCTCACCAGATTCATCACCACCATTCATTCCAGAGGAGTCAAAGAACCATATCATTTCGCCACCACAAATCAAGCTATTCCCTCCATTTCAACCCAACGGCTAGAAGACTCATTTTCATCATATTAGCCAACTTTTATGCTTTCTCTTTTATTACTTCTAGTTACCTTTTTCTTTCATAATTCTGAGTACTATATAAACTCAAGTCCTTTGTATTATTATTCACCAATCATTTTTATAAATCAAAGAAAGTTTATCTTGTTTCAAAGAAAAGATCTCTTTTGAACCAAATTATGTTCCTGCTTTTCTTCTAAGTGTTGTGGAACCAACCTTGAAGATTTGTGTAGAATCTCCTCTACTCTTGCGTGGATTAGACCTTGAATTAGAAGAGTCTAACCTTTGGAGTTTGTGGTCATCAAGCTCAATCGACTTTCAATCATTCAAGTCTTCCCTCCACTCATTTAAGCTAGAAGCAATGGTTTCAAGAGGTTTTCCTTGAACCCCATTTCAAGGATTGTATCATTGGTATCACAGCTAAAAATTCCTTATCCAGGTGTTTTCAGTTCCTTTTTTAAGTTTTTGTTATTTACTTTCATTCAGTTTTGAATTTTGTTTCTTATAAAAAACCAAAACCCCCATAAAAATTGTTTTATTGTTCATCTGCTTTCTGCAATTTTTATACAATTTTTAAAAATCCAAAATAATATTTTGTTTCTTGTTTCTATTAAAATAAACTCTTAAAAAACACACAAAATATATCTCTTTTGAATTTTCGATTCATTTGATAATTTTAAAAAAAAAAATCTCTCAACTGGTCAAAGCTGTTAAATTGCATGTTCTTGTATTTTGCTATCATTTAAACACATCTCTGATTTGTTTTACTTGAATTTTGCAAGGTACCATGGGAGATAATACACCAGCAGCTGATCCTATGCAAGCAATATTGGCTGCCATTGCCAATTTAAATGAGAATCTCAACACTTTCAGGAATGAAAGCAACACCCGCTTTGAGTGTCTAGAAGGAGAAAGACCAGCACCTCTCTTGCCAAGAAGAAATGTCAATGGCGTTCTTACTGAAGCAAACAGAGTAGGAGATCCTCCTGATGTACCACCACCAGCACCCAGCACCAAATTTGGCACAACAAGCTCAAGAGATTCTAAACAGGAGGAACAATGAAAGAAACCATCCCTACAATGAAGATAGACACTTACCACCAGAAGTGAAGCTTCTTCCACCAACTTTTGCTGGAAAAATTGATCCTGCAGCCTACCTAGAATGGGAGAGGCGGATGGAGCATCTGTTCGAGTATTATGCTTATACTGAACCCAAGAAAATTACCTTAGCAATTGCCAGCCTCACTGCTCATGCACTAGCTTGGTGGGACAGATAAGTTGCTGAGAAGAGAAGGCTCAGATATCCACAAATCACCAGATGGAGTGACATGAAATTTGAGCTAAACAGAAGGTATGTACCTCCTCATTACCATAGAGATTTATTAAAAACGTCTAGATCTCTTTTTCAGGGTTCTAGGAGTGTGGAGGAATACTATGAGGAGTTTGATCTTCTAAGAAGTCATCTAGCTCTAGAAGAAACAGAGGAGTCACTTATGTCTCAATTCATGGATGGATTACAAGAAATAATTCAGAGAAAAGTAGAGATGCAGCCTTACCATTCCTTACCTGAACTTCTACATTTAGCTGTCCAAAGGGAGAAACAAATAAAGAAGAAACTACCAGGAACCGTTCTAACAACAATGCTACTTGGAATCAACAAAATGCTCAACCAACTCAGCAGCAGCAGCAGCCAACACATACACCATTTGTAGACAAGGGCAAAGGCATTGCCATTGATTCACGGCTTAAGTCAAACAGCCAAGAGCAAGGTAAGTCTAGTAATTCAACTAGACATCATGACATTGTTTGCTTTGAATGTCAAGGCAGGGGGCATGTTTTAAGAGAATGCCCAAAAAAGAGGACAATGATTCTTACGCCAGATGGTGGATATGTTTCCCAAGATGAGGCTATGGCTGAAGAATCAGAAGAAGAAATCACTGTATATACTGGAGAAGGAGAATTACTGGTAATTCAAAGAGCTTTAAACTCTCAACCAGTTTTAGAGGACTTAGAACAAAGAGATAATCTCTTTCATTCCAGATGCAGTATTCAGAACAAGGTATGTCATTTAATAATTGACCGTGGTTCTTGTGCTAATATTGCTAGTGTTTGTTTAGTAGAGAAGCTGAGGCTTAAAACTAAACCACACCCAAGACCATACAAGCTTAAATGGCTTAATGACAAAGAAGAGTTAAAGGTGTCCAAACAAGTAGAAGTTCCTTTATCCATTGGCCAGTACAAAGATCAGATTTTATGTGATGTGACGTCAGTGCAAGCTGGGCATGTACTGCTAGGGAGGCCATGGCAATATGACAGAGATGTTGCACACAATGGGCGCACCAATGAATACTCATTCTCATTCAATCATTTTAAGTTTATTCTGGCTCCTTTACCACAAAAAGAAGTTAGAGTTTTACAATACAGAGCTAAAGGGAAGAGTAGTTATTTTGCTATTCAAGAATTTTTAGATCTAAATCCGACAGATATGATGCACTTGCCTTTGTCAAGAGATTGCTTTGCAGGATTTAAAGAGCAAGAGTTCAAGGCTGAGGAATTTAAGGATCATGGCGTGAGGAACAATGGTGAAAACGTGATATTCACTAAGGAGAAGCCACCATTAGCTGATTTTAAATCAACACTGGAGCTTGAGGAAGCCAAAAATATTTCATTTATTCAGCTAATTGAGCATCTACAAGCTGATCACCAAGGTAAGTTCTTAAACTCTAAACATTTTTCAAAAACTAACTTAGGGTTGTTTGATGCAGGTTTTACAGTTTTGAGGAACAAACCTTTACAAGAGGGAGAGGATGATGTAAGCCTCAAGTCTAGATCAACTAAACCAGCCGAGAAATGGAACCTTGGAGCTAAGGAGGGTGCAACAAAGCTTGTAGCCGTGGGATTTGAAGGCCTTGTAGCTGAGCTTGTAGGCAATACAGACCTAACCACCATATGCCGCCGTTCTAGACATCACAAGGAGCCTTTTGATCGAGCCAAAACCAAGCCGGTTCAGATTGAAACACAAGATATTGGAGCTAAATCGCTGAGGCTATCAATTGAGCCAGTTATAGAAATTCAGCATATTGATATATCATGCGACCGTTCTAAATCATTTCCTGAAGCTAAGGAGGTCCACAAACCGTCCCTGGTTCAACTCAAGCCAATATTTAACCAAGAAGATCTACTCAATCCGTCAAAACCAACAACTAAGCCAAGATATGCATTCAACGATCCTTATAAGGAAACAACGGATATAACTTGCATCAAGGTATTTTATTCGCCCCACCTTTCGGATATAACTTGCAACGGCTTAGTGATTTTGTGAACATATCGAATCTGAACTATAAAGCTTGCTTAGGTTGTTAGAATTTGCAAAGGAATTTGGAATTCTAGAATCTGATCATAGTTAATCTCATGCGACGGAAGTCGATTGGTCTTACATTCGTGTTTTCGAGTTCTAGAACGGTTTTAATAAATAATCCTTTCAGTCTGTAGTCTGCGATTTATGTCAACCTGCGAATTTCTCATTGCCTAGCACCTTGTCTCAATTGATTTTAAGAACTCATAATCCGCTCATGATCTCGTTACTTTCATTTGCTATGTAGTTTTTTTGTTATTGACTGCTTAGCTTCATTTGAATCTAAAGTCTGTTGAGTAATAGTCTTAAGTCTTTATGGATTCGATCCCTAAGTACTATATTGATCTCTTAATTCGAGAGAGTAGCTCTAAGGGTTAATTTGAGCATATCAAATTTTGGCGCCGTTGTCGGGGACTTAGTTATTACTTTCAGATTTTTAGTTTTAGAATTTTGACTAAGATTCTGCATTATTTTCGCTAACTTTCTGGTACTTCTCTGCTGTCTGTTTCAGGTGTATGCATAATCGCAGTACCATAAACAACAAAGACAAAGAGCTTGTGACTTTAGGCATCGACGAACTCGCCAAGTTAGAAAGAACCATCAGAAAAGCCAAAAAGCAGACTAAGATGGTTGGACCACTTGTTTCGAGGACAGATGTTGAGGGTCATTTAGTTGACAGAGAAGAAAACAGAAGAAATGAGGAAGGGCAGAGGATAGATGAGGATGGTGTTGTAGTAGAGGAACAGGATGTGCAACCAGTTGCCCAGAATGTGCAACAACAAGCTGCTGGAAATGCTGATGGGCGTTTCCCACAGAGGACTCTGGGAGATTACAACAGGCCTGATCAGTTCTATGCAAATATAGCTGCAATCTGCCCTCCTGCCTTTCAGAGGAATGACTTTGAGCTGAAACCTGCCTACTACCAGCTTGTGGGTCAACACCCTTTCCATGGGATTCCACATGAGCATCCTATGGACCATATAGAGAGGTTTGAGGACCTGGATACAAGTGTTAAAGCAAATGGAGTCAGCAATGACTTCCTATTTTGCAAGCTGCTCCCCTACTCTTTGGGAGGAGATGCAGCACATTGGTTGAAACAGCTGGATCCTGGCTCTTTGACCACATGGGAAGACACCACATCTGCTTTTATCAACAACTTTTATGACGATGCAAGGTCAGAAGAGTTGAGGACGAAAATTGCAGCATTCTCCCAAGATCCTACTGAAGCTTTCAAGGCAGCATGGGTGAGGTTCAAGCTGTATCAAAGAGATTGTCCACACCATGGTTACAATGAAGTACAACTGTTGGGTATTTTCTTTAGAGGTGTTGATTGGAGGTACCAAATGGCTTTGGATGCAGCAAGCAATGGGAACTTCAACACTAGAGTCCCAGCTGACGCCATCACACTGATCGAGAACCTAGCTTCCAGCAACAGAACAAAGAATGCTGATTTTCAGAGACAGAAAATTGCTGGAAACGCCGGGAGCAATCAGTTTCCTGCTGAGATGAAGGCTAACCTAGATTATGTTCACAATTTCTTGTTGGGTATGAAGTCTGTTCAGTTTTCTGCTGAGGTTGAGACATTTGAGCCAGCTGAGGAGTTTGAAGAAGAAGATGTCAACTACATCAATGGGGCTGGTTTTCAGGGCCAAAGTGATATACTCTTATATTTAGCATATCTAGCATGCATTTAGATTAGTTTTCATGCATTCATCTCACATAATAGGCTAGGTTTGCACCATTTGTCTAATTTTAGGTCCTAAGTGCACTTTGCATTAGCATTTGCATATTTCTTGCATTCTTGCATCATATTCAGGTTGTTTTGGACAATCTGGAGCTATGGAGGTTGCGTGGACAAGCTAAGGATCGAAGAGGAGCTTGTGGACACTTGGGAGAACTCAGCCATTCAGCAAAGGAACCGAGATCGAGGAGCAGATCGAGCTAGGCAGGTCGATCTATACGAGATCGACCAGAAGATCGAGACAAGGGGGTCGTTTCAAGAAGGAGGATCGAGATCAAGATCGACCGAGGTGATCGATCGTGAGTATGGACGTGGACTAAGCCATGCAGAACGAGAGCCAGATCGAGTTCACGACTCGATCATTCGAGGATCGACTAAAAGATCGATAGAAGCACTCGATCCACCCAACCGAATCGACCCGAAGATCGAGCAAAGGAAGACGATCCACCAAGAAGATCGAGTTAGAGATCGATCACCCAGCTCGATCTCGACATCTTATCCGGCCAGCTCACTTTTGGACTTTAGTGGGGGGGGGGGGGACCATTTTCTTTGTTTGCCTATTTTGGGCGTAAAACATTATCACTTTCATTCACCACGCTTTGTCTACGACTTTTTCGAGCTTTCCTTTAGGCTTATCGCCATTGTTTTACTTTTAAGCTTTTTACATTTTGTTGAACCTTAATCTTGCTTAATCTAAGTATTTTCTTTAATATTTCTTGCTTAATCATGTTTAGCTTCCTTTCCTTTGTATTTTCATCGGTTTTAATCATGCGTAGCGAGTAGTTTCCTTTGGGTTTAAGGTTGGGGCAATTAAGAAGGGTTTAAAGGGTTTAAGCTTGGGACTTTTCTTGTTCTTAATCTGCTCTCTTCTTGGATTTGGGCTCTTAATGCTTAGAGAGTCTTGGGAAAGATCTTTATGATCTCAGGGATCTCCTTACCTTGACAGGATTCAGGAGTCCCTTAAAACTAAATCCAAGAGGCTAGCTCATCCTTTCCCAAACGCCATGGATGCTTAGGGAACTAGTTAGGCCATTGTTTGAGATCTATGCTTAATGTTCTTTGACCCATCTTTCCTCCACACGCCATGGGTTTGGAGGAAGGGTTGAGGAAAGGGTTTATACCACATGCCATGGATAAACCTCTTTTAGCTTCTCAAGGCTTAGAGATAGCACAAAATGTGTAGATCTAATGTTTTCAAAATCATTGCTTGAATCTTCAACCCTCTTAACATGACCCTCAACCTTGAATCCTCTTTTAGCTTTACAAAACTCAAAGTTATCATTTCCTAGTCATAAAGTTTGCATCTTTAGTCTTGGAAATCATTGTTCTAGGTTGTTAGAAATTTCTCTGTTTATCTGCCTTTAGCTTTCGATTTTTATAAACTAGTAGTCTTGCATTTTAAATTCTTAGAAGTCATCTGCTAGTTGTTTAACCCTTAAGAAGGGATTTTAAAATAGTTTTCATAGTCATTAGTACTTGCATTTAGTTTTCATAGAATTTCTCATCCATTTACCTGAATTTGACTTAGATTTACATTGCTCTTGTATTCTTAGTAACTTCCATCAACCTGAGCTGGATTGACATCTTAAGAAACTATACTACAACTATAAATTGCTTTTGGCTTTGACAAAACAATCCCAAATAATCTTGTTTATTAAATGGCGCCGTTGCTAACTTGGGTTTAGATTGAAAGTATTAGGATTTGGAGCTTAGTAGAGACTAAGTTTTTATTTTTACTTTGGTTACTAATCTCTCTACCTTCACACTTTCTTTCTCAGGTACTTGAATCTGAGGTCTAAGGGTGACAACAACTTATTACAACCTCAAGACAACATTCATCAACTTGGAAGTGCAAGAGCAAGAAGGGCAGTAGAACAAGCACAAGCCTTTAAAGAGATAGTGCAAGCTGGTGCTGTTGATTTTGTGAGTATGGCTGAACAAGACCAAGCTGAGGCTGGTAGGGGTAATGGAAACCGCCACCACGCCCAAAGACCACCAAGGATCATCGGTGCTGGTGATGCTCCTAACACTCATCACAACTGTTTTGGCATCACTCCACCGGTGCAAAACAACAACTTTGAGATCAAGCCAGGCTTTGTCTCAATGGTTCAGAACAACAAGTTTCATGGCCTTGCTATGGAAGACCCTTTGGAGCATTTGGACAACTTTGAGCAAGTATGTGGAATGATCAAGATCAATGGAATCTCGGAGGACAGCTTCAAACTAAGGCTTTTCCCTTTTTCCCTTGGAGATAAAGCAAGACATTGGGAGAAGACCTTACCTCAAGGGACTATAACATCATGGGCTGATTGCAAGAAGACATTTCTGTCTAAGTTCTTCTCAAGCACAAGGACAGCTCGCCTAAGGAGTGAGATCAGTGGTTTTACACAAAGGCAGAATGAGTCCTTTAGTGAAGCAATGGAGCGGTTCAAGGACTACGCCATTGCTTGTCCTCATCATGGGTTCAGTGAAGAGACACACTTGAGCACTATCTATAGAGGAGCTCTTCCCAAGATTCGCATGCTTCCAGACACGGCGAGTAAAGGCAACTTTCTTGGCCAAAATGTTGAAGAAGGAATGGAGCTTATTGAGAACTTGGCTTTGAGTTATGGAAACTACAGTGAGGACTATGGTAGAGCACCTAGAGGATCTGATCTTGAAGCTCACAAGAAGGAGATGAAGTCACTCCATGAGAAGATTGACAAGCTAGTACTTGCAAATCAAAAGCAAGTTAACTTTGTGGGAGAAGCCGCATATGTTCTTGATGAGTTAGAGCTGAGCCAAGAGGAAGCAAACTGGATAGGAGGCCAAAACTACAGCAAGCCACAGGGCTATTCTCAAGGCTATCAAGGCAACAACAACCTCTCTTACAGAAGTAACAATGTGGAGAACCCTAAAGATCAAGTGTACCTTCCACAACAAGGAAAACCTTTTGTTCCTTATAACAAAGGTGGATTTACACAAAACAGTGGATACCAAGGGCAAAGACAAGGCAACTTCCAAGGCCAACAACAGCAAGGGAACAACAGCTACCCTCCTGGTTTCATGCCTCAGCAGCAACAAGTTCAACCTCCACCTCAAGACCATATACAAGCTATGTTTCAACAATTGCTTCAATGTCAAGCTTCTACAAATCAGAAGTTTGTTGATATGAACAAGAGACTGGACTCTTCTCTTACTGAGGTTTCTACACAAATCACCAATCTGAACAACAAGATTCGCCAGCTAGAGAAAGGAAAGGCAAGTTCAAGCGGTGAAGGTAGCTTACCTGGCAAGTGTGAGCAGAACCCTAAGGAATATGCAAATGCTATTACTTTGAGAAGTGGGAAAGAGCTTCCACCACGGTCTACGCCTGAAGACAATGAGGACACTGTGGTTCAAGAGGGGGAGAGTAAGCTTTCAAATGATCAAGAGATCACGTTTGACAATGTTTGGTTTGAAAGGCCAAGGAAAGGCAATGAAGCAGCTTTAGAGAAGAAAGTAGAGGAGGTTAGCAAAGAGAAAGAAGCTTATGTGCCTCCACCCTACAAACCGAAGCTTCCCTTCCCTGGATGTTTCAAGAAGTAGCTGCTTGAGAAGCATAAAGCCTTGTTTGGGAAGCACATAAGGGATGTTGAGATCAAACTGCCTTTAGTTGATTGTATGGCTATGATGCCGAAATGAAGGTTGTGAAAGAAGATGAAGGCGAGTGCCATGATCGATCTGGAAATTGACGAGATCACTCGATCCAGGGCAACGATCGTCAAGAAGATCGATGAGACTGCTCGATCCAGAATAGAAATCGATGAGAAGATTGAGAGAGGCAACTCGATCAATTCAGAGAACAACTCAGCGAATCGATCTCCTGCTCGATCCATATCAAATCGAGCAAGTGAATCGTGAGAGTGCAATCGATCCAGCCTAAATCGAGAGAAAGATCGACTGACTGGTACGATCTCAGCAGTAGCAACGGTTCAAGAAGGCAGCCTGAAAGCTCATGACTCGGGTTCAAAAGAGGCGAATGAGGACAGCAACCTCAACACAAGCCAAGAGGAAGACTGGAGCGAGCTGCTAGCCCCAAAGGTGGACCTTAAACAGCTTCCGAATGGGCTAAGGTACGCTTTCTTGGGACCAAATGACACTTATCATGTCATTGTGAATGAAAATCTGAGTGATGATGAGTTAAACTCGCTCCTTAAGGAGCTGAGAAAGTATAGGAAGGACATTGGGTACTCTCTCAGTGACATCAAAGGCCTTTCACCAATGCTTTGTACTCACAGGATTCACTTAGAGAATGAAAACACTTCTTCCATTGTTACATCAAAGACGTTTGAACCCAAACTTGAAAGAAGTAGTTAAGAAAGAGATCTTAAAACTTTTAGAGGCTGACGTGATATACCCTATCAGTGATAGCACATGGGTCTCTCCGGTCCATGTGGTACCAAAGAAAGAGGGTATCACAGTTATTAAAAATGAAAAAGATGAGTTGATTCCTATAAGAACAATAACTGGAGATAGAATGTGTATTGATTATAGGAAACTCAACTCAGTCACCAGAGAAGATTATTTCCCTCTTCCTTTTATTGATCAAATGCTAAAAAGATTAGCCAATCACCCATATTACTGTTTTCTTGACGGCTATAGTGGTTTCTTTCAAATACCCATTCATCCTAATGACCAAGAGAAGACCACTTTCACATGCCCTTATGGTACCTTCGCATATCGAAGGATGCCTTTTGGGTTATGTAATGCACCAGCTACCTTCTCTGATCTCATAGAGGAAATGGTAGAAGTTTTCATGGATGATTTTTCTGTGTATGGTGCTTCGTTTGGTGGTTGTTTGTCTAATCTTTGCAGGGTTCTCAAGAGATGTGAGAAGACAAACTTGGTGCTGAATTGGGAAAAGTGTCACTTTATGGTGAAGAAAGGCATTGTACTTGCGCACAGGATCTCCGAGCAAGGGATTGAGGTTGATAAAGAAACGATAGAGGTCATGATGAGCTTAGAGCCGCCGGTTAATGTGAAAGGGATAAGGAGTTTCTTAGGACACGCTGGCTTCTACAGACGGTTTATCAAGGATTTCTCCAAGATAGCTCGTCCTCTTACAAGGTTATTGTGCAAAGAAGCCAAGTTCTTGTTTGATGAAGAGTGTCTACAAGCCTCCAAGACCATCAAGGAAGCTTTGATCACTGCGCCTATAGTTCAAGCTCCAGATTGGGATCTGCCCTTCAAGATTATGTGCGACGCGAGTGACTACGCCGTGGGTGCTATTTTGGGTCAGAGGAAGGATACGAAGCTGCATGTAATCTACTATGCCAGTCGTACCTTGGATGACACGCAAATGAAGTATGCTACCACCGAGAAAGAGCTCATAGCTGTGGTATTTGCTTTCGAGAAGTTTAGGTCTTACTTGTTGGGTTCTAAGGTCATAATGTATACTGACCATGCTGCCTTGAGGTACATATACTCCAAGAAAGACACCAAGCCGAGACTCTTGAGATGGATCCTTCTTTTACAAGAGTTTGATATGGAGATCAAGGATAAGAAGTGGATTAAGAATGGTGTAGCTGATCATCTTTCAAGGATGAGAGTGAATGATATCTTACCATTGGATGACTCACTCCCTGAAGAGCAGCTTATGATGGTCAACACAGTGGTATGTTCAAAGCTAAAGGAGAAGTTTGAAGGTGTCTTGAGTTTGAAGGAAGAAGATTTACCTTGGTATGCGGAAATTGTCAACTTCTTGGCTTGCGGTGAAGAATCCACTCACCTTGACTATTATTTTGGGCGTAAAACATTATCACTTTCATTCACCATGCTTTGTCTACGACTTTTTCAAGCTTTCCTTTAGGCTTATCGCCATTGTTTTACTTTTAAGCTTTTTACATTTTGTTGAACCTTAATCTTGCTTAATCTAAGTAATTTCTTTAATCTTCCTTGCTTAATCATGTTTAGCTTCCTTTCCTTTGCATTTTCATCGGTTTTAATCATGCGTAGCGAGTAGTTTCCTTTGGGTTTAAGGTTGGAGCGATTAAGAAGGGTTTAAAGGGTTTAAGCTTGGGACTTTTCTTGTTCTTAATCTGCTCTCTTCTTGGATTTGGGCTCTTAATGCTTAGAGAGTCTTGGGAAAGATCTTTATGATCTCAGGGATCTCCTTACCTTGACTGGATTCAGGAGTCCCTTAAAACCAAATCCAAGAGGCTAGCTCATCCTTTTCCAAACGCCATGGATGCTTAGGGAGCTAGTTAGGTCATTGTTTGAGATCTATGCTTAATGTTCTTAGACCCATCTTTCCACCACACGCCATGGGTTTGGAGGAAGGGTTGAGGAAAGGGTTTATACCACACACCATGGATAAACCTCTTTTAGCTTCTCAAGGCTTAGAGATAGCACAAAATGTGTAGATCTAATGTTTTCAAAACCCAAGCTTGAATCTGGAACCCGCTTAACATGACCCTCAACCTTGAATACTCTTTTAGCTTTACAAAACTCAAAGTTATCATTTCCTAGTCATAAAGTTTGCATCTTTAGTCTTGAAAATCATTGTTCTAGGTTGTTAGAAATTTCTCTGTTTATCTGCCTTTAGCTTTCGATTTTTATAAACTAGTAGTCTTGCAATTTAATCCCTAGAAGTCATCTGCTAGTTGTTTAACCCTTAAGAGGGGATTTTAAAATATTTTTCATAGTCATTAGTACCCTATGGTTGGTGTCGATCGACACCATGCGCCATCGAAGATACCACTTTCTCATCCATGTGCAAACCGTTTCATTGCTTATTTTTGCCAACTCCAGGCTTGATAACACTGGGGACAGTGTTGTTTAAGTCTGGGGGAGGTCATTGCTGACATTGTGTATATTGTGCTCGATTTTTAGAGTCTTAAAGTTGAGTCAAAAATCTGTTTTATAGAGTCAAAAATTTTGAAACTGTCAGTTTTTCTTGGAACTAATCACAGAATGTTGATACTTATAATTACCACAACAGCTGGTTACAAGTCTTATTAAGTTGAAAATCATAGGTAGATCAGTCTAGCAATGAAAATTTAAGTTCTTAAAGAATCCGAATAATTTGCTGTTAGCTCCACCCTAATGAATTTTAAACTTCTTGTCTTGGGGCTTGATTCCCATTGATCTTGATTCTCTCTTTTAACACTGACAAGTATGTTAAAATACAGTTTCTCTTTGATCTTCCCTGATATAACTTTAAAAGTTTGAGTGAAAAGAATGGTGCATTCATGACCATGTCTCCTCACAAGGAACAACAGTAATGAACACACTCAAGAAACTCTCTCCTCACAAAGAACACAAGTATTGCGTAGCACCATATCCTAGACTGTTAAAAATTTGAGAAAGGAGGTGAAAAATCGAAATTATCAGAAAGAAAAGATCAAGGGAAGAGAAAATAGGAGAGCTGTGTTGAGATTGCTTGGTTCAGTGGTTTAGGAAGGGAAAAGAATCTATAATTGATTGAGATGATAAAACTTTGATGAGACATCACACTTAGATAAAAATAAAGAGTTAGCAGCAGAAATTTCGGATTTCTTGAAGGGATTTGGATTAGATTTGAGATATTTGTTAAGCTTGTGATGATAAGACTGAAGTTTGAGCTTGTGTTGACTTTGTGTTATGTGGATTTGAAAGTGTTAACTAATATGATCTTCCTGATGTTTGGCTGACTGTTTCTTGTTTTCAAACCTCGACCTTGTTCTCCGTCTGATGTTTGCTTGAGGGCAAGCAAAAGCTAAGTCTGGGGAGTTGATATATCATGGTTTTTACTGGTTTTTGATCATGATATAAGTATTGTTTGTAGAGTCTTTTAGCTATTTTTCGAGTCCTATAGAGTCTTTGCAGGTCTAGGTACGTTTGGAGCATAACTGTGAGTTTTGGAGCCTTTTGGAGCTATGTTGAAGTTGATGCTGAAAAGACTCGGAGAGCATTCTGAAGCAGGGTGTCGATCGACACCAGCCACTTGGTGACGATCGACACCAATCGTGGTCGCGAAGAGAAGCGTTAAAAACTCTTTTAAAGAATTGTAACTTAGCCCAGAATATTTCTACTATTTGCAAACTTGCCCCAGTCGTGTTTAGAGTTGTATTTAGGTTTTGAAAGCCATTGTTAGGCATTCATCTGGTTTTCATTGAGACTAAGAGAGAGATTTGATTTAGAGCTTTTGGGGAGACAAATCCATAGTCTGTAGAGAAGAATTTTGAACCCCCTTCATCTTTTACTCTATCTTTTAATTCAATATTATTCAGTCATGATTTGTGTTTCACTTGATATGTCTGAGTAGTGTGCTACTTAGGTTTTGCGTTATTCAAAGGTTGATAATGAATTGTTAGAACTGCAAAACTGGAAGGATAAATCATTTTGTTCTTCATCTAGATTGCTTTAACACTGGTTTTGAGATTGATCACCTAGAAATCAGATCTTAGATTGTTTAATAGATGTAAAACATTGTTATTCACCAGAACTGTCTTAGATGAGCAAAATAACTAATTGCAAAGGAATTTGGATTAATGATTTTGTGAACATATCGAACCTGAACTATAAGGCTTGCATAGGTTGTTAGAATTTGCAAAGGAATTTGGAATTCTAGAATCTGATCATAGTTAATCTCTGCGACGGAAGTCGATTGGTTTTACATTCGTGTTTTCGAGTTCTAGAACAGTTTTAATAAATAATCCTTTCAGTCTGTAGTCTGCGATTTATGTCAACCTGCAAATTTCCCATTGCCTAGCGCCTTGTCTCAATTGATTTTAAGAACTCATAATCCGCTCCTGATCTCGTTAGTTTCATCTGCTATTTAGTTTTATTTGTTATTGACTGCTTAGCTTCATTTGAATATAAAGTCTGTTGAGTAATAGTCTTAAGTCCTTGTGGATTCGATCCCTAAGTATTACAGTGATCTCTTAATTTGAGAGAGTAGCTCTAAGGTTAATTTGAGCATATCATATATATCTGAGTGGCTGAAGAAATTTTAAAATCTGTAATCACAGACAGAGGAAAAGTAAAGTGTTGCTCTAAACTAGTTTGCGTTACATCGATCCTCACTGGATGGTGAAGAATATGCCCGATCTACCAAGGGTTATGGAGGAGGAGGTGCTCTCTCGAATTCCGATGACATCTCTGGAAAGGGTCTGATCAAATTGCAAAAGATGGAACACTTTATCCAAAGACGGGAGCTTTGCAAAGAAGCACCTTGATTATCACAAAAAGTTAGAAGAAGAGGCAAAGCAGTTTACGGTGTCTATGATGATGGATTTTATGGTTTATTTGATGCGTGTCAGTCCTTACAACAACAATAACGTTGAATCGTGTATTCATGTGTCAAGCCTGAAGCTATACTTATTAGCGCTTGATGGTTCAGATGAAGTCGATGTATCTCAAGTCTTTCGATGTGAGGGTTTATTGTTATGCAGACCACAGCAGTTCCAGCTTGCCATTTTTAAGGAAGAGAGTTTTGCAGATCCCGAAAATCTGCAGCCCCCTCTAGGTAGACTTCATGGTCTGGCGGGTTGAACGGTACAGCTGGCATTATTGTTGTTCTCTGCCATCATGCTCTTCTGAGTCCTCGGTTGTGTCTTTGTTATCCTTGGTGAGTTCTAGATACACATTAATTTATGTATCCTACAACTCGCTACTTGTAGTAGTGCACGGCTATTTGGGGGGGGGAGGGGTCTCTCCCCGTTGTTTTTGGTACTATAGATGGACCTTCCATTGAGGATTGTGGTTTCGATGACTAGTGCCTCTTGTTGCGGCAGTCAAGGGCCTCCCTTACAGCTACCAAGAAAGCTGCCATCTCGGCAACTATTCCATTGACCTTACTTTCTAGGACTCTTTGGCATCTAATTGCACTCTCAATAGGGTCTCTGCGGTTAATTTATTATATAGTCACCTTTTGGTATTCGTCAAACATCTCCGTTGCAGCCGGCGTGGGTGTAGGTGTAGTCTCTGGTATGGAGATAAAGGCTCCTTCCTACAAGGGTGTTGCTTTGTAAGGTGGGCAAGACTGAGGTATTGTGAAATGTTTTTGGCTGTTTTGCTCTCCATACATTTCCTCGTTCTTGGGACGTTAACAAAGTTCTGATGTTGGTGTATTAGGTTTGGCTGGTATCCTTGGAGGCCCGAAGTCTGAGGTCTCCGAGTGGAGGTTGCTGTTGTGGACCTATCTCTTCCAAGGGGATATTCTAGATTTCTTGCTCTTGTTGTTTATTGGTAAGAGTAGATTCTCTTGGTCCCTATGATATGCTCTATATATATATATATCATTCTAACATGCATTTAGCACCAGTTTTTAGTCTCTAAGCATGCATTTTACTTGTTTTAGTTCAAATTACATCCAATTTAGACTTAGTGTGTTTTAGGACAAGTATTGCATGTTTTGTACATTTGGAGAGTGTGGCAGGTATTTCTGGAGTGTTTGGAGACAATGAGGATCATGGTAGATGATCATGGATGCAAAGCAAGGCATTTATAATCCCAAGGAGAAGATGTATCTTTGTTGAAGTGGCCAGAAACAGCGACTGAAATACCAGATCAGACGGAGGATCTCCGTCTCAATTCAGCTTCATAAATATTCATGCAAATTGTAGCCACCTGAGTTAGCTTCCGTTTGGCGTCGGTTTCAAGTCATTCCCTTCAGCGGTTCAAAGATTACAGCAAATTTCATGAAACTGCTCTGAAGACATCGGGCATAGTGGCCTATGTGCCAACATCAGACTGCAACAAATCGAACATCGGGCAAGGAGTGACTAATGTGAAAATCTACAGACTGCATGCTGGAACATCAGACATCCACAGGAGCAACATCGAGCAAGCCAGTCCGATGTCCAGAGACAGGACACTCGAACATTGGACTGGCACAAAACCAACATCGGACTGGCCGCTTGGGGGGGGGGGGGGGGGGGGGGGGTGGGGTCTCCCCCTTGTTTTTGGTACTATAGATGGACCTTCCATTGAGGGTTGTGGTTTCGATGACTAGTGCCTTTTGTTGCGGCAGTCAAGGGCCTCCCTTACAGCTACCAAGAAAGCTGCCATCTCGGCAACTATTCCATTGACCTTACTTTCTAGGACTCTTTGGCATCTAATTGCACTCTCAATAAGGTCTCTGCGGTTAATTTATTGTATAGTCACCTTTTGGTATTCGTCAAACATCTCCGTTGCAGCCGGCGTGGGTGTAGGTGTAGTCTCTGGTATGGAGATAAAGGCTTCCCTTTCAAAGTTCCTTCCTACAATGGTGTTGCTTTGTAAGGTGGGCAAGACTGAGGTATTGTGAAATGTTTTTGGCTGTTTTGCTCTCCATACATTTCCTCGTTCTTGGGACGTTAACAAAGTTCTGATGTTGGTGTATTAGGTTTGGCTGGTATCCTTGGAGGCCCGAAGTCTGAGGTCTCCGAGTGGAGGTTGCTGTTGTGGACCTATCTCTTCCAAGGGGATATTCTAGATTTCTTGCTCTTGTTGTTTGTTGGTAAGAGTAGATTCTCTTGGGCCCTATGATATGCTCTATATATATATCATTCTAACATGCATTTAGCACCAGTTTTTAGTCTCTAAGCATGCATTTTACTTGTTTTAGTTCAAATTACATCCAATTTAGACTTAGTGTGTTTTAGGATAAGCATTGCATGTTTTGTACATTTGGAGAGTGTGGCAGGTATTTCTGGAGTGTTTGGAGACAATGAGAATCATGGTAGATGATCATGGATGCAAAGCAAGGCATTTATAATCCCAAGGAGAAGATGTATCTTGTTGAAGTGGCCAGAAACAGCGACTGAAATACCAGATCAGACGGAGGATCTCCGTCTCAATTCAGCTTCATAAATCTTCATTCAAATTGTAGCCACCTGAGTTAGCTTCCGTTTGGCGTCGGTTTCAAGTCATTCCCTTCAGCGGTTCAAAGATTACAGCGAATTTCATGAAACTGCTCTGAAGACATCGGGCATAGTGGCCTATGTGCCAACATCAGACTGCAACAAATCGAACATCGGGCAAGGAGTGACTAATGTGAAAATCTACAGACTGCATGCTGGAACATCAGACATCCACAGGAGCAACATCGAGCAAGCCAGTCCGATGTCCAGAGACAGGACACTCGAACATTGGACTGGCACAAAACCAACATCGGACTGGCCGCTTGGGGGGGGGGGGGGGGGGGGGGGGGGGGGGGGGGGGGGGGGGGGGGGGGGGGGGGGTCCCCCTTGTTTTTGGTACTATAGATGGACCTTCCATTGAGGGTTGTGGTTTCGATGACTAGTGCCTTTTGTTGCGGCAGTCAAGGGCCTCCCTTACAGCTACCAAGAAAGCTGCCATCTCGGCAACTATTCCATTGACCTTACTTTCTAGGACTCTTTGGCATCTAATTGCACTCTCAATAAGGTCTCTGCGGTTAATTTATTGTATAGTCACCTTTTGGTATTCGTCAAACATCTCCGTTGCAGCCGGCGTGGGTGTAGGTGTAGTCTCTGGTATGGAGATAAAGGCTTCCCTTTCAAAGTTCCTTCCTACAATGGTGTTGCTTTGTAAGGTGGGCAAGACTGAGGTATTGTGAAATGTTTTTGGCTGTTTTGCTCTCCATACATTTCCTCGTTCTTGGGACGTTAACAAAGTTCTGATGTTGGTGTATTAGGTTTGGCTGGTATCCTTGGAGGCCCGAAGTCTGAGGTCTCCGAGTGGAGGTTGCTGTTGTGGACCTATCTCTTCCAAGGGGATATTCTAGATTTCTTGCTCTTGTTGTTTGTTGGTAAGAGTAGATTCTCTTGGGCCCTATGATATGCTCTATATATATATCATTCTAACATGCATTTAGCACCAGTTTTTAGTCTCTAAGCATGCATTTTACTTGTTTTAGTTCAAATTACATCCAATTTAGACTTAGTGTGTTTTAGGATAAGCATTGCATGTTTTGTACATTTGGAGAGTGTGGCAGGTATTTCTGGAGTGTTTGGAGACAATGAGAATCATGGTAGATGATCATGGATGCAAAGCAAGGCATTTATAATCCCAAGGAGAAGATGTATCTTGTTGAAGTGGCCAGAAACAGCGACTGAAATACCAGATCAGACGGAGGATCTCCGTCTCAATTCAGCTTCATAAATCTTCATTCAAATTGTAGCCACCTGAGTTAGCTTCCGTTTGGCGTCGGTTTCAAGTCATTCCCTTCAGCGGTTCAAAGATTACAGCGAATTTCATGAAACTGCTCTGAAGACATCGGGCATAGTGGCCTATGTGCCAACATCAGACTGCAACAAATCGAACATCGGGCAAGGAGTGACTAATGTGAAAATCTACAGACTGCATGCTGGAACATCAGACATCCACAGGAACAACATCGAGCAAGCCAGTCCGATGTCCAGAGACAGGACACTCGAACATTGGACTGGCACAAAACCAACATCGGACAGGCGTGTCCAATGTGAAGATTTACAGAAGCAGTGTGCCAACATCGGACGGGCCAGGAGTGAACATCGGACATCCAGTCCTATGTTGGGGAGTCCGAGAAGTGCAAAATTACAAGTTTGCCCTTATGTTCTTGGGTCCCTAAAAACACTATATATATGTTAAAAACATATTTTTGGGGTCTAGCTCTTATTCTCTTGTTCTTTCTTCCATAAACTTTTTTGAGTATTTTTGATGCAGGTGTTTTACTACTTCAATTACCCAGACCCATACTTATGTCATTGCAGCATTTGAGATAACAATCTAATTAGGGATGTTCAAGACAATAGGAATGCAATAGATCATTTATTTCAAGCCAACAAGATTAACACGCTAGCAGAATCACGTTTCAAAAACATAAAAAAACGTGAAAACGTGGTGAATAACATGAATGGTAAAATATAACAGAATCAAGTTTCCAAAACGTGAAAACATGAAAAAGTTGCATACCATTCAAACCCATAACTAAAAAAAACAAAACATGATTAATCTACTAAAAGTAGCTTTTCAGCGTTTCACAATTATTCGGCTAAAATATTATTCAGTTCAGTTCATTCCGCTAGTAATTTTTCAGTCATTCTGCTATTCTGTTATTCATCTGACATACCAGTCAGACCCAATAGAACCTCGAATCCTATCGAATGATTAGAACTCCAAATAAGCAAAAGCCTCCTTGGCAAATATAAGAGATAAAAATTACTCAAGATGAGGTTATTGATGTTGGGGGACTTTAAGAATGATCCAAGATGCTTCACAAACATGTACACAAGCTAATTCCTAGGCAAAGAATTCAAAAAAGCAAGATTAACCCAATCCTTTGGTGAAAATCCCTTTGCTAACAACCTAATCGAGAAATAACTCCATTTCTGATTAGATAGGTAACACGCAAACAAAACCAATTCTATAAAGCCAAAATATCCTCTGGACATCTAATCCCCTAGGCTATAATAGATAAATCCTCTAAAAGACATCAATATTTCATCTAATACTTGGTGGGCATAAGAGAAAGCCTAAATCTATATCAGTGTGATCAATACCAATCTAGAAATTAAACCATCAAATAGAGAGTAATATTGTATTAAGAGCATAAGCAATCAAGAGAATCACTGGAATGACACTACACCCCTGTACCACTCCACCTCTGCTTTATATCGGTTTTCAAAGAAGTTGAAGATTCTAAAACCGAAACTAAGAGAGTTAAGAAAAGAAAAGCTGGGAAACCTGTCAAAACAAGAGAAAGATGCATATCAGATTCTCTGCGACAAACAGAGAATCAACTTAATGAACCCGTCTGATGATAAGATGGTTGAGGAAAAACATGCATTTGACAGATGGACACATGTTGCAGAACTAGAAGAAAACTTCTTAAAGCAACAATCCAAGCTCCACTGGCTCCATGTTGGAGACAGAAATAACAAAACTTTTCACCGAGCAGCCACGTCAAGGAGATCGAGAAATACAATCAGAGAAGTTAAAAAGTCAAATGGGGAGACCATAGTGGATGGATCAGCTATTAAAGAAGAAGCAGAGAGGTTCTTTCGAGAATTCTTAACACACAGTCCTGCAGATTTTACTAATGCCTTGGTGGAAAGTTTAAGGGAGTTAATGAACTACCGGTGCTCTGCTATGGATTGCGTGCAGCTCACTCGAGAGGTTTCTGACGAGGAAGTCAGAGCAGTCATATTTGCTATGCCTAGTAATAAGTCCCCTGGACCTGATGGGTATACCTCGGAGTTTTTCAAAGCATCCTGGGCGGTAATAGGCAGAGACTTCACAGTGGCAATCCAATCTTTCTTTAAGACAGGCTTTTTGCCGAAAAGGTATCAATTCCACCATTCTAGCCCTGATACCAAAGAAAGAGGATGCTACTGAGATGGAAGAGTATCGCCCCATCTCCTGCTGCAATGTTCTCTACAAGGTTCTTTCAAAGATCTTGGCAAACAGGCTGAAAGCGATCTTACCGAAATTCATAGCCCCTAACCAATCAGCTTTTGTCAAAGGGAGATTGCTTATGGAAAACGTCTTACTTGCAACAGAGCTCGTTAAGGATTATCACAAGCCCTCCCTCTCCTCTAGATGTGCGCTGAAGATTGACATCTCAAAGGCTTTCGACTCTGTACAATGGAGTTTTCTCCACAATGTCTTACTCGCCTTGGGCTTACCGGAGCAATTTGTTACTTGGATCATGCGTTGTGTATCAACACCCTCTTTCTCAGTCCAAGTTAATGGAGAACTCGCGGGTTATTTTCAAAGTAATCGTGGGCTAAGGCAAGGATGTGCTTTATCCCTATATCTCTTTGTCATTTGCATGCACATTCTGTCGATGCTTCTGAACCGAGCGGCTGAGCATAGAAAATTTGGCTATTATGCCAAATGCAGGAATCTGAAATTGACACACCTCTGTTTTGAAGACGATCTTATGGTTTTCACGGATGGGAGGTTAGCTTCACTAATTGGCATCTTAGAAGTCTTTGAGGACTTCTCGTGTATCTCTGGCCTTAAGATAAGCTTGGAAAAATCCATGATATACCTCGCAGGGGTCAAAGCCGCCTACAGAACAGAGATTGTTTCCCTCTTTCCCTTTGCGGAGGGTAAACTGCCAGTACGTTACTTGGGATTACATTTGCTCACCAAGCGTCTGGGGAAAACAGATTATGCTCCGCTAATAGAGAAAATTCGCACCAGGATTTCTTCGTGGACAGCACGGTTCCTTTCCTATGCGGGCAGGCTGCAGCTCATAAACTCAGTATTAATGAGTATAACCAACTTCTGGATGGGGTCTTTCAGACTGCCAAAAGCATGTATCAGAGAAATTGAGAGCATCTGCTCAGCTTTCCTATGGTCTGGGCCAGAACTAAACGCTAGAAAGTCGAAACTCTCGTGGCTGGAAGTGTGTCGTCCTAAGGAAGAAGGAGGTTTGGGTATCCGTTTGCTCACTGATGATAATCTAGTCTGCAACCTGAAGCTGATCTGGCGAATCCTCTCGAGTACGGACTCTTTGTGGGTTGCTTGGGTCCGCGAATACCTTATACAATAGGAGTCCTTCTGGTCTGTAACATACAAGCAACACTCAGGGTCATGGATGTGGCGGAAATTGTTGAAACACAGAGAGCTCGCTCAAGGGTTTCATAGTGTTCAGGTGAGAAGTGGTAATCGTACATCCTTCTAGTACGATAGCTGGTCTCCATTGGGTCGGTTAATAGACATAACGGGTGCAAGGGGGGTCATTGATCTGGGAATTTTGATTAATGCAACCGTAAAATATGTCATTACAAACCACCACTGCAGAAGACACAGAAACGATATTCTCAACTCAATCGAGAATACTATTCGGGAACAATCAGATAGCAGACAGATTGGGGGCGCTGATAAAGCTCTTTGGCGGAGGAAAATGGGAAAGTTTCAAGCAAGATTTGTTTCAACCGACGTGTGGCAGCAGATCCGCGTACGTAAACAGAGCCTGCTTTGGTACAGCGGGGTATGGTTCCAGCATTCAACGCCCAAATTCTCGTTTATCACCTGGCTTGCTATGCATAACCGGTTGTCGACAGGAGACAGAATGCTTCAATGGAATATGGGAGCCTCCAGGGATTGCGTACTATGCACAAAAAAGACAGAGACCCGCAATCACCTGTTCTTCTCGTGCAATTACACCAAGCAGATATGGGATAAACTCACTCGGGGTCTACTGCAACACCAATATGTCTCCATCTGGGATGATATTATACAGCTGATCTCGGAACCAAATGCTCCTCCTATCGACATTTTTCTATTGAGGTATGTTCTGCAAACCACCATTACTTACATCTGGGGGAAAGGAACAATAGGCGCCACGGGGAACAATCGTCTCAACCCCAACGACTACTACAACTCATTGACAAAGGCGTCCGAAATAGAATATTTTCGATCAGATCCGAGATATGAAGAAGCCCTCGCCAGATGGTTTGAGGTTCAGTACATTCCAAGCGCTCTTAACCATTTGTATCAAAATCTCTGTCCCGTTTGATTTTCTCCAACCATAGATGCTCTTGATGTAACAACGATTTTTTGGTTTGAATATAATTTAACATTCACTTCATAATAAAGGAGAAGGAAGAAGAGAGGAGACAGGGTAAGAGAATGAAGCTGAGGATTAAGCAAGAAGACATTGTAATGGTTGAGGAATCTCCTCCTTTTCACCCTATTGACTTTCTAAAGAGTATGAAAAACACTTTTTGTGTGTAGTGTTGTGTGGGATGAAGTGCAAGCTTATTGTTGTTGTTTGTCTTTTTCATGTTAGTGACACATCTTTTCAACAAACCTATTAAAGACATAATCTCTAGGGAAAACACAGAACCCCCAAAATCCAACGAATTAATGAATCAACTCACTCGATCCCTAAAATTAAATGAACTACTCCCTCCGTTTTAAAATATATGATGTTTTAGGGTTAGGCACATAGATTAAAGAATTTTGTAAAATACTTATTTTAACCATTTTATTAATTAAAGAATATATTTTTGGACTAGAAATTATTTTAATAATAGAAGAGTAAAAAATATCATTTTATGTCATTTTTTGCATAGAAAAAAGAGAACATCATATAATCTTGAACAAAAAAAAAGTCTAAAACATCTTATATTTTAAAACGGAAGGAGTAGAATATACGAAGCGTAAATTAATAGCATTGTGTGTTGATAGAGTTTTGGGGCATGTAAGTTTACACATAAGGTGATATAAATAGTGGGTAATGGTGAAATAATGGAATGGTGTATTTTTCAAAACAAATTATTAGGGTTTAGAAATACTTTTATTTATTAAACGATTAAATGGAAAAGAAGTGAGTGAGGTTTTTTTTTTTTTGTTCAAAAGAAGTGAGTGAGATTATTTTAATAAAACTTCCGCTCAACTCAAATGCGTGTTCTAGTACACTTGCGTAATTGCATACTAAAGAAAACGCATTCATTATACACAACACGATGTAAAAAAACAAACTGTCCGTCGCAAATCGCAATATACCTAATCCAATTGGTATGCCGTTTCTTTTTGTACTAAACGAAGTGTTCATATATCAATAGTTTAAAATATTAATTTATACGATTTAGATGTATAAGATGATGTGAAAACACTTAAAAATAAAATGAAAACAGTTAATATCTCTACTAAAAACACCGAAGATTTAATTATATTTTCTCTTTTGAATCGAGATACAGATAGTATAAAATTCGTTCTTTTTATCTTAACTAAGTATAATTCGGCATTTACAAAATTTAAATTGATATGAAGCTTGGAATGGGAAGTGCACTGGCCACGTCAAGCATACGGAGCAGGACAACTAGAGATGATGGGAATATATTTGCCGATCACGTCTTGGATCATACTCAACTCTTGCGCCCTTATTTTTTGCGACTCAACTTTTGAGTCTCTTCAGACAATCTGTAACACTCCTGACCGCCATTATTGGCGAGTCACCCATTCTATTGTCGGGCTCATGGGCTCCGCTCCAGTCCACCGAAGATTTCTAAAGCCGCCGGAAAATCGAAGAACAATAAAGCTGCTGTGCTCAACATCTGGTGGTGGTTGATAGTGTTAGCAAGACTGTTATGGGCCGCACCGAAAACAACAACACGAAGATGAGCTTGTGTCAACATGATGAGCCCAATAAGGCAAAACCACACTCAACGGATAAGTATGAATCAAAACAGAAGATGTCACAATCAAGCGCCAAGAACAAGGCATGTTCATACAATCCAGCTGGTAACATAGTTATCAGGAATAGATTCCAAAATCTAAGATCAAGTGAAGCTGAGTGTATCTAAAGTGTGTGTACCCCCTTCTAAGGTTTTCATTGAAAGTCTATCTAAAGACATATCATGTAATGTTTTCAAGTAAGAAATAAGAGATTACAATGTCTTAAGAAAACTTTTCTTATCTTCTTCAAAGCTCTTCGATTTTCTTATTTCGGCTTTCATGGTATCAGAGCCATGGAGGTTGGTCCATCGCTTTTGTCTCCTGCCACTCTTACAATAAACCAAGTAGTTACCATTAAGCTCAATGACAAGAACTACCTGCAATAGAAGCTTCAGTTCGAGCAGTTCCTGCAGAGCCAAATGCTGCTTGGTTATGTCAGCGGCGCCATTCCTCGACCACACCCAACCATCATGGTTCAAAATGGCGACCAAGCAACGCAAACCGCCAATCCTGAGTTCCTGAAATGGGTCTACACAGATCAGCTCATAATGGCGTGGATCTATGAATACCTCTCTGAAAATGCTCTCAAAAGCATCTATGGCCTCAGATCCTCGCAAGAAGTTTGGTATCATCTTGCCAAGAAATACAACAGAGCTACTGCTACATGACGGCTTGACATTCAACGGCGAGTTCAAACCACCACAAAGGGTACTCGTCCTCTTACTCAATACCTAACTGAAATCACATCTCTTTGTGATCAGTTAGACTCTATTGGGGCTCCTCTTCCAGAACAGGACAAGATCTATGGTATCTTGAATGGTTTAGGTAGAGAATATGAGTCCATTGCAACTCTGATTGAAGACTCCATGGACTTGGACAACAGTCCCTCCTTTGAAGATGTCATATACAAGCTTATTGGCTTTGATGAGAAACTGCAGACATATGAAGATCCTCCTCCTGTGAATCCTCACCAAGCTTTCTACTCTGACCGTGGAGGCTTCTCTGGTCATGGCAGAGGACAAACCAGAGGAGGTGATCGAGGTCGTGGTTCCTATAACACGCAAGGGAGAGGCTTTCTGCAACAGTTTGTCAATAACAACAACCGTGGTTCTTCCTCCAACACTCAGCGTCCTAGTTGTGAGATCTGTAGAAAGTATGGCCATTCAGCTGTCACCTGTTACAGTCGTTATGATCCATACAAACCTAGCTTTGACAATGCTCAGAATCATCTTCCTCAGGCACTCGCTGCAATGAAAGTCTCAGACAACAAGCAATCTTCTGGTCATGAGTGGTATCCGGACACGGGAGCTTTGGCTCATATCACCAACACAACTCATAATCTTCAGGCTTCTCAGGACTATCGTGGCACTGACAACGTCATGGTTACTGATGGGAACTTCCTGCCTATCACTCACATCGGATCAGTTCCTCTGCATACTATGTCAGGTAACTTAACACTCAATGAGGTTCTGGTTTGCCCTGATATCACTAAATCCTTGTTATCTGTGTCTAAGTTAACTAGTGAATATCCCTGCACAGTTAAATTTGATGGTAATGGTGTTCGTATAAAGGACAAGCACACCAAGCAACTCCTGACACAAGGAAGCAGGCGTAAGGATATATATGTTTTGGAGAATCATTCACCAGTGCAGGCTTTCTACTCCACTCGACAGCTCACTACTAGTGCTGATGTTTGGCGTAGAAGGCTGGGACATCCAAGTTCAGAGATTCTCCAACTGCTTATCAAGAATAACGCTATTTCAGATAATAAGATCGCCAACAAGCTCTGTGATTCCTGCCAGCTTGCTAAAAGTGCGACATTGCCATTTTCTTCTTCAGTCTATATAGCTACTCGACCACTTGAACATGTTCATTGTGATCTTTGGGGTCCAGCACCAGTATGTCCAGTTCAAGGGTTTCGATATTATGTAGTCTTCATTTACAACTTTTCAAGATATTGTTGCTTTTATCCTCTCAAGAATAAATCAGACTTTTACTCTACATTTGTATTGTTTCAGTCTCTTGTTGAGAATCAATTCCGTAACAAAATTCAGATTTTCCAATGTGATGGGGGGCGTGAGTTCACTAGCAAAATGTTTCTCACTCACTTAGATAACTGTGGGATCAAACAACTTCTATCTTGTCCTCATACCCCTCAGCAAAACGGCATTGCATAAAGAAAGCACCGTCACATTACAGAACTTGGCCTCTCGATGATGTTTCAAGGAAAAGTTCCTCAGCAGTATTGGGTGGAGTCTTTCTTCACTGCAAACTTTCTGAGTAATCTGTTGCCTTCCTCTACTTTGATGAACAATCAGAGTGCATATGAGGTTCTCTTCAACAGCAAACCTGATTACTCTGCCTTACGATCTTTTGGATGTGTATGTTATCCCTCACTTCGTTCTTATGCATCTGATAAGCTTGATCCAAGGTCCCTTCAATGTGTCTTCCCTGCCTACAGTGAAAAATACAAGGGATAATGTTGTCTATATCCTCCTACTGGTTGTGTCTACATCAGCAGGCATGTTCTCTTTGATGAGATGGTTTTTCCGTTCTCAACAACCTATTCTTGTTTCCATCAAGGTCAAAGAACTCCATTTCTCTCTGCTTGGCAACGCAGCTTTCTTGTTCCTACTGCAACTAGTATCTCGGCTCATGCAACCTCACCATCTGTTGCTCAGGAAACAGAGTCCACTTCTTGCCCTCTGTCTCCGACACTTCCTGCAACTGCAGATCCCACCACTGTCCCTCTCTTTACCGATAGTGACTTCCCTCCTCTGCAATCTACTGTCATGAGTCACCCTATGACAACTCGCTCTCGATAGTTGGGATCACTAAGAGAAATCCTCGTTATGCTCTTTTAACGATCACTTCAACACCTCCAGAACCAAAGACTGTTACTGCTGCTTTGAAACATCCAGACTGGAATGGAGCAATGTCAGAAGAGATTGGGAATATAGCTGAAACCAACACGTTTTCTTTGGTACCTTATCACCCGGATACGAACATTCTTGGATGCAAGTGGGTTTTCCAAACTAAGTTGAATGCTGATGGATCTCTTGATAAACTCAAAGCACATCTTGTTGCTAAAGGATTTGAGCAAGAAGAAGGCATTGATTATCTTGATACTTACAGCCATGTAGTTAAAACACCAACGGTCAGGTCAATCTTGCATGCTGCAACCGTGCTGAAATAGGACATTAAGCAGCTTGATGTTACAAGCGCGTCTCTTCACGGTGATCTCAGTGAAACTGTATACATGCATCAACCCCCTGGCTTCATTGATCCAGAAAAATCAGGTTATGTATGCAAACTTCACAAAGCGATTTATGGATTAAAACAGGCTCCTCGTGCTTGTTTCAACAAATTCAGCACCTACTTACTTGAGTTTGGGTTTGTCTGTTGTCCCTTTGATCCTTCTTTGTTTGTTTATCAGAAAACGGCAGTATCCTGCTCTTTTTACTCTATGTCGACGATATGGTTCTCACTGGCAATAACAACACTCCCATAGCAGAGCTCCTTGCCACTATGAGCAGTGAATTCAAGATGAAGGATCTGGGTCATCTGCATTACTTCTTGGGCATTCAAGCACATTTCCATGACGATGGCCTGTTCACCTATGCCTACTCCTCTGCCACTACAACTAAGCAGAGTCGCATGTCAAGATGAGCTCTTCTCTGAACCCTCCTACTTTCGAAGCCTCGCCGGAAAACTGCAATACTTAACTCTTAGACGTCCTGATATTCAGTTTGCGGTGAACTTCATCTGCCAGAAGATGCATTTACCCTCAGTTGCTGATTTTAATCTACTTAAGCGAAGTCTCCGTTACCTCAGAGGAACAACAGATTATGGTCTGAATCTTGCTACTGATACTGACTTTACAGTTCGCGCATACAGTAACGGTGATTGGCAGGTTGTCCTCTACTGGTGAGTTCTGCATTTTTCTTTGTTCCAATTTAATTTTGTGGTCTACAAAGAAACAAGCCACAGTTTCACGGAGCTCAGCAGAGGCTGAATATAGAACTCTCTCTGACACTGCAGCTGAACTTACGTGGCTTGGTAACCTTCTGCGTTATATCGGTTTTCCTACAGAGACATCACCTGAGTTGTATTGCGATAATCTCTCCGCCGTTTATCTCTCTGCAACTCCGGCTATGCACAAGCGCTCCAAACACTTTGAAGTCAACTTTCACTATGTTCGCGAAAAGGTTGCTCGTGGTTCCTTTGTTGTGCAACACATTTCTACTGCATATCAACTAGCTGATATCTTCACTAAGTCATTACCGATTCAATCTTTCACCGATCTTCATTTCAAACTTGGTGTGGATTCTCTCACCCAAAGTTTTAGGGGGGGTGTTAGCAAGACTGTTATGGGCCGCACCGAAGACAACAACACGAAGTTGGGCCTGTGTCAACATGATGAGCCCAATAAGGCAAAACAACACTCAACGTCTAAGTATAAATCAAAACAGAGGATGTCACAATCAAGCGCTAAGAACAAGAAATGTTAGTACAATTCAGCTGGTAACATAGTTATCAGGAATAGATTCCAAAGTCTAAGATCAAGTGAAGTTGAGTGTATCTAAAATGTGTACACCCCCTTCTACGGTTTTCATTGAAAGTCTATTTAAAGACATATCTTGTAATATTTTCAAGTAAGAAATAAGAGATTACAATGTTTTAAGAAAAAAATTCTTATCTTTTTCAAAGCTCTTCGCTTTTCTTATTTCTGCTTTCAGATAAATGGAGCTCAAATAGTATATATTTGTGGAGGTTCTTGTGGTAGAGCTGTGTGATAAATGGTTATATAGGTTTATTTCCTCTGTCTGGAGATATGTTAAGGCATTCTTTTCTATATAATACAATCAGTAAAGTGCACATTGGACTCGGGAATTTTGAATAATGTGGATCTATAACTTAATCAATATAGACATGACAGCACTCTAGTTTTTGTTTTTATCAAACTATGAGCTTTATAATGTTCTTTCATTTCTAGTATGAAAGTTTTGGATAATTTGGGTGATTCGGTGATTTACTTGACACAATGACACATGCTTTTTTTTTACTTGACACATGCCTTATTAAACAAATGTGGTAACAAAAATTAAGTAAAAAGATAACAAGATTATGTGTAAACTCATGTGAGTTAAATTCATAGTTGATCTAAATCCAATAAGTTTACAACCTGTTTAGGGAGGAAATAGCACATCACCGGCCTTTGCCGAGAGTAAGAATGCCATGACCAAAAACCTCGGCCCTTAGGTGGTACCACACACCCATAATCAAGTGGATCCAAAGTGGTATCGCTACAAATACATAAACTTTTTCTGTGTATATCTATGTGAGTTAAATCCATACATGATAAATTGCAATCACAATTTGATAAAAATATTTTCATACTCTGTAGAAACTATACACTTTGCGCACTGAAAATGTGGTAAAGAAAAGAAGAAACATTGAACTAAGGCATAAACAACTTTATATAAACTCACTGAGAAACTATAAGGAATAACTGTGTAAGTTACTGTCGTTTTAATTAATAATCTAAAGTGTAGCTGTATTAAACCGCTTCATCTCCATGTCTCTATTTTTCGTGCCACGGAAGCTGAGAGTAGTAACAATGGTTGACTCTACAACTGAAAAATTCAAGCAATTAGCAATGTCTTCTTTTACGGACCGGTTGTGTAGAAAAGGTTAACGTAAGAACGTTTCTGTGTTGTGGGTATCGTAATGCTTCTAGTGAAGCATTTTTGGTTTGTATATAAAGTATTGCGATACAAATTAAACCCCAATTTTTCTGTAGAATGTAAGGAGGATGATACTGTATATGTCTATTTTCTTGTGTAGTGGGAATGTGTACATCAACTAAACCGAACCGAACCGAATCCATATTTTGGTAAAACTGATGGTTTTACTTTGGTTTGTAAGATTTGAGATTATTAATTTTGTTGACTTGCTCTTTTGTTAATTCAAGATTTGAGATTAATCTTCAACGGCTCTCGGAAATATAGCCGTTACGGACTTTCCGATTAGAGGAATTGGGGTCAACTAAAACCCTAAATTGCCTCACAATGCTTTAACATTATAAATTTACCCCAAAGTTCGTACCTTTCTCCATCAATCCGATCTGCTCTCATCGAACATCTCTTTGCGATCTCTCTCTCTCTCTCCCTCTGCTCGAATTTACCAACGCTTCCATCGCCTCAGGCTTTGTTAGATTCGTCTTTCCTCTGATTTCGTTTAATTGCTCCGAGAATTTAGAACTTTTAATCCGTTTCGTATATTATCGTGCTTTCTGTTTCTTTGTGTTTGGGTTTTTGTTTTCTCTGTGTTTCGTAACAATGGATGCAGGTATGAACACATCTTCGCACTTGAAGGCGCAGGCTCGGTTTCCACTTCAAGAACACTTTCTTCCCAGGAAAAAGTCGGAAAATGTGAGTTTTCTTTTACAATTGTCTCATCAAGAATCGATACCATCATCATAGGAATTAGGAATTGTTGATTAGAATCATAGATTTTGAATCGGTTGTGATATTTGATGAATTGTACTGATTCGACCTTTGTGATCCGCCAGCTGGACAGATTTATACCAAACAGATCAGCAATGGATTTCGATTATGCTCACTTCGCCCTCACCGAAGGAAGGAAAGGTCAAGATCAAGCAGCAACGGTAAGCTCGCCATCAAGAGAGGCCTACAGGAAGCAGCTCGCTGAGACGATGAATCTGAATCGCACCAGGATTCTCGCCTTCAGGAACAAACCTCAAGCTCCAGTCGAATTGCTTCCCGTCGAGCACTCTGCTTCCCTTCACCAACAACCCAAATCCGTTAAGCCTCGTCGATACATTCCTCAGGTATGCTCTTTGTTTATTATTTCGAGTTCCAAAGAATAGATCCCCACCCTACTTGTTGTGTAAACTTTATGCTTTTATAATAGACTTCTGAGAGAACCTTGGATGCACCTGACATTGTGGACGACTTCTACCTCAACTTGCTGGACTGGGGCAGTGCCAATGTCCTAGCCATTGCGTTGGGCCACACTGTTTATCTGTGGGACGCTTCCAGTGGTTCCACGTCCGAGCTTGTGACCATTGATGAAGAGAAAGGACCCGTCACGAGTATCAACTGGGCACCTGATGGTCGTCATGTTGCAGTTGGGCTCAACAACTCCGAAGTGCAACTGTGGGATTCGGCATCCAACCGTCAAGTAATTACAAAAATCCTTCACTCTTATGTTCGAGATAAAAAAAAACATCATGCTTGCCATCATGTCTTAAACCTGATGTGTTGTGTACTGATTTCTGCAGCTGAGGACGTTGAAAGGTGGCCACCAGTCAAGAGTAGGAGCATTGGCATGGAACAATCACATCCTGACAACGGGAGGAATGGATGGGCAGATCGTCAACAACGACGTACGGGTCAGATCTCACGTTGTGGAAACATACAGTGGTCACAGTCAAGAGGTTTGTGGGCTCAAGTGGTCAGGATCTGGACAGCAACTAGCAAGTGGTGGCAATGATAATGTGGTACACATATGGGATCGTTCGGTCGCCTCCTCAAACTCGACCACACAATGGCTGCACAGGCTTGAGGAACATACATCTGCAGTTAAAGCCCTTGCCTGGTGCCCTTTCCAAGCGAATTTGCTTGCAACTGGTGGTGGAGGAGGAGACAGGACGATAAAGTTCTGGAACGCTCACACAGGAGCTTGCTTGAATTCATTAGACACTGGCTCCCAAGTTTGTTCTTTGTTGTGGAGCCAGAATGAAAGAGAGTTGCTTAGCTCACACGGGTTTACACAGAATCAGCTTACATTGTGGAAGTACCCATCTATGGTGAAGATGGCTGAGCTTAGTGGTCATACATCAAGAGTTCTCTATATGGCCCAGGTGAAGAGAAAAAACTTGATCAATTTCTATCTTTACCTGCTGGAAATGGTTTTGAGTTTTTGAGGTCTTTAGTTCTGAAACTTGTGTTATTTGTCTGTGTTTCCTACAGAGTCCAGATGGTTGTACCGTAGCTTCAGCAGCAGGAGACGAGACTCTGAGATTCTGGAATGTTTTTGGAGTACCAGAGACCGCCAAAAAACCTGCTCCAAAAGCAGCTCATGAGTCATTTTCTCATGTGAACCGTATTCGCTGAAGAAACTGTGAAAGGCTAACAACAAGGGAAAGCCACTGAGATTTAGTACAGAAGGAAACTATTTTACCTTGTTACTTTTTTGGGTTTCATTATTCATGAACTGTATTGCCACCAATTTCTAGTGTTGTGTGATAAATGGTTGTATAGGTTTATCTCCTCCTGCGTGAGGTAATTTTGGATCTCTGTCTGGAGATTTTTTCTATATAATACAATCAGTTGAAAGAAGAAAAAAAAAAAACTGTATTGCCAAGTAAAAGTGCACATTGGGTTTGGGAATTTTGAATAATGTGGAACTATAACTTCATCAATATAGACATGATATCAACTAGTTTTTATTTTTCTATCAAACTATGAGCTTTATAATGTTCTTTCACTTCTACTATGAAAGTTTTGAATAATTCGGGTGATTCAGTGATTACACATGCTTATTTTTTTGAAGTAACTAAATTATGCCAGATGACACATGCTTATTAAACAAAAAATTGGTAAAAAAAAAAGATAACAAGATATGTGTAAACTCATGTGAGTTAGATTCATAATTGATCTAATCCAATAAGTTTACAACCTGTTTAGGGGAAAATAGCACATCACCGGCCTTTGCCGAGAGTAAGAATGCCATGACCAAAAACCTCGGCCCTTAGGATTACTTTTATAATTGCAAAAAAAGATAGGAAATCGCTCATTTTATTCCTGAAGTATTTGAAATTGGCACTTTTATTCCCAGAGTATCGCTTGTGCAGATTAATTCCTCAAGTTTGAGTTGACTGTGCAAAATCAGGATTAATATAGTCAACCGTTAAATAGTTAACGTGAATCGTTAATATTAATAGAAAGGAGCAAACGCGATTTTAGTGTAAACACAAAAAATCCCAATTCTATAACCTAAAATCGGTGAGAACAGTGAAGATCCAGTGAGAAGATTGAATTCCGACATCAAGAGAAGATGAAGAACACTAGGAAGAACAAAAATGTCTGCCTAGAATCAGAACGAATCTCCTCTGTTACTAAATCTGTAGTATCAATTGATTGAATGTATAGATTGATGGAATGATATAGCCGATTAAAGTAGGAGGGTTCCATCTGTAGAAATGAATCTGGTAATTCTTCTGGATATGGGTTCTTCAATGATGTAAAAAGATTTCCCATAAAATGTGTTTGTGGAAGTGATGTTCGGATCTATACATCACATTCAGTAGATAATCATGGGCGTCCTTACTTTCGTTGTTGTGCTTCTCGAGAGGTAAAATTCTAATTCCTTTTTCTTCATTAGTTAAAACTTGTATTTCTAATTCATTCTTCTTCATTAGTTGAAAATTGTTTGTGAGAATACTAAACTTGGGAACCTTTTGTTTGTTAGTCGTAGAAAGGGCATTTGTTCAAATGGGTGGAAGATGGAATGTATGAAGAAGTGAATGAGGTAAAGGTTGATGGAATGATTGTAGTGAAAGAGCTCAAGGTTGAGATCGAAAATTAGAAAGAGGAAGTGCTCCAATGCAAGAAGGAGTTAAGCAAATTCAAAACCAAGAACATTGCAATTGTTGTAGGTTTGTGTGTTTTGACATTTGTGATCATCTACCAGATCATGTTTCATAAAAAAGAAGGAAACACTCTTGTATTGGGTAACTAATTCGAATTTGTTAGATGTATGAGCTTTTGTGGCAATGTAAGAGATGATTTATGAGCTTTTGAGACAATGTAAGAGATGATTTATAAGCTTTTGAAACAATTTAAGAGTTTGTCAGTTAAGATAAAATTTGTTGTTTGAAGTTTGATGATGAATTTGAGATGTTATAGAAGCTTTAAAGTCTTGAAATGGAATCGACAAAAAGGGTAAAACAAAGTTTGTCATTAAAACCAGCCGATACATGTTCAGAACTAGCTTAAACTACATAATTGCAGAAACACAAATATCCGAAAAGCACAAATATTCCAAAATGCTAAAAACACAAGTTCACTCTAGCACAAGAAAAACCAAATACTTTTTACGCTGGTTGAGAAATTCCTTCTTGTGATGCTTCAACTTGAGAAGGTCTTGCTTGAGAATTTTCTGCTTGAGAAGGTCTTGTTTGAGAGCTCTCTCCCTACAAACTAAACCAAAATCATAAATCAACCAGCTAAACACCAACCACAAATCAAACAACAGAACACAAATCAAACGGTTATATCCACCAAACCGCAAACCACAAAACATCAAACTCAAATCAAAAAATCACATATCAAACAAGAAGAGAGGTGATTTCAAACCTGATCTTTTCTTGGACGACCTCTTCGCCGTTTTGGTTCAGGAGCTGCTGCTGTATTAGGACATCTTGTCATATTATGACCTTCCTTTCTACAGTTTGAGCATGTTCCCACACGACCATGGCGTGTTAACTTGTTTGGGTTAGAGGAAGATTCATGAGGACTTTTTCTTCTAGCATAGTCATTAGGTCTCCCACGGTTGAATCTTGAAGGTGGTGGCAAGACTGGTAACCTACCTAACCTTCGCCACATTTTCAATCCTTGTACAGGCCTCATACCAATAGCATAGAGTTGGCGCCACTTTGAAGTCAAATAGTAATCAGAGACATAGTCATTAAGATCTAACCTTGTTGTTGTGATGACACACATAGCATGCATACAAGGTATCCCATTCAATTGCCAATAGCCACAACCGCACGTTTTCTCTTCCATATTGACGGCGTAAGCACAACCCTGAAAGTCCACTTCGTGCAAATTTCCAGTGGTCAACCATCTTTTACAATCCTTAGCTTTCTTTCTGTTAAGTTCAATCTCTTTGTCTGCTCTTGGGGTGAACCTCTTCTTCCATCTATTGGTTAAAACTGTTCTTCTTGCATTTCTCACCATGCATTTTCTCTTTACCTCCGTTAACATATCAAGACAGGTTATTCAGATTGTCATTGCAGCACGATCCAGTCTTGAAGAAAGCCCGAGACCATGTCGTTGGTGCAGTGCATTGCAATGAATCATAAGCGCTTCGATTGTACTTCTTCAATTCTTCTAAATTATCTCCAAACGATGTAGGTGTGTAACTCCTTGCTCTTTTCCAAAATAATCGCTCAAGCTCTATGTCTTTATTTGTCTTCTTCCAATTTTGCAAAATGTGTCTAGCGCACATGCGATGTTCAGCCCTATGAAGCTCAAGATGAACTGCATTTAGTATGCCTTGTTACATAAAACAAACGAAATAAGACAATATTACAAACATAACACCATAATATGAAACTAAGACTCACATTATGTTTGTCTGAAATGATTGTAATGTCAGCTCCATCTTCAAGTCCTAAGTCTCTTTTCAATAGTCGCACAAACCACAACCAGTTGGGATTATCTTCTACATCGACCACTGCCCAAGCTATAGGAAATATCCTATTATCGCCATCTCTACCAACTGCAGCTAGCATTTTCCCTTTGATATCCCATTTCATAAATGCAGCATCTAAACCGATAATGGGTCTACATGATTGCCTCCAAGATGATTTTAAGGCTTCAAAACAGACATAAAGACGATGGAACCTCTACTTGCTTCCCGGAACTGGACCAGGAATTGTTTCAATCTCCATTGTTAATCCCGGATTTGATTGAATTACCTCTTCCTGATAATCCCAAATTCGAGCAAAGTGAGCTTCATGACTAGCTTTTCTTTTCGCTGCAAGAAATGCCTTCGCTCTCCTACACTAGTCCGGACTGACAATCATATTATACTCTCTCTTTATCTCATCAACCATTTCCTGTGGCTTGATTTTTGGATTAACTCTAAGCCTTTCTTCGTAGAGTTGTGCAATAGATCCACTCTTCAAAAGCTTTGTGTAGCCTGATCTTACACAGATATGATTGTCGATGTAGACCTTTACCAACAGTTTGTTTCTGCCTCTCTCAAAAGAGCAATACACTCTCCACGGGCATTTTTCTTCTATGTGATGTGTGCACCTTGCACCAAGTCTATCCACTGATGATTTGTAGAATTTGATATCATATTGTGTCTTTAGAGAATACCTTAAAACTGCATACTTGAATTCCTCTGCATTATTGAACGTTTTCCCTAACGTTAGCAGCTCATCGGGATCGCAATTGAATCGCCTCTCATATTCTTCATCTTGCACACAATCATCATCTGATAGTGGATCTGGAATGTGATCATCGTTCCATAAATCATGGCCACTGTCATATGAATTGTAACCTGCAGCATTTGCATCATCATCACGGACAGCATCATTAAAATGAGCTAGTACATCGTCATCTTCACAACATCCGACTTCTACCTTCACAAAACCATCGTCATTTGTATCATCATTATTCGGTTGCAAATCTGGTTCAGACTCTTTGTATCCAGTTGTATCTTCAACGATAACCTCACAATTATCTTCCTGAACTTCTTCTTCATACCCATTTATTTCAGCATTAGAGTCGGCTTTTTCTTTTCCACAGGATCTCCTTTCTTCACCAATACTTGTTGTTTCTTCTTCACACACATTACCATCTTCATGTGCCCTAGAACAAATTAAACATGCTTCAAATCCCGAATTTCTCTGTATTTACTCGAATCAAATTCAAAAGTTCCACAAATTTTACATTTCTGTGACTGTTGGGATTTTGGGTTCAACCACACTCGATTGCTGCCTTCGAGTAGCAATTTTCTTGCTTCTTCCTCTGCTTCCGTAAAAGGTTCTCACCATTTCGCTGTCGAATTCTGATTTTTTTTTTTGAATTTTATGTGTTCTCCTCAGAAATCGCCTTCTCAGGCATGAAATAGTCGAAGTCGAAGGTTACAAAATTAGGGATTTGTGTTTAGACTAAAATCTCGTTTGCCCCTTTTATTAATATTAACGATTAGTGTTTATTATTTAACGGTTGACTATATTAATCCTGATTTTGCGCAGTTAACTCAAACTTGAAGAATTAATCTGCACAAGCGATACTCTGGGAATAAAAGTGCCAATTTCAAATACTTCAGGAATAAAATGAGTGATTTCCCAAAAAAGATAACAAGATATGTTATAAGTTAGATTCATAATTGGTCAGGGCTCTCATGGAAATGTATTCTCTAGTAATCCCAAATGCAAATGCATTATGTATTTATGTATGAGAGATGATGAAATGAGTTAAAATCCAATAGAGAGAGTTAAAAACCAAACTATGTCTCACACGATCTAAGAAGACATGCAATGTTTGATCCGGCTCAAGATCCAAATAATACATTTATATTTCTTGATTGCATTATCGACGTTTTCATTTCTGGAAGTAAAATCATATTATGGTGGTTTAAAACAAACGTTAGATATTTATAGTAAAATCAATAATGCAATAAGACTTGTACTTTTTTAGGTGATGACAACTTAATTTTTTCATGTTTTTAAAAGCTGACATTTTTATAAAAATTTATTCTGAAAAACTAATATAAACTTTAGTTTTATACGTTTCAGCCGTAAAAAATGAAAATACGAGTCTTCATTGTTTTGTTTCTCCGTTCTAACTTCCAATTTCAATGAATTTTTATAAAATTATCTCTTTGGTTTCTCTCTCTAAATGAGTCTTTGAAAAACTCTCATTTTCCAGACTTCATAACATCCTCATAAACTTTTTAATTACTTCCTATCATCAGAAAGATGCTGATGTGCTCCAAACCGTTACTTGGACTTTCTGGTTTATAAATGTATTCTCTAGTAATCCCAAATGCAAATGCATTATGTATTTATGTATGAGAGATTATGAAATGAGTTAAGATCCAATAGAGAGAGTTAAAAACTAAACCATATGGTATCTCACACGATCTAAGAAGACATGAAATGTTTGATCCGGCTCAAGATCCAAGTAATACACTTATATTTCTTAATTGCATTATCGACGTTTTCATTTCTGGAAGTAAAATCATCTTATGGTGGTCTAAAACAAACGTTAGATATTTATAGTAAAATAAATAATGCAATAAGACTTGTACTTTTTTAGGTGATGACAACTTAGTTTTTTCATGTTTTTAAAAGCTGACATTTTTATAAAAAAATTATTCTGAAAAACTAATATAAACTTTAATTTTATACGTTTCAGTCGTAAAAAATGAAAATACGAGTCTTCATTGTTCTGTTTCTCCGTTCTAACTTCCAATTTCAATGAATTTCTATAAAATTTTCTCTTTGGTTTCTCTTTCTAAATGAGTCTTTGAAAAACTCTCGTTTTCCAGACTTCCTAACATCCTCATAAGCTTTAATTACTTCTTATCATCAGAAAGACGCTGATGTGCTCCAAACAGTTACTTGGGCTTTTTGGTTTATCAATACGACTTTTGGAGGGAGGTAAAATTCATAACGGTGGTTGAGAAAATAAGAGGCCAGTAGAGCCCAATAGAGGTCCCTTACTTGGAAATTACCGCCCCCGTCTGTCAACACGACTCTAGTCAATACGATGCCAGGAAGTTATTGCATAAAAATGGTATCAGAGCCTGATGCTTTCGAACTGATAGAAAGAATTATTGTTTATGATGGATTGTTTTGAATGTTCTGGAAAACACTTTCTCACCATGTCTTCTTCAAATCCTTTATCAATCGATTCTCCATTTACAATTTCTACTTTACCAAAAAACAAAAGTCATTCATCCGCTTCCAGCATAAATTCTCTATATGAAATTGAATATGTTTTGGGAGATCAAATACCCGAAACTACCCTTCCGCTGGTGAATCCATACAAAAACTTTGCAAAAAAGCCTAGCGCCTTTTCCGTCAAAGGTGTTCGTGAGCTAATAAAACCATCTTCGAACAGAAGGGTCATGGAGTATGTCCAATCCAGCAAATTCTCATCATGTCAAGTCCCAGCTACTGAAGAATAATAGTTCATCTCGCTCAACATTCCAGAAAATCTACCAAGGTTGTGACAACAGCACGGATACACTCATCTTCACTTCGGAGTAGTGTGAAATGGTCTGACCCTACACACTCGAAAAGGTCTACCGGTAGTAGCCCGCATAGCTTTAGTCGACTCAAGACTAAAGTCATACCATCAAGCCTGCATCAGAACAGTTCAAACAACATTAAACGCAGGAACAGTATTTTTCACATTGTTTCCAAACTTTAATATTTTCCTGAAAGACCCCAATCTGCTACAAACGCTCAAAGTCCAATTACAACTAGTCGGAGCACCTATGCAAGAAAAAAGCATCGTAGCGAGCCTACACCATTAGATCGTCTATTGAATCCAAGATCATGCTCTTGATCTTGCATTGCCATCATCTAATGAAGCTTTATACTTAGAAGTCATATCGGCATTGCAGGCACCCAACTCAATTCAGATTCCTCGACAAATTTCTCGCGATGAGTTACAACGTCGACTACCAGAATCATGGGTCACGAGCTATGAAAAGCTCCATCAAGCAACCCATACTCCGGTTCAAACATCTGAAGTCAGCTTCCATTCTTGAAATGATGGAACAACAGAGATCAAGTTCGAAAAGAAAAGATCATCATCGTTTCGAAAGCAACTGTTCCCTCAATTTGCAATACAAATTGATGAACACAGTTTCCATGATCCATTCAAAGAGCAAGTTCCAAAACCAATTTTATTTGGTCAAGACGGATCAGTCGTCTACCCCTTCAAGGATGAGAACGGACATCAATACTTCGATGTATGTTCTTGCACTGCTTGCAAAGCGGACTTCTAAGAGTCTGGCGAAGAAATCCGCTAAAGATGAAGAAAAAAAGAAAGATCCTCTTTACAAGAGATATCTCGAGAGTTATCCCACTGTCGGACCGTTAGGTGACGACAAATATGATTTTATTGTCCAAGACTCAGAGAAAAGAGAAAAACCAACAATCATGATGATGCAAGCAAACAATTTCCCTCCACCTGAAGATTTCACCAAAGACGATATCGCTCATAGTCCAAAGATCCTCACAAGAGCCATCAACTCTACTGGACCTGACCAGCTAAGCCAAGCAGAAAAGGTTCTCAATTGGTAAACGGAGTATGCTCTAGTCCAAAATCAACTTTTAACAACAATAAATCCCGATGGCTACAACAATAGATTAATCAGTCTACAAAGCTCAATAATGGAGATCTATGGCCAACTTAATAATCTTCATCAAGAAATGACAGCTATGGCACAACACATGATGGTTAACATGTCGAACTTCAGAAGCAAAGAAGCTGAGACGGCTAACCTCAAAAACCAGCTAAAAGATCTCCAGAGATGCCTAGAGAGCATGATTCATAATCGAAATCAAGCAAATACATACTTTAATCCTCTTGGAAATATGCCTTCAGGAATACCTATGTATCAAGGTTCCTACTCACCATGATTTCTCTCCGACTATGAAGAACAAAGAACAAAGCCATTTCTCCCAGGATTCTTATCATCCGATGAAGCTTTCACATCTCGATATGGCACGCCATCAGTTAGCAATTTTAAAAGGACAACTCGGGCAAAACCGAGAAGACAAAAAGACTCATAATTCCTAGTCAATCCAACCAAGAGACCAACTCTTACCTCCTCCTCAAGCCACAAATCTATTGAAGATTCGAAGAAGAAAGAAATGATATCGGCATAATCGAATTCTCGATGTCCAGCCTACTCGATACTATCGGCAAAAATTCTACTGAAACGGCACCTAGAGGACAAGCCCAATCAACTCAAGTCAGTTTGTCACAGCTAATCACGATGATCAAGCATTTTTCTGACACAAGATCCACTAGCTACGATGATAGTTCAGACAAGGAGTCGCTTCCAAAGCAATTTGCTATTGGAGAAGGATCTAATGCCCCAAAAAGAGAACCAGATATAAATGAGGTCTTTTCAAGCGATGAGGAGATGAGTTACACGCACCCCAGAAATCAAGAAATACCATCAAAGCAATTCGCTTCAAAAGTTATGACATTCACATTCGATGACATTCCCTTTAAAAAAGGAATGATCGGCTTAACGAATTTCATGCATGGATGACTTCAGAAGCCATAACATTGCCATTAGAACTTGTCATTCAGCTATCTACAGCACGACTATCCGGAGCTTTTAAAGAATGGTGGAATTCGCTTGGTAAATACCGACAGCAACAAGTATACCAAACAACCATTCCCTTGCTTCTGGAGAGAAATTCACAAAAATTTATTAGTACACCTACTCATCTAAAAGAACAACTACAAGAATAATTCTTCACGGCAAAATGTTGTTCGCTCAAGAAGAAAGACTTAACCTACTTCGAACAACAAAATCAGAGATATTATGCACTCAATAGCCTCAACTGTATTTAGTGTTTACACATTTGTTTGGCTGTAACTTTTATAAGCTGGCACGAGCACATAGAAACTATGAAAATTAGGAGACTTCGCTTGCATTTTTTTTTTAATTGAATTATAGAATTTATTGTTTAGCAGCTATTTTGAGCAAAAATGTTTAGCCCCTTTATCAGCAAAGAATGAAAGAGCAACCATGTTAGAATATTAATAATTTGTCTCTTTCTCTGTTTCTAAGCCAAAAACCGTTTACAGATTCCTTTTATTTGAGTTGAGTAAAAAAGTGAGCTATATTTCTAACTTCTAATCATCTGGTTAATCAACGATTTTATTTATTTGGTATAGTAGATCTTTTAGAGATAGGATTAGGTCTGGGCATTTTTTCCTAATCCAAAATCCGATACGGATCCGATCCAAACCAGTTTGGATTCTTTACAATACCGATTGGATATAACTGTTATTGATTTCCGGGTATCCGGTAATATCCGGATCTGATCTGATATTCGAAATATCCGATTTTCTAAATTCTCTTAGTATTTATGTTTTATGTCTTTTATATCTATATTCTTTAGTGACAATTTAAAGTTGGAATTTGTATATTTATTATTATTTAAAAATTTTAAGTAATTTTATTTTAAACCGATACTATTTTAGTTATTTTTGAATTTTTATATTTAAATTTTTTGTTATTTTCAAATATTTTGATTATATTTGGTCATTTTCAATTATTTTGGATAAAAGTACTTGAACTCGAATCCAATTCCAAAAAAATTGGATTCAAAAAATCTTATCCAAACCGAATCCAATTTAAAATATAATAATATTTGATTGGTACCAGAAACTATATTTCCAAAATATCTGAAAATCTGAAATATCTGACCAATCTGATCCGGTAATCTAAATATCTACCCCTAGATAGGATGATGGCAAAGTAAAGCACGGCAAATAATTAATCTCTAACATAACATTTTACTAAAACACTAAAAATAACTAATCTATAACATCTGAAAACAACAAATTATTTTCATTAAAAAAAAACAACAAATTCTGAGCAGAGCATGAAGTTCAATAAAATGGATACTTCTTTTTCGAAGAACTACCAATCAAAGATAAATTACTGCTCAATGTGGATATAAAACTGAAATTAGTCATTTTATTGCGATTTTGGACTCTTGAGCTTCAGATTTACTCCCTTTGAGAATCAGTCTTAGTTTATTTTTTAAATAGCAAAAATATTAAACGAAGCATGTAAACTTCAGCAAAAATGAATAAAAATAAGACGCATAAACAAAGAGATTGATAAATCAAAACAAACCAAAAATATCCAAACGAGATTTTGTATTTCAAAAGCATATAACCCAACAATATTTGACAGTAATTAAGTTACACAAAGCCATTAAACGCGAGGGAGAGGAGATCCATGGTCTACTCTTTGAAGCTGAATGGCCCTGTGAGACTCGTCATCATTATCATAGTAGATATAAGCAAAACCACCGTGACGCGTCATATCCATACCGGCCATCTCATCTTTCTCCGAGATCCTAAGCAGGTTGAGCTTTTTGAGGATGAAGAAGAGTGTTCCCATTGTGGCACTAACCCATCCTGCAACCACAAGTATTTGAACCAATTGTGCTCCCAATAGCTTCCCTCCTCCGCCCATTAAAAGCCCATACGGCCTTCCCACAGTCGCCCCGTAAACCTCGTTTAGATACTTCTCCTTTGCAAAAAGTCCCACGAATATAAGCCCCCACGCACCGCACCCACCGTGAAGTTGCGCTGCCTCGAGCGGATCATCGTATTGTACGATCTCTGCGAGCTTGTTGCATCCGAAAAGGACAAGGGCAGCCACGAAACCGCATACTATTGCTGCCCATGGCTCCACCACGGAGCAACCTGCCGTTATGGCCGCAAATCCACCAAGTAGACCGTTGCAAACGTCAGTTACGTTCCAGTGACCTGAGAGGAGGCGTTTTCCAAAGAGTGTAGTTAGAGCTGCCGTGCATCCCGCCAGCGTGGTTGTAACCGCTGTTCGCCCGATTCCGCTCCATTGGCCGTAGCTGGAACCAGAATTGTATGGAACGAGGATCTTGGTGAAGGAACCGGGGTTGAAACCGTACCAACCGAACCAAAGGAGGAACGTTCCTAAGACAACGAGGGAAGCAGAGTGGCCACGTAGAGCAATAGCACGTCCACTTTTCTCGAACCGGCCACGACGAGGACCTTCGATTAGAGCACCCCATAATCCTGCTATCCCACCAACCATGTGAACAACACCGGAGCCAGCGAAATCTATGGCTCCGGTGCTAAACAAACGGTCTCCCGCTGGACGGAAAGGACTAGCCCATCCATCAGGTGACCAAAACCAGTGAGAGACGACCGGGTAAACAAATCCGGTTAAAAAGGAAGAGTAGATCAAGTAAGCCACGAACTGAGTCCTCTCCGCGATGGAACCGCTTGTGATTCCTGCGGCCGCGATTGCGAACGCCCATTGGTAGAGGAAAAAAGAGTAATCGGCGGTGAGAGTCGGAAAGTCCCTAAGAGCAAAGTTGTGCCTTCCGATGAATCCTTCCGAGGATCCTCCATAGGCAAAGGCGTAACCAAAGAGATAGTAGAAGAGTCCTCCGGCTGCAGCGTCAAGGACATTTGTGAGCATGATGTTCATCGTATTCTTGGCTCTAACGGAGCCAGCACAGAGCATAGCAAAGCCGAGCTGCATCGCGAAGACGAGATAAGCGGAGAAGAGGAGGTAAGTGTTGTCTATGGCGAAGGCTGCATCGGTGAATTTGTTGTTAACGGTGCCTAACTGGCCGCAGATGTAGTCGGCCGCCGCGGTGGCGTTTGGACCGAGAAGGGCGGAGAGATCGGCCACAGAGCAAGTTAGAGCTCCTGACATGTTGAGAAAGAGAGACACGGAGAAGAATGGCCGTCTCTTGTGTGTCTATTAAAAGGAAGAAGGTGGGTTTATAGTTGACTTTTGATTCCGGCATGACCAATTAAATTAGAGAGAAAATTACTAATTCAAATAGTTATGTGACACAAAAAAAAACATTATTAAATTGGGAATAGCATCTGCCAAAATTTCTTAACAACTTGCACTCTACGTCCTAATCCTATACGGTTTTGTTGATTTAGTGATTAGCATGTAGTTGCGCATATATAAATTAAAAATTACTGTATGTGATGAATCCATACTTATTAGATTGATGGTAGTATTTTAAACCACAAAGCTAATTTTCTAGTTGTAACTAAGGGTCTTCTTTCAGCTAAATGTAAATAGAAATCAAGGGTCTACTTTATCCCGAAAAGGGATTAAATTCTCTGATCATATCATAACTTTAACAAAAAGAATGAATGGCATTCCTGAAAAATATTTAAAAAATGAATGGATAAAATTTATTTGGTTAAAGCGATAAATATGATACGTTCAAACGTAATATACGATAGACACATATTGACCAATAAAATCTTTTTGTTCGTTAATATTGGACTATACAAGAAGGACACAGACGATTACCGTACAATGTGGGACCCGTTGCATAAATCGTTTCCTTTGCCTTTAGTGAAACTCATCGTGCTTTGTCTTCGGGGATAACTTTCACATGCATCCCCAATTTATTTTTTTTTAATCAAATAAAATAAACTTTTTAAAATAGTATTCTTTAGCAAAATAAATTGTGGCATATAGCAAAACGAATTAAATTACTTGCTTTTTTTGCTAAATACATACTATACTTGTGTTCAACTGAAAGTTAACTATAATACTAAAAGAGAAACTCTATACATATATAGTAGTATTTATAATATGGGCGATGTCAATTTATTATTTGTGTCAATGTTTCCGAGGGTGAACAGATGATAGTTTCCACTAATACTGTTTTTCCAAATGACAGTCACGGTAATATTTAATAAAAATGTCCATTTATAAAGAAGATAAAAGCTGGATGCATTAGTCTTTGAAGTCTAAATCTTAATAAGACAGTTTGATTACCAAGTATTATATAATTAATTAATTATATTCGTGATTTAATTAGTTTTATTTTCATACAACATGCATTATAATATCAAATATTTGATGCTTCAAATGGTTTACATATACGCATAGAGATTTCAAATTTTAAATCTAAACTTACAATATTTTTGTGTTTACTTGAATTTGACATGTGTTGTAGGGAAGAATTTTAAACTAATTCATTATTTATCCTACTATCGGGATATGGGTTCATACAAGCCATATTATCTCAAACACGCTTTTCAAAAATCTCACAAATAATAACAGAAAATATTGTTTTATTCTTTCTTTCTTTGTCACATAGATTTATTCATTTCTTGTCACAAAGTTTTGAGTTTAAAAATAATGAAAATTAAAATGGTATCTGAGTTGGATATCTAATTATATGCCACATTGTGTTTCTAACTTTACAACAAAAAAAAAGTAAATCTGAATTCCAATGCTTGATCACTAGCCAAATATAATGACCAAGCTATTAAATCCTCTATGATGCTTTCGACGTTTCTAAATTCTATTTAATTTTAAAAGTGTTCCAGCATACTTTATTTTTGCATGGCTGATAAAAGTTGGGACGATGGTTAACAAAAGGAAGTAGCCATGATAAGATACGTTCTAGCTAGAGCAAATATGTGTTGACCATCTATATTTTCGTTTTTTTGACCCATTTATGAATTTATATATCCATCAATTCCCCTCAAATTTTCAACCAAAAGCAACTACGAAATATAAAGAAGCCTAGGAAAGCTATATCAGTTAACATGTAGGCTGATCTGTTATTTGATTTTAACTCTGGATATGTTCCACCAAATCGATCCGAACTAGTTACTAAATACCAAACTATTCTAAATAATCAGTTGCAGATCCGACTACACCTATATGTAATGTTTTAGAAATTAATTAAGGTCAACATTCAGCATTCTTTATATGACAACTAGTTGGTGATCCACGCTACGCGCGGCTATGTGATTCATTTTTATATATTTTTGTATTTAATTTATTGTATAGTATATTCTTGAGAATTTTAAGATGAATTTCTGTTTTTCATATGTATCTCTTCGATTTTTTTTTTATTTACAACACGTGAATTTAGATATTTTGAGGTTGTTTATTTTTTTTTCAATGTATTCATCTTGAATTTTTTTTGTTTTATCTCAATTTTGATCAAATATATCAATTCAAGATTAATTGATTTACTTAAACAGATAAGAAAAGAGAACATGTATGATATTAGATATCCAAATTATCTGTTTAAGAATTAAAATTTTTAAAATTATATATTTTTTAAAATTTTCTTTGACTTTTTGGAATTTTTCCAAAATACTTTTTTTAAGTTGATTTTCATCCAAAATATTGAGAATTTGTAAATAGATTTTAGATAATGCAATTTCTCGAACCCGTCTCGTTACCCAAATTTTCTATTCTATTTTTATTGGATTTTCTTTGGAAATTTTTTTCCGTCTTTCTAATTACCAATTCCCATCACACTTTCTTAAATTTCCACTTTTAATCTTGAAATACTCAAAGCTAATGTATATCATTGTTATTATTAATTTGTATTTTGTATTTTGTTTATTTTTTATTTTTTGTCAACACATTATAATTTGAAGTTTTATGTTTGCTATTTTTATATTGAATTTTAATATTAATTTTTCCGTCTTTTTAATTATCAATGTCCGTCACACACTCATAAATTTCTGCCTTGAATCATGAAATAGTCACAGCTAATGTATATCAATATTTATTGGTTTATTATATTGTATTTTGTTGATTTTTTTATTTTCTGATAACACATTATTTATTTTATGCTATTCTTTTATGTTGAATGTTAATATTAATTTTTATTATTTTCCATCTTTCTAATTACCAATTCTGTTACACAAACGTAAATTTCTGCGTTGAATCTTGCAATACTGAGAGCTAATGTATATCATTATTTTTTTTATAGCATTTTGTTGATCTTTTATTTTCTGACAATACATTATAATTGTCTTTTTATGTTTGCTATTTTTTACATTGATTGTTAATATTAATTTTCATTATTTTCTGCCTTTCTAATTACCAATTCCCGTTTCACACTCGTAAATTTCCTTCTTGAATCATGAAATACTCAGAGCTAATGTATGTCATTATTTTTTTATTTTGCTATTTTGTACTTTGTTGATTTTTATTTTCTGACAACACATTATAATTGTATTTTTATGTTTGTTATTTTTTATATTGAATATTAATGTTAACTTTTATTATTTTCCGTCTTTCTAATTACCAATTCCCATCACACACTTATAAAATTTCGGTTTTAAATCTTGAAATATTCAAAGCTAATGTATATATTTTTTTATATTTTTTTTTATTTTCTGACAACATATTATAATTATCTTTTATTTTTTATATTTTTTATATTGAATATTATTGTTATTTTGTGTTTTAAAAGAATTTAAATAAAAAATAATTAATGATGTAGTTGTTGAGGTGGCAGCACCAGAAGAGAAAAAAGCTTACTTTATATATATATATATATATATTAATGTTATTTTGTGTTTTAAAAAAAATAAATAAAAAATAATTAATGATGTAGTTGCTGAGATGGCAACACCCGAAGAAAGAAAAATTTACTTTATAAATATAGATTTTATACCGTTCTAGCAAAGTATTAATTAATTTTTGCTTAAGCCGCAAATGATGACATGGGTTAGCGGAAACCACGTTTCAATTGTTGAAAATTGCATTTAGGCCCTTATAACTTTTAAGTTCCGACCTGGATTTGTCCAGAAATATCCACGTGCACTAGAATCTCAGATCTGTACCATTCCTCAATCCTTTTATGGTTGTGTATACAAAAACCACAATGGTCCCATATAAGACCACATATCTGACAACTGAGAGCTACTCTGAACGTACTCAGAGAAAATAAAATAACGAAATTTTTCAACCAATACAAAATTTGTATCTACTCAAACTGACTTAGCTAGAGCCATATTATCAACTAATCATAATATATTTCATAAATGAAAAAAAGAAAAAACAATTTCATCTCATTTTTAGATGCAAATTCGAGTCATAACTGTGTAATTTTTCGGGTTAACCCCTCGAGTTTCCTTAATATTAAGTTTTCTCACAAAAAAACTGTGTAGTTTTTTTTAGCTGGTCAATCAATTTTTTTTTCTCTGTTTAAATTAATTATTTAAGTGATTAGCCTTTTTGGTGCTAATAGATGCAAATTCGAGTCAAGTATTACGTTTAAGAACATCTTTATCCATTTAGATTAGAAATATATTATGCAGTATATATGTATCAAACAAATATGTGGAAAAACTTTGTCTAAACTCTGCTGTTTCTAATAAAACAATAGATAAAAAGATTTAATCTTTTGGTTGTGTTGTTTAAATTGGTTTAAAGTAAACGATGACAACAAAAAAATTAGTAAGAATCATAAATGTTCCGACTTTGCCTACATGTAAACTTTTTTTTTTTTTTTTTGAACTTTAACCTACATGTAAACTTGATCATTATATTTATAGGACATTTGTATTTAATCTATATTCACTGGTGCATACGTACAAAGGCGAATAAATAAGTTTACCAGATTACAAACTAGCTGATGAAAAACTACTAAAGAAATAAAGAGATAAATACAATCTTGTTTTCTTTGAATAAATAGTATCATACGATCTTTCTTTTTTTGTTTGAATTGGACTTATGATTATTTTTTTTCATTGGACTTATGATGTAGATGTATTGTCACACTCGTATTAATACATCTAAGCGGCACTGATATACGTTTAGGGTTAAGCCCAAATGGGCTTTACCCTTTTAACTTAATAATCGTTGCCAGTGATTTTCTCTATTACTCCAAAAAATACAAATCATACTCTTTCGTCCTACATATATAGTGTCATACGATCTTGATTCTTGAATGCATTATAATGAGAGTTGACACTCACCAAAAATAGACAAGCAGACCTTTTTAAAAATGGCGAACGATAAATTATGCGCATCTTTTAGTAGCAACTGTAGCTTTCAAAATTATGTTAAGAGTCGTGGCATCACAGATTACCACATATCACATTAGTTAATTAGTATACGCAATAATTAGTGACTAGTTATAGTATATCGTAGTTTAGGTCAACTAAGAATAAAACACACTAAATTATTTACTAAACACGAAAAGCCATATTGGGTGGTTTATGAAATTAGACGAGGCACCTCAGGGCGTCTCTTCTGAAACTTTTCGTATAAACATCTTAAGAATATTTATAGATAAATGAAGAGACGCTTTTTTAACAAAATTAAAAAAAATATACTATTACCTTAAGTTAAAACAAAATTTATAGACAATCAAAATTTTCGCATTGAGTATTTCATAATAAGTGTCATTTGAAGAAAATGTATCTGCATTGTAATTTGAAATGTTTTGAGTTTAATATATCTATATACATTACAAATACATTTTCTCCAAATGACACTTATTATGAAATAGAGAAAGTATGTCGTACGCTTTCAGGTAACGCCTATCAAGTGCCAATCAAAAGACCCCAAAAAGAAAAGGTTTTGACATTAAATTTTGTTGGCAAAACAAATTTAGTCAAGAGTAATTGACTTTGCATTGCTTGCGGAGCTTGAAAACCCCCCTTGATTGTAAGTTTGTAACTATAGTAACACATGAAAACTATTGCTTCCAGCTAATTCTATATAAAAAATGGAATAAGTTATTAAGTCTAACTAGGTATTTATCCGCGCTATGCTGCGGGATATTTTTCTAAATTTTGTCTATATATATTTTTCTAAATTTTGTATATATTTTTAACATAATAAAATTATTTTTATAATGTAAATGAGTATTATATATTTTTTTTATTAGCTTAAGTTATGTATTTATATGTTTTATATATGAATAAACATTATATATATTTTTCAAAATTATAATTTGCTATTAAATTTAGTTAGCTAACTAATTATAAATATATATATATATATAGAAATAAAATATATAAGAATAAAGCAATACATTTTTAGTACCTCCATGCTAATGGCAAATGTAATCTATTTTCTACAATAAATTGCCATTTGATCCTCTTTTATAATTATATAAAGAAATATACCATTTTGAAAAAAGATTTATTCATTAATATGATTATATTGAATTGTAAAATTTATTTATTTATCAAATATTTTATTATAAACATACGATTCTAAAACTACCAAACTACAATCAAATAACATTCATATCAAAATTATTGCTATTGCTTTAGAACTAAATAGAAAATTATGTTTGAACTCTTAAAATATCGTTTTAGTTAAAATTAAATAATTAAATTTTGGTTACTGTAAACATACTTTAACTTTGAAATTTAGCACAGAGAAATTTTATCTTCTTACAAAAATCGAAAAATCGCATTTCCCGTCAAAACAAAAAACAATATTTTCTCATTAAACTGAGAAATCGCCTATTCCCGCAAAAACCAAAAAACTCATTTTCTCGTCAAACCTAAAAACTAAAATTTCATTTTCCCGTGAGAACCTGTGTTTTTCCACCAAAGCCGAGAAATTACGTTTTTTTCACAAAAACCAATAAATTTCATCTTCCTGCAAAAAAAAAAAAATATTATATTTTCCCGCCAAAATCGAAAACTTTATTTTTCCTACGAAAACTGAGAAATTGTCTATTCCTGCAAAAAAAAAAATTTCTCGTCAAGTCCAGAATCACGCTTTCCTACGAAAACAAATAAACTACAATTTTCCGCTAAACCAAAAATTGCATTATCTCCCTTGAAATTATGTTTTCCCGCGAAAACTAAGAATTTATTATGTTTTTATCACTTCAAATTTTTGCTGATGTGTGAGCTTCTTATAACATTAAGCTTTTTGCGTTGTTGTCATGGAAGCATAATTGATGTCAAGCCTACGCTTTTTCAATCATATACGTCTATGTCAAACAAACAGATAGCTAAAATTTTTTTTATTATTTATTTGTTGTTATTTATTATTTAGATTTGGTTTTGGCAAAAAATAACAATGTTTTATTTTTTTATTTGTTTTTATTTTTTATTTTTGTTTGGATTTGGAAAAAAATAAAATAATTAATTTTTTTGCTGTTATTAATTATATGGACTTGGGTTTGGTAAAAAATAAAACAAAAATTAATAGAAAAATTGTGTTTTTAATGGGTTTAAGTTTAAAATTTAAAATAAGTAGATGAGATGTATTAATAAAATGTTTTGATTGGTGATTATTTTTGCTGAGGTGTCATGTTTATAAAACTTAAAAAAGCTGATGTATCAAGCCATAGAGAGACTTTAGTGTTATTGTTGTGTTGATTATAATTTCAAAGATTGCCTTAGAAATCTTCTATTGTTTAAAAATAATAATCAAAGTCCAAGGTGGAGACATATTTCGTATGTACATATAATATAATAACATTTTCTTAAAAGAATATAATAACATTTACGGCAAGAATCGTACGTATTTTAATAGAAAAATTCTTACAAGCACCTACTTCATTAATTGTAGTCCAAATAATTGTACAGTGAACTTGAAAGTTTCATTGTCTTTGTTTGGGGTAACATATGAAAGTTACGTTTAACAAGAAAAATATGCATGATGCAAATACAGTTTGACTAAAAATGCAAAAAAAAAAAAAAAAATATCTATATATATATAAGGAAAAAGAAAACTAAGGGATTCGCGTTATTGTTGATTAGATGAATATTCTACAGTTTTTCCAAACTGAATCTAAATTAGGACGTAGTTGATTTGTACATATTTAAAATATTCGACATAAAAATGTTTATCAGTTATTGATTTTAAAATAGATGTATGGTAAAATGTTAGGTGCTAAAAGTCTAATACTCCTTTGTTAAATAAAAATGTTTTTGAATTATTGAGTTTAAAATAACTGTATGGTAAAATGTTAGGTGCTAAAAGTCTTATACTTCGCCCTTTTCTTAAAAAAAAAAAAGTCTTATACTTATAAAACTAGGATGAACGAATATGATTTGTATTTTCTGGAGTCATATAGAAAATCATTGGTAACGATTATTAAGTTAAAGGGTAAAGCCCATTTAGACTTACCCTAAACGTATATCAGTGCCGCTTAGATGTAATGATAGGACCATATCTCTATTACACATCATAAGTCCAAAATTCTATGATTCATTTTAGCACAAAGAACAATTTACATATTTTCGGCCCTTATAAAAATTATAAAAACAAGAGGAATTATCGACTAATTGTCCAATGTTGAATTTATGCCTAATCTTTATTAAAAGTCAATTAATTGAAAAATTTAATAAAAATAAAAATATTCAATTGCTCTAAGTAGCTAGGTAGCATGAATTTTTTTTTTTCAACCTTCATTAAAACACTTAAAAAAAATATTCCAAAATAACCCAGAATAAGAAAATAATGAGAAATAGGTATTCTATTAAAAACAAATTGTGAAACTCACCTTATTTTATGGTTTTTTTTAAATACTAGTGTTATCTTTCTAACTATTTTTACTTGTCACCTAATGACAGATTAATAACATACTGAATGCAGACTATTGACCGACTGATTGGACTAGATGATATTGGAATCAAAATCATTTGTAAAAAAATTCGAAGCTTGCTTCCTATTTCCATAAAAATCTCATTAAAAATGCAATAAAAACTTCCAATTGTAGTTTGAAATTTATACATTTATATTTAAAATATGGTGTCATAAATATATAGAAAATAGATTGTTTTGATATGTTAAAAAAAGTTGTTTTGATCATATGTAAAATGTGGGAAACTTGGAATGATATTCATCTGATTAGTTGAATGAGATTATCTTGGTAGATTTGACTTTGGTGATCTTTCTTTTGACAATATAGAGTTTGGAGTAGTTTTGTTTCACAATGTTGAGAAAAAATGAGGATGTAAAAGGTGATTTAGGTTAAGATTTGAGTTTCAATCATATGATTTTTATTTATTTTTAGTTGAGTTGTGTCTTATGAAATTACAGTGAGAGCATCAAAAAAGCACCAACTCTTCACAACGAAGATCCCAGTCTTCCAATTTCGTAAACCTGAGCAACTAAATTTAGAGCACTAAGCTATAGATTTTGTGAGCCATAATAAAAACACTGTTAATTGTAATATTAGAGAGTACGGAAATATAGAATCAGAAGAAGATACAAATAAAATCAAACACATATACATAGATCACTCAAAACAAAATTAAGTCCAAACAAGATTTGTATTTGTAATGCAAAACCCCAACAATACTTTAACGGGAATAATATTACAAAACGCTTAAAAATATTAAACGGCTGGAGGATTAGGAGAACGAGGTAAAGGAGATCCAGGGCTCATTCTTGGAAGCTGAATGGAGTCCTCGTCATTGTCATGGTAGATATAAGCAAAACCACCGTGACGTGCTATATCCATTCCTCTCATCTCATCTTGCTCCGAGATCCTAAGCAACTTGAGCTTTTGAAGAATGAAGAAGAGTGTTCCCATTGTGGCACTAACCCATCCAACAATCACAACTATTTGAACCAGTTGTGCTCCCAATAACTTCCCTCCTCCACCCATCAACAGCCCGTAGTGCCTTCCCGGGCTAGCACCGTAAACCTCGTTTACATACTTCTCTTTTGCAAACAGTCCTACGAATATCAACCCCCACGCTCCGCACCCTCCATGTAGTTGCGCCGCCTCGAGCGGGTCATCGTATTTTAGGATCTCTGCGAGCTTGTTGCATCCGATAAGGACGAGGGAAGCCACAAAACCGCAGACGATCGCTGCCCATGGCTCTACCACGGAACAACCTGCGGTTATGGCTGCGAACCCACCTAGTAACCCATTGCAAACGTCAGTTACATTCCAGTGGCTTGATAGGAGACGTTTTCCAAAGAGCGTGGTTAGAGCCGCTGTGCATCCCGAGAGAGTCGTTGTAACTGCTGTCCGTCCGATTCCACTCCATTGACCGTAGCTAGAACCAGATTCGTACGGTATGAGGATCTTGGTGAAAGAACCGGGGTTGAAACCATACCAACCGAACCAGAGGAGAAAGGTCCCTAGGACGACTAGCGAGGCAGAGTGTCCACGCAGAGCGATAGCACGACGTCCTCCTTCCTCGAACCGACCAATCCGAGGACCTTCAATAAGGGCACCCCATAACCCGGCAATACCACCAACCATGTGAACAACACCAGAGCCAGCGAAATCGATAGCTCCGGTGCCAAACAAACGGTCTGCTGAATGGAAGGGACTAGCCCATCCATCCACAGACCAGAACCAGTGAGAAACGACCGGGTAAACAAACCCGGTCAAAAAAGAAGAGTAGATCAAGTACGCCACAAACTGAGTCCTCTCCGCAATCGAACCGCTAGTGATTCCAGCGGCTGCGATTGCAAACGCCCATTGGTATAGGAAGAAGGAGTAATCCGAGGTAAGAGTCGGGAAGCTTTTAAGACCAAAGTTGTGTCTTCCGATGAATCCATTGGAGGATTCTCCAAAAGCAAAGGCGTAACCAAAGAGATAGTAGAAGAGTCCTCCGGCTGCAGCGTCAAGGACATTGGTGAGCATGATGTTCATCGTATTCTTGGCTCTAACGGAGCCAGCACAAAGCATAGCAAAGCCGAGCTGCATCGCGAAGACGAGGTAGGCAGAGAAGAGGAGGTAAGTGTTGTCTATGGCGAAGGCTGCATCGGTAAACTTGTTGTTGACGGTACCTAATTGGCCGCAGATGTAGTCAGCCGCCGCCGTGGCGTTGGGGCCGAGCAGGGCAGAGAGATCTGCAGCAGAGCAAGTTATAGCTCCCGACATGTTGATTGTTGAGAGAGAGTCGTTAGAGGGAAAGATTCACACGAAGAAGAAAGATTGTCTCGTATGTCTATTAAAGGAAGGAAGAGGAGCTTTAGGGTTGACTTTTGATTCCGGCTTGACTAATCAAATACGTAGTTAGTTACTTATTGATTAAAATTTCTATGAGATAACAACAATATTTAAATTTTCTGTGAGATAACAACAATATTTGAATCAAAGATAAAATCTGCCAAATCTTTTAACTATATGGAATCTATACACGATTACGGTTTTAGTGATTGGCATGTACTTTGTGAATATAAAAAAAGCGAGGGTATGTTTAATTTAAGGGAAAAAAGCAACTGTGTCTAATGAAATTATAGTTAATAAATCGGGCGTAATTAATTATATTTTTCCTGGTCGTCAATTTATCGTAATATTCTAAAATCAGAAAGATAGTTTCTAGTTGTACGTATTCAAGGTTTTTCCATAAACAAAAACAAAAATGACTAAATTAGCTGGTCATGCTTCAATGAATAATTAAGTTAATTAGCCAATGGAATTAACTTTAACGGAGAAAATTGAATGACGTTAAACTGTTGCTTAAAAAGAGATATAATTAATTAATTATTGATCTGTTGTCGTATACGTTAGCAAAATATATTGACCAAGGAATCTGCATCTAAGATTCCCGTACAGAGTGGGACCTAATGATCCGCTTAGATTCACACTGTCCGTGACAGGGAAGAACTCATTCGTGATGTTGTCGTTCGGGGAAAAAACGTTTACATGCATGTTTCTGAGTATCTCCAATTTCTAGTAGTATTTGATAAAAGTTAAAACAAAAATAACAAATAGTATACCTAGGCCTAGCAACAAAAATTGTGGCAACTAGCAAAACGAAACTATAATTGTCAGATATTAATCATCTTCAAACTTTATGATAAAAAACATTATTTTAACTACAAATTTTTCATTTTTATTATTATTGAAATTCAAACAAATTCAGAAATACTACTACTAAAATCAATTGCAATAAATTGATTAGTCACGAATTGTTTTAAATCAGTGCCAATCGGTGTAACGGTGGTTTCTCATATTTTATAGGGTTTTGTTAATTGTAAAAAATATAGTTCCGATGTATTATGCAAAGTCTTTGAGCTTATTCTTTTGTTTCTAATAGAAACATCTTTACATATATACTATGTCTGTTCCACCAAACCAGCCCGATCGAACTACTAATTAGTAATTACTTATTACCTATATACCGAACTGTTTGATTGCAGGTTAGCAGTTGTAATTGAAGATTAGGTCAAGATTAAGCATTTCTTTATATTAGAAAATCTTAATTATGATGATCTTGCAAAGAATTAATAATGTTTGCTGAAGGTTGAAACCGAAAATAATAACATGGGGTAGCGGCCTAGCGGGGGACCACGTTTGATTAGTTTCAAATTGCATTTAAGCCCTTAAATTCAATTATTCAACATATCAATGACGTTTAATTTGATTCCATTAGCGAATCTTATTGCATAATAAGAATAGTTAATGTTCCAACTTCCAAAGTACGCCTAAACTTAATCATTGATTTATTATAGGACACTTGTAATCAACATTCACTGATAGATACGTACAAAGGAGAATCTGTGAGCTCATCAGATTTCAAAACCAGCTGATGATCAAAAACTACGAAAAAAAAAAACTAAGAGCATAAAAATACATTATTATGAGGGTTGACACTCAACAAAATAGACCAAAAAGCAAACTTTTTTTTCAATTGCGACGAATGATAAAATTATTCACATATTTTAGTAGCATTGGTAGCTTTTAAAATCGGACAAAATAAAGTGACATCATGGATTACCACATTACACAAATTAAAAATTAAGTAATACGTAGTAATTACAGATTAATTATAGTGCATATGTTTTTTAATTTAGGTCAACTGGCAGTTATAAAAAACTTAATCTGTTTACTAATTACGAAAAGCCATATTAAAGCATCTTCCGCGGTTAAAATTCTGTGAGAGTATCTAACAAAAAAAATATTAATTTTTAAATTATAAAAAGATTTAAACCAATCATAAAAAGAGCATATGTAGAAGGGTTTGTTAAAATAGTTAAGAATGTTTGTTAAAACAGAAACTAAGAAACGCTTTTAATACTTTGTTCTTTATTTTTATTATTTTATTAATATATTTTTTAAAAGATTGTGTTTAAAAACCTCCGATGGAAGTGGTCTTAGGTGGTTTACAGGTATGTGAATTTAGGCAACCAATTATAAAAACTGGTCTGTGAAAACTTTGGAATTTTCGTTCGTGAGAGTCAACAGAGATTAAGTTTGCATTGCTTGCAGAACTTGAGAACCTCTTGGATTCTAACTATATTAGTATATTTTTTCTTTGGTTGAATAACTATATTAGTATATTACTAATAGATTTAATCTCGGACGTAGATTTCATCTCGAACTTAACTTCACAAAAGTTTCAGAAGATTTGCAGGTTTGAGTTGGTCATTAATTTTGGGTTGAAGTCTTTCTCTATATTTTAGTTTTGCTAATTTCTGCATTAGTCTTTGCTTTTTAATTTGGATCTGTGATGTATTAGTTTAGTTTTCTGTAAATGTATCTTTCTAGGATTTTGAGAACAGTGGTTTCTCTGTTGCTGTATTTTTCCCTGTATTTCATCTTGTATTTCATCATGTATCCCTCTCAGTTTGTATAATATTAATTCAGATGACAAAAAAAAAACTATATTAGTATATTACTAGTAGTTTAGTACCATTAAAAACCAGTATTGTTTAGTTTACAGCAAATTCTATATATTTCAGTGGAATAGGTCTCTAGTTCAAATATTCCTTATTAAGTGGTTTTTTGAACAAAGGCTTTCAATTAAATATTCCTTATCAAGTTTCTAATTTGGTTCCTAAGTTCAACTTATATAGGCATATTTTTGTGCGTATATGTATATATAATATAATAACACTAACGGCAAAAAAATTCAAAAAAAAAAAAAACACTAACGGCAAGAATGTTTGCAAGGTTTCGTATGTATTTTAATAGTTCTTTTTTCTTACAAGTTACAACCACCCACTTAAAATGTAATTCAAATTTATACAGTACTGAAATTTTTGCATTTTTATCTGTGTTTGGGGTAACACACGAAAAATACGTTTAACTAAACAATTATAGTTCATACCAAAAAAAAAATTATAGTTTGATAAGGAAAAAGCTGTCGTGGCTTTATTATTCTACAGTTATCTAAACTGAATCTACAAAAGGAGTTGGATTATATATATTTTAAATATTAAGGAATAATGGATTCTATATATTTTAAAAATGTTGGTTTGGGAAATATTATCGAAATATTTAATTTTAAATGTAGAAGCATGGTAGTAGTAATAATATAGGTGCTAAAATTAAAACAAATTTGCTACAAAATATATGGGCCACGATTGTTAACTAAGCGAGTAAAAGCCTATTTGATTATATATTTTAAGCTTCTTAATTAAATATACACAGAATTTGTCAGGAAATATTTGAAATCTCATAAAAAAAGAGAGAGTGACAATTTACGTGTAAGTTTAGGCAAAAAAACTAAAAATATCGAAAGTATCAATCGAAAAAAGGTGAATAAAAAAGTAATTTTATTATGGTTGAAAACCCGACAGTATTCATCCACGATGGTGATAGTTTTCTATCTTTCTGATGAGAGTAGCGAGAAATCAGGCATTCTTTTCACTGAGTAATCCCACGATTGATATCTCAATCGATCGTGATAACAGTTTTTCCTCGGCGATACTTATCCATTATTTAAGAATCGTTAATGATCAATTAAAATTCACAGACAAACGCAAATACTCCTTCAATTCCTCCTATTTGCAAATACATCAATCCTCTACAGCAACAATGGCGGATAATCTCAGGAGAGCAATTCAGGACATCAACATTGGAGCAGAAGACCCTCCTTTCGTTCTTCCAATGGAGATTGTCCATGAAACTATGGCGGCGAATCAATTTATCATAATTGGGAGACTGGTCATGCCGAAGAGACAGAATCTTCGTTCAATTGTTGCAAATCTCCCTCACATATGGGGAGTGACGGGCCACACACACGGTGGAATCATAAAAGGACGGTGTTTCCAATTTATTTTCTCAACGGAGGAGTTCCTTGAATGGGTTACAAAGGGAACCATGGGACTTTGCGTAGAACCAAGGATACTTGAAAGTAATCGGACAATTCGAATAGAATAGAAGCTTGTAACCAAAATACTTTATTAGAATCGGTTAAACAATTCTTAAGAACTTGTTTAATCAGACTGATACACCCTTACAACGATCTCAATCGATCTGTAATGTAACAATGACCAATTCCTAATCTACCCACATAGCAACAGCTGTGTTTGCTTCAAGAGCACCTAAACTCTCTTCCAAGACAGAGTGTTCTAATCCCCTTTAGTATTAACCCTAACACCAAGACAAAGATCTTCTATTTATACTCAACTCGCAGCGCCAAACTTGTTGTGTCTTGAGTATCCACCATATTCGCAAATCATCAAACATGGTAACTTCTAAATCTTCCTTGATTCCCACGTATCCGGTTGTCACAGCTCTTCTGACTTCATGCCATATGTGTGTAACACACTTTCCAGCTGTTCCACTATTCTTGAACTTACAATCTCCTCCTTTTTGCCTGAATATGACACCTCAAGCTACCTATCATGTTAGTTTCAGCAACACACACACGCAGCAACCACAACATATCCAAGTAAGAAACTTTCATAGATTAAGCAGTAATGCACAGTTCAGATCACTTAGCAAGCTAAGATTGTTCAGGGAAAACAACCAAAACCAAACGAAAAAACAGAGAGCCAAAAACTAATCCAAGGAAAGGTTCTTGAAAACACTGCAAAAGCAACATATGTGATCACTTGGATACACACCCACAAAAAATTTCCTATCATCTTAGTCATCCACTTCATACTTGTGTATTCCACCAAGTCCGTCATCAGGCTCCTCTCCTCCTTCACTCTCTTCATCTGAATCTTCTGGTGGATTGACATTCCTGAGTGACGCCAGTTTGGGATCATATCGATAATCTCCCCCTGCTTGAGTGCATATTCATGGCAAAAAGATAAACAGTGGTCAAGTCTGATAGAGGAGAAGTGTCAGCGAGAGAGAAAACACTTACCTTTGAGACGCTGCTGTATCTTGCGGACAGATTTGGACAGCTCCAAGAGATCAGCGGATAGACAAGGGACCCATTCCGGTTCTTTTCTGCCAGATTCACGACCTGCCTTGGGATCCATGGTGATTTTGTTAGGATAACTAATCAGCGGATCATCACCCCGATGTCCTGGCACAATTCTCTGGAAGTTAAGAAGCTGATAGATGAGGTTCGGTAAAGGGAGAACACAATCAACCGGAGCAGAATGCTTAGCAATGGCAAGAATTTGATTGTAGACCAGTTGACCAAAATTAAACTCATTTGCCATCAGAAGTGTGTAGAATAAACACAGCTTATCTTTGACCATTGTAGTATTGTTTGTAGTTGGCATTCAGTTCCGACAGCAGATATGATAGAGAACACCACACCTCAGAGAGAGATGACAAGAACGAAGATCTTCCCAACTGAAGCGACGAGTTTCAGTGAGAGCTCCAATGACGCTGTGGAGATCAGCTGTCATCCAGTCTCCTTCAGGACTGTCTTCAGGGAGCCAAAACATGCGATTGATGATGAGTGGAGAGAACTCAAAACTCAGCCCCTGAACATAGACAAATTTGGACCCATGCCGAGTCTCCAAATCTCCAAGATTGACATAGAATTCTTTGATAACTTCCGGGCAATAGGGCTCGATGTCAATCACTGTGTACATCATCTGGTTGCAACCCAGAATTTGCTTGACCAAATCGAGTTTGGGATCATTGACAGGGAAGTAAACCGCACCATGAAAGGTTCGAAGATCAAAAGACGTATACCGGACAGCCGCAGCCTCAGATGAGAAATTGGCACAGAGGATCTGACAGGGACAATCTGAGAGTTTGTGTGTCCGGCGCCACTTAAGGAAGATGGCTCGATTAGCCGCATAGCGCGGTTCAAGCTCGAGACACTCACTCTCACGGGGGATTTGAGAATCGAATTTTTCTTTGTCCTCTGAAGTAGTATCACTAGCCCTCAATTGAGTTGCATGCAAGGTGTTGACAGTGGGATGACTTGAAGAGGAGCCAGCTGGTAGAGGTTTCCAATGAAGTTCGAGTTGATAATCTTCTAAGTCATGGACAATCATCGGGGCCTTGCCTGATCGCCGATTTGGATTTCAGAGTCGAAGAAGTTCCTCGGCGAGGGTGTCGTTGTCGTCAGGAAGAGATCGGCTGATCCGTGCAGATTCAACGAGAGCCTGTCGAGCCTTAGATCTTGTGTTGCGAACTGGGAGCATGATGAGAGATTGCGGAGGCATTCTTAGGGTTTTGCTGAGACAGAGTGGAACACTTTGGTGGCACACGAAGGACAATTTTTTATATATAACCAGCGGGAACCCTAGAATCATAATTCACTTACACAAATAGGCCCATTAGCAACAATAAAAAATGTAACTAGGCCCATAATGGATAACATGCACATGCTCAAGCCCAAAGACACGAGTAAAGAGTGTCAAACACCCGGTTTTTATGTAACAGAGCATACAGTCAAGGACACATAGTAAGGACCCCATGAGGTAGGAAACACGAAGCTTATTGGAAAGACACAACTAAACATATAATCCGAACATAGACACACTTGACCCTGTGAAAGCAAACAGAAGGAGAAAATACACAGGACAGCAGTAGCTAGTGAGAAACCACAAAGACAAAACATTTGACACACTTGTAGGCTGAAATATGCAGACATCCCAGCTGAGACACTTTCACACATTCATTCACTCAGTCTAGTGTAATAAGACTCGTTATGACAGGAAAACTTCTTAGTGTACATAATCTAGATTCTGAAAGGCTTAATAACTGATTCACACAAATAATTGTTTTTTTTTTCAGCAACTTGGACCACACACTCCTAGTAGATCATTGTATGCAGCATCACCCATCTGAGTTGTTTTCACATACCAAAAAAAATAGTTGACCGGATCTTTTAACAGAAGTGTGCAGCACAAGATCACTCGACGAACAGATAATGATTGTGATCATGACTATAACCAATGTTAGTAAAGATTGTGACAGCAATCAATTCCAAATGGGTGTCAATCATTTTACTTAATTAATTAATTTTGTAGTCTCTCTCAGTTCTAGACTATCTCATCCAAACACTGATCAAGAGATGAAACCATACGATAAATGCATCCTAGGATCAATCTTGAGTGTTCTTCTCTTGAGACATACACAAATGAGTTTTCACTAACACCACGAACACTTATCAACACTAAAACAACTGACTTGCCTACAAGAGTTTTTAAAACTTAAAACAAAATCCGACACAAGCTACTATTTTCCTCTCCCTCTGTGATCAAGCTAATTACAGTTCACAGATACCTAATGCCTTTCTAAGAAAGACAAAGGTATTTGGATCAAGTGGTTTAGTAAAGATATCTGCCAGTTGGTTTTCAGAAGCAACATGTTTAATGACAACAAGTTTTTCCTCAACTAATTCTCTTACAAAGTGGTGCCTTATGTCAACATGTTTAGTACGTGAGTGTTGAACTGGGTTTATTGAGATATCTATTGCACTTTTATTATCACAATGCACCAATATAGAATCAGAGTACATACCATAATCCATGAGCATTTGTTTCATCCAAAGAAGTTGAGTACATCAACTTCCAAGCGCAATGTACTCTGCTTTAGCTGTGGATAGTGAAACACAGTTCTGCTTTTTACTGTGCCAAGAGATCATGTTGTTGCCGAGGAAGAAACACCCTCCTGAAGTGCTTTTCCGATCATCCAAACAACCAGCCCTATATGCATCACAAAAACCAGCAAGATTTTCAATAGTATCTTTAGAGTAGTATATTCCAAGATTCAATGTGCCTTTCACATATTTTATGATACACTTTACTGCATGCAAGTGAGAAGCTCGAGGAGATGCATGATATCTTGCACACAAACCAACATTGAGACACAAATCTGGTCGGCTAGCTGTGAGGTAGAGTAAACTCCCTATCATGGCTATATAAAGTTTCTCATCCACTTTTTCTCCATCTATGTCTTTATGCAGTTTTTTAGTTGTACTCATTGACGTGGTGGCGGTTTTGCTAGTTTGCATATCAAATCGTTTCACCAGATTTCTTGCATAAATTGACTGAGACACAAAGATTCCTTCTGATGTCTATTTCACTTGCAGGCCTAAGAAATAATTGAGTTCACCAACCATGCTCATCTCAAACTTCTTAGTCGTGATTGATACAAAACCCTTGACGAGTTTCTCACTAGTGCTGCCAAAGATGATATCATCAACATAGACTTGAACAATAAGGATGTCATTGTCTATATGTTGGATAAATAGGGTCTTGTCTACACCCCCTAGAGATAATTTTGCACCTAAAAGAAACTGTGTCAATCTTTCATACCAAGCTCTAGGGGCTTACTTGAGACCATACAAAGCTCGTTTGTAAACATGATCTGGAAACTTAGGGTCTTCAAAACCTTTAGGTTGAGCGACATATATTTCTTCTTGAAGCATCCCATTCAGAAACAAACTCTTCACATCCATTACAGTCTGATGTTGAGAAGGCATGTGATTCCAAAGAGTAGCCGAATAGATTCAAGTCTAGCAACCGGAGAAAATGTCTCATCGAAATCTATGCCTTCAATCTGAGAGTAACCTTGAGCGACTAGTCTTGCTTTGTTTCTGATCACATTTCCTTCATCATCTATCTTATTCTGTATATCCACTTGGTGCCAACTATGTTAACACCTTTTGGAACCGGTACAAGCTATCAAACATCAAGACGCCAAAATTGTTCTAGTTTCTCATGCATAGCAGACATCCAGAACTCATCATTGAATGCTTCCATGATGTTCTTTGGCTCTATGAACGAGATGAAGCAGTTAAGCTTAACCATTTCTGTTAGAAAGCAAGCTAATTTAACCATCTGCTTGAAATCAATCTTCTTTCCTCTGGTCTGTCTCTCGTCAAGCACTCCTCCAATTACATGGTCCAGAGTATGATTTTTAGGAACTATCACTTGCTCTGAGTGCGAAGAAGCATGATTCTCATTCTGATCTTCATCATGTCCCCGATTGCCTGCTTCAGTGTGTACCACTTCAGTAACAGTCTTAGGAGCTGTGTCAGACAGATCTGAAATCCTTTGTTCTAGCTCGTAGCAACTCTTGTCATCAAACACAACATTCACAGACTCATGGATCATTTTGGTTTGATGATTGTTTACTCGGAATGCCATGCTATAAGTCGAGTATCCAAGGAATATACCAACATCGCTTCTAGAGTCAAATTTTCTAAGCTGATCTTTCTCATTGAGTATATAGCATACACATCCAAAGATGTGGAAGTAACTCAATTTGGAGTCTTTCCCTTCCAAATCTCGTATGGAGTCAGATTTGTGCCAGGCTTGACATAGACTCGATTGATGATGTAGCACATCGTATTGATTGCTTCTGCCCAAAACTTTGTTGCCACTTTGTTTCCATCGTATTGATTTGGGCCTTTTACCCGGATCCGGCGGACCCGATCCGACCCGACCCAAAAAATTCGGTTCGGTTCGGTTTTGGTTCTCTGCAATAACCCGATTGGGTTTTGATAATTTTTAGTTTGGGTATCGGTTCGGATCAGGTACCCGATAACCCGAATCCAATTTATAATTTTTTATCAACTTTAACCAATCTTAACCAGACTTTACCAATTTTAATCAACCTTAACCAATTTTTACCAACATTTCGAATGTTATGCATATGAGTGATTTTATAATTTATGTATAATATATGATGAAATCGAAATTGGATATTATCAAATCAAATGTTTTATAGTTTAGGAAGATTTCACTTTACTTTCATTTTCTTTTTCCTTATACTAAGCGAGAGATCCTAAATTGGGAAATCTGGAAGACCTAATTTACTCACCATCATCTTTGCCTCCTTCCACGAGGTCGACAAACCAATCTCAGGTAAAAGATTATCTGCAATTTCTTCTTATACTTTCTCTTTGATTCTTTCTCTTTGGTTTTATTTTCTTTGGTTTTTTCTCTTCGATTCTTTCTCTTTTGGTTTCTCAATCTTTTTTCTCTGTAACTTCTGTAATTTCTGCAATTTCTTCTGTTTATTTCTCTACGTTTCTTTCACTCTTTAGTTTTTAGTTTCTTAAATTTGTGTTCTATATATATGTTAATGTATCTATGTTCTTCTTACTCTCTGTTTTTTCATCGATCTCAGATTCTCTCACTTATAAAATTAAATGTGACTTTATGTGTGAGAATGTGTTATATTTGTTGGCGTGAATCTTTGTAAGTTTGTAACTTATATAAATAGCTTATCGTGAATCTTTGTAAGTTTATAACTGATATAGCTTATCTTTATACTTTCTTTGGCGATTCTTCCTGATTTATGTGTGAATTCTTTTCAACTCTATATCAATGGTTTTTTAAAGTTGAATCAGCATTTTATTTCTCTGACTCCCGCAACTTTATTTTCATCTGGTCATCGACCATCTTAGAAGATTGCCTCTGTTTCTCCATAAATATACTACCATTTAGTTACTGATGTAAATTGATTGTGTTTATCATATGAATTGCGGATGGATTCATCAGCATCTCCAAAGATGAGTTATTCAGCAAACTGTGATGAAGGAATGGAAGCTGAAAGAGATGATGGCGGGTCTCCTAATTCTGGAAGTAAGAGGAAACAGAGCACGAAAAAGCATTTCAGCCAAAGAAGAATAAAGTTGTTAACATAGCTCCAAGGTCTTACATTTGGGAACACTATACCAAAACTGTAGAGAATAAAGATAAATGCAAATGTCATTATTGTGGGAGGATAATGGGATGTGCTTCATCATCAGGAACTTCAAGTTTGAAAAAGCACCTAAAAGCTTGCAAGACTTACAATGTGTGGCTAGAAACTCAAACTCAAGATCAGCATGTTTTGAACACCGAAGGTGATGATGGAAATATCACATTGGTGAAGGTTGATGGATCGGTTATTAGAGAAGAAACTAATGAGATGATAGTTTTGGCTAAATTACCTCTTGCATTCGTTGAAAGCTTAGCTTGGAGACATTTTTGTAACAAGATCAAGCTTCCCAAGCCACATTCACGTAGAACAGCCACACAGGAGATTGTGAAGATGTTTGTGAGACAGAAAGCACAAATGCGAAAGTTGATTGCTGCTAACAAGCAGAGGGTTTCTCTCACAACAGACATATGGGTTGCTCCCACAACTGCCTCAAGCTACATGGTCATCACAGCCCATTTTATTGACAGTAGTTGGCGCTTAAGGAAACTGATAATTGGATTTAAGAACATTGCAGATCATAAAGGGGCAACCATTTGTGCGGTTCTTCATGACTGCTTAGCTGAGTGGGGAATCGACAAAGTTTTTACCAACACCGTAGACAACGCTACTGCCAACACGACTGCATTGAAGATGTTTAAGGAGGGATTCGGAGTATAGCGCATGATTCATTCGTGTTAGATGGTGAGTTCCTGCATATGCGATGTGCTGCGCACATCTTGAATTTAGTGGTCAAGGATGGGTTACATGAGCTGATTCACAGTGTTGCTGCAATCTGTAATGCCGTGCACTACGTGAGAGCTTCTTCAACAAGGGTGAACTCGTTTGGTCTTTGGGTTGAGACAGGAAAGATGACAAGAGGGAGTTTGTCTTTAGATTGCAAAACTAGGTGGAATTCAACACACTTGATGCTATCAAGAGCTCTGATGTTCAGGCCAGCGTTTGAGAGGACTTTAGCTGAAGACAAGTTGTACAACGATCAATTTCAAGAGACTGTGGAAGGGAAAAAAAGAATCGGACCACCAAGTTCACAGGATTGGGATGGAGTTGAAAGATTGGTACGTTTTCTAGTGATCTTTTGGAAGGTTAATTGTTCGAAGTTCCCTATTTTGTCGGAAGTTACTAGAGATGTACTTGCTATGCAAGTTTTTTCTGTTTCATCTGAATCTGCCTTTAGTACTAGTGGTCGAGTTTTAAGCCCATCAAGGAGTTGTTTGACTCACTATATGATCAAAGTGTTAATGTGCACAGAGCAGTGGATGAAGTCTGAAAAACACTACACTTGAAAAGGGACTGGTTACCATGCAGCAATTGCTTGCCGAGATTGTATTGCAAGATGAACTTGAACAAAGTAAGTACTTACATATTTAAGTCACTTGTCCTTTATTATTTGTACTTATCAGTTCTCATTTTTAACATTCTGGTTTTAAAATTTTAATAGAGAATGAAACTGGTTTTGAAGGAGCGATGAGTGACTAAAACGTACCATTTCTGTGTTTCTCTGTTTTTGTGGATTTACTTCTGATTGTATTCGATCTGAAATTGTGGTGATCTCTTAGGTTATGTGGTTGGATTTTTGCCGCTTCTGGGTTTAAATGTTCTGTAGCTTCTTGGAATTGAACTGTAAAGCTGTCATTAGATAATTTTGCTTAGTTCTCGTGAATCAAAGATCAGCTAATGGGAAGAAATTTTACTATCTCGTAGGCTCTTAGTTGAATTAGTCTTGAAGTCTTGAATCATAATATTTTTGCGTTTGTTTTGATTATGCGCTTATGAGTGACAATCTTTATGAGAAATCATTTGGTCGAGTGTTAGCAATCAAAGTAGAATTCGTTGTTAACTTGTTTTGTTCTTAGTTTTCTTCTTGCTAAGAATAAATACGTTTCTGAATCAGATTTTGGACTTGTTTATTTTTAATTAAAAGAATCGCTAATGATATAGTTGTGAATTGATGATGATTTAATGATTTGATATATGTTATTGACCTTTTCTATGTTAGGAGTACGAGTCCAGGACATGAAGAGAAGCTAAGATCACAATCCACTATCTTGTAATGTTTTTTTGTCGAGTAACTTAAGTTAGCAAGTTACTTGAATCTTGAATGGTTATGTGATTTATGCCATTTTGTGTTATGTTTCTATTTTCATGTCTTTAAAACTTGAGTTTAAATACTTATGCTCTTCTTTTTTGTAAGTTTTCACTTTGCACAATTTCGGTTTGAACTTTAAAGTTTATGTATTCGATATTTTAATTGTTTGCATTTTACATTTTCGGGTTAATAGGTTCCAAGAGGTATCGATCAGTTCTTTCGGGTCAAAATCGGGTCTAACCGGTTACAAACGGGTTTTTTGTGTGCAAATAACAGGTTTCGGGTTTTCTTCGGGTAACATATAAATTACAGGAACCGACCTGGACCCGAGACAGACCCGAACCAAACCGAACCAAAGTCTTCTCGGATCCTAAACGGGTCTTATCTACACCTTCCCGAACTACCCGAACTCCGAACTACCCGACCCGACCTGACCCGAGGACCTGTATGCCCATGACTACCATGAAGCATAGATCTGGCCATTTGTTGTAAAGTCCTGTTTTTCCTCTCCACTACACCATTCTGCTGTGGAGTTCTTGGAGCTGAATATTGATGTCTTATTCCCTGCCTGTTGCAGAACAAATCAAATGCAGCACTCTGGAACTCCCCTCCATGATTACTCCTTATCTGAATAATGTCGCCTTTTTTAGTTTTGAGTTGTAGTGCCAAGATTTTGAAGCTCTCAGCTGCTTCTGATTTTTCTCTCAAGAACCTCAGTCATGTGAATCTAGAGAAATCATCAACCAATACAAAAATATATTTCCTCCCAGCAATACTTTCGGTTTGAATTGGCCCCATCATATCCATATAAATCAACTCAAGAACCTTTTTGGTTTGAATCTCACCAAGTGCCTTGTGTTGCACTTTAATCTGTTTTCCTTTACTGCATGCTTCACACACCGTGTCTGAGGGTGGTTCCAACTTAGATATCCCTCTTACAATTTCTGCCTTGACAATTTTACTGAGTCCATGTACATTCATATGCCCAAGTCTTCGATGCCATAGATCAAGTTGAGACTCCTTAGCTGACAAACATTAGCTAGATTTTCTCCACATGTAACAGTTGTTACCAGACCTAATTCCATACAGGAAAATGTTTCCTTTGTCATCAATGGCATGACAGTCTACCTTGGTGAACACAACCTTGAGTCCATCGTCGCACAACTGACTTATACTGATCAGGTTCGCCATGAGGCTTTCAACAAAATACACATTAACCAGCTGAGGCTTGGTCTTTGTATTGATGTTTCCAACATCTTTGATCTTACCTTGGCCTCCATCCCCAAAGGTAACTTTTCCACCTCTAACAGATGTGTATGTATCAAGGATGTTCTGACATCCTGTCATATGTCTCGAGCAGCCACTGTTGAAGTATCATGGAGTTTGATCTTGTGCATCAGCAGACATATATGCAACATTGCTCACAAGAGTTTGCTCTGTGTCACACACACGAGCTGTAATGCATTGAGTTATCTGGGTGAAATTGCAGACCAAGCCATCAATCTGATTGGAGACATCTACTCTTTTATCACACGATGTCTCCTTAGCAATCCAGAATTTTCCGAGATGAGATGGTTCAGGGAAGCATTGACTCCTCTTCCATGCCTTGATAACTCTTTTTTCTGAGATTGAGTTCCACACAATCAACCTTCTTGTGTCCCTTCCGGTGACAAAAATTACACTTTGTGTTGCTTCGAATCTTCTTGACTAGTAGGTCAGATTGGGTGACAGACTGAACTGCTTGAGACACCCTTGTTTCCTTAGCAGTGTTGTTTCATTGACTTTCTGTTGTGAGGAAGAACCTTTTACAAAATTCAGTTGGTTTGGCTGAGATGCTAGTGGTTGAGCAGATCTCCCATTGAAACCAAGACCCCAGTTCGCTCTGGGTGGTTGTCTCACATACAATATTTTATCCAGATTTTTTGTGTATGTGTTCAGCATCCTGATCTTCTTGTGATTATCGTATAGCTCTTGCAACAATCCCCTTGCCTTTTCTTCCTCTTCTGCGCAAGCAGACATAATGCGTTTGATATTAACTTCCAACACTTTGTTTCTTTCTTTTTCGCTTTCCATTTCTTTCTTGAAATTCTCAGCCTCTGTGTTATCTGTTGTAGACTCCTTGTCTTTGTCTTTGGGAACTTCAACTCTTTTCACATTCAAGGATGTTGAGTTGCACTTTCATCATAGCTACATCCTTGATGAGTTGCAGATTCTCATTACTCAAAACTACATTCTTGTTGAATAGATCACTATATTCTTGAGAAATGCAAAACCTTCATCAACATCATCAAACTCACTGTCACTTGGCTTCTCGTTTTTTAAGACAGTCATTTTCTTGGGATGTGAAGGCAACTAAGTTAAGTATGAGTTTCTGGTTTGGATCGTCACTATCTCATCTGACTCACTGTCACTGAATACCACAAAGATTTATCCTTGTCCCTTAATCCACTTGGACACTCTGTCTTTGTATGGCCAAATCCTCTACATTCCGGACACTTAAGTTCTTTCCTCTTGACCAGGGGACACTCGTTCTGAAAGTGACTGAAGCCTTCACATTCGTGACACTGAAGGTCCTTCTTCCTGCTTGTCCTGTCACCATCATATCTGTATCCTTTTTCAGAATCATTTCTTCGATCTCTTCTGATTACTTTGTTCTGTCCTTTCTCAACACGAGTGAGCATCTTATTGAAGTTTCGGGCCATGAGGCTAAGATTTTCTTCAATTTCTTTGACTCTGACATCATCCTTTTCTGCAGTGAAAGCTCCCCTTCTGGTGTTCAGGTTCCTTAGCAGCTGCTTCCATTTCTTCAGCCTTGAGCATCCCACACAGCTTATCAAACTTTATCTCATATGTATTCATAGAGTACTTTAGTACAACTTTATGAGCAGCATACTTCGGAGATAGACACCTAAGTAGTTTCTTAACCAGCTATTTCTCTTTGTATTTCTTTCACAATACAGACGCTTCATTAGCAATTGTGCTGATCTTGGCAGTAAAGCTAGCAATCGACTCATCTTTGACCATCCTCAGGTTTTCAAATTGAGAAACAAGGTGGTTTATCTGAGTTCTTCTGACACTTGTATCTCTTTTAAAGTGATTGATCAGTGTATCCCAGGCCTCTTTTGCTGACTCACAAGCTTGTAAGATCTTGAACTGATCTATATCAACAGCACCAAAACTAGCTGTCATGGCCTTAGAGTTGTACTTTGAAGCGTTTTTATCAGCTTCAGTCCATCTCTCCCTTGGTTTAGGTTTCACGACCGTTTTGGGAAGAATTATCTTATCTTCTGATTTTTCTTCTACTAGGATCGTTGGCGGTTCCCACCCATCAATGACAGCTGTCCAGGCATCTTCATCTATCCCACGTATGAGATGACGCATCCTAGCTTTCCTGTGACCAAAATTTCCAGCATCAAGTATCACATGTTTCTGAACCGCGATGAGCTCCCTCATAGTATCCATGGTTACGCCAAGATCTCAACCTGTAAAATAGCTCTGCTGATCTATAAGGTGACCTGCTCTGATACCAAATGTAGAACCAAGGATACTTGAAAGTAATCGGACAATTCGAATAGAATAGAAGCTTGTAACCAATATACTCTTTATTAGAAATCGTTTAAACAATTCTTGAGAACTTTTTTAATCAGACTGATACACCCTTACAACGATCTCAATCGATCTGTAATGTGACACTGACCAATTCCTAATCTACCCACACAGCAACACCTGTGTTTGCTTCAAGAGCACTTAAACTCTCTTCCAAGGCAGAGTGTTCTAATCCCCTTTAGTGCTAACCCTAACACCAAGAGAAAGATCTTTTATTTATACTCAACTCGCAGCGCCAAACTTGTCGTTTCTTGAGTATCCACCATATTCGCAAATCATCAAATATGGTAACTTCTAAATCTTCCTTCCCACGTATCCGGTTGTCACAGCTTTTCTGACTTTGTGCCATATGTGTGTAACACACTTTTCAGCTGTTCCATTGTTCTTGAACTTACACTTTGCATATCGAATGCTCATCTTACAACGCTGGACACCAAGAACAAATCCCGAAGAAATGCACTGCATCCCTTTCTGGATCCAAATCAGAGGAATTCCCTTTCAATACCCCAGTCACGATGTCATTGCTCATATCGCAAGGGCTTTGGGAATGCTCCTCGACGTGGAATACTATTCTGAAATGGCCGGGTGAGTTGAATTTGTTAGAGTCTGCATTATTTGGGACATTCACAACCCCCTTCGTTTTCAACAGAACTTCTAGTTCTCTCCAGGAATCAACACAATGCTCCGCTTTACATAAGAACTTCTACGGGGCTTCAGTGATGTCTGCAGAATGCTAACTCATGACTCTGGAAATTTCCTGATCCAAAATGGAGGACCTGACCCTGATAATATTGATGATCAGGTTGATGACAGGAGTGATGATGAGCCAGTATTGCTCTAACGACAACCTGCAGAAAACAGAGCACACATAGTGGTCATTGAGGAGATCATCGAGGTGGATATGGAAGCAGAACAACACCAAGAGAATCTCGACAACATTGACCATGATGATGCTACTCAGGGAGTCGCTGATATGCCAGCCGTTTTGCTGTCTGAACCAGTTTCAGAGGAGACAGAGGATTTTGGTATACATGAGCAAGCTCCTACTATCCACACTGATGCTGCTCATCCTCAGAAACTTGATGCTATTAAGGATGAGCAAGGCACCGAGACAATGGTTTATGAAGATGGCCCAAATGGAGAATCCACTGGTTTTGCATCACACACCACGACATTACCACGACTCGTACCACATGATGATTTTGATACTGACGTTTCCCAGCTGCATTCTTTACTAGACGATCATCTCTTAATGCGCAAAAGAAAAAAAATATTCCAAGAGGAAATTCATAGCCGATGCCACTACTACCGATCAATATTTTGCGAAGCGAGTTGAATGTGGTAAAGGAAACGGACAGGAAACAAAGCTTATGGACATGGGAGACAAAGATGACTACACACGATAACAAAGTGATCATTCTGGAGGTGCGGTGGGCCCTGAACCACCACTTTCACCATGAGGACAATCTGCTGGAACTGTCAAGGGTTAGGTATAGACTTGACAGCTCGACGCCTTAAGGAGATAACTCGGAAGTATCTCTCGGGCATCATCTGCCTATCAGAAACAAAGCAATGCAATAACTATGTAAGGGATGTAGCTTGCCAGTTAGATTTCACTCGATATGCAACGGTTCTACCAGTAGGTTTAAGTGGTGGTTTAGTAGTGCTATGGAAACAACATGTTGATCTTTCTACTTTATTTCATTTCCCTAACCTTGTAGACTGTTATGTCGAAAGCAATGGAAGTAATTTCAATTTGTCTTTTGTGTATGGTCACCCAAATCCAAAGCATCATAATGAAATTTGGGAAAGGATAGAGAGAATATGAATAAATAGAAAGGATAAATTGTGGTTCCTTCTTGGTGATTTTAATGCAATACTAAGTAATGATGAGAAAGAAGGAGGAAGACGAAGACCAGCAAGTACTTTTCTCGATTTCAGGCGACTGCGACTTGATGGACTTGAAATCAACAGGAGATTGGTTTTCTTGGGCAGGCCAACAAGGATCTCACTAAGTTGGCTGTTGTTTAGATCGAACAATGGCTAATAGTCATTGGTTCAATAATTTTCCAGCTTCTGAAACAGAGTTTTTAGAAATGGAAGAATCTGATCATCGCCCATTAGTAACATTTATATCAGACAAAACTGAAGCAAGGCGTGGCTCATTCATCTATGATAGCCGACTAAAAGACAGAGAAGGTTTCGAAGAGGCTAACTTAAATCTAATACAAAGGATAGTAGGATGTAGAAAAGAGCTTTCACGTTGGAAGCGTCTTCACAGGATCAGAGAGATGCACATTACGGTATGAGCTGAATCAAGCATATATAGATGAAAAAATCTATTGGAAACAAAAGAGCAGAAATAAGTGGCTCAATGAAGGAGATAAGAACACTAAATATTTCCACTCTCTGGTGAAGACTAAGCAAGTTAGAAACCTCTTATTCACTATTCTAGATGAAACTGGTGTTGTAAGAAGAGGAGAAACATAGATTACAGAGGTGGCTGTTCGTTATTTCTGAAATCTTTTCAAATCAGAACCTGTTTCAACGAATTTGTATGACCAAGTCTTTGAAGACTTCCCATCACGGATAACAGATGAGATAAACGAAGACCTCACACGACCGGTGACATTGGAAGAAATAAGGATATCTGTCTTCAGAGTAGGTCCACATAAAGCACCAGGACCAGACGGGTTTACCGGAGCATTTTATCAACACTTTTCGTCAGAATTAACACCTGGTATTATTCACGAAGTCAAAGATTTTTTTGAGAATGAGACTCTTGATAGCAGACACAACCATACCAATATCTGCTTGATACCAAAGGTTGATCCTCCGACAACAATGACAGACTTTCGACCAATTGCATTGTGTAATGTATTCTACAAAATAATCTCAAAGATATTGGTGAATAGATTAAAGAAACATCTTTCAAATGCTATCTCAGAAAATCAGGCTGCATTCATCCCTGGGAGAATGATAACGGACAATGTCATCATTGCACATGAGATATATCACAGTCTGAAATCTCGGAAATGACATTCCAAATCGTATATGGTGATAAAAACAGACATCACAAAGGCTTACGATAGACTAGAATGGAAGTTTCTATAGGAGACAATGCAATGAATGGGATTCAATGGCAAATGGATTCATTGGATCATGCAGTGAGTCACTTCAGTTAGCTTCTCGGTCTTAAACAATGGTTCCCCAAAAGGTTTTATTCAACCAGAGCGAGGTATCAGACAGGACGACCCATTATCACCTTATTTATTTATACTCTGTACAGAAGTTCTGTCACATATTATAAATAAAGCAATGTTTGATAGACGCATCAGTGGTATTAAACTAAGCACCAGAAGCCCAGCTATCAGCCACCTACTTTTCGCTGATGATTCATTATTCTTTGCACTGGCGAATGCAAAATCAGCACGAGCGATCAAAAGCCTATTAGCATCATATGAAGCAGTGAATTTATGTAAATCAGCCATTACGTTTGGAAGTAAGGTAAACTCTGTAACCAGAAGACAACTTCGTAATATCCTGGGAATACACAACGACAGAGGAGGAGGAAAGTATCTTGGAATACCGGAACAATTTGGGCGCAAAAAATCAGAGTTGTTCCAATACATCATCGAAAAGGTACAAGAGAGAACACAGGGATGGCACAAAACATTTCTTTCACAAGCAGGAAAAGAAATTCTCCTCAAATCAGTGGGTTTGTCTATGCTTATCCATTCCATGAATGTCTTCAAATTTTCAAAGGAAATTTGTGATAAAATCAATAGGATCTTGGCACAGTTTTGGTGGGGCTCAACAGAGAATCAGAAAAGAAAACATTAATTGGCATGGAAACGACTAGGCATCTCCAAAAAAGAAGGAGGTCTTGGGTTCAGAGATCTTGAGAACTTCAATTTAGCCCTTCTTCGAAAACAAGCCTCGAGATTACTTCACAGGTCGAATAACTTAATGGCAAGGGTTCTAAAAGGAAAATATTATCCTGAAGGTAATATTTTGAATGCTACGGAGGGGAAGAATACATCGTTCGGTTGGAAATCAATTCTTCACAGCAGGAGTTTACTTAAGAAAGGTCTGCGATTCATTATTGGAGATGGACGTTTGGTAAATATATGGAATGATCCTTTCCTACCAACTAACCCGCCTAGAGCACCACTACCAAGGTATACTGAGGTATCATTATCAAATGTATGTGATTGCTTTACAAATGATAAGTTACTATGGGATGAAGAAAAAATTTGACATTTGGTTGCCGTGGAAGATGTGGAACATATACTGAAACTGAAAATCTTCCCACATAACACGTTAGATTTACTCGGATGGAAATACAATAAAGATGGAATCTATACTGTTAAATCAGCATATTGGGTGGCAACTCACTTATCGGCAAATCAAGGTATTACCCCTCCATTAGGTGACACTGAAAAAAAATAGACGATATGGAGTCTAAACACAAGTCCAAAGATAAAACATTTTCTATGGAGGATATTTTCACGGATATTGGCAACAAGAGATTATTTGAAGAAACATCACATCAGCCAACATTCAGACTGTCAACGCTGCTGTCGAGAAGAAGAAACTTTGAAACATCTATTTTTCGATTGTGAGTATGCACAAGCAACTTGGAGAGCATCTAGCATAATGAACAGTTCTCTTTTTAATACTACAGTGAGCTTTGAAGACAAAATGCAGATTATACTAGATCGACATGTCAATACGGCTACACCTTTTACAAAACAAATGGGGCTGTGGATACTCTGGCGTTTGTGGAAAAGCAGAAATATTCTTCTGTTTCAACAAAGACATATCTCTTGGGAAACCTCTGTCTGATTAGCAAGTCAAGATGCTAAAGAATGGCTTAATACGGAAGCATATCTTGTTAAAAACAAGATGCAGGATATAAATGCAAACGGAGATCAAGCGCGTCGACATAATCAAAATTGGATCCTACCAGAGGAAGAGTGGCTCAAATGTAATTATGATGGTGCTTTTAACACCAACACACTGGAGACCAAATCAGGTTGGGTAATACGCAATTATCACGGCACTTTTCTTGAAGCGGGGTAAGCAAATAGATCACTTACGATGACACCATTAGAAAATGAGCTTCAAGCTCTAATCATGGCAATGCAGAATTGTTGGAGTCAAGGGCTACGAAATATCATATTCGAAGGTGATTACAAATCAATACCTGATTTACTCAATGACACAAGTCTCGATTTTCATAACCATAATTGGATTAGAGAAGCCAGATTTTAGAAGGATGGGTTTGGAGAAGTTAAATTTAAATGAATAAATCGAACAAATAACCAACCGGCAGATAGATTAACAAAATTTTGCCATGCGACTAATGGTTATTTCCAATTTCATTTTTATATCTCATATGTAATAACAGTTTTGTTACATGCTAATTTCAGCAATTTTCATTAATAAAATAATAAGTGTTAAAAAAAATTAAAAAAAATAAAAGATCTAACAACTACGGAAATTTACAGGAAGACAAATGAATTATATATACATACATATATGATAAGATTATTCAACTGGTCTACTGAGATGTATGATAAGATTATTCAACTGACTATCCAGTTTAGAGTTTAACGAGATGCTTATATTTAAAGAGCGAAGTACAAACTGGAATCCTATTCACTAGTCTAATATCTCACAAACAAAATGAATAATAAGTACAGTATTAACTACTATTAAAAACAACAAAATTCAGAAAGTTATATTAATCTACTAAAAATCTATTAAAATAGTCCAAGTTGGGATAATTTACTAAAATTTATTCATCCCATTAGGAAGATATTTTTGTTTTCACTAAAATATGCAAGTACGAAACTTTTAATTAATCTATTCGAGTGAGTTGTGTTGTACTTCAATTAATTAACACACATTCTTTCAGTGGATTTATTTTTCTTTCACTATAAATCTTCCACAGGCTTCCTACTAAATCATTCTTATAACTTGGCACGGCTCAAATATAGCGAGCTTCTTACATCACACACAATTTAGACCAAAACTACTTACGTTAAACCAAAAAAACAAAAATAGATGAAACAAAACCAAACTCAAACTCGACCTAACTTATCTGTCAAGTTTTATTTTTCCATTTTGCGGCAGATAAAGTACTTAAAAGGTCAAGTTAACAGAAGGGAATGGCCAAGTTTTGGAAACAGCGCTTCCTTGGGGCACAAGCACCACCACCAAAGCTTCCCTGTCCTTCCAAATCCAGATTCCATAAACCATCCCAAATAGCATAATCTTCATTCACATAAGCCTCATGTATTGGCACCGGAACCACCGGGTTATACCCGTTACCATTTGGGTCATAACCAGAACATGTTGTTGAATGTGTGATCTGATGAGGAATATAGAACGCACCGCTTTCGCCACTACTGCCGCTACTACTGCTAGTGAAGGTGTTATCACCATTGTTGTTATTGTCATCTTCTAGTAAAGATATGATCTTTTTCATGTCGATTTGGTTGATTTGAAGCAACTGTTGTTCTTGCTGACACTCCATCTGTCTTTGCTGCTGAAATTGTTGTCTCTTCAAGATTCTGTTTTTCGTCTTCTCCGCATTATTAGTTGTAGATTTTGTCTTCTTCTTGAAATGGGTTCTCCAATAGTTCTTGATTTCGTTGTCTGTTCTTCCTGGTAAACTACGAGCAATCGTTGACCACCTATAATTACAAAATCATTAGACAAAAGAACCATGAAAAAATTACTTATTTTAGTAAGGCTATAATTGTTCCAAACTTCAATCTTGATGGAAAAAAGGGTTAAGGAAAGAAAATTCTATATAACACACTTTATTATATAGCATGTAATGCAAATAAACACAATCAAAGCTTTTTTATTAATTACCTGTTGCCCCACTTAGCATGTAACTCAAGGATAATGGTTTCTTCATGAGGAGTGATTTGTCCTCTCTTAAGGTCTGGTCTAAGGTAATTAACCCATCTTAATCTGCAGCTTTTGCCATTTCTCTTCAACCCGGCGAGCCTCGCCACAGAATTCCATCGGCCCTCGCCGTGAAGCCGCACATAATCGATCAGAAGACGGTCTTCTTCGGCAGTCCATGGCCCTTTTCTCCAACCTTCTTCTACCATTCCCCATCCTCCTCCCATCACTCCCCACAAACTCATCCTTTCCTCTTATTCTTTAAGTGAAAGTTAAGAAAAATCGTATCTTAGGTCTCCTTCTTCCTCAGACCCACCTATATATCTGTTTTGTCTCTCTGTCTTATGAAACCTATGTGTGCCTCTGTTTTGCCTTTTGCGTTATGTTGTGTTTTGTTTTCTCTCTGCCCCTTTCAATATTTATAGATGCACGCACTCACTCTAACTCCTTGGCTCCACCACTTTTTTGTTTGTTTTGTATAGAGATAGATACATACTAGTGACAAGTCACAAGACAAAAATCTTTTTACATTTTTAGAGCTATGTTCTTTATTCAATTTTATAAGGTTACCACTACCAAAAAGAAAGATTCTATGAAAATTTACAATTTATAAAAACTTTTTTCAATCTCAATTTACAAAAATAGTTACACAAGCTCGTAAATAGTAATAAGAATAATTAAATCGATTCAGCAAGAAGAAAAGAAAAAGAATTGTAACATAGAAGGCAAAATTGAATAATTATTATAAGGAAAAGATAGAAGTTTAGAACTAAGAACTTGAGTGCTCTCTTTAACCCTTTTCACAGGTCGTTTTCATAAGTCTCCCTATTTATCCTTTTCTCTGTCCATTCAAATCTTCATCCCCAAAGGCATCATCATCCAAAATTACTAAATTGTCCCTTTTGTTACATTTGTTTTGGATTTTTTTTTGGTATTTAAATAAAGTGTATAAAAATATCTAAACAGAGCCATATAAAAACTGAGCCAAAAACTAAACCGGGCAAATCAAATAAAAACTTAACCATAATATTCTTGACCTTAGTTTATTGGTTTAACTTTAAATGTTATTGTTAGTGGTGGAAAAAAAAAAACAAACCGAGATGAACCAATTCAAACCAACCAAACCCAAACCGACCCTAATCAAACCAAAATTAATAGTAAAACATTTTGGTCAAAATTACAATCGACCCGAATGGTTTGATTTGGTTTAAAACTGAACCGAACCAATTATATTAATAACATAAATTATTTTAAATCTTATTATTTAAAAGATTTTTCAATTCTTAAAAGTCAAAACTAAAAAAAGGTTATTTGAATTATTAAATTTACATTTTAATTTATTTATATTACTTTTTAAAAATTTATTGGATTTTATTTATAATATATTAATCAAAATATTTAAATCAAATTAAAATTAATCAAACTGAACTAATCAAATCGATTAAGTTTGGTTGAGTTTCATTTTTTTTTTAATTTTTTTTTGTTTAAATAAGTTTGATTGAATTTAGTTAGAAATTTATAATTTTAATAAAATTGAATTTACCGAACTGAACCAAACCTAAATCGAACCAAAAGTAAATCGAAATACCCACCCCTAATTATAATTAATCACCCAAACTTCATCATTTTTATGACCACTAAACAAGGATATTACAGGACTATTAATAAATCAATTTCAATATTCATGCAGGATTAAAGAAATGATGTTAAGGCATCGGGTAACATGGTGTAACCGAGCATCAAATCCAATAAAATAATTCTTTTATGCAAAAGTTGTTTGGAACTTCTTTTTTCTTGCCACGTATATGATCTATTAATATATATATTATTTTTTTTGAATAAGAATGATCTATTATATCATAGGAGTTTAATGCAGTGATATTAAATAATGATTACTGATATTATTTAATCAACACTTTCTGTAAAAGCATAAGTAAAACGTAAAGAATTTGATGGTGCTTGATTATTTTAAGTTGATACACATAATCGAACCACTAAGGTTTCTCCAAGTGTCGAGGAGATTTATACATGCGATCTTACACTAATCTTTGCTGTTGTCGTATAAGATTCGTTGGATTCCACATAAGGAATTATGGCAATATAAACTATAAAAATAACTAAAAAGTTATGAAAGAGTTTATGGTCTTTGTGCGTCACCATGAGACAGGTGGTCTTATAATTATCTGTCTCTTAGATATTTGTAAGATTGTAAGTACTCTCTTTTCTTTCTTTTTTATAAACTATTATCAATTATTTCAAAAAACTCAATGTCTTGTGTTTCCATATTTATCCAACATTACTAAAACATTTGGTCTTATATATCGTGCATATGGAAATTATGTATAAAAAAAGTAATAGGACAGTTGAACATAATTTTTTTTGGAACAAATTTTTGCTGTTGAGTCCGTGACAAAACTAGAGTCTTATATTTTTGCTGTTCGTGTAATGGTGGATCACAAATTTAATACGACAGTCGAATATTATCTTTTGATGCGATGAGAAACATAGTAGTTAATCAGAAGTATAAATATTAAAATAATCTTCTAGAACTATATAGGGTCAGATTTAAGAAGTTTTCAGGCCAACCGTGACCGGCTGGCTGACTGATCCACTTATTAGTCAAAGATAATAAGTCATTTAAATGGTAAAATAAGTTAGAACATCAAATCATCATAACTTATTTTTTTTTCTAGTAGTCGACCAAAAAGAAAACTAGTAAAATGTAACATGAGGATATGAATCTAGTTATGATGCAACAATGGTACCAACACAAAGAACAATATGAAACATGTTACAAGCTATAATCATCATTATTAACTGTTTCGATGGATTTTGAATCTGTTACAAAGTTTGAGAAAACTGTCAGGACACTTTGAGGATTAGGAAAACTTTTAGGCAGCAAACTGAAACCTACGTTGGAGTCAAAGACGATCAAGTATTTCTGACATATGGACATTGACATCACTAGTAATTTGTTGATGCATATATGTGAGGACTTCCCAATAGTTCAAGTCCATATCAGCAATTGTATTGTCACTTTGTTAGATATGTTTGAACCGCGTACTAAAAGTGTAGATTCTCTCTTCTAAGACTCGGCAGACAGTTTTTTTGGTTTTAAGTATTCTAATCAGATTTTGTTTGCAATGCAAATCTACAATTTTAAATGAAATATCAAAGAGTTGCAGATGTGAAAGTATCTCAACGGCTCAGGGCACTAAGGAGGCGTGCCTATAAGGCGTCAGCCATATCATTCACCGATTATAGATTTAACAATTTTTAATTGAATGATTAGAGTCATTACTCATTAGACACAATCACTTTTTTTAATTAATTCGACATTATAAATTGTTCTAGTGAATCCTCTTATAAATATTTTGTCGTTGGAGATCATTTAAACTCCGTGTTTCGTACGGGTATTTGTATTGTTTATGACTTTTGTACTGCAGAGAAATGTTTAGCAGCTAAGCTTGTGATTTTGCTAAGATGTGCTTTTACGATAAAATAATGTTTTGTTTTTATTGTATGTCTTATCAGGAGAAAGCTTTTCCTATTTTGTCCACAATATCAAAACAAAAGCTAATGTTTCGAGTGGCAATAGCATACTTGCTAGAGAGGACTGTTCAGTCGACAAATGTTACATTTAAAAATACTAACATTTGTGGTGAAGAAATGCTCTAAAATAACAAGTAACAAACTTACTGTATATGAATTGGTACTTATTCGATCGCTTTCTCGCCTTTCACCCAAATTTATTTGGTAAATTTCTACTCATAATTTTAATATTTGTAATCTTTACAAGCATGGGTCTTTAACACGTACAGTAGTAGTTGTAGTAGTAATTAGTAAGGGGCTATGAAAACAGAAAAAAAAAAATAGTTGTAAAGAAAGGGAAATGAAGTTGGATTAGAATAAACGATAATTTAACAACAAAAATATTACAAGTTACAACGATTTAGAGTCGTACACGTAAAACAAATAGAATTTCGAATCCAACGTTTCCGCGTGAGATGCAACTTGGCAAGTACTTTGATCAAATCATCGTATTCTTTTGAGTTAACTATATAATATTTTTCGACATTTTTATATATGTTTCTTCTTTTTGGTTACTTTTTTTTTGTTGTTGTCGATCAAAGATAAAGTTTGCACGATTCTATGAAATAATTTTTAAAACTATAATAATGTTGTTCCTATCTAAGTTGAAAGTGCAGGATGTGTACTTGCCAACAAGCTTCTAGAACCTCGGTTTATTATTGTTGTTCTCATAGCTTTGGTTATATAGATGGACTCAGAATGACTTGTAATTAATAATTATATTAATAAAGAGGCAGTGATATATACGTTATAGATGAAACCATATCATATGTTGGACTCAGTAGTCAGAATTGACTTGCAAAGGAATCTCTAGGCCATGTCACAAATGTAGCTAGTAGCTACCATGTCTATACGGTTTGCGGTTTACTCCGGCTCCGATTTGCTAATCCGGTTCAAACTCAAGTCTGTAATTGTAAAAGTTCTCGAGCATCATACTATCTGAGTATCTGTCTTCAAATGCATGTTCAAGACTTCTTTCCCTCCGAAAGAATTTATGTATCTCCTTAAATTTTCTGCTCTCGAACAACAAACCAATCTGTGCATTGTTCTCAAGTCCGTTTCGAAACCAATATCTCTTTGACTTCTGTATTTTGATTTTAGGACTAGTCATTCTTCATATTTTTCATTTAAACGTTGAGAAATCTTCGCAAATAGATTACTTAATAAATTAACTTGGTTATATTAACACTCTCCGAAATCCGCCAGCCAAACATATATAAATATAGTTGTAGCAAAAGTTTCTAGCAAGAGAATCAAATATATCATGAAGCTTTTTGGCCCCCTATCAATTTTAGTCTTTTTTATTAATATATGATGATAGAGAGTTTCACTAGAGTATATAATATAAGCATATAGTTTAGCATTGAAATTTTGTTGTTATTGAACATAAATCTTCCACTTGTTGTTTATTATAAACATATGGTTATTGCGGCCATATTCGTTTGTCCTGAATCCTGATAATAACAAAGCACTTGGGTCATATAGTTTACGAACTAATTAAGTAGTATGCTTCAATCAGAAATATAAAATGATTCCAAAATCTTCAGATGTGGGGTTTAGATATCCATCCATTCGAGATTTTCTGTCCAAAATACTTATCTATACCTTTTTCTATTAAAATATTAATTGACAGTCTTTGTAGAATGTATATAAGATACACGCCCGCTACTACAAGTTACATGTATAAATGCTGCCAAGTAACCAAATTAAAAGCATTTAGACGAATAATTATTTTTTCTCAGTAGGCACTTGTTAAACCAACGCTATATATATATATATATGTATATAATATCTCAACCTCTAAATATATGGTTTAACTTATGATAAAAGAAATAATAGTAGCTCTGAATAACAATGAGAAGACATGCATATATTATGGTGATCTCATTGATAGTAGTTGTTTTTAAATCAAATATTTGAAATTATAAAATATCTGAATATAAAATCTAAGATTTTTATTATATTCAGATAGAAATCTATATAGAGTGGCCTAAAATAATTGTCATGTTATTGTGTAATACGGTCTACTCTTGCTTCAGGTGCATGAGCAGTATTATAAGGACAATATTGTCCGTCCACATGATCATCAGCTTAGTGCAACACTACAGTAACAGTTCGTTTTCTGAACCTTTTCTCACCATCACCCTTTTTTTCTTATGTACTATGTTATTGGGTTGAAGAATAGATTCAAAACATACATTATATTATTTTCTTTATAAAGACATTAGTGTTATTGCTGCATCAGTTAATTAGTTAGTTTATTGTATTTCTCGTTCCCTTAAATCATCCGTCAAAAGAATGCCTCTCATCAAGAATAGTACAAGTTCACATGTAATTTAAGAAGGTGTTGCAGTATAAATCTAGATATAGATAACGTGATCTCTCACAAGAAGTAACTATTTTTGACCAATTTATATTCTTAATTAAGAATTCTAAACTATCTAACTTTGAGTGATTATGTTGTACTCGTGCACTGGATATGATGATACAACGTATACCACCTCGTGTAACTATTCAGCACAGTGGTAAGACTATGTACCACCCCTTGGTTTTAAACATGTGTAAGATATATAAACATTGGAATGATTCTGACATATGCGAACCAAAAAAGTCCATCTTATTTATGGAGATACATGTATAGTCATGGGAAGATTTAAATTAATACCTTCTTATCTTATTCTTTTTTTTCAACACCAAGTGAATCTGTTTTGTTTTTCTTTTAATTTTTGGAAAGCAAGAGAATAATTCTTACCAGACGATCACTTAAGCCTTTCAGAATGTTTGATCTCATGTTAGAAAATAGAGAAAAAAACGTATAAAGAAACAACATAAACAATAACGTTAACAGAAGACCAAACCTTTGTTGATTTCTGGAAAGAACATTAGGTAACATAGTAAATTTACAAGACATACCATAATGATTATTATATATTATTTTGGTAGAGTCATCATCAGGCTAATCTTTAGGATAAAATTCACTTTACATCACCGGCCTAGCGTTATGTCGATTTCGTGTCTTTAGTTGATGATCTCAGTCTTTTGAGTCCAAAGTAAACGTCATGATGAAGAAACTAGAAAATTATAGCTAATTAATTTTGGATGGAATTTTAATTTAGAAGAGCAGATCATAATATTATCCATAATTAGGAAATACAAGAACACAAATTATAAAATCGTACTTATATAAGGCAAGCACACAACAAAAGTTAGTGGAGACAATACACATAAAATGATTGAAGATTTTAGATAGCTTAGAAATTAAAAAATGAGTTATATAGATCACTACCAAGCTACATATGAAATATGGGTTCAAATTATCAATTCCGATCTGTTATATAATTCTGTGATTTTATGTATGTTAGTGGATTCTCTAATCATTACATTAGAAAGTGTGATCAAAATAGTTTGATAAAAAATCAGATTTGATAGATGAAACTGAGAAGAGACAAAATACGAAAACAAAAAATGATTAGGATAGTAAAGGGTTTAGGAATTCATGAATACACGATATATAATTTTTAATATGTTCAAGCTTGTAATTACATATGAAAAGTTTAGGAGATTCTCATCAATTCTATTTTTTCTTAAAATGTGTATCTTTTTATATAAGTCTGGAAATTTGGGTCAAGTTTGTAGAGAAACAAGTTGAAGGACCACAAACACGTTCACCTACATTTTTATATATAAACAGAAAGCTGTCTTGGACAAAACTTAAGATTGGATATATACAAACAAATTAAGCAAATGTATTGCATCCAAATCAACACAACAATAATCCATAAGTCTCTTCTTCATGGTTTTACACATCAGCATTTTCAAGCTTTTAGGAGATGACACTTCAGCAAAAAAATATACCAATAAAAATATTTCATTAATACAAGTCATCAATATATTTTAACTTTTAAATTTAAACCCATTAAAAATCCAAATATTTTTTATTGTTAATTTTAGTTTTATTTTTTGGTCAAGCCTAAGCCCAAATAATAAATAACAGCAAATAAAAAAATTGTTTTATTTTTTTGCCAAACCCAAATAATAAATAACAACAAATAATAAAATTAAATCTTTATTTTATATTTTTGCCAAACCAAAACTCAAATAATAAAAAACAGCAAATAAAATAAAATTTTTACCTATGTGTTTGCTTGATAGATACATATATGATTAAAGAAAGTGTAGACTCATCATCAACAATGCTTCCATAACAACAATGCAAAAAGCGTTATGTTATAAGAAGCTCACACATCAGCAAAAATTTGAACCAATAAAAACATAGCAATAATACATATTATTAACACACTAATAAAATCAAGTTACTATTTTGCTGACCCATTAAAAAGCCCAAAGTTTACAAAAAAAAAAATGGAAGGCGAAAGCAAATGAGGAGAAACTCAAACCACTACAGCTTGGAGATTCACATTTCCACTGGTTACCGTAGAGAATTTCTTGGTTTTGATAGAAAAATGTGATTTTCAGTTTTGGTAGAAAAACATAGTTTCTCGGTTATGGCGGAAAAAAACGAATTCTCGGGTTTGGTGGAAAAATGTGAAATTTTGGTTTTGGTGAGAAATAAAAAATTTGATTTTGACGAGAAAATGCAAGGAAAATGCAACTTTACAATTTTGACGAAAAATACAATTTCTCGGTTTTGATAGAAAATGCAATTTTTCGACTTTTGATGGATAATATAATTTCTTGATTTTTGCGGAAAATTGTAATTTGACAATTTTGGTAGAAAATGCAATTTTTCGGGTTGATAGAAAAGCAAAATTTCTCGATTTTGGCGGGAACAAACAATTTCTTGGTTTTGATGGGAAATGCAAATTTTCAGTTTTTGACATATAATTTGATTTTTTGGTTTTCGAGGGAAAATATAATTTCTTAGTTTTTGCGGGGAACACAATTTCTCATGAGATAATGCAATTTTTTGGTTTTCGCAGAAAATTATAGTTTATCGGTTTTGGTAGGAAGACATGATTCTTGATTTGACGAGAAAAATAATTTTTTCTTGTTTTGGTGGGAATAGATGATTTTTGCGGGAAAATATCTTTTTGGTTTTGACGGGAAAATACTATTTTTTGTTTTTGCAGGAAGATGAATTTTTTTGGTTTTGGTGAAAAAACTTGATTTCTCTGTTTTAACGGGAAAACACAGGTTCTCGCGGGAAAATGTGATTTTTTGGTTTTTGAGGGAAAATGTAATTTCTTTGTTTTGGTAGGAAAATGAAATTTCAGGTTTGACGAGAAAATGAATTTTTTTGGTTTTGGCGGGAATATGCAATTTCTCAGTTTTGTGGGAAAATATATTTTTTTGTTTTGTCGGAAAATACAATTTCTTGGTTTTTGTAAAATGATAAAATTTCTCTGTGCTAATTTTCAAAGTTACAATATGTTTATAGTAACCAAAATTAAATTATTTAACTTCAACTAAATTGATATTTCAACAGTTCAAATAGAACTTTCTATTTAGTTTAAAAGTAATAGTAATAATTTTGATATGAATGTTATTGATTATAGTTTGGTAGTTTTAGAAACATATGTCTATAATAAATATTTGATAAACAAATAAATTTTATAGTTTAAAATAATCATATTAATTAATATTTTTTTAAATGGCAATTTGTTTTATATAATTTCAAAAGAGGATCAAGTAGCAATTTAGTAGAGATAATAAATTATATTTAGCATTAGCATGAAAGTACTTAAAAATGTATTGTTTTATTCTTACATATACATTTATAGATAGTTAGCTAAACAAATTTGATAGTAGATTATAATTTTAAAAAGTTAAAAAATTAATAATATATAATATTTATTCAGATTTAAAACATATAAATACATATTTTAAGCTAATAAAAAATAAATATAATACTCATTTACATTATAGAAATAATTTTATTATATTAAAAATATATATACAAATCTAGAAAAAATATCCCGCAGCATAGCGCAAGTAAATACCCAGTCGTTAATAATGACAGCAAATCCAGTTTGGCTGTTAAACACTAAAGACCAATCCACCTTAAGCTATCTTTTTAACTTTAACGAAACACATATTTATGAGTTGTAAACTAGATAGCCTTTGATAACTTTATTAATTAATTCTCAAACCTTATACCTAACAAGTAACACGCTTTTACTTACTTTTGCTTAGCTCAGTTCAATTGGTGGAAAGAAATGATACATTGTCTTTACGATATACCAAGTTCGATTCAAATGACTAGATTGAAAATTGTAGAAGATATATATGAGTCATCCAAAAAATTACGAAAATGAGAGATGTAGAATAGAAGTGAAAAGCTGGTGGGGTTCATCATATTGCGCACGAATGCCAAAACAAATCTAATTAGTCAATATACTTAGTGTTGGTAGGCAAATTCTTACATCATTCTTCTAAAATATTCTTTCTACTTTTCGTTATAAAGTAAATAAATAAATAAAATTCTCACAAATTCATTGAATCACATGACTTAAGTTTCATTTTTTTAATAGCATGATGAATCATTTTAGACTGTTTTTTTTTTTTGAAAAAATCATTTTAGACTGTTTCTCAAAAATATAAGTATTATATCTTACCATTTGAAATGTTTTACAACAACTAACAGAAATGATAAAACCTGATCTATAACTTTGATCAACATGACCATCAGTTTTCAACCATTAAACTATCATCTACTTCAGATCCTGGCATAAAGTTTCTTTTGTTAATTTTTGATGCATAAATTTGCGAACTATGTGGTTAAGAAAGGCACAAAGTGTGGCTCCATTCATCATGGACGAGGCATCTCCAAATCGCAGTGGTTGAATGAAATACATTTTTGGTAATTACGTTTACGTACGTGAAATGAATAAAAAAATTTCTAAACCCAAGCTTGTACCAACAGTTGAAGCTGAGATCTCGATGAGAAGACTTGAACGTGAGAATGACATTTGGGGGAAAAAAACTTGTTAAAACGCTCCGATACATACAATGATAGAATAATTTTTGTGGAAGAGAAGTTATCAAAGACACTCCAATACATTTAATTAATGATAGAACATAGAACAAGTATATAGTTTTTCTTTACCAATTCACACAACAATTAACATACCCCTTGTTGCTTTATAGTTTCTTAAATCTCATATTTTTTTGTGAGACCTCAACTCAAATACACTAAACTTTCATGGAGATGAGTATCATATATATATATATATATATATATATATATATATATATTTTTTTTTTTATCAAAATAATAATTTTTATTCACCGAGAATTGTTAAAGTCGGAATACATAGTACTTGTAAGCAAAAAATGCAGAAAATTACATCCAAAAACAAACAAAACATCAATCGGATCATGCTTAGTTAATACGTGGACTGCTTCATTATATTCACGCTTTATAAAATATAATTGATTGGAGGAAAATTTATTTGGCCATGCTCAAACATTATGTAAGAGAGGAGCATTTGACCGCAGTACTTTTGTTAAAATCTCATGTAAATTCTATGTAATTTCAGTAATGTCCCCTTGATTCTTTAAACAATTTCAATATTGCCTTCTATAAAAATAATTTCTATTTCTGCCCCTGCTGTAACATCATCTAGTAGATTAGAGATAAGAATGTCTCGATCATTATGTTGTAGTAAATGTACCAATGTCAGATAATCATCTTCTAAACTAATCTTTGTAAAACACATACTCTAAACATTTTGAAGTGTTAGAGCATCAGTAATGGTAATCTCAATAAATAGATTCTTAAAATATTTTATTATTAAATGAAAGATAAAGTTGTGAGAGTCAATTCTTAAAACTTCTCTATCAGAATCGATTCTTTAAAAAAATTATGCTACTTCATTTTTTTTTTTTTTTTCTTTTACATTCAAGAACTTCACTAAATCTCTCCATTATTAATAGAGCTTTGACTTCTGCCCGAAGAGGAGATGAGTATCATACATATTTGAATAACTTTAGGAGAAAAGGGAAATGGGTTTTTTAAGTAACATTAAATTGTTTAGGGTATATCTACATATTCCTCAATAGTTGAGGGATGTAAATACAATAACTACAGTAAGAATCCAAAGGTTGCGGTTGCGAGTTTAAGGAACAAGATGAACCATCCTCTCTCGTCCTCTGCCGTTCTCACTCTGCTTCATGAACTCGATTTCTCCATTTCCGATTGGATAAAAAAGGCATCCTTTTAAAAAATGTCCACCACATTGTTCAGGACAATTCAGCCAAACCAGTTCACACTTCTTGGAACTGCCTTGTTCAGAAGGAGAAAGAGGAGTAGTAATTTCTCCGTGAGGTGTTGCGGAAGCCAAACAGCCACGACCCATGAAGCTAAACAGACTTCTCAAAGGGTCGCGCCTAAAAACCATGGAAGCAACAAGCTTGACGAGATTCTGAGAGATTACGAAGCTGTAATCGGCATAGAGACTCATGTGCAGCTCTCGACATTCACAAAGGCATTTTGCAATTGCCCTAACAATTACGGGTCTCATCCGAACACAAGTATCTGTCCCGTTTGTATGGGTTTGCCTGGTGCCTTGCCTGTTTTGAATTCGAAAGTCGTCGAATTTGGTGCTAGATTGGGTTTAGCTTTGAACTGCGATCTGTCTCTCAAGTCCAAGTTCGATAGGAAGCAGTATTTTTATCCAGATCTTCCTAAAGGTTATCAGATTTCTCAGTTTGATATACCAATTGCGTCTGGTGGTTATGTGGATGTGGATATCCCGCTTGAGTTTGGTGGTGGACACAGGAGATTTGGTATCACTAGGGTTCATATGGAAGAAGATGCTGGCAAGCTACTCCACTCAGACACTGGAGATTACTCTCAGGTCAAAATTTTCCGTTTTGGTTTCTGATTTGGATGATATTGTTCATGGAAGGGTTTTAGGTTTTAAAGGGTTTAAGTAGAACATTTTACAGGAAGAAGTCAATGGAATGTTTGAATATGATTACTACTGTTTCATTATTACCTTCACGAATCTTTATACCTGTGTCTTCTTATAGCAAGCATGGGACTGCAGAAAGAAATGATTTTGCTTACATTTAAGGCTTGAGATGACCCGAATTTGTCTTATACTATATGAGATCATTGCTCTATGCAAACAGATTCTTGGTTTTGGGTTTCAGGGGTTTAAGTAGAACATCTTGCAGGAAGCGTCATTTGAATGTTTGAATATGATTACTAATGTTTCATATTTGTTTTCACGAATCTTTGTCCTTATGTCTTCTTATAGCAAGCATAGGATTGCAGAAAGAAATGATTTTGCTTACATTTTAGGCTTGAGATGACCAGAATTAGTCTTACACTATATGAGATCATTGCTCTATGCAAACAGATTCTTGGTTTTAGGTTTTAGGGGTTTAAGTAGAACATCTTGCAGGAAGCGTCATTTGAATGTTTGAATATGGTTACTGTTTCATTTTTATTTTCACGAATCCTTGTCCTTATGTCTTCTTGTAGCAAGCATAGGATTGCAGAAAGAAATGATTTTGCTTACATTTAAGGCTTGGGATGACCCGAATTAGTCTTATACTATATGAGATCATTGCTCAATGGTTACAGGTTCTTGGTTTTAGGTTTTAGTGGTTTAAGTGCAAGATATTTTTGTTTCTTATGTTTGGTTACTCTATGGTGCAGGTAGATCTAAACAGAGCAGGGGTTCCTTTGCTTGAGATCGTCTCTGAACCTGATATGAGAAGTGGGATCGAAGCCGCTGAGTACGCTTCTGAAATGCAACGGATTGTGAGGTATTTGGGAGTGAGTAATGGGAATATGCAAGAAGGATCTCTTCGTTGCGATGTCAATATCTCAATCCGTCCTATTGGGCAAGCTGAGTTTGGCACCAAGGTCAATAAGTTTCCTCCATTGCATCTCCTTCACTGATTCAACTCATTGCAAATTCAATTTGTCTCGTTGCTGATTCTGAGTTTTTTTTTAATTGTTTAACAGGTGGAAATCAAGAATTTGAATGCATTTTCAGCAATGAGCAGGGCGATAGACTATGAGATAACAAGACAGGCGCTTCTCTACAATCAGGGCCAAGCAGACCAGATTGTGACCGAGACTCGGCTTTGGGAAGAAGGAGCTCAGGTCCTAAAAAGCTTAAACACCATTCATTAGGTTTCTGTTTTTTGTTTGATCATATCCACAAGCAACTAACTTTGAGTAGAGATGTTCAGAAATCAGTAACAATGAGGAAGAAAGAAGGTCTTGCTGATTACCGCTACTTTCCAGAACCAGATCTTCCCGAAGTGATCCTCACACAAGAATACGTTGATAGCATCCGCGCTTCTTTACCGGAACTTCCTGAAGCTAAGCGTAGGAGATACGAGGCTATGGGTCTAGGCATGCAAGATGTGCTTTTCCTCGCGAATGACGTCAGTGTAAGTGTCCTGTTCGCTCCACATTGATAGTAACCTTATACATGGTATCTTCACAAGAAGGCAATGCTGAGTGCAAAAGGGTTAAACTTTAAACTGTTGTTGGAATGAAATGGCTTAGGTTGCAGAATTTTTCGATGCGGTTATTGCTAAGGGTGCTGAAGTGAAGTTGGCGGCGAATTGGATCATGAGCGATATTGCTGCTTACTTGAAAAATGAGGAACTTTCTATTAATGATGTTAAACTTACTCCGCAAGAGTTGGCTGAGCTGATAGCTGCCATCAAAGCTGGAACCATTAGCGGAAAGATTGGGAAACAGGTCAGTTTCAATTCACTCTAACCCTTAAATCTGTTATATTCTATTTAATTGGTATCTCTAAAATATGACCGATGCATCATCTTTCGCTTGGAATCAATGTGATTTATTCCGTTTTGCAGATACTATTTGAGCTATTGGCCAAAGGCGGAACCGTCCAAGGACTGATTAAAGCAAAAGACTTGGTTCAGGCAAGTCCATGCTCTTACACAAACTGTGCCCATAAAGGAGTTGAAGCCAGAGAAATACATATATCAATGGCTAGGTTTACCAAGACTGAACCAAGACTGATTTTTTTTTGCTTCTGTTGCAGATAAGCGATCCTGCAGAGATTGAGAAGATGGTTATAAAGGTGGTCTCGGAGAACCCAAAGCAGCTTGAGCAGTACCGAGGTGGAAGAACCAAGCTTGAAGGCTATTTTGCTGGCCAGGTATGGCAAATACGATCCGTCCGTAGATTGAAAACTAGTAACTTGTGAATCAGTTCAAAATCATAATATTACTTTGTTTTCAGGTTATGAAAATGTCAAAAGGTAAAGCAAACCCTGCCTTGCTTAACAAGATTCTCCTGGAGAAGCTCAATGCCAAGGAATGATTCAAGAAGCTTCCGCATTGGCAAGTTATGTACAAGCTTTGGCTTTTCATGTGGCTCTTGATTATAAAAGAGAAAAGATGAGAAGATGAGATTAGTTTGATGGAAGTGATGTCAATTATAATTGATCTTTAGAAAGTGATGTTCGAATCCTTATGATAAGAGGTTGATAGATTGATTCCATTGAATTGGTACAGAATGATTTTGGCTCAACAAGAGTGTTCTTTTACTAATTTCTTGTTTGCATATGAAGTAAATGGTGAAGTTTTTTGAAGGCAAAATAATGTCTACAACTCTTACTTTTGAGTCAGAAAAGGAAAAGAGAGCCTACATGTCAAAGAGAGAACATATCTAAGAGATAATATACTCATAAACTCAATGTAACAAGCAAATGTTACTTTTGATACAGTGCCAATATCAAGAACTTGAGCATATCTAATAAAAGGCTTTAGAGTTCATCGTGCCGGCGTTGTTGTTGAGGGATATTAACATTAGGAACTGTGTTTCCATCGAAATGTTGTCCTAAAGGCATAGCATCACCATTTGCTGCTTTTCCGGCCATTCGAGCTTTAATGGCAGCAGTAGCCATCTGTTGCAGTCTCAAGATTCCTATGCGCTTTGAAACAACGTAAACAACAGCGAGGACGAAGAGAGAAAACCCAATTATGAGGATCAACCTGTTGTTGATAGTGCCACAAGAACCACCGGAAAACAAAATAGAGTTCTATATTATTCACCGGAGGAGTTTTTTTGGTTACTTAATCAGAGAATTTATTCTTTTTCAAGTACCTGTCGATTACGTCTTGACGTTGCATTGTAGAAAGTAGATTACGAGTCCTCGACAACAAAGACCTGTGTCCTTTGTATTCACTCTCTGCTTTCTTAAGTACTCCAGTAGATTCATCTACAAATGTAAACAAATGAATAATGATGTCTCAACTGTTTTCACTAAACACTTAATCATATCAGGTAATATTGAATGACACATACCAAAAGCCACAAGTGTGTTTGTACTTCTCTCCACCTCCTGTAACCCCAAAAGTCAAGGAGAAAGTATTTGATAAGACATTTAAAACTTTTGTAATGAATTTTTCTGTTTTTGGGTTATGTGAATGCACAATCATAACTAGTTTTTCTGACCTGAACCATTAGCTGCCGTGAGCGCCTGAGACTTTCAGTTATGCTTTCAGCATCTGATGTCAAGCCAGCTTTTGCTCTACAAGCAACCAAAAACTTTAAGATTCATTGGAAGAAAACGAGATGTAAACGCAACATTCACTGGTTTCGACAAGAAACCCAAGTAAAAGGCTGGTTTTAACAGGGTTGAATGATATAAAAGAGTTTCCAAGTAGTAGACATACTGTCGTTTACGTCTGAGATCTGTGGACTCTGTTCCACCACCGAGGAGAAGCTCTCTCTGCAACCATTGTAACACACACTCTTTATACAAAAGTTTTTCAAAGGAGATGGCTTGGTGAAAACAGTATAAGAGAGAGAGTGCTTAAGCCATAAGAACTTTACCTCTTCTTGAGCTGCTTTCCTCATGTTATCCTTTGCTTGCAAATTAGCACTTCTCAAATTTACTCTCAAACTGACCACAAACAAAAAACAATCCAAAACCCAAACTTGCTAAATAACAAGACAATTTTTTTGTTTGCTTATATGAACAATACTTTTCATACCCTGTATCTGAAAAAATGTTTGACATAGTTATAAGATAGCCAAAACCCATGCTTGTACCACAATTTTAACTTAAGATCAAACTCAAGCGCAAAGGCATTGGACGAGATTCCAAACTACTACATCGGTGACTAACTATTCACACCATTTGTCTTACAGATTGCATTACTCTATCAACCAAGAGAATGTTGTAGATTCCCAGAAACCAATTTTTCCAAAAGAAGAAATCGATTTGAATGTAAGTACCTCTGATATTGATTCTTCCAGGTTTCAAGCAGTGACTGACTGGACTGGACCTGATCAACAGAAGGAAGCTGGGGAGCGAGAAGATCGAGATTGAATTGCAGAGAATTGAGAAGAGAGAGACCATCCTGAGCCAATCCGTTGAGCCTTTGCAGCGATACCTTCTCCTCTCCGCCTCTTCTCCTTGATTTGCCGTAATCTTGTATCGCCATGATATGTTCGATCGTCTTCTCGTACGCATCATCCCATTCTCTCTTCGCCTTCTCCACTTCAACTACAACCTCGTCCATGTCTCAACTGCGAACTACATAAATCTCCGAAATTAATGTGAAGGATCCAGGCACAGATCATCAATCAATCTCCGAATACCAATCTGATAAATCAAAATCTCTCTAAGAAACACTTATCATCACCACCAAAGCAAATTCATCCATCTAAACAGAGGCATAGGAATCAGAATGTAATTGCTTCTGTATGGATTACGATCTTTACCAGATTTTCATCAAAAGACTCAATTGATATTAAACCCATAAACTAAGAGCTACGGGGAAACAAAAGTAGCTATGAGATATGAATGCAGAAGCAAAATGATGGAATCCGAAGGAAACAGCTTACATTCGTCGAAAAAAAATCGCGAAAAAGGATTGAAGAGGAGACTGATGCTGAAGAAGATCGGCAAACAAGAGCGAGCAGAGAGTCTGACGATCAAAATCGACCCGTAGAAAGAAAGGATCAAAATTCAATTATGAGGAAGAGAAAGAAGCAAAGGGGAAATATCGATTTTTGTAAAAAAAAAACACGAGGGTTTGTGATTAGGAATTTAGGAGAATTACTAAAAGAAAATTAACAATAGATGATACATTTCTCAAATCATATATCTTTACATCTCATTTTAGATTAATAGAAATCCAATTTGTATTCTTTAGATTAGTAGTTGTTAAACTTTTTTTCGACTCGTAAAAAGAGCTTCTCTCTCTTCTCTCTCTCGATCTTTCAGAGAGTGAAGCTTTTTTTTGTTTAGTTTTTCCGTTAATTCAATAATAAATTCCGGCATGTCCGGTTCTTTGTTCAATAATCCTTCCGTTTATCGGATTTTGTTTTTTACTTTCTTTTAGTATGTTTTCAATTTTAGATTCCAGGCGATTTTGATGAATTTCTTGTCCATTGGGTTCTTGGTTTTATTTTCTAAAGAGTAATTCCTTGCTTTTAAGCCGATTGTTTTTAGTTAAATCGAAGCACATGTTTCTTTTGGTGATGTAAAATCAAGTTGGTGGGAATTCAATTGGGTGATTATGTTGCAATGTTGCAGAGTCTGCAGATTTTACGTTTTTTAAAACGGTCTAGAGAATATTCTGCTTCAAATCTGCCGATGAATTCTAAGGATATTTACTAATGGTGTGAGAAAGTTTTATCATCTTCTAATGGTTCATACATGCAGAAGGCATGAGCAGAATCGACCAAAGCAGCAGCGTGAAGAGATCATTTGGATGCAAATTCCGACAAGGATGAAGATTCATGTGAACAAAGCGGCGCTGCACTTTTCATCTCGAAGCCACACGTGTTATTGGGTTAGGTTATTAATTTGTTACATGTGTAAACACGTGTCTACGCCTTTATACTTTTAGACTTAAGACTTTGTTTCGTGGGCTAAGTTTGAGATGTATGTGCTCTTCTCTACCATTAATGGGTTTGTCCATTTGGGCTTTAATACAACAGACGGCAAAAAAAAAAAGATTAGTAGTTATTACTTTAGATAAAAATATTAACATTAATAAAAAATAATTATAACATATTTATTAACCTAAAAAATTTTAAAATTGATTATTTCTTAATTTTTAGGTTGATATTTTTTTCTATCGTAATTAAATACAGATTATGATAAATCAAACAATAAATTTATCTGAACATGTATAAAATGTATCTAATAATTTTTGTGATTGATTTTCACAAAAAAAATGTGAAAAGTAAAATAAAGAAGAAAGTAAAAGTTTAGACAAAAAAAAAGAAGAAAGTAAAAAAGTTAGTAGAAATAGAGAAAATCATGTTTATCTTAATTCCAAAACTGCAGAAAACACATTTTAAACTCTGCATTGAACGCATATATGATAGAACAAACAGAATGTATATTTTAGGTAATCACAAAACATAAAAAATTATTGAGACACGTTCTAAAACTCATAAAACATTTAAATTAAAAAGAATATATATTCTGAATAGCTGCAGAATATAGTCAAACTACAAAATATATGTTGTAAAACATTAAAAAACACAAAGAACTCACATTCTAAAATTTGCAGAACATATCAAAATTATAGAATATGTATTCTTTACCGTCTTTACTTTGTAGAACATATTATAAACTTTTTTATAAATATTTTTTGTTACATTTACTTAAATAATTTTTATTCTCTTTAAAACTAGTATTAAGAGAATAAATTGGATAAATATATATGATTTTGTGGTATTTTAAGCACATTTGTGCCTACAAAACTCAAATTGTAATTAAAGGCAGAAGATTAAAGAAAAAGTGTTCTACAATATATTTTAAGAGCTTTATTTTCTCCGTATATGATAGATTATTTACTCTAGTATTCATTAAAAAAGGAAAATGGGTCCCTTACTCTTCTTTTTCTTCGTATATAATAGATTATTTACTCTAGGATTCATTGAAAAAGGGAGATGGGTTCAATTAGAGGGAAATGAACACATTTTCTAAAAGGCCGGAAATCAGCAAAGGATATGAAAATTTCTTAAAAACAAAAAGATGAAGAGGTAAAAGTAAAGTAAATAAAATCGGGAAAAAATATCAACAGTTTCCTAAGAAGACGCGTGTCAAGATTTTTACAATCTTGCCGTCTGGCGAACCCTTCGTATTTCCCGCTAAAAGCAGAAACCCTAATAGGTTGGAGTATTTAATAAATAAAAATGCCACGTGGCGAATCCGCTTAAAGTCTAGCCGAACTGGCTATCACAAAAGCAATGCTCTTGACAAACTAACAGTTCTTGCAAGGTCAGACCCGTCTATAACCTCATGAAGTCCGTCGACCTGATTTACAATCAGTCTCGCCGAACGGGGGGGGGGGAGGGGGGGGAGGGGGGGGGGGGGGGGGAGGGAGGGGGGGGAGGGGGGGGGGGGGGGACTTACTGTTAGAGGGGAAATGAGCACATTTCTTAAAAAGCCTTTCTCACAATAACCTAAGCCCATCACGACCAGGAAGACCACGCCGACCTAGCTCGGATTAAAGGAAAACTCTTAGAAGATAATTATCGAAGACCGGAAACATCGGATTAATCCAAAGGATAAAGGAGAATTTCCTTACTTCTCGAAGAATAAAAAATATTTCCATATTTGTGATATGGAAATATACAAGAAGACAAAAAGGAAAAGGAGTTCGGAGTAACCGACCTCCCACTCCTATAAATACAAAGGTCCCGAAGACGGAAAGAACAACTCATACAATCTAGAGAGCAACAAAGCTAAAACCAGAGACTCCAACGCTTTCTAGTTTACTTCGCAAACTTTCTTTTCACTTCGGCATAACCTCTCGGTTATACCTTTCTTTGTAATCGCTACGCGTTCTTACTATTAATAAAAAGATCTTATTCTCCGAAACCCACAACTGTTAATCAAACCCTAGTGGTGATTTTCTGGTTCAACAATTGGCGCCGTCTGTGGGGACTAGGAGAATAAATTCTTAAAAAAAAAACAAGTAAGAAAGCCGAAGCGATGAGCCTCCCCGTCAACGACAGCGATCTCATCCATGATGACACCACTCACACCGAGACACCAGCTCTCGAAGAACATACGAACGTCACTACCGCGAATCCACCCACGGGAGCACCCCCAGCTCCCCTCCTGGCCACTGACCTCGCAGAAGCCATCCAGGCCGCCATGCAGCCACTCACTCAGGACTTGGTGTCCAAACTAGACACCTTCCAGGCCCAGCAGGCCAAATACGACGAGCAACTCAGCGCTTTCGCAGCTGCGACAACTGCAAGATCAGAGCCGATAGGACGGCGTTTGATCTTCGAAACACCGATGCAAAACAACACCCGGAGTACAGCAACCGATGATGAAGAGCCCTTTGGCGAACTTCATCAGCGGATCAATGCGATCGGGTCCCAAGTCCATCGAGCCACCAGTTCGGCACCCGAGATCTCTGCCATCCTCTCAAATGCAGAACGCAACCCATTCGCCCCACGGATCACCGATGTATGACTCGGTGAGGCAATAAAACTAAAGCTCCTATACTACAACGGGATGGAGGACCGGATTCAACGTCGCCATAAAGAGGCAACGATTCGAGACCGACCTCGAACGCAAAGCCAACCACTGCCAAACCTTTGTTGAACACCTCAACAAGGACGCTTTGAAGTGGTTCTCCAATCTACCCCCTGCCTCGATCAAATCCTTCAAGGATCTGACTCACGCCTTCATCAAGCACTACTCCATGTTCATCACAAAGAGGACGGTCAACCTGTTTACTCTGGTACAAGAGCACGACCAACCACTTCATGACTTCATCGAAAAGTTCAAGAACACCGCTGCGGCATACAGACAAATCCCTCAAGTTTTAGCTATCGAGGCACTTATGAACGACCTATGGTACAAATCTCCGCTCAAAGAAGATCTGCACAAAAACCCGAGGGAAACCATAGAAGATGCCCTTCACCGAGCCCAAATCTTCATACGAATGGAAGAGGAGAAAAATTTCTACGCTAAAAAGTATGGCATTACGAATACTTCAAAAGAAAAAGATCCCGCGAGTAAAAGCAAGCCCTCCTCTCACGCTGTTGTAGTGACCACAGAGAAATCCGGGCATCAATGGGGCACAAGGATCACAAGCGATAGGGAAGATAATCACGACCTCTACTGCTCCTTTCACGGACGAACAGGACACGCTACCTCGGCCTGCCGACACCTCCACAACATGCTGTATGAACGATACAAAGAAGGCAGAATCAACATTGAATGTGATCGATCCCGGAGTAAAAACACCTACTCACGCAGTTCAAACCCCAGGGACTCGAGTCGGTCCACTTCCACCCGAGATCACAGGGATCCGGGAAAAAGCAGCAATCGAGACGGTTCCGGAGGAGGGCGCCGAAGTCGCACGCCCGAAAGGAGACACGAAGAAAAGGAAATGGAGAAGGGAGCAGAGCGCCAAAACGACGAAGGAGAACACGAAAACCCACCTCCTCCACCGAAGCGACGGGTTAATATGATCATGGGAGGACTCCCCGATTGCGATGACTCGGTCCGTGCCATCAAAGAGTATGGACGAAAAGCAGTCGCATCGTGAAAATTCCCCCGCCCCATGGTCTATCACCCTACGATCACCTTCACATCAGAAGATATGCACGGGTTACACACCCTGCATAACGACCCGCTGGTACTTGAACTACATATCCACGTCAGCGAGGTGACCAAAATATTGGTGGACACCGGCAGCACGATCAACATCATCTTTAAAGATACATTGACTAAGATGAGATTCCAAGATAAAGACATCAAAGCGGCACCGAAGCCTTTAACCGGCTTTGCCAGCGAATCTTTCTTCAGCCTCGGCACCATACGACTCGCGGTCTATGCCGGCGGCGTGACAAAAATCGTTAAATTTACGGTGATGGACAAACCAGCAATCTACAATGCCATACTTGGCACATCATGGATCCATGAGATGAAAGCAATTGTGTCGACTTATCATCAATGCATGAAATTCGTCACTTCAACCGGAGTCTTCACACTTCGCGGGGATCAACAGATGGCAAGATCTTGCTTCATCAGCGAACGCAGAGTGCGACTTTCCACGGCAAAAGCACTTGAAGACGCTAAATAAAGCAACAAAGACTCAACAATAAGTCTTGACCTTTTTCTTTTTTTCTCTCTTTCAATAAAACCAGGCTCAGCCCCTGAGTGAGACTGCTCATTCAATACTTGTAATGAACTACGAACGGCTTGATCCCAATTCGGGTACGTAGGCAACCTCTGAGTGCAGCTGTAAATCTAATAAATTTATATTTCAAAAAAATCAGCTCGGCATATAGAGTCAAATTTCTTTACGCGAATGCATCATGCTGAATCGATGTTCTGGCCAAACATTCAACTCGAAAAAGCAAGCACAAATAAACAAAATAAGTGGCTGATAACCACTCCTTTGATGCTTTGGTTCGATTTAAATACTTCCGAAATTGATAAGAAGAAAGCCGAGGACAATAGTCGCACGACCCTCGATCATACCTTTCGGGCCAAAGTGAATCCTGAAAAATTGGTATTCGATCTTGATCGTCGTTTGGTATAAGACGGGCAAAGGAATCCCACTTCCAGTTTTGAACAAAAAAGTTCCATAAAAAAAAAAACAAAACAAAGAACGATAAAAAAGCAATCACAAAAACCTTTTCATTAAGGGATTAATAAGCCATCTTAGGCGAAAATCCTTACAAAAAAATAAATAAATACAATAAAAAATCCTGCTGAACTTATTTACACAGCCCGTCAATCTCTGATATACTCAGGAGATTGAGGTCGTCACTCGTAACGACTATCTCGTCAATGGCGTCGCTGGCTTCCTTCCACTTGGTGAACTCCCTCTCAAAAGATGGAAGGGTCCCAGCAGGAAGCTCCCACCCTTTCTCTTGCATCTTCTTTAAGAAAGCCACCATATGACCACTCTTCTCCACGCCAACGAGGGCTGTTTCCACCTCTTCGCGCTGAATTAGCGAAGCTTGAATCCGATCTAAACGGGGCTTGAACCAAGCAGACATGCCATCAAAAACTTTGTTAGCAGCATCTCGAGCAGCTGCCTCACAAGCCTTTTGGAGCCCCTCCTTCTCGACAAGAAATCCTTGCTGGTTCTCCTCATTCCGCCTTTCGAGAAGCTCATTTTGAGCTTGGAGAGTGGTGACTTGTTTGCGAAGTCGACTGGCTTCGGACACCTCGCTTTTAAAAGTGTCAACAACGCCCTAAAGTTGAGAGCACTTTTCTTTGAGAAGCCTATTCTCTTCTTCCGCCTTTTTAAGCTCCTTGATCTCGGCACACGCAGCGTTTACATTCGCTTCCTCCGCGCACCAGTTATCATCGTACGCAGCAAACGCGGACATATACTTTCCCAGACCCTGTATTGCAACATACTATCAAAGACACACCAAAGACAGGAAAAAGGTGAAACAACACAATCATCGGATAAATAAAATTACTCGAGCTATCAATTGGCTCGCCGAGGAGATCGAATTCATCAGCTTCAACTCGCAAAGTGGCTTGCCCCATCGCGGCTTCTCCCTGCACTTCCAGATTAAATCTGCGGCAAACTCGCGGTTAAGCATCGCCGAAGTATTCCCATCCCACCTCATGCAAAGATGATGAGGATTATAATAAAAAAACTCTTCCTCTTGCTTAGGTTCGGCTGGAGCGCTTGAATTAGCACCTTCTGTGCCGGCGTCCTTTTGAGAAGGAGCAGCCTCCTCAGGAGCACTAGGACCGGCATCTTCTGTGTCCGGGGCAACTTCGGAAGGGGTCGGCCCTTCAGAATAAGTTGTGCCGGGCTCCTCGGTCCTCTCCCGGCCAACATCTTCTGTGACATGTGTCTCAGGACTTTGAGACACATGATGCGACGATGGAGCATCGACCGAAGGGGAAACAACTTCACGACGGCTCCCGGCAGCATCCGAAGCACCCTCTTTATCTGCGACTTGAGAGGCGGGAGCATAGGACGCCTCACCCTGCGAACCCCTTGCGGCTTTCTCAGTCCACATCCATCTCAATCTCTCCAGCGCCGCCGCCTTAGAGAAACTTTTAAAAACAAATTTAATAAGTAAGGGGGAGAAAATACAAAAAAAATGTAGCGTCAGAAATCTCTAACACGAGAAGCCAAGAAAAATTACCTCGCCAGAGTCTCGGACTCAGCGGCCACTTCGTCGTCATCTGAATCCACCAAGCTAGGTGGATCCTGGGAAGTCTTCTTCCTCTTTGCAGAAGCGCTCACGGGCGGGCCGGCCGAAGTCGCCTTCCTCTTTCTCCGACCAGCCTCTGCAGGCTTCGGTTGTGAGACCCCTCGCGAAGCTAAAATAATAAACGCGTCAATAAAATCGCTAACCTGTCAATATTATTCTAATCTAACAGCCTACCTGCTTTCGAGGGTTTGGCCTTCTTCTCGGCAGGCTTAACTGCCTTTTGTCTAGCAGCCCACTTTTTCTCCTTTTCGGCCCATAATGCAGCCTCTTGACGTCTTCGTCAAACCCGACCAGGTCCTCTCCCAGGCGTACTTCCACTACAATGACGAAAACGCGTTAGTACTCAGCAAAGTCATTCGCAAGGTAAAAAATATATATAACAAATCAATATTCTCCTTACATGGCGCCGATCTCCGAGCTCTAAAGAGGGTAAGATCGGAACCACCGATAGATGCTTCATTAACCTTCACAAAAAAGAAATACTGGTCCCACTCGTGGACCTTGCTCGTCGGATCACCACCTATGATCCCCTCCTTCATCATGGTATAAAAATGGCGCCACCCGCCATAATTCACCCTTGCTTTCTTCAAGATGGATACCCTCTCGAAAATATCCCAGTTGAAAGGAACCATAGATGCACGAGCCACCGCCGCCAAGCTATTGAAGTCACGGATTACGGCATGAGTAAGCTGCACCACTGGCATCTTCCTCCGTTCGCAATAACGAAGAAGCAACAAGATTGGGATCTGAAGGCCGAACTCCGCGAAATGACACTCGTATAAACAAAAATAACCCTCTGGGGGTGTGGTCACTCTCTCGTGAACTTGATGGAGCAGCAGTTTGACCTCGTCGGGAAAACCGCACTTCAAACGAAGCTCCTCAAGCCTTTCCGCGGTCATCCAAGTCCTTCCTTCTTTAATGCCGGTCTTGTGCGGCGATATTGCAATCTTCTCAGGGAGACCCTCGATCCTGATCTCCGATTCAAAACATGAAGGCCCAGGACCATCCGAATCCACTTCGGAATCCACATCAGGATGATCCAAAGGAATCTCATCCCGATAGTCTGAAGAGCCCTCAGAAATGGAAGAAGTAGAAGCAACTGGACTAATCCAGGCTCGTTGGCGCGGTCAGCAAGACAAATCTTGTCATCATCAAAAGAAGAATGCGAGGAAGCAGCAGACATCTTTTGAATTTTTTATGAAATAAAGAGAGCAAAGGAAAAATAGGCGAATCGAAGATTGCTGCAGAAATTGGCAAAGGATATGAAGATTTCTAAAAACAAGAAGATGAAGAGGTAAAAGTAAAGTAAATAAAATCGGAAAGAAATATCAACAGTTTCCTAAGAAGACGCGTGTCAAGATTTTTACAATCTCGCCGTCTGGCGAACCCTTCGCATTTCCCGCTAAAAACAGAAACCCTAATGGGTTGGAGTATTTAATAAATAAAAGTGCCATGTGGCGAATCCGCTTTAAGTCTAGCCGAACTGGCTATCACAAAAGCAATGCTCTTGACGAACTAACAGTTCTTGCGAGGTCAGACCCGTCTATAACCTCATGAAGTCCGCCGACCTGATTTACAATCAGTCTCGCCGAACTGGGGGGGGGGGGGGGGTACTTATTGTTAGAGGGGAAATGAGCACATTTTCTAAAAGGCCTTTCTCGCAATAACCTAAGCCCATCACGACCAGGAAGACCGCGCCGACCTAGCTCGGATTAAAGGAAAACTCTTTGAAGATAATTATCGATGACCGAAAACATCGGATTAATCCAAAGGATAAAGGAGAATTTCCTTACTTCTCGGAGAATAAAGGATATTTCCATATTTGTGATATGGAAATATACAAGAAGGCAAAAAGGAAAAGGAGTTAGAAAGAACAACTCATACAATACAAAGGTCCCGAAGACAGAAAGAACAACTCATACAATCTAGAGAGCAACAGAGCTAAAACCAGAGACTCCAACGCTTTCTAGTTTACTTCGCAAACTTTCTTTTTACTTCGGCATAACCTCTCAGTTATATCTTTCTTTGTAATCGCTACGCTTTCTTACTATTAATAAAAATATCTTATTCTCTGAAATCCACAACTGTTAATCAAACCCTAGTGGTGATTTTCTGGTTCAACAAGTTCTTTTATGGAGGATATGTGGAAGATGATACTTGCGAGATTATCTCTTAAGAGCATCACCACTTACAAACTGGTTTGCAAGCGATGGAAAACAATAGTCGCATCTCCGTTTTTCCGTGAGTTTTTCCTGTCTCATCACCAAAACTCGCATTTTTCGTAGTCGTACTTCTCCACGGTCTCTCGGAAAGAAGTGGTGGCTCTCTATGGATGCGAGACATGGGTTTTACACAATCTCTGGGTTCATACGTCTCCTCTTTCATTGCTGACAAACTCAAGACCCACAAGACGAAGGTTCGAATCCTGGCTTACACTGATGTTGGATTGATTTTGTTTACGTTGAGTGTAACGACCCGGTTTTTCAAACCAGACCCGTTTGAAAAATTCAATCCCGAACTAAGATGGTTTAAGCCCAATTTCCATTTTTCGATATTTTCTTTTTCTTTCGAGAGATAATTAATTTCTGTTTTAGATAAATATTATATTTTTAATGTGATATTAATTAACTTTTTCCTAAAAGAAATATGAATATTCTTATTCATAATCATCTTTTCATTTTTCGTGGTTATCTTTATTTTTTACCCAAGCTTTCCAATGGGTATAAATAGAGAGCCTTCCCCATTATTTTTCTTCATTCTAAACTTTCCAGAGAACTGAGAAACCCTAGAACTCTCTCTCTTTCCGGCACCGAGTACTCTCTCTCCACCGTTTCCCTCTCCTCTTTCTTTCTCTCTTTTCGCTGCTCCTTTCTCTCTCCTCACCATGTCTCGTCGTTCATCTTCGCTGCCCTTTGATGGCTGCTCCAGCCGCTTCCCGGAGCAGTCGACGTCTTCCGCCACCGCTGTGGAAGAGCCACGAGTCCACCACCTTCGGGATGAACCGTTGCCGCTCCAACCAGCCGCCCCATCCTGGTGTTTCACATCGACGACGAGCCAAAGTCTTCCTGGAGCCACGCACTGCCGCAGCATCATCCCCGGAGATCGATCAACCCGGCGTGGTTAGCCGCCGTGGAGCATCTCGCCTCCTTCTCTTCTCCATGCCTTCCCTCGCCACCTCCTTCGCCACCTAGGCCAATGTGAGGATGAATCTGTGCTAGGATATTATGTGTCCTGCTTTTCTGAATGCCTAGTTTGGGGTTAAACCACGTATAACCTACTTTCTGCTTTAGGACTGAGTCTCAGTTAAGTCTTATTAGGTTGCTGTTTGATATGTGATCGCCTAGATGTGTTTAAGGTTTTGAAACTGAAGTTGCAGGAGACTTAAAACGAATCTTTACTTGTGTTTGAAATGCCTTGCTTGTTTGATTGTTGTTTGAATCTCTTCTGTGATTGTGTGATCGCCTAGAACTTGTAAAGAGGATAAGAACTTAATACGGTATTGTGTGAAATCATTATTGAGACTATGTATTGTGAAATGTCTGAGATGGGAGTTGAGACCATAAGGCAAGGGAGCCGTGGTCGATATACTTGAGTGGAGGACTATTGTTTGGGGTCCGAGATGGATGGTTGAGATTTGCAATGCATGGGGCTGCGATCGATACACTGAAGTTGAGGATAGTCGCTGAGCCATGTGGGCAATATGCGAGGGGGTATTGAGGGACCTGACATCACATGAGGCTGTTCAAAAGGGTTCAGCGTATACTCATGTGGTATAGGAGGAATGGCTTTACGTAGCACTCTCAAGGCATGGCTGATGGGCTAGTCGTGTTGCGACTATAAATTTACGGAGGATGCATCCCAAGTGCCACGGTGTAAGTCATCATTATGTGGTGGCATTACCTGCGGACACTAGGTTATTTTGTGAAGTCTTTAGGACTTTCTATGGTGCTGTTTTAGGCTTGAACTTAGCGTTTGTTAAATTGTGGTGCATCGATAGGATAGTGTAAGTTCATTCTCCTAGGTAATCTAAATTACTCACCCCTCCATTCCCCTATCTTCTCTCTCTCGATCCACTCTAGCAGGTTAGGTGAGTCAAGATGCTTCAGTATCGCATGTGGTGTGGAGTTGTTTGTTAAGCAAGGCGCCTTTGGATTCTGGGACTTGTAAAAAGGATAATACGTTTGGCTTCTAGAACATACGGTTATCTTGACATTGCCGGTTCGGTTTATATTATCGGAATCGGGTGTCACAGTGAAAATTAAGTCCAAGGCAGAATCTGATCGATACTGAGTTATGGTTTACCCTAGTGATGGATGGCTACTTAAGCTATTGAAAAGAAGAAGATGCACAATTTCTCAAGGATTTCTCTTGTATACGAACTTCGTCTATGTAGACAAAGGCTATAAGTTACATGATAGATGATTCTCTCTCTCATATCTTTGTTGCAATAAGAAAAACAATATAGAAAATAGACAAAGCAAAGAATAAAAAAAAAATTACTTTGCTGAATAATATTTTATTCCGTGTGAAGAAAAATAATAGTGAAAATATTTATACTAAATGAAAGGAAGAGTTTGAGGCTCCTCAAACCATTCACATCAGCATAAAAAAACTCTCTATAATCATGCCACATCAGCATATTTCTAATAAAAACAATTCTTTAATATATTTCTAACATACTTATAATTAAATAGTGTTTATTCAATAAGAATAGTAAAACTTGAATATTGATTAAACTATATATACTATAGTAATAAAAAATATTTGACATATAACCTGATTTTAACAAAAATAAAAATTAGTTATATGTTTCATATTTTAAATTCTTTCAGTCCAAATTGATAATAATCACACGTTTAAACTAAAAATCGATAAATATAATATTATGAGATATGAAGTTCGTCCACACAATAATAAAAACTCTTATTTTAATTTTTTTTAAATACACGTAAAATATTTTAGAAAAACAATTGCTCCAAAAAAACTTAAATAATAATTAACAGAAACAAAGTTACAAAATAGTAATTTCTAAAAAATCTGAAAACATTCACAATTCAGAAAAATCTAAAAAAATCGTCTTTTACAAACATACATAGTGTATACATAACAAATAAATAATTTTTTTTTGAAAATAAAACAACTGTATTTTATATATGTGGACACAAAATTTTCTGTTGTCTATACAAAGATAAATTTATAAGATTTTATTAATATATTACTTATTACAAAAAAATATACGCAATACATTTACAAAAAAGTATACTACCATAATTCTATTTTAAACATTAATATATCATATTTCTATATTTAAAAATAGTATATACAATTTTATGTAAAAGAAAATATTATAAAAACATCCTTAACCATCCACATCAACAAAAAAGAAATTACAAACTAAGCATATAAGAAAAACTAATATTTTTTTTTTTGGGTTTAAAAAACTCTTTTGAAAATAATATGATATACATTATTCATTTAGTTATAAAGACTCATCAAAATATATGTGTGGTGTAAGAAAAATATATAAGTTAAATTACAAGCCAAATGTAAATGAATCTTTTACACCTTTTGAGTTTTGAGAAACTCTACATACTTTGTTTAATATAATGAGTTAGTATAAAGTTGTTTTATGTATTCTGTTCGGGAACAAATTTCGGGATGTCACGTGGGGGTTGTGATTCATCGGGGTTGGAGCTGAGCCTCCGAGTTCCGTCCTCTAGGGGGAAAGGCGGCAAATAGTCGTTTCGGGATGGAAGCTTCCTGTCTCGAGGTGACGGGACGAACGCCGTGTTCGATCCTATAAACACTTAAGCAAATGTCAGGCGAGCCCTCAGGAGGACCGAAATGGGGTTTCCCTCTGGAAGGTTCTCCGACGCCCAAGTCAGTGGACATCCTACCGGAAACAAGTGCTCGGGAGGAGAGTTTTCTAGGGGCTAGTCGTGAGGAGTCTCGTCCGGGGATCAAGACTCCTATCTGGTTTAAGTTGTTTTAAAAGGGGTTTCAACTCGTCGAAGGAAGAACGAAGCGGATATAAATGCGAGGTTACGAGTTGGAGATAACTTAACCTGATCGGCATTCATCCGAGAAGAACATGGAGTTCGCCCGTGATCCTGCTGCATGGCTGGGGCCATTGCCTCGGATATCGGAATGAAGCCCTTTCCGGTCGTTTTTGGTGCCTTCCTCCTCCATCCTTTTCGAAGGGTTTGCCTCCTATTTATACTCATCGTCCTCTTGTCCTGTTCCTTCCAAGCGGTACGCCCGTGGAGCAGGTGGGAGTAATGATTCTGGCGTGTTAGGGAAAACCCGCCAACTGTCCTGGTACAATACCCGTGAGTGGGTCGGCCAAGCTAGCGTGGCGTGTGTCAGCATTCAATGCAGCCTAGGCCCACGTGGCAAGTTTTCCTTCGACCCGGTAAAATGGATCCAACATATTCTTTGTTTTATTCATCTGAAAATTTTATAGTTTACAGATATTTCAGGGATCAAATCAAATTTGCAGTTTATCAATATAATTGTGATTTTGTATGCTATGTAAATATTTTTTCTATTTATATGAACAATAGTTCTTTTAAAGATTTGTAAAAGTTTTAAATATTGACTGTTGTTTTGTATTTGAGACTGCCAATGAAAAAAAAAATACACGTACATAACTGAAATGAAAAGATAAGTTATTATTTTTTTTTAATGAAAAAATGAAAACATGTTTTAAATTTAATAAAGAAAAACTTATAGTTGTTTAATTCAACTATATATCAAATTTAGTTAAAACAAAATTAATTTTAATAATATTTTGAAAGTTGTTGTACATGTTTATATATAAATATTAAATTTTAGATTAACAATTATTTTTCACACATATCAAGTTAGTAAAATTTTCAATTAAATCACAATACATTTTTTAAATAAGTTAAAAATATTTCAATGTATAACCACATCAAAAATATATTATATTTAAAATATTTATTTAATATTAAAATAATTTATTTTAAATATCAAATACTTTAAAAACAATCCTTAGCGCGGAAACATTCACAGTACTTGAATAAAAATCATCAAACATAATTTATTACACAACCGGATAACAAGCAAATGTAGCTATACCACACATGCCTTCAGGCCACTCCACATCTCTACGGAGTCTAATATAACCACTCTCTCCCCAAGTCTCACCCCAAGAGTTTTTTGCTAGCCAATACTTGATCCCTTCAGGGCTCGTCCCGTACCCAACCAACGTCACTGCATGATCCAAGTTGGCCGTCCCACAGTCAGGCGCATTGTACACTCCGCTTGAGTAATGGATGAAACTGGCCGCGGTCGCTTTAATGCCCACCGATACAGGCTGTCTCGAGACAGCGCTGAGCAACTGAACCTCGTTGTTTTGTTGAACCCTTTTGAGCCCTCTTATCTGCATGGTGGGTTTGATGTTGGACTGGCAACTCCCTTCTTTCACTTGATAAGGGTATGCGTCTGCTGAAGATATGCCTCCGCTTTTTGCTATGTAGTTGAAAGCTTCTGCCATTGTTCCCCCCTTGCAACCTTTGTTACGCGCTCTATCACAATCAATAAGCTGCTGTTCGGACAGTGATACGAGGTTTCCTCGAGTAATCTTTGCCAGACCTTCCACTGCTGCAATCGCTGAAAATGCCCAACAACTACCTGCCAATATATTGATTATCATTGTTACTAAACGAATCTTGTATTGGTAACGCTAAACCTAGAATGATACCCCTAACGATTGATTATTACATTAAATTACTGATCCTACCGTTTAACTTCTCAGTTTTGTAGAGACTATTTATAATATATGTTTCAGGTAAGCTTACCACATTGTCCTTGCGTTTTGATAGGTGTTACAGCTCCCTCCTTTGTCCAGTCTTTGCTCTCACCGACAACATTAGTAACGTTCCAATTCCAAGATGGCATCGTTTCATCAACCACTTCAGATGGTGAAGTTACGTCAATGCCTCTGAGACCGGTGTGGGTGGCAAGGAACTCCTCTTTGGTCAAATCTGTGAATTCATTAACACCAAGCTTGTAGCTTTGATTCCCATTGTTATTGAAGTTCTCAATGAATTTCAAGTTTTTCTTGAATACTTTAAGTCTCATCTGTTTCTCGGATTCATCGGTATAAACTCGAGAAAACTGGTTCATCCATTGTTGGTGGTAATCAAGAATGGATGACTCGTGAAAAGTGATACGGGATGTGGCTTGAGAGGTAGTTAGGTCCATGCCAAAAATAGTTAGAACCACGAACACATACGACACTATCAAAACCATTTTGGTTATTGACGGTACGTTAAGTAAAAGTATATGAAAAAATTCACGTTTTTGACAGTAGTGTAGATTAAGGATTTGCTGTGGTGTGGACCGTGTGGTGAAGAAGTGAGAATGGGGAGAACGTGTATTTATAGAATGACGAATGAGAGTTGTTTTTTTTGTAGCATTTGCATGCTGACTCTGGGGTTGGTGTTATAGTTTGCGTTACTTCTTCTAGATCTTTTGAGGAGCAAATTTCCATATTATATGCATAATTGATATTTTGTTACTAATGTGTTTATATTATTATGGCTGTATAATCTAATAGATAGATATCTTCCAATTTTTAGGTATGTTTAATAAATCTAACACTGGAAATACAATTTGTTGAAAAAAGTAGATATGATAGTATCATACCATATTAATTTAAAATAGTCATCATTCTTATCACCTATGTGAAATGTCTGATAAATTTAAATAACCGATTTCAACATTCCCTGGGTCAATATCTTATTTTTCAAACATATCACGGTTAAGGTTATGACAGGTAGTTCTTTTTGACCAAAATATTTAATTAGTTATGACATATTTATCCCCTATATATTATTTGAGAAGTATAATTATTGAAAAAAGCTTATTTGTAAACAGTATATGAAAAGTGTATTTTAATGGTGACATGTAAATATGACATGACAAATTTTCTAAAATAAACAAATCTTTTGATTGGCTGAATTATAATTTAATAAATTATAATATAAAAACATAAATACATTAGATTATACAGTAAAATATTTATGAATTAATAATGTTGGAACTCCTAAATTTTATTAATTTATTAACTTATAAAGACATGTTTCAGTTGAAATTATTAATATTCATCAAAAGACAAAACTCAATATTTTCAACAATGTAAAATTCATTAAAAAATATCATAATAATGAATTTAAAAGATAAATCAAACAAAATTATAAACTTTAAACAACAATATAATCATATTCTACCATATTTTATTATTTATATATGTCTAAATATATAATTACTAATCTACATAATTATTGTGACCATATTTTTCCATAGAAGTTCCAAAAAACTATTATATTATTAAAATTTGCTAATTTTTATATTGCCTAACTTGGTACCATCAAAATTTATTAATTTATAATAATTATTAATTTATTAAATATTAATAAATAGAGATTTTACTGTAACACTGAAATTAATAAATTTAAATTAGCAAAAATAATAATTATTATGATTTCAATTTTTTAACATATATTCACAATAGATTGCATAAAATTTGATTACGAAGCAAAAGTTAAAACAAAAATATTTCTCTACGTTTTTGGTTTTCTGTAAAGCATCCGTGCTTTGTTTTATGGAAGCATTTAAAAATTATAAGAAGCAAATTATATAATGAACTCATGTGCGGTCAAAATTTATTAAGAACACATGTGTGTATGCCAACCATAAAAATAATTGTTTTCTTCATCAATCCCATTTTCTTTAATAATGAACGAAAAAATAAGTGGAGAGGTGCCAAGAGTTTTTAAAAATATGATTTCACAATTTTTTTTTATTGAAATAGGAAAATTAATACTAGATTATCTAATATACTATACGTATTTTCATGGCGTAGAATAAAATATTATATTTTTGATTTTTTAAAAAGTTCTTTATACTTTTGTTACTATTAATATAATTTTTAATTTGAATCCGCATCAAAAATGCTAAAAACAAAGAAATCTTAAATTAATACTAATAATATAAACAGTTTTTATGATTGTTGTTAAACGCCAAAAATTGTTTATTATTTTATTTCAGAAAATCGTGTAAAAATATAACATTTGTGAAAAAATATCTGAAAAACTAACCAATACTTTAATATTATAATTTTATTTCTAACCCGTATATGCATGCATAAACATACATATTTATTTATTTTTAAAATTCAAACACATTATAAAAATATATATTACAAGACATATACTTTATCAGTTTTTTTTTTAATGCATAAAAGTCATACTTTGACTTTTCCAAAAATATGCGTGTATATGAATATAAATGGCATAAAAGACGAAGTCGCATTTTGTTAACTTCTATTATAGTTCAATTATTATTTTAACTACTAAATAATTTATATTTATTATTTGAAATCTCCATGTGTGGACCAACCATCTACCAGTTTTTAGGATTAGTAAAGATGGATAAAACCTATTTTTCTGTAATTTGTAATAGATAGAGAAATAATTATATACTTAGATTATACAAACATACATTATAGAAATTGTTTTTCTATTGAAATAGGAAAAATTAATACTAGATTATCCAATGTACTATATATTTTCATGGCATAAAGTAAAATATTATATTTTTGATTTTTTTTTAGTTTTTTTTCTCCTTTTTGTTACTATTTAATATAATTTTTAATTTGAAACCGCATAAAAAACAATAAAAAAATAAGAAATCTTGATTAAGTCAAAACAATAGAAACAGTTTCCATGATTATTGTTAAACGCCAAAAACTGTACCGTGTAAAAACATAACGTTTGTGAAAAATATCAAAAATCTAATCAACACATAAATATTATAATTTTATTTATAACATGTATATGCATGCATAAATATACATATTTATTTATTTTTAAAATTCAAACATATATTTATTAAAATATATATTACAAAACATATATTTTGTTAGTTTCTTTTAACGCATATACGATTTTCCAAAAATATGCATGCTAATATGAATATTAATTGCATAAAAGTCGAAGTCGCATGCGAACTTGTCATGCATGCATTTTGTTAACTTTTATTACAGTTCAATTTTTATTTTTATTACTAGACAACTTTATTTGTTGAAATCTCTATGTGCGGGTCAACCATCTACTCACTTTTAGGATAAGTAAAGATGGTAAAATCTATCGTTGTTTAATTTCTAATAAATCAAGAAAGAAATATATACTTAAAATATTTATATATTAGCAAGATTACATTAGATAAGGAGAAATAAAACATAGTATATATAATATTCCATAAAATATTGTAAAAATTTAATTATGATTTAATATAACTTTTATATTTAAAATTATATGTCATTATAAATATTAGAAAAATAAATAAGTTTTAAAAACATCAAATTTTCTGGATTACCGAAACATTGCTTGAAATTAAAGGTTAGTTATGTGTCTTCATAATATGATCTTATATGTGGAATATGCATTGGAACTAGATTTATTATTACTTAAGTGGTTTGATATGTGGTTGAAGGTAAATAATACGGAAAATGAAAAATTGATTGGTCAAATAGTTTTAATCTTTGGGATGTATGTGACAACACCAGACATGGTTTCCTTTCAGAATGCATCGTAGACAATTCTTTTTGGCTTTAGATTTTGCAATGACTATCAACAAAAGCCAAAAACAATCACTTGAAAATATCGATTTGTTTCTATCTAGATCAGTTTTCTCTTATGGACAGCTATATGTTGTGTTATCTAGAGTTAAGTTTAGATCCGGACTTAAGGTTTACATAACAGACAAAGAAAGAAATGTACAAAAGAAAACCATGAACACCGTCTATAAAAAAGTGTTCAAAATTTTGCTTAATTTATGCTTTTGATATATTTTAACTCTACTTTTTATATGTTTTAATAATTTTTTTATTTATTTAGTTATCATATTTACACTTTATATTGAATTCTATAATATTTTTCATTTAATTTACAGTTATTTTTATTATTAAATATTCATATAATATTATCACTTAAAACATAATTAATCATGTACAATTAGTAATAAATCAATATATAATATTAATCATATATTAAACATATAAAATATTTTACAGTCTGCACACAGTGCAAACCGATCACCTAGTAATTTATAAAGAGAAAAAATGTAACTCCTCCCATTACTCTATGAACTTATTAAGTTCTATAATTAAGAAAAATAAAACTCCAGAATTGACAAATAACCCCAACAAATAGAAAGTGAAACTATTTATACCTTATTCCAATTAATCTCATTAACTTAGAGTTGAATCACTCTCCAACACTCTATAACACTCTCGCTTGATCTAAACTTGCACACTCCAAACTTGCTTCTGAAATAGTCAAACTTGTTCTTGGACAATGCTTTTGTTAACATATTTGCACTCTGCTCATTTATGCTACAATGCTCCAAAGCAACTGAACCTTCACTAACCAAGTCTCTGATGAAGTGTACCTTGATTGATATATGCTTTGTTCTTCCATGAAATGCTGAATTCTTGGTCAATGTATGGTTGACTTGTTGTTGCAAAAAATTTTTGTTGCCTTCATTGGTCCTGCTTGATGTCTGTTAAAATTCTTCTCAACCAAACTGCTTGACATGCTGCTGAAGTAGCTGCTGTATACTCAGCTTCTGATGATGATAGAGCTGTCACATTCTACTTCTTTAAACTCTAACAAACTGCTCCACAACCCAGATTAAAAACATGTCCTGAAGTGCTCTTTCTGTCTTGAATACATCCTGCCCAATCACTATCTGTGAATCGAACCAATTTTAAATCTGAACCTGTGTTGTACCATAGAGAAACTTCTCGAACCAATTTTAAATCTGAACCTGTGTTGTACCATAGAGAAACTTCTGTTGTTCCAAAATGCTGTTTTGTAGGACTGTATATAAACTTTGTAAATTTCACGTATAAAAATATAAATATCTTGTCTTATATGAGTTAGATAGATAAGACCTCTAACTAAACTTATGAAACTTCGTACGTACAATTTTTCTGGTCCATCGTCCATCTGTAACCTCTCATTCACATTCGTAGGAGTCTCTACCATATTGCAATATGTCATGTTGAACCTTTTCAACAAATCTGATGTATACCTATGCTGAGAAACGGAAATACCATCCTCAACTTGCTTGACCTCAAGAACAATAAATTAGCAACAAGTGAAAAGCACCATAACCCATGTAAATCATATCATCTACATATAAACACACAATAAGGATATCACCTCTATTTTCGTTCTTTATGTAGAGTGTAGGCTCACTATTCTTCTTTTAAACCTAGTTTCTGCAAAAAATGAATAAACCTTATTGTACTAGACTCTAGGAGCTTGCTTGAGCTCATACAATGCTTTATATAACCCGTAAACCAATCCCTATTTTCCTTGAACCACAAAACCTTCAAGCGGATCAATATAAACCTCTTCAAGTAGCTCACCATTCAAGAAAACTGACTTTCAAACTAATATTTTGGCCAATGCATATGAGCTCCTGATTTAAATAGAGCTTTTACAATGTCAAATCTTGCCACTGGAGAAAAAGTTTCTTCATTATCCTCTCGATACTCTTGGCATATCCCTTAACCACCAGCGTTCTTTTATATTTTTGAATGCTTCCATCTGCATGATACTTAGTTCTTAACACTCACTTCACACCAATTGAGTGTTTACCTTCAGGAAGCTCAACTAGCTGCTAAGTGTGATTATTTTCTATGGATGTTATGGCTTCATCCATTGCTTTACACCAGTCCTCTTTTTCTGCAGCCTCATCAAAGTTACGGGATCAAAAGTGAAAAATACATGTTTGACCTCATAAATGTCTTGCAGGGATCTGAATATTTGAGGTGCACTTTCATCTTCGCTGATGCTTGACCCACTGCCATTGCTGGAATTAGGTGAACTAGTGACTGAGCTTGTTCATGTATTAGCTTTAGAGCCAGTTGGACTTTGATTCACCACATGCTCATCATTATTGTCCATGGAAATTTCCATAAGCTCACTATTTTCACCTTCATGCCAACTCCAAACAGTTTTCTCATTAAAGGTAACATCTTGCTTTCAACAATATTCCCATTCACAATATTAGATGCTTCCTCACTTTTAAATGCCATGAAGAGTCTAGGATGCTCATCTTTTTGTTCAGCAAAGCTTGCATGCTTTTCTTCTCTTTGTTTCTTCCAACAATCAGCCTGCATATGGCCATTCTTCTTGCAATAGTAAGACTGAATATATCTCTTGTTGGTACCTCTGCTGTAGGAATAATTATAACTGCTTAATTTATCATAATAACCTCTCATCTACCTCTACCGGGGTCTCTACGGCCTCCAGAACTACCATGTCCACTGTGAGCTCCAAAACCATTGCTGTTTTTATGACCTTAATACTCTCCTTTTATATGGAAAGCTTTCTCTTCAGATTTTTCAAAATTCTTACCAAAACGATTCTCATGACCAATCAATGAGCTCATCATAGTGTAAGTGGTATATGAACTCATATCATTTGCCTCCATGATTGCAGAAATCCCATACTCAAACTTTGGAGTTAAGCTTCTGAGAATTTTACTCACAACAACTTCATTTGACAAGAATTCACCATAGGACTTCATCTGGTTGACAATGACTGAAACTCTTGCCAAATATTCTTGCATTTTTTCTTCCTCCTTCATCAAAAGTGTTTCAAACTGATGACGAAGAGTCTGCAGTTTGATAGTAATCGCCTTCTTATCTTCCATGTACTCCTTCAGAATTTCTCAAGCTTCATGTGATGTATCCACTGATGAGATCCTAGATATGATGTTTTCATTCAAAGCTGTATGAATCAAAAACAGTGCATTTGCATCCTTCTTGCAATTCCCTCGTAACTACTGATCAGGTTCTGCAGGATTTGCATCTTCAAATCTATTCTCCACCATATCCCAAATTTTTGAGATCTGAACATTGTCTTCATCTTAAGACTTCAAAGGTGATACCTTTCACCTTTAAAAAACAGAACCAGAGCTTGCTAATTTGCTCCATTACCTGCCATGGATTTTAATTTTGAGAACTGAAACCTTTGCTCTAATACCACAATATTGGAACAAGACAAACAATGTAGAAAACAGAGAAAGCAAGGAACAGAGAATAAAGAGAAAAATAATTTTCTGAATAATAGTTCATTCTGTAAAAATAAATATGAAAGAGATAACATAGCTTATAAAGAGAAAAATGTAACTCCACCCATTACTCTATGGATTCATTAAGTCCTATATTTAAGAAAATTAAACTATCAAAATGAATAAGCAATAAACTCAATAAATAGAAACGGAAACTATTTGTCACTTATTCTAATTAATCCCATTAACTCAGAGTTAATCACTCTTCAACAATGCTTTTGTATTATTTTTTAACTTTTAAATGTTGAGAGACTCCATTAGATAGAACCGATGGAGATATGAAGGCAGAAGCAAAATGATGAATACTGAAGGAAACAACTTACATTAGTTAAGCGAAAGAGAAAAGGGAACAAGAGCCCACAGACAGAAAAAAATCGCAAAAAGGGTTGCAAAAGAGATCGATGCTGAAGCAGATCAGCGAACAAGAGTGAGCAGAAAGTCTGATGATCAAAATCGATATGTATAAAGAAAGGATCAAAAGTCAATTATAAGGAAGAGAAAGAGGAACAAAAAAAAGGAAATAACATTTTTTTTAATAAAGGAATATCACACATTGATCAATCAAAGAGAGATTCAACAACTAAAAGAAAGATCGATTCTTTGGGTTTGATGACAATTACCCAAAAAAAAAAATATAAAAATTAATGATACATTTCTCAAATCTTAGTGCTTGTCAGGGAGTTATGAAGTGATGATGGGGGATGGAGATTGGATTGAATAGCCTTATATATCTCGTCCCATGTGAAGCTACAATTAATGTCAGTGGTGGTGGATAATATCACAGGAGCAAGAGACATAATTGGATGGGGAGAGAGCCAAGACGCTCGATTTACGGTGAAGAGTGCAAGAGTGCGTATTCACTTCTCACTAACAAGCGGAAGCAAAACCAAATATACAGCTTTTGTATGACATAGTTTAGCATGTTATAGCACCTGAGATGGTGAGAGTTTTCTGTGGCTAGTGGTACAACATGTCATCATGACAAACATGGAGAGATATAAGAGGCATCTTAGTGCCACATATGTCGGTCAGATATGTAAAGGGGATGAAGAATCAATTTCATGTCGTACGAGATTGACTCGCAATGGAGGGCGTTTGGAACCGGATTGTCCCTGCGAGGAAAAGGCAGAGGAGACGGATTTGGAATATATATACGAAAACTTGGGTGATCAGTCGGAGGTTATGGGATGCCCATGGGGCACAATGTTTCCAGTTGGAGTCTGGTGGGGCTAGAAATGGAAGTTATCAACAAATTTGGTACACTCACAAAGTGGCGCGACAAGGTGATATTCATTAAAGTTCTGGCTAGAGAAGTAATCACAGCACACAATTGTGTGAGAGGTGGAACTATTGAGACAGAACAAGTGGAGAGACGAATATCTTGGATACCTCTGACAATAGGATGATGCAAATTGAATATTGATGGAAGCTCTCACAGTAACCCGGGCCTGGCGACGGCAGGGGGAGTTTTACGGGACTGTGAGGGAAACTGGGTCGCAGGTTTTGCTTTGAACATCAGGATATGTTCAACACCTTTGGCAGAGCTGTGGGGAGTATATTATGGATTGTATTTGGTCTGGGAACGAGGATTACACGGCTGGAACTCGAGGTTGACTCGGCGGTAGTGGTGAGACTTCTGACAGCAGGTATTATTAACGAGGCTCATCCTTTGTCTTTCCTAGTACATCTGTGCCATGGCTTCTGGATTGTCGGAATTTCTCATATGTATAAGGAGGTTAACCGTTTTGCGAATGTGTTAGCAAACTATATATTTTCTCTTGATTTAGGTATCATTATGTTAGAGTCTCCACTGGAAGATGTTGCTTTGTTACTTTCAGACGATGTCCAAAGGATGTCAACAACACATTCAGTACGGATGTAGTAGTTTGTTACATTTATGAATAAATGGAAAGAGACAATTGTCTCCTTCCTCCGACCAAAAAAAAAAAATTCTTTACATCTCATTTAAGATTAAAAGAAATCCAATTGTATTCTTTAGACTAGTAGTTACTATTTTAAATATAAATATTAACATTAACAAAAAATTGTAACACATTTAGTGACCTAAAAAAAATCTCAAAATCGTTTATTTCTTAATTTTTAGGTTGATTTTCTTTTTCCATCGTGGTTAAGTACTCATTATGTTAAATCAAATAATAAATTCCATAAACTCATTAGAATATTTATAAAATGTAAATAATACTTTTTATAGTTTATTTTCATAGAGATGTGAAAAATGAGAAACAAAGAAGAAAGTAACAGAGAAAAAAAATGAAACGGAGAAGCTCGTGTTTATCTTAATTTTAAAACTGGCAGAAAACAATTCTAAACCTTATAAAATATTTAAATTAGACAAAATGTATATTTTACGTAAGCACTGAATATAGAAAATCATATAAATACATTTTAAAACTCGTAAAACATTTAAATTAAAAAAGAATATGTATTTTATATAATCGCAGAACATAGAGAAACTGTAAAATATTCTATTTATTAAGGGGGAATTGCTGAATATGACTCAAAACTTGATTTGAATTGCAAAACTAGACCCCCTATTGCATGTTTGACAAAAATAACTCACAGGGGTAGTGAAATTATAATATTATCCCTTCTGACCAAAAAAAAAAACGCTCGTCGCAATGACTGTTTTATCTCCGAGAAGTCTACTTGAGCTCGAGTAGACTTCTCGAGTAGACTTCTCCGAGAAGTCGAGAAGTCTACTCTGGAATAATGTCTTTACCATTAATTAAAAAAATTATGAAAAATAATTTGGTGAAAAAATTATCAAAATAACAAAAACATATACTTTTTACACCTATTAAAAATAAATTTGACACAAAATAATTAATTTAAATAATCATAGATAAATTAGGTTAGAAATCAATACTAAGTAGACTTCTCGGATTCTAAAGTAGACTTCTCAGGAGTAGACTTCTTGGAGAAGTCTACTTTATTTTAATTTCTTTACCACTAATTTTAAAAATTATGAAAAATAATTTGGTAAAAACATTATATACACAATTAAAAAAGATACATTTAGCATCTGTATAAAAAAAAATCATGAAAATGAATCAATTTATAAGTTTCATAAGTATACAAATCAAAAGGGTTAGGGTTGAGGTTTAGGGTTTAGAGTATAAGAGTGTAATTCTTAGGGTTTGCACTAATTCTATATGAATCATAGTTTATGGTTCAGTTAATGAATCATGGTTCATATATTTGTTATTTTAACTATGACTTGTCAATATGGTAAGTAATTAATGTTTTCATATAAGTTTTAATTAAAAAAAATTGATTTAGGGTTTAGGGTTAAGTAGACTTCTCGGACCGAAGTAGACTTCTCTCGAGTAGACGTCTCGGACCAAAGTAGACTTCTATCTAGTAGACTTCTCTTACCGAATTAGAATCAAAAGTAGACTTCTTTGACCGGTTATGTCCGAGTAAAATAAAAATAATCACTGAACCGAATAATATTACTAACCCATTTTTAACCGGCCTATATATTTCATTTTTACCAGAAAGTAACCCATTCCACAAACCCTAGTTTCTCTCGACTCGTAACCAGCGTTTGGGCGATTTCTTTCGTCATTTCTGTCGCCGTTCATACCGTCGTCGCCGCCGCTGCTTCAACTCATCACCACCGTTTGTAAATTGTCAATGGAGGTAATCTCTGTTCTCCTCTCTCAGATCTCTCACTTCTGTATATCTCTTTATCTGTATATAGACCTTAATCGATTTTGTTCATCTCTTTTCATCGCCGCCTCTATTGCCTTGTCGCCTCGTCGCCTTGTTACTGCTGGTAATTCTGTCCTCATTTCTCTTTGTCCGGCATCTGTTAGATTCAATTTTTTGCCCTAGATATCATCGCCGCCGCTAATTTGGAAATCTTTTGTTTGGATTTACAGATGTCGACGACGCTGTTGGTTGTCTCCGCCGGATTTCAGTGTTCGCAAAGGTAATTTATGTAACTAGTGATTTATTTTAGAATTCGTATAAGTAGACTTCTCTAGAGTAGACTTCGCTTTCGAGTAGAATTCTCTTTCGAGTAGACTTCTTCTCGAGTAGACTTCTCTTTCGAGTAGACTTTTCTAAGTAGACTTCTTCTCGAGTAGACTTCTCTTTCGAGTAGACTTCTCTAAGTAGACTTCTTCTCGAGTAGACTTTTTCGCGAGTAGACTTCTCGGAGAAAAGTAGACTTCTTTCTGAACTAGACTTCTGCCATTTGCTAATAATTATATATTTCTTACATATTTATGTCATCTTTGGTTTTGCAGGATGGAGAAGCAGGCCAAGTTTCCAAGGAGATTATTCACAAAGGACGAGGAGCCCCAACCTGGGAAAAGTATAGCCTACTACAGCAACAGTAGGAAGTTGCTTCCTGCATTGGAAGCAGTACTGGAAGCAGATATATGGGAAGAGCTTTTGGAATCAAGGCTTGGTGTTTTTCTAAAGTTTTACAAACTGAATTTTGGCTGGGCGTCGAGGGTGGTGCAGTTTATACTCGGTTTTCAGCTGGACTGCAAGAAGAAGTATGAGATATGGAGTCTCATAAATGCAACCCCACTTCGGTTTTCACTCAATGAGTTTGAACAACTCACCGGTCTCAACTGCGAGGATGTTGAAGAACTGGAGGAAGCAGAAGTTACTCCTGAGATGAAATATTTCTGGGAGAAGCTTGGCGTTAGTATAGATGTTGGCCCCACCGTTGATGAACTTACTGAAGCATGTAAGCGTGCTGGGGAGTGGACAAGGGATGAGAAGCTTATGCTAGGATATTTATCCATCTTCGCTGGATTTATCGAGGCAAGGAAGATGGATTCACCCACACGGTTGAACTATGCCAGGCTAGTTATGGATGTCGAGGCATTTGCAAATTACCCGTGGGGAAGAGTGGCTTTCAAGACCCTCATAGAGTCTATCAAAAGAGCTGATTTGACGAAGACTGTTACTCTCTATGGGTTTGCCGAAGTGCTCCAAGTTTGGGCGTATTATGCTATGCCAGATTTTGGGAGGCATTACGGAAATCCTCTTCCCGACAACCCAACTCCACCGGTGCTGGCTTTCAACGGTTGCCGAGGACGAAAATACATCAAAGAAGCTATGTTGAAACAGGTAATCCTAAACTATATTTACTTCTCGAGTAGACTTCTCCTCGTCTCGAGTAGACTTCTCCTCGTCTCGAGTAGACTTCTCCTCGTCTCGAGTAGACCTCTCCTCGTCTCGAGTAAACTTCTCCTCGTCTCGAGTAGACTTCTCCTTATCTCGAGTAGACTTCTCCTCGTCTCGAGTAGACTTCTCCTCGTCTCGAGTAGACTTCTCCTCGTCTCGAGTAGACTTCTCCTCGTCTCGAGTAGACTTCTCCTCGTCTCGAGTAGACTTCTCCTCGTCTCGAGTAGACTTCTCCTCGTCTCGAGTAAACTTCTCCTCGTCTCGAGTAGACTTCTCCTCGTCTCGAGTAGACTTCTCCTCGTCTCGAGTAGACTTCTCCTCGTCTCGAGTAGACTTCTCCTCGTCTCGAGTAGACTTCTCCTCGTCTCGAGTAGACTTCTCCTCGTCTCGAGTAGACTTCTCCCCGTCTCGAGTAGACTTCTCCTCGTCTCGAGTAGACTTCTCCTCGTCTCGAGTAGACTTCTCCTCGTCTCAAGTAGACTTCTCCTCGTTTCGAGTAGACTTATCCTCGTCTCGAGTAGACTTCTCCTCGTCTCGAGTAGACTTCTCCCCGTCTCGAGTAGACTTCTCCCCGTCTCGAGTAGACTTCTCCCCTTATCGAGTAGACTTCTCCTCGTATCGAGTAGACTTCTCTCGAGTATAATTCTTTGCGTAGACCTCTGTAACATATATATTCCAATTGTTTGCAGGTTAGCTTCAACAACTTTTGTGTCAAAGAACGGGAGGAAATGTTCCCTACCTGGGATGATGAGGTAGACGATGTCCTTATCGAGAACGTTGTGGGAGCCATGTTTGGGGAGTTTGGTGGTGGTCGTTGGAAGTGGAAGCCTAGTCATTGGCGGTCCAAAGGGGTTAAGAAGTTAGAGGCCACAAAGGGCCAAAAAAGGAAAGTTAAAGATGATGAAAGCCGTGTTGACCCAGACGATGGGAGCATGAAGAAGACTTGTCCAGTGCCTCCTGCTGCCATAGAAGAGGAGGGTTTGAAGAGTCTTGCTGAGGCGATGAAGCAACATTTCTCGGAGAAGTCTACTTTTCATAGAGAAGTCTACTCTGAAAAGTCAAAGGTTGGTCAATTGCAAAAATGACCTGCTTCTAAAGAAGTCTACTCGAGAAGTCTACTCCATTTTTTTTGTTATCAAAGAAAATAGAGTAGACTTCATTCGTACCAAAAGAAGTCTACTTTTTCATGCGGTCAATTGCAAAACTAACCTGGGCGTTGACTAGTAGACTTCATTCGGACCGAGTGAAGTCTACTTTCGGAGCCCAGAACTGAAAAACACCAAAATTGACTGAAAATCCGACTTACCACTCGCCTTTAGCTTCTTTTCTGGTCAAGATCTTCGATCCTAGCCACAATGAAAGAAGCACAACCGCAACAAACAACCAAATCGCCGGAATATAGAAATTTTTATGAACTTCAACTTTTTAATAGACAAATTATAGAGTTTTTGGGAAGAAAATAGAGAGGAAATGGAAGAATAGAAGCTTAAAGGGAAAATAATGAGCTCAACAAACTCAAAAATGGGTTTTTGCCACCATTAAAGCTTTAAAATTGGTTGAAAATGGTGGTTGGGTGAATTGATGATGATGACATTTTCGTAAATAAGTGAAGAAGATGAGGATTAGTTGGTCAATTGAATTTCCGAAAATAAATAAAATTAATTAAAAACAATGACAATTTCGTGAATAACTGAAACTATGAGGGATTGTTTGGACACAAAATGACAAATGTTGGGAAGGTGATTTTTGTGGGTTAGATTTGCAATTCAAATCAAATTTTAGGTCATTTTTGTAAGTATCCCAAAATGTATTGATTTATTCTTATATATTTTATTCCTATATATACATTTATAATTAGTTAGCTAACTAAATTTAATAGCAAATTATAATTTTTTAAAAAAAATAATAAAAATATATAATTTTTATTCAGATTTAAAACATATAAATACATAGTTTAAGTTAATAAAAAATAAATATAATACTCATTTATAATATAAAAATAATTTTATTATATTAAAAATATATACAAAATTTAAAAAAATATCCCGCAGCATAGCGCGAGTAAATACCTAGTTTAAACTAATGCTTCTATCTCTTTTTGTTTTTGAACTAATCAAGTACTATTGTCGATCATCTAAAAATAAGATAAATTGTCAAAATTATTTAAAAGAAGTATAAAATATTAAATGAAAAAATTTCGGCTATAAAATATTAAATTTAAATTGTTTGTTTTCGCTATGTACAAAATGTTACAATTTTGAATATCAAATTGTTTGTTTCTGCAATGCCTCCTATTCTGTTTGTTTTGAAAATGTAAAGAGAAATATTAGGATTGATAATTTACTATTATTTCTTTTGGATAATATGTTTAGGCATTTTTGAGGGTTAGACCGTTTGTCTAACTTTTTTTTTTTAATATTTGCTATTTAGTATGAGAGGAAAAAAAAACAAGATCAACTGGTGGCTGATTTAATATAATAATTTCATTTTAAAACAGAAATACATTTAATTCTGTAAAACAGTAATAGATTAACTGAGATTACTTTTCATACAGAGTACTGTCAATAATAATGTTTTAGTTAAGGATTATGTTTTATGTATCGGGTTGGGACCTCCTGGAACCAATCTGTTGACTTGAATTAAATGACGGTATAAAGGATGAGGATGAGGAGGCTTATCATTATGTAAAGGATCGGAGCCTCCTGGGACCAATCTCTTAACTCCAGTAGAAGATGAATCTTCATGAATAACTGCCATTGATGATGTCAATAGGAACAAACTTAGAGTTATGATTATCATCACAAAACCACATTTCAACTCTTTCATCTTCTCTCTCTCTCAATTTCTTTTAATTTCTTCTTAGATATTGTTTTGAATCTTTTGATTACTCTCTTTTCATTTTTATAGTGGAATTTCCATGCTAACTAAGGAAAGATTGTATATCATGTAGAGATAACAATGACTTTATTAGAAGATATGTAATAGAGTTCTTATAAGAATTCAATTAGGGAAATAAGTTATATATAATTACTTGGACCTTGACTGAGTAACAAAAATGTTACGTTCTCCCTAATTATTTATGGTAGTAAAATCTCATTTTTCATTTAAAAAGTAAATGTGTTTCTTAATTGTCTATTCTTATATTTTTTTAACTTTTAATCTCTTTCTAAGATTTGTTTTACTCATGTTGACTTGGGACATTTGAATTCAAATATATTATTCTTTTTTTTATTATGTAGTTGAATTTTTTTCATGTTTATTAAGGCAAGCCAATCAAATCTATATAATGTAAATACATATAAAAATGAGTGTATTAGAATATATGTATGTATCAAATTTAATAAGAATGTGATACATATAAAAATGTAAATAAGCTAATCAAATGTAAATAATGTACCAAAATGGGCAGCTTTGGTGTATCTGATGAATCTATGTACAGTAGAACCTCTATAAATTAATATTTGATTTATTAATATCTTGATAAATTAATATTTCTTGTTGGTCCCAAAGTTAGTTTATCAACGAAATAATATATCTATAAATTAATAATTTTTTATAAACGTTAAATGTCCCAATATAATTATTTATAGAGGTTTTACTAGAGTATCTTGGGTCTTCTAAGATGAGCGGACGTCTAGGATCTTTTGGTTTGAATGAATGGTCAAGATTAGATGGAAAAAATATTCATTGATGAATCTTTTCTGTGAAAGCAACGTGATACAAGCACAGGGATGCAACCGGCTAGTATGTTTTCCGGTACGAGCATGGGACGATCAGTCTAGGAAGGAGGGTGACTGGTGGACGCGGGGTTACCCTTGTGCCGAGATATTCAGGAAACAAGTGCTATGGACTGACGAGATGATTGAGTGGATCGATCCTACAGCCGATGTCTATGACTGATTGAATCGGGTGGTCGAGCGGGACGAGTTGTGGTCGTATGGTCGAGATACTCGGACGATAGACCGGTGGTCGACCGGGACGAATGATCAGAACAAGGTGGATCGAAGTGTACCACAAAGGCTATAAAAAATCTCTTGATACAACTCGTAAACTCTCTTAGGTTTTGGAGGTACTGGTCTCACAAAACAAAAAGCGAGAACACAAAACTTAAAGAAATTCAATATTTTATTAATAATCAAATGTGACAAGGTTACAAGCTGCATATGGAACCTTCTCAATTGGTTCTTCAACCAAAAACAATAAAAGAAAGTAAATAAAATACATAAGTCCATAAGAAAATTACATTGAATACTAATGAAAATTAAGGACTAATTTTAAGCTGCAAAAGAGATAGAAATCATTAGTTAAAATGTAATAATAATAACGCAAGCACTTACCTTGTTTTTTTGGCATGGTTTTAAGTCTGAATGATTCGTCCTCTTTATTATCTCTTTGACCTTGATGATAAGCTTATGAGTCTTGGGCTTTGCTTGCAACTTCAAAGAGGTTATAGATGCATAATTTATAGAATAAGGGCCATGCTTCTTGTAACTCGTTTAACTCCGAGTGGGCCTTTGCTATCTTTAGAGTCTTCTTGAAGGTCTTGATCATCAGCTTGTTGGGCGGCTAGCATAATGGCTTGGTTATACTTATATTGTAACACTCTTGCTCTTTCTCTAGTTATAGCTCCGGTTGGCACTTCAATCACTTGGGGTTCGGTTAAATCCGGTTCTTCTTGTATATCTACATCATTCCCTCCCTCTTGATTAGGTTTTGACCTCAAAACAGGATTATCTGCAAGAAACGAAGCTAAATCAGAAATATTAAAGGTAGAAGATATATTAAACTCACCTGGAAGTTCAAGGCGGTAGGCATTATTGTTGATTTTCTCTATGATCTTAAACGGTCTGCCTCCTCTTGGTTTGAGCTTAGAACTCCTTTGTTTGGAAATCTCTCTTGTCTTAGATGTAGCCAAACCCATTCTCTTAGTGTAAACACTACTTCTTTGCGTCCCTTGTTAGCGTGATTTGTATACTGTTCTATTCTCTTCTCCAAGTTTTCTTTTGCTTTCTGGTGTAGTTTCTTGATAAACTCTGCTTTTTCTTCTTTGACTAAACTCACTGCTTCAGCTGGTGGTAATGGTGTTAAATCCAGTGGTGTAGTAGGATTGAATCCGTAGACTATCTCAAAAGGGGACATTTTGGTGGCTGAATGTTGAGCTCGGTTGTATACGAATTCTGTGAATGGTATGCATTCTAGCAAGTTCTTCATGTTCTTCCCAATGGTGGCTCTTAGCAAAGCTGATAATGTCTGGTTGACTACTTCTTTTTGTCCATCCGTTTGAGGGTGGCAAGTTGTAGAGAATAAGAGCTTTGTCCCTAGCTTCTTCCACAAGGTTCTCCAAAAATGGCTGAGAAACTTGCTATCCCGATCTGACACGATTGTTCTCGGTACACCATGTAATCTGATTATCTTCTTAAAGAATATGTCGGCTGTTTGAGAAGCATCGTTCACCTTGGCACATGGTATGAAGTGCGCCATTTTTTAGAAGCGGTCTACCACAACGAATATGGAGTCCTTGTTGCGAATCTTCGGTAGTCCAAGTACGAAATCCATGGAGATATCCACCCAAGGAGCCGTGGGGATGGGTAGTGGTAAGTATAACCCGTGAGGGTGTACTTTAGATTTGGCCTTCTTGTATGTCACACATCTTGCACAATGAGCTTCCACGGTTTTCTTGAGGTGAGGCCAATAAAAGTGTTCCTTAACGATGGCTAGAGTCTTATCCACGCCAAAGTGTCCCATGAGTCCTCAGCCATGAGCTTCTCTAACGATCAAGTCTCTAAGAGAGCATTGTGGAATACAAAGCCTCTTTTCACAGAATAGAAAGCCTTCATAGATGTAGAATTTGCCTTGATCTCCGTTGTTGCAACCGTTGTATCTGTCTTTCAAATCAATGACTTCATGGTATAACTCCTTGATGTATTCAAAACCCATTACTTTAGCCTCCATGGTTGAGATTAGAACATGTCTTCTAGATAGAGCGTCAGCCACAATGTTCTCTTTTCCCTTATTATACTTGATAATGTAGGGAAATGTCTCTATGTACTCCATCCAATGGGCATGTCTTTTCTTCAAATGAGTTTGTTCTCTGCAGTGCTTCAAGGTCTCATGATCTGTATGCACTACAAACTCTCTTGACATCAGGTAATGTTGCCAAGTCTCCAACGCCCATACTAGAGCATATAGCTCCCGGTCATAAGTGGGGTAATTTAGTGTTGCACCTCCTAGATTCTCGCTGAAAAAGTCTACTGGCTTCCTTCCTTGATGTAGTACAACACCAATGCAAACTCCAGATGCATCACACTCCACTTCAAATGTCTTCTCAAAAACAGGTAAGGTTAAGACCAGTGCATTGGTAAGTTTCTCCTTAAGATCCTCAAACGCTTGTTGTTGAGCTTCACCCCATGTAAACTCTATGTTCTTCTTGACTACGGCTGTGAGAGGAGCTGCTACACTGCTGAAGTCTTTTACAAACCGGCAGTAGAAGCTAGCTAGGCCGTGAAAACTCCTTACTTGACTAACACTTGTTGGCGTTGGCCATTCCTTGATGGCTTTTATCTTCTCATCATCAACCAGTAAACTTTACGAGCTTACAACAAAACCTAGGAAAACTAGCTTATTAGTACAAAATGCACACTTCTTTAAGTTTGCATAAAGTCCTTCTTGGCGAAGTGTCTTTAATACAATCTCAAGATGTGTACATGATCAGCTAAACATTTGCTATATATTAAGATGTCATCAAAATATACAACAACAAATTTATTAATATAAGCTCTAAGAACCGGGTTCATTAGTCGCATGAATGTGCTAGGAGCATTGGTTAAGCCAAATGGCATGACCATCCATTCATAGAGCCCTTGCTTGGTTTTAAAAGTTGTCTTTCATTCGTCACCTTCTTTCATTCTCACTTGGTGATATCCGCTTTTCAAATCTATTTTAGAAAACAGGTTAGCTCCACTTAATTCATCAAGCATATCATCTAACCTTGGTATGGGATGGCGGTATTTGATTGTAATATTGTTTATAGCCTGACAACCCACACACATTCGCCAAGATCCGTCCTTCTTGGGCACTAATAGAACCGGTACGGCGCATGGGCTTCTCTTACGTAGCCTTTGTCAAGTAACTCCTTGACTTTTTTTTCTAACTCCTTAGACTCTTCAGGACTCGTTCTATAGGCTTGTTTGTTGGGTAACGCTGTCAATTTGATGCTCATTACCTCTCAAAGGGGTTAATCCTTCGGGCATGTCCTCGGGGAAAACGTCTTTGAAATTTTTAAGTATGGCGTTCACCTCGGCTGGTATCTCATCAGTTCCATATACTGCGCTCAAAATATCCTCAAAGATCATAAGTAGCATTGTGTGTTTTGATCCATAAGCTTTTCTAATGAGACCATGCTGCACAAGAAAATTTGGTTTAGCAATGCTTTCTTTTTCTTTAACCATTTTTATTTGCAAATCATGAACTTAAGATGGCGTAAGAGGGGCTAAACTAACTTTTCTTTTATCATGCATGAAGGTGTACATATTAGTTCTACCATCATGTTTAGTTTCTTTATCAAATTGCCATGGTCTACCTAATAATAAATGACCAGCTTGCATAGGAACTACATCACAAATTACTTGATCTTGATATCTACCAACACTAAATGGTATAACAACTTGATCACTAACTTTAAGCTCTATTCATCGAGCCACCTTAGCCTATAGGGCTGTGGGTGTTTAGTTCTCTCAAGGCCAAACTTATCAACCATGTGAGCACTTGCAACACTGGTGCAAGAACCACCGTCAATTATAAGATTACATACCTTGCCTTTAATGGTGCAACGAGTGTGAAATATGTTCTCTCTTTGAATGATCTCGGTTGGTTCTACCATGGTGCTAAGTACACGCCTCATGACAAGGAGTTCCCCGGAGTCAAGATATTCAGTGTCACCAAATTCATCATTCTACTCAATATCAGCTTCATCATGGGATTCATAGTCGCCGGTTTCGGTTAAGAGCATGACTCTTTGATTGGGCATTCTCTCGCCATATGTCCTCTTCTTCTGCATTTAAAACATGTTATATAAAAAAGGCGCTCAACCAACAAGAACAGTTCATGATATTTCAAAGAAGGCCGGGATTTTTACGGAATTAAGTCTTAATAAAACGAAATTGAATTAATGAAATATAAAAAAGAGGATGTGAAAGACTCATATATAGCTTGGTATAAAATTTTATCTACTCTTTTCTTTCCTCCTCTTTCGTTTCCATCATATTTATTTTTATTTATTTTTATTTATTTTTAGTATGCTTCCTAAGATAAGAATACTAAAAAATACCCTGCTAACAACTACTATGTTTTATAATCATAAACAAATTATGTTTTATAATCATAAACAAATTTATGAAAAAAAATTTGGATGCTAATTTTTGTATAAATACAAAATTTTAGTGTATAGAAAATAATATGTATGTATATTCATATAATAATATCTCTAAAACGTTGAGGGTTTATAAGCTTACTTGGCTCTATTCGGTTGTCTTTGAGATTGTCTGAAACTTTACCCTTGTACCGCAAGTCTATCTCAATGCCTTTGCCTTTATCCATCGGTTTGTTGAGGTTTGAATCCCAAGGGATTTGAGGTTTGCTCCTAGTGTTCACCGTTTTCCTCTTTATTTCTGTTCAGCTTGTATAGATAGGTGAAAAAGGTCTTTGAAGTCTTGATATACTTGCTTCTCCACCTTACGGCTGATTCTCTCTTGTAAGCCATCTAAGAACTGAGCCATCAAGGCTTCCTCATCGTCGTAAAGCTCCAGGCGGTTCCTTAGACGCTCAAATTCCTCATAATATTCCTCCACTGATCTAGTTCCCTGTTTAAGAGAACGAAACTTGCGTTGTAAATCTCTATTGAAATGAGGAGGGATATACCTTTATCGCATGAAATCTATCATGTCCACCCATGATTCAATAGTCCTTTGGCGGTTTCTCCTTCTATCGGCTGTCACCCTTTCCCACCAAATGAGGGCATTGTCTGTAAGCTGACCTACGGCTAGTGCTATTCTCTTAGGACCAGGATGATTGTAGTAGTCGAAAATATGATCCATTCTCTTCTCCCACTCAAGATATGCCTCGGGATCAACTTTACTGGCTTGGCGCGGTTAGTTTGATATTCCCTTGGTTTTGCCTCGGGTTAGGGTTGTATGGCTCGTCCTCTTCATACTCCTCTCTTTGTACTCATCTTCTTCATACACGATTCGTCCTAGGAGGTGGGTCATCCTCATTTTCATGAGAATCATCATCACATCTTTGTCCTCCATTCACGGGCTCATTGATGTGAATACCATTGTGTCTTTGGGTGTTTCCATGAATGTTTGTATTGCCAAGACCTCCAACGTTCCTCACGGGTCGTAAGGGAGTGCGAGGTGTTTGCTCTATACGAGTGAGGCGTTCCCCCACTTCTTGCCTAAAGGCTTGAAACTCTTCTCTCGTCATGGCCATCATTTAACTGACCGGGTCGTGTGCATTACTAGCTTCCTCTCTCATGTCGTTTTGATAAAGCCGACCTTCCATCTTTTCTGGAAGTTAATTAGATAAATCAAAGGTTCCATTTATCTCGCCGACCTAAATATTCTTTAGGATTTTGAAGTGGGTCTATCTCAATTGATGTAAGACTTTTAGAGAGGGTACAAAATCCATCTCTAATAATTAGCTTGTCAAAACTTAGTAAGTTCTCTCTATGAGTTTCCAGTCATATGTCAAATAATGTTTCATTACAGCGATTATATGGTAATGAGCAGGATAGAATCTGCCATGCATACTTACAATGGCATACTTGCAAAATTAAATATACTTGGTAAAATTATTATAAATAACATAAGTCACATATTGGTAAATGATTCCATATAATAGCAACGTCTTAGCCAGAAAACATACATACAACTAAATGTTTTTTAATCTTATTTCTCATCGTATTTTCAATTGTTGCTTGAACATCTATCTCATAATTTTCTGTGTGAACAAAACAAATCTATTACTTTAGAAACACGTAACTTTACTGACAGTAGAAAAAAAACAAATGCAATCACAGAAGAAACATTATCATGATCAATAGGGTTTAAAGAAAGTGTAGTTGCGACTTCATGATCTTTGAAACTCACACCACTGTACCGTACTCTTAGCTTATATTCGAAGTTGCAATGAGCAGCAAAAACATTGAGCTGCATTAAACCATGCACTTCTCACTAAAATTCCATCATCAAGCATAATTCATATCACATTAGAAAAATACACACCAATCACCCAATATATCAAGAAACGAAAGATGTGTTTTGAGTCACAAGATGCAATGTTTATATTATATCAATTGGGACCAAACTTTGGAGGTTTCCCATGTCTCATATTCATTCACTGTTATCCCCACAAAGAGGCTTGCAAACTCTTTGATCGCAGCATATTCCGCATTAGTGTCATCTTCTACTTTTCCTCTCTTGAAGTAGATATTCAAGTTACTCTCATATATCATGATTAACTGTATAATACAATATCTAAGGAAAAAATAGCACATCAAAAATCCCTTTCAGCCTAAAAGAACATAAATCTTAAGGATTTGTTGGTATCATACACATTATGCCCTTTTCTCAAATCGGAGAAGACACAACTATACAAACGCCTCTGCTTCTCAAAAATATTTCTTCCTTTTTCTCCTGAAGTTTTGTACCCTTTTAAATGCATATCTCTTGTACGTTTTATGCTAGAAGGATCAAACAAAAATAATATTGTTCATTTATCACATGTTAAAATAGTATTACCCAGATGAGTCAATACTTCCTTCGGCCGATAGGAATTTTTTGCTTTCTTCTTTGGATTTTGCTTATCTCATAGATTTTCTTTCCCTTCCACTGAGAGATCACTTACCACATCATAAGCTTGGAGTGGCTGAGTTTCTTGCTTTTCCATGCTACCGATCAACCGCACTTCGCCCATATCCGGAAGTCCTTGTCCCCATGAGGCACAAGTAACAAACTCAACTTAGAGATTTGATGTACATAAAAACAAACAAACCCAATAATCTTAAAACAATTGAAGATCGGAAGAACAGATTTGCAAATTACCCCTCTAATAAGCAAACATAAACCAAATCTACAGTCGAAGATCAGAACAAAAATAAAGATAAAAAGAAAGCGGAAAATTAAGAATGGAGATTTTAATATTCATCCACATGTCTTGGATTTGTGTTAACTGAGAGAAAAGGCCAACTTAACGATTCCTTATGAAGAAAGATCCATAAAATGGATAAAGAGTGGATTGGTGATTCTTTTCTTCACCATGTCTGAATTCCTTTCTATTGGTATATTAAAAATACATAATAAATTAGATATAAAATTTATAAACCGTGTTACTAAAATTAAAAACAGATTAGTTTTTTCTAATCCAAAACTAATTGGTAACGAGTGGATTTCTCCATGCTCTTTATATATTAGTTATGATCCTTTCTAACTTCCTATGTGAGATTTTATTCCTAATTATTAGATCATTTTAAACTAAAATACAAACACTAAAATAAATCGGAATCACCTTTTATAATTTTTGCTTATGAACACTATCAGTTATTTCTCTCTATATTTCCGATCCCTAAAAAGGACACAATCACAAAGTTATTTTTTTAAAGAAGAAAAAAGGGGTTTGACACAATCACAAAGTTAAGTATAAAAAACTTAAGCATTTAAAGTTTAAACAATGATTAACAGAGCATGTGAAACATATCAGAAAAATTATCAACGAGGATCGTCCATTCATTGACAGGTATACTTGAACCGAAATATTGCAGAAAAAGTGTATTGTAACCGATGAGTAAGCTATTCGCAATTTGAAGACATTTCAGAGTTTTTGGCTAAGTTATGTTTTTTATTTATGAGTAGCTATTCGCAAAAATGGTTTCTACATTTGAAAGTTCTGAGCCATTTTTGGCTCCGATATGCTTTTTATTAGCTTTGTAGCATCTGGTAAGCAATTCAACAGCTTACGGTCATACTCAACCGCTTTATGCTAGCAATTCCAATCTAGAACCACAAAAGACAGTAAAACCAATCGAACTTCACATGAAAAAAAAACAAATCATATAAAAACACCCATCTTATGACGTGATCTCCCTACATCAGTTATGGAATTTCATCCAAAAACGAACACACGCACAACTGCCTCAAGACTGGAAGACAAATAAATAAAACATGATTAATAACTTTAAAAAAAAAGAATATGAAAATCAAATAAATTAAAATTGGAAACAGGAAAATGCAACAAATACATGCATACAAGGTAAATATTTAAACATAACATTGCTTCTAAACAATCATTATATGCGAAACTCAGCTGATGCGCCATCCAATTCTCGTATAATGCACACTGGCTTAGCAGCTAACAAACAATAAATAAATTATCCTACAAGTGTTCGAATTGACGGAAAAAAACCTATAACCTAATTTATAAAAATAAACATAGGTCCAAAGATTTGTTCCACAAAACATACCTATGTTGAAGTTGTAATCAGAGAAGGCGATTAGGACATAGAATCTCCAAGGACAAGTCCATTGATTAGTCATGGTACTTTCAGACTCAAAACTAATAGAGTGAATATAAATAGATAATCAAATTATTAAAGAACAAACAAAGTAAAACAATCACAACTACTGTTTGATGCAACCACGACTGAACGATATATAGGCTGAAAAAGAGGACCTATACAATGATATAAACCCTAAAAAATAATATGATTACAAAAAAAAATGTAATTGATGATGTGCACTTGTTTGTAAATTGTCAATGAGCTTCTTTTTTTTGGCTTTTATATAATGAGACATTTGGCTTTTATATAATGAGACATTCTCATTCCTCCATTTCTTTCGGATAATTGTCGACATCAAATGCAAGATCTTATAAAACGACATTAACCATCATTAAGCCTTTGTGAAATTCAGCTAAACAAAGAGAAAGAGCGGGTACAAGATTAGGTTTACTAGTCCTGTTTATATTATTGTTGGTGACTTGGTGTATTGCTGCATCCGCTTGCCAGAACTGCATGCCGTTTGCAAAATATCCCCCCAAAAAAAAAAAAACGCAAAAACGGCACGCATTCTTTCCGTTCTTTAGTCTACTCTACTTCTACTCTAATGTTAGCCAAACTAAACTTGTGCAATTGCACAAACCCATCTGTAGAGAGAAGATGATCAGTTACAATGAAAGCTAATGTTTGAAACTAGGAGATACTGACTATATCTGACGTAGTCAGGCTTGAGGAAGTTCCAAAGTTGCGATGCTTCCCATCGGCTAGGTTAGCTAGAGAGTAGCCTTGTTCATGGAGCTGGTTAATCAAAAGAGTCTCTAGCTGACAAGCAATGCTCTTACCTTGCACCACAAGGTACAAAAAGCTTGAACCTTGCAATCCTTCCTTTGCCCTATGCGCACGTATTCGTCCTTCAAGATCATCCGTCTGCAGTTTCATAACATATAATATCCTCTCAAGAGTCAAAAAAAAACTTTTGTGTTCTGTCTATTCCAAGGTAAGTTTACTAAGTACGTACCTGTCCAATGTATAATCTCTTATCTGGTCTAAGCATCACATACACGCATGAAGAACCAACTGTAGATGGAGGTGGAAGCTCTCGAGCACCGATCCAAAGACATTCTAACGCTACAGGCTCAATCATCTTTCTCCCACAGATTCTAAGAATGGTTTTTGCCAAGTCCTTCTCTAGGCTTGTCTCAGTGCGGATCTTCTGGACATTTTCTGATAAAGTTTCGGTTTTCTCGGGTTTAGCAACTCCAGAGGATGAGTCTTTAGCGTAAACCGAGAGGTAAAGAGCTTCTGCTCTCTGGATGATAGGCTCGGGAACGCCTTCTCTCTTAGCTGTTTCAAACGCAAGACTCTCTCTGCAGACTCCATCTGTCAGTTTCCAAGTCGGCTTTGTCTTCCCTTCAACGTTTTCAGCTCCCATTGCTTTATAAGTGACGTTTTTGGCTGTAAGAGGCAAACTGAAGATTCCATGGAGATGTGTAGAGACAATACCCAAACAACCACTCGCGTCAAGACACTCGACCACACTACCCGCGATACAGGTTCCTTTAGCTGTCTCTGTCCCTCTGCATATCTCGTCTATAAGCACTAAGCTTCTCGAAGTAGCCTGGCTTACAATAGATCGAATCTCCGACATTTCTACCTGGAAAGAGCTTTTCCCGTCTACTGGGCTGTCATAAGATTTCATATGAAGCATGATGGAATCAAAGTGAGGGATAAAAGCTGATTCAGCGGGAACCATGAAACCGCAGATTCCAAGTAGAGCAGCAGCGCAAATCGACCTGAGCAAGCTCGATTTACCACCACCGTTAGGTCCGGTAAGAAGAAACAGTGATTGCATGTCAACGGTATTGTGAACAGCGGTTCCGGAAGCTACATCAAACCAATAAGGTGATAGACCAGTCAGCTTCATTCGACCACCACCATCTAATGCTTTTGCCTCCTACATGATCAAACTGAGGTATAAGAATCAGATAGCCCAACAATAGACCTAGGCCTTGAGCTAGATCTGTCTAGAAACACCAACGACCAGTAAAAAGAGTTACCTCATCTGTATTGAATCCAACAAGAGTTGGAAAAATCCACTTTCGTCTTCTCCCTTCACTGCAGCAGTTGTGATACAGAACTTACATTAAAAACTACAAGAAATGAATCTTTTCTAAATGGGAATAGATTTAAGCAAAAAACGTACCAAGCATGAGCAAATAATGCTTTTGCAATGACGAGAAGCATAGATGCAAAAACGAGAACGTTTATTTTTGTTTGCAACTTAGCAGACAACTCCCTCAACAGCTCCAACACCCGTGCATTTGCGTTCTCGCTAGCTTCGTGATATCTGCAACAAAATCATAGTATGATATCAATACGTTAGACAGTATTATTGAATACAAATTTCTTACAGAACATACATATAAAAAGGGAGAGACAACCTTACCTGACTAGAGCAGCTTCCACCTTTTGTGTCGTAAACCATTCTTCTCCAACCTTTTTCCCTTTCGAGTCCAAAGCAGGTTTCAGCTGTTTGATTTGGTCTTCCCCAGCAGTACCACCCCATATAGATGGAGTAAACCGTTTCCCTTTGAACCAAACCGACTCGTGTTCTCTCGCATACGCAATTTCGCCTTTCGCGCCACCAAGTGATGCAGCCATTGCCTTAATTCTTGATACAATAGGGTGAAAATCCTCGGTTACCTACACCGGTTTATTGTTTCTTGAGGTTCAAAAAAGATCAAGAAAAAAACAATACCATTTACAAGAGCATCTATTATTAAAAGAAGCAAGGTTCAGTTCTTGAATACTTACTGCTAAAGATAAAGCCTCTACCATTTACAAGAGCATCTATTATTAAAAGAAGCAAGGTTCAGTTCTTGAATACTTACTGCTAAAGATAAAGCCTCGGCTAATTTTTCCACTTGAGTGATTTCTTCCTCTATATGTATTCCTTTAACGCGACCTCGCCATGAAGACTCCATATCATAAAAGAACTCGTTCGGGACATTAGCACATCTACTTACGTTCTGATGACTTTCATCTTCATCTAGAGAGATCATTTCACCGATTGAATCTGAAGCCCAATGACATTCGCTGACCTGGCAAGAAACCGAAAACTTCAAGTTATATTCATATTCATCCGCTGAGTAAACTAGCAAACTGGTAAAACGCTTATTCTCTGATATTGTGTCTACGGATATGTGCTCATCATCAAGGAAAATAGATATGAAAACAAAGCACAGAAACACAAACTCAGACTCATGCGAAAATGCATAAACTTACAAAAGTTTCAAAGTCAATCTTCAAACCAGTAGCCACCCAGGTAGGCTCCATCAACAACTTCAGGATCTCCACAAGTTCAGGATGTCTACGCATATGCAATACTTCATCAAGCACATTTTTTATCCGGCAGAACTCAATGTAGTTGGCTTCCCGTTGTTCAAGAAGCTTCACAAGCTGCACAAAGATGTATATATGTTAGAAGCTGACCATGGACTAGTCATCAAATGTAAATTCTTAACCCCACTTTAAAAGATGAAAGTTCTACAGGTGAAAAGAAAAGATATCAGTATGCAGAAGAGTGCTCTGTAACGAGTGACTTAAACCTTAGCAGAAGAGACACAGGTAAACTCCGGAATCGAGCATGTTATTGTGCTCATGAGCTTGCACGTTTCTGCAAATAACAAATAATTTGGCAGGAGGAATGAGAAGCCGTAAATCAAAACAAACCCAAAAGGGAATAAACTAAGAAAACTCTCCACGTTTGTCAAACTTGCCTTGAATTTTCAGAGCAATATCATAAGCTGGGGGATTTAAAAGAAGATCCCGGACATACCTGAAAGTAATGAAAGAATCGAAAGAAATCAGATTTTTCCACTCAAAGATGATGCTTTCGAGAATATAACTAATTTCCCCCTTTCTGTCTAATTAAGTATTGCTTACAAAGAAGGTAGGCCACTGCACGTAGATGGAAGTAACACCTTCAACAAACAAGGTATTCCTTCAGTAGGTAAGGCCCCTACAGTACCACAAATATTATATGTTAGCATGCTTTACAGTTCCAAAACTCCTATACTTCCTAGTGAAACAATGTGACCTATGCCAACCGATTTGTGTAGCCGTTCCAAGATGCAACGGACGTGGCCGGTTTTCTGAAGGTACGTTGACATTTCTAAAGGAAACTTCATCATCAAGACCATAAACATCTTTGACCTACAAGTACATAGTTGTTTTTTTACACCAAACTGAATTGTGTCAAGTAAATTACATATTTAAACAGGATCCAAAAGTCCGTAGTTATCACCTTCGATAAGAGCTCGGAGAGAGCATCTCCTTCAAACCATTCGAAACTCCTGCCACTGCATTCTCCCCAAAGTAGACCTCCTTCCCCAAACTCTCCCCACCGACATGTCCCTGCACGATAAAGTTTTCAAGAATTGTATACAATAAAGCTCAAAAAAGTTAACTAAGCTTACACAAATCATGGATATTATTTGGTTTATAATAGTCTCCTGAGACTTCAAACTGATTTCTAGATCTTCTACAGTTCAACAATTTACTTATCTGAAAGTCCGTAGAATGTAGAATTATAGATAATATGCAAAATCTGATGCGTTGTGCCCTGTTATTTGTGTAATCTTGAAAACATCACAGAAAAGCTAATGCAATGTAGAATTGTAGAGAATATGCAATAACCTGATGCGTTGTGCCTCAATGACGCATGTAAGAAAAGATGATGACAGCGACGGGTGCGGAGCTTTGTGACCAAGGCTTCTTCTGTTAGACCATCATCTAGAGAATATGCTTTCATAGTTTCGAAGATAGATATCATGCAATACCCCCTTGCTGAACGAGATATCCCTGTAATTCCAAAAAAAAAAAAAAAAAAAAAAGTAAGCAAGTGAAGACATGAAATTTTCATTATAGGTTTATAGTTAAGACACATAGTAATATTTCAGTGACTAGCAACGTGACAAAGGACATGCTTACCAACGACAGGCATAGGCTCCGGAAAGTCAAGATCGTGGTCAACACCAACGAGACCATATACATAAGGACTTCCTGGATGAGCATGCCTTAATACATACAAGTACATGTCACAAAGATAAATCTCAAGGGAGAAAAAAATTCACTGTGTTTTTCTGCTTGTGAAATGAGATTTTTGGATTATAACTTATCACATACCCTGAAATAAATCGACCTTTACGAGAACGAGCTGGTGTTGGTCCCTGTACTTCCTCCACAATACACTACAGTGAAGAAAAACAAGCAATGATAGTCTTATAGAATCGTTCTTATTCAACATGCTAAAGGATGAGAAATTGGTAAGATTTCTCAACTCACCACTGAAAAGCCGTTCCGTGTTAGGTCATCCAAAGTCTGTCGAAGATTCTGCAGAAAGAACCGAAGAATTAAAACTGGACTGAAAAGATGAATTTGTGACAAAAGAAAAATCAACTGTTGTAGACAATCAAGATCTGAAGAAAAGAATAAGAATGATAAAATGCAGCAGTGGTCCGGTTTATCTACACCACCTTTCTTTTAGTATCCAACAACGTGGTTTTGTGTAAGCAATGGCTACTAAAGATGCGGCTTATGTCATTTTCCCAAGTTCTTCCTCAACACAACTACAATTTTCAGACTAAGCTTCCACAACTATCCTTTCATAAAATAGGAGATTCAGAAACTATGATGTCTGTCTAGTTAAAGATACAGATAAAGAAGGATTTTGTACCACAACGGGACAGCCAGCCTTTGGAACACTATCCGAACGAAGACCACCAAACGGATTTAGACCAGCATACTCGACGAGTATACAAGCATCTATGCCAATGGCCTCATAGAAGTCTCCAACCTGAAAAAAGAAACACCGATTGCAACAAAACGGTTCATGTTATGAGAATTCAATGGCAACACTCATGACTAAGGATAAAACAGCAAGATCGTTTACAGAAAATGCCCACTTTGCTTAAATTTAACTACAAAGACAACATCAGAGAGAAAACGACATACTCTGCATAGCAAAATCTCGCGTGGGAACCTTGACTTAAACTGCAGCATCTCCCAGTTAAGGTTTCCATCTTTTAGACTGAAAATGAAAAGAGATCCATTAACAAAATATTCCATAAACAAAGGCCACCACAAAGTTACCGCAACTAAACTGGACTACAGTGATGAGAACTAATTTTGGCTATATCCCAACTCGACTTAACAAATTTTTCTGATTCCCAACATCAAGGAAGAATGTTAGTCTCCTGAGTCATTTGATAGCCAAGCTCAAATAGTACTAAAGACTGACATCGAGAAAGTGAGATGGGCTTATCATAGAAGCCTCAAGAGAACTAACCTTCCATTCCTCAGGCTAGGGTCCAGACCCAACAAGTTAGTGTACATGAGCCTTTCGATAAGCTGAAGTGTAGATGGTTTCTTACATGTCTGCAACCTCTGAGAAGACGTTCAACGAAGATAAATCAGTATATCAGTCCACTTATATCATCAACACTTGTGAAAACAAAACAAAAAATACCTCTTTCCACCAGAGCAAATGAGATAGATCTTTGTCACTGAGAGCATCACTTGGCTTCTTAACTTTCTTAGAAGCCGTAGTGATTCCCTTCACAGCCTTTCGATCTCCAAGACAGTATGTTCTCTCAGAGTACCTTGTTGTATTACTTATCAAGACAAAAAAAAAAAAAAACAAAGACAATTTCACAATCAGGAACTAGCCCAAAGAACAGTAACAAGTCAAAAACATATTCCTTTCGATGAACAAAACAACACTAAAAATCAACGAAATCGAGCTCCTAAGAAGAAGAAAGAAGAGGAATTTATCATCTGGGCATTACTCCTCAATCACGAAATCAAAGCCCGAAACATTCGGGAAAAAAATTTGAAAATCCAATATTTCAAATTACAAAAATCTAAATACAGATGAGAAGAAGGAGGGATTTACAGTAGAAGTGGCGAAGGTTTGAGGGAAGTGTAAGTGCGAAATGGGGAGCGGAAGAGGAAGGCGAAGGAACGCCATCGGGGGAATGAAACGACGGCGTTTCTGGTGGCAATCCAGTGCATCCTCCTCGTCCTGGCCGTGCTTTCTGGTCACTGTCACCACACAAAGTGTTTCACCTTTCTTTTTTTTAGGGCTTTCGTCGTCTCTTTCTGAGTCCCTCGTAGAGAAGCTTCCCGCCAGAAGACGGAAGTACAAGAGGACACGAATTCTCACTCCCCGTGACGAGAGGTCTGTCTTTGTTTTATTTTATTTTTAATTTTGTCGATTTAATTAATTTTTTCTTACATTGGGCAACTAGGAATAAAACCCTTAATGTATATTAAAATTAAATAGAAAGTTATATAAAATTATTGTTTATAAAAATACATAAAATAAACTAATGAAAACATAAAAATAATTTTGTATAATTATTAAAAAGAAGTAAAAAATACAATCTTCCAAAAACACAATCTAACATATTAAACAGGAAGCATAGTAGTTTATGTGTCATTATTTCATAATTTTGAATTTTTTAAATTTAAATAATGATTAAAATCTTAAATAATTTATTCTTGCAACCAAACACAATCTTTCTTAAAATCAAACAAAAACATATTTAATTATTTATTTTTAATTGCATTTAATATTTTAAAAATCGGGGGAATTGCTGAATATGACTCAAAACTTGAGTTCAAATGCAAAACTAGACCCCCTATTACATGTTTGACAAAAAATAACTCACAGAAATAGTGAAATTACAACATTAACCCTTCTGACCAAACAAAAAAATGCCCGCCACAATTACTGTTTTATATCCGAGAAGTCTACTTTATAATAATTTGTTTACAATTAATTTTAAAAATCATGAAAAATATTTTGATAGAAAGATTAGATCCATAACATAAATATATATATTTTACACCTATTAAAAATAAAATTTGACACAAAATAACCAATTTAAATCATCACAGATAAACTAGGTTAGAAATGAATACTAAGTAAACTTCTCGGGTTCTCTCGTAGACTTCTCCGAGAAGTCTACTCTCTAATAATGTCTTTACCATTAATTAAAAAAAAATTATGAAAAAATAATTTGTTTAAATATTATCAACATAACAAAAACATATACTTTTTACACCTACTAAAAATAAAATTTGACACAAAATAATCAATTTAAATCATCATAGATAAACTAGGTTAGAAATCAATACTAAGTAGACTTCTCGGATTCTAAAGTAGACTTCTCACGAGTAGACTTCTTGGAGAAGTCTACTTTCTTATAATTTCTTTACCATTAATTATAAAAATTCTGAAAAATAATTTGGTAAAAACATTATATATACAAATAAAACATATACATTTAGCATCTATATAAAAAAAATTCATGAAAATGAATCAATTTATAAGTTTCATAAGTATACAAATCAAAAGGGTTAGGGTTGAAGTTTATGGTTTAGGGTATAAGAGTGTAATTCTTAGGGCTTGCACAAATTCTATATGAATCATAGTTTATAGTTCAGTTAATGAATCATAGTTCATATATTTGTTATTATAACTATGAGTTGTCAATATGGTAAGTAAATTAATGTTTTCATATAAGTTTTAATTAAAAAAGTTTGATTTAGGGTTTAGGGTTAGGTAGACTTCTCGGACCGAAGTAGACTTCTCTTGAGTAGACGTCTAGGACCAAAGTAGACTTCTATCGAGTAGACTTCTCTTACCGAATTAGAATCAAAAGTAAACTTTTTTGACCGGTTATGTCCGAGTAAAATAAAAACACTCCGACTGAACCGAATAATCTTACGAACCCATTTTTAACCGGCTTATATATTCATTTTTACCAGAAAGTAACCCATTCCACAAACCCTAGTTTCTCTTGACTCGTAACCAGCGTTTGGACGATTTTTTTCGCCATTTCTGTCGCCGTTCCTACCGTCGTCGCCGCCGCCGCTGCTTCAACTTATCACCACCGTTTGTAAATTGTCAACGAAGCTAATCTCTGTTCTCCTCTCTCAGATCTCTCACTTCTGTATATCTCTTTATTTATATATAGACCTTAATCATTTTCGTTCATCTCTTTTCATCGCCGCCTCGTCGCCTCGTTACTGCTGGTAATCCTGTCCTCATTTCTCTTTGTCCGGCATCTGTTAGATTCAATTTTTTGCCCTAGATATCATTGTCGCCGCTAATTTGGAAATTTTTTGTTTGGATTTACAGATGTCGACGACGCTGTTGGTTGTCTACGCCGGATTTCAATGTTCGCAAAGGTAATTTATGTAACTAGTGATTTATTCTAGAATTCGTATCAGCAGACTTCTCTAGAGTAGACTTCTCTTTCGAGCAGACTTCTCTTTCGAGTAGACTTCATTTTCGAGTAGACTTCTCTTTCGAGTAGACTTCGCGTTCGAGTAGACTTCATCTTGAGTAGACTTCTCTTTCGAGTAGCCTCTTTCGAGTAGACTTCCCTAAGTAGACTTCTTCTCGAGTAAACTTCTTCTCGAGTAGACTTCTCGGAAAAAAGTAGACTTCTTTCTGAACTAGACTTCTGCCATTTGCTAATAATTATATATTTCTTACATATTTATGTCATCTTTGGTTTTGCAGGATGGAGAAGCAGCACAAGTTTCCAAGGAGATTATTCACAAAGGACGAGGAGCCCCAACCTGGGAAAAGTATAGCCTACTACAGCAATAGTAGGAAGCTGTTTCCTGCATTGGAAGCAGTACTGGAAGCAGATATATGGGAAGAGCTTTTGGAATCAAGGCTTGGTGTTTTTCTAAAGTTTTAAACACTGAATTTTGGCTGGGCGTCGAGGGTGGTGTAGTTTATACTCGGTTTTCAGCTATGAGATATGGAGTCTCATAAATGCAACTCCACTGCGGTTTTCACTCAATGAGTTTGAACAACTCACCAGTCTCAACTACGAGGATGTTGAGGAACTGGAGGAAGCAGAAGTTACTCCTGAGATGAAATGTTTCTAGGAGAAGCTTGGCGTTAGTATAAATGTTGGCCCCACCGTTGACGAACTTACTGAAGCATGTAAGCATGCTGGGGAGTGGACAAGGGATGAGAAGCTTAGGTTAGGATATTTATCCATCTTCGCTGGATTTATCAAGGCAAGGAAGATGGATTCACCCACACGGTTGAGCTATGCCAAGCTAGTCATGGATGTCGAGGCATTTGCAAATTACCCGTGGGGAAGAGTGGCTTTCAAGACCCTCATAGAGTCTGTCAAAAGAGCTGATTTGACGAAGATTGTTATTCTTTATTGGTTTGCCGAAGTGCTCCAAGTTTGGGCGTATTATGTTATGCCAGATTTCGGGAGGCATTACGGAAATCCCCTTCCCGACAACCCAACTCTACCGGTGCTGGCTTTCAACGGTTGCCGAGGACAAAAATACATCAAAGAAGCTATGCTGAAACAGGTAATCCCAAACTATATTTGCTTCTCGAGTAGACTTCTCTCGAGTAGATTTCTTCTCGTCTCGAGTTGACTTCTTCTCGTCTCGAGTAGACTTCTCCTCATCTCGAGTAGTCTTCTCTCGTCTCGAGTAGACTTCTCTCGAGTAGACTTATTCTCGAGTAGACTTCTCTCGAGTATAATATTTGCGTAGACCTCTGTAACATATATATTCCAATTGTTTGCAGGTTAGCATCAACAACTTTTGTGTCAAGGAAAGGGAGGAAATGTTCCCTACCTGGGATGATGAGGTAGATGATGTCCTTATCGAGAACATTGTCAAAGCCATGTTTGGGGAGTTTGGTGGTGGTGGTTGGAAGTGGAAGCCTAGTGATTGGCGGTCCAAAGGGGTTAAGATGATGAAAGCCGTGTTGAACCAGACGATGAAAGACTGAAGACTTGTCCAATGCCTCCTTCTGCCATAAAAGATGAGTGTTTGAAGAGTCTGGCCGAGGCGATGAAACAACATTTCTCAGAATGTTGCAAAACATTGTCTGGGGAAATGAAGGCTGGGTTTGAGGCGTTCGATAAGAATTTTGACCTCCTCTCTGAAAAGGTTGTTGTCGTGGAGCATATTGTTGCCAAGATGAAAAAGGCAAATGAGGAGGATCATGTTAAGTCAAACGATGGTCGGGTTAGTACCGATCCCTCTCTCAAATCTACTAAAAAGACTTCTAAGACTTCTAAGACTGATAAGCCTGCTATTCCTTCGTTGAGTCCAATCGTTAGGCTTACTAGGGCAAGAGCAAGGTCTTCCAAAAAGAACTAGATGATTTTGTATTTTTGTATGTTTTCAAAAATTTGTACTTGTACCCTGTACTCTGACTTATGTTTTGTTTACTTTAATAAATTTTTATTCTGCCATATTGTTCTTCTCAGTAACATGTATAACACATTATTCAGAAAAAACCATGTGAGAGTGTCAACCACGAGGACGTGGATAGTGTCGTATTTGTCGAGTCGCGGAAACAAACGAAAGAGGATTTGGAGGTGCAGTTAAGGAAACAGCAGTCAAAGAAGGTCGTGGCACAAATTTTGTCACGAGCCAAGACCTCCGAGAAGACAAGGAGGTTGTCTAGACTAGGCGCTGGATATGATCCTTTTGCTCTCATTGATGAAGCAAAGAATAAAGCTGTAACTGAGTTTTTCAAACGTCTTCTGTAAGTTCTCTGTATGGAACAAGTTGTGAGTCTTGTGATTGTGTACTTATTACAGTCTGATGATTATGTACTAATGGTGTCTGCTGAAATTGGCTGAGTAGACATGCTAAGAAGTTTCCAGTAAACCACTGGTGGTGGCTGCTGAGGACGCCACAGCAATGGCTCGCAGATACGGTTAATCTTTCTCTCGAGTAGATTTCTTCTCGAGTAGACTTCTTCTCGAGTAGACTTCTTCTCGAGTAGACGTCTTCTCGAGTAGGCTTCTTCTCGAGTATACTTCTCTCGAGTAGACTTCTTCTCGAGTATACTTCTTCTAGAGTAGACGTCTTCTCGAGTAGACTTCTTCTCAAGTAGACTTCTCTCGAGTATACTTCTTCTCGAGTAGACTTCTTCTCGAGTAGACTTCAGTTTCTTGACTTTAGTTTCTGACTTTATTGACTTCCCTATTTGGCTATGTAGCACATGGATTCCGTCATCAACGTGCTGAGACCTTGATTCATGGAACATCCGCAATGGTTTAGGAGTGATCGTATCTGCTTACTTGATACGATTTTAAGCATGATGTGGCGTACCAAGTACGCGGATTTTCTTGCCAGAAAACCAAACCGAATCCTGGTGCCTTTGATTATTACATCGGTGAGACACCAGTATACTGCAAAAAAGGCAAGACATGGGGGGTGGATGTCGATGACATATACACGCCCTTGAATGTAAAGGATGATCATTGGGTTGTTCTGTGTATCTCTATACCTCAGAGGCACATTCTTATTTTGGACAGTCTCGTTGGTCACTCTAACATTGCAGAAATAGCAAAAGCAGTTGAGCCTCTTGCAGTCATGCTGCCTTATCTGCTTCGGGAAATGGCTATCCGAGAAGATAAATACAAGTTCCCATATGACGCTTTCATGCATACACTGCTATAAGCAAATGAGGTGCCACAACAAGGGCCAGGTGGTGATTGTGGAGTTTATTGAATATCATGCTCTTGGACTGCCATTTCCTTCGTTACTGTGTCCCGCCAACATGAAAGTTATCAGACAGAAACTTGCGGTTGATATACACCAGGAGACCAAGTGCCACGGACCTCCAAACCAGGACTGGGCGAATATGGGGTTATATGAAGGCATCTGACTTCTCTTCTCTCGTGTATTATTTTTTTGTAACGAACTATTTTTTTGGTGTATCTGGTTGATGTGGTTACAAAGTTTTTGGTGTAACCCGTCAAAGAACAGAATATGTAACCGTAAGTTAACATATAACATGGATTGGGTTGATTTCTTGGGTTGCTGAATTTATGGAGTAGACTTCTCTTGTCTCGAGTAGACTTCTCTTGTCTTTCGAGTAGACTTCTCATGTCTCGAATAGACTTCTCTTGTCGGTTAAGTAGACTTCTCTCGTCACGAGTAGACTTCTTGACGAGTAGACTTCTCTTGTCACGAGTAGACTTCTTGAAGATAATTATTTTACATAACTCAAAGGTGATTCAGAGGGACATTTCCCCCATTTATATAACATAACTTGTCAACCGAGTAGACTTCTCATGTCACGAGTAGACTTCTTAAAGAAATTAATTATACATAACTTAATGATGATTCAGAGGGACATTTCCCCCATTTATATTACATAACTTATCAAACGAGTAGACTTCTCGTGTCACGAGTAGACTTCTTATCAAGTAGACTTCTCTAGACTCGAGTAGACTTCTTAAAGACAATAATTATACATAACTAAATGATGATTCAGAGGGACATTTCCCCCCATTTATATTACATATCTTGACAACCTAGTAGACTTCTCTTGTGTCAAGTAGACTTCTCGACTTGTTCAGATTCAATCAGCACCATCATCGAATCTCTACATGTGATTTTATTAAAATTAGACTACATAACGACTTGGCAGGAGATAAAAAAATACACACTAAGTACAATGTAAAGATTAACTTACACAATAGGGGCGAGTATGACCAGATTGCTTGCACTTGGAGCAACTGTATTGCTTATGCATCTTTTTTGGTCTTGTGCCTTTCTTCCTAGACATATATAGCCAAGTTTTCCATCTAGATTTATTCTTTCTTACAGGAGGAATATCATGACTGGAACACCACATGGTTCCTTCTTGACATCATTTTCATCAGAAATAGGCGGGTTAATGGGATGGGTGTAGGCCGCATATAAGGATTACCGTGAGTAAGATGGACACACAAGTGTTGACAGTTTCAGTTTGGCCTCTTCTGCCGCTGCAATAACATGTGAGCAAGGGATTTTTTCAACATCATACACACCACAAGAACACTTCCTTTGTTCTAAATCAACAATACAATCTCGTGATCCACCCTTAACAAAGAAACGCCAGCCATCTATGGGTTCTACCTTCAAATCTCCTGCCTCATGTTCCCGAATTGCCAATAGATACTCTACTCCACGGGTATGGCTCGTTGTGAGACTTAGAGCATCTTCACGCCTTTTATGATACTATCTCCCGATCTTTGTTCTTATAAACTCTAACAGAAATGTGATGGGAAACCCTTTGGCTTCCTTAACAGCCGCAGTGATCGATTCTGCGATGTTGCTAGTCTTTATGTTGTACCTGTATCTCGGGAAATGAACTCGTGACCATAACCTCGGGTCCGCAGTCTCCAAATATTGAGCAAGTCGGGGGTTTACCTCTCGGATTGCGTCCATGTATCGATTATAATCGTAAGTCGTATGTGCATATGCAGCACCTTTCACCAAGTACATAAGTTGCTTCCCGTGAAACTTTGTCATTATGTTTTGCTGCAGATGATAGTAACATATACCTCGTGTTGCCCATGGTATGACATTTTTACATGCATCAGCGATGGAGTCATGCCGGTCATAAACTAGGACAAGCGGATACCCATCTGAGAAACATCTACTCAATTTGGTGAAAAACCAATTCCATGAATCATTACACTCAGAATCCACAACTCCAAAAGCCAAAGGAAATATCTGAAAGTTACCGTCCTGTGCGCCTGCCACTAGCAAAACACCTCCATACTTCCCAATTAGATAAGTCCCATCTACAACAATCACTCGTCTCAAGTACTGAAACCAGCTATGGAAGCTCCAAATGAAATAAACAGGTACTTAAATAGATCCATCTCATTGCATACAAGGCCTGTGACACTTCTCGGATAAGCTCTCTCAATTTGACGCAAATAAGAAGGCAGCTTCTCATATCCATCTTCCGCTGTTCCTCTCACCAATTGTTGGGCGTATATCAAAGCTCTATAAGATGTGGTGTAACTGAGGTTTAGATCAAACATCACCTTCATAGAATCTCTGATATGCTTTGGCACAATTCCATCGATTATGCCAACTCGTTCCACAAACAGAGCCCCAATGTACTTAGGTGTACAACGTCTACGATGAGCTGATCGGTCTAACATAGAACAAGTATGATCCTTCAGATACTTTGTCATCCAGAATGTGTTTGCTTTGTTCTTCACACCCGCTCTAACCATCCAAACACATCCTTTGACAGAACATTTTGCTACAAACAAAGACGTCGTAGACTTATATACATTGAAAGCAAATCTCTTCATAACTGCTATCAATCGCAACTCAGATACAAGCTTCTCCTTGCTAGGAAAACTCTGATTAACAAAGATTTTAGACGACGAACTACTATCCAGACGAAAGTAGACTTCTCTCGGTCCGAATGAAGTCTACTAGTCAACGCCCAGGTTAGTTTTGCAATTGACCGCATGAAAAAGTAGACTTATTTTGGTCCGAATGAAGTCTACTCCATTTCCTTTGATAACAAAAAAAATGGAGTAGACTTCTCGAGTAGACTTCATTAGAAGCAGGTCATTTTTGCAATTGACCAACCTTTGACTTTGTAGAGTAGACTTCTCTATGCAAAGTAGACTTCTCGTAAGTAGACTTCTCGGAGAAGTCTACTTATCATAGAGAAGTCTACTAATATTTTGGCAATTGCAAAACTAACCTGCGAGAAGTCTACTTTCATCCGAGAAGTCTACTTTTCTTGTTTTTTTTAAAAAAAAATCATTTTTATATAATATATAACGAATTTTTAAGATTTTCGTGATCCTAAGCTTCTGTTATTAAGTTTTCTTGCTTATGTATAAGTTTTGCATGTTTATATTTTATAGGTATAGTCGAATGAGTTTTCATGTTTTATATGATACTTAGCTTATTAAGAGTAGACTAAGTCTACTCTAGAAGTCTACTATGTAGACTTCATCCGACTTTCAGAGAAGTCTACTTATGCAATTTTGATGTCTAATGTGGTTTGGATTTTGTTCCTTTTCACAGAGAATGACTCACATACCCGCTGTTTATGGAGAATGGGTTAAGAGTGAATCAGTGTGGCAGTTCGAGGTGGATAATAGCAATGGAGGGCGAATGTTGTTCTTAAGAGATGGTTGCACACATGGTGAGCTTCTTGGTGAATGTTGGCAAAGGAGGGCGAATAGCAAAGGAGGGCGAATGTTGTCACCTTTAAGTTATGTAAAATTAATGTCTTTAAGAAGTCTACTCGATACAATGAGAAGTCTACTCGAGACAAGAGAAGTCTACTCGGTTGACAAGTTATATGATATAAATGAGAGAAATGTCCCTCTGAATCACTTTTAAGTTATGTAAAATTAATGTCTTTTAGAAGTCTACTTGAGATATGAGAAGTCTATTCGAGACAGGAGAAGTCTACTCGAGACAAGAGAAGTCTACTCGGTTGACAAGTTATATGATATAAATGGGAGAAATGTCCCTCTGAATCACTTATAAGTTATGTAAAGTTAATGTCTTTAAGAAGTCTATTCGAGACAGGAGAAGTCTATTTTGTAGAATAGATAAACATAGATAATTTAGGAATTTGATACAAAACATTCAATGCAATTCAACATTACATAGAAAATAACCCTCTAAACAAACAAACATTTAAGGATCACTAGTTATAAATCTTAAAACTGGCATAAGAAATTACTAGTAAACTAAAATCTCTGAAAATTATGTATGCAACTGATGTCTGCTTGAGAAGTCTGCTCGAGATCGAGAAGTCTACTCGAGAAGTCTGCACGAGATCGAGAAGTCTACTCGAAAAGTTTACATTCAGATCTGCAAAAAAATCAACAAAATTCAGCTCTGTAACAATAACAAAAATTTAGATCTAGAACAAAATCTATAAAATTTATACAACAATAAACTCAGATCTACAAATATAAACTTAGATCTACAACAATAAGCTCAAATCTAAACTAATAAGCTCGGATCTATAATAATAATCTACTATATTTATAACATTCAGATCTGTACAAAAATCAACAAAATTCAGCTCTGTAATAATAACAAAAAATTAACAAAATCTACAAAATTTATACAACAATAAACTCAGATCTACAAAAATAAACTTAGATCTACAACAATAAGCTCAAATCTATAATAATAAGCTCAGATTTGCAATATGAACACAAAGCAAACAAAAAGAGGAACACAAAAGCTCAGATTTTCTTACCACTACCATAACCTGCAAGTGAGAGGAGGTTGAATGTAAGATAGAGAGGATGGAGAGGATATTGATAACAAGAGAGGAAGGAGAAGAAATTCATGGCCAGAGAGAAGGGAGAAGAGAGAGAGGCATTTTTTAGATAGAAAGAGACTTTATTGTTATTACAATTAGGTTAAACTCTCCTTATATATGTAGAAAAAAATCCGTGTAAGTAGACTTCTCCAAGAAGTCTACTCGAGAAGTCTACTCTAGAAGTTTTTTAATATTGATTTTTATCATAATTTATCTATGATGATTTAAATTGATTATTTTTTTGTCAAATTTTATTAATAATGGGTGTAAAAAAGTATATATTTGTTGTTATGTATCTAATTTTTTTTATCAAATTATCTTTTATGATTTTTAAAATTAATTGTAAACATATTATTAAAAAGTAGACTTCTTGGAGAAGTCTACTCGAGAAGTCTACTTAACTTCTCGAGTAGACTTCTCTGGGATAAAATAGTAATTGAGGTTAGCGTTTTTTTGTTTGGTCATAAGGGTTAAAGTTGTCATTTCACTACCCCTGTGAGTTATTTTTGTCAAACATGCAATAGGGGGTCTAGTTTTGCATTTCAACTCAAGTTTTGAGTCATATTCAGCAATTCCCCATGTTGGGAAGGTGATTTTTGTGGGTTAGATTTGCAATTCAAATCAAATTTTAGGTTATTTTTGCAAGAATCCCTTAAAAATCTGCAATTAATATTTTGCTTTTTTGTATATAATTTAACAATTCGATTTAAATATATATGATAGAAAATTAAATGAATCTTTTTTAAAGTATCTAACATATATTAAATATGAATCATTGACTTATGTGTCATTATCTCTTTTTTAATATTTTTTATTAATTTATTTTTGTGTGATATTCTTATTACCAAACACTTTATTTTAAATCACTAAAATTAAATCTAAATTAAATCAAACCAGTCACAAATAACTCGATAATTTCATTGGTTTAGTAAATTAAAGTAGTTACTTGTTTTATTAATGGTAATAAAAAAATATTTTCATATTTTAGATTTATGAGTATTTATTGTTTTACGACAGCTTTGATTTACATATTATATAAACGGAAAAGAATATTATTTTTCGAAATTTCAGACGAAAATAAATGTAAATCTTGCTTTGTATAAGTTTACATTAAAAACGAAAAATACTAAATTTTTTCAAATCTCGACTGAACAATTTTAGATACCCATATATTTTCTAAAACTTAAGAAATGATAGAATATCTCTCAAATATTAAAAAAAAGTAAAAAGATACAATCTTCCAAAAACACACTTTTTGTATGATTGACAATATAAATGAAAACAATAAAAATTAAATTTATGAGGGTAAAAAGAGTCTCACTATTATACAAGAAAATAAACATAGATGAACGGGGCTGATTAAAATGGATCCTACTACGTGACTACTATTCCCAAATCACAAGAAGAAATTGACAAAATGTCATTACTATGTATACTTACTTATTCAAAAATACCAAATAACTCTTAAAACAATTTATCGTAATCATTTGTCTAGCGCTCAAATAATTCATCCTACCAATTTGGCATTCTTACATTCTTAATTGTATCTACAACAACAAAAAAAAAAAACAAATTGAGCTTGGTATTGCAGATTCGTAAAGCAAATATAAGTTTGATAACTTTAGCCACAAACATTAGGGGAGAAACATAACCATTATGGTAAAAAAAGTAAAAATTAGATCCAACAGATTTTTTTTATGTAGTTTTAAATAATACAAATAATTTTGAAAAGTTATAAATTACAGTAGTGATGGAAAAACGCAATCATTTTTAATAAAAAATATGTAACCATCTATAATAAAAAGATGCAATCATTTATAATAAAAAAATGCAATCACAAATTTTGAAACAAGGCTACTTATCAAAGTGCAAGTGACATTTATTCGACTAGTTACCAGTATTCCATTTACACAATTACATAAACTAAACTTAAAATTTAGGTGATAAATATCACAGATAAATAATAGAAGAAAGTTGAGAGAAAAAGATATAATTATGTATGTGCTAAACTATGTTAAAAGGGAAAATATAACTTACAAAGGAATTGAGTGAAGATTATAATGACAGACTATATTCAAAGTGTATGTTGATACTTGTAATTTAAAAATAATAGAAAATTAATTTTTATAAATAATTTAACGTATACAATTACAGTTTCAAATATTAGTAGAAATGAAGAAATGCAATGTGAAAGTATAAAGAAGAAATGTAATTTTTTATGAATAACTGCAAATATACATTTGAAATGTAAAAAAAAAACATATTTTGCTTAGTAGAAAGAAAACACAAATTTTAAATTATTCTTTTTGTTTGGCGAAGCATAATATTATTGTTACGAATTTATGAAATCGGAATACAGAGTATGCAGAAGCCAGTTCGGGGGATTATTAGAACCCGAAAGGAAAGTCTTGAGGGAATCTTTACGGATAGCTAAATAATGTGCTGCAACGTTACAATCCTTTTTTATATGAATAATCTCTACCCTAGTAAATTTTGTCATCCAGAGTCGAATATCAGTAAGTAAATTCAGTATTGTTGAGTCTTGGTCGTTGGAGGTAAGTAGATTGACAAGGACTTGACAGTCTTCTTCAAAGCAAACACGAGTAAAGCCCATAATCCATGTGTTGTGAATTGCGAGGAGTAGAGTTTTTCCTTCTGCTTCAAGACTAGATAGAGATTGTCCCATGTGTGCAGAGCCCCAATAATGACAGAGACCGTGTGATACACGGACAATCCAACCAGTAGTGGTTTTATGGTAATCCAACCCGGTAAACCGTACCGCGGCTGTGTCCCACTACATCCTCTAAGTCTGTTTCTATACTTAGCCATATTTTTAAACTTTTTTCTTCTTTATTCTTATCAATACACAGCAGAATATAGATCAACTCATTTCATTCATTTAACTTTCATAAAACACTTAAACAGGATTCGGGGCTAACTTAAACAAATCACAATGGTTCGCTAATGAATACAAACGATCATCTAGCAACCTAAATAGTCAAACACCAAAGCCATAAGACAAATCACAACGTCTTAAACATAAATAAAACCCAGTCTCAATCCATCCATATCCATCACTGCCGCCTGGTCTCGCCCCTTTACTGCTTAGTACCTGCACACTCAAGATGAGAGGCATAAGTATTTCATAAATACTTAGTGAGTACGGTCATCCCGTAACACCTGGTCAGTACCAAACACGCAATCATACTTTCATATTCAACATTCAACACAATCAATTCGCAATAGACATAACAATATCAAACGGCCATGAACATCTAGCCTAACCAACCAAGATCAATCCTTTTTTAAGACTCATGTCTACTTCAGCGAGAATTCCACATCCCCTAAGCTAGTACATGATACGGATTACCCTGAGGTTAGCTAAACATCATATATGCCACGGTAAACTCCACATTATATCATAACATAAAGATTGCTTATCAGTTCTAAACACATAACATGAAAATCACACAATCAACATGCAAACATCCAACCCTAACAATCCTACGGTCCTAGACACCAACCACAGTCACGCACTCACCTTAAACAAGACTGGAAACAGATTGGTCAGAAGAAATCCCGATGAAAACAGCACCAAAACAAAGATATCCGATCTCCTTTAGAATCTCTCGGCTGTCCGTACGATCCAATCCTTATCCCCTCGGCTATCTCTCGATCCGTTCACCTTTCTTCGAGCCAAACTCTGTTTTCCCTCAGAAACCCCACAAAACAAGGCTATTAGCTCGAGGTTATCCGATGAAAACTCAACACTTAGGGAAATATCCGATCGCTTACCAGTTTATCTCGGCGATGGTCGGTTCTGCTCGGCGATAGCCTGATCTCTCTCGGATGTCCTAGGGATAAACTGATCTTCTTAGGGTTTTCTCTTGACTAAACTCTTTCTTTGCTTTATTTAGCTTAAATAAACGCAACACCCTCGAGTTAAGTCTCAAATTCCCTTATATACTCGCAAAACCCTAGGTGACTCGGACTTATCCGACGTTTTCCTGGTTCCAGTAGGATTATCCCGGTCTGATTCGATTTTTCCTCGGCTATTCCCTGTACCGGCTCGACCATCCACTCGATAAACCCCAAAATAGCCGACCAAACACTTGGCCCACGGCCCAAATCCCTTCCCACTCGGATAAACCGCCTTTATCCGAGATGTTTTCCATTTTTCACCCGGATATTCCTTTTTCTCTCGGACCACTTGTCCCACCTCGGCTAATCCTTACTTTCTCTCGGAGGTTTTCCTTTCTCCCTCGGAGACAGTCCACTGACACTCGGACTAACCTCCCAAACTCTCGGATAAACCCCACTGCACCGGGATAAACCCCATTTCCCACGGACTGGACCCTGTTTTCCCTCGGATACGGTCCATCAGGCTCGGCTATCCAGCCCATACCCGACTATTTCCTCGGTCATCACCCGACCATAGTCCGAACCTCCATTTCCCAGCCAATATCCGACCCTTGGCTTGGTCATTCCTCGGACAATGCTCTGTCCGGTACGATCATTCCACATTTTCTCGAATACGGATGCTACAACTCTCCCCCACCGGTTCTGGATTCGTCCTCGAATCCGAATCATTCGTTTGCAACTTGTCAAACCATTTGGGATACTCAGCTTTCATCCTAGCCTCATTTTCCCAAGTAACTTGTTCATGCCCGTCGCAGTCTCATACGACCTGAACCATTCTGACCAGCTTCCCACGCTTAGTCTCTTCTTTCCGACCTAACACCCGAACCGGCCTAGCCACTACTGCAAGGTCCTCTTGCAAGTCTGCTGGTGGTTCCTCTATAACCGTTTCCCGTTCAGTAATGTGCTTCCTCAGCTGCGACACATGGAATACATTGTGGAACGCTCCCATTTCTGATGGCAAGTCCAACTTATAAGCCACTACGCCAACTCTTTCCAGTATCCGGTACAGCCTCATGTACCTCGGATTCAACTTGGCACTCTTATCTGCCCTATCCGTTCCCTTATAAGTCAGTGCTTTTAGATAAACCATATCACCCACACTGAACTCCAAATCTCTGCGACGCTTGTCCGCATAACTTTTCTGCCTGTCCATAACCTCTTTAAGCTTAACCTTTACCAATCTGATCTTTTCTGTAGTAGCCTCGACCACTGCTGGCCCCATTACGATATGCTCCCCCACTTGTGTCCAACACAATGGTGTTCTGCATGGCCTGCCATACAACGCCTCGTACGGAGACATCTCAATGCTCTTTTGGTAACTATTGTTGTATGCAAATTCAGCCAACGGTAAGTAGTCTTCCCAACTACCACCCCAGTCCAGTACACACGCTCTCAACATGTCCTCCAATGTTCTGATCGTCCGTTCTGATTGCCCATCAGTCTGAGGATGATATGCTGTACTCATATGCAACCGCGTTCCACACGCTTCCTGGAACTCTTTCCAGAACCTTGAAGTAAACTTCGGATCACGATCTGAAATAATACTCACTGGCACTCCATGCGACTTCACGATCTGATCAATATACATGTCCACCAACTTTGGTACTCCATCCGTCTTTTTCATTGCTAAGAAGTGAGCAGACTTGGTCAAACGATCCACAATGACCCATATCCCGTCATGCAACTTCCTAGTCTTAGGTAACCCCAGTACAAAGTCCATGGTGATCATGTCCCATTTCCATTCCGGCATTGGCAACGTTTGCAACAAACCACTCGGAAACTGATGCTCTGCCTTAACCAATTGGCACGTCTCACATCCGGCTACCCACTTAGCCACATCCCGTTTCATCCCAACCCAATGATAGTACCGTTTCAAATCCTGATACATTTTGGTCATTCCCGGATGAACATAAAACCTTGACTGATGTGCCTCCTTAAGGATCTCATCCCTTAACTCCTTCACATCTGGAACACAGACTCGTCCGTTCACAATAATGGTCCCATTGTTTGAAGTCTGATATTCTGTCTTGTCATTCTGTGACACCTTTTTCAGATTCTCATTCTGCTCTTGAGCAATCCGAATTCTAGTCAACAAGTCAGCTCTATCCGCAACTTCCAAACCCAACGGTTCAACCCCATCCGTTATTGCATTCAGCTGCAATGTTCTTAGCATGTTCACAATGCTTCCAACATTCTGTCCAGATGATACGCTAGCCCTTCTCCTACTCAACGCATTCGCCACCAAGTTGGCCTTTCCTGGATGGTATGCAATTTCCAAGTCATAGTCCGCTACCAACTCCATCCATCTACGCTGTCTCAAGTTCAAATCCGGTTGAGTAAAAATGTACTTTAAACTCTTATGGTCCGTGTATATCTGCACCTTTTCCCCATACAAGTAAGATCTCCATATCTTAAGTGCAAATACCACCGCCGCCATCTCTAAATCATGCGTAGGGTAGTTTCCTCCATGCTTCCGTAGCTGCCGCGAAGCATAAGCTATCACCTTTCCATTCTGCATCAGAACACAACCTAGTCCTTTCCTGGATGCATCCGTGTATACCACATATGGCTCACCCGGTTATGGTAACGCCAATATTGATGCACTAGTGAGTAACTCTTTTAACTTTGAGAAGCACTCTTCACACTCCTCCGTCTAGACATACTCCACGTCTTTACCAGTCAGCTTTATCATTGGATGAGCCATGCTTGCAAAACCTTTGACAAACCGCCTGTAGTAACCAGCTAGTCCGAGAAAACTCCTTATCTCCGTAGCATTTTCTGGTCTAGGCCAATCCGCAATAGCCTGAATCTTCTCTGGGTCCACGGACACTCCCTTATCCGAAACAATGTGACCCAAGAACCCTATATGCCATTGCCAAAAGCTACACTTACTGAGCTTGGCATATAACTTCTGTTCTCTCAACTTCTCCAGAACAGTCCGCAAATGACTCTTATGCTCTTCCTCATCCTTTGAGTATACTAGAATATCATGTAAAAAAAAAAAATGTTTTGCTTAGTAGAAAGAAAACACAAATTTTGAATTATTCTTTTTATTTGGTGAAGCATAATATTATTATTACGAATTTATGAAATCGGAATACAGAGTGTGCAGAAGCCAGTTCGGGGGATTATTAGAACCCGAAAGCAAAGTCTTGAGAGAATCTCTACGGATAGCTAAATAATGTGCTGCAACGTTACAATCCCTTTTTATATGAATAATCTCTACACTAGTAAATTTTGTCATCCAGAGTCGAATAAATTCAGTATTGTTGAGTCTTGGTCGTTGGAGGTAAGTAGATTGACAAGGACTTGACAGTCTTCTTCAAAGCAAACACGAGTAAAGCCCATAGTCCATGTGTTGTGCATTGCGAGGAGTAGAGCTTTTCCTTCTGCTTCAAGACTAGATAGAGATTGTCCCATGTGTGCAGAGCCCCAATAATGACAGAGACTATGTGATACACGGACAATCCAACCAGCAGTGGTTTTGTGGTAACCCAACCCGGTAAACCGTACCGCGGCTGTGTCCCACTACATTCTCTAAGTCTGTTTCTATACTTAGCCATATTTTTAAACTTTTTCTTCTTTATTCTTATCAATACACAGCGGAATATAGATCAACTCATTTCATTCATTTAACTTTCATAAAACACTTAAACAGGATTCGGGGCTAACTTAAACAAATCACAATGGTTCGCTAATGAATACAAACGATCATCTAGCAACCTAAATAGTCAAACACCAAAGCCATAAGACAAAGCACAACGTCTTAAATATAAATAAAACCCAGTCCCGATCCATCCATATCCATCACTGCCGCCTGGTCTCGCCCTTTTACTGGTTAGTACCTGCACACTCAAGATGAGAGGCATATGTATTTCATAAATACTTAGTGAGTACGGTCATCCCGTAACACCTGGTCAGTACCAAACACGCAATCATACTTTCGGATTCAACATTCAACACAATCAATTCGCAATAGACATAACAATATCAAACGGCCATGAACATCTAGCCTAATCAACCAAGATCAATCTCTTTTTAAGACTCATGTCTACTTCAGCGAGAATCCCACATCCCCTAATCTAGTACATGATCCGGATTACCCTGAGGTTAGCTAAACATCATATACGCCACGGTAAACTCCACATTATATCATAACATAAAGTTGCTTATCAGTTCTAAACACATAACATAAAAATCACACAATCAACATGCAAACATCCAACCCTAGCAATCCTACGGTCCTAGACACCAACCACAGTCACGCACTCACCTTAAACAAGGCTGGAAACAGATTGGTCAGAAGAAATCCCGATGAAAACCGCACCAAAACAAAGATATCCGATCTCCTTAAGAATCTCTCGGCTGTCCGTACGATCCAATCCTTATCCCCTCGGCTATCTCTCGATCCGTTCACCTTTCTTCGAGCCAAACTCTGTTTTCCCTCAGAAACCCCACAAAACAAGGCTATTAGCTCGAGGTTATCCGATGAAAACTCAACACTTAGGGAAATATCCGATCGCTTACCAGTTTATCTCGGCGATGGTCGGTTCTGCTCGGTGATAGCCTGATCTCTCTCGGATGTCCTCGGGATAAACTGATCTTCTTAGGGTTTTCTCTTGACTAAACTCTCTCTTTGCTTTATTTAGCTCAAATAAACGCAACACCCTCGAATTAAGTCTCAAATTCCCATATATACTCGCAAAACCCTAGGTGACTCGGACTTATCCGACGTTTTCCTGGTTCCAGTAGGATTATCCCGGTCCGATTTGATTTTTCCTCGGCTATTCCCTGTACCGGCTCGACCATCCACTCGATAAACCCCAAAATAGCCGACCAAACACTTGGCCCACGGCCCAAATCCCTTCACACTCGGATAAGCCGCCTTTATCCGAGGTGTTTTCTATTTTTCACCCGGATAGTCCTTTTTCTCTCGGACCACTTGTCCCACCTCGGCTAATCCTTACTTTCTCTCGGAGATTTACCTTTCTCCCTCGGAGACAGTCCACTGACACTCGGACTAACCTCCCAGACTCTCAGATAAATCCCTCTGCACCGGGATAAACCCCATTTCGCACGGACTGGACCCTGTTTTCCCTCGGATATGGTCCATCCGGCTCGGCTATCCAGCCCATACTCGTCTATTTCCTCGGTCATCACCCGACCATAGTCCGAACCTCCATTTCCCAGCTAATATCCGACCTTTGGCTTGGTCATTGCTCGGACAATGCCCTGTCCGGTACGATCATTCCACATTTTCTCGGATACGGATGCTACAGGTTTGGCCGGTTTGGCTATTGAAAGAAGCATCGTAATTACAATTAAGGGAGCCTAGTAGCGGGCGTTTCCCGTGCTGCTTTAAGATGGGATGTTGAGGGGTCGGTAAATTGGGCTGAGTTGCCCGACTCCAGTCATCGACATCCCCCCTAGCTTTTAGTATAACCTGGTGAGGCTGAACACGATGTTTCTGGAAAATAAGGGAGTTACGAGATTTCCATATATGCCAGAGCAACCAAAAGGGGAACAGTTTGTCCTTGACGGAGAGACCATCTGTGTTTTGAGCTGTAATAATAGATCATATTGTATCCTGAGAAGAAATTGTTAGGAAGCAGAGAGGTGTTTGAAATGGACGCCAGGATAAGATCGAAATTCGAAATTGGACAAGTGAAGAACAAATGATGGATGGTTTCTGGTTCCAAGCCGCAGTGGACACATGTATTGTCGATTGAAATACCACGACTTTGAATGCGCGTAGAGGAACCGATAGCTTTATAGAGGATCTTCTATAGGAAATGTTTTAACTTTGGCATAATTTGTAGTTTCCATATTTGCTGTTTAAGTAGAGGGTCCCCATGAGGAATGTCCGGCAGCGTTTGTTAGAAGACAGGATGATGCCGTAAAAACCAGTAACCAGACTTGACGGTGTATTGTCCTGATTTAGTGTACGGCCATAGCAAATTATCAGTATTGTTATATTAGCTGAGATAGATGGATTGTACTAAAGTACTATCTTGAACTGAAGTAGATACCTGAAGAAAGGGAGTATTCCATAGTTTATGTGCGCCAGTATGTATAATAAAGTCTGAAACTAGCATATTATTATTATTATGTAAAGATTGAAGGGGCCTTGGTGGATGTGTTGGTGACCAGTTATCCTGGAAAGCTCTTATTCGGTGGCCATCCCCAACAATATACCAAGAACCTTGTTTAAGGATATTGATTCCAGTAAGAATGGAAAACCAACCATAAGACTGGTAATTAAGGTTTGGTTTTAGCTTCGAACAGATGATCGTCCTTGTAATATCGAACTTTATAAACTCTTTCAAATAGACAATTTGGATGCTTTAGAAGACGCCAAGCTTGTTTTGTCAATAAAGCGTAGTTAAATTTTTCTAAATCCTTAAAGCCAAGACCACCTTCTCTTTTTAAATATTGTAACCGTTTCCAGGCTATCCAGGGTATACCTTTGGATTGATTCCATTTACCCCACCAGAATTGGGTAAAAAGACTAGTAAGTTCAGAAATAACATGCTTCGGTAGTTTGAAACAGGACATGGAGTAAACCGGCATTGATATTGCGACTGATTTAAGTAACACTTCTTTGCCAGCATGTGAGAGCAATTTAGAACTCCAAGAGTTAGTGTGTGCACGAACACGGTTTGTAATGTTAGCAAACATTTCTTTTTTCTTTCTACCAAATTGTTCCGGAAGTTCTAAGTATTTCCCTCCTCCTCCTTTCGAGAATAAGATAGAACATCTCAGATATTACGAAGGCGAGTAGTAAGGGAAGAACATTGATTTTGCGGTGTGGATAACCAACTCTGGCGTAATTTATATTTGAAGTTTGGATGGTGTAGAAACCTTTTGTCAAAGTGGAATAGTTTTGGTACTTGATCGTGAAGAAAATCTACTGAAATAACAACCGGTCGATGATCAAAGGCGCAGAAACATTGGAATTCTGCAACTGAACCGGGAAATAGAGATAGCCATTGATAATTTGCAATGACTCGGTATAAGCAACAACGTACATTATGGTGTCCCCTGTTTCCACGCCAAGACATTTCCTTTATGACCAAATCAGTGAAATCGCAAGAATGAAATATATTCCGAAAACTCTGAAACGATTGTTCATAACGCTTAGGACCCCCTTGCTTTTCTGTATTGGTTAAGATTTCATTGAAGTCACCGAGAAGAAGCCAAGGTCCATCTCGTGTTTGATTTATACGTTCTATTTGTTCCCAAAGATCATTGTGAAGTAAGCGATTTGGATGTCCGTAGACACAAGACAAATAGAAATTCATACCATTGAAATTGATTAAAACATCGATCATACGGATCGATTGGTACAAAGTAATAATAGATATGTCTTTTTCCAGAACAAAGCCAAACAACCGTTATGACCTTGTGGAGGAATCGTAGAAGAGAAATCAAATCCTAATAGAGAGCAAACATCTCTCACTACATCACACTTATCAATTGTTTCGATTAGAAATAGTAAATCTGGTTGAATCTTACGACACATCTCCTTCAATCTTTCTTTTGTCAGAGGTAATTCTAATGCTTGACAGTTCCAGGAGATTATCCGAAGGTCGTTCTTCAGAGTCGTGGAGGCACAGGACCTCTGTTGTTCTTGTGTTTAGTCTGATCAACGCTGTAGGAGTGTTCTTGATCATCATCGCTCTCCAACTTGGTCGGAAACAGGGCCTTCTGATCGTTGGTAGTAAGAGGGGTGACGGCTTGACGTTTATGTGTTGCAAACTCTTCAAGGCCATCGTAGGAGAGCTTGTAGGTAGGGTCTGTGTCGTATCTCTCATCATTGCTTTTGCGTTTGGCAGGAGATTGGCGTTCTTCAGGGCATACAAAAGCATCAAACTCAGAAGACATATCAGAGTATGAGTGATTGTGATGGACGGCAGTTGTCGTTTTGATTCCCGATATTGGTGTGAGGGAATCGTCCATGAATCCTCGATGATACGAAGCCGCCATGAAGCTTGACTCGGCATTGTCAAATTTGTGAAGCATTGCTTCGACCTTGCTGCGTTTGGTTTCATTGAAACCAGAGTGTTCCTCTTGATCGAGATAATCCTTCAACAGAGTAGTAAAGTTGCCTTCTGTAAATTTACTTCTCTCCATCTTGGCCTGAAGATAACGCCATGTTTCAGATACCATGTATGTATCCTCCTTTATTTCAAAAGGTGCATTGTCGTGGCACCCTTTCGAATCAGCATCACTATTCTCAGCAGTGGCAGTTAGAGGTTCCAACGGATTGTTCGATAAATTGGAGATTGTGTTACCGGTTGTTTGTGTTTCATCATCAATCGGAGGATCCGGAGGATAGTCATGGGAATATTCCGCGTCGTGAAGCAGAGGACATTTTTTAGCCTCGTGAGTGAGAAGACCACATTTTAAGCAGAAATTGCGTAGTTTTTCATAGCGGAGTTTGAGGATTGTGTTCTCACCTGGCACGAACTGGAAGACGCGCTGAAAGATGAGAGGTGTGTCGATGTTCCAAGCGAGTTTGATGTGCACGAAATCTGTTACTTGCGCTGCTTCATTAAAGTCAATGTCCACCATCGTTCCCAGTTGACGGGCGATGTACTCAATGAGACTACGGTTGAGAAACTGTGGTGGGATGCCCGTTAGTTGAATCCAGAACGGATGATTTTGAGCATTTCGTCAGTAATTGTTGGGGACCATCGTTGGGTGACAATCATCCATTCATTGAAAGACCATGGCCCTTTTAAAGAATTAGATTCACGGCTTCCTCTGATTGAAACACGAACTGGAATTTTTTGGTATCCAAGATTCTTCCAATGGTAACGTTGCTTAAACCCCATAGTCGAGGCATCGTAGTGATCAGCACGGAAATTCTGTCGTTTGTGGTTAAGGAGGGTGCCAATGATTGCATAACGGTTCGCTTGAACAGCTTCAGATCAAATGGATTGAGGTAATGCAATTTGGGCTTCAGAATGCCCCAAATTGATATCCTGCATTTTTCTACAGATGTTGTCACTCATCGGGAATGAAAGCAGAGTAACAATTATGCAGTAACGTTGAGCGTAAGGCACATATATATAGCAGTGAAGCCATGGCGGTTTTTCTCTGTTCCAGGATGTGAGAGAAGAGAAAGAATAACCGTTTGAGAAACTGCTCAACAGACAAAAACCGTCAGTGCAATCCCCTAAGAATCGGAACAACCGACAGACGAGACTCACAGTAAGAAATGAATAAGAAAATTGGGTTTCGATTTCAATTTCGTCACAAGAGAAAGAGAGAGAGAAGTTAGAGAGAGAAACATGTTTTATTTATGAACCTTACTAATGTGTATCATTTGAGAAATCTTGAATTATTCATTTAAAAGAATGTTTAGAGAAAAAACTTTCATTATTTCACAAAATATTATAATAATAAACCAGTTATAGTAAGAAAGTAAAAGTTGGACAGAAATGATTTTTTTTGTGGTTTTGAACAGTATAAATAGTTTTCAAAAGATACAAATTACAGTTGTAATGAAAAAACTCAATCATTTATAATGAAAAGATGCAATTATTTATAATTAAAAGACTCAAACACAAATTTTGAAATGTCACAATTTATCAAAGTGTAAGTGGCATTTATTCATATTGTTGTTATATATAGATGTAACATTGTTAGAGTAAGATTATGAAAAACCCATTTTTGGAAGAGACAATAAAGGCTCTGATCAGTGGGAGGAAACTTAGATTTAGTGTTTATAATTTGGATTCGAGAAGTGGAATTTTGGCAAAATCGATTTAAAGGTGTTCAGTTATATATATAGGAAGAAACTTCAACGAACATACACATCATATATTGGTAAAGTAAAAAAATATCGAATGATATACTTTGTTGTATTTTCAGTTCTATGTTTCTGATAACTCAATTGATTCTCCTTTCTTATAGTTTTTTTTAGGCGATGGTTACGTTACTTACGAATTTGTTTGGAGTTTTTAAGAAATTAGCATATAGAAGTTGATTTGACCAAAAACGATCGAGAACAACTAAAATAGGAGTTGTCCACAGAATAGAGAAGATGATATGTGTTGGTAACAGTTTTTAAAGTGTTTCACTACATATATATAGAAGTGATGAACAACTAAAAAAACTAAATTATTCATGTATAATAAAAGAAATTAACATGTGTGGAAACAATAGCAATCCTGGAATTATGATGGAGATCGACATGTGTTTTTCGACGGTAATAACAACCCTGGAATTATGATGGAGATGGCTGAGATACCAAACCAAGTGGTCGAGGCAGCATCGTCCGCGGCTCAAGCCATGAAGAGATCGATCAAGTCAAGTGAGCAAAGGTCTGACACGAAGAATGGCTCAAGGCATTGGTTGGTATCTCTCAAGTCGTCCATGACAACAACAACACCATGCTTGAGGAAGAAGAAGATGGCCACTACACTTTGATTTGTCTATGGCATGAGCTCAAACCCTCTTGCTATGCTAACCAAGTAAAGGTGATGACATAACTTATCTATTGCCCGTTATATGATAACATATCTATTGTCCACCTCAAAATCTTGTACTTATTGTCACTGTCGTATCCAAAACCGAATGCATCACAAGAATCGTAAGGATGCGAGGGCTCAATCCATTTGACTTGGCTGCTCAAAACCGGATTTCATATTGCAAGCTTAATGTTGGACTTTGATATATTACAACGGCATTGCAATAATCCGTCGCAGTGAATCATATACATAGAATGAAGAGGTGTGGTGGTATGACTTATAAGAAACTCGGACAGAACTGGTAGAGATAAGAGATCAAGAGTTACCCGATTGATGATTTGAACCTTATCGTGAATTATCCAAATGAACTGGTCCTGGGAGTGGGAGAGATGCAAGTGTATGAAGATGAATCTCTTCTCATTGAAGAGACCGAACCATTCCTTGCATATCGATTTGAATCGTATCAAGACCTCTATTGGACTTTCGAGTATCTCGTCTTCAATTACCTCCGTAGGCAGCGGCCGGCGAACCCTTTGCCCAAAGCCTTGACGAAGAAGCCATGGAAAAAATAAAAAACTAAGAGCATCAGTAATGGAGAGACCACACATAAGGCTCTTCTAATTTTTCTATTATTTAAAAAAAACGAATTTTTTGGAAGGATCAAGACTTTTCGTTATGTGGCTCATTTTAAAAAACGTGTTTTAACTTTCAAATGGGCTACTTTGGGCCTAAAATTGTACCGACTATTCGCCCATTGGGCTTATAATGAAAGGTTGACAATAAATATAAGTCTATTTTATCGGTATAGTTTTTTTTTAATTATGAAATATGTATTTTTTTATTTGGGATAAAGAGATGGATATAAACGTTTGGAGATTTTATTAGGAAAATAACAAGAGACTTATGTGTTAGAAGGAATTGGCTAAAAAATCCGAAAAGAAATTTTTTGCTTCAATTAATTACATACCGTGCCATCAACCGCGCATGATTGTCGTAGTGAATGAAGTGAATATAGACAAATAAATAAAGTAAAGTGAGCTGTTAGCAATATCAGAAAACCGTGGGTTTAGTAGTAAATGAGGAGACATGATATTTTCGCCACCACCTGACGTATGCATGATATAGTCAGAGGTGATGGCTAGTTAATACGATAAAATAATGCTACAACAAGGATTTTTGAGGAACAGGGAGGGAAAATGAAAATATATGGGTATGCCTAGGTTTGTGATGTGTCTATAAATACTAGTTCTCTGCTTCTAATTCCATACAGTGCTACAAGCGGAATAATCAGGTAAACGTATATTCTGAATCATTACATGATGTTTATGAATATCTATGTATTAACTTGAAGTGTTGCTGTTATAAATAACAACAATCTCGTAAAACTGATATTGTAAAGGATTATCAACAATGGTGCAACTGTGGAAAGTCCTCAGCGATCTGGTGCGGACAGAAGGAGTGGTGGATGACAGATGCAGGGGGTGGCAATGCAACTGTGGAAAGTCCTCAGCGATCTGGTGCAGACAGAAAGAGTGGTGGATGACAGATGCAGGGGGTGGCAATTTGTGTTACTGGAGGACAGGCTTAGCAAAGGAATAAAGCTGCGAGAGGGAGAAGGAACAGCTTCAGTAAAGGCGACTATATGTAGAGAACTAAGCATCAACATGGATGAGGAGAATATCGAGCTAACGTATGAGATGCCGGAGTGGATGGACGGAGATGGAGTTGTCAAACCTGTGCCAGTCCATATTCGAAACGACGAGGACATGGATATGTTCCTGGTTATGCGGGTGGACCTCCACGAGCTGAAGCTATATGTGGTCCTGATGCCTAAGAACATGACTCTGGATATAGAAGTGTTTTCGGTCGTGCCGGTAACGCACGGTTTTGCTTTGTCTGAGGTGGTGCGAAGGAGTCCAAGTGGTCTACTCCCTGTCGATGTGCCTTCAGCTAGCAGCACCAACAATTTTTATGGGACCCAGAAACCGATAGATAACAAAGACAAAGGGAAATCAAGTCGACGTGTGACAGTGTCGTGGCTCGCCTGTAGGTTGGGTGCAGCACAAGGCAATGTGGGTCCAAGGAAAGACAAACACATAATGATCGGCGATGGTGAAGGAAGCTCAGGACAGCCCCAGCCGGATCTAAACTTCTCCGACATCGGTGAATCGTCAGATAGGGTTTACCCTCCTCAAAATTTATTCCCGAGGCACGGAATAGACCGTAAGTAAAAATATATGTGTTTTCAAGACTTTATAAAGCTGGGGAAAATAAATTCTCATTAGTTAATGTGTTAGGTGTCCCCGACGGCGTACTCGCACGTGAGGGGGACAAAACGAATGGTGTGATATCTGAAGCAGATCCTAATACCGGTTGAATTTTAATATTGGTATATATATGCATCGATTGACAATTTATTATCGAAAATAAAGTAAATAAGCATTTACCGATCATTATCAGAAGTGTAATAAATGCTCAGGTGCAGATCTGAACCTGCATTTTTTACTTTGTTTGACTTAAATCTGCAAAGCAATTATTGTTGATGCAGGTGTTAGAGCTAAAGACGTTGCTGCTGACCCCCGCTTGGTACTGGCATCCCGGTGGGTGGGGTGGCTGCTGATGGGATACCCCCGTGATAAACCTAAACAGATATGGACGGGTAACAGGTTAATTCGATGATATTGAGGATCTGTAATGATATGAGTATATTATACTGGTCTATTAATAATAATGAAGTGTTACATCAATATATTTAAGTGGCTGATGATGTACTTTATAATGTATTATAGTTTGCTATTCGATTTTGTGGATGTTTATGTAACTCTAATACCAAAAATATAGGACAGTCTATTACATTATATAGATGTCTACTGATATAAATAGAGTGTTATTGAAAATGATGGTCACTGATATATCATGGTTTTTGCTGGTTTTTGACCATGATATAAGTCCTGTTTATAGAGTCTTTTTGGTATTTTTCGAGTCCTATAGAGTCTTTGCAGGTTTAGGTACGAATGGAGCATAATTGTGGATTCTGGAACCTTTTGGAGCTATACTGAAGCTGTTGCTGAAAAGACCAAGTCGGAGGGCATTAAAGAGCAAGGAGTCGATCGACACCCACCTCTTGGTATCGATCGACACCGATCGTGGTTGCGAAGAAGCGTTAAATCTCATTAGAAGAAATTACAACTTGGCCTAGAAGTTTCTCACTATTTGCACTTTTGCCCCAGTTCGTGTTTAGACTTGTATTTAGGTTTTCTAAGCCATTGTTAGGCAGATATTCTGAGAATTATTGAGACAAAGAGAGAGATTAGATTGAGAGCTTTTGGGGAGACAAATCCATACTCTGTAGAGAAGAATTTCGAACACCTTTAATCTTTTACTCTATTTTCTTAATGCAATATTATTCAGTCATGATTTGTGTTTCACCTGCTATGTCTGAGTAATCTGCTAGTTAGGTTTTGGGTTATTCAAAGGTTGATAATGAATTGTTAGAACTACAAAACTGGAAGGATAAATCATTTGGTTCTTCATCTTGATTGCTTTAATACTGGTTTTAAGATTGATCACCTAGAAATAAGATCTTAGGTTGTTTAATAGATGTGGAAACATTATTAATCACCAGAACTATCTTAGATGAGCAAAATAACTAGTTGCAAAGGAATTTGGATTAGTGGTTTTGTGAACTTATCTAACCTGATCTATAATGCATGTTTAGGTTGTTAGAGTTTGCAAAGGAATTTGGAATTCTGAAATCTGATCATAGTTAATCTCTGCGACGGAAGTCGATTGGTTTTACACTAGTGTTTCGAGTTATAGAACGGTTTTAATAAATATTCCTTTCAGTTTGTGGTCTGCGATTTATGTCAACCTGCGAATTTCCCATTGCCTAGCGCTTGTCTCTATTGATTTTAAGAACCAACAACCATCCTGATCTCATTGACTTCGCAAATATTTAGTTTTATTTTATCATCTACTGCTTAGCATTATTTGAATCTAAAATCTGTTGAGTGATAGTCTCAAGTCCTTGTGGATTCGATCCCTAAGTACTACTGTGATCTCTTAATTTGAGAGAGTAGCTCTAAGGGTTAATTTGAGCATATCAAATTTTGGCGCCGTTGCCGGAGACTTAGATATCGCTTTCAGATTTTTAGTATTAGTTATTTGACTAAGTTTTTATTTTCTGTTTACTAACTTCTTTCACTTTTTTGTTGTCTGTTTCAGGTGCATCCATAATCGCAGTACCAGGAGCAACAAAGACAAAGAACTTGTGACTTTAGGCATCGACGAACTCGCCAAGCTAGAGAGAACCATCAGGAAAGCCAAAAAGCAGACTAAAATGGTTGGACCACTTGTTCTGAGGACAGATGCTGAAGGTCATTTAGTTGACAGAGAAGGGAACAGAAGGAATGAGGATGGGCAGAGGATAGATGACAATGGCGTTGTAATTGAGGAGCAGAATGTACAACAGCAAGCTGCTGGAGATGCTGCTGGGCGTTATCCACAGAGGACTCTGGGAGATTACAACAGGCCAGATCAGTTATATGCAAACAGAGCTGCAATCCGCCCACCTGCCTTTCAGAGGAATGACTTTGAGCTGAAACCCAGTTACTATCAGCTTGTAAGTCAGCATCCTTTCCATGGGCTTCCACATGAACACCCAATGGACCACATTGAGAAGTTTGAAGACCTGGCTTCAAGTGTTAAAGTCAATGGAGTCACCAATGACTTCTTATTCTGCAAGCTTTTCCCTCACTCTTTGGAAGGAGATGCAGCACATTGGCTCAAACAGCTGGCACCTGCTTCTTTGACTACATGGGAGGACACTAAATCTGCTTTCCTCAACAACTTCTATGATGATGCAAGGTCAGAAGAGTTGAGGAGAAATATCGGTACATTCTCCCAAGGTCCAACAGAAGCTTTTAAAGCAGCATGGGTTAGATTTAAGCTGTACCAAAGGGACTGCCCACATCATGGATTTACTGAATTACAGCTGCTGGGAATCTTTTTCAGAGGTGTTGACTGGAAATACCAGATGGCTCTGGATGCAGCAAGCAATGGGAACTTCAACACAAGAGTCCCAGCTGATGCCATCAAGCTGATAGAGAACCTAGCTTCCAGCAACAGCACAAAGAATGCTGATTTTGAGAGACAGAAAAACGCTGGGGGAGCAGGAAGTAGTCAGTTTGTTGCTGAGATGAAAGCCAAGTTAAACTCTGTGCATAATCTCCTGGTTGGGAAGAAGTCTGTTCAGTTTGCTGCTGAGGCTGAGACATTTGAGCCAGTTGAGGAGTTTGAAGAAGAAGATGTCAACTACATCAATGGAGCTGGTTTCCAAGGACAAAGGTACAACAATCAGCAAGGAAACAGAGGATTCAGTGGGAATATGCAGAGAAACAATTTCACAGAAAACCAGAGTTCTACTGGCTACACTCCCAAGCCTCAGTTTCAGAAGTCTGAGTACCAAAAGCCTTATCAGAACAACAGCTTCAACAGGAACTATGGTTCTTCATCCTATCAGCCTGCACCAGCACCATCAGCTTCAAGCAAAATCGAAGCCATGCTTGAACAATTGCTAGAAGGTCAGCTAAAGATTACAGTTGACTTCAATGGCAAGATTGACGCCCTGTATCAAGATTTGAATGGGAAAATTGAAGCTCTGAACACTCATGTGAAGACTTTGGATACTCAAGTGGCTCAAACTGTCGGGGCTGTGAAAAGACAGGATGGATTCCTTCCAGGAAGGACAGACACCAATCCAAGACACTCTGTTAACACTATTACGCTGAGGAGTGGAAAGAATCTGCAACCAGTACAGAAGGTTTCGAGCAGCTACAGGAGTTTGAAGATGAAGATTTCGAAAATTTCGAAGAGTGTCGATCGACACCAACCCCTCAGTGTCGATCGACACCAGAGGAAATTCGTGACTCCTCGACTCGAAGCGAACGGATATCGATCGAGGTCGACAAGCTGCCCGACACCGATCGACACCACTCTCAGGAACCAGTGTCGATCGACACACACCCCCTGGTGTCGATCGACGCCCACCACAGAAGCAAACTCCGAGTTCTCAGACTCCAGAAAGTGCAGAAGAAAGGGTCTACAAGCCAAAGGTGCCTTATCCAAGGAACCAGAAGAAGTCTAAACAGGAACTGGAGGATGCTAGGATCAAAGCTATCATGGATAAGCTTGTGGTTGAGATCCCTTTGATAGATGTCGTAAGGACTACACCTGTGATAAAGAGATATGTGAAAAGGATGATGACCAAGAATTTGGGGCTGGAACAAGGAACAATGATGATTACAGAGCAAGTGAGTGCAGTGATTCAGAATAAGATACCAGAGAAGCTGACTGATCCTGGGAGTTTTGTTCTGGATTGCACAATCTTTTCTGAGAGGTTTGAGAGGTCATTATGTGATCTAGGGTCAAGTGTCAACCTGATGCCTCATTCAGTTGCTGTCAGTTTAGGCATGACCGACTTCCAGCCAACCAGAATATCTCTCATCCTAGCAGACAGGTCTGTAAGGATCCCTGAAGGCATTTTAGAAGATGTACCAGTTAAAGTGGGAGACTGTGTGATTCCCACAGACTTTGTGGTTCTGGCTTATGGTGAAGAACCAAAGGATCCCTTGATATTGGGAAGACCATTTCTGGCTACTGCAGGCACCATCATAGATGTCAGGAAAGGGAGAATTGCCCTGAATGTAGGCGATTTGGTGATGCATTTTGACATGGACAAGTTGATGCAGAGACCAACAATAGATGGCCACACATTCTATGTGGACTCTCTCACCAGTCTTGCAGAGGAAATCTTCCAAGAGATGCATCCTGCAGACCCTTTGGAGAGGGCATTGACAATTTCTGCAGAATCAACAGAACATCTAGACAACATTGCTGCTGGGTATGTCAAGATGATGGATGCAAATGAGCAGGTTATGCAGCTGGTTGCACAACAAGAGCTGGTTGGGACATCTGTAAAAGCTGCAAAGCAAGGTGATTGGAGTGAAGAAAAAGCTCCTAAAATCGAACTCAAACAGCTTCCTGCAGGTCTAAGGTATGCCTTTCTAGGACCTAACTCTACTTATCCTGTCATAGTTAGTGCTACCTTAAACAATGCAGAGCTCACCTTACTGCTAAGCAAGCTGCGCACTTTTCGCAAGGCTCTTAGCTATTCTCTTGATGACATTTCAGGTATCTCTCCAGACTTGTGCATGCACAGGATACATCTTGAGGATGAGTCGAAGTCGTCAATCGAGAACCAGAGGAGGCTGAATCCGAACTTGCAGGATGTGGTGAAGAAGGAGATCATGAAGCTTATGGCTGCTGGGATCATTTACCCGATTTCAGACAGCACGTGGGTCAGTTCAGTACATGTGGTTCCTAAGAAGGGAGGAGTGACAGTGGTGAAAAATGAGAAGAATGAGTTAATCCCCACAAGGACCATCACTGGGCACATGATGTGTATTGACTACAGGAAGCTCAACTCTGCTACAAGAAAGGATCACTTCCCACTGCCATTCATTGATCAGATGCTGGAGAGATTGGCAAATCACTCCTATTACTGCTTCCTGGATGGCTACTCTGGCTTCTTTCAGATCCCTATCCACCCAGATGATCAGGAGAAGACTACATTCACTTGTCCTTATGGTACATTTGCATATCGCAGAATGCCATTTGGACTTTGTAATGCTCCTGCGACATTCCAGAGATGCATGCTGTCCATCTTCACAGACATGATTGAGAAGTATATGGAGGTCTTCATGGACGACTTCTCAGTGTATGGATCATCTTTTAAGGACTGCCTTGACAACCTCTGTCAAGTGCTAGCTAGGTGTGAAGAAAAGCATCTAGTTCTGAACTGGGAAAAATGTCATTTTATGGTCCGAGATGGGATTGTGCTTGGGCATCGAGTTTCTGGAGAGGGTATTGAGGTAGACAGAGCCAAGATTGAAGTGATGACCAGTTTACAGCCTCCAGATTATGTGAAGTCAGTCAGGAGTTTTCTAGGACATGCTGGATTTTACAGAAGGTTCATTAAGGATTTCAGTAAGACTGCAAGACCACTCACAGCTCTGCTTTGCAAGGATGTGAAGTTTGAATTTACTGAAGAATGTCATTCAGCCTTCCAACAAATCAAGCAGGCTTTAGTAAGCGCCCCTATTGTGCAACCTCCTGATTGAGATCTACCATTTGAGGTGATGTGTGATGCTTCAGGCTTTGCAGTGGGCGCAGTATTGGGTCAGAGAAAAGACAAGAAGCTTCATGCAATCTACTATGCAAGCAGAACACTGGATGATGCTCAAAAGAACTATGCAACTACAGAGAAGGAATTGTTGGCTGTAGTATTTGCATTTGAGAAGTTCAGACAGTACCTGGTTGGATCTAAGGTAATTGTGCACACTGATCACTCTGCTCTCAAGTTCTTGATGCAGAAGAAAGATGTAAAACCAAGACTGCTGAGATGGATTTTGTGGCTGCAAGAATTTGACATTGAGATAAGAGACAAGAAAGAGGTTGAGAATGGAGTAGCAGACCATCTCTCAAGGATTAAAATTGATGACAACGTCCCCATTGACGATTTCCTGCCAGAGGAGAACATATGTCTCATTAAGGCAAGATTGCAGACTTCAGATACGGATGCACTGCAGTTCCCTCGAACTGCAAACAGGGTGTCGATCGACACCCACCATTCGGTGTCGATCGACACTGCTCTCGACGCGAGCCATAATCGACCAGGATCGACATCTCCCTCGCCACCCAGGTCGTTGCTGCCGAGAGTCGATCGACACACCCCATACGGTGTCGATCGACACCAGTCCCAAACTGCAACTAAGCTTCAACAGATCCTGCGTGATGTTTTCTCTCAGCCTATCTTCACAGTTGCAACCTCTTCTAGGCCTTGGTATGCTGATATTGTCAACTACCTAGCTGCAGACGAGGTCCCTGACACTCTCAAAGGGTATGAGAAGAAGAAATTTATGAGGGAACTAAGGAGATATTACTGGGATGAACCATACTTGTACAAGTACTGTTCAGATGGAATCTACAGAAGATGCCTTGCAGAAACTGAGGTTCAGAATGTGCTTTTCCACTGCCATGGCTCTGAGTATGCAGGACACTTTGCTACCTTTAAGATTGTCTCCAAGGTTCTACAAGCAGGGTTCTGGTGGCCTACAATGTTCAAGGATGCTCAGACATTCATCTCACAATGTGATGTCTGTCAAAGGAGAGGGAAGATCAGTATAAGACATGAGATGCCACAGAACTTCATACTTGAAGTTGAAGTTTTTGACTGCTGGGGCATAGATTTCATGGGACCTTTTCCTTCATCCTATGGGAACAAATACATACTAGTTGCAGTGGACTATGTCTCCAAATGGGTAGAAGCTATAGCCAGTCCACACAATGATGCTGCAGTGGTCCTGAAGCTGTTCAAAACCATCATTTTCCCCAGGTTTGGAGTGCCACGGATTGTGATCAATGATGGTGGAAAACACTTTATCAATGGAGTGTTTGAGAAGCTGCTGCACAAGTATGGGGTTCATCACAAGGTTGCTACACCTTATCACCCTCAGATAAGTGGTCAGGTTGAAGTTTCCAACAGGCAAATCAAGGAAATCCTGGAGAAGACAGTAGGGAAGACTAGAAAAGACTGGTCTGCCAAGCTAGATGATGCACTTTGGGCCTACAGGACAGCATTCAAGACACCACTTGGCGCCACACCATTCCATCTGCTTTATGGGAAAGCATGCCACCTTCCAGTGGAGCTTGAACACAAAGCAAGTTGGGCTGTTAAAAAGATGAACTTTGACTGGAAATCTGCAGCAGAGAGGCGCCAGATACAGCTCAATGAGTTAGATGAGATCAGGCATCATGCTTATGAGAACTCAAAGCTGTACAAGGAGAGGACCAAAGCTTACCACGACAAAAAGATCCTTGCCAGACACTTTGAACCAAATGACCAGGTACTTTTGTATAACTCACGTTTACAATTATTTCCTGGAAAATTACGTTCTCGTTGGTCAGGTCCTTTCACAGTCAAAGAAGCTAGACCATATGACGCAGTTGTTCTGTCAACTCCAGAAGGCAGGAAATTTGTTGTCAATGGGCAAAGGGTGAAACATTACTGGGCGCAAGCCGCAATTCCCGAAGGACAGATTGTACCTTTGGCAGATGCACCCACAGTCTGATCCTGAGGACAGTCAAGCTAATGACGTTAAACGAGCGCTTGGTGGGAGGCAACCCACTGGTAAGTGTACATACTTAGTCTAATTTTTGATTTTTACTAACTTATTTTCGTGGTATTGTGTTTCATAAAGTTAAAAAAAAAAAAAAAAAAAAAAAAAAAAAAAAAAAGAGAGAAGCAGGGTGTCGAGGCGAGCACCTGTCGACCACGGTCGACACCCTGATCGGCACTGGCCAGTGTCGATCGACACCCACCCCTGGTGTCGATCGACACCCTCATTAATCAGGTAAGTTTTCTTTAACTCGTCGGGTTTTTCATCTTCTTCCTCATTCTCCACAAAACCGAAAACATTCAATTTTTTCTCCAAATCACAACTTCCTTGTTTGTTGACGGATTTGAGTGATTCAAAAGCCTAATCTGGGCGGAATTTCATGCTGATTCTGAATATATAACTCACTCATTCGATCTGCAAGGTATGACACTCGAAATCCCACTTTTTCAGATCGACCCCAAGGTTTGAAACTTCTGATTTGGCCTGTTTTAGCTTGATTTAGGACTTGAATCATGCTCCTCTAGGTTGTTTAGGAAGAATTAGGCCTTGCCCTTTAGTCATAATCACTTGTTTTGCAAAATTTAGAAATTTTTGGATTGTTGAGGAATTTTGCAAAACTAGGTTCAAATTTAGAGTTTTAGACTGGAATTGTTTGTGATTAGTGATCACTAAGTTGTTGGTTAGGTTCGCCATTGATGAATTAAGCCAGAATTTGACTTTTCAAAATTTCGATTTTTGGCCTGATTTTGGGATTTTTTTCCGGTGTTCTTGGTTTTCTGCGTGTAGATGGCTCCACGAAATAGCAAACGATCACGCACGGAGACCGTAGAATCCTCCAACCCCACACCTGCCATACCAGCACTTCCTCCATGGCCTCGGAGAGAAGGGTTGAGGATACCAATGGAGAGAGCTTGGGAGGATACTCCGGCGAAGGAAGTCGCAAAGCGCGCTTGCATTTTCCGCGACATCAGCGAAGAGTAGGATGACTACGACACGTTGTTCTACAACGCGTGGCTCAAGATGGACTTTGCCCCGACACGGTTCGCAGATGAGGCTACATTGCGCCGCCTCGGGCTCAAGGAGGAGGCTCTGCGCGTGCTGCAGAAGATCGGCTTGGGTACCATGGCGACCAAGCAATACGATCTATACCCGGAGCTAGTCCGCCAGTTTATTGCCACAGCGAGGGCGTATTACACCAATGACATCGTGAGGAGAGCAGATGAGGGCACTCTCACATTCCTCATCAGAGGCGTCAGATACAGGATCACATTTCCTGAGCTCTGTACCATCTTCGGGTTCGATCCAGAGCGCACCGGCGTCTCCCTCCCGACGCCGTTTCCTAACCTGCAGAGCAACTGGTCCCATTTCGGGAATGGAGTTTATGACTCCAAGCGGTCTACTCAGACTGATGTGCGTCACCCGCTGCTGCGCTACCTGGTCCGCCTTTTCTCCACTACTCTCCTGTGCAAGTCTGAGCCAGGGAAGATGAGAGTTTCTGAGCTGACTCTCCTGTATTACGGCATTGAGGATGTTCTGACGGAGGAGTACCCAGTTGACAGCGATGTCAACATGGGGGCCATTTTTGCCCATTACTTGGCTTCGCTGAAGGCCAAGGCGTTCACTGGAGCTCGAGGCAAGCCCGAGAGTATTGGCAGTCTCCTCACCCCCATCTTCCGCCATTTCCGCATTGACACTTCGACTTGCAGAGTTGTGTCTGAGCGCCACCTGATTGACTTGGATTATTTGAGGAGGACACATTGGATCGCAGGAGATGAGCCACTTTGGTACTTCGTTAGTCACACTGGTCAGCGATGCCTCATTCCGCTACCTCAGACTGCTCTCACTACACTGCAGACGGACTCCCTCAGCTTCCAGCCCAATGCTACACTGCTACGATATGCACCAGCTACTAGGCGTAGAGGAGGATCTTCCCGCGCTGCTGCTTCTGCTGCTGAGGATGCGCCTGTTGAGGGTCATGCTGGCGGTTCCTCTTGTCATCCGTCACTACCACGTACGTTGCCTGCACCGATTGGTCGCCATACACTTCCACCGACCCCTGAGATTCCGATGGAGCAGGCCACTTTTCAGCGCTACATGGTGCAGAGTATTCAGGCATTGTGGAACGCTGTCTCGGTGCTCTCCAACTGCGGTTGTGTGTGCCCCCATTCACCTGATACTGAGGATGAAGACTAGTTCCTCTATGCTACCTGGTTACTTTTCCTTTTCCCTTTGTTCTTTTTCATTTTCTGTTGAGTCAGTTTTTGTGTCTTTGTTTTGAGTCAGTTTGTAAGCTTGGTATTTGGTTTTGAAATCTGTTTGAACTGATGAGATTATGGATTATGTTGTTGCTTTTAATTGTTTGCTTGAGTGTTTTTAACAGTCCTGACTTTGGAGAACATCAGCTAACAATCTAACTTGCAACAAGTATACATGTTTGGGTCATCCCATTCTGTTTTCGGACAGGGTGTCGATCGACACCAACCATTTGGTGTCGATCGACACCACGCGCAATCACAGGTACCACTTTCTCATCTATGTACAAACCGTTTCATTACCTCTTTCTACTAACTCCTTGCTTAATAACACTGGGGACAGTGTTTTTTAAGTCTGGGGGAGGTCGTTGCTGACATTGTTTACATTGTTTTGTATTTTTAGAGTCTCAAAGTTGAGTCAAAACCTGTTTTGTTGAGTCAAAATTTTTGAAACTGTCAGTTTTTTCTTGGAACTAACCATAGGACGTTTTTGCTGATAAGAACCATTGCCACAGTAGTTGATTACAAGTCTCACTAAGTTGAAAGTCATAGGTAGATCAGTCTAGCAATGAAGGTTTAGGTTCTTAGAGAATTTGGAAAATTTGCTGTTAGCTCCACCTTAATGAACTTTAAACTTCTTGTCTTGGTGATTGATTCTTATTGATCTTGATTCTCTCTTTCAACAATGACAATAAGGTTAAAATACAGTCTCTCTTTGATCTTCCCTGATGTAGTTTTTAAAAGTTTAAGTCCAAAGAATGGTGCATTCATGACCCTGTCTCCTCACAAGGAACAACAGTAGTGAACACACTCAAGAACCTGTCTCCTCAAAAAAAACACAAGTATTGAGTAGCACCATATCTTAGACTGTAAAAGTTGAGAAAAAGAAGTGGAAAATCGAAAATATCCAAAGGAAAAGATCAAGGGAAGAGAAAATAGGAGAGCTGTGTTGAGATTGCTTTGTTCAGATGTTTAGGAAGGGAAAAGAATCTGTAAAGTGATTGAGATGATAGAGCCCTGATAAGATATCACACTTAGATAAAAAAATAAGGAGTTAGCAGTAGAAATTTCGGATTTCTTGAAGGGGTTTGGACTGGACTTGAGAGATTTGCTGAGCTTGTGATGATTAGACTGAAATTTGATCTTGTGTTGACTCTGTGGTATGTGGATTCGAAAGCTTTAACTAGTGTGATGTTCCTGATGACTGACTGACTGTTTCTTGTTTTCAAACCTCGACTCTGTATTTAGTTTTCTGTTTGCTTGAGGGCAAGCAAAAGCTAAGTCTGGGGGAGTTGATATATCATGGTTTTTGCTGGTTTTTGACCATGATATAAGTCCTGTTTATAGAGTCTTTTTGGTATTTTTCGAGTCCTATAGAGTCTTTGCAGGTTTAGGTACGAATGGAGCATAATTGTGGATTCTGGAACCTTTTGGATCTATACTGAAGCTGTTGCTGAAAAGACCAAGTCGGAGGGCATTAAAGAGCAAGGTGTCGATCGACACCCACCTCTTGGTGTTGATCGACACCGATCGTGGTTGCGAAGAAGCATTAAATCTCATTAGAAGAAATTGCAACTTGGCCCAGAAGTTTCCCACTATTTACACGTTTGCCCCAGTTCGTGTTTAGACTTGTATTTAGGTTTTCTAAGCCATTGTTAGGCAGATATTCTGAGAATTATTGAGACAAAGAGAGAGATTAGATTGAGAGCTTTTGGGGAGACAAATCCATACTCTGTAGAGAATAATTTTGAACCCCTTTAATCTTTTACTCTATTTTCTTAATGCAATATTATTCAGTCATGATTTGTGTTTCACCTGCTATGTCTGAGTAATCTGCTAGTTAGGTTTTGGGTTATTCAAAGGTTGATAATTAATTGTTAGAACTACAAAAATGGAAGGATAAATCATTTGGTTCTTCATCTTGATTGCTTTAATACTGGTTTTAAGATTGATCACCTAGAAATCAGATCTTAGGTTGTTTAATTGATGTGGAAACATTATTAATCACCAGAACTATCTTAGATGAGCAAAATAACTAGTTGCAAAGGAATTTGGATTAGTGGTTTTGTGAACTTATCGAACCTGATCTATAATGCATGTTTAGGTTGTTAGAGTTTGCAAAGGAATTTGGAATTCTGAAATCTGATCATAGTTAATCTCTGTGACGGAAGTCGATTGGTTTTACACTAGTGTTTCGAGTTATAGAACGGTTTTAATAAATATTCTTTTCAGTCTGTGGTCTGCGATTTATGTCAACCTGCGAATTTCCCATTGCCTAGCGCTTGTCTCTATTTATTTTGAGAACCAACAACCATCCTGATCTCATTGACTTCACAAATATTTAGTTTTATTTTATCATCTACTGCTTAGCATTATTTGAATCTAAAATCCGTTGAGTGATAGTCTCAAGTCCTTGTGGATTCGATCCCTAAGTACTACCGTGATCTCTTAATTTGAGAGAGTAGCTCTAAGGGTTAATTTGAGCATATCAGTCACTGATAATGATGGTCACTGATTTGAATAGATACTGAAATAACAATACCTTAACAAGTATATAAACATATGGACGTCTAATTTGTTTCATGGACGGGTTTTCACAGGATTGGATCAAACAGAAAATGTCATATTAGATGTGGTATACGAGGGGGACGAACTGTATTTGGGATGTGTTTTCAAGAACAAACGAGACTGCAAGGTGAAGATAGATGTCCATGCCATAAATATGAAGTTCAGTTATCGTAATCAGAGGCCAAACAACGACTATGTGGTGGTGAGGTACCTGTCTGATACATGTCCATGGAGAGTGTATGCTGTTCGTATTAAAGATACACAGTACTTCCAAATCAGAACTGCCACTCTGCATCACAGCTGCCATGTCGATGTGTGTAGGCAGTTTCACCGCCAGGCCACAACTTCCGTTATTTCCGAAATGATCAGAGAGTGTTATGTGGGTGAGCAGCGAGGTCTAAACCCAGCTGCTGTTGTACGAGTGATGCTCGAGCACTATCACGTTAGCATCTCGTATTTGAGAGTCTGGAGATCGAGAGAGATAGCTGTGGATAAATGGCTCTGCTGCTGGTAGCTACAGCTTCTTACCTGCGTACATGCATCTGCTGGAACTGAGCAATTCAGGGCCAGTAACGGCCATTGAACAGAGGAAGATATCTCTGGCAATAAGCGCTTCAAGTACTGCTTTGTGGCACTGGGTGGTAGTTTCGGGGGTTTGCAATTCATGCGGAAGGAGCTGGTGGTTGACGGCACTCACCTTAGGGGGAAGTACTTGGGGTGCTTGTTAACAGTGAATGCACAGGATGGTAATTTCCAAATCTTCCATGTGGCGTTTGCAGTCGTAGATGAAGAAAATAATAAAGCATGGGAGTGGTTCTTCTATAAGTTGAAGCATATCATGCCAGATGAGGACACATTGGCCTTTGTTTCAGATAGGCATTCGTCAATATATGCGGGTCTATACAAAGTATATATAAATAGAAGTGCATATATTTACTTGTGGATTGTTATAACCCTTCTGTCGATATTTCAACTCTCTGTCAAATATTATATCATATTGCATTCTGACTAGTGTGGGGGTGCATGTATGGACGAAAAATTTCAGGAGTATCCAAGGTCAACACACAGGGCCTGCATCGTGAATCTACAGAGGAGTGTAGCAGAAAATTTCAAGAAAAAAGGCCCTTGGGGGTGTGAATTCTAAAGCAGCTCATGCCTATAGGAGATCCACATTCCACGAGTACTTTGCAGAGATCGAGGGGATGTCAGCAGAATGTGCGGAGTACTTGAACATCATCGGTTTCCACCACTGGATGAGATCTCACTGTGACGGTGAACGATACAACATCATGACAAGTAACGTAGCAGAGTCTCTTAACGCCACCTTAAAGGAAGCTTGTGAGTTGCCAACCGTATCTATGCTAGAGTTCATATGTGGTACACTCATGTCTTGCTTCAGTAAAAGGAGAGACATGGCGACAAATCATACTTCACCGATGACTCCGAAGGTTGGAGAGCTCATTCATATTAACTACGAACATTCCACAGCTTGGAACATCCAACAAATCAACAAAGACTACTACGAAGTGAAAACACGTGCGGAGTTATCTTACCATGTGGACTTCCATCGCAAAACATGCACTTGTGATGAATTTAGTATTTTGAAGATACCGTGATGCCACGCTGTTGCGGCGACGAGTAAGGGTGATGTTCATATCCCAACGATTGTGGCTGCAGAGTATGGGACATTTTACTGGCATCTGGCTTATCTCGAGAGCATAAATCCGATGCCCGCCTTGGAAAGTGTGTATGTGGTCCCTCCCGAGGTTGCTGCGATGAATGTCCAACCACCAAAGACAAGAAGGCCACCAGGTAGGCCAAAGCGTAGTAGATACCTTTCAACAGGGGAGTATAAGGTATCAAGTGTACTGGTATATATCATTATCTCCACGTACTTTTTTAAATGACTGTCTACTGCTGACTCAATTGTATTTCTCTAAATCTAGCGTCCGGGGAAGAGGGTTTTCCGCAAGTACAGTTGCTGCAATGGGCTGGGCATAACCGCTCATCCTGCAAGTTCCCCATATAATGGTTTCGTGTGCTATATGGTAATTGCCTAGGATACATTGACCTTAAATTCGTTTTCGAGCTTCCATCCCTACATGTAATCATGTTCATGGTTTTGTTTTTGCTCGCAGATTGGAGCTTCCGATTTTGTGTTGTATGATGATAGCTCAGCGGATTTAAATTTCTATTGTGTGCTCGGAAAATAAGTGACTTTTTTCAACCATTGTATTATATCCACAGTTATCGCCACATATGCTGTTATGCATCGACGCAGGCGCTGCCTTTGTATGCTAAAGTTCTGGATAATTGTACTATCTTGTCTTTGTAATATATCTAAACCTCAGCCCCTGAGTGGGCCATGTATGTATCTCAGGCATACCACTGGGTCACCGTTTAATGTGATATATTTATGTTAAGATTAGTCTGTGTCCTTAACCAGTGGCGGAGCTATAAAATTTCATTGTTAGAGTCAGAACAAATATTTTTAAAAATATAGTTTATAAATAACTAAAAAAAAAAATACAAATGTATTCTACGTTCACTCATTGCTGGAAACCTTTTTATCACGGTCTCATTTGTTACATCTTCAAATATATTTTTTCGATATAACAAATAAGACAATCACTTAGAAACTGATCACCGATGCGATTCCGTAATACTGTCTTGACAATCTTCATTCCTGAAAAACATCTCTCGACGGTTGCCGTAGCAACAGGCGAAGTCAAAGCTAACTTCAAAAGCCTATACACCAAAGGATAACAAAGATGTTTTCTGGTTTCTACCATCACCCGTGCTAAGTCTCCAAGATTACTCAAACCAGCAAACATTTCATCATCTCGTACATTATCAATATGAATGTCAAGATGCGGTTCAAGAGATACGCATTCCACACAACTAAAATCCTCAGGATAAAATTCAGCCAATCTCATCAACTTCTTCTTATCAAACTCGCGGAATGAATCAAGAGGACTTAAAGCTGATAAACAAACGAGTAATTCAAAATTTACCTCGTTAAAACGGTCATTAAACTCTTGAAGCTGCATATCCAATACAGTGTAAAAGCAAGTAACTCGGTAATAATGCAAGTTGGTTATGTTGGTCTTTTTCCGTGGCTTCCTTGGATTAATGAAGTCAGCCTCCATGTCGAGAATTTCAGTATCATTTTTCTCACAAAAGCATGAAACTTGCTCCACAAAAGCATCCCATCCATCATCTCTCACCTTTTGTAATTGCCATTTAGTTGATTTCACTAATGATACAGCATTTAACATGTCTTGATTTTTCTTTTGTAATGCCATCGATAAATTCTTCTTGAGCCCCAAAATAAGCAGCATCAAGTGTAGGTAGAATACAAAATCAAAAGTATTGATGTATTTAAGAAGACCATTTGCCTGACTTCTTTGGGTATTATATATAACTTCATCCTCGACGTACTCAAGCACCTTAACCACAAGAGAAAACAAGCCAACTAACCGCAACAACGTTTTATAATGAGAACCCCAATGTGTATTTCCTGGTCTTTGCAGTGAAGACTCTTGATTCAATCATTTTCCAGTCTTGATTTCACCACTTTCTATTCCCTCTTCAATTTCATCTCGATAAATTTCTCACATCATATCTTTTCTTTTGTAAGAGGCTGCAACCACATTCACTAACACAGAAATCTTATTAAATAAACCTCCAACCTCAAAATAATTCTTTGCAACTGAAACAACAACCAACTGAAGCTGGTGAGCAAAAGGGTGTACATAGTATGCAGAACTACTTTCTCTTGAAATCAATGTTCTCAGCCCGTTTAGTTCACCTCTCATATTTTCTGCTCCATCATAGCCTTGTCTTCTAACCTTTTCCAGACTCAGACTATATTTAGCAAACAATGAATCAATTCTAGATTTCAGAGATAAAGAACATGTCTCTTTCTCATGGATAAGACCAACAAATCTCTCTTAAAATATACCATGCTTATCAACAAAACGAAAAACAATGGCCATTTGCTCTTTCTTAGGACAATCAGCTGATTCATCTACCAACTAAGCAAAGACATCATGATCAATCTCTTGAATTATGGAGTTAACTACTTATTCTGAAAAGCAATTAACAATGTCTTTTTGAATTGGATGCGACACCATTTGGTTATTTCCAGGAGCATTCTTCAGCACAACTTTGTTGACAACTTCATTTTGTTCAGCAGTATATTTCACTGACTGTAAGAAATTTCCTCTGTTACTAGAATCCATTGTCTCATCATGACCACAAAATGACAACCCTTGTCTCAATAAGTACATCGAAGCATCGACTGAAGCATTCAATCGGATACGATACTCATTTTCCATAACACTGGTTTGTTTCCGCAGAGCATGTTTAATTGATTGACCTTGTCTCATCAAATCGTCACACTTCTTCTTAGCTATGTTATGAAAGCTATTTATTGTAACACCTACATGACTAGCCAATCTATCAGACTTATTCCAGCAATCAAATTATTTAGTCACAAATCCAGTATTACTACCTTTTTGTCATTACTGAACAAGTAACAGCATAAACAATATGCTTTTTCTTTCTTCACACTGTATTCTAACCAGTCACCATATTGATCAAACCAACTAGAATTAAAACGTCTTGGTGTATTTCCTATAACTTGTTGTGCAAATATATGGCCACGAGGCTGACAAGGTCCTCTAGTCAAATACTTACGTCTTACCTCGTCTCTTTGATCCGGATGATATTCTAGTATTCATTTTCTCTCACCGGATCATGCGGCAAATCATCTAAATCAATATCATCTGTTGATGGAGATTTTCTCTTCAAAAATCGATCCATTATTTATCTGGCAAATCAAAATAAATTAATTTAGTTCCTAAGTTTATATATAAACATAAATTTTAAACTTGTATATAAATTCAAAGTCTCGATCGATCATATTTGTTTCAGTTAATAGTCAATAAAAACATAAAATATAAGTACAGAGATAAGAAGAATGATCTGATATTCAATTAAAAACTGATGTTGGTGAATGGTGAATGAATGTGCAAGGAGGAGATTGGCGATTGGCGTAATGCAAAGATAGAAGATGGTATTCTTCGACAGAGAGGCAAAGAGAAGAGACGACTCTTTAGTTTCTTTTTTAAAAATTTAGGTTTTTGATTCTATTTTTTTTTTAATAAAAAGTAAAATTAACTAATTTTTGGTTCCATAAAATTGATGGATCATTTAAATTTGGGTTTAAATTTAATATGAGCTCAAGTTTTAATAAAATAAAATATATAAACCTATTTAATAGTTAAATAAAGTTTAGTTTTTAGTTTTTATGAGGTCAACAAAAAAATTTCTGTGGGATCATAATAATTTTAGCTTAAAAAATTAAAATTTAAAAAATTTAATGGGGTCCGCTGACCCTACTCCTCTCTTACTAACTCCGCCCATGTCCTTAACTAATTTTCATATACAATTAACAATGAAGTCCTCTACATCTTCTAATATATCGAGTTATAATATATTATACATCTTTTAACATATAGTACTACCGATATAATTGAATTGTGAAGTTCAAATATCTATATTCGAATTTGACTTCCAACATACAACCACCCCAGCTTTTGTGAGATGAAACTGAAATAAAATAGTTCTGTCCAAACAAAATAACAACGTCGATTTGGGAGCCTTCAATACAATCAACAGACAAACAGCCAAAAGAGGACGACTATGGATGGCAAAATTTACATTTAAACACGGATAAAAAATTTTGTATGTCCACATTACACTGCAGTATTTTGATCTCCCCCACGCAATGTTCGACCATCTCCACCGCTAGGTTCTTGGGCCGTTGTGCGATCATTCCTTTGTGTACTGCAAAAGCCTTAGACAGTCCCCCGCAGCATGCGCCTCCATGATAATGAGGGTTTGCATCCCTGTTTTTTTTCTTTTCGGTTGATTGAACAGCCGCTGTGTCTCTCCTAATTTTCAGGGGTGCGAGCCCATAATCTATCATTCCCTCCCCACCCGCGGGCTTGCGAACGAGGTATGAGAACATCTGGAAAATGTACTGTAGCTTTGGGACAATGCACGCTCCACACCTGATATCTCTTGTATTTACACCATTTAGGGCTGCATTTAGTATATACTTTGGTCCTCTTTTGCATGTTTTCCCTTTGCTGTGTCCTATTTTCTTCTCCTCTTAGACTTATGTTGCATTTAGAGTATAGTTTGCATTTTCTTTGCATCTTGGATGTTTTTAGGTACTTTTGGAACTAAAAAGAGCTTGGAGGAGTTTTGGAAATGATACATGATGCTAGCTGGGCAAAAGGGAGCAAGAAGGATCACAGCAGAAGATCTCTGCAGAAGTTTTTGGTCAGAGCACGGTGAGTATCGATCAAGGATGACCGATATAGAGCAGTATCGATCACCAGTATCGGTCAAGTGTGATCAACACAAACACACCGGATAGATTTTGGTCAAGTGTGTCGATCACTCCAGACCGATAGAGATCCATTTCGGTCACTAAAGGCCGACGCAACTGACCGATACGCTGCCAGACTGAAGACCTTTTATTTACAACTTTGCCATTTTTGCTTAGACTCCTATAAATACGAAAAATCCCTAATTTCTGGGAACAAGCTTTTACCCAGCAGTTCTTTCTTTCTTGTTTGGACTCTTGGGTTTTGTAATTTGAATATTTGCTTCATTTTAATCAAAGTTTGCTTTTTTCATCTTGTTTAAGCTTTCTTATCATGATTAGTCATCTTTCTCTCTTTGATTTGGTGGCTTTAATGGTGATTAGTGAGTAGTTCCTTTTAGGGAATTGAGATGGGTTAGGTTTAGGGAATTTGAGACTCTATCTATGATTGCTTAGTGTTAATTTTTCCATTTCCGTTCTTGATTGCTATGTTTAATGTTTGATTAGCCCTAGCTAAGTTGATTGAGATCTTAGGCTCATTTTATGCCCACCAAGTGTTTGATGAAATGCTTGAACTGCTTTGCAAGAGAATTGCTTATCCTAGCTCAAGAGATTGACTGTCTAGGGAGTGATTTGGCAATATAGGATTGATAGATTAGTTTTAATGCTTGCTTTTTATCACTTCACTAATAAGAATTAGTTCTTGACTTGGTAATTAGCAAAGAGATTAGTGCCAAGAGATTGGATTAGTCATGTAAATGAATCCTATGCATAAGGAATAGCATTGTGTGAGTTTGTAAGCATCATAGGCTGAGTCAAGGGTTCCCTATTACCAATTATCTCATCTCAAGTCCCATCTTTTCCCTGTTTTAAGCTTTGTTCTGAATTTGCTCTGTTTTTGCCTTTACTTTGGTTGTTTGCTTATCTTCTTCCTTACTTTGTGTTTATTTGATTTCTGCTTGATCACTTAGGTTGCTAGATATTCTAAAACCCCTTTTATATCTGTTTGAATTAGGAAATCTACCATAATCCTGCTGTTTCAATCTTCGCTTTTGGATTGACATTAAAACCAAATGCTACAATGACTAGTACAATGGGTGATTGACCAAGAGAGTCAAAACTCTTGTATCAATTTGGCGCCGTTGTCATTAGGAAATGCTTTGTTCAGTAGGATTTGTAGAGATCTTGAGATCAAGCTTTGCTATTTTCGATTTTGATTACTGATTCCTCTTTTGGTCTAGAATTTCTTTTGTAGGTACGACAACACTTGCTCCTAAGTGTCTACAGCTACATCTGAAGTTCAAGGTCAGGAATTTGGGGTTTGCTAAGTCAGAATTCAGTTGTTGAAGCATGGAAGAACATCAGTATGCTGCTGGTTTTGGTCCACAAGATCCATAAGGTCTTCAAGGGATCCAAGGCTTACAAGGACAGCAAGGTCAAGCTGGTCTACAAGGAGCTGTTGTTCAGAGACCAAGAAGACCCATTGGTGCTGCTGATATACCCTCCAACTATGCTTCAAGGGAAGGAATTCTTCCACCAATGGAAACTGAGCAATACCAGATCAAGAGCAGTCTCATCACAATGATCCAAGAAAGGCAGTTTTTTGGATTGCCCAACCAAGACCCTTTAGAGCACCTGGATCAGTTTGAGAGGATCTGCACCTTAACAAAGCTTAATGGAGTATCAGATGATGGTTTGAAGCTCAAGCTATTTCCATTCTCACTTGGTGATAGAGCTAGATTATGGGAGAAATCTCTAGCACAAGGCAGCATCACTACTTGGGAACAATGTAAAGGTGCCTTATTAACTAAATTCTTCTCTCTCTCAAGAACTGCACACTTCAGAAATGAGATCACAAACTTCAGGCAGTGGTCTAATGAAAGCTTTGGAGACACTTGGGAGAGGTTCAGAGGTTTCACTCATCAATGCCCCCATCATGGCTTCACTAAGGAAATACTTCTATCCACACTTTATAGAGGTGTTCTCCCAAAGATCAGAATCCTTCTAGACACAGCAAGTAATGGCTATTTTCTTGGGAAAGATGTTGATGAGGGATGGACACTAGTGGAGAACATGGCACTCATCAATTGGGACTCTGTGGATGACAAAGAGCAACATTCCAAGGAACTAGCAACAGCATTGTCTGAAATGAAAGCTCTGCAGAAAAAAGTTGATCTACTACTCAATGCAACCACTAAACTCCTACCCAATGATCTTTCACCAAACCACTACAAAGAACACCATGTCAAGGCTCTCCATCAACACGAGGCGCCACTGCTGCATCATGACCATGACGCCTGTATACACCAGCACATTGAAGACACTCACTCTTCACAGCAACAAGCTTCCTCTTCTCAAACAGATGGCATCCACACCTCTTCACCTTCACATAATCTGGATTATAAAGAGATGCTCCTCCAACTCCAACAACTTCACAATGGAGGACTGCAAAGATGATGGCTGTTGAGATTCAAAAGACTTTCACTGATATTCAGAGAAGTATGACTGATGAAATACACAAGAACATTGACTCAAAACTTCAGTCACACATAGATCCTATCAACATCAAGATCAACAAACTGGAAACCATGTCTACCCCTTCTCCCTCTTCACTCACACAGGAGTATGTCAAAGCTGTCACTCTCAGAAGTGGGAAGCAGCTTCCCCCAAGAGTAGCTCCTTCTACACCCAATGAGGACATTGAGGAACAAGAAGAGGGGTGGAGGTCAAAGAAAAGGAGGACACTCCAGAAGATGCAATGATTGAAGCTGAAAAGATTTCAGGAAAAGCCAAAGACAAGGAGGTTACTAAAAGCAAGGCAAAGGAGGCTTCTAAGGAGTTAGCCAAGGAACCAAGATATATACCTCCTCCTTATCAGCCCACAATACCTTTTTCCTGGAAGGTTTAAGAAATAGCTGGTTGCTAAATACAAAGGACTCTTTGATGAACAGATGAAGAAAATCCAGCTCACTATGCCACTGTTAGATGCCTTTGTGTTAGTCCCTCCTTATCAGAAATTCTTGAAGAATGCTGTTGCTGAAAGAACCAAGGATCTGCAGGGAATGGTAGTCCTCACAAATGAATGTAGCGCCATTATTCAGCAGAAGAGAGTGACTCCCAACAAGCTAGGAGACCCAGGGAGCTTCACCTTACCCTGCTCTATAGGTTCACTCCTGTTTGACAAATGTTTGTGTGATCTTGGAGCTAGTGTCAGCTTGATGTCCTACTCTGTAGCACAGCGCCTAGGCTTCACCAAGTTCAAGGACTGCATCATCTCTTTGGTATTGGCTGATAGGTCAGTAAGACATCCCAAAGGTTTGCTTGAAGATGTACCACTAAGGATTGGGAGTGTAGAAATACCTACTGATTTTGTAGTTTTGGACATGGATGAGGAGCCTAGAGATCCTCTTATTCTTGGGAGACCATTCTTAGCCACAACAGGAGCAGTCATTGATGTTAAGAAGGGAAAGATTGACCTAAAGTTGGGCAAGGATATGTCTTTGAAGTTTGACATCAAGAAGATTATGCAGCAGCCTACTATTGAATGTCAAGTGTTCCAGATTGATATTCTAGAGAAGCTGAATGATGAACTTCAGAAGGAGCTGTGTTGTGAAGACAAGCTCCAAGTGGCTTTGACAAGTGAGCATGTAGATGATGGGTACTTGGATAAGGAAAGCTTGGGGTATCAGCTGAGATTGGACTCTCACAGGTTCTTTGAGGAGGAAGAGCCATTTGAAAGCTTGGAGTACACAAGAAAGGAAGCCTTCTCAGCTCAGGAGACTGGTTCCCCAAGCAAGGAAGCTGACGCCAAGAAGCAAGGTAGCTCAGCTGAGGACTGGAGCGAACTCAAGGCACCAAAGGTCAAACTCAAACCACTTCCTCATGGGCTAGGGTATGTTTTCCTAGGTCCTAACTCCACTTACCCTGTTATAGTCAATGACAGCCTCAATGATGATGAGATCCTGGCACTTGTCAAGGTGTTGAAGAGGTTTAGGAAAGCTATTGGGTATTCATTAGATGATATCCAAGGCATATCTCCTAACCTCTGCACTCACAGGATCCATCTAGAGGATGAGACAATAACTTCTATTGAACCTCAGAGAAGGCTGAATCCTAATTTAAAAAAAGTAGTGAAAAAGGAAATCTTGAAGTTTCTTGAAGCAGGAGTGATCTATCCCATCTCAGATAGCACATGGGTCTCACCAGTCCATGTGGTACCTAAGAAGGGAGGGATCACTGTTTTTAAAAATGAAAATGATGAGCTAATACCAACTAGGACAATCACTGGTCATAGAATGTGCATTGATTGCAGAAAACTCAATTCTGCTTCTAGGAAAGATCACTTCCCTTTGCCATTTATAGACCAAATGCTAGAAAGATTAGCAAATCATAAGTATTACTGCTTTTTAGATGGTTATAGTGGATTCTTTCAGATCCCTATCCATCCCAATGATCAGGAAAAAACTACTTTTACTTGTCCATATGGAACTTTCGCTTATAGGAGAATGCCTTTTGCTTTATGCAATGCTCCTGCTACTTTCCAAAGATGTATGACTTCTATATTTTCTGACTTGCTTGAAGAAATGGTGGAGGTATTCATGGACGACTTTAGCGTCTATGGATCCTCCTTTGGTGTCTACTTGTCTAACCTTTCTCAGGTTCTCCAAAGGTGTGAAGACACAAAACTGGTCCTGAATTGGGAAAAGTGTCACTTCATGGTGCAAGAAGGAATTGTTTTGGGTCATAAGATCTCAGAGAAAGGAATAGAGGTAGACAAAGCTAAGATAGAGGTCATGATGCACTTAGAACCTCCAACCACTGTCAAAGGGATCAGAAGTTTTCTGGGGCATGCTGGCTTCTATAGAAGATTCATCAAGGACTTCTCAAGGATTGCAAGACCCTTGACAAGATTGTTGTGTAAGGAGGCAGAGTTTGTGTTTGATGAAGACTGTCTTCAAGCCTTCCTTACTCTCAAACAAGCTCTGATATCAGCACCAATAGTTCAAGCCCCAAACTGGGATCTGCCATTTGAAATAATGTGTGATGCTAGTGACTATGCAGTTGGAGCAGTTTTGGGGCAGAGAGTTGACAAGAAACTTCATGTTATCTACTATGCCAGCAGAATAATGGATGAGGCTCAGTCAAAGTATGCTACAACTGAGAAGGAGCTCTTAGCCGTTGTCTTTGCATTTGAGAAGTTCAGGAGCTACCTAGTAGGCTCCAAGGTAATTGTTTATACTGACCATGCTGCGCTGAGACACATCTATGCTAAGAAGGACACCAAACCAAGGCTTCTTAGATGGATTCTTCTGCTACAGGAGTTTGATATGGAGATTATGGATAAGAGAGGCATTGAGAATAGAGTTGCTGATCACCTCTCAAGACTGAGGGTAGATGACTTTGTCCCAATCAATGATACCCTACCAGAAGAACAGTTGCATGCTTTAGGAGTCAGGAAAGCAGAAGTGGAAAGCCTAGAAGAAGATAAACTACCTTGGTATGCTGACTTTGTAAACTATTTGGTGGTTGGACAGATACCACAGACCCTCAACTCACATCAGAAGAAGAAGTTCTTAAGGGATGTCTCCTATTACTTTTGGGATGAGCTCTATTTGTACAAAAGAGGAAATGATTGGCTGTTCAGAAGGTGTGTAGCTGAGGAAGAGATTCCAGGAATCCTGCACCATTGCCATGGCTCAGTCTATGGAGGACATTTTGCAACATTCAAGACAGCCTCCAAGGTCCTACAAGCTGGTTTTTGGTGGCCTAGTCTGTTCAAGGACGCTCAAGTCCATATCTCCTCATGTGATGCCTGCCAAAGGAAGGGAAACATCTCCAAGAGAGATGAGATGTCTCTGAATTCCATCCTTGAAGTAGATCTTTTTGATGTGTGGGGGATTGACTTCATGGGACTCTTCCCTTCCTCTTATGGGAACAAGTACATTCTTGTAGCTGTTGATTATCTGTCAAAGTGGGTTGAAGCCATTGCTAGTCCAACAAATGATGCTAGAGTTGTGCTGAAACTCTTCAAGACAATTATTCTCCCAAGGTTTGGTACTCCAAGATGTGTGATCAGTGATGGTGGAAGTCATTTCATCAACAAGGTTTTTGAGAGCTTGCTTAAGAAGAATGGTGTCAAGCACAAGGTTCCTACTCCTTACCATCCCCAAACAAGTGGCCAAGTGGAAGTGTCCAACAGGGAGATCAAGGCCATCTTAGAGAAAACAGTTGGTGTCACAAGAAAGGACTAGTCTAATAAGCTTGATGATGCTTTATGGGCTTATAGGACAGCCTTCAAGACACCCATTGGCAGGACTCCTTTCTCACTCCTCTATGGGAAATCCTGCCATCTGTCTGTTGAGCTAGAGTATAAGGCCTTGTGGGCAACAAAGTTGCTGAATTTTGACATCAAGACAGCTCAGGAAAAAAGACTTATCAACTTGCATGAACTAAAGGAAACCCGTATTGAAGCTTTTGAGAGTTCTAGGATCTACAAGGAGAGGACAAAAGCCTTCCATGACAAAATGATCAAACACAAGGACTTCAAGTCAGGGGATCAGGTGCTGCTATTCAACTCAAGGTTGAAGTTATTTCCTGGAAATCTGAAGTCAAGATGGTCAGGACCATTCAAGATCAAGGAAGTGTTACCATATGGAGCTGTGACTTTATTCAGCAAAAATGGAGAGGACTTCACAGTGAATGGGCACAGGATGAAACCATACATGGCAAGTGAGTCTCTTGGAGATGAAGTGGACATCAACCTTGATGAACTTCCACAAGAGTAATCAACCAAGGAAAGTCAAGCTTAGTGACTTTAAACAAGCACACTTGGGAGGTAGTCCCATGGTATCTTTTTGTATATATTATGCTTTCTAGTTTATCTTTTATGTTGTGTTTTAGACTATAGAAGCAGGATTTTGAACTGGGGTTTGAGAAAGTCTGAAGGAGACAAAGAACAGGTGTATTCTGGCTGATATCGGTTATCTGTATTGGTCATGACAGACCGATACACAAATTTTCGGTCATCAGTATCGATCATGGTTGACTGATATCAGTAGAACCAATCTACACCAGTCAACATATCGATCACTTGTGACCGATATGGAAAGCAGCTTGACAGTAGGACGAAATTTCGGTCATTCATATCGGCCACACTTGATCGACATAAACACACCATTTAATTTTCGGTCCAGTGTGTCGATCACTTGTGATCGATGAGATTCTTGGAATCATATCGGTCACCAGTATCGATCACTCAAGACCGACACAATCGCACCGGATGTATTTCGGTCAAGTGTGTCGATCACTAATGACCGATATTAATCCCATGAAGCACCAGTCTCCAATATTGATCACTAATGACCGATACTGCCATTTCGGTCAGTTGTATCGGTCATGTGTGACCGATATTCCATCTGAGGTACAATGAGAAGCAGGAGCAGCTTAACAGCAAGCGACTGAAGGTCACAAGGAGAGGAAGCATCCCTTTCCCCAGAGAACTAGCAAGTCTCCTCAAACCTCAGGATCATCCCACAGCTCCTACCATTAATCCAAGTACCACATCCTTACCATTGTTCTATACCATTGCATCTTTTTATTTTTGTAATATATTTTGTTGCTTCTTTCTTCCATTGCTTTCATTACACAAGGGACTGTGTAATTTAAGTGTGGGGAAGAGATTTGGGGTTTGACTTTGTGTTCTGTTTTCTTAGTTTTTCTTTTTCTTTTCACTTTGATTCTCATGCATATCATGCATACATGTAAGGCATGGAAAAACACAAAAAAATCGAAGTTTTTTAAAAAAATTTGCTTTTTTGCAAACCAAAAAGAAAGCATGTAGTTGCATTTCATTCTTTTAGGATTGAGTCTAGTGTTGACATGTAGGTTGCATTGCATTTGCATAGGGCATTATGATGAATTTTCCTTGTAAAGTGCTTAGTGTTTAGAGATGATTTCAGTTTTTAAGTGCTTAGTTGTTTGATGCATCATTTGATTGCTAGAAGTTAAGGCTGAACCATGCTTAGATTTCTAGATTTGGTCTTCTCATCTCATTCTGAAAGCATTTGTTCTCTGAAAATCAATTCTATCAACTTGAACTTTAACTTGGATTTTTAATTATCATGTCTTATCCATTGAAAAGTGATTACATGGCTACCATATACATATTTGGATCATCTTTCTCCTTTCTACCACTCTTGTTGATCCAAATAGCTGATCCTCATAATTATGGGACAGTTACATCCTCAACCTTAACCAAAACCTCCATTTGAGCCTAAACACTATTGTGAGAGCTGTGAGGCATTTGCATTGCATTTTCGATTTTGTCTTGGCAAAAAGTGTTAGGAATAAGGCTGACAATGATTAGCTCTCTTGTAGATATCAGCTTGCATCTTGATCTTGATTCTAGGATAGGAGTTTTGGGGTTTTAAAAGGGTAGTGTAAGTGGTTTGAACTTCATGTTTATATGTTTTGAAAGAAAAGGAAAAGATCTGAAATGGTAGAAAAGGGTAGACAGTGTAGTATTGTGGTTAAGTAAGGGATTAAAAGCTCTAAGTTCAAAAAGAAGAATTGGCGCCAACAACAATGCTTAGAAGGGTCCAAAAGAAGAAAAATCTGACCAAGAAGCAATCCAACAAAGGTAATGAAGGTGCCAACACAACAAAGAAGAGCAAGTCCCAACCAAAAAGAAGCAACCACACAAGCAAAAAGAAGAAGTTTCCCCAGCCATGAAGATGGGTAAAGGGTAGAGTTTAGGAAAGGGTAGACTTAGAGGGTTCACTCTTGGGTTTAGAAATACTTAGGACTCATTTTTGGGAAATAAGGGTAGAAGAGAGCTTTGAATTGCATGCATAAGTGTGCTTTTACCTTTAGCATTTTGCCCAAGATGAAGTCATTTCATTGAGTGATCCTTTATGTTTTTGAACCCTTGTGCTTAAATGTGATCATTCTTATCTCATAACCTTACCATTTTCAACCAAATGTCTTCACTTGATTTGCATAAGCATGATTCATGTTCTGAAATTAATTGAATGTTAAAGAGTTGATTGATTTGAGCATTTGCCTAAGTTGAGATTTGAGATCATTTTAAAACATGATGAACATGGCTAGGATCTTTGAAGTATAGCTGATTATGTTTGCATCCTACAAGTAGGCACTTGAGCATTGAAAGCATCTCTTTACCTTTGCACTTTTGGAATCTGAATGCCCACTTTCAAACTTCACGCTGCCAGACTGAAGACCTTTTATTTACAACTTTGCCATTTTCGCTTAGACTCCTATAAATACGAAAAATTCCTAATTTCTGGGAACAAGCTTTTATCCAGCAGTTCTTTCTTTCTTGTTTGGACTCTTGGGTTTTGTAATTTGAATTTTTGCTTCATTTTAATCAAAGTTTGCTTCTTTCATCTTGTTTAAGCTTTCTAATCATGATTAGTCATCTTTTTCTCTTTGATTTGGTGGCTTTAATGGTGACTAGTGAGTAGTTCCTTTTAGGGAATTGAGATGGGTTAGGTTTAGGGAATTTGAGACTCTATCTATGATTGCTTAGTGTTAATTCTTCCATTTCCTTTCTTGATTGCTATGTTTAATGCTTGATTAGCCCTAGCTAAGTTGATTGAGATCTTAGGCTCATTTTATGTCCACCAAGTGTTTGATGAAATGCCTGAACTGCTTTGCAAGAGAATTGCTTATCCTAGCTCAAGAGATTGACTGTCTAGGGAGTGATTTGGCAATATATGGTTGATAGATTAGTTTTAATGCTTGTTTTTTATCACTTCACTAATGAAAATTAGTTCTTGACTTGGTAATTAGCAAAGAGATTAGTACCAAAAGATTGGATTAGTCATATAAATGAATCCTATGCATAAGGAATAGCATTGTGTGAGTTTGTAAGCATCATAGGCTGAGTCAAGGGTTCCATATTACCAATTATCTCATCTCAAGTCCCATTTTTTCCCTGTTTTAAGCTTTGTTCTGAATTTGCTCTGTTTTTGCCTTTACTTTGGTTGTTTGCTTATCTTCTTCCTTAATTTGTGTTTATTTGGTTTCTGCTTGATCACTTAGGTTGCTAGATATTCTAAAACCCCTTTTATATCTGCTTGAATTAGGAAATCTACCATAATCCTGCTGTTTCAATCTTTCCTTTTAGATTGACATTAAAACCCAATGCTACAATGACTAGTACAATGGGTGATTGACCAAGAGAGTCAAAACTCTTGTATCAACGCCTCTCAGAGGCCGATGCATCAAAGACTGTCGTGGTGGCATATAGTATATCTATCACGACCCCCACCCAGCTGTTCTTGTCTACGGCGAAGGGAAGTAGACGGAGTCAATGTCTTTGATCCATACTTTAGGGTGTGTGCAAACCATATCCATGATAGCGTTCCCAAATTGGAAAGTGTATTTCTGCTTTGATCTGCTGAATTTGGTATAGTGTTTGGCCATGGAGACGGCCCACCTGCTAGGCAGAATGTCGGCCCTATTATCTTCAGGGGGTGTAATGCACGCGAGCCAGGATTTCCGCAACATCATGATGCAAATATCCATGACCTAACAAAAATAAACAATGTCATCCGTAAATGTAGTGAGATTATCCACTTAGGTACAAAGGGGTAGACGGTGGTTTCAGACCTCAGGACGGGACAGTGGAATGAAATAAGGTAAATCAAGTAAATCTTGTTCCTTGATACACAATTCTTCACCCATTTTAAGTACCCTACAAAAACATTTGTGAACATTATCTAGTAGTGTGCACTGTTACATACATTTAGGGACGCATATAAGGTATATAAACTATATAATAGTATAAGCATATAAACTAATGGACATGTACAAGGCAAAGACCTTCCGAGGGAGGCGTTGATGGTTAGTATAATGAACTTGGGATTGTCCGCCATCTCTGCCGTATTCAATGCAGCGGGCGGAGAATGTATCTTCTATTGTGCACTCAAAATAACAGATTTCTTCTGGATGGGAGCAGCTAAGACTAACTCAGTCGGAGATATGGCGGGCCTGTCACTAGCATTGACTCGTTGGTTCTTCATTGTTAGCGTGTTTGGTTTTCTAGTAGTTAGAACCAACGAAAATGGAGGCTGTCTCCTCTGTGGCTGGTTTGGAGTTGATGTCTCAAATGATGTCGTCAATAACTTTGTCCATTTCGCTAGCTTGGGATTCTTTAGCCATCATGTTGGCAACTCTTTCTTTCAACCTCCTCTCCAGCCTACTTTCCATTGCGAGTATGGATGTGGCCAGCGAATAAACCATCACCACTTGAGCCCTCTTCATTGCAGCCTCGATTTGCTATGAAATCATCTCCATCGTATTAGGCATGAAATCTTCTTTTTCAGCAGCCTTTGCTGATTTTCGACCGTCCTTGGCTTTTTTAGCCCACGAAGTACTCCCGGCAGACCTTTCTTTGACCGCACATTTCCCTTTGCGTTTTTGACTTTTGAGAACCGAAGATTGTGTGGGAGGCGCAGCAGCTAACTGACCCCCGATAAAGGAGTCCCTACAAAATTATGACCCCTCTGCAATGAGCATCTCCATGTAATCCACCTTTGGGTCGTCTACTTCGTCGGCCCATGAGAAGACACCTTAGGGGGTTCCATCGAATTCGCCTTGGATTAGTGGAGTCAAGACCTACAATAACTCACCCGCATACAGAATTGTAAGGCAGCACGCTCAAGATTAGCTTTCTATATTATCGCTTATGAGATGACATTGATGGATATCTACAACATATTACATGGGTCTACAAGGGATTATAATGAAGTTACCTGTCCGAAAGAGTCAAGACTCCAAAGCTTATCTAGTTTGAGGGTGCTGACCGATAGACACTCTTCCTCCTCTGAATCACTGCCACCTTCTTTCTCAAGGGTTTCCAGCACTGTAGGAACTGTCTTCAGAAGCACCAGCTGAACAGCGTGTATGAATCCCTGAACAGCTACCATGGGCTGGGCTAGCTGATTGATTGTGCAGGATTTGATGCACTGAACTGTCATTTCAAAGCAGTGACACCCCCAAGGGAAGTTGAGGAAATATTCAAGGTCTCGAATCATCTCAACATGGTCTTTTGGATCATGCCTGCTGATTTATGGCATCACAAGCCATCAACAAGAAGGAGGCAGGCGTATTTGATTTTCAACTCGCTTGAAAGATTTTTAGACTGCCTGAGCATCACTTCTAGCTTCTCGCCAGTAACGTTTTCATTGCCCCCAAATAAGGTAAACCAGTAGGGGATTTCCCAGGGTTTACATTGAAGGATATTGCAGGATGGGGGGGGGGGGGGGGGGGGGGTAATGGTTTGGCAGTTTAGCCTCGTCACAATTGCAAACTCGCGTAAAGAGAATTTGATTGACTTCCCCCCCCCCCCCCCCCCCAAATACGAACCAGAGCTTATGCATTTTTGTCCGTCTTCAGCTGCCTGGTTAGAAGCAAGTGGGCAAGTTCCCCGAGTAAGCAGTTTTGTGGTACAGGTCAATCAGTTCTGAAGCGCGGATGAATGACGTTGCACATCCGCTCTGATATATAGTCATCCATGAGTCTACTTAGAGTTCAAGGGTTACTAAATCTAGCCGTATATCCAGATTTATGTGTAGAAGTCACATTTATACATGGTAATTCTTTTTGATAAATAGTCATCCACCATATTCAACTGGACCCCCACAAATATCACTCAACTAACTGTAGTTCAGATATATATATGTAATCCTCTCCCACCAATAGGCCTCCATGACTGCACATAGACCTTCAACGTCATTATATTTACTCTCTGTTTTACTGACATTTTTTTTCAAACTCAATTGGCAAGGATGGAAACCAACGATCTCCCCCCAATGCTTATTCGCCAATCATCAGGAGCCAGTTGGTGAGAGAGTGAACTCCTACTTGAAGTTTTACACAATCGGTATTATCCTCAAAGCCCTCACACCCAAAGGTCTGCTAAGGATATCTACAATTTTGTTTCGATTGCTGAAGATCTGGTTTCCAGAACTTAGATTTTGACACTTACAAGATATTCTAGGAAAAAATCAAAGATTGAAACAGATACAAACTAGTGAATCGGTAGCCATTATCGATAGTATATACAATAAATCACCAGAAACTTGTCTGACTACGGTCTATAAGACAAAATTAGTTATACAACACCGTGGGGGCTCGCGTACATGACCGACGAATGGGGGTTACCTGGATAATCAACTTCCGGCGTATGGGGCGCTATATTTCACCGGCGAACATACTGTTTTTCCTCTGTATCTGGTTCGTTCCCCAGTCTCTGGTTCGCTTTGAGGTTATCGGGAGATTGAAGACTGTAAACGGTGAAGTTGGACTTTAGGGTTCCGTGAAAGCAATAAGGCGGAATATTAGATATGCCGCTTCATGCGCTATACATAAAATGAGTTACAACTTTTTCAGTTTAAATGACTGACAAAATATTTTATTTGCCCCTAGTACGCTATCGTCGGTTATTGGGTAAAGAGAATGAATTTTGGTGAGATTAATTTGGATAGCGCTTGAAGGTAAAATCGTAAAGAAGGGTTGTCAAATATTTTACTGCTTGGACTCAAAAATAACATATGTCGATTTGTTAATATATAACTGGTCATTTGCCATTTATTGGTATTTCTCTTATTATATTACGTATATAATAAATTCTTCAGGTGATAATATTATGATCTTGTTGGGAATCGCGCTTGGAATGGCGTTAATCGGACACTCGGTCAGGATTTAGTAAATTTTTTAATAATTAAAAATAAATTGGAGAGTATATAAAGAGGAATTTTTTGTAAAATTTAATATTTTATTAAACTTTTTTCTACCTAACATAATTTAAATTATATAAGTATAACTTTTTTTTGAACAAATTTTAATGAAAATTATTAAAGCAATCGAGAAACTGTGTCTCTCACGTATAATTAATATTAAATAGCATAAAAATTGTTGGAATGAGTTATTCTTTTTCTTTGTATAGTTGGAATCATTTTCTTTCCATGCAAATAATCAGATTCAGAATTATTTTTAGTTTTACGGTTTACTAATTTATTTTCGGTCTCCTTTTCCGGTTCAAAGTAACATTTAAGGATTTTTTTATTTATGGGCACAAGTTAGGCTTAGTGTCAACAGGCTTTGTGGTTGTTTGCGGAGATTTATATATAGAGATGTCAATATGGATTGTGGCCCGCGGGTTCGATCCAACTAAGCCCACTGCGGGGCGGGTTTGGGCTAGAAAAAATTAACCCAAAAACAGCGGGTCTCGCGGGTCTGACCCCTGTAGATTTTGGGTTTTGCGGTGTGACCCGTCACACATCCGCGGATCTCCGGTTTAACCGCAAAATTCATGAGTTTACTCATTTTCTCCAAACTTCATCGAAATTCATGCGATTCAGATGTGATTTCATCTTGATTTTGATGACTCTCCACTACTGAGATGATGGAAGACTTTTGTTGCGATAACCAGACACTGAATCAGGTAAGTTCGATGAAACCCCTTTGGAAAAGTTTCATAATTTATTTCTTTTAACATTGAATCTTTACCCCTCAAGCTTTATCATTGGAGAGCTATGTATATGTGAATCCATGAGAGAGCAAATGGATTTCTATTGATCATGATTCTTGTCTGATAACATGTTTTGAGAATTTTTTGTGGGCGTCTTTTTGTAGAGTATAAGCAAGAACAGGATATGGAGATTGAAACATTTGAATCTATATGCTGCAAGTATAGGACAGTGAAAGAAGTTACGTTCTTTAGATTTGTTTATACACAACAATTTATCTATTACTTTAGATTTGGGATCGTAACATTTCCAATGCTTTTATCTTTCGATATCAACACAGACTCTTTCGACGAGGCTTTGGACATTTTCAATGTAACATTAAGCTCGTGACCCTTTCAATGAAATGCTTATACATCCACTGAAGGCACAAACTACCATTTTGATATCAACACAGACTCTTTTGACGAGGCTTTGGACAGGTTTTACACTTTGCATTTTGTTTTCAATTGTGTCTTATATCGACTCTTTTATTATTGCCTCTAATCAGGTTTGCACAGTTCTTTATCAAACCACTAATGTCAGCTGATGCAACCATGAGGGAGATCAAGGCCGTTGACTCTGGTTAGCATTTTTTTTACAATTTCATTGATAGCTTCTCTTTTGTAGTTTGTTTGACTAACAAATTGTTGAACGATTTCTCTTTTTTTTTTCAGAGAATCAGCAAAACTTGTTGTCAGATTCTTGGCGTATGACTCAGGTATTTTCTCTTGCTCCCAAGAAAAAATGTCTCAGTTAATTGTATAACTGTTTATCCCTTTGGTTATTTATCACTCAAGGATTTGGATTACTGGATTTAGGATTTTGTTTTGTTTTGATTGGGGGTTTAGGTGATTTCAGAGGGGTTTCTCTGCAGTTTGATTCATCTTCTTGTGTTCCTAAACATTCAAAATTTTATTTTCTGGTCCTCTTGCTCTTTTGTGCAGTGTGATTGTCGAGACTCTGAAAGTAGACAATTTGCAGAAGCTTTGCTCGTCTTTGGAACCTATCCTCCGCCGAGTTGTAAGTTCTGTTTGCTTGCTTTTGTGGGTAAAGGTGCTGCAGGGACAAGTTTATAGGGAAATATAACTAAGAAACTAAAACTGAATTTGCAGGATAAGTTTGGTGTGAGGTCAATCAGGGACAACAACGATGAGCTAATGGGTGTTGTGTATCTACAAGTTAGAATCATCAGTCAAGCGCTTATCTTCGTCATGAGGTCAAGAAGCTGGTCATTCTTTGAATGTCCTGGGGCACTTCTGATGATTGCATTTGTCATTGCACAACTGGTACGAACTTCCAATGCTTATATTTTCAGGAATTTACTTTAAAGAAAAGAAAAGAAACCGTTGAAATTCATTTCAGTCTTCTTCCTCATTTGCAGCTTCTTGACTTGGAAGAAGACATTTCAACGATGAAGCAAAACGGTTCTAATAGAACTCTATTCAGAAAAAAATTCAAGCAAATCGGCTGTACAAGAAGATGTTAAAGAAAGATCTAATGATGATAATGTGGAATGTTTCTGTAGTGGCAGCACCGCTGTTACAATCCTCAAACAGGTAAAAACCTGAAGAACAAAAGAGCTCTGTTTTATCTTTAAGCATGTATTCCTCTATTCTAAGTTGTTGTCTTTCGATTGTTCAGGGATCTAATCTCTTCAGAGTAGTCTTTGATCTGAGTCTTACGAGAGGTCTTGATTACTACACCGGCCCTATCAAATACTTTGCTTCTGCCTCTTGACCTTAGAAGTATTCGTTTCTTCTTATATAACCCATTTAGGCATTTATGATTTTTATTACTGGAATGATGAACTTACAGTTAAATTCTGTATTGGTTGTGTGTTTTGCAGGCTGCTTATGTTCCTTTGATGCAAAGAGCCATCAAGTTGACAAATCTGGACAACAAGTCAGTTTCATTCTCTATCTATCTCTTACTGTCTTACACAAGTTTAAATAATCGTGAGGGTTTGTTATGATTTTGAGAATTTTAAACGGAAAGTCTAGCCAAGCTCAGGTTTTGAGATTAGTCACCATAGTACTCTGAATTGTGGATAGCCTTTGAAATATAGTGCAACTTACTAGTTCAGTATTAAGGCAGCTATTAGCATCCCATGTCTTCATCTACATTCATTGTAGAAAATTTTCGTTGCTTTCTGATAGAATTCTCATACCACCACCACTCACGTTAAAGCAAAACTTGTAACAGAGTGAAGAACGTTTAAGTTCTGACAGCTACTTTACGTGCATAATAGTTGATTAATTTTTTAACATTGCAAAAATTTGAATTAAAACCCAAGGTTTTAAAACCTTTTGCACCAACTAGATGCTCTCAAACTTAAACGATTAAACCATTTAAGTGAAACCCTACTATTAATAACTTTAAGTCTCTAACTAAAGCCTAAAGTCAAGTCGGCTGATTCTGTGATTTCTAAAGACTTTGAGCAACTGAGTCAGAGAGTTTGAGCGACTGAGACAGAGAGTTTGAGCAAGAGTTTGAGCAACTAAGGGTTTGGGTCAGAGGCTGTAAGCGTTCAAATACGTGATAATCGTGACCAATGAATCTGGTAGTTTTGTTCATTTAATTTTTAATTTGATCAAGTAATAAACCCCTACATCATAGATTCAAAATTTCTGATAAATGTCATGTAATTTCATTATTTGCAGAATTCTGGAGATGGTGAGTACTTGCGATCTGTCGATTTTGAGTCGCAACAATTGATTAATTCTCTAAACGCTGAAGAGGAAAGAGTGAATGCTGATGGTGATGGATCAAAACCACCAAAAGTTTGTAAAAAAAGTTCATTCAAGTGAAAGATGTTGAGGATGATTCTGAAACATAACACACTCCCAAAGCGAGACTTGTTGAGGACAGAAGAAAGTCGTCTCAACTGAATAAGAGAAAACCACAACTGGTTGATATTGAAGATGATGATGCTGGAACAGAATTCACTCCTCCACCGAGAAAGAGAAATCAAGATGAAGTGAGTAATAGGAAGCAACAAACGTTTGATAGTCAACCGAATAAAAAGAAGAAGAAGATTGTTGATTCCGATTCTGAAGATGAATCTAATGGTGAATCAGATGTTGATGACAAAGGAAATTTATCGGATAAGAAAAGGGAGAGTAGGAAGTGGTCAGCTGTGTGGAATGATTTTGTTGTTATTACAAAGAAAGATGGCTCACAAAAAGCACAGTGCAAACATTGCAAGAAAGAATACAAGCATCAATCCCATAGGAAGGCACAGTAAGAAATGCTCTCTTATGCGTAGAACTAGTGGTGATATTGGGAATATGATGATCAACACAGAAGTTAAGCTACAAGCACTTAAGATCTATCACTTAGTTTTTCGTGAGATGGTAGCTAAGACAATTATTCAACATGATTTACCATTTGCCTACGTGGAGTATGAAAGAGTTAGAGTAGTTTGGAAATAATTGAATGCTGATGTTAAGTTCATTAGTCGCAACACAGCTGCAGCAGACGTATACCGCTTCTATGGGTATGAGACAGCTAACTTGAAGATGGAACTAGCTAGTCTTTCTGGACGAATTAGTTTTACCTCTGATTTATGGTCAGAAATAACACATGAAGGGTATGTGTGTCTCACAGTACATTATGTAGACCGAAACTGGAAGCTGAAAAACAAAATTTTGGCATTCCGTGCTCTCCCACCACCTCATACAGGTACGAATTTAGTATAAAATATGTTTATTTAAGGTTACCCGAGATTGTGAAGTAGTTACAAATGTGCTCCTCTTTGTTTTCAATTATCCAAGTATGACTTTAGCAATGGATCCTCTTCAGTCTTGGGAAGAATGGGGAATTGAAAAAAAGATATTTTCCTTCACATTAGACAATGCGACTAGCAATGATTCAATGCAAGGCATTGTACAATCACAGCTGTTATTGCGTGATGATTTGTTGTGTGGAGGGCAGTTTTTTCATGTTAGATGTTCAGCTCACATATTGAATCTTATTGTTCAAGATGGATTGAAAGTTATTGGCGATTCTTTGCATAAACTCAGAGAGAGCATCAAATATGTTACTGCCTCTGAATCACGTGAGTTATTGTTTGCAAAGTGCATCGATGCTGTGGGTTTAAAGGTCAAAGCTGGTTTGATATTGGATGTGCAAACAAGATGGAACTCTACTTATCACATGTTGGATAGGGCTATCAAGTACCAAGCTGCATTTATTAACCTTAAAAGGATTGATGGGAAAAACTATATGTTTTTACCCAGTAATGAAGAATGGATTAGAGCAAAGGAGATTTGTGATTTTTTGAAGCCATTTGACAAGATCACTAAGCTCATGTCAGGTTCGACATATCCAACTTCGAACTTGTACTTCATGCAAGTTTGGAAGATCCAAAATTGGCTGAAAGTGAATGAATCAAGCAGGGATGCAATTGTCAAGGAAATGGTCAAACCGATGAAGGAGAAGTTTGATAAGTATTAGGAAGAAGTTAGTGATGTCTTTGCAATGGCTACCGTCTTTGATCCACGGTTGAAGCTTACACTTGCAGAGTTTTGTTTTGGAAAGCTTGATCCGAATTCCTGTAAAGCAAAGATGGATCACTTGCTTAGTAAACTGCATCTGCTGTTTGAATCTTATGAGAAAAAGTCAAAGTCGACATCACCATCTACACAGAAACAACGTGATCAGCAAAATGCCGATGGTGAACAAAAGGGGAGCTTTTCAAATTACCAAGTACGTATTTCTTCAGTTTGAGTTTCAGTTCATGTTTCATATTTTTGTTCATATGATAACATGATTTCACCATGCTTTTCAGGATTTCTTTGCATTTCGCAAATCAAGTGTTATCGTTAATGGGATGTCTTCTCTAGAAATGTATCTTGAAGAACCGCCATTAGACATGATCAATGAGAGTTTGGACATCCTCGATTACTAGAAAGATAACTCTAACAAATATGGTGAGTTATCTTCAATGGCTTGCGATTTGCTTAGTATACCTATCACGACGGTAGCTTCAGAGTCTTCTTTTAGCATTGGAGCTCGCGTTTTGAACAAGTACAAAAGTCGACTTCTTCCCAAAAATGTACAAGCTTTAATATGCAGTTCCAGTTGGTTAAAGGGACTTAAAGCATATGAGAACGGTAAACTAATCCTTATTTATACGTTTTACACCTCTGATTGTTATTTTTTAGATTCACTAACTTAATTTATTTACATATGTAGAAGAAGAAGATGGGGACGATGAAACACTACCATCTTTTTAGTCCATTGTCGATGATGAAGATAAAGATAAAGATAACCATTGAAGAAGAAGACTCAAGTTTGTTACCTACTAGTTTTTGCACTTCTATCTCTTGAATATTTGGATTTTTTTATATGTTGAAATGTTGCTTTTGGATTATGATTTTTTTTTTTTTTGAATATTGAGTTTGTTTTTTATGATTAGTGTTTTCATTGGAATGTTGGTTTTAGATTTATAAATGGTTTTTATATAAAATTCTCATGAAAACAAGTATACAAATTAATAAATAAACAGATTTGTATTAATTTATAAAATAAAATCGAATTAAAAAACAGGTTTATAATAAAATCCGCGAGTCAGCCCGCTAACTGGGTTGGGCTTCGGCTAAGCTAACTGGGTTGGGCTTCGGCTAAGCAATTTAAGACCGCAATCCGCACTGGCTAACCCGCAAAACCCGACAAAAATCTGAATCCGCGTTGGATTGGGCTCGGACTAACCCGTTTAACATCTCTATTTATATGCAAGAAAATAAATTCATGAAGCGGGTTAATGCCACGTGGATTATTAAGAGAAGAAAAAAATTCCAAACTAATGAATGTTGGGTCCACTCGGAAGCAGAAACCCTCCAAAAATAAGCGTATGCCACTTAGCGAGGAGAGCACACGATATTCTTTAGTAAAAGGCGAAAGAATAGTTCGCTTTGTGCTCACCTCATGGCTGCGTTAATTCATTTCTAGGAGACTGAAGTCTATTTATACAAAGGCTCCACTATCAAACCCTTTCAGCATTCCGATGTGGGATAATACTCTGAAACTACTTATTAAAAGGCCTGGTGGGCTGTAGATAATACTGGGTCAAAAAATATTTAACGAAGAATGAAGATGCTTCTATGGAAAAAACTACTAAAATGTAAAATCAAAGAGTCAAAAAACCGTGTCTTGCATATAATTAACGTTAATTAGCATAAAAAATGTTGGAACGAGTTGTTCATTTCATTTCATTGTAGTCGTGATCTTGATCTTTTTTCTTTCCATGCAAATAAACAGATTCAGAATCTTGGTTACTTTTAGTTTTACGGTTTGTTATTTTATTTTTGGTTGTCTTTTCCTGTTTAAAGTAAATGTTTTATTTTTTATTAGGGGCACAAGTTTTAAGCTTAGTGCCAATAATTGTATAGTTTGCAGAAGAAACATCAAACATCAATTATATGCCAACATATGGGTTCTTGAAGTGGGTCAATGCCACGTGGCTTGTCAAATAGGCATGCACAAAGTGTTTCCACAACGCCAATGGCTCGTCTGCATGTTGTGTCTGCTTCTTTAACTGAATCAAGGACAAATCACAGATCTCAATCACTTTTCATCTTCTTCTTCTTTCCGTAACTTCATTAAGGCCCCATAAATAAAACAGAAAAGAATTCATCTGAAAGATAAGAGACAAAAATGGCAGAACAGAGATCAAAACTACTAAACAACTTATTTCCTCATCAGATTCTCTATCTCTTCCTTGTCTCACAAGTCTGCGTCGCTTCCAACACCAGCACAAGTGTAGGAGTGAACTGGGGAACAATGGCGAGTCACCAGCTTCCTCCTGAAAACGTAGTGAAGATGCTAAAAGACAATGGCTTCACTAAGCTGAAACTCTTCGAAGCCGACCAAAACATCTTAGACGCTCTAATTGGTTCAGGAATCGAAGTCATGATCGGAATACCAAACCGATTTCTTAAAGAAATCGCTCAAGATCCAAACGTGGCAGCTTCATGGGTTGAAGAAAACGTCACGGCGTATTCTTACCATGGAGGTGTCAACATCAAGTACATAGCCGTTGGAAACGAGCCTTTCCTTCAGACATACAACGGGACTTACGTTGAGTTCACTTTACCAGCACTCGTCAACATCCAACGAGCACTAGAGGAAGCTAATCTGAAAAGCGTGAGAGTCACGGTTCCTTTCAACGCAGACATATATTTCTCCCCTGAATCAAACCCTGTTCCTTCCGCTGGAGACTTTAGGCCTGAGCTCAGAGATGTAACCATCGAGATAATCAATTTCTTGTACTCACACGATTCCCCTTTCACGGTCAACATTTACCCTTTTCTTAGTCTTTACGGAAACGCTTACTTCCCTTTGGATTTCGCCTTCTTCGATGGAACAAACAAGACTTTGAGTTTGAGAGATGGAGATTTGGTTTACACAAACGTGTTTGACGCTAATTTGGACACTTTGGTTTGTGCGATGGAGAGATACAGTTTCTTGGGGATGAAGATCATCGTGGGAGAAGTCGGTTGGCCAACGGATGGAGACAAGAACGCGAACTCGGAAAGCGCAAAGAGATTCATTCAAGGGATGGTGAAGCATGCTATGTCCGGTAATGGAACTCCGGCGAGGAAAGGAGTGGTTCTTGATGTTTATCTTTTCAGCCTTGTGGATGAAGACGCCAAGAGTATTGCTCCGGGGACTTTTGAGAGGCATTGGGGAATCTTTGAGTTCGATGGTAGACCGAAGTACGAGCTTGATTTGTCAGGTGAAGGCAAATACAATCCTCTGGCTCCAGTGGAAGGTGTAAAGTATCTGCCTAAAACGTGGTGTGTTCTTGACCCTAATGCGTTTAACCTCGATGACTTGGCTGATAACGTTGACTATGCTTGTAGCTTGTCTGATTGCACAGCTCTCGGGTATGGCTCCTCGTGTAACCATCTCAACGATATAGGCAACGCTTCGTATGCGTTTAACATGTATTATCAGATGCATGATCAGAAAACATGGGACTGTGATTTCTTGGGGTTGAGTTTGATCACTGATGAAGATCCTTCTGATGAGTTTTGTGAGTTTCCTGTGATGATCGATACAGGAGATTCACCAATGTTGCAGCCTGAATCTTCAAGAGTATTGACACAAGTTGCAGCCACGGTATTTGTTATTTTGGTCCTTCCCCTCTTGTAACATTGTAAAGTTTCTCAAACTTTCACTTCCTGCAAAAGAATCTTTCAAGCTTCAAAGATTGTCCCCTTCGATTTAGCATAGCCATGGAAAATAGCGATACACACAAGTCCATTCAAATAGAAGAAATCGAACTAGAGAATTACATATTGCTAGAATAATCAGTTCCAAACCTCTAATTAATATAAACGTTTAGAGAGTCTGAGAGTGAAATTAAGAGAGAGGGAGAGAGAAAAAAAGGATATTACAATCAGAGGATGTTGATAAGCAAATCAGATTCCTTTGGGTCTTGGGCGGTGTAAAGTATCTTCTCAAACATGTCTTTCAGCTTCTCGTGCCGAACCATCTCGTCGAGGATCTTATCTTCAGAAACATCTTCGTTGTTAATCAGCTTATCCTTCTCATTGGTAGGAGAGAAGACCTTTTCGGATATGCGATGTTTCTTTGTCTGCGTACAGTACTTTTCCCACTCAGATGCGTCTTTAACCATGAGATGGTAAGTGTACACGACCCGCTTTTGACCAATCCTGTAAGCTCGGCTTATGGCTTGCTTCTCAACGGAAGGGTTCCAAACAACATCGAGGAGTACAACCCTCGAGGCGCCGACAAGACAAATACCCTCGGAACACGCTCTTGTTGATGCCAGTAGCACTTTAGACTCACTGTCTGGTTCGTTGAAGTTGTGAATCATTTGCTGCCTGTAACTCTGATCAAGTTCACCATGCATATAGAGAATCTCTCTCCTCTCAGCCCAGCCAAATACTGCACTGAGCTGGTCCCTGACCAGCTCTAGAGTTTGAAGGTATTGGCTAAACACCAAAACTTTCTCTTTCACTGTTTGACTAAATCGGATTAACTCGATCAGGAACCTAGTTTTCACACCTTCCTTGGAGTCAAGTCTGATTTTCTCCAGGTTATCTAATCGTTTTGGACCAATGAGTAGTTTTTCCCTCGTTGTCACGTTGCAGCACAGAAACAGAGATGGGTGTACTGAAACAGCCGAAAACTTGTGCTCAAGTTCAAATGTGACCTGAGGTTGTTCGATTCTGGACAGGACTATCGTCTGTTGAAAAGTCGGGTTCAAGACCACAACACAGTCTCTTCGACCTGGAAGGTTTTCTCGAAGGATGTTCCCTTTGTGGACATGCACAAAAGGAGCAATCATATCCTTAAGCTCCTCAAGTCTAATTTCTTCATCAAACCTCCCGTTTATGCCTTCTTGGCTCAGCTTGCTGAGATCATGGAGCCTCGAAGTTATCATCTCTGTGTAATCTGGCCTTGCCAGGCATAAGACGGTGGAGAGCTCCTTGAAATTGTTCTGGAACGGCGTCCCTGAGAGAATGATGCGCTTCCCCGTTTTAACCTCGGAGAGCGCTTTCCAAATGCGGCTCTTCTTGTTTCTCGGGGTGTGGCCCTCGTCGAGAACCAGCAAACCAGGCAGCTCTAGCAACATCCTCTTAAACTCTTTGTTCTGCGCCAGCTTCTTATACAGATGGTAGCTAACTCCAAGAACGCTTTTCTTGGTCCTCCAAGAATACAGCTTAACCATACGGACGGCTTCCTGGTCGTTCTTACATTGCTTACTCCCCTTTATAAGTGCGACAGCTGATTGGCTCTCGTCCCCTGAGAACTTCTTATTGTTCATGTTGAAGAACGGAATGTTTGAATTCCACTTTCTGAACTCTTCTTCCCATGTCTGCATTATAGCTTTAGGAGCTATGACCACGGGGTGGCTATCCGGAAACTGCTCCAAGTACGACTGAAGAAAGACGATGGTCAGACGCGTCTTACCAGTTCCAGGCGAATGCGAAATAACGCACCCGCCGCTTTCTTTCACCACTGAGCTCTTCAGCTCCTCAAGATTTGTTGTCCCAGCTAAGTTCTTCCAGATGAATTCAAAGCCTTCTTGCTGGTGCGGGTACAACGTAGCTTTGATCCCAGGGATGTATTCCCAGACAGTTCCTTCTGTATCTTTTAAAGAGGCGACATCATCGCTGCGATCCAAAGCTTCAAAGTCAATCCCTTTGTTAAGTAAAGGTTCGCCCTTTTTGTCACTACATGCCGTCTTCTCGTTAGCATTAGGACGATACTTGTCCTGCACAATTGCAGAAAACACAAACATGTTAAAGACTCCGATTACGAGAAAAAGAAAAGCAACAAATAGCCAACACACAACTCGATCAAAGGTGTTTACCATGGCAGGTGAGATGTCTCTGATCTCAACGGAAACATAAGAACAGTAGCGGCATTTCAAACCGATTTCCTCATCAAGGACGAAGTCATGATTCCCATTGCTACATGACACAGCTCTCTTCTGATACATCAAAGAACATGTAATTTAGTTTCATGTCTCAACAATGCAAAGAAAAAAAAAAAAGCAAGCAGCAAGAGAGCCCAGACAAAAATGGAAAATTTAGTTAACAGACTTACTTTAATAGTAGACGAGTTTACTCCTTCTGATGTTAGAACAAAAGCCATCTCTTCCCACAAACCATCTATTTCTTTCTCGGCTTCTGTTTTCTCAATTGGCTCAGGTTCCTCCTCACAGCCAAATCTCAGGTTTAAAGGAGGCGAAACCCACGGCTTTTCGCCACCGTCAAAACACTCACCCTCCTCGGAAAACGGGTTTCCGCGCCGATCAGTCACATTGTTCGAGTGGCTCTTGTTTTTCTCCCTATGTAATCTCGTTCTCTCCCCCTTTTGTTCATAGACCTTTTCACTTGAGCTCTCTCTAACTACATGATCTTCTCTGGAACCAACCTCTGCTGCTTCGTCCCCGGAGCTGATGTCTTCATCGAAAATCTTCGTTCTCTCCCAAATAGATTTTGCTAGCAGCTTAACTACATCCGAGTTACTCTTCTTACGAACACTCTTCGGCTTCTCCCGAGTATATGCTTTTCCACTTGTGCTCTTCTTCCTGCTTTGACAAGTATCTCTGGCGCCACCACCACAAACCTCGTCGTCCTCAGAACAATCGAATTCACTTTCAGAGCTCTCATTATAAGAAGAATCTGAGCTTTCCTCCTCCGTGTAATCAGACTCAGCATCTTCATCACTACCGTCGACGCTTGAATCAGATCCTGATTCCTCCTCTTCAGAACAATCTTCGCCAGAGCTAGAACTAAGACTCATAACCTCATCCGCCTCTGAAATTACCGGAGCTGAAGTCTTCTCCTCACCTCTCAAATCAGAATCATCCACAACCTTATCTACATTGTAATCATCTACATGTTCTTTCTCTTTCGGGAAATTTCCGACATAAACATCATCATCATCATCCAAAGTCAAATCACAAACCCTATCCCGATCAGGCGATCTCGACTCTAAACTAGGAGCAATCAACGAAGGAGAAGCCACATTATCAACATGTTTGTTATCTGGCTTACCTTCTGGACAAACAATTCCGACGAACTCGAGAGAGTCATCCGTGCTCGCTGTTCCCCGGCGTCGTTTGGCCTTCGCCGGCGGTGGTGAAGAATTACCACTACGAATTGAATCCCTCTTCTTCTGCCTCTTTCTCCTACTCTCGGATTGTTCTTCGACGGAAATCCCCTTTGATATGTTTAGAAGCGAGTATAAGTAAGATTCCGTCCTCGAACGAGTTCTTCTACCCACACAAGAACTGTCCATGGCTGACGAAAAGAGAAATCAGTAAAAAAAAAACAAACAAGGATTCGCTCAAGAGAGACAGAAATCGAAAACCCTAGTAGGTAGAATTTGCCATGAAGGGGAAGAAGATGACTCTTGGCTTGGGAATCTATTAATGTGTACTTTATTTTGTTGCCTTTGGCGGTAACGATTCAACTTTCTCGAAAACCTTACAAAAAGGGTTTTCGATTTCCTATTTGGGAGTGGGTCCGGGCTATATTGAGATATTCAAAACAATTGAGGGGGTAAAAGTGATATTCTGTGGATACTTTTACTAATTTTACAGTTTTTACTTAGATTCTTTGGATAAGTTTCCTTCACTCCCAGTGGTTGATTGATACGGGTATTTCAAGACTAAAGGTTCCAATGGGTTGTCACTTTGTCAGTCAGCAAATGATTTTTTTATAGATTCAATAAATATTTTTTTTTTTCTTTAATTAAGTTATCTTAAACAAATTTGATAGAAAGAAAAAGAAGAGATTAGGATACTCTCTCTATTGGTGTTAAAGCTTTTCAAATGATCTAGATTATATGAACTCCATCCAAAATCTGTTTCTTATTTTGAAAAAAGTTGGATTCAGAAATTTTTGAAAATACAGGAAGACTAGCTATAATGGAAACACAATTCTTATACATTTTACTTTAAGAACATGATGAACACATTTTTTAAAAATACGATAAAATTAAAAAATGTAATAATTGAATATATATATATATATAATGTTAAAATGTTAGGTTATATTCTATTCTTTTAATAAATTAATAGTGCTTTTAACTATATAATTATATTAGGATTAGTATTGACCCGTACTACGTACGTTAGAAAAAATTACTATCATTTAACAAAAAATTATTATATTATGTTTGATCATATTATTTACATATTAGTTATACTCGTAAAGTGCCTTTTAATATAATTTAAATCCACATATTTAACAAAGTTGTTCTAAATATTCTTTTTTTGTCATCCAAAATTTTATTAAAACTTTAAAAAATAGATTTGTGGAATACATAAATATATTTCTGGATACATAAACTCGAAAGACATAAAAAAAAAAACAAAAGGGAATACCAAACTAAAATCATTAAACAGTAAATTAGGAGAGAATACAAAAGATGAATTCTAATTTGATAGCATAATCTTTCTCTGCATTAAATAAGGCCAAAGATTGTAAATCTTCCGATGACTCAAATTGCTCCCAAACTATTTAAAACAAAGTTATTTTAAACATATATACATTGAATTACTTTAAAACTATTCTTTCAATGTAAATTGAATATGTGAATATGTTACAAATTAAAAATTCAGTTAGTGGGAGACTACCTAAGATCTTTGCTGAAAGATTTCCATGTGAAGATTGAACTCCATTTCCTGTTCTAGAAGTTTCTTCATCAATGTTACTCTAATAATACAACCATTTTCACATCCTACAATCACAAATTCACAACCAACTGAAGATGAACACTTTATTATTACATATAAAAAAAATCAGAGAAGGCTTTACAGGTTTTTAAACCTCTTTAAAGACTCTGAATCCCCAAAAGATTTAAGAGAGAAAAAAAACTAACCATTATCACAATGAGGTTTCTCATAGATTTACCAGATGACCCAAACATCTTGGAATCAATTTCCCAAAGCCTTGAAACTGAAAAACGTCTCTTCTTTGATTCCCGTACTTTTTAATGCCTGAAACTTTACAATTAAGTTAACAAAGTGTTAAAACTGAACAAAAGAAAAACAGAAACTTTCTTAAGCAAGTTTTAAGTACAAAAGACAAATCAATAGTTAAGAGGAGAACACTTCAAAGGATAATCACGGTCACAAACTCTTGCTGTGGAAAAATTCTTCCAACGGTGGAAACATGATGATGACATTGACTAAAAAAGAATGTCTAGAAAAGAGTTTTGTGTTCATTCTATTTTTAATTTTCCTACTGTTATTTTTTTGTTGTTTTTGAAATTTTGAGAAGAAGACAGACGGGTTTTAGAAATTTTTAACTATTGAATGATAAAAAGCAATAAAATAACAGTATTGAGAGAAACAAAAATTATTAACTTGCTTGAATTTGTAGAAAAAAGTTATTTTTCTTAATTACAGCTTTTAAATTTCAAATGATATTTATATTTTCTTAAAAATTTATTTAATATTAATCTATTAGGGGGTGGTATTGGATGATTCAATTTGATAGAATGTACAAGAATTCAAAAATAATTGATTTTTAAGTAATTTAAAGTATTTTGTATGAATTTAAACTAATGTACAAAAATTCAAAAATAATTAATTTTTAACTAATTTACAAGTATTTTGTATGAATTTAAACTAATTCTATCAAAATCCTAGTAAAAATGGTAGGAATTGGTTCTTAACAATTTTTAGGTGAGATTCTATTAAATTCCTTCCAAATGATAATACAATCAAAGCTATTATAAAATTGAATAACACAGATATTTAATAGAATTGAAAAATTAGTATATTGAATAACAATGATATTTAAAAGATTTTGAAAAAATGAATGGAAACACTTAATCCAATAACACAAGTATCTAAAGGAATTGATAAAATATATCATTGAATAACACTAATATTTAATGGAAACTTCAATTCCTTCCAATTTAATCCAAATTCTAAATCCAATACCCCCACCTAATTCTATCAAAATCCTAGTAAAAATGGTAGGAATTGGTTCTTAACAATTTTTAGGTGAGATTATATTAAATTCTTTCCAAATGATAATACAATCAAAGCTATTACAAAATTAAATAACACATATATTTAATAGAATTGAAAAATTAATATGTTGAATAACAATTGATATTTAAAGGATTTTGAAAAAATGAATGGAAATATTTAATCCAATAACACAAGTATCTAAAGGAATTGATAAAATATATCATTGAATAACACTAATATTTAATGGAAACTTCAGTTCTTTCCAATTCAATCCAATTTCTAAATCCAATACCCCCATCTTAGATTTCAGACTTCTAGTTATTTTCTATTTCAAAAATGTTTTGAAATCAGATTTTTTTTATAAATACATTGTATGGAAACACAATTCATACAAATATGTTTGTTTATATTTTAGAAAATTCGATGAAGATTTATGTTTTATGAAATAAAATAAATATATATATATATATAAATGCTATATTATATTTTGTTATTTTACTAATCTAAAAGCCTAAATATGTAACTAGTAATTAAAATATTTTTTTTTCCTCTAATGAAACTTTGTAACTTTAAATCATAATCTATGAGGTTAAAATTTATATTTAAACAACAAAAATTAGAAAATTTAAGCCATAAATAAAGTATATAGTTTTTAAATAAAAATTATTTTTGTTGTATTCAAAATAAAAATAATTATTTTTCATTAACGTATTTTGATTTGTATAAAATGGATTTTCTGAAAAAGTTCCGAAGTTTAAATGATATCTTAAGTTATTTTATATTATTGTAATCGATTTCAGTCGCTTTTGAAAAATAATTATTGATATATATGATATTAATTTTTAGTGTTTTATTAAATAACTGTTTCGCGTTTTTAAAACTATATGTAAACTTGTGAAAGAATGATGATGAAGATTCTATTTAAATAGCCAACATGAGCTCAAACAAGTACAAATCTCCCATTGTTGGGACCCATTTTACTGGGTCAAGAGAGAGTCTAACATATGGATCTAGATTGCGCTAGACACTGATAAACTCCACGCTACCTCGGCCGACCCACTTTCGCGTACTGTTCCGGGGTAGTTGGCGAACTTTCCCAAACACGCTAGAATCATTACCCTCACCAGCTCTCCTGGCACGCCGGATGGAAGAGACAGGACAAGGAGCCTGCAAGTATAAATATGGGGAGATCACCACGCAGAAGAGGATCGACTGATCGGAGGAGAGAAAATCTCTCTGGAAGAGGAGGTAACTACCCGTATCTGAATCAGTCGGTTCCGGCAAGCAGCATGATCACGGGTGAACTTCATATTCTTCCAGAGTGAATGCCTATCAGGTTAAGCCATCCCTAACCCGGAATCCTGCCTTTGTCCTCGTTCCGTCTCATTTTATCGTGTAGAAACCCCTTCGAAACACCCAAAAACAGATGGGAGCCTCGATCTTTGGACGAGACTTCTCACTCTAACCCGTAGAAATCTCCCCTCCTGAGTATTTGTTCCCGGTATAACGTTCATTGACTTGGGCGTCGGAGAACCTTCGGGAGGAAAACCCCATTTCGGTCCTCCCGAAGGCTCGTCTGACCTTTCCTTGAGTATTTACAGGATTAGACGTGACGACCGGAGGCTTTAGCCCCGGAATAACTCGCCGCCTTTCTCCCCAGAGGACGAAACTTGGAGACACAGCTCCATCCCCCAATAAATCACACATCCCCAAGTGGCATCCGAAATTTGCTCCCGAACATCCATATTATGTCAGAACCTAGCACCACCCAATTAAAGAGTAAAGTCTGAAATTTAAAAGCGCACAGAGATTAGAATACCATCTAATCTCTATTAGTGTTAAAGCTTTAAAACTTCTCTAATCTCTATTGGTGTTAAAGCTTTTGAAATGACTTAGATTATATGATTTCCATCCAAAATTTGTTTCTTGCTTCAAAAAAGTTTAGATTCATAAATTTTTAAAAATACAGGAAGACTAGCTATAATGAAAACACAATTCCTATAATTTTACATTATAACATGGTGAACATCTTTTCTAAAAATACAATAAAAATATAATTTTTTGAAAAATGTAATAATTGAATATATATATATATATAATGTTAAAATGTTAGGTTATATTATGTTCTTTTAATAAATTAATAGTGCTTTTAATTATATAGTTATATTAGGATATTTTCTTTTTTTTTAATTGATTAATTTTTAGATTTTAAATTCTAACCAAGAAAGTTAGACATTATAAGTAAATGACAAAAAATTAAAAAAATTGGTTATTGAAATAACAGTATTAAGAGAAGCAAAAATTATTAACTTACTCGAATTCATAGAAAAGATTTATTTTTCTTAAATACAGCTTTCAAATTTCAAATGATATTTATCTTTTCTTAAAAAATATTTAATATTAATCTATTAGATCTCAGACTTTTAGTTATTTTCTATTTCAAAAATGTTTTGAGATCAGATTGTTTATAAATACATTGTATGAAAATACAATTCATACAAATTTACTTTAAAAACGTGACGAACATGTTTGTTTGTATTTTAGAAAATCCGATAAAGATATATGTTTTCTTAAAATAAAATAAATGAGTATATATAAATGTTATATTATATTTTGTTATTTTTATAATATAAAATTCTAATTATGTAACTAGTAATTAGAATGTTATTTTTTCTCTAACGAAATTTTGTAACTTTAAATCCTAATCTATAAGGTTAAATTTTCTATTTAAACAAAAGTTTTTTAGAAAACTCAAGCCATAAATAAACTATACAGTTTTTAAATAAAAATCATTTTTGTTGTACTCTATATTAAAATCATTATTGGTCATTAACATAGTCTGATTTGTGTAAAATAGATTTCGGAAGAAGTTTTGAAGTTTATAATTATATATGATATCTTAAGCTATTTAATATTATTGTATTCGATTTCAGTTGCTTTTGAAAAAAATATTGATATATATGATATAACTTTTAGTGTTTTACTAAATAATTGTCTCGCGTTTTTAAAACTCTACGTAAATAGAATAATGATGAAAATTATATTTAAATAGCCAACATGAGTTCAAACAAGCACAAATCCCCCATATTATGTCAGAACCTAGCACCATCCAATTAAAGAGTAAAGTATGAGATTTAAAATCGCATACTCTAATCTCTATGTAAGATCTAGATATCTTTCTAAAAGAAAATATAAAGATTTGTGGGGGAAAAGATAAAGTTGTTTTTTTATTAGCCGGAACTCGAAGTGTACAGGGGTTTTAGGTCGTCGGAAAAGAACGCCGACCTAAAGTTTGAGAGTAAAGAACTGAGATCTAAAGCTGAAAGCAGTAAACTATTGTTTGCCCTAGGTCTCAAGTCCGAAGTTGTGAATAAATGATCTTCGAGGGAGGGGGCTCTTCTTATATAGCCTTCGCAGACCGCCTTGAATCGAATCTTTCTCCTTCGGGATAAAGATAGTTTCCTTTCTTCTCAGGGTTCTCTTTCCTTTTCTTCCGCAATTCGAATATATCCTTGAATATTTCCATATTTGAGCGCCGACCTAACTCCAGAAGCGGACGTAGGGTTTCAAATGGGTATTTTCTCAATTTATGAAGGGATTTTAGCAAGGGGTGCTAAACCCATCACTAACAATTAGTCTCCCCCCCCCCTCCCCCCCCCTCCCCCCCCCCCCCCCCTCCCCCCCCCCCCCCCCCCCCCCCCCCCGGTTCAACGATCTGAATAGCAGGTTAGGAGAACATAAGAAAAAGGTAGCTCGGTATAAATTGAGATCGGGGCATTTCGAAGCACGGGGTGCCCGAAAGCTACTTCAATCTACACGAAATCCTGATCGGTATGATTCAAGATCGGGACTTGAACTGTGTAGGATAGGTCGGGACCGCGTGTATTAGACCGGGTCTCATTATAGGTCGGGTTGCGAATCGCGTATAATAGGTCGGGCCTTATTATAGGTCGAGTTGTGAATCGCGTACAATAGGTCGGGCCTTATTATAGGTCGGGTTCATGAGCCGCCTTTCTCGAACCAAAATAGTCTCTTTATCTTCTAGGGTGTGACACGTGTCAACTTTTCAAATATATTTAAGCACGGGAAATACGAATCGTTGCAATGATTACAGGTTCCTCGAAAACCGTTTTCGATTTTGTATAAAAAGGGGGTGAGGGTCTTCATTTCTCTACTTCCTCTTCTCGCAAAAATCTCCGAAGCAGGTTCGCTCTCCCTTCTCTTTTCTTTCTCTCTCTAGAATTTTTGTTCTGTAGGTCCGGTAGTCCTAGGATAGATGGGGGCATCTGTAGAAGCCCGTACAGCTAGTAGAAGCCCGTGCTTTCGGTAAAATTTAGGTCGGGATCACTATATTTGTCGAAGATGAATCCTCGCAAATCGTCAAAAGGAAAGGAAGTGGTTTCCTCGCCGATCGAGTCGGCAGGCAGTGTTAGCTCAGGATCGAATAAGTCCGGTCGAATGTTTGCACGGGCGATGGGAATAAATTATGTCGAGATGAAGAGAGATCAGCAGGAGCACGCGGCGAGGCGCTTCGTGGAGGGACAGTTAGGTTTCGTGGCTCGGGGCGACGCCGGGCCATCGATGGTACGGGTTTCAGTAGAGGTACCCAAGCTGAGAGATGAATCAGACAAAGCCGGGAGTGCCGTCAATGTGTCTGATCGGGGTGACGATGATGAGGTCGGGAGCGCTAATGTTTTAGCCGATCGGGACGAGGTCGAGATCAAACCCGAGCATGTAAGCAACAGGGCTTCGGAGGAATCATGGGAGAACGAGATTCTCGGCAAATATACCCCAGCTTCTTACAAGTATTTGAGGTTGTCCAAAAAGAACGCCTCGAGCTCTGATAATTCCTTCGACGTAATTCCATCCTGACTACATGGAGGTCGTTGAACCTGCTGAAAGAAGTGTGTAGGATCGGGCCTGAGATCAAATTTGTGGTCCCGAGTCCCAAGCAACGACCTTGGGATGCGCCGCCGGGGTACATGTGCTTGTTCGAGCACTTTTTCCTATATGCCCATATGTGGTTTCTGTTGCCCCGGGTTCTTCTGGAGTACTGTGCGAGGAGAGGGATACCGATCCCACAGACTACACACTCCTGCATCCGTCACGTGGTTAGTCTGACGGTCCTTGCTCAGGAGAACGGGCTGCCGTTCACTACCGACATCTTCGAGGAGATGACCGATATTAAGCCACAAGGGGGAAACACTAGGAACCGGGGTTCGTTCTACGTTAGTATGAAGAGGAAACTGAACATAGTTACCGAGAAATCGTCGAAGAAGGTCGACAGCTGGCGAGACTGTTATTTCTTCGTAAAGATCGACAAGAATACTGTAATTGATACAGACGTCCCGATTCTAACTGAATGGACCGATGTGATCGGTAGCTAGCCGATCCTTAGCTGTAGAGTGCGTTTACTCAGTCCTGTGCTGACTTTAATTTTTGTTTTGCAGCGACGCCGGCAACCCCGATCGAGCCTCCTGCAAAAGGTTTCTTCCAGCATAGGAACGACTTTCAGAGATTAAGCCACGAGACTTGGCCGCAGTTCACCATTGAATGGGTTTCAAGAGCTGTAGGTAAGTTAATCAAATAGCGTCCCGACCTCGAAAGGTGTTCCCGGACTAATATACTTTGCTTGTCAGGTCTTCTACGTCGCAAGTCAAAGAAGAAAATGCCGATTAAGCCAAGGAAGACGAGGGACTTCGCCAAAGAACTCGGGGAGTCTTTGCTGGCCGCGAGTGGAAAGAACGTTGAGCAGAGGTCAGGAGATACCCTTGCCTCAGATGCGAACAATCCCGCGGTAGACTCGACCCGGGCTGATTCTCCTCCGAAGGGGGTCCCGGACTCAGGAGCTGAGGTTCAAAGTGATGTCGATCCCGTCCCTGGCGCCGGGGGCGATGGTCAAGATGCGACCACTGTCAAGAAGACGTTGAAGCGGAAGAGGGCCGAGAAGAAAAAGGCGAAGGTTGCCAAGGATGCAGCCCGTGTCGAAGAGGAATCCTGCGCTAATGTCATCCCATATGCTAATCCAACAACTGATGTCGAGGATTCCGAGACTAGGGTAGCGGACAAGGATACCGTGCTCCTTGAGCCGGTTGCTAAGGAGCTCGGCGTTGAACCAGCTGCTAAGAAGCACAAGGCTAATTCTTGCCCGAGCAAGAATGCCTTTAATTTTGAGTACCGGGGCAAAGATCCAATCCACCTGGACGAGATGTCTAGTGCCCGCCTTGCGTGGGAAATGAAGGGTCTGCCCCTCCCGTCCTGCAAGATGGACGAGCTTATTTACAAGGATGACTACGTCCGAATGGCTTCAGCAAAAACCAGGGTAAGTTTTTCCGTTCTTCATATCCGGGCTTCGGGTAGTTTTCTTATCCTTTGCTGATAGTTGATCCCGATCTGTTTCAGGCCAAGAATCTTTCTACTGCGATGGTCGAGCGGTACGACCGCGCTCTAAAGAAGAACCTTCTAAACGAGCAGAAGTTAGTCGACGCTGCCAAGGCTATTGAGAAAAAGATGGCCGGGATGAAGGCGAAGATCGATGATCTCGAACTTCGAGTGAAGTCGCAGGACAAAGAGAACAAGTCTCTTACGGCCGAGCTGGCTTCATCCCTGAAGAAATTTGAATCCGAGAAGCAGGCTCTTGTCGAGGCCCGGAATAATTGGGCTATGACGATAGCGGCCCAAGTCCGGAGGTTGGTATCCAGTTTTTACCTTCAGCTGACGAGGAAGATGTGGGCGTACATAGCCCAGCGTGAAGAGGTGGACGTCAACGTTACGTCCCATGCTAAGTTGAAGGGGCAGTTAGATGCCATTGGAATTTTCAAGCGATACGGGTTTGAGTGTCCACCGTCGGTTGTCGAGAATATAGAAGCCGACCTAAAGGTGCTTGATGCAGAGGCTGCATTCTATGACGAGATAGAGATCGTCGATGAAGATTTTGATGTGCCCGACGAGGCGTTGGCTTTTCCAAGAGATCATCCTTCGGTGGTTCTTCTCGGAAACGACCATGGGTCGAATAAAGGAAAGCTAACCCCAAAGGATATCGAACAACTTAAGTGAGGTACCCAATTTGGAAGGCCTTCAGCAAGAGTTTAACTCGAGTTTGGTGCTCGTCGAGGCGACCACCGGGCAGGATGCGAGTCCTGGTCTTGGTGGCGCTTCTGATGTGATAGGGGGAACAAGGGAAGACGACGAAGGTCGTGCTGAATCGAAGGGTGAAGACGAGGGCCGTGCTGGATCAGAGGAAGAGGACCGTGCCGAAGCTGAAGATGGGGAGATCAGGGATCCCGAAGAGTGATCTGCGCTGCAGAGTTGGTGGTTGTTTTGTTTTTTGTACCCGTGCTACGGGGTTTTTATTTTTTTCGTTTGTACCCGCGCTTCGGGGTTTAATGTACTTGATAATATTTTCGTGATTAATGGAATTTACCCGTGCTAGGGTTTATAGATATGCGCGTGATAATGGTGCGGGGTTGGTCCCGGCTTTTTAACTTAGTTCGTATATGAGCGTGCGAATGAAAATCGGCTTACATTGCATCATACGACTGTATTCATAAGTTCAAATATTAACATGCGAACAGGTCGGCGTATCTTGTTAATATGACTTAGAATTTTCTAGGTTCGAATGTAAGTGCGAGTCTGGGCTCGGCTTACTCCATACACGATCTAGAAAGTGCGAGTCTGGGCTCGGCTTTAAAGATTCCTGAGCTAAGTGGAACACACTTTTCCCTTCGATCTTTAAGGTGATTTCACCATATTGTTCAAAGAGGAACGTGTGCAAGACAAGACTTGACTTTGGTTATTACCGAGTTAAGTTAATCAGACTTAAATATAGGTGTTGTATCGAATGTCTGGCCAGGACACCGATGTGTAGTATAGCTCGGAAGCGTTTGTAAAAATAGTAAGCTATAGAGATTTTATTAAGTTATAGCTGGACCTTTGCAGGCTGCCTACGTACCCAAAACGGGATCAAGCCATTCGTAGTTCACATTACATAAGAGATAACTAGCTCGGTAAGAGCTCCTTTTTTGTTTTTGTTTTTGTTTTGTAACCCGGGGGCGTTGTGGAAGCCACTCTAGTTGTAGTAGCGCTTCAGACTCATCGAGTTCCATGAACGGGGAACTTCATCGCCAGCCGTTGTTTCCAGACGGTAGACTCCGGGCTTTATGACTCGCGTGATGACGTAAGGTCCTTCCCAATTAGCCCTGAGCTTTCCGGATCGCCATTCCTTCATGTTCTCGTAGACCTTTCGGAGAACAAGGTCTCCTTCCTCGAAGTGGTGGTTTCTGACCTTCTTGTTGTAATAACGGGCTGCCTGGTTTTGGTAGTTTTGCATCCGGAGTAAGGCTCCGTCGCGCTTTTCTTCCAAGGTGTCCAAGTTGTCGATCAGCATTGCCTCATTAAGTCTGGGATGCTCGGGAGCAAGGGTGCGTCGAAGGCTTGAGACGTTTGCTTCAGTGGCAACCATCGCTTCGCATCCGTACGCTAAGGAGAACGGGGTCTTGCCGGTGGCGGTGCGGGGTGTTGTACGATGGGACCAAAGTACACCATCGAGTTCGTCGGCCCAAAGTCCCTTCTTAGCGTCGAGTCGTTTCTTGATTCCGTCAAGGATGGTTTTGTTGGTCGCTTCCGCTTGACAGTTCCCTTGAGGATAGCACGGGGTGGATTTACTTAGCCGTATCTTCCACAACTCGCAGAAGCCTTCGAACTTCTTGGAGATGAATTGGGAGCCGTTTTCCGTCACGATCTCGTAAGGTAGCCTGTGGCGGCAGATGATGTTTTTCCAGACGAAATTCTGAACCTCCTTGTCTTGGATTCGAACGAATGCCTTAGCCTCCACCCACTTTGTGAAGTAATCCATCATGATGAGCATGTATTTCTTTTGACGCGAGGAGGGAAGCGGTCCGACGATGTCCATAGCCTATCTCATGAAGGGGTAGGGCGGGACGGCCGATGTAAGTAGCTCGGTTGGCTGATTGATCATTGGAGCGTGCTTCTGACAATATTCGCATTTCTTTGCGTAGTCTTCGCAGTCTGCCATCATCGTTGGCCAGAAGTAGCCCGATTTCTTGATCTTCATGACAAGAGCCCGTCCTCCTGAGTGGTTGCCTCCTGCTCCATCGTAAGTTTCCTTAATCACGAGGCGGATTTCGTCGCCAGCAATGCAATGTAATACGACGCCTGTGGTAGTCCATCGCATGAGATGTTCTTTGTGAAGTGAATAGTGAGCGCTGCGGACTCGGATGCGACGAGCTGCCCAACGATCCTTTGGTTCCACGCCATCAGCTAAGTAGGCACGAATTTCATCGCGCCAGTCTTCGGGCTCCTGTTCTGTCAGTTCCTTGAGCGGGGCGTTGGTTTCGTCTTCTTGATACGTGACAGAGCAAACACCGCAATCCGGATCGATGCTCGGAGCTTCGACGCTTTGGATCGGGATTAAACGGCGGAGGTCAGTGTCTTTGTTTGAAGCGAGGGCAGCCAGGGCGTCTGCTTTGGTGTTTTCTGCGCGGGGTATCTTGGATAGCACGAAGGTCTTGAACTCTCCTTTGCCAGGCTCTGAACAAGTTTGAGATACTTGTCCATCCGTTCGTCTTTGGCATTGTAGTCTCCGCTGAACTGGTTTGCTACGAGTTGGGAGTCGCAGAATGCCCGGATGTGTTCGATGTTCATGCCGCGAGCGAGTCGTAGTCCAGCGATGAGGGCTTCGTACTCGGCTTCGTTGTTGGAAGCCGAAAAATCCAAGCGGAATGATTGTTCGAGGACTTCGCCAGTCAGAGATTCGAGCTGAATCCTGATCCCCGAGCTGTGTCGGTTGGATGAACCGTCTACGTGAAGATTCCAGTGTTGGACCGTGGTGAGGTCGTCACTGAGAAGTTTGGGTGGCAACTCGACCAAAAAGTTGGCCAAAACCTGGGACTTGGCACAGGTACGGGTGCGGTACTCGATGTCAAACTCCGAAAGCTCGATGGCCCACTTGGCCATCGGGCTGTGTAGAATAGTCTGGAGCGGCTGACTAGTCAGTATAGCGATCGTATGAGACGGGAAGTACGGGCGTAGCTTCCGGGATGACACGACCACTGCAAGGGTGAGCTTCTCTAAGGTCGGGTATCGAAGCTCCGCACCGTCTAAAATTTTGCTGACGTAGAAGACCGGCTTCTGTTCACCACGGTCTTCTCGGACCAAGACGCCGCTGATGGCCGAGCTTGACAATGCGACGTACAGGTATAGTGTTTCGCCATCTTCGGGTTTGGCGGGCACGGGAGGCGTCGAGAGGTAAAACTTCAGTTGTTGGAAAGCTTCTTCACACTTGTCGTCCCAAAGGAAGCGTTTGTTGCTGCGAAGAAGCTGGTAGAACGGGAGGCATTTGTCCGTGGACCGGGATATAAAGCGATTGAGGGCGGCGATCCGTCCGGTCAGCCTTTGGACCTCGCGAGTGTTGCGTGGTGAGGATAGCTCATGGATGGCTGAGATTTGCTTTGGGTTTGCTTCTATGCCGCGTTGAGTGATCAGATAGCCGAGGAATTTTCCGGATGTGACTGCGAAGGTGCACTTCGCGGGATTCAGCTTCATCCTGTAGGTGTTGAGGATCTGGAAGCATTCGCGCAGGTGGGTGATATGATGGTCGGCCTTTAGTGACTTGACAAGCATGTCATCGATGTAGACCTCCATTGTGTGTCCGAGCTGGTCGGCGAACATCTTGCTAACCAGTCTCTGGTAAGTAGTGCTGGAGTTTTTGAGCCCGTATGGCATCACCTTGTAACAGTATGTTCCTCTGTTCGTGATGAACGAGGTCTTTTCCCGGTCTGAGGGGTGCATCATGATCTGATTGTACCCCGAGAATGCATCTATGAAGGGTAGCAGCTCGTTGCTGGCGGTTGCTTCTACGAGTTGATCGATGCGGGGCAGCGGGAAGCTATCCTTAGGGCAGGCCTTGTTGAGATCCGTGAAGTCGATGAAAATGCATTATTTGCCGTTCTTCTTCTTTACTACCACGGGGTTGGCGAGCCAGTCCGGGTACTGAACCTCTTGAATTGATCCGGCAGCAAAGAGCTTCTCGACTTCATCCAGGACAGCCTAAGCTCGCTCGGGACCGAGCTTGCACCTCTTCTGTTTGATAGGTTTGAACGTGACGTCCACGTTCAGCTCGTGGCTGGTGATGTCCAGACTAGTCCCCTTCATATCTGCCATGGACCATGCGAACGTGTTGACATTCTCGCGGAGGAAGGCGATGAGGTCGTCGCGCATACTGGGAAGAAGCTCGGTGCCGATTCTGACGCATCGTTCGGGGTGCTCGATGTCGATGCTCATTTGTACGACCAGGTCGTTCTTTGGCTTCTCGTGATGTATGACACGGGGGTCCATACTGTTGATGATGAATGTGGACGAGTGTCGGACACGTTGCTCGGCGATGTAGCAAGATCGGGATTTGCGCTGGTTGCCTCTGATCGTGATGATTCTCTTTTTGCCTGGGTACTTCAGACACTGATGATAACGTGAAGTGACAGCTCGCATAGTACTGATCCACGGTGTCCCGAGGATGACATTGTAAATGGCCGGTTTGTCGATGACATCAAACTTGATTATGGTGACGATGTCTCCTTCGGTCGTTACAGGCAGCTTGATTGTGCTGATGGTAGAGGTGGAGTCGCTAGCGAAGCCCATGAGTGCTTTCGGGGTGACTTTTATTTCACTGTCTTTGATCCCCATCTGAATTAGAGTGGTATTGAATATGAGATCAACAGAGCTACCTGTGTCGATCAAGATCTTCGAGACATCGTCCGAACCGATACAGAGGGAGATAACGAGCGGGTCGTTGTGTGGGCGGTCAAGACCTTCAGCGTCTACTTCCGTGAAGGTGATGGGCGGGGTGTCGTTGTAGACCGGTGTCCCTTTCTTGGCGTATGTGGCACGGCGCTCATGCTTTTTGATCGAGTTGATCGAGTCGTTACAAGTAAGGAGGCCGCCCATGATCATTGGGGTGACGGGAGGGCTGGCGGTGGTGGTGGTGAGTCTTCACGTGCACGCTTGGGATTCTCGTCAGGACGGGCGTGTTCTTGAGGCGCGAGGGCGCGTCGGTCGTCGTCTCGAGGGCGGGGTTGATCAGTACGGGGTCGGCGTGCTGGGTCGCGTAATCGGTCATCCAGTTTGATATGACCGGCCAGCCATTCCTGCATGAGGACGTCTCTAAGGTAGCGACATTCGGGGTCGTCGTGACCGGAGCGCTTGTGCCAGGTATAATACGGTTGCGATCCGGAGGCGCTGCCCGAGCCGTTTACCCATTTGTTCCACGGGTGAGGTCGGGTGATGGTGGAGACGTTGGCTTTGCGAGCCTTGTCGTTGCGATCATAGTGTTGACGAGGTTCCTGGTACTCCTCTTCTTTAGGTCGGGAACTGGTGGACTTCTTTTTTGCTGCGAGTTTTTCGTCCTCTCTGGTTTGTGTGTTCTCCAGATTCATGAATTTGGTGGCTTTGTGGAGGAGTTCGTCGAGGGATTGATTTTTGCCGGTACAGATCTTTTCATAGAACTTCTGGTTCTTGCGAAGGTTGAGCTTGAGGGCGATGATGGCATTTTCGTCTGTTGGGTCGCATTGGGAGACGACCGTGCGGAAGCGACAGATGTAATCGCTGAGGGTTTCCTTTTCGCCTTAGATGCAGGTCCAGAGGTCGGAGGTGTTTCCACTTCACTCGATGTACTGAGGTATTCCAGGGAGAGCTGAGCGAATGTCTCGATAGAGTTTAGTCGGAGTTTAGAGAACCACTGGAGTACGTTTCCAGCAAGGGACTCCACGAAGTATTGGCAGAGGGAAGCATTGTGTTCCTCGGGTGAGAACCGGGCACGGTTCATGGCGTTGGTGAAGGTCATGAGATGTTTCTGTGGGTCTGTGTTGCCGACGAACGACGCTGGGAGTTTGAGCCTTACGGTGTCGCGTAGAGGTACGCGAGTAATACACTCAGCGAACGGTGTTTGCTGGGTGAGTTTCAGGACTTGTTCGAGCTCGGGGGCCGAGCTAGTCGCGTTGTGGACTTGCAACTTGATTTCGTTGATCTTCTGGTGGAGACACGTGATCTCGGCGTGCTCGGGGGTCTGTGCAGAGGTGGGGTTCGGGGCGGACAGGCGGGATTTGTGCTTAGATCGCGTTCTGGAATCCTTCACGTGCTGATCCTCGCTGCCCCGTGCTGAGGTGGGTGTTTCGCCGAAGATGAGGCGCTTGACTCCTGATACAGTGGTGCCCGGGGGTATGTGGATGACTCTGGGAGTGCCGGTCTCGGTGTCGTCTTCGTCCCGTGGTGGAGATTCAGGTCACGGCTCCCATAGAGTCTCAAGATACGCGACCTGCTGAGCTTTGAGAGCCCCGATCTGCTCGTTCATCTTGTTGTCCATCTGTGCCATGAACGATTGTAGGATGGCGGTGATGTCCGTCGGTGCGGGTGGAGGTGGAGGGGGCGGGGGCGGGAGTGTGCCCGTCGTGTTGAGGGAGCTCTGGGCTGGTGGGAGGTCGGTCTCGTCGGTTGTCCCGTGCTGTTGGACGTTTGAGCTGCCACCGGGCTCTAGGGGGCGGAGCCCAGTCCGGTTTGCTGTACGCTGGGGTTGTTTCTGTCTCGCCGGTTGTTGAGGCCGGGGGGTTGGATGATGGTATTGTCGGTGTCAGCTGGCTGTTTCTCCGAAGACATCTTCGAGTTCCGGCGTGAGTAGACGAACTTGTATCTTTTGGTCCCCACAGATGGCGCCAATTTTAAGATCTAGATATCTCCCTAAGAGAAAATATAAAGATTTGTGGAGGAAAAGATAAAGTTGTTTTATTATTAGCCGGAGCTCGAAGTGTACAGGAGTTTTAGGTCGTCGGAAAAGAACGCCGACCTAAAGTTTGAGAGTAAAGAACCGAGATCTAAAGCTGAAAGCAGTAAACTATTGTTTGCCCTAGGTCTCAAGTCCGAAGTTGTGAATGAATGATCTTCGAGGGAGGGGGCTCTTCTTATATAGCCTTCGCAGACCGCCTTGAATCGAATCCTTCTCTTTCGGGATAAGGATAGTTTCCTTTCTTCTCGGGGTTCTCTTTCCTTTTCTTCTGCGATTCGAATATATCTTCGGATATTTCCATATTTAAACGCCGACCTAACTCCGGAAACGGAGTTAGGGTTTCAAATTGGCATTTTCTCAATTTATGAAGGGTTTTTAGCAAGGGGTGTTAAACCCATTACTAACACTCTATTGGTGTTAAAGCTTTTGAAATGACCTAGATTATATCAACTTCATCCAAAATCTGTTTTGTATGTTGATAAAGTTGTAGATTCAGAAATATTTGGAAATACAGGAAGACTAGTTATAATGGAAACACAATTCCTATAAATTTTATTTTAAGAACATTATGAACAACTTTTTTAAAAATACGATACAAACTAAATTTTGGAAAAATATAATAATTGAATATATATATATATAAATATATATATATATATATATAATGTTAAAATGTTAGATTATATTCTGTTCTTTTAATAAATTAATAGCGTTTTTAATTATACAATTATATTAGGATATTTTCTTTTTCTTTAATCGATTAATTTTTTAATTTTAAATCATAGCCAAGAAAGGTAGACATTATAATTATAAGTAAATAAAAAAAATTAAAAAAATAAGTTTTTAAAATAACGATATTAAGAGAAACAAAAATTATTAACTTACCTGAATTTGTAGAAAATAGTTATTTTTCTTAAATATAACTTTCAAATTTCAAATAATATTTATCTTTTCATAAAAACTGTTTAATATTAATTTATTAGATTTCAGACTATTAGTTATTTTCTATTTCAAAAATGTTTTAAAATCCCTTTTTTTTTTATAAATACATTGTATGGAAACACAATTCATACAAATTTATTTTGAAAATTTGATGAACATGTTTGTTTATATTTTAGAAAATCCGATGAAGATTTGCGTTTGTTGAAATTAAATAAATTAATAGATATATGCTATTGTTGGGTCGCAAAATTCGTATACAGCCCACGAGGGCCCAACGCGTGAGCATCGGACGCCGTGGGAACCCGAAGTGCATTAAATACGCCGCACCTATCAAAGAAGGCTGTAATGATGGCGGTTAGGATAGGACGGAGCAGGTCGGCAAGAAAGAGTTCGGGAATGGATATAATGATGAAAAGGACGGAAGTTAGTACTCGATCTGGAGGCCTGGAGACCCGAACCCGAAAGCAACCCGAAACCAGGTATTTCCTATAAAAATCAAATCCTCTCAACAGCCGAGAGGAGGAGACATCTAGAATGATCACTTCATCTTCTAGCTTCATTTTCGACATCTTATCACGGCTCCAAAAGCTTTGTCGGGATCCCTACGAACCGATAGAGCGCCCATACCTCGTCCTTCCGATAAAGTTAAACTCGTTCCGTCCGATCCCGTGTCCATTTTCTGACTAGAGCGTCAGAGCATGATCGAAAGGGCAACCTCTTTTCCGTTACCCGTGTCCTCTGTTTTCCTTCCCGTGACATTGCAGGCTAGTTCATCCCCCCAAAGTTCAAATCTCCCCTGCATTACCCGACGATCAATCAGATCCCTCCACGTGGCATCCCGAAATTTGCTCCCGAACAGTTGGTGCTAGAAGGAGGGGGGAAGAACAAGCCTCAAAAGTGTCAAGTCCCCCTGGCCATTCATGAAGTGGGGCTTAGACATCGTTGGGAAATTCCACATCTCGTCGAGTGCACACAACTACGTGTTAGTAGGGACCAACTACTTTACCAAATGGATCGAAGCGGAGCCCTATGTAAGGATCACCGAGGACGACACGATGAAGTTCGTCTGGGTCAATATCATCACCCGGTTCGGAGTCCCGCACGAGATCGTGACAGATAACAGAACCCAATTCTCGGGGGCACGCTTCCAAGAGTTTTGCGCCTGGTACGAGATCAAGCTAAGCTTTGCTACGCCTAGGCACCCGCAATCTAATAGACAGGCGGAATCCTCCAACAAAACCATTCTAAAATACCTCAAGAAACACATCGCCTGGGTCCGAGGAGCGTGGGCCGAAGAGATACCAGGAGTCTTCTGGGCCTACCGCACTACCGAGAAGGTAGCCACATGAGAGACCCCCTTCTCCCTGGCGTATGGGTCAGAGGCAGTCATCCCGCTAGAAACCACGAGACCGTCATGCCGACCGAGTTCACCCCGACCAAAGAAGAGAACCGCGAAATGCTGTGTGCAAACCTAGACCTCCTAGACGACATGAGGGACACCGCGGCAATAAGGAATGCATGCTACCAGGTTGAAGTAGCGCGAAGCTACAACAAAAAGGTCCGATCACGAACCTTCCAAGAAGGGCAGTGGGTTCTCCGCAGAGCATTCTCCAACACCAAGCTCAGCCCCAACTGAAAAGGACCGTACGAAGTTGTCAAAGCGCAAGGCTTGAGAACATATCGCCTCAGAGAAAAGAATGCCAAGTGCCTCAAACATTCCTGGAACGCTACGAACCTCAGAATGTATCATTTTAAATAAACATGTATGCCCTCGATGGAACCCATTAATGTATAATATTATTAAAAAATAAAGAGGCCAAGGTGCCCAAAGTCTTAAACACGAGGAAGACAACCGATAGAAATCAATCGGTTCGAAACAAAATAAAAGTATACAAAAGAGAAATCAGCACAGAAGGGATCCTAACACAGCGTCCTCGGAAGAGGAACCCGCCCCGGAGTGTTGGGGTGGATCGGCCTACGGCGGGAGGTGTCGAAGTATCATTCTTTAAAGGGCTGACCACGAGCGAGGTAGCGGAGGCAGCTTTAGATAGGTCAATCGGGCGGAGAAACTAAGTAAGGGACGCGATCACGTCGTCTACCAAAAACACCGATGTCCCTGCTGCCAGTGCCTCCTACATCGCCGACTGGTGCACTCCCCGGATTCCTTCCTCGCTCCAGCATCCTGAGCCGTGCTCTCAGAGCCCCTGAAGAATTGTGAGGGCACCGCCGCTCGTCAGCATCTCCGACCTTAACTCGCGGGTGGAAGCAAGAGTGTCGAGTTCCGAGCGCAACATCTCCATAGCCTCTTCCGCCTTGGAAGCCATGGCCCTCTCTTTGGCAATCTGAGTCTGAAGTTCCCCCACGCGATCGCACAGACCTTCGACCTCCGCAGCCATGCCTTCCAGGCGTGCGACGTACCCCTCGGCTCGCTCAAGCTCCATCCGGACTCGAATAGCCTCGCGGTGTTGCTCCTTCTTCTCCTCGCATAGCCGCTCAATCTCTGCGTCCTTCGAAGCCACCAAGTCCTGGAGCAATATTATCTGGGCCTGGGAAGTAGAGGCGGATGCAGCTAAATGCACGCTCATGATGTCGGCCTGCAAGAAAGGCAAAACAGAAATCATCAATTAAACGCCGCGAAAAGATAAAAGCAGCCGTCGCAAGGTAATCCCGATTACCTGGAACCAGTGGTGACAGGCCCGATTCACGACGCTGTTCAGGCCCTCCTACTCAAACCTCGGAACCAGTATGGAGAGGCCCTCCCGAACGGCCTTCTCGTAAGCCTCCTGCGCGGCGATGCGCTCCATCGCCCCGTCCTCATCCTCGGGGGTAGGGACTTTCTTCCTTGGGGTGGGCCCGCATCCCCCGGATGCGGAAAAGGGGGGGAGGGACTCTAAACAAAGTCCTTCTTGGGAACCTTTGAACGGGGAAGGCGCGCCAAGATGGACAAGGCCGCAGACGCCCCGGGAAGAATGCAAGGGTGTCGGGGAATCGTCTCCCCGGAAGGACCTTCATCGACGGGGCGCTTCCGGACGATACGCTTCAGACAAAACGGGGACCTGCCAGACTCGTTTGAGGAACCGCCTTCAATGACAGCCAAGCTCGACAGAAACTCCAGAGAACCTGTCCCGAGATCAAAGGGCAGCCGAATAAAGACCATGTCAGACAGAAGGAAAATGCGCGAGTGATTCAAAGTGGAAACACAATACCTTCGACACAGAGGGAACTCCTGGCAAGGCAGCGCTCGGACAGCAGGAACGACTGGCTCCGGAGCTCGAGCGGAATCTCAGTAAGACGTTTAACCAACCCCGCGACGTCTCTCGGCCCCGTGGGATCTGCAATAAGATCAGGTGGTTAGACAATTAGGGAATGCACCAGGAAGAAATGAGGGATTCACCTACCGGGATCCCTCCACATAGTGCTCACAGAGCCTTCGGGATCCACCCGCCAAAAGTAAAAGTTCTGGGTCCATCGACGGTCGTTGCCCATGCTGGTGGAGAGAATCGTCGGCCCCATATTCCGAACGAGAGTATAACGCAGGGGATCATGCGTGACCCTCTCCCGGAGGTGAAAAAAGGCCCAGATGTCCTCAGCGGCGATGAGAATCCCCGATAGGTCACTTAGGACCTGGAACGAGCTCAAGACCCCCACGCGGCAGGGACCAGTTGACTAGGGCAGATCCTCCTCAACCGACAGAAGTCAGTCAAGGCTTTCGAAAGTGGGCATCGAAGTCTGTTCGACCAGTAGTCAGCGTAAAGGGCGATGCAGCCAGGGAGCGCCTACGTAGCAGAAGCCTTGCGATCGAAGAACACTGGAAGCGTGCTACGCGGCGGACTGAATCTAAGAAGGCACGAAAATCCGACGGAGATACCGCCCCCGAAGCATCAGGAGAATCCCCATCGCAGGGACTCACAGAAGACAGAGGAACCGGGTCATCATAGACACATGCGAGAGGTAACGGATCCTCTCGGAGGTTCGCGACAGAATCGGAATGCCAGGCACCGGATCCAGGGGAACCGGCCCCTCTCCGCTTAGGCATCCGAGATGTAGGCTAAAGAAGGGATTGGAAGAAGAAGAAAGAGGAGCAGCTAACCAGTAAAAAAAGGAGAGAAAGTCACAGGATCGATGCGGCGAGCGAAAGAAATTGTGACAGCGAAGGAGCGACGGTAAGGAAAAAGACACAAGAGCGCACGCGTAACCCTAACTGAAAAGACGTTTGGGGGAATCGAGACGATCCGCGCAACAAAAGTATAAAGAAAAGAATAGTCTGGTGTCGTCGAAGAATATCTGCGAAGATACAAGGACCAACGCGCAAAGTTTATCCACCCTCCCAAGGTATAGACCATTCACGAAATAACCCGTCGACCGCGCACTGGGACCCGCCTGAGCACTCCTGCTATAGTGGGGCCTGGATTCCAAAAATCCCGTATTCGGTCGAGAAACCTGTGAACTCCCTCGAGGGATAACGGTCTTTCTGAGACCCGCCTCTAGGGGCACGCCCTCCGGAGAACTCCCTCCGGGGATAACAGTCTTTCCGAGATCGGCCTCCAGGGGCACGCCCTCCGAAGAACTTCCTCCGGGGATAACGGTCTTTCTGAGATCGGCCTCCTGGGGCACGCCCTCCAGAGAATTCCCTTCGGGTATAACGGTCTTTCCGAGATTGACCTCCAGGGGCACGCTTTCTGGGGAACTCCCTCCGGGGATAGCGGTCTTTCCGAGATCGGCCTCCAGGGGCACGTCCTCCGGAGAACTCACTTCGGGGATAACGGTCTTTTCAAGATCGGCCTCCAGGAGCACGCCCTCCAGGGAACTCCCTCCGGGGATAATGGTCTTTCTGAGATCGGCCACCAGGGGCACGGCCTCCGGGAAACTCCCTCCAGGGATAACAGTCTTTTCGAGATCGGCCTCCAGGGGCACGCCCTCCGAGGAACTCCCTCTGGAGATAACGGTCTTTCTGAGATTGACCTCCAGGGGCACGCCCTCCGGAGATAACGGTCTTCCGAGACCGGCCTCCAGGGGCACGTCCTCCGGGGAACTCCTTCCGGGGATAGCGATCTCTCCACCCGTGGCTGGAAAGCCGGAGGCATAGAAGCATAATGACCCCGGGTACTTTGATACATATGCATGATAGACTTGCAAATCTCCCCAAGCGAGCTCCACAAGTCGGGGGCAACTGTTGGGCCGCAAAATTCGCATACGGCTCACGAGGGCCCAATGCATGGGCAGCGGACGCTGCGGGATCCCGATGTGTATTAAATGCGCCGCACCTACTAAAGAAGGCCATAATGATGGCGGTTAGGATAGTGCGGAACAGGTCGGCAATCTGTTCTTCTGGCCGCACGCAAGGAAGAGTCCAAAAATGGATATAATGATGAAAAAGGACGGAAGTTAGTACTCGACCTGGAGAGCCTGGAGACCCGAACCCGGAAGCGACCCGGAACCAGGTAATTCCTATAAAACCCCACTCTTCTCAACAGCCGAGAGGAGGAGACATCTAGAATGATCACTTCATCTTCTAGCTTCATTTTCGACATCTTATCACGGCTCCAAAAGCTTTGTCAGGATCTCTTTGAACCGATAGAGCGCCCCATACCGATAAAGATAAAATCGTTCCGTCCAGTCTCGTGTCCATTTTCTGACTAGAGCGTCGGAGCGTGATCGTAAGGACAACCCCTTTCCCGTTACCCGTGTCCTCTGTTTTCCTTCCCGTGACTTTGCAGGCTAGCTCATCCCCCCAGAGTTCAAATCTTCTCCACAATATCCGACGACCAATCAGATCCCTCCACGTGGCATTCCAAAATTTGCTCCCGAACAGCTATATTATATTTTGTTATTTTAATAATCTAAAAGCTTAATTATGTAATTAGTAATTAGAATATTTTCTTTTTCTCCTAATGAAACTTTGTAACTTTAAATCCTAATCTATAAGGTTAAAATTTATATTTAAACAATAAAAATTAGAAAATTCAAACCATAAATAAAGTATATAGTTTTTAAATAAAAATCATTTTTGTTGTATTCAATTTGAAAAATAACTATTGTTCAGTAACATAGTCTGATTTGTATAAAATAGATTTTCGGAGGAAATTCCAAAATTTATATAATACCTTAAACTATTTAATATTATTGTATTCGATTTCTGTTGTTTTTGAAATTTTTTTATTGATATATATGATATTAACTTTTAGTGTTTTATTAAATAATTGTCTTGCGTTTTTAAAACCATATGTAAACTTGTGAAAGAATGATGATGAAGATTCTATTTAAATAGCCAACGTGAGCTCAAACAAGCACAAATCCCCCATATTATGTCAAAACCTAGCACCATCCAATTAAAGAGTAAAGTCTGGAATTTAAAAACGCCTAAAAAAATAAAGCACTTCATGTGGCAAGCTATCTTTGGTTGCAAAGCTGTGAGTAGTGGTTTGGCGGACTGTCATTGTGGGATAGATTGTAGCTAAATCTGATGTGGTGCGAAAAATGAAACGATCAATCATCTCATTTTGAATGTCCACCAGCGATACAAACTTGAGCTTTATCGCAGACGGCAGATCCCGACTATTTCGGGCTCCTTTCTCAGTGAGTCTCTATTCACAAAATTTGATTTCTTCCTGCAACAGGCAAAAACTAATGGTATCATGGAAGATAACCTTGAAGTTTTTCCATAGCTCATATGATATATATGGAAAGTTCGTAATGATAAAATCTTCAACAGGAAAGATATATCTGCTTTTGATGCAATGTAGTTAGCTACCCACGAGGTAGGAGTTTGAAGCCTCCCAAATAATCGAAGAAATGGCTGAATCAGAGTTCAAGCCCTCTGACCCAGCTATACATGTGTCTGTGACAGTGATATTTCCACGTTGTCAGATTGACGCTTTATGGATCCTAAAAGGAACCCTCTTCAGAGGAGGAATCACAGTGGATATGGAGGATGGGAGCAAACAATTATGACATGTTTGCAAAAGCTGCAGTTCTATCTGCTCTTCACGCCGAATTCTCCTCTCTTACAGTGATCCATGCCCTATATCATATCGACACTCTACCTTCGTGATTTAAAAAGTTGTGCTGATTTTCTTACAAAAGAAGCTTGGATCTATGGTATTGTATTTTCGCATTGGGATTCTACAGTTCCAAAATGGCTAACCTTATGGTTAAGCGTCTTTCAAACATAATAATTAATATATGATCTTTTGCTGTCTCAAATGAAAAAATAGCCAACGTGAAACAATTTCGATTCGTCACAAAAATATCATGTATAATGATTTTGTGAGACTTAGTTTCATTGATTGACTCCTGCGGAAAGTGGGATAGGGAACGCTGTTGAAAAATCCGAACATGATTTTGACTCATTATCGTCAAATATATGTTCAAATTTTCAAATCAGTAATGGATTGAATTTTGACAGAATTTTATGAATTTTGGTTTATATCTATCTAAAAACTTATTTTTTATGTTGATTATTTTATAATATTAATGAGACGTATATTTACATAATATTTTTTTAAAAAAATATATTATTATTATTTTATAAATTTATATTATATTTTGTACTGGTCTAATTTAAAATTAAAGAAATTTATTGATTTATGAAATTTATTATTTTATTAAATATTAATTTATAGTGTACCAATTCTTGAGCTCAGAAATGTTGTATACCAATTTTTGAAGTTTGATGTTAATAGCGGAGATAATACATTTTCTGATTTGATGATTGGTTGCAGGTTGACAAACTGATTGACATCAACAGAGAAAATGGTATTAGGCATATATGGATATGTCATTAGGCCAAAGTTTCTAATGTAGTTGTTGGAACTCGTTGGGCTTTTCACCGCTGTTGAGGTACCGTGTATCAGGAGGTACTGACCAAAATACATCAGCAGATGTAAAAGATGTAATCATTTGGCAACATGACATGGATGATTATCAGAACACTTTCTCTGCCACCAAAACATGGGAGCTGCTCAGAACTTTGAGACATTCGGTGTCATGGTACCATCTCATATGGTTAATGCAAGCAGTGCCTAGGTATGCTTTCATCGCTTGGCTTGCTATTAAAAATCGATTGGCCACATGGGTTAGAATGTGGGATTGTGATGTAAGACTGGAAATGCTCCAAGTAATACACTCTTAGAATCTGATCTTCAAGCTAAAGGGGGTGAAGGAATGGCTTGATGATTGCTGGTCTGGTTGTATTTGATGACCCCAAACACAAGGGTTAGATTCAAGCTTTTCAAGGGCTAACCCTCACAAGAGAAAGAATGATTCTACACGATTTTTAAAAGAATTTTGAATCCACAAACAACTCTCTAAATCTCGCAGGGACAATGATTTCAAAATAACTCTCTCTTTAGAAAACAACAAACGGTTTACTTGATTGATAAAAGTCTGAGTATGAAAGTACAAATACTTGAGCTTATATAATGTTCAGAACAAGTGAATAAACGGTAACTAAATAATAAAAACTTAGCATAAAATTTGGTGTGATAAGAATGCTTAAGTTTGGCTTCATTTGGTCTTCTAACCGTTGTCATAATGGGGAAAGGTGCTTGATTTGTGGCAATGAGAGAGGGGACGAATCTTTGGTTCTTTGGGATGGTGTGAACATCCAGGATGTCTTGATTTAAATGGAGGGTTGAGATGATCTGAATGTTGCTCTAACTTTCCCATAGAAGCAAAGATATTATGCTCTCAAAAGAAAAGTTCTTTCATGGCTGATTCTCCTTTGACTTGGGACGAAATAATATGAATGTAGACTTGATCTAGTGGCTTTAAGACTTTGATATCTTTTATGTTGGTCGAATAACATGCCTTGCTGCTCCTAGTTTCCATAGTTGACTCCAATGATGCATATGTTGGTCCAGACATGTTTTTTGGTGGTTTTAGCGGTTTAGCTTGATCCTCTTGCAACTTAAACTGAACCGAAGGTGGTTTAGAGGTCTTGTTATCTTCAGTGGGCGTGGTACCATGAGAATATGATGGCTTGATGTGAAGAATATCCGAGCTTTCCATAAACAGCTTCATATAATCATGTGTAGATCCATATATGTGATTATGTAGTTCTGGTGGTTTATCTTCATTGGTTGGTCTTTGTTTCTGAACCGGTTCTGATTTGGCTCGACCAGCAAGCTCTCCTTGTTGTATAGAATGATGGCATTTTGATCGTGAAGCTTTATCTCCTTTGTAGTCAGCTACAAGTTTCTCCTTCTCCTCAGCTACAAGCAAAGCATCATCCATTTTAGCTCCAATGCTCCATCTCTGGACTGGTTCAGTTGAATAAGCATTGATGCTTATATTAGATTGGGATAATGTGCAGAGTTACTTACTATGTGGTGACCTAAATTAGTAAAGGGATCACCTCTTCTTTACTTGCTCTTATTCATACAGGATTTGGACAAATCTTAGAGGTCGTCTTTTGGGATCAGGAGACACAACGGACTGGCGGACACTGTTGACTATCTCACACGTGTTTCACGGCCTGTGCATGAACTGATCCTCTTGAGGCTACTGTTTTAAGCGTCGATATATCATATTTGGAGAGAGCAAAACGCAAGTAGACATCAAAATGGTTGGAATACTCATCAACAGCTCACAAAGACTATCGATAAATCCATCAAAAACATAATAGTATCTCTCAACTATAGGTTTTCTTACAAGTGAGGGTGTCAAAATGGATCCACATGGGTTGACCCAACCCAATTTGATCCATAAACCCTATTGGATTGAAATTTTTGATACTAGTGGATTGATTGGTCAATTGGATTAGTGGGTTAATTAGGTTGGTTTGAAATGGTTTAATTTATGTTGGATTAATGGAAGATGGTTAACCTGTTTAACCCAATAATTTTTTTAATCTCCATATCTCTCTCCCTTAATCTCGATCTTTCTCCCTCGATCTCTCTCGAACCCTTTCTCGATTTCTCTCGGACACTTTCTCAATTTTGAACTCTATCTTTCTTCTCTCCCTCAATCTCGATTTCTTTCCCTCGATCTCTATCTCCCGCACTCTCTCTCGGATTGGAAGTCCTCACCAGATTCTTGTCAAAGCTCTTGCTTTCACAGGTGCGGTGAAATGGGTTTTTGATTATACTGAGTATTGATATGTTTAATCTGCCAATTCACATTTGACTTCTAATTTGTTATTAGTACAGATTCAATTCATCAACCATGGAAGATCTTGGACCAAATTATTTAGCTATAAATTGGATGATGAAGGTATAAAACTGATAATAAGTTTTCTTTAAATTAGTTTATGCATCTATTAACGTTGTTTTCTTGTCACTTGTGATTTGTAGATGACAATGACGAAGGCGAAATGGTTACTATTCGAGCAGAACCAACTTCTATGGAAAAGGAACATGAGTGATAAGTGAGTGTTTCATTCACTTGAAGCCCTTTGTGTGTGTGTGTGGATACATTCTGATAGTTTATCCTTTTTTTAGGCTTCACAACATGCGATATTTCTCTTTGTAAGGCTCCCTCTGATATGGAAGAACTTCAAAGTGAGTATGTACTTGAATGGTCATTTATATTATTTTGTGATTGATGAACTATGTAATTTTTACATTGTGTTTGTGGATATCATGATATTTTGCTTTAATCATGTTTAGTAGATGCATAAATGTTGATGAAACTGATCGTCTCTTGAAGCATGACAGCAAAAATGACTTATGTAGTTAGACAGATTATGGATAAACCATTTGATTTATATAATTGAGCAGATTATAAGTAAACCATTTGACTCATGTAATTAGACAGATTTTGGATAAACCAAACCCATCTGCCAAATGGATTTGATTGACCCATGATCTATTAATCTTTCACCCATTAGGGTCATGGGTTGGATTGGGTTGGGTGAATTGTTGTGACACCTCTACTTACAAGCATGCTGATCTTCTCCACAAATGGTTTGAAGTGGTCATGGTTTAATCACTTGTGTCTTTCTTTTTACCAAAGTTTTTTTAATCACTTGTGTTGTTTAGAAAAGCCGAGTTTTTTTATTTCATTTATTTATTATTTTATTATATAAAGTTGAATACGTCAAAGTTAGTAATTCACATGATTGCAACATGTGGCGAGTTAATTGATTAGATTTTGACATGTATCGTGATTAAATTAAAAATAAAACAAAACAAATAAAATGATATATGTCAGTTTGGAAAAAGAAAATAACTTAAAATACTAATCTTAAAAGAAAAAAATACAATTTGGAAAAAACAACAAAAGTTAATAAAAAGAAAAACGAAAATACAATTTGTAAAAAAAGGAACAAAAGTTAATAAAAGAAAAAATTTCAATTTGGAAAGAAAAAGACTAAAACACTAATCTCAAAAAAAAAAAAATACAGTCCACATCTATACAAACATAAAACACTTTATACGGTATTTTAAAATTTTATCAATTACAATTCATTCAATATTCCAAATTTTTATCTTTTAAGATTCGTTTGCTGAATATTGCATACTTCTAAAATGTTTCTAGTATTCAATAATTAGTCAATTCAAAAATCATTACATGCAAAATTTGCAAAACAGGATTACATGAAATTGAAATCTTATATGCTAATGATGAGTTCAATGAGGAGGAGAATCAACAAAAATCATGTAAAATAACTTTTGATACGAGTCTTGGGAAACATAACTTCTCAAGAAAGCAAAGAAATCATATACGAGAGATGTATGTAGAGAGAAAGATAATTTTTGTTTGTTTGGAAAGAGTTAATGGAGAGAAAGAGTTAACATAATCGAATGACTCCAATTGTATATCCAAATTTTTAATGCAGTGAAACAAAAATAATAGTTGATAAAGTGTTGAACTACAAATGAAATATGTATTTTAAATATTTTAATTGAAAAAAATGAAAATTAAAATAAATAATTTTTAGATTTCGATTTTATATTTTTAATATATTTTTTTATCAATGGTCTGATTTTATTTTCTATCTTTTTAAATTATTTTATATGCAAATCTTAATCTATTCTAATTTATAATACATGTAAATAATTATATCTATTCTTATTAATAAATTTGACATTTCATCAATATATATATATATATTAATTTATAGAATTTTTACTATATTTGTTTCAGCAAATTTTTAATATAGAACATTCACTATCCTCATATATTAAACACATTAGAGGATTTTGTAATTTAAAACATTTAGGTTCCATTATGAAGAAGATAAAAAAATAGAGGATCAAAATTTAATACTTAGAAACGCATTGGACAAAATGAGAATACTATGCCGACGCGTTGATCGGTTTTAGCTCAATTCCTCTGATTTTGGTTCTTCACGATTCACTGAATCCGCAGATTATTTCTTGTTCGCGTGTTTCCTGTTTCGAATCAGCAAAATTCCATCGTTTTCGTTTGAATCTTTAGGTTTTCGGTTGCTTTTGCATCTGAGAGAGACCAGATCCGAAGTTTCTCGAAGGAAATTGAGGAAGAAAAAATGCCGGTAAGGCATGGGCAATCGTCGTTTCGAGATCGGACTGACGAGTTCTTCAGCATCGTCGAGACTCTGAGGAGATCGATTGCTCCGGCGGCGAATAATGTGCCGTATGGTGGTGGTGGTGGTAGGAGCGATGGGGGTAGAAGAGAGGATCCGAGATCCGCCGCGATTGTCCAGTCGGAGTTTAAGAGGAGAGCTGCTAATATCGGTTTGGCCATTCACCAGACGTCTCAGAAGCTATCGAAGCTGGCGAAACGTAAGTTTATTAGTTCCCTTCATTGATCACTGAATCTTATGAATCTGGATAACTTAATCGTTTTGCTCCGTTGAAACTGTAATGGCTTGATTAGGAATTGAAACGATCTCTTCGAAACGAAAAAAGCTGATCTAAGATGTAAGCGCTGATAGAATTTGCCTGGACTATGATAGCAAAAGCTAGATTCATAGGCGAAGAGATCTCTCTTGTTGGTGAAAATAAAACTGGTTTGTTTTTTTGGTGTGAAATACTTTCTTTGGATCCTTTAGCATGGACAATACTTCAGGAACGTTTCTTTGTTATGGTAGAAATGTGAAGAAGCTGTTGATGAACTTGACATTTTTGTTGCAAATCAGTGGCGAAGAGGACATCGGTTTTTGATGATCCTACCCAGGAGATACAAGAGCTAACGGTGGTCATCAAACAAGAGATCTCTGCTCTGAATACAGCTCTGCTCGACCTTCAAGCTGTTCGTAATTCCCAGAATAATGAAGGGAACATCTCTAGAGACACAACTACTCACTCAGCAACAGTCGTCGACGATCTGAAGAACCGCCTGATGGACACTACCAAAGAGTTTAAGGATGTTCTTACCATGAGAACCGAGGTTCTTTCTTTTGTTTCCTTTACATTTCTTTTTTGAATAAAGCATCTCTTACCTTATTCTCAGTACTATGATGCTAAACTAAGTTATGGATTTACTGGGTCTGGTGTTGCAGAACATGAAGATCCATGAAAATCGAAGGCAACTTTTCTCTTCAAACGCTTCAAAAGAATCAACAAACCCATTCGTTCGCCAGCGTCCTTTGGCTTCTAAGCCTGCTCCTAGTCAAGCTGCTCCTCTTCCATGGGCAAATGGGGCTTCTTCTTCTTCTTCATCTCAGTTAGTCTCAAGGTAAAGTATTAATTTCTCTTGAAACCTTTGTAAGAATTTAATCTAATTGTAAGTCCAAGAATGTTGCTATGGAATTAATAAAATCCTAAGATTTGAGTTGTATTCTCTTCATTTACAGGAAACATGGAGAGTCCGAATCTGCACCATTGTTGCAGCAGAGTCAACAACAACAACAGCAGCAGCAACAGATGGTCCCGTTGCAAGACACGTATATGCAGAGCCGTGCAGAAGCTCTTCACAACGTGGAATCAACAATCCATGAGCTAAGCAATATCTTCACACAACTAGCAACCATGGTTTCTCAGCAAGGGGAGATAGCTATCAGGTTCGTCTTCCTCTGAGAAGTTTCATTGAACATTCGTGTAAAGGAAAGTAATATAACATATCTTGTTCGAAATTTGGTTTTTGTTTGGACAGAATTGATCAGAACATGGAAGATACATTGGCGAATGTTGAAGGAGCACAGAGCCAACTAGCCAGGTATCTCAACAGTATATCGTCGAACCGATGGCTGATGATTAAGATTTTCTTCGTACTGATTGCATTTCTCATGGTTTTTCTCTTCTTCGTGGCGTAATATTGAGATGAAAAAAAAATTGATTTTAAAAAGAGTTTCAACCATTTTAGACATCGTTCTTTTTTTCTATCGTATCTTTATTGACATGTAAAGACCTTAAAGAGAAAAGTGATCTTTATGCTCTATTCAGATTAATGGAGATATATATATATATTGCCACTTCCATGTAAAATTGATTTAAGCTTCTTAAACATTTTTGTGATTATGTTTTTCAACTCTGTTTATCTCTTTTCAGTTTTGATAGTTGAAAATCTTATATAGTTCCCCCACGATTTCGCACGAGTTCTGGTCCTTAATATCAACAAATGAAACGGATGCAAGTAAATACAAAATCGAATAAGTAAGCAAAAGCCATGAATAAGAGTGTTAAAAATTGTATAGTGCCGAACGAAATTAGAACATTGCAGAGTATTGTTATTCTATTGCATAGAGTTTCAATAATAATAAACAATATAAGTAGAGTGAGCATCACGCTAAAGATAAGATAGAGAAAGGCTTTAGGGCTTTCAAGTAGAGTCCGTTAATTCCTCTTAGTTTGCTTCTGTTGTAAGTTACTCAATCTACTACGACTTGAAATTTGAAAGTATATTGATACAGATGTGTAAATGGGGGCATGTATACTGCAACACGAGCAATCAATTTGTTGAAAATCAATAACAGTAACATGTAACATTATTTCTTTCAATGGTAAGAACAACCAAGTGGAGCCGTTTTCATACGTTAAGCTCTTCACATACAGGACTTAATGGCCCAAAGAGACCCTCCACTTCACTTTCATCTACCTCATCTAAGCTTTCTGGTTTCCATTTCGGGTTCTGCAAGAATAAAAAGATGATGGAAAATGTAAAAAGAAAAACAAAAAACATACAAAAATCATGTGAGAGTACAAACTGAATCACTAAACAGCAGAAAGATGAAGGCATGAAGCTGACGTATGAGAGCAAAAACCTGGTCCTTGTCGATCAAGACTGCTCTAACACCTTCAGTGAAATCCCCACGCAAGGCCGATCTTAGAGCAATACGGTACTCAGTTTTCATCACACCATTAAGCTTCATCCAAGATGGAAATAATTAAATTAAGAAGTATTACAAAAGCACAAACTCGTAAATATAACTGGAAAACAAAAGAGTTTGGACTCAACCGTTGACATCTCGTTGTCGGTTTTGCCCTTTCCACAAGCAACTTTGGAGAAGTACTTTTGTGTTAGGTAAAGAGAAAACGGAGCTCCTTTCCCAAGGCCTTGGAGTGCTTCATTAGCCCATTCTGCAACTGTGCGTAAACATTTTTGTCCAAATTTCCAAGAGATTTCAATTTGATTAATGTCAACAGCATCCAAGGGAACAAAAGTTTAGTCTTCCTGTAATGCATATCCATACCTGAAGCCTCAGGGCTCTGCTGGTGCTTCTTAAGCTCTTGGATTGTTTCTTTAACAGACTTGCTTCCACTAAAAGATGATTCTATTTGAGGCAAAATCATTTTGAGGTGTGCTTCAGAATCAGGTTCGATGCTGTATTCTGATAGAGTTTCTTGGATGTCTTGATGAGGATCATTGGACCTGTGTTACCAACTTTCTGAAATTTTAAAACAGAGATATAGCAAATGCTCCTATATTTGAAATATGCACATGAAATCGATTGAAGTTTGCAATGGGGCTTACAGGTGAGCTGACAAAAGGGCTTCTTTGAGTGAACCTAGCTTCCCTGATGGTACATAATGTGTCCCGAGACCCACAAACAGTGCATCTGAAGGCGTGGATATCCTTCTCCCAGTCATACCAAGGTAAGCACCTGCAGAGTTTCAAGGTCGAAAAGCTGAGGTTGATATGTACATTGTAGAGAGGTTCTCAGCAAATATGAAACATACTTCCTTGAACACAATGAACAGGTCAACAATCCACATAACAGCAAGAAGCTTCCTACAATGAATCTGACTGAAAGCAAAACTGGCGAGGGACTATATTAATAATCGACATTTTCACAAGTTTGTTAACTTTTGAGAAAGAACATAAGTTGGCCTAGAGACATGAAAGAACCAGCATTGGCTAAAAAAACAGTTTAAGGATCCTATTATGAAGCTAAGATATGAACATACCAACAGCAAGAAACTTCCTTAGATAATGAACATAACATTTTCACAAGTTTGTAACTTTTGGGAAAGAACCAGAATTGACCAAATATAAAGTTTAAGGATCCTATTAGGAAGCTAGGATGTGAACATACCAACAGATCCTCGGCCAGGGCTTTGAGCTGCTATATATGAAAACCCAACATCTGGAAACAAGCCGATTCCATTTTCTGGCATTGCGAGGACCGTTCTCTACAAAATGGATAATAAAACAGTAAGAAAAAAAATCATGCTCAAAATGTTTATCTTCACAAAATTGCAGAGGTGAGGATTTACTACAGTATGTGCACCTCTGTTATCACACGATAGCGCCCATGTCCAGAAAGACCAAGTCCAAATCCCATCGTTATTCCATCCATCAAAGAAATGTATGGCTTTTTGTATCCAGCAATCTTGCATATCAGGGTATACTCAGCTGTAAATACCTAAAAGGAATCAAAGTTATGAAGTTAGGACAACAGAAACAAGAAACATACACCTTCAAAGAAAGGGTCGATCCAAGCAAGAATTGAATAAATCTGCAAAAGCCTAGACTAAAGAGTGTTACCACATAGATAAATCATTTAATATCACCAAGGTAGAAGTTTCCTAAGACCTTTAAGCATGTTTACTAGAAAACGAGCGTTTCTTTGTAATATTCAGGTAGTGAATGTTACAACCAGACCTCTATCATATCTGACAATTGATTTTTGGTTGTAATCTGCTTCACATCACCTCCTGCAGATAAACGAAGACCATGGTTATATAATTTCTATTCACTTCGATTAGATAAAGAAGACTCATTTAAATAAATTTAAGAAACCCCACTCTCCCTCACAAAGAAAAAAACAGAACACAGAGCAAGGAATGATGTTGTAGTCTAGACCCATGACACATGATTCATATAGGAACCTTTATCACAGCAGTTTTGTTTTTGTCCATTAGGATATCTGCAACAACTCCTTTAATATCCATCCCTGCACCATTCATGAATGGTCACTCCAAAACCTTCCCAAACGGAACAAAGAATCATACTTTAAACCAAGACTAAATCACTTATCTTTATTTTCTTATCAAACAAGACAAGATGCAATATACTTTCCACAGTTTTATCCTACAATCTTACAAAACCAGAATCCACATATCAGCACACAAAACAGTTTCTTTACCTGCACAAAAGGCTCGAGGAGTGCTGCCTTCGATGACAACACATTTGACTTGTGGATCAGATTCCCATTTGTCAAGCAAGCTTTGGTACTTCAAATCCATTTCTGTAAAATAAAAACTCCAAAAGTTTCAAGATTTGAATTTGGTTTAATTCATTAAAGAAGGAAAAAAACGGACCTAGATTCATGGCGTTGAGAGCTTTAGGTCTATCAAGAGTGATGAAAGCGACGCCATTTGGATATAAATTTCCTTTTACAAAGTCCTCGCCGCCGCTTCCACTGGCCATCATAGAGAATTTCCGGCAATCCGATACGGAGAGCTCAGAGCAGCGAATTGCGGAGACAGAGAATGAGAAGCAGAGGCTATGAAGATGAAGAGAGGTCGTTGATGGGTGTTTGGAGAAGAAGATGCGAGCAGAAGTCACACCCAAAGTTTTTTTGATCATCGTTGCGAAATTGTGATCATCATTCCAGTGACAGTGATGTTCGAACTATCAAAATACTCTTTTTCAGCTAATGGTCCACTAGTCTGGAATATTTTATTCGGCCCAATATCAACAAGGTCAATAGTGATTAATAGTAGATAGAGTTTTGTGCACTAACCAAACCCGTTTTTTGGTCCAATGATTTAATAAGAGTTTATTAATACTTCTATACCAGAAAGTCTGAGTTTCAAATTCCAAAGAATATGATTTATTCTTAATTATGCAGATTAATGAAAAATGATGCAAATTAATGGAAACAAGCTTACAAGAGATCTTCAGCATGGTGCAAGCAGAATCGTTAAACGTAGATCTTCATATTGTGATGGTAAGCGTGGTGCAGGTAAAGCTGTTAGTCGTGGATCATCATAAGACGATAAAATTGATCGTTGTAAAATCGTCGATATAACAATTCTCATAGTTTGTAATAGATTAATAAATCAGTGTTAAAAAAAACTAAACCTTTTAATAATTTATAGTTTATATTATTTTTTTCTTTTCACACTTTATTTTATTGATTTTCTAATGATTATAACATAGAAGAAATCTGACATAAAATATATAAAGAAAAACTAATGATCTTTTTCAATAGTTTAATAAAAATTAATTTTCTTGATTATAAATTGACGATACCAAAAAAATATTATTTTTAATTTTAAAAAATTAATAAAATATGTTGCCGTATATATGGCTTATTTGCAATTATAAAAATTACTCAATCAACAATGTTGCTATCTCCATAGACATTGTTGGCATCAATAGGGGTGACATCCGGTTATTAGCTCCAAAAGTATAATATTAAATGAATAAACATCAGATTTTTCTGTGAATTTTCCACTTCCAGCGTATTCTAGAGCCAAATATCTAAGACCGTCTCTAATGGAGTGTCTAGAGAGAATCTCTAAACATTAAAAAAAAAATCAAAAAGAGGAGAGAGAGAAAGAGAAATGCTCTTATTAGAGAATTTTCCGAACCCGGTTTTCATCTAAAATGATGATGTGTCAATACATTATTTGTTTAATTCTTTTGTTTTTAAAAATTATTTTTATTTTTATAATTATATTAATAAAAAATTGTTTAAAAACTCAAGATTAGAGATTTATGGTTGGAGTTGCTCTAAATCCCAAAATCAACATTTTTATAAATTGTATAATTACAAATTTCATAAATGTAAATATTTGGCGTCAAAATTGTATTCACCCAAAGGTTTTCATCACGCGTGTAGATACATTCGTGTCTGTATCCGGATAATCTTGACAAGACCAAAATCAGCAACTTAATAGATGGAAGAGAGCTTTAGTGACACAAGAAAGGAGAAGAAAAAAAAAACAAAAACATATCGTGCCAAGTTACAAACTTACATATAAGAAGATATATCAGCTGAGCAGATAGAGGGTACAAAAAAACAGGAAACCGTATAGATAAGTCATAGAAATGAGGAACAACATACGTATAGTTCAAGAATTGTATCAGATCAACATCATATCATACTAATTTCTAGTTTAAATTTTAAAACAACCCCACCACACGCTTAATCTAAGATAAACAAAAATATACTGAAGTTAAATGTAAGAGAAAAAAAAAAAGTCATTTTCAAAAAAAAAAGAAAAGAAAATTATAATTATTTTCAACATCATTTTCAATTATTTTGTTCTTTTATTGGGGGGGGGGGGGTGGGGGGGGGGGGGGGGGGCGTGTCAAATTGTCAAAAATTAAAATTATTTTATGTTAATCACCTTAATAAAATGAACAAGTTCTTCAAAAACAACAAGCTAAATCAGAGATCAAACTTATAAAAGATATAAAAAGGAAAAGAATGAAAGAATATTTGTATTTTCTTTTCTTCTAAAAAGTGCATGATATATATACAGCTGTGCCAAAAGTTTTTAATGATGTAGGCGAAAAACAAAAACAAAATTTTTATTAAATAATTATTTTAAAAATAACTATATTTTATGAAATAAAATATTAATAAAATTATTTATAAAAGAGATTTTAAATTATTTTATGTTTAGTGTATATATATAATTGTAATACATTAGATATAGCATTGTAAAAATTAAGAAAGATATAGCATTGTATATAATTGTATGTACAGTAAAATCTTTATAAATTAGTATTTGATTCATTGATACCTAAATAAATTAATATTTTTATCAGTTCTAAAATTAGTTTATCAACTAAATAATATATTTATAAATTAATAATTACTATAAATTAAATATTTTTGTAAAAGTTCATGATTTAATGTTATTTAGTTTATAGAGATTATACTGTAATATATTCGTTAAATTGTAAACTAAAGGTAAGTGAAAAACTAAATAAAATATATAACAGAAAATAAGAAGTTGGTGAAATTATTTTTTAAAAAAATAGTAGATAATGTGGTAAAAATGAAAAAAGGCAAAATAAATGTATGAATACATAAATACAAAGAACAAAATTCAAAAGCTTAATTGACTTTAGATTCTAAAAAATAAACCTTGGGATATTAATGGTAACAACAGAAGCTTAGAATTTATAGATATACCATATAATATCAATCTATTCTATATTTTGCTTTCAAAATGTTTCATAAAATGCTAGGGCCGTAGGCGAAGGTTTCGTTAACTCCTTCGTAGGCACGGCCCTATATATATTTTTTTTTAAAAAAAAAAATAATTAAAATCAAGAGATTGCCTCAAATCTTTACAGTTTAAAAAAAAAAGAATCCAAAGAATGCAACTTCTCCACTCCCTAGTTTTAGTGAGAGTGTAAGTGTCCGCCATAACCTTGGCCGGCTCTTTCTCGTATGGTCTGATTCTGGCCCTCACTGCTCCACCCGGTCGAGTACAAATCATACTCACTGGTAGGATTACTATACTCACTGCTCGCACTATAGTCTTGAGCCCCAAATCCCATTTTCCTAGACTTGTTCATGCCTTCGTTGTCTTGGCTCGTGTCATAATCTGTGTTTCCTCCATATGAGCCATACACATTGCTGTCACCTGGTCTAATCCCTTGGTTCAGATCTGATGGTGATATGTTTCCTTCTAGCACACGTGCAACCTGCTCGTTTTTTAAACACCAATCACTCATTCAATTAGCATTATTCACATTTTTTAAATGATTAATATTTGGCAAAGTGAGAAAAACAAAAGTGCAGCTAAGGAAAGAAACGTTGCCCCATTGTTCGGCCAAGTCAGTTTTTTATACAGCAAAATATAGAGCTTGGCATAAACCACCTAGCCAAACCAAAATGGAATAGTAACGTTTTTTGACGGAATAAAGCAAAACGACCGGAAACCAAACTAGTAGAGCCAAATAAACCCTTTTAAGGTTGTATTTTAGTGTTGTTGTATATATACTAAGTATAAAATTCATTATATGAAATATAAATAATTTTAGTCAAAACTAATATATTTTCGGAAATCTTTGTATTCAAAGCCAAAAACCGAACCGAACTAACATTCTTTTGGTTCTAGCTCAGTTATAGATATTTGAATACCGAAAAACCAAATGCTCACCCCCCTAAAGAGAAAAATGAGTAAGTTAATTACATGGTCCATGCGTGGTCTGCGGCGAGCTGTATGGCGAACACAAGCTGCAGCACAAGCAACCATTCGAGCCATCTCTTCTCTATCATACTCATTATTCATCTTTGTATCAACCAAAGCTTCAAAGTTGTTTTCCTCAAGTGCTCGTGTAAGCAATGGTCGTGCCTGTTCCAATCATTCACATATACATTTAGCTTTATTCAACTGTCAAATTCTAATAAATAATCTTATTTGTAATTTTATTAATTTACCCAATCAACCAAGCTGTTATCTGCATATGCATTGTTTGCAACAAAAGGGGGACGTCCGGTTATTAGTTCCAAAAGTACAACGCCAAATGAAAAAAACGTCTGATTTTTCTGAGAGCTTTCCGCTTGCAGCGTATTCCGGAGCCAAATACCTAAAATCAAAAACCGAATGATAAGGATTCGCATATACACTTTCCAAAAACTGCATAACTCTACAAATTGTTTTGTTTTATAAATGTACATATTTAGCTTCAAGATTTTTACCCAAAGGTTCCCATCACGCGGGTAGATACATGAGTGTTTGTATCCAAAGCAATCTTGGCAAGACCAAAATCAGCAACCTAAAAGATAGAAGAGAGCAAAACCAGTGACACAAAATACAAATATGTATGCTTCACCAACATATCTTGCCAAGTTATACAGACAAATACTCTTTTTTTCTTTTTCTTTTTCAAACACGAATACAATGTCTTATGATGAAAAACAAAAATGAAATTAATTAAAAGAAGATAAATCATACCTTTGCTTCAAATTTGAAATCAATCAATATGTTTGCCGCCTTAATATCACGATGTATTATTTTAGGATTGCCTGCGAATACGCAAGCCTAATAAACAAACATATCTTGTATTTTTAAAACAGCTGTACATATTTTTCATATCTTAAGACTTACAATTTTCATGAAGATAGGACAATCCCTTGGCAGAGCCAACAGCAATCTTCAATCTTGAGCTCCATTCCATTGGATGCCGTCCCTTCCCTGTCACAAATTCAATTCCCCAAAAAAAAAAAACATAAATAATTGAAAACAACAAAGCATGCAATAATAAACCCTAGAAGAGTTTTAGTTTTGGTCTAACCATGGAGGTGAAACTCAAGATTGTTGTTAGGAACAAACTCATAGACAAGCAATCTTTGAGCATCAGCGATGCAATAACCGACAAGAGCAACCAAATGCCTGTGGTGAACTCGGCTAATGATCCCAACCTCTGCCTGAAACTCTCTCTCTCCCTGAGCACTCCCAGCTTTCAACTGTTTCACTGCGATTTCTTTTCCATTACGCAATATCCCTCTGTAAACGTATCCGAACCCGCCTTGTCCTAACCAATTGGCCTCAGAGAATCCATTAGTGGCTCTATCTAGTTGCTCGTAAGTGAAAGTGCCTTGATAGAGGCCTAATGCAAGCCCTGGAGATGGTGGAGGAAGAACTGATTGATCCGAGTAGTTTGAGTCGTAGCCGCGGCCGCTGCTGCTACCACTCAAGAAAGCCTGAGGACGTGGCGGTGCAGAGGTTGGCTGTGACGTCACTGCGTGATCTAACGGTTGCGATGCACTTTGTTGCTGCTGTCCACCGTAAGTGCCTCCAGCTGAGAAACAGATGATCATGTAATCTTTAAAACTGTATCTCTATGTAATATGCAAAGTTTGAAGATGTTTAAAGAATGAAATATAATTAAAAACAAGAATATGTAGATAAATCATAGAAATGAGGAACAATGTAGTTCACGAATTGATTTTTTGGTCTACTCTTATTAAGATGTTTGTTATACCTTTGGGACGAGGAGGTGCTTCGTCGTCTCTTCGTCGTTTCTTCTTACAAAAGAAAAAAATCAAAGTCAATGCCACAAGTACAGCGACTCCTCCTATGGCGATCCCGACCACCACTCCCAATGATAGTCCGGCCGAAGAGGAAGACGGCGGCGGTGGAGAAAAGATAGGGGTGATAGATGGAGTTCTTGGAGATCCCCCGCCTGAGGGATTAGCTGGAGGTGGAGGGCTCCCTGTTTCCGGCCGAGGCGGAGTGGGTGTGGAGGGAGACGGTGGTGAATGAGTTGACGGTGGTGGACGAGTTGACGGCGGCGGAGGAGAAGGCGTCAAGGGAGTTGGAGGAGTGGCGGTATCTGGCGGCGGAGGAGGAGGTGTCACAGGGATTGAAGGAGGAACGGCGGAAACTGGCGGCGGAGGAAGAGGTGTCACGGGAATTGGAGGAGGAACGGCGGTAACTGGCGGCGGAGGAAGAGGTGTCACGGGAATCGGAGGAGGAATGGCAGTAACTGGCGGCGGAGGAAGAGGTATCACGGGAATCGGAGGAGGAACGGCGGAAACTGGCGGCGGAGGAAGAGGTGTCACGGGAATTGGAGGAGGAACGGCGGTAACTGGCGGAGGAGGAAGAGGTGTCACGGGAATCGGAGGAGGAACGGCGGTTACAGGCGGCGGAGGAGGAGGCGGGAAGAGAATGAAAGCAGGAGGGGAGATAGTTATAGGAGGAATGGCGGCAGACGGAGGCGGAGGTGACGGAGTAGCACCCGGAGACGGCGCCGATGACATGTCTCCCCACAACTCCCTTGGCGCCGATGACAAGAATCTATAAGCTAAATAAGAAAATGGAGAATGTTTGTTAAAGAGCGGGAAAAGAATACTTGAGTTGCGTTTTTATTGAAATTATACTCTCTTCAAATTCGAATTTTTTTTTTTTTTTGGTTCTAAAGATATGCAGACAAACTCTTCTTGATCCAAAAACGAAGGAAGTATACACGCACAAATTCAAGGCCACATATTACATTGACAATTCTCCTTAATTTTTTATTAGTATCTAACATCAAGTTGCAGTGTTGCACCCAAAATAATCCAGTAAAACTAAAACGGACAATAAATAAGTATTTTGTTTATCATATTCAAATAAGGTTGTTAATAATACGCCATTTATATATATACCAATGGGAGTCCGTCAGATTTCCAGATGATGTTTTTGCTCTTTAGGTAATAATATAAGTTTATGTCCCAAATAGTTATAATTGTATCAGGTCCATGTCCTATCATGTCTAATTATCTAGTTTTAAATAACCCACCACATGCTTAATTTAAGAAGGAAAAAAAAAACAGAAGTCAAAGGCCTAATTGCAATTATATAATTTGTCAAAATGGGCTTGGTCGAAAGTTTTTTTTTTGTTTTTTTCTTCTCTCAAATTGGTTCTACTTCCTATTGATTGAATTCAAAATTGGTTCTACTTCCTATTCTTTTGGCAATAAGAATATTCTTCTTTTTGTTCGCATGTAAGTGGTCAAATGGCACCGCAGCAAAAAAAATTGAGGCAGAGTCGTCATTTTCGTGAACAAATTCATTCGTGCATTAGAATATTAAGGCCCAATAATAATAGGCTCAATCGTCACATTTGGGCCAAATCAGAGCCGAATACTGACTAATATTATTTTTGACTTTATGTAAAACTTAATCAACATTTGACATTGGTCATTTTATCACAAGTAATTAGAACAATCTACATCGTTGGTCTTCAATTTGTATCAAGAGCGGTTGCTAATAAAGCACAAAGTGCATGTTGTTGTGTGTAGATATCTAATTAGGGCATCAGGGTTGGTCTTTAATTTGGAAGATTAATAAGCAGAAAAGAAGTCAATTTAATAGAATGATCATTTCTTTTCTTCAAAGTTGAAACAGATGGATTCTTAGTAATTTAGGAGTAACTAATTATTTCGGTAAAACGATCTGATATATGGATTTATGCCAGTTAAATGACTTATATGTGTATTTGTGTGTTTCATATATTTTATACGTATGGACGTAGAAGTAATTAATATATCTATTGAAAATGTGCATTAATGCTAATTATAAAGGATGATTCCAATCAGCTTCAAGATTTATACACGGGAACGAACGTTCAAATGGGGAAGTTGATACAATCATAACAAGACAATATTTTAAGAATGGATCAAGACAATATACAAATCATACAAGAAAATAAATAGGAAATCCGTTTTCCCACCATTATTATTGTAATAGCCGATCATGTTTTTTTTTTTGTATAGTGTAGCCACATTCACTTTCACATATATTTGTTTTACAACTAATAATGGAAATTACTTTGTGCTACCAATAAAATATCACACATTCACATTACAGAAACATATATATGAATATAACTAATCATACTAATGTCCCACTTCATTACATTAGTTTTACGATACTATATAGACAAGAAGAATATATCGAACGTTCGACGCAAAGCTCTTATTATATACACCTTAAAACTCGAGGAGACGCCTCATGACGCCAAGCAGCTCCATATGTGACGTCATTTGTGGGAAATGCCCAATGGCATCCTCGATGATCTCAACCGTTGATTTCCCTTTGATCTTCTCCTGAATGAAGTAAGCAACGGATATAGGCACGACGGCGTCGTTTCCTGACTGTATGACGTGGCAAGGCACTGATACTCGACCCAACATCTCTCTCTCGTCGCTACCAAACACTATCTTAGCTAAGGCAAGAGCCGTCTCGGACTTCATCTTCTTAAGGCACTTCTCGAACCTTTGGATCGAGAGAGAGTCTCTTGGGTCAACCACTACGGAGGCGAAAGCAACAGCCCAAGCTTCGTAGTTAGAGCCAATGTTGGTGATGATTGAGTCAATGTCCTTTGACTCAAACCCTCCTTTGTAATCCTCACTGTTTATATACCTATATATATTTACATTTCAATCTATTAACATTACTATATTTGATCATGTAATTAAGTTCTTGCTTTTATATATAAGTACGTTGCGTTGAGACTTATATATAGTCAAGCAATCTCAACTGTTACATTAAATTATGGCCGACTTCCTCACCTATAACTATAATAAATGTCTACTCTTATCAGCCAAAATTTGATAATTTGTCTTTTTAGGGCGTCTGATAAAATTGGAACGATATCAGCATAGTTTTTACGTAAGATGACAAACACAAATTGAACTAATGTTATACGTTTTTTTGGGAATTCAAGTATTTATTTCCATACAATCATAACTTTCTATAAAACCGGAGAATAGTGTTTGAAAGCGAAGTGGTCCACGTACGTAGTATATTGATATGCATATCTACTCTCTTATATATTTGATTGGTTTCTTTTCATGAATATGTAATAGACACATGACTATGCAGCATGCATATATAGGTTGCAGGGAAATAAGACAAGATGTGATCATATGTCATATCCATCCAACAAGCTAGAAGCTGATTATGACCACATGTTCAACACTTGGCAACAGTTACACTTCATTATATGCAGATACCATCCACAGAAAATCCATTAATTATCGGCTAATTTAATATAATTATATTATCGTAAAGCATAAAAAATTTCGTCTTCTTTCATGAAACACGTATTCATAAGGAATATTGTACGATCGATGTCATTTAGTGAGATGGTATAACCTTTAAAATTTGTTAATTATCTCTCTTCACTTATTTAGAGATATGTAGTACGCTTCATAATTACCTCTCTTTAAAATTATATCAAATATATTGACCTAAAGGATATCCATAGAACTACAAACATTTGTTTCACTTTTAATGATAATTAAGGTATAATATAAAGAGTCAAGAGTGAGCTTACCTGGGAGAAGCAGCGATAAGAACAAGATTTGTAAACAAGTCGGGTCTTTTAATAGAAGCAGCACAACCGATCATGCCCGACATGGAATGGCCTACGAACACAACGGGACCAAACTTCAACTCGTCCATAAGAGCAATAAGATCATCAGAGAAGGCGTCCAAGGAGTTATACTTTGAAGGGTCGTAGAGAGTTTGGTCTTTGATGGCTCCAGAGAAGAGCCAGTCAAATACCAAAACTTTAAAAGATTGGGACACAACCGGTATTATCTTGTCCCAAACCGACTGGTCACCTCCAAACCCATGTGCCAAGACCATCGACCTCTCACCAGAACCGATGATTTTGGCGTTCATGGCGGCTGCAAATCCGGATATCTTCTGGTTAACCACCATGCTTAACTATAAGAGTGTTTTTTTTAGATGAGTCAAGGGCTTTGGTAACTTGTGTGCGTATATATAAAGGCAGAAGAGCGATAGGCTAATCTATGGTTCTTAATTGATATCCAACCACCGTTTTATTAGGCTCGCATTTGGTACATCCAAACATTTATGGCCTTTTCAACAATGGCTGTTTTTGTATTCATTGTCCATCTATATAGCATTTTATAAGTGGATAAATTAGTATTCATCGTAAATAAATACTTATATGAAAACGAGTCTTTACTTTTTGGTATTAAAAAGGTATAGTTATCTGGACTGAAAATAAGTTCACATAAACTACTTTTGTTTGTACGTGTAAATGCATTAACGATTGAGACGTGTAACATCAACATTATTGCAATACGGTAGCATAATCATAGAACTTTAATAGAGATAAGGATTAAATCATCTAGTTAATTAATGTCTTAATGAAATTGAAGCAGAACGGCGAATCCTCTAAAAAGTATATTTGCTAATCATAGAAGTCTGTATATAAGAACATGTTAATATTATATTTTGCCTTCAAATAGAATGCAGAAGTAATATCATCAGTTACAAAGGGTCTACACATTAAAGAAAAAAAATAGAAATTGAAGCGACTTGTAAAATTTTCAGATTAGTGGATATGAAAATTGACGATATAATGTCATTAGTTAATGTATTTTGTTTGTGAAACACAATCACCAATGATTTTCCTCTGTATTTGATATTTCAAAACTAGTAGCTGTGCTTGGAGTCAATCTCGGTACCAACCGAGAAAATTGGTAAATGAATAAAAATGGAAATAATAATAAGTTGTACACTTTTGACTTCTCTTGAAACAAAATTTTCCCGTTATCTACATAACTACATAAGTATTGTAGTATTTTAATTTCTTAATCCGGATTATGAGTTGGAATTTGCAAATATATTAGGAAACATAGAACTGAAATCTATATTCTTTAAGTTTATGTGATGGAAATAACTAGGAAACGAAACTAAATAATTACAAAGTTTAAGTAACAGAACTTGGAAAAGCATCAAAGGATCATCATGACTATGAGACGAAAGAGAAAAATCTATTAACTTGAGTCAGATTTACAGTGTTCATCTTTTGAGAGTCTTAATTAAGATTTGTTTATGCTTTTATCTGTCAAAAATTTAAACATGTTTATTTTTAGAAGAAAAAGATTCTTATAATCAAAAAAGAAAAGTCAAAACACAAATAACAAATAAACATATTTTCATTTTATTTCGTTTTTACATAAATAGTTTTTCAGATGATTGTCAATAAAAAATAATATATATATATATATATATATCAGTGTAGAAAAAAAAATGTAATAGACGGACACAAACACATGCTTAGACACGAAGCATCTTCATTTACGATAGATGAACAAAAAACAAAAGAACATCTTCAAGTTTAGTGGGAATTGCTCGCTAAGCTCAAAGACCCTCAAAATAATAGTCCCTCAAACGGCTATCTTTTTTATCTTAAGATGATTTTTTTAATTGTTTTTATATGCTTAATCTCTTCTAATCGTCCCTGTTTATAGCATTTAACTGACACCTACTCCACATGTAAACATAAACTCACATAGCAAATCTATGTATTTAACTATCCATCGATCTATTCTAAACTTATACCAAATGATCAGAAATCACTTTTTTGGCTGAACGATTATCAATTGAAATAAATAAATGGATACAATGATTTTCTTATCAAAAATTAAGGCCTTGCGAATAATAATTGCTAAGAAATATTTGGGAGTAGGCTTTCCGCCAATCCGATACGATACACATGTATTAATCATTTAGCAACAAGAAAATATACCCATACAAATGAACAATGAACAAGCCTCCAAACTCTAATCTTGTGATTGCAAATGAAAAAGTAGAGATAATTTGGTCAGAAAAAGAAGACAAGAAGCACACAACCGCACATGAGGAATCTGGAGGACCAGACCCAAAAAGTTTGGTTTTGTCCATACCTTGTCTTTTTCTTCTTCCAAATCTGGACTGGTTATTATCCTACGTCAATTTCAGGATAAAAATCCGAAAGTTCGTAATTGTTATTACAATTTATTGACTTCGGGTAAATATATAATGTTTAAGAATGTAATATACTTTTAGTTGTTGTGCTTGCATGTATGGACTTTTTTTGGGGGTAAAAATGTATAGACTTAACCAAAGAAAATGGTAATGGGGGTAAATACTGTCTTTCTGTTTTAATTTTTAAGTTTGTTTTACATTTTCCTCACACAAGATAAGACAGGAATTATTCATTTCCTACTAATTGACAAAGTTCTAAATCATATTTGCGTTCATGTAAGACAACTTAAATAATTGTCTAATTTGTCTTAATTGTTTGGTGACTAAAAAAATATTGGAAAAATGGTATTAGTTTGTTAAGATAACTTTTGGGGTTTTATTTTTTCTTTGAGATGAGATACTTATTTACAAATATTAAAATATATGATTAAAGAAATATTTTTTTTAATAAAACTTTGCACCTTAAAGTTTTTTTACTGCAAAGTTAATGTTCATCGCGAATCTACGACGATGCACCATTATGTTCAACTTTTTTTTTTTTGTAACTCGATATTCCATTATGTTCAACTTTATATGCAATTAACTACATAGTCGTCTATTGACTTTACTAGGACAAACAACTAGTGCGTTTATACAGATTTTCACATTCTAAAGTTATCTTAGACTTCTTATCCAAAACTATTCGTTGACCCAGTGTGAAATTATGTTGTGTTATAAAATAAAAACATATCTATACATTTAATATATATGACTTTCGAATCGTTCGAAACGACCTTAATCAATCGAAACAATGAACAAGCCTCCAAACTCTAATCTTGTGATTGAAAATTACACAATAAGAAATATCATTATCAGAAAAGAAAAAGAAAAAAAAATTTCTCCTAACAAAAAGAAAGTGTGTGACAATAATTTTGTTTTGCACAATTACAAAAGGCCAAGTGAAATGAAGGACAAAAAGTTGGGTTTCGTCGTGTAGTAATTAAAGTCCACGACCAACCTTTCCTCTCCGGTCTCCACCCACACAATTACGTTACCCAGATTAGTCCATTATTTTTTCGCATCAAGAGTTCTCCATATTTTTTTGAATATATAGTGCGTTTGAGATTGTTATGTTTTGTTTTAAAACTCAATTTCTAGGGAAAATTAGAGAGAAAAGATGATCACATGTGACAATATCATATAATTTAATAGACTTCAATTTTTTTTTCTAACATTCTAGTTTTCAATATCCTAATTGTAATTGTGTGGTGTCATAAGTTCACACCCTAAGTTAGGCATAATGGTAATACTTCTTTTTTTATTCAATTATATATCAAACTAATTCAAAGGAAAACGTTTATACAACTGGTGTAATTAGATTTAAGCTTTTGAACAAATTTTAGAAATTTGAGTTGAAACATGAAACTAAGTGATTTCTCTCCATCCTCTAATCGTGTACTGTAAACCACACTTAGAGTGACTCATCGAAGAATTTGTCACCCAAAGCACAGATGGATGATAGCCCATTCCGCACCTGTTCATCAATGAGTCTGGTCATATTCGAGATAGTTTTTGATTCTAAGCTGAAAAACATAGCGGATGAGAAACCTATGGATCCTTTCCAGCGTTTTGTCCGCTATATAGTCAAAAATACTTTGCCAGTCTGTCATATACCTTGAGCCGAGCAACTTTCTGATAAGCGCAGCCCAAAATGGTCACACTTCACTTTGTGTTGTGTTATCGTTTTCATTATTTAATGTAAATTTTGACAATTATTTTGCATCCACTAGTTTTTCAATATATATACTATATTAAATTTATTAGTATAAATGAAATTGGTAGTTCTTTCATCTCCAATCATCATAAAATGATTTACGGTAACAAACAAAATCAGTTGATGTTAAGTTAGTATATATTCAGACTATACAAGAGTGAGAAATGATACGAGTTGCTAGGAACTAGTGTAGTAGTGTCTTGGTCAAAAATCAACAAACAAAAGTAAAGAAAAATCTTGACTTTCTTGCAGTTATATATAGATGAATAACTCAGAATAGTTTTGAAAACTATATAATTATTTGTAATTTACAGATTAGATTCTGATCCGAGGAAAGAAAAAAAAGAGTTCAAATCTTCATATGAGAGAGAAAAAAACACGAGAAAAATTGAACAGTTTATGAAAATTTCCCAAAATATTGAACTTGAGTAGCTCTTTAACTTGTCCTAACTCCTAAGATACGAGATCTTTTAACAAGATCCCCAAACTTTGTCATATGAAAATTTTGTAATCCTTAAAAGATTAAAAAGAGAGAATTAAAAACAATTAATTAAAAGCAGAAAAGAGAGAATTAAAAACATTTAATTAAATGCAAAAAAAAGAGAGAGAGACTACAAATTGCCTTTTGCTTTTAAAAGCCGGTTCCTACTCTCCTTCTCCGTCATAAATGCCGTCGCATTAACCTTTATCTATCCATACAACACAATGTTTGTATACACACATGCGCACCACGTGTTCAGTGTTCCATGAACGATACTAATACTTTTTCTGTTTGTTAGTAAATTTCAGAATGTCATATGGAAGTGCGTAATTTGTTTGGGAAATAAAGCAGTGTTTTCGAATTTCGTTTTCTGAGGAAAAGAGTGACGAATCGTTTCGAGACAAAAGTCTACTTGAATCCTGGTAACGGAGAAGTCGTTTTATGCGGTTCTACAAATACTACATAAAAAGTCAATCGCACCTCTGAAAAGACTGAAAGAGGATTTTCTTTCCGAAGGTTCTCCGACGTCCAAGTCAATGAATGTCCTTACCGGGAACAAATACTTAAGAAGGTGTTTCTACAGATTTGGAGTGAGAAGTCATGTCCGGGGATCGAAACATCTATCTATTTGTGAGTGTTTCGAGAGGGGGTTTCATACAAAAGAGGGAGATTCAGCAAGTATAAAAGCAAGGTTCCGAGTAGAGAAGAATTTATCCTGGCAAGCATTCTCTCGGGGGAAAGAAGGGGTTTTCCATTGATCATGCTGTTCGGCGGTGCAAGTTGACTCGGTTGGTCGAACACCTTCTCTTTGAGAGAGGTTTGGGACCCGCTCCGCCAATCTTCCTCTGGTATGGTGATCTCTCTCCTTTTATACTGGCAATCTTCTTGACATGTCTTCTTTATTTGGCGCGCCAGGGAAGCAGGTGGACTGATGATTCTTGCGTGTTTGGAGAAGCTCGTATACTGCCCGGAAACAGTGCACATGATGTATACACGCAAGATTTGATCATGAGCTGAAAATAAAGTGTTTAATGCGCGGATAAGTTGTATTGAGGTCGTACGGACGATGTTCTGCTCGATATGCGACCTCGATATGGTCCGTGCAGCGCGCATCGGCTTCCTTCCTCGATGCTGATCCTCGATGCAGACCAACGACTTGGTATCCTCATACTGATCCTCTTCCTCTCGTCCTGCTGCTTGCATCGAGCATACTCCATGGGTGTTCTGCTCGATATGCTTGCTCGATATGGACCAGACTTTGCAAGAGCTCCATTTCTGACATCTTCTTTGATCATGAGCTGCTTCCATCTCCTTCTCAACTCCAAGAAACTCCAAAAACACCTGAAAACCACCACAAACATGCACATGTATGCAAATGTATGCAATCCTAAGCTAAATGCTTGCTATGTTGATTCTAAGTGAAAATGATGCTAAAATGCTAAACTATAATGCAAAAACAGAGGAAAAGATGCATGAAATACAGCCTAAAATGGTCTAAAATAGCAAGCTATCAGACACCAGTCCAAGGACCAGAGGTAGCGCCATTAGACGGATGAATAGATGTTCCCTGCATTGCGGAGCGCTAACACAGGAGGGAGTCGCTACTCGAATGCAGCTGGTGTGGAGAATGGCATTTCCAGAGGGTATTACCTTGACTCCCTTACTGTCTGGACAGTCTCCGCGTTGTGCTTACGCTGAAGTTTTTGGGTTTTGAGAACGTGCTTGTGATATACTTCAAAGGGGAAGAGGCCGGGAAATTATTAGGAAGAGAAAGCCTGCGAGTCGGCGACCATAATTTCTGTGGTGAGCATGCTCAGGGTGCGTGCTGTCCCAAAAGGGAGTTGACACAAGAAGGGCCGCAAGGGCCTGCTGGACCATAGTCCTGAATTCCCGAAGGAATGGCGTTATAGAAGATAAGCAAGTCTGCGAGGGAGCATGCTAAGAAAAAGTGGGAGGAGAGAGATATACTGATTGGGAAACAGATAGCGAAGTCACGCGAATAAGGAAGAACGTAATCATGATGAGGGAGAGGAATTATCCTGCTACTTGAACAAGATAATCGTAGAATCACGCGAGCGGGAAAGTATGACATCATACAACCAAGAAATAAGACAATCATGCAAGCAGGAAATCAAGCAATCAAGCACGCAAGAAATCAAACAATCAAGCAAGCAAGAAATAAAGCAGTAAAGAAATCAAACAATAAAGAAATCAAGCAATCGTGTCAAGAAAGATATCAAGCAGTCAAAAAATCAAGCAATCGGGCAAGCAAGAAATTCAGCAGTCCGGTAAGCAAGAATGTAGCCTCGCGGACGCAAGGCTCTTCCATTAAATGTGCGTCTCTTCCAACGTCTCTCCCCCATCCATGGGGACCGCTCAGGGAGCTGCGACTTCCCCGAGCGGTACTTCTTCTGCACAGTACCAACGGATGTCAACGTCCAGCTCACTTGGCGCCCATGGGGTAGGACTAGTATAGGTTGCTTTCGTCTCATGTTTACTCCGTCTTTTAATTGGTAGTTTCTGCTTGGTCAGGTTCTGCGGCGACATCAGCCTTCGAACAGGTCAAGCTGCACTAGCTGCTTGCGCTAGATGACCGGTTCAGGTCGTTCGACTTCCTGCTCTCGCCAGCAAGCATCTAGGCGAGCTCTCTCATCCTCCTGTCCCGCATGATGCCGGATGTCCGAGATAACGATCCTGACACTTCTGTTATACCGATTCCACGTTAGCTTCGCGAATGCTGTTTGCTGATTCTCCTTCGGTAGGTTCCTAGGACCAGATCAAAGAGGTGTGGGATCTCTGTGCCCCCAGAGGTCGCTTGCCAAACTTGAGGCTTACGCGGAGCGCACAGAGGACGCCCATCTAGATGCCGAACCGGAAGCCCCGTGCCGAATCACCCAAAGGGAAAGCCTCGTCCTGGCCCTCGTGCCCGAGACACCTCGTTGGATCCCCTGTGGTGAGAGTGACGTGGTCTCCTGGTCCTTCTCCCGTCCGCCCCAAAATTTCCTCCACAAATTCTGATTCTTCCACCAGCCTCAAGGCTTTAAGCAATGCGGATGCTCCTTAATACCTGGGGACTGTGGAGGCTCATGGGACCGCGCAGGATGCTACCTTAGTCCCCGCTGCACCAAGTTCACCGAAGGCGATGAGTGTCTCTTGGGAATCAGAGCCGATGTTCGTGCCTCCTCGCCCGACCGGCCCTTTGACCTGTGAACTCATTGAATGATGGCTGTCTGCTTCCGAACTCACATGCTCGCTGGAAGCGGTAAGTTCTTTTCTGGGACTCTTTCCCTTTTTGCTTTCTGATCATCGTCTTACATGTGTGTCTGTTTTGGCAGAGTCAACGTTTCCTCGAGAGGCTGGAGCATGAACTCTATGCGGTGGTGCTCGTGGCCTAGCCGACAAGGCTAACGAGCTCCAGGCCAAACTCCTCGTGACCTGGAACCAACTTGCAGAAGCCCAGACTTCTGCTCGGGGGGGGGGGGGGGGGGGGTGTGGGGTGGGGGGGAGGATCTAAGCGCGGAGATGGAGCGCCTGTCCTTTGCTGTCTGTGGAGGCTCGTAACTCGGAGGTGCAGACACTCCGCCAAACCCTCATGGTGTACCGAGGGCTCGCTCCCGGGGCCGAGACGTATCTGGCACTGATGGCGGTCGAGAGTTCCACGAACAGCCAGACGATGATCTACATGCTCAGGCGGGAGCTCTAGGAGGAACATCGACGAAGCGGGCCGCGAGGGCCTAGTGCTTCAGTGGCGGCAGGATGCGCTGGAGGCGCAGACCCTTCTTCACTGGCGGGATCTTCATGCCCGCCGGGGTTTTAAATTAACTTTCCTTTTGTTTGGGGACTTTTGTCCCTTGTAAATCGCAACCTTCAAACCTGGATCTGTTGGCCGTTTTTGGCCTGTTTGTTTTATTGCACTTCCATTTGCTTTGCATATCTTCGTCTTTTTTGTATCTATTTCGTATTCCGCTTTGTTATTTTCTGGATCTAACTTCTTAACTTTGGGGCCAGTGCACGTGATGGTCTCGAGGTCTTGAGTCTGGCTGGGTAGAACCGCCTGCAAGCCTTTGGTTATTTTCACATAGTTGGCCCGTGCGGGCTGCTTCATTCATGGAACGCTCGCCGGTGATCCCCCCTCCTTCTAGCGCCAACTTTTCGGGAGCAAATTTTGGGATACCACGTGTAGGTGTGTGATTTATCCGGAGAGTGGAGCTGTGCCTCCAAGTTTCATCCTCTAAGGGGAAGGGCGACAAGTCGTTACGGGGCGGAAGCCTGCTTTAGTCCTAGTAACGGGGAAGTCGTCTTATGCGGTCCTGCAAATACTACATAAAAGGTCAATCGGACCTCCAAGAAGACTGAAAGGGGGTTTCTCTCCCGAAGGTTCTCTGACGCCCAAGTCAATAAACGCCCTACCGAGAAAAAAATACTCAGGAGGGTGTTTCTACGGGTTTGAAGTGAGAAGTTTCGTCCAGGGATAGAGACATCTATCTGTTTGTGAGTCTTTTGAGGGGGGTTTTACACAGAAAGAGGGAGGTTCAGCAAGTATAAAAGCAAGGTTCTGGGTCGAGAAGAACTTATCTAGCAGGCATTCTCTCGGCGGAACAAGGGCTTCTCCCTTGATCTTGCTGTTCGGCGGTGAATGTTGACTTGGTTTACTCGGAGACCTCCTCTTTGAGAGGGGTTTGGGATCCGCTCCACCGATCTCCCTCTGGTGTGGTGATCTCTCTCCTTTTAAACTGGCGTTCTCCTTGACATGTCTTCTTCATTCGGCGCGCCAGAGAAGCACGTGAGCTGATGATTCTTGTGGGAAAGCTCGCCAACTGCCTGGGAACAGCGCACGGGAGTGGTTCGGCCGAGCTAGCATGACGTGTGTCATTGCTTAGGGTAGTTTAGCGTCCACATGTCGAGTCCTCCTTGGACGCAGTAAAATTGGTCCTAACACTTTCCTATAATTATTTGGTATATCCTTTGATTTGATTTAAAAAATTTAGATATCTGTTAAGTTTTTTTTAAAAAAAAATTAATGAAATATAATATCGATACATGACATAGTAAATTATAAATATTCTTTTTTACATATCAAATATTTGTTCAG